>JARJIL010000003.1:41032500-42307500 GCA_038502395.1 Dittrichia graveolens
TCCCCCACCAGCGGACTAGTTGTGACTGATCCCCTAGTCTGAGTTGTTGAGCAAGACTAACTCTCCTGCAAGACAAGACTCTTACTGATCTTGTCAGCACACCGTTATGTGTTAAGCTAGCAATGTGTGCTTATGTACAATAAGATGTTTACGATATGATATGTATGCAATGTACGATGTGTATGATGCATGAGTTACTTTATTGATGCTTATGCTAAGTATGTACTGACTAGCTAGTGTAGCTAATGGTGCGATGATTTCTCTTTTCAGGTAGAGACTAGATGGCCTGCGGGGCGGGTTGCTTATGGGAAATATATTGCCCCTTGTGGGTGGAACACTTGTACTTATGTTTTATGATATAATGTAAATAGAATCTATGGTCGGTTCCTTTATGTTAGGTAACACCAACAAATGTTTTGGAAACAAAGACGATGTAATTAACTGTTTGTTAATATAAAAAGAAGAACTTTCCGCTGCTAAATCTGAGTTATCACTAAAGCAACTGTTTTCAGAAGCGGTGTTATAGAAACGCGCTCGAAGTCTAAATGAAATGAAGGATTCCTTGTTCGAAGCCCTCTTGTGTGTGTATGTTTCGAATGCGAAGGCTAGTGTAATCCTTTAAACCTTGTTCGAATTGTTTCAAATTAACAAGACTTCGAATGCGAAATTGACTTCCGAATTCGAAGTTGTTAATTCGAAGTCTCCCCCACGAAAGAGGATTTCGTTTTGGACTTATCCATTAGCCATTTCGAATTTGAAAAGCATGGTTTCGAATTTGAAGTGCATTGCAACACTTAAACTTAAAATCTTTTTATTCTTTTCTGTTATCAACAAAAATGCAAATATTTTTTAGTTTTTAAATTTTAAACATATAAAACCACATATTTTTTATATTTTCATCATTTTGTTAATGTTTTTGGAATTTTCTCTATTTTGTAAATGTTTTTGGTATTTTCTGTAACATCCTCAAATATGGCCTATTCGCGTGCTCCATTTGGTACGTGAGATTTATTTAAATGAATTAAATTAAATATATTTGTAAGAATTAATAGAAATTAGTTAATGGCCAGATAAATGTGAAATTAAAAATAATAATAAAAAATAAAAAAGAATTATAAAATAATAACTGGTTTCAAACGAGGTTTCCAAAAATATCCTCGTTAGTTGAAACGGTTATTCGGGTGTCGTGTTGTATGTTGAAAAGGGGA
Organism: Dittrichia graveolens; assembly: GCA_038502395.1. Lineage (NCBI taxonomy): Eukaryota > Viridiplantae > Streptophyta > Magnoliopsida > Asterales > Asteraceae > Dittrichia > Dittrichia graveolens. Next base: position 41,033,709 of record JARJIL010000003.1, read on the forward strand.
ACAAAATACCCCTTGTGGATAACTTAAAAACCAAAGTCGGTTTTAAGATTACCCACACACACTGGTTACACACACACATACGAAATACACACACACACCTCTTACTCTCTTCTCTTTTGTGTTCTTGAAGAAGTCTCATTTAAAGCTCAATCAAGGCTGAAGATTAAGCTATAATCAAGCTCCCAATCTGTTCTTAAGCTTCAACACATCATCATCATCATCATTTTCCAGCTTGTAAGCCTTTCTTCTTCTTTTGTTCTTGACTTTAGGATTTAGGTCAAATTTGTTCAAAACGAATTTAGCCAATAAAGTCTAGAATTTTTTATTGTAATCTGTTCTAAAGTCACTTACAAGTGCTTTGGAACTGATTTTGTATATTAAAGTTGCAATCTTGATTGTGTTTCTTGAAACTGACCAAATGGGTCTTTAATGGAGATTTGATGAATTAATCTTGAATATGATGTTAGAGTTGCTTATTTAGATGTTTATGAACTCCTATAAGTGTCCTAAAACTAGTACAAAACCTGGAATTAATTAAGAATATGTTAGACTTGGGATTGTATGGAAAGCAGCTGCTGCAGAGCACAAATTCGCAGCTCTGATACTGCGTAGCGGCGCGACACACAAAGGTGTCGCGGTGCGACCTATGCTGCAGCCAACAATTAGTTGTTTTCAATGGATTAAGTGTATGTAATGTACTTGTATCACTTTTGACCATTTTAGAGATATTTAGGATGGTTTGAGCATTTTGCTAACTTAAACACATAAATAGGAATATAACACTAGTTTTAGTATGTGTGTATATATGTGGTGATCTAAATGGAATTATATGTAAACGATAGGTAATTAAGCACCAAGGAAGGACAAACACATATTTGAGATATATTTGAGCACCAAGGTGAGTACCGACTTGTATGAATTCAATAAAGGATGTTTTGAATGCTATTTGGTTTAAACGAACATGGTATGCTAATTCTTGCATATAGACTTTTTTATTTTTGTATATATGTTTAGAAAACCATTAATGACATAATGAATGATATATTTGACATGAATATAATTACATGTATATTTATTGTGATATTTTGATGAATATGAATTTATATGTGAAAGCATGCATGCAATGATCTCTTTTCTGAGATAATGATGAGCTATGTGAAAAGTCCGGACATATGTGCATGAAAGGTCAGCTTCGGCTGGGTCTCAGGGGCCTTCGGGCAATTGTTCGGGACTAATGGTACTCGAGGCCATTCTTTTAACATTTGGGGTGATTGCCTTAACTGGCCGAGCCTAATGAGCCTTTCGCTCCGTAACAAGTAGGTGGAGTCACTTATGTGATGATACCAGCACAGTTGGCAGTGTTTGATTCCCCCGGTGGTTGTTATTGAGCCGGACTAGCTATCTGGCAAGATATAGCATTGCTGGACATGTCAGCATTACCGCTAATTGTTAGGATAGCATTGTATGCTCATATTTGATTCATGACTTGCTATTATTGCACTTATACCTGTCTGTATTCACTAGCTATTTTAAATAGCTAATCCTGTTGTTGTTTCCCCTTTTCAGACAGAGTATAGGCAGGCCTGGTGAGACGGGAACCTTATGCTTTTGTACGGGCTTTGAGGAACATTACTTTTTGGTATATAATATATACAATGGTCGGTTTAGTTTAAAGTAACACCGGTAGTCGTGTTTGGCAAGTTTTGTTTTGTATATTTGTATATACGCCAAACACGTGTTTAAATTGTAATAGTTTAATAGGCTTGGGTTTGTTTATTGTTTTTGAAAATTCCGCTGCTTTGATTTTGAAATTCGGTTAGGATAACTAACAAGTAAACAGTCAATTTACAAACGGACCTATGCAGTTTGAAAACTCAAATTTTAACTGATTTTCAAGGTTTCAAAGGCGGTGTTACATTTTCTCCCCCTATAAGCATGCGTAGCTTGTACGTATGATTGACACCCCCCTCATATTATGCTCTATCTATCTACACAATGAACAAACATAGTGAAATATCCACTCAAAACAAATGACTAATAGTTAGACCTTATAGTTCAACATGCCTAGTTTGGATACTAACTCATTAAAACGAGTATTGTCTAATGGTTTAGTAAACAAATCAGTCAGTTGATCTTCAGTCTTAACATATTGTAGTTCTATCAAACCTTTTTCCACATCACCTGTAATCAAATGATACCCTTAAGATATTTGAAAATTCGTTTCACTGCCAACAGATGTGATTCCTTTGGGTTAGCCTGGAATCTAGCACATAGGCATGTAGAGAACATGATATTTGGCCTACTAGCCGTCAGATACAGTAATGAGCCTATCATACCCTGGTATGTTTTTAAATTAGCTGCTTTTCCCTCAAGATCAGCAGACAGTTTTGTTTTTAAGGACATAGGGGTATATAGTGATGAACAACTAAGCATGTCATACTTTTTCAACAAGTTTTTAATGTACTTGGATTGATTTATGAAAATGCCATGACTCAGCTGTTTCACTTGTAATCTGAGAAAGAAATTCATCTTTCCCATCATACTCATTTGAAAACAATTTTGCATTGTCAGTGCAAACTCATCACTGTACTTAGGGTTTGTATAACCAAAGATGATGTCATCCACTCAAATCTATACTAATATTAGATCTTTTCATTCGGCTTTTGTGAACAGAGTGGTGTCGGTTTTTCCTTTGTTGTATGGCACTTAGAAGATATTCAGAAAGGACATCCCAAGCTCTCGGGGCTTGTTTTAGTCCATATAAGGCTTTGTCTAGAATGTACACCTGATGTGGGAGTTTTGGATTAACAAATCCTTTAGGATGAGATACATACACTTCCTCTTTGAGTATCCCATTAAGGAATGTAGTCTTAACGTCCATGTAGAAAACCTTAAAGCCTTTATGAGCCGCATAGGCTAAGAAAAGTGGAATATCTTCTATCCTAGCTACAAGAGCGAATGTTTCATCATATTCTATCTCTCCTGTTGGTTGTACCCTTTAGCAACCAGCCTAGCTTTATTTCTTACCAATGTTCTTTCAGAATCCCGTTTGTTCTTAAAAATCCACTTGGTACCCACTAATGATTTATCATCTAGAAGTGGTACCAATCACCATACTTTGAGTCTTTCAAATTGATTGAGTTCTTCTTGCATAACAATGACCCAATTAGCATCTTGTAATGCATCAGAGACCTTGGTGGGTTCTATCATGCTTAGGAAGCTAGAGTGAAGGCACTCATTTGCCGCTGCAGAACGAGTCCTTACTCCATCATGAATGTTCCCTATTATCTAAGATTCTGGATGGGATTGTGTTCATCTTATTCCTCGGGGGTTTTGAATTGAAGGAAAGAACTCATCTAATCTGTTAGCAAGTTCTGTATCTTCCTCATTGACTGTTGGTTCTGAATCATAGATTGGAGTACTATCATAAACCGGCTCATGAGGTTCTACTACTTGATTGATAGCTGATGTAGACGGACAATCCACGGTTGGATATGAGGACGAATTGTCAACCTCCGTTGCAGTTGTAGTAGGAGAAATTGCATCATTCCTATCTGCATTAGGAACATTAGATTCAGATTGAAAGAAATCAAATAGAAAATCTAAATTATGTTGTGATGAATTTGGATTTGTAGTTGTTTCTTTTATTTAAAGAACTGGTCCTAAACTAACTTGTCTAGAAGCAACTTCCTTTTGATTTTGAAAATGATTAACATCCAACATGTCGTCGAATGTAACATTTATGCTTTCCACAACACAGTTAGTCCTTTTGTTTAAAACTCTATAGGCTTTAGACTCATGTGAATAACCAACGAAAATTGCTTCATCGGTCTTGGCCTCAAATTTTCCTAGGTTATCCTTTTCATTGAGTACAAAGCACCTATTACCAAATATATGAAGATATTTGATATTAGGCACAATGTCGTTTGCCAATTCGTATGGAGTTTTATTAAAGCGTTTATGGATGAAGGAACGATTTTGTGTGTAACAAGCCGTGCTGACAGCTTCAGCCTATTAGGAGCACGTGAGACCAGAATATGACAACATTGTACGAGCAGCCTCCACCGGACTTCTGTTGCATCGTTCTACCACACCATTTTGTTGTGGAGTGTATGGTGCAGAGAATTGATGCGCGATCCCCACCAAGTCAAGATAAGCAGACAAGGTTTTGTTCTTGAACTCAGTTCGAATGGCACTGACAGTGTGTTCAAACTTGTTCTGCTGTTGTTTAATGAAGTTGATGATAACAGGAGTGGCTTCATCTTTTGATCTTAAGAACTTGACCCAAGTATACCGTGAATAGTAATCAACAATCAATAGAATATACTTCTTCCTGTTACATGTTTGAACTCTTATCGGACCACATAAGTCCATCTGTATAAGTTACATTGTCTTCTTTGTGCTTGAGACTTGTTTGGTTTTGTGAGATGAATGTTTCATCTTTCGTTTCTCACAATCTGCACACAGGTGATCTTTGTTGAACTTCAACTTTGGCAGACCTCTCACCAGATCTCTAGTAACCAACTTGTTAATGTTGTGAAAGTTGAGGTGAGAGAGTTTTATGTGCCATTGCCAAGTTAAGTCTGATGAGGTATTACTTAGGAGACAGACTGAGGTTCTGGCGTCGTAATTGTTCAAGTCGATGGAGTACAGATTAGACTTCCTAGTTCCAGTTAGAAGTACATCACCCGATTAAGTTTTGGCTGAACATGAATTTTTTTTGAATGTGACCTCTAAATCTTTGTCACATAATTGGCCTATGCTAAACAGGTTGTGGCCCAGTCCTTCCACAAACAAAACCTTTTTGATTTTTATGCTTTTTCTTATTATATCTCCATACCCTAGAATTGGTGCTACATTGTCATTCCCATAATGAACATTCCCGGAGTACTTGGGAACGAAGTTTTGAAGAATACTCTTGTTGCCGGTCATATGTTTGTGCACCCGGAATCCAGGTACCAGATATTAGGTTCCTACACACAGAAAATAAAGAAGGTTTAGGTCACCATGTAGAAATGGGTCCTTGTGTGTTAGTTTCTTTTGAGTTCACAACTTTTTTAAATATGCAATGAATGTGTTTCTGTGTATGCCATTGAATATTTTGTTCTTCTTTATTGAATTTTAAAGTCTTAATCCACAATCAATCAGGAACAATTTTAGATTCAATATGGAGAGGAATTTCTCCCTTTTCAAAAATGAGGGACTGTGTTGTGTTGGGTTCCCATACATGAACTATTTCTTTTCGTTGCCAAACTTGAACCATTTTTGAGTGTGAAACTGATTTGGTTTTTGATGGTTGTTTGGTGGTTACAGGTTTGTACACTTTTGTACTTGTCTTTTTCCCATTTGACTTGGTTGGTTTTGATTTAGTTTTCGAGAATGAATTTGTTCTTTGTGAATGAGATGAATGATTTTTCTTTGATTTTGTTTTAGTGATGTTCCATGCTTTTAGAAACTCTTTGTAACTCCTCTCCTGTATGCGTCCAATTCTGAATTGTTATCAATCTGTTTTCAAAATTCTAGTAATTAATTTATTTTAAAGCATACTTGGAGATCCATTGATGAATTACTATATGTTTTTCCCAATTAAGTATAAAACCAACAATGATTAATATAAAAGTTCCGAAATAGTTTTAAAGTAACGAACACATGAAAGTTTTCAAAGTAAGATTATATTAATAACCAGACTTTAAAAAGTGCACAAGAACAAACTTGAGCACCGAGTACAAACTAAACAAGAACAAACTTGAATGCAAATTAGCGAACAAACGCTTAACCTTTTCTCGAACAATGAGAAGGTATTTATAGACTAAGTAAACTAATCCTGACCATCTAATTTAATTACACGTGTACCGCTCTTCATAAAATTAGGAACAGAAAACAACATTGTCGTTTCAAGCTCCATCAGATGCGTAGATCATGCACTTTACATAACAAGTTGATTCTGGTACTTAGATGTGTCTTTAGTGTAGAAGACCGTTTGCTAACTGAAGATTAACTTCAGTTGACGTTCACTTTAGAATAAATCTTCAGATGAACTTTGGGCTTCTTTCTTCAGATGTGTTGCGTCAGAACAGTTTACAAAAGAATAAAGAATAAAGAATCCTCCTTCAGGTGCTTTCTTCGAAAGCTCCTTCAGGAATGAAATATATACAAATAAAGGACTAACAATCTCCCCCTATTTGTTTATAATCCATGACTATTTACAAAATTAAATAAAGAATAGAAAGAATAAAGAATAGATGAATTACTATTTTAAACAATTAGTTTGAACTCATCAGGAACCGGTTCTCTAGGATTTTTGAGCTCCATTTGCTTCATATACTCATCTAGAATGTCTTTGACAGTAGGATCTTTAGGATCTATGAAGTATCTGAGAGATTTCAGATGAAGCATATCATCCCTAGCAAACGCTGAAACTCTTTGAAAGAGAATCTTATTGTTTGCATCAAGGAAGTAGAATCCCCTTGGATTTGAGAGAACATTACCCACTCCAGGAATGAATCTAGGAGGTAAGGAAGTGTCAAAGCCTTTGCAGTTGGGAAGCTCTCCAAGAGATATCAGCTCCAAAATTTGTTGCTGAGACTTTTTATGTGTGAGCTTCCTTCTTTGAAATTTTATCTTTTCAGCTTTTGAGGGTCTATCCTTCTGAGGCAAGACCTCAGCACCCGATCCCCTCTTCTTCACTTCATTTTCGTAAAATTCGATCACTTTGGTGATCTCTCTCTGAACGAACTCAACATCATCAGTCAGCTTGTATTTTGAGAGGTAAGCCATTATCTCAGCCTATTCAGTGACAGCACATTTGAGCTTGACTTGCCTCACTGTGTATATAGTAAAGAGAGGATGATTTCTGCGCTGAATGTTCAGAAAAATTTAATTTTTTACTTTCTTCAATCTTACTGAAGTGATCTTCTTTGGATGTATTCTTTGATGCCGACAACATATCCACTCTTCTTGTTTAGCATCCATGAACTTTTACTTCTTCTCTTGTAGAGCTTTTTCAGCTTCGATCTCCTCCTGAAGCTATTTTTGATGTTCCAAAGGTGATAAATCAATCTTATTTGGAGCAACTTCTTCAAGTGCCAGTTTTTCTGCTGCTAGTCTTCCAAGTTCATCAGCCACTTTCTTTTCTTTGGCTTTCGGATTTTCATCATCTGAGTCTTCTTCATCATATGTACCCGTACTCATTAGATCATCCGGAGAACATATTATTGCTTTCCCTTTACCTTTATCAGCACGAATTGGTTGACCAATAAAGGATGGAGCTACTGTCTAAGTGGGGATCTGAGAGGCTTCAACATCTCTTATGATTTGCTGACATTCAGCTCCATCTAACTCGGTTCTGAAGAGTTCAGCTTCAGCTTGTCTTTGATCAAGAAGACGTTTGAGCTCCCCCTCAGTTTGTGCCTTGGCTTCTTCAGCTTTGGCTTTTTCTTCTTCAACTCTAGTGGGCCTTGCCTCAAAATATATCAAAGCTTTATTTTTATTTTCTTCAGTGGCCTTGAGATGAGCCACTTCATTTTCTAGTATCTCTATGGCATCAACTCTTGAATATTTTCTTTGCCATTTCAAAAATTTCCGATCAGCAACAGCTTTCTTTCTAATAGTCTGATAGATTTTGGACTGTCTTCGAACTTTCTCCCCCTTAGAAGCTGCAGAGATTCCTAAAGCTTCTATAGATCTTGACAGGGCCGAAATCTCATTTGAGAGTCCAAAGAAGGAGGGAGCAAATAAATCCTGCAACTGGCGGATTGCTGCTTCTAAAAGATTTATAGCATTAATGTTGTCAACTTTGGAGGACAAGGAATGTACAGATTGTGACAGAGTTGAGAGTTGGGAATTAAGTTTAGAGAATTCCATTGTGGCAGAATCAGCCATAGTCGTCAGAAGACTTCGGAATTGCTTGAACATACCTAGACGTGTCAGATTTTGACAGTCAAGGGTGTTGGTGAGAGATGTGAATTGATGGGTAAGAGAATCAATAAGAGATTTAAGCTCGGTTTCGAGCTTGGTTTGATTATTGGCTATACAAGATCCCTGAAAAGTGTTGGTCTTAAGTAACTGTGAAATAGAGAGAACAATTTCAAATAGACTTTCCAAAGAGGACACAATGTATATGCTGGGAATGTACAAATTTTGGGGATTGAAGAAAATCAAAAGCATCACTATTATCAAAAGGATTGACAGCTGTTTGAGGAGAGGAGAGGTCAAAGAGTTTGTTGAGAAGAGATGTGGAGGCCATAGCATCAGTGGGAGTAACCGATGCATCACGGGCCTTGGGCACAGTTGCTTTAGTTACAGTATGGTTTAAGACTGTGTCTTCATTAGCATGAGTAATCTCAACTGAAGGGGTTTGAACTTCAGTTTCATTGATTTGGGATGGTTGGGCATCACTCTCAGTTTTGTGTGGAACTGATAAATAATCTACCCTGGTAGAATCCATAGTGTCATTTAGGTTTTGTGACACATTAAGGGATTTGGGTACAGTTTCGTCTTCAGGGAGTACTGAAGAGTCATGAACTGGTTGGACCTCAAAAACTAGGGAATTATAGTTTCATCATTGGTAAATAGGCTGAGCATCAGAGTCAGCTGGTTTGGATGCTGACACATCATGTGCTTTGTCTATATCCATAGCATCAGTTGGGTTTACTGACACATGAAGGGATAGAGGGGGAATTTCAGCAGAAACAGGAATGGTAGTTCCCTACACTGGTGGAACCTGAGTTGTAGTGTGTGTGCTAGCAGACTCATTGGTAGGGATTGTGAAAGTCTCGGCTGACTTGTTTTTGTCAGTGTCCTGAACTTGTTGAATTTGGACCTTAGGAACAGCATGGGTTTTAGCTATCACTTCATCAGTCATGATGTGTGTAGACACCTTAAGTAAATGAGATCTTACCTGAACAGCTTCAGTTGGTTTGGATTTCTGAATCTGAACCTTGCGGAGAACCAGGGGAGTTTCATGAGCAGAGTCCTCACCAAAAGTAGAGTAGGAGAGGATAGGACACGAGGGTATGATGGATTTTTGGCATTCGGTGGTTGTAGATGATTTGGGTGGTTAAGTAGTGGTTGTGGTTGATTTGGGAGCAGCTGAAGGTTTGGTTGTTGGCTTAGAAGAAGTGGACATCAGTTTCCTTTTCTTGGTTTTAGAAGGGGAAGTGGGGAGCACAGGGTTTTGGGTTTTAGAGGGTGCTGATTCAGATGACAACCCTGAATATGGCTGATGGATGGTAGGAGGAGGAATCAGAGATGCAAGGGCGAGCATCTGTGTAGTTAATGCGGGATTGAACGTTGAAGAAGATCCTGTCCACACTGAACCTGGCAGAGTGGGAGAAGGAAGCAGAACTGAAGCAGAGTTGTATTCTTCAGTTGTCAGCAAGGAGTAGATGAGTAAGGACACAAACCGTGGAAAAGGAATGTGTTGAGACCCTAATCGCGCCATTAGTGAGATCACGAGGATTTCCAGAATGAGTTCAACGTAGTCAATGTTGTGACCATGAATGATGGCATAGGCCACCTGTTTTGTTTGTCATACAGAAATTCAGATGAGCAATAAGACAGTTCCACTCCTTTGGGTGGCGAGTGCGAACCATTGAGTTACCTTTTCACCTTGTGCTCATCAGCGTACCGAAAGAAGGAGAAGAGAAGTTCCTTAGCATTTGTAGTGGATGAGGTGAGTTCCTGTCGGGGAAGATGGAGAATAGTTTCAAGGAAATCCTTGGATATTTCAGCGGGCTAAGTGAATACTTTGCGCGGAGGTTTTGGGGTTAATGACTTCAGCGGTCATCCATAACTCATAGAGATGTTCTTCGAACATCGGAACCTTTGCGGATAGAGCACGGTTCAACGGGTAGTTATGAAGGTAGGTCATGATTTGGTGAAGTGGTGAGGATGGAGGAGGGATGGTGAGTTCAGCAGAATAGTTGTTCTCCTTGATGCAGACGGAAGCCAGGGGAATTTTGGGAACAACATCATTCGGGAGAGTCACCTTCTTAGAAGCAATCTTGGGAGCCATGGGATCAAGCACAAAGAGGATTATCGAATTTTCACAAAGAGAATTTGCTGGACTTCATTAAAGAACTTGAAAAGACGATTTGGGGGTTTTAGAGAGGTTTAAAGAAGGTAATCTGAACGGTTGAGTAAATCTAGGGTGAAAATAGGCGCGTGGATGCGGAATTTACGCAAGGATAACTTTTGTGATGTCAAATTGTTATTGGTGAAACCATTTAACCGGAGTAATCTTTGAAACAACCAATCTTCATCAACAAGCAATTAGTAAAGAGATAAAATTTTACAAGGCAAAAAAAAATCCAAATTTTGCTTCGGAAATTTTAATTGAAAAAAAAATAAAGGAAGCAAAAATATATAAATGAAGAAACACACAATGCCAACAAGAATAAGAACTAAGTTTGGATATTACTATTGCCATATTAACAAAAGATGATTACATGGTTTTCATCATGATTTACATACTGCCAAAAGAAAAAAAAATTACAACCATGCCTAAGATAATAAATATATTTGAGATGATACATCAATCCCGATTCCTTCGTCAAGAATGCGAACCGTGATTACGTAGCAAACTAGAAAAAGACGAACATAATAGTAAACTCTATGAGTTTTCTAGAAAGTGAAAGATTTTCTTTGAAACTTTGCAGAAGATGAAAAAGGAAAGAAAATCTTCGGTTGTTTATAAAGAAAATTACTAGAGATGATTTGACAGTCAGAGAGAGACAGGGTAAAAGTAATTATCCAAGCTTAGCTATTAGGGTGACTGGCATTAAATGTACAAGAAAGAATGAATAGTAACAATCAAATTTACCTGAAATAGTTACATTTTTGAAGGATTTAGCATTCCAATTTCTGCAACTAGTAAATTGAACCTATGTTCATCCAGAGCTTTTGTGAAAATGTCAGCGAGCAAGTACAGATGAAACCAAGCTCGATTTCATTTTTGGCAATGTGATCTCGAATAAAATGATGTCGAACATCAATATGCTTTGTGCGCGAGTGAAGCACTGGATTATTTGAAATTGCAATAGCACTCGTGTATTCACAATATATGGGAGCGCGCTGAAATGAGATGTCATAGTCAGCTAGCTGATGTTGCTTCTATAGTATTTGTGCACAACAACTCCCAGCTGAAATGTATTCAGCTTCAGCGGTGGATAATGAGATGGAATTCTGCTTTTTGCTTTTCCAACTTACTAGTTTTCCACCGAGTAACTGACACCCACCTGTAGTACTCTTCCTATCAATCTGACATCCGGTGTAGTCGGAATCTGAAAATCCAATTAGATCAAAGTCGGAGTCTCTTGAGTACCACAACCCTAGTTCAGGTGTGCCTTTCAGATATCTGAAAATCCTTCTGACAGTTGTTAAATGTGATTCCTTTGGATTCTCCTGAAATCTTGCACAGAGGCATGTGGAAAACATTATCTCAAGACGACTAGCTGTTAGATATAACAGGGATCCAATCATTCCTCTGAACGTGGGAAGATAAACTGCTATCCCGTTCGGATCAGATGTGAGCTTGGTTTTTGGAACTATGGGAGTCTTCATCAGGGATGAGTCTGAAAAGTTGAACTTTTTGAGTAAGTCTTTTACATATTTCCCTTGATTGATGAAAATACGTTGGTCAAATTGCTTAATCTGAAGCCCAAGGAAGAAGTTCAGTTCTCCCATCAGGCTCATTTTGAACTTCTCTGACATGATTTTCTCAAATTTCTTTAAACTATTGTTAGTAGAACCAAAAATAATATCATCAACATAAATCTGAACTAGAATGAGTTCACCTTTTTCTCTACATAGAAATAGAGTTTTGTCGATGTTCCCTCTCTGAAATCCATTATTCAGAAGATGAGCAGACAGTGTATCATACCATGCACGCGGAGCTTGCTTCAGTCCATAGAGAGCTTTGTCGAGCTTATAGACGTGATCTGGGAATTTTGGACTTTCAAAACCAGGAGGTTGTTGAACAAATACTTCTTATTGAAGTTCTCCATTCAGAAAGGCGCTTTTAACGTCCATCTGAAAGACTTTGAATCCCTTAAAGGCAGCAAAGGCGAGGAACATGCGTATTGCCTCTAGACGAGCAACTGGAGCAAACGTTTCATCATAGTCTATCCCTTCCTCCTGACAGTAGCCCTTTGCAACTAACCTTGCCTTGTTTCGCACCACTGGCCCTGTTTTATCACGCTTGTTTCTCAAGACCCACTTTGTGCCAATAATGGACTTTTCTTCAGGCGGGGCAATTAGCTTCCAAACCTTGTTTCTCTCGAACTGATTAAGCTCATCTTGCATTGCGACCACCCAGTTGGGGTCCTTCAGAGCTTCGTCAACTTTCTTTGGCTCAATTTGTGATATGAATTCAAAGAACATGCAGAAGGAAGAGGTGATAGAATTTCGGGTTTGAATGCAAGTGTTAGGATTACCAATAACATTTGTGATGGGATGAGCTCGAGTCCATTTTGTGACTCTAGTTGGTTGCTATGTTGCTCATCAGCAGAAGAGACATTTGGTTCAAATAGATCTTCAGTGACCTGATTCACATCTTCTAACACAATAATATTGTTAGTTTTCACCTCTTGAGAGTAGTCATCCAAGTCATCATTGAATGACTATTGTAAAAGGGTATCAAATTCTTTGGAGACAACTTGATCAGTATGATTTGAGGTTGACTGAGCATCGAATTCATCAAAAGTGACATTTATTGTTTCAACCACAGAATTTTTCTTGGGAAGAAACACACGATATGCTTTAGAGATGTTAGAATAGCCCAGAAACAACCCTTGTTCCCCTTTTGGATCAAATTTGCTTTTCTGATCTTTGGTGTTTAGGATGAAGCATGTGCTTCCAAATATTTTGAAGTATCCAACGTTGGGTAACTTCAGATACAATAGCTCATAGGGAGTTTTACTGTGTCTCTTGACAATTATGGACCTGTTTTGAGTATAGCATGCAACATTAACAGCTTCAGCCTAGAAATGCCCTTTCAAAGATGCTTCAGCTAACATAGTTCGGGCTGCTTCAATCAAAGTTCTATTTCTTCTTTCAGTAACCCCATTTTGCTAAGGGGTATATGGAGCTGAGAAATTTTGGATGATACCATTTTCATCACAAAAGTCTTGAAGAGTTGAGTTCCTGAACTCTGTTCCATGATCACTGCGAAGCTATTTAACTTGCGTGTCAAACTGTCTTTGAACACGACGAATGAAACTCATCAGAATTTCAGTAGTATCACTTTTATTGCGCAAGAAAAATACCCATGTGAATCTGGTGTATTCATCAACAACCACCAAGGTATATTTCTTGCCGCCCATACTGGGTGAGCTTACAGGACCAAAGAGATCCATATGAAGTAACTGAAAGGCTGAGTTGACTTGGTTACAGTGTTTGGATTTGAATACTGACTTCTTTTGCTTTCCCTTCTCACACGCATGACATAGCTTGTGTTTCTGAAACCGGACTGACGGTACACCTCTGGTAAGCTGAAGCTTAGAGAGTTTGCTGATGTTTTTGAAGTTGAGATGGGATAACCTTTTATGCCATAACCAGTTAACTTTGGAGTCGGCTTCTAAAAAGAAGCATGCATCTCTTTCAGAGGAGGCAGAGTTAAAATCAACAACATACATATTTCCCTGCCTTTTTGCTTGTAAGACCTCCTTGCCTTTCTTGTTGAAGAAAGAACCCTTGGTCTTCTTAAAATTCACTTCGTAATCTGCATCACGTAGCTAACTGATGCTTATATGGTTATGTTCAAGTCCTGTAATATGAGCAACATTTTAAATGTTGACTGAACCTTGATTCAAGTAACCATATCCATCTGTTTTTCCACATTTTCCTCCACCAAACGTAACTTTAGGGCCATTTGCTGCTTGAGCCCCATTCAGTAGGGACTTACATCCGGTCATATTCCTTGAACATCCACTATCAAGCTACCAAATGTTATCATAGTGATCGCCCTACACAGATAGTTTAAATTTAGTTCATTTGATGAATCCAAACTTTACTGGGCTCTAAAACACAATGCTCAGAAGAGCAACTAGAAATTTTGCCTTCATTTGAACAAGAGATCGCTTCAAGACCTCTTACTCCACACTTATAAAACTTTCTAGTTGATTTAGAATTATGTGCCTTAATCCTTTTATTCTTCTTCTTTTTTTTATTTTTCACCAATTAACTTCAAAATTTTGAAAAGAGAGTCTTTAACTTCTTTGAGTTTTGATACAGGTAGAGCAAAAGGTTTTATCAAGACTTTTGGTTTTGGAGGGTTTGGAATTTTTTAGCTATGGGTTTTGAAGATTAAACTGATGAATCTTCATTTGAAGGGATAATAGGGATAATGATGTCTCAAAAGACAGTGGCTTTGGGAAGAAAGCTAGAGTCAGATAACTCAGCTATTTTGTTATTAGGAGGTCTTTCACCAACTGATTCAGAAGAAAATGGGTTGAGGGTTTCATAATTGGTTTCAGATTGTGATATAGAGAAGGATTCCTTAATTGTTTCAGATACAACTTTAGGTTGGGTTTCAGTAAAGGTTGAAGTAACAGGTATTTCAGGGATTGGTTCAGAAGTTTTCTTGGCAAGGGTATCATACTCAGTGGAAAGTTAAAGATTTCTTATTTCAGAATTTGTTCTTTCAGAAAAACTTGGATTCAAAACTTCAGATTTAGTGAATCTCTTATTAAGAAGATTTCAATTTCCAATATCATTAATGCTTATATCATTAAAAATCATTTCATCGACATTTTTAAACTTCTTGCTAAAATCAACTGCTTGTTTAATGTGTCCAATGCCTACTCTCTCTCTTTGAATAACCATCTGATGATTTATACTCTCAAATGCTAGTTTGTTAGGACTCAACCATAGATCAATAACCGACTGACGATCTTTCACTTTTTCATTTGAGTCTTGCAAATCCATTTTCACATTTTTGAGTTCATTTGTTAAAAATTCAAGATGATTTCTTAAGGCATATGATTCTTGAAGAAATTTTTCATTTTCCTTTTCTACAACATTTATTTTAGAAATGAGCTTGGTGATAGTTTGTTTAGATTTGTTTTGATTGTTATGAGCAACTGTCAGATCAGAACACAAATAAGCAAACATATCATCCTTTTCATTCATTGAATAATTTTTGAAATTAGATACCTTGTACATCATGGTAGGATTCCATCCTTCTGCTGAGCTCAATTTTTCAACCTCAGCAAGATCACTGTTGAACTTGCTTTCAGTAGCCATTATGCACATTCCAAGATGTGCAGATCCGAGGATTTCTTCAGCCACCAGGCACTTTCCTCTAACTTCATTCTCTTCATCCTCATCTAAAGAGGTTTCAGAATCTATCCATTTAAGGTCATCAGCAATCATGGCCTTTTCTTTCTTCTTCTTCTCACTGGATGCTTTCAGGGCTTTATACTTAGCTTTGTATTTATCAGCCTTAGAAGAGAAACCTTTCTTGGTATTTGAAGAGGTTTACTTGACCAAGTAGTCAGCTGCATAGTGACCAGGCTTCCCACATTTGAAGCATTCATGTTTGGACCCTTCAGATGAGCCCTTTTTCTCTTAACAGAACTTCTTCTCGAACTTCCTTCTTCCATCATATTTGAACTTCTGAAACTTTTTATAATTTTTCATGATGAAGGATTTTTCTGAACATTCATCGTCAGATCTTTCTTCCTCCCAGCATTATTCATCTGAGGCTCATTTTCAGAATCTGAGTCTTCAGTTGACCTGTAATTGACTCTTTGAGGATTTTCAGCAATGAGGCCTAGAGTTTTCTTGAAGGCCTTCTTCAGGTCAATTTTCTGAATGCGGGCTTGTTCATCATTCAGCAGAATTTCGTAGAGTTTACACATGTTCATGTCCCTGTGCATGTTGTTTGTTCTCAGGATCATGCATATAGTATCCCACTCAGACGGAAGAGAATCTAGAAATCTGTTTAGGATTTGGAATTGCTCTCTAACAACTCCAACTTTAGTCATGTCATTCAGTAGACATGTAAATCTTGTGTAAACCTCAGTGAGAGACTCTGAGTCTTTAGCACAGAAGCTTTCATACTTGCGTATGATGTTGGTCTTTTTTTTCTCACGAACCTCAACAGTTCCTTCAAACGATATGCATATGCTCTCCCACATAACCTTAGCAGTTTTCAGATTGCAAACAATATGGAATATTTCATTCGGTAAAGCAATAACTATACTGTTTCGTATCTTGGCATCTAAACCAACAAGCTTTTTCTCCTCCTCAGTCTATTGAGATCTTGGTTTTGGACGTGAGGGAATAGAGGTTTCAGTAGAATCAGTCTCTATGGAGATGGATTGAGTAATGAAAGGACCTTCCTCCAAAATAATAAGTGACTTGCAATCAAGATTTTCCAAATAGAGTAACATACGATTCTTCCAACTTGAAAAATGTTCAATTGAAAACTTTGGTGGTTTGGCAGAGGAGCCATTCTCGATGTAATCAAATTTCGACATATTGAACAGATCACTAATTTTAAATTAAATTAGAACATGCTCTGATACCAATTGTTTTTCCCAATTAAGTATAAAACTAACAATGAATAATATCAAAGTACGGAAATAGTTTTAAAGTAACAAACACACGAATGTTTTTAAAGTAAGATTATATCAATAACCATACTTCAAAGAGTGCACAAGAACAAACTTGAGCACCGAGTACAAACTAAACAAGAACAAATTGAATGCAAATTAGCGAACAAACGCTTAACCTTTTCTCGAACAATGAGAAGGTATTTATAGGCTAAGTAAACTAATCCTGACCATCTAATTTAATTACACGTGTACCGCTCTTCATAAAATTTGGAACATAAAACAACATTACCGTTTCAAGCTCCATCAGATGTGTAGATCGTGCACTTTATATAACAGGAAGATTATGGTACTCAGATGTGTCTTCAGTGTAGAAGACTCTTTGATAACTGAAGACTAACTTCAGTTGACGTTCACTTCAGAACAAATATTCAGATTAACTTTGGGCTTCTTTCTTCAGGTGTGTTGCGCCAGATCAATTTACAAAAGAATAAAGAATAAAGAATCCTCCTTCAGGTGCTTTCTTCGAAAGCTCCTTCAGGAATGGAATATATACAAATAAAGGACTAACACTATCCTTTGGAGGTGATGAATGGTGCATTGATATGATTTGAACTGTGTGGTTTCCAATACTCACATGAACGAATTCCAAATTCTTTCCCAAGCCTATCATATTCACATTTAAATTTACAATGACCATGTAAACAACCATTACTCACGCAAAAATATGTGATAGCTTTCAATTTAAGTTCTGAGAAGGAAGTACATTGATTTGCAAACTGTAAAATGTGTTGACACTCTTGGAAAAATTAAAGCAGGATCTAGCATCTCTAGGTGTAATATATCTTCTGGTTTCATTTTTGTAAAACCCTCTTAGGGTGTTGTCTGCTTTCCATACATCTGAAACATTTCAAACATGACTAGTTGTGATCGGTTTTGAACTCTTTTTGACATATTTGACCTGAGATTGTAGTTTATGCATATGAGATGGTGTGAGATTCGATTTTGAAATGGCGTTTGGTTGCCTACTTGTGGAGTATTGATTTTGATGATTTGTTCTTTGAATCCATTGTGAAGAATTGAATTCTCCTATCTTCATCTTTCCTTTTTCAGCTTTGGTAGAGCTTCTTTTTGGTTGGGATGTAGAAGTGGTTGTTGATGTGTGTGTCAAGGTTTCCTTTTGACAGTGACATGAAAAGACTCTTTCTGATTCATTAATTTTCTTTTCCTAATCACTCATGATTATTGTTTGAAAGTAAAAGACTACAAGTGTTTCAAGTTGCCTTTGTAAAACCATATGAGGTATATATACTCTGGCTTCTAGTACTACTTGTGGCTTTTTAAGATCATCTGCATATGTGAATGCAGAATCATTTGTCTCACTGCGTTTTTGAGACTCAGATGAGATAGATTCATTCAATTCTTGATAATCAAAATGAATTTCTGATTTTAGTTTAGACTTTCTTTTAAAATCTTATTCAAGAACTTCTTCTTCCTGGTCAACAATCACCATGTATTTAGTGATGCCATCATTCATTAAGTTGAAATCATATAATTATTGTTGGAACTCGTGGTAGGCACAAACACATCGGAAGCAAACAAGAAAGTAGCATGCAAGACATAAAATGAAAGCACACCCAAAGCCCACAACTAGTTCCAATGGTGGAAAACACTACAAAGAAAATTGCAACTAAAGAACAAGAAGAAGGAGGAAGAATATACCTCCTTACCGTGGCTGTAAATCGAGATCTCCAAAGGTGGGATAAATTTAAGGAAACAAAAGGCTTCCTCCTCCATTGCTAGTCCACACCAAGAGATGCTTGATCCCCAAATGCTAGTGAACCATAGATGAACATCCTAGAACGACTTCACCATCTGGAACAACCCATGTTGATCTCCTCTTGCACCATGAATCAAACACCATGACACTGAAGAACTCACCTTAGTGTATGTAGCATTTCCATTATGGTGCCGGGAGAGAATATGTGTCTAGAGAAAGTTTTCTTGTGATTGCATGTCTCTTCTAACCCCAATGACCAGCATCTAACCTCAAAAACCCGGCCATTAAGCATAGATTTTGATTGGACCATCAAATGGTCCAATAAAACACAAGTGTCACTACAACTACCCTCTTCACGACCCCTCACGGGCTCTCACGGGCCGTGAAGCCTAAGTGCGCCATGAGGGGACTTAGAACTTCACGAGCCGTGCCGCCAGGTCGAGGACTCGTGAGGGCATCTCCTTCACGACCCCTCACGACCTCGTCACAGGCCGTGAAGCCCAGAGGCATCACGACTCATGGCGGCCGTCGAACAATCGTTAGGCTAGCCTGCTTCACGACCCGTGGAGCATCCTTCACGGTCGTGAAGCCCCGAATCAAAACACTTTTGATTCTTTGACATTCTCCTTCCACATAAAGTTGTCGGGATCAATCTTTGGCATGTGACCCAATAGGCTCGCAGTTCATTAGCAGTGATACCGGCATACGTGTGTCAATGGGCAGATTCCAACAAACTCCCACTTACACATGACACACCGTACCCTTATGCATCACAGACAGGGATCAGCCTCTAGCAAGACATCCCTTCCCCCAAATCAACATGAGGTATGTCATCCCTGACAAGTACCTAATCACAATCCAAACGGGTTTGATAAGGTCCTATAGATAAGTGATCAATTATCCTATTGTTCACGATATCCGGGTGAACACGAGACATGGTACAAAGTCATTCTCCGATCGTTCACGATTATGTTTCTCGATCAAGATTGGTGGTGACCAAAATATGCAAGATGCAACTAATCAATTATCATTGCAAGCATGAGCACGGCCGTGCATTTTGGTGTCAGCGCCCAATCATCGAGGGGCCCAAGGATATCTCTCTAAACATAGGAACGAATTCCTTCAACTACATTGTCCCATTACATTGGCAATACATTGCCCAAAAGCTTCCTTTATAACAACCAGTTACGGACTACGTTTGAAAGCAATCAGAACAAGGCAGACCAATGTCGTGGAAACACATGTATCTCCTGTCAAAGGATAAAAGATATTATCATCCTGAGTTACTCTTGACATGTACCATGAAGTAAACTCAGGTGTGGGTCGTCCAATCACTTGAAACTCTTTTCAAGTATAGGTAAAGTGTTGCGTCTCTCGTATCTAATCCCCATTGAATACACGACCAACGCTTTCCCTCAGTCTTCGTTCAAACTTCCTTCCGATGAAGAGTGACCGACTGTGGACATTTAGAATGTAAAACATTCAGGGAAGTGGTAAACTTGCTAAGATGGAACACAATAAAGGCAACTGAGAGTACCCGCTACACGCGTATTAACAAATCCCCATTTGATAATCGATACTAACAGAAGCACAATGTTGCTTAACGTTCCCAAAATCAGCATATCAAAATTTCAACTAAAACAAACTCAAGCCAAGTCTTTGCAAGCATTAGTATGACAATCATCACTATCTTGCAACTACGGCTTTAGCAAAACAAATCCGCCACCATGCCATCCGTTTGTATTCTTAAGATGACCATATCTCTACCTCAACCAATCACCCAAAAGTGTTCGTTGGTGAGATAACGGTCCTTTGTCAAGCTATCGTACCTTCATTGATTCATTAGAACTCAATAAGATCAAAGATGCTTGACTTAAATGATATCTTGCACAAGCCATCGTACTCTCATTGTCTCATAAGATACCAATATAGTCAGCGATGCTTTGAGAAGCATACTTATTAACAACACCATATTTTGTAGGATCACGAACCCTGATAAAGATCGGCAGTTATCCTAAGAAGTATATAAGCAAGCATTTGAATAACAACTTATTCTATGTTGCTTCTTACTATAGATCAACAAGAACATATTTCAATATTTCTTTACTCCTTTCATAGGTATTGTATATCCTATAATCGTTATGGATGCATAATTCTTGATTTAAGCTTTTCCAAGCAAAATCAGGCCATTATCTCCAATACAATGTATGTACTAGACATACTAAAAATAGGATTAAAAAAATGCTCCCACTAGCTCTAGCATTCATCATTGCTATGAGAAAACTCAAACAAATGATTTTCATTTCAAAGCAAAGATTCTAACATTGAGATGGCAACGTAAGTCCACAAGTGGACTACCTAGAGTCTGTAGACTTCATGAGGAAACATATGATAGTAAAAGACCCTAGGAAAATGTTGTGAGCATTTCCTCAGAAAAATTCCTATTAAGGAATGTGGTCTTTACTTCTATCTTTCATAGCCTGAAAGGCACTCATAGATATAAGTATCCGTGTGGACTTCAACATAACCACTAGGAGAATGTCTCTAGATGATACGTTCCTCATGGTCAATCATCTTGAAACCATTCCTTCTAGTCGGTATTTGAAGTTGTCTACAAACTTATCCGTGTTGGTCTATCTCATCAAAGAACCAATCACACCTTGAGGGTTCATACCCAGGTTTAGGATCAACCAAGTCGAAACCTTGGATATCCGTCACGGATAGCTTCTCATCTTATCATAACCTCCTTCCTCCTAGCGGACTCCAAGCCCACTACGCTTTCCGGTAGTTGACGCATTCATCATGAATCATCATAAAGTTGTCTTCCTCAGACATAATGAATTATGTCTTTCTGGTCTTATGACAACTTCTACCAAGAGGTAATGAATTTTATGCCAGGTTCTCCAGTATTGCCATGCTGAGTTTCAATCATTTCCTGATTGGATTCTAGTGTCAACATCAGGTCCTTCCATTCAAGGTATACTTTACTCTCACATACATCCATGGATATTAATTTAAGGACTCTACCTTTGAGCAACTAACATCATGTTCTCACAAGGTTTGTCAAAACAAATATCACATGGCCTTAGTAGAGTACCTAATGGAGTAATCATCTCTAGATCCTGGGTTCCTCCACCTCATATCTAAACGTAGGCTAGACAATCCAGACTTTGGAATAGACAAACAAGGATCCTCCTTTTCGTCATCTCCTCTAAGTTGTTTACACAACCGTCTTTGTTGTTTATTAGATTTAGAACTTTTGCCCACCATCTTTGGAATGATCCAAAACAATTTCGGATATACAAGTGTAAACTATCATTTATCGGACTATAGCAAAATGTCTGGTGAGACAATCCCATAATTCTTATGATTGTCACATAATAATAAAACTAAGGCACTTAGCATCTTAACTAGATTCGAGTATCATAGTTACATTGCCCTCTGTATCATGTACCTCGCTATGGTGAGTTTTGAACACCTCTAAGGTTTCAAAATAGTCCATTAAAATAGACATACCATCCCTTCTACCATCATCAGTAACGGTTACTAAGTATCTTAAGTTACTCCTTATTGTTTGCTTGAACGGTCAACACACTAAAAGTGTAAACGAATACCAATAAACTTTCAATCCTCTCACATACTCAAGTGAAGGATGTTTAAGTCATTTTGCCCAATAAACAAGATATGCACTCAACATTTGACCCATGGTCAAAGGGTTCCAAGTTCAGAAACCTCATGGATCTTGGTGAAGCAAGTCTTGTTTATATAGCTAAATAGACTTCTCCATAAGGATAACTTATCAATACATTTATGATCGTTCCATTACTTCTTAAACATAAGCTTATTTTAAATGCCACGACATGGATAAACTTTGAAATAAATTACCACTAATTTCAAAAGTGAAAGTAATATCCATCGTCAACAAAGGCTTTTTTAGATATAATGTTTCTAGCCTCACATGGCGAAAAACATATATCCAATAAAGTAATAGAATAGCTAGAAGGAAAGGCAAGACACAAACTTCCAATCCTCTCAATAGGGACAACAACTATGTTTCCCACTTTTGAATCCCAGCTCTCCATGCCTCATTCGCCTACTTCTCTTTTAACACTTTCACTTTGTAACAAACAAATTTGTGACAAACGTGAGCGTCATTGCTAGCGTTCAAAACCTAGCCGTTAGAAGTAGAAGAGCAATGGAGTTTGATCATGAATGTTCCTGAAGTCAAGGAGCTAATTTCTCTTACTCTTAAGTGATTTTAACTCTTTCAGGCTCATAGGGCAGGCGTGGTGGCGCCAAATTTCCAATCTTTCCGCAGAAGTAGCAAATTAGCCCTTGTGGAGTCTTATCTTGAGGCCAATCTCATTGCCCTCGAACTTCACATATAAGGTAGGTTTAGTAAAACCAAACTTTCCATTTGAGGTCAATTTAATCTTCTCGGTTTCTTGTTCCTTTATAATGTTAGCGGGAGTCGGTGAGGCGAGCCATACTTTAGCCATGCAAGACTTATCAGTCCACGACATGCCATAATGCTCTATCAAGGACTTCTCCATATTGTGCATGTAATTGTTCACAATGAACCATTTACATCTCGTGGGCAAGGACTCAAGGACATGTACACTAATATTCCCGCCTTCATGCATCCTTTCAACCAATCAAGGCCACGATGCACTTTTACATGCATATAGAGGTCTAGGTCGCGTTGGTAGCATTTTGGCTCTAGAAGGGATTTCTCTAAAATGTGCAACTTTGACTCATGGTGGAGGACAAGCCTCAACAACCAATCGTAGTCCATGAAGTCCACACTAATGAGTCTCACCTTCTTTAGGAACAAATGGAGTATTAAGTTGCAGCGATGTCGTTAATGTTTGCCAATTAAAGATATAAGAATACACTTTTTAGTTAGTTTTGATACAATCCTCGTTACGATAATTACCCATTTAGTTTTAAGAAAAACAATTATCTTAACAAGGGCTAAGAACCTTATGTCACTTCACTACATGACGGGTTTGCCGCGGATCACTTCATGAAGTTATTTAGGCCGGTAAACGCTTTACCAATTTCAATCCGAGATTACAATGCTTAGACACTTGCGGAATCCATCAACACTCATAGCGTCGGTTTGACATGTTTGATCCCTTCTCACACCAACTCCTCGTTAAGCCGCTTTGAAAACTCGGTATAGGCACGAAATTTAACAAGGCGTATTAAGTTGGAATTGTAAATCGTCCGTCAAGATACACGGTGACACCCTTGACAATCATTGGCTCGTGCTAAGCTCGACAACCAATAATTTCAAGTCGCCACACTCACCTTCCACACAGATCTACATGGAATAACTTGTGCTTAGCTTGAAAATCATCCCATGCATCACTAGATTCGGGTGGTGTCATCTTACGGGTGGCGTGTGATTTACATTTGAGAAAAACGGGACTTTTGTCTTTCCGGTTTAAAAACCTCTTTTCAAGTTGATTAACAAATAAATGAAAAAACGCATTTTTCACTTTAATATAAACCAATTTATATTTATTTGTTAATCGTGAGCGCGCGGGGTTTGTTAAACAATTTAACAACTCTTGTGATTTTATTATTTTGAAAAGTTTTCTAGCATGCGAAGATCCTAAACAACCACACAAGAAAAGAAAAAAATAAATCACAACCACGCACAAAGCAAATATCCGGTAACACGCCCCTGAACCCTATGCGCCCTCCTCGTGAGCCAAACGGAGAGAGCAAGGCCAAACTAAGGACACAACCAAATGGCCTCGCCGGATGTGCTCCTACTGAATCCTTCATCTCCAAATGATTTACCGGATCCAAGTTAGCCAAGACGTATCCTCCACGACTCTTGATGGTTGTCTTCGGTCTTCTTTTCACAATCACAAACAATTTGAAAAGAAACGACATGCAAGCCGCGATTGCTATTCTAAGCTACTTACAACAAGTACAAAGGAAAGCAATGGCATGCAAGCCACAAATATATATACAAATTTACAAACCGAATAAATATTATTACAAACCATTGTGACTAAAAGTCACCAAATGAAAGAATACGTAAATAAACAACCAAACAACCAACACATAAGTCTAATGGGCAAGGCGTTACAGGACACAACAACAACCACAAACAAAGACATGGTGTGCCACAACAAAACCATGCAAAATGTATCTCAAGCACGATTGTTCAAACAAGCAAAGCACTCAAGGCACAAAAGGGAACAATCCTTGTACATATGCATTAGTTTCCCAAACACTTTGAGAACACGTATTCATTTTACACAATATAAGTATATGCATGTGCGTATTTTATGCCAAAATCACCCAATACATATAAATATACAAATCAAGACACATAAACGGGGCTTTTCAAGTGTCCAAACAAAAGGACAGATTCTGGAAAAACTGAATCGAAAGGAGCTAAAACCGAAAATTTATTTCTTTTTATAAACAAGGATAAAAACACTGTTCACGAGACCTTCATGGCCCAGAAGCCTTCACGGTCCCTCAGGGCCCGTGAGTCCATGAGCTCCTTGACTCTAACACAGTCAAAAGCTTTCACAAGTGACACCCCATGAAGTCACTCGTGTAGGCTTCACGACCCGTGAAGCCAAAAGCTCCACGGCCCGTGAAGCTCTTCTAGACAGAATTTCCATTTTCGGTTTTCAAGCCAACAAAGTGCAATTTCTTTGTAAAGATGGCTGTGATACCACTGTTGGAACTCGTGGTGGGCACAAATACAGCGGAAGCAAACAAGAAAGTAGCATGCAAGACATAAAATGAAAGCACACACAAAGCCCACAACTAGTTCCAATTGTGGAAAACACTACAAAGAAAATTGCAACTAAAGAACAAGAAGAAGGAGGAAGAATATACCTCCTTACCATGGTTGTAAATCGAGATCTCCAAAGGTGGGATGAATTTGAGGAAACAAAAGGCTTCCTCCTCCATTGCTAGTCCACACCAAGAGAACCTTGATCCCCAAATGCTAGTGAACCATAAATGAACATCCTAGAACGACTTCACCATCTGGAACAACCCATGTTGATCTCCTCTTGCACCATGAATCAAACACCATGACACTGAAGAACTCACGTTAGTGTATGTAGCATTTCCATGATGGTACCAGGAGAGAATATGTGTCTAGAGAAAGTTTTCTTGTTATTGCATGCCTCTTCTAACCTCAATGACCAGCATCTAACTTCAAAAACCCGGCCATTAAGCATAGATTTTGATTGGACCATCAAATGGTCCAATAAAACACAAGTGTCACTACAACTACCCTCTTCACGACCCCTCACGTGCTCTCACGGTCCGTGAAGCCTAAGTACGCCACGAGGGGACATAGAACTTCACGAGCCATGCCGCCCAGTGGAGGACTCATGAGGGCATCTCCTTCACGACCCCTCACGACCTCATCACGGGCCGTGAAGCCCAAAGGCATCACGACACGTGGCGGCCGTCGAACAATCGTTAGGCTAGCCTGCTTCATGACCCGTGGAGCATCCTTCACGGTCGTGAAGCCCCGAATCAAAACACTTTTGAATCTTTGACATTCTCCTTCCACATAAAGCTGTCAGGATCAATCCTTGGCGTGTGACCCAATAGGCTCGCGCTTCATTAGTAGTGATACCGGCATACGCGTGTCAGTGAGCAGATTCCAACAATTATTTGGCTGTCACTTTCTCACTAATTCTTGGGTTTTAAAATCTGAGACCATCGTAGGTCCATTTTGAGAATTTCCGTTCCTTGGATTTGTTGAGAAAAATGATTTGTTCAGTTTGATCCCTTTTTATCAATGTGTCTTCAAGTTCTTTGATTTTGGAGCACAATTCACCCTTTTCTTTGATGATAAATCTTGTATCATTTTCTACACTGATCTTTTCTGCTTTAAGATCATGTATTTGAGTGCTCATGCTCGCTGTCAACTCTATTAACTCATTTTCTTTTTCAATTATTTTGGTTTTGAGTTCAGCAATTTCTTTATCTACTTGAAATGATTCCATCTCTTGATTTCTTATGATTTATTTTAGTTTTTCTTTCTTTAATTTTGACTTTTGTGCCTTTTGTTATAACTTTTTCATTCATTTCATGATGATCTGAACATGTTCCATGCTCAGACCATAACCTGTAAAGGAGTTAGAACTATGCACCTCTTCATTAGCATCATCAACACCAAGCTCTTCATCATCCGTGTTGTCATAATGTGCCTCTAGCTCTTTATCATCATCTGTGAATTCATTTTCAACATTAGCCATTAGGCAGAACTGAGCTTGGGCTTCATCATCCAAATCACTATCATCGGTGCCAGATAGAATTTGATTTTCTTCGACCATCATGGCCTTACCTGCACTCTTTCTTTTAGATATCCTGAGCTTCTGTTTGTAATACTCAGAATCTTTCTTTTTTTCTTGAGTGCACTCTTTTATGAAATGGCTATAGCCCCCACAGTTGTAGCATTTTCGTTCTTCCTTTTTCTACTCCTTCACAAACCTAGGCTTTCCTACAACCTTGAAATTATCTAGTCTACGTGACCCAGATGTGTATCGTTGACGGTTATTGGTTTTGGAATACCTATTTTTGAAGGCCTTTGTGATGAATGACATGGATTTAATGACTTGTTCCGTTTCGGTACTATCTGACTCATCAGAATCTGAGTCAGATAAAGCCACTTGTTTATATTTCAGTGCTCTGGAAGATTCGCAGGGTGATGGTTCCACAACTACAAGAGCCAATGGATCAGAAGATATCCTAGGACATGATTTTGAGACCTCATATTGGTATTTACTAGAGCTCAAAATATTATGATACGTCACAATTGTGAGGTTTCTGTTGATGTGCTTGTACAGCTTCACATGTTCTTTCCTCTCAGGACCCAGAGCTCGCAGAAAAACACAGTTGATGTCCAAGTCTATTCTTTCAAATTTTGTTTGTCATGAGTTCGTTTTGCAATTTGCAAAAACGACTGTAGGTGTCAATTAACAACTCATTTTCTTTTGTAGTAAACTCATGAAACATATTCACCAGTTGAGTTCTCTTGATGTACTCCCCTTGCTCTATTCCTTGCAATTGCCTCTTTATCTCATCCCATATCTCTTTTGCTGTTGCTAAGCTATCTACCTTTATATACATCTCAGAAGATAATCCTTGTTTAAGGTAGTACTTTGCAAGTCTGTCTGCCTTCTTTCGTTCTTTCTCTGTGTTTTCTCTCTAGCAACTCCAGGTATTGGAGGATTGTTATCTGGTTGGGCATTGATGATTTTATAGAATTTCTTGTCTCCGTTGAGTATAGAATCTATCACCATTTCTCCGTATGTCTCGTTGTGTTCCAAAAAATCCATAAACCTCCCTTTCCAAGCGATATTATCGTTGCGGAAGAGGATGGGGGTTTTGAATTTGTTCCGATAGCAAGGATCTCATTGGAACTTGACATTTCTCCTTACTTGAAATGTGTATTGATCGTTGACTTGAAAAAGTTTGTGATTGGGTTCGAATTTGAATAATTCGAAATGAGTGTATCCTGAATTCGAAGAGTGGTAAAGTTGTTCGAATATGATTTGAATTCGAAGTGAATGTGAAAACTGAGATTCAAAGTGAATGTGAAATCGAAGTGACCGAAATCAAGTATCGAATGGGAAATTCGAAGTAAACTAGAATTGTTTTCTTTGAAGTATCACTTGGTGAATTTGATTTTTCAAAATCTGATTTTGTTCGAAGTAAAGCTTTAAGTCTCGAATTCGATGTTCAAGAAGTTCGAAATGTGAATTCGAAGTGTTGATCTTCGAATGTTAAGTGTATTGCTTGGTTTTCGAAGTGTTCTTTGGAGATTAGAAACAAGCTCGAATGAATGGTTTAATTCGAAATGAATGAATTTCGAATGCGAAGTATCTGGCTTAGTTTCAAAGTGTTCGTGTGAGATCAGAAACACGCTCGAAGTTTGAAGGATGGGTTTCGAATTTAAAAGTTCCAATTCGCAGTGTGAGAGTTCCGAACTCGATGTATATTGACTTCCAATTCGAGGTGTATTGGTTTCGAACTTGAATAGAATTGATCCGCTCGAAGTGTTCTTTGTGCAACAAATTCTAGATTTTTAGGAGCGTTCTTGTAACTGCCAAGCTCGAAGTGTACAGTGGTGTAACTACCAAGCTCGAAATCCAAAGGCAAACACCAAAATGTTCGGATTTTCCACCCAAATCGATCAAAACATCATAACTACATTGTTCTTCATGATCTTCATATGTTCTTGACTGAAAATTTGAATTCTTATGAAAACCAATGAATAAACACCCAAATTTGATATCCTTGACTTCGCAATTCACTGTAGATCACTAATATCCCATCAATTCCATCATTCAAACGATTTATGATGGAGTTTTAAGGCAAAAACCGTATACTATTTGCATGAAAAACCTTCAAAACTTCAATCGAATTTGATCTAAATCAATCCATATCTGATTGTAATCGTCTCTAGACTTGATTTCGAGATGAATAGAATTAAATACCATAGAAAACTCACTCAAACCTCCATTCTTTGAATCTGAACAGTAGAAATTATAAACACGGCTTGTTTTCTTTGATGATACTTGTTCTTCTTCGATTAACACCCAATCATGAGCCAAGTTAGATCAAGTATGTCTCTGATACCAATTGAAAAGTGGTCCAATTATCCATTTAATTAGGTTGTAGAGAGAAGATGAATAGAGAAAAACATACACTACACCTTTAAAGCTTGAATAAGAATAATTGCATTCAGTGTGGTAAAGCTTTCCAAAAGCTTTTAATGGCCCTTGGCCATATGTCTATTTATAGTCTAAGCTTTACACGGCTTTTTCTTCATTTTAATTAAACTAACAATATTTTGAATTTTAAAAGGAAACGAGCCGGTTTATTATGTAACACCAATACAGATGTTTTTGTTGTTTGTAATTATTTGTATTATGTAAAGTGAGTTTGTTTAATTAAGCTTCCGCAATGCATTTAAAAAAATGGCTTCGGTTTTTCGGTGATTCAGTTTTGGTATCAGAGCCTTGGTTTGGCAATGGAGGCACGACTAGAGTGTTGCATTCCCAAATCTTGGCTCGTGCCGGGTCAAACTTTCCTGCGGGGAATTAAAGTGAGTTGGAGATGCAATGAAAAGTCGAATTTGTGATGAAAACCTTCAAGTAATCGTGTAGAGAGAGAAGATGATAGAGAGAAACACACACTACACCTTTTGCTTTGAAAATTCGATATGTCATATATGATTAGCGTTCCAAGCATTACATTGGCCAAGGTCCTAAGGCCTATTTATAGGCCACGCCTAAAATTAGGCTTTTCTACATTTTTCTAAAATTACAATCTCCCCTTAAATGGAGAGAAAGCCTATTACATGGAAACGAAATGTAGAAAGTAAATAATTACATTATACACCTATTTCTTATTCCAAACATCACCTGCAACCTCCGAATAATCCGACGGCTATCCAGCGTCCTTTTGATCTGTTTGATTGTTCGTATCAGCCTAGCCCTTTCAGTCTCACTAAGTATAGATTGATCCTTTTCAGCCATTTCTTGGAGACGGTGAAATAACAGTTTAAGAGTACCATGTGAGTATGCCATCAAGTCTACTATCCAAACAAACATCCTTCGGCGACGTTGGTTGACAAAGACGACACCTCTTTAACCTGCAAATCTTAAAATGATTTTCATCAATAACCTCTAGCTCTTATAGTGTTTGTAGATCGGGATGTTGTTGCAGTGGTCTGAGCAGATACACGTCGAGTTGATTACTCTCGGCACCTAGTTGTAGATCGTGCTCTTGGATAAACTCAATAAATCTCCTCATATATTTCATCATAGATGATCGTCCTTGTTGTTCCTCATAGGACTTATTAATCATTGTTGATAGCTCTTTGTAGATGAACTCAATGTCATATAGCTTGACATGTCTGAAGTCAGCTTCATTGAGAGAGATTTTCTGACCATCTGCCCTTTGAACATCATACACAACAAACTTGTACCTTAAAGATTTTTGCATGCTTACACAAAGTACTTTGCTGATGGGGTACTCTTACACAATCTGCTCCCTCGGTGTTTTGTATTCATTTAAGATATGGTTGTATCGTCTCCTTTGAGCATCATCAAGACCCCTCAGTTTAGGAGGAATCTTGTCTCTGATTTGAGAAGCATAGATTGTAGGGATCAGATCCTTGAGGTAAGTAGCATTCACACCATATTTGCCCCATATAGGGTTTTTCATTGCTTCCCTTATCAACATATTGTGTCGATCTAGGTCTGGGTCTGACAAAGTTTGAATTAGACAAGCTGGTTGGACATTCAGAGGGATTGGCCATTCAGATGATGATTGTTGAAGTTGTGGTGCCTGCTCAGCTTCTAGATTTTTCTTCAGGATGTCGGAAGCTGACACCTGGATTTTCTTTGTTTCTAGAGGGAAAAGTTGTTGTACCTCCTCAGAAACACCTCGGAGGACTCTTGTTAGATCTAGCTTTCTTATAGCCTCATCCATCTGCTTTTTGATGACCAACTCCCTCACAGGCTTTGCAACCCTTGAAGAAGCTGGCTTTTGAACAATAGGCACCGGCATTTCCTCAAACATGTCCAGAATATGGACTTCCTTAGTTTTTCTGGTAATTTTGCAAAAGAGAACCCCTCAATTTGTTTCACCAATTCATCTGACTCATCCCTTTCACCAATATCAGTATTTTCAGTTTTGAATTCAAACATTGGGATGTCAGGTTCCGGCTAAGTTAGTTGTTGTTGTTGTTGTTGCTGTTGCTGTTTTTGTTGTTGTTGTTGTTGTTGTTGTTGTTGTGATTCTGCCCCGATCCCCATTGCGGCTGCTAATCGTTCTGTCAAAGGGGTAAAGGTCAGAACGCGCGGTCTTTTCTCCCCCTCGTGATGATCATTATCGGGATCATCGTCATCATGCATGCGCTTTGACCCAGCGGCTTGGGATTTGCAAGCAGATTCAAGTGATGTCAGCCTGTTTTCCACAGAATCCAGCTTTTGAAAGACCACATTGTCAGAATATGCCCGCTGACACGAACGAGTTAATGGCAATACCGATGAGGTATAGGCCTATTAGGTCACACACCAAGTATTGGTTCCGGCAACGCGATCAAGTAAAAGAGAGAAAAGCCAAATGGGTTTTGGCAGGATGGTACACGGGCCGTGTGGTTGAACACAGGCCGTGTCCAGTCTAACACACACGTGGCGTTTTAGCCTAATTAGAGGTTGTGTAGTTTGGGCCGACACGGCCGTGTAGATGAACACGGGTCGTGTATAGCCTATCAGACACGGGCCGTCTTAGCCCAACTGGGGCCGTGGACTTTGGGCCTACACGGCCGTGTTGGTGAACACGGGCCATGTACGTCCGCTGTAACAACAGAATTAACAACCTTAAACACTTGGTTTAATGGTGTTTATGTCAACTTATTGTGGTAGACAAAGAGGCAACAAATTCTCTACACTTGAATAGACTTTTGAGCGGAAAAAGGAGTTAGTTCAAGTTGATATTCTCTCTTGGTTGTTCTTGGCTTTTGTGATGAAGTTCTTTGGTGCACAAAAGAGAAATACACACATATTGTTCTTGATTGGTTGTCTTGGTGGTTGCAGATCAACTTGCTAGCACTTGGGAATCAAACAAGCTTGGGGTGGACTTCATTGGAGGAGTTCTTTGTTGGATTCTAAGCTTCTTGACAAGAAAGGATTGATTTGTGTTTTGCACTTTTGAGGTATAATCATTTCTCCTTGTCTTGTTCATATTAGTTGCAATTTCATTGTTAGATTTTGGTCCATGGCAAGTATTCGTTGGTTTGGCGTTGAATTTTGTTATATACTTTGCTTCCGTTGCTGGTTGATTATGCCAAACGAATATCTTCAGTGGTATCAGAGCCATATCTAACATGGCTTTGCACTATTGAGTCTAGAATAACCATAAAAGTGTTTTTGATAAGAAAATTGTTTTTATAAAATTGATTTTTCATTGAGACTCTTGATGGGCTAGAATTGATATATTTGTAGTCTTGTTAATATTTTAGTTTTTATATTTACAACTTGGCATGAAGTGTACACAAATATATACTTATAAATGTATATATGAATATGTGTCTCAAAAATGGTTTGGTACACTAATGCATATGTACAAGGATTGTCTTTTTGTGCCTTTGATGTTTTTGACAATCTTAACTAAAATATGGGTATATATATTTGTATCATGGTTATGTGTGGGACACCATGTTTCTATGTGATATGTTTTGGTTTGATTCTATAACATGATATGCCCTTAGACCTATGTGTTGTGGTGGTAGATTATTTTGGTTTTTGGCGGTCTGCGTGCTGTATTGTTGTAATAGTATTTATTTATTTATTTGTTGGTGCGGCTTGCATGTCGTTTCTTTTATTATATGTATTTGTATAAATAGCATAGGAGTGCGACCTGCGTGTCGTTTATATATATTCTATGTATTTGTATATAGTATAGAATTAGAACCGGAATAGTCAATGGGAGTCATGGTGATGACGTCTTGGTGAGAAGGAATCAATATTGGAGGTGTTGGATTCAGTGGGAGCTCACCCAACGAGACTGTATCTTGTCCTTAGGTTTAGGCCTCGATTTCCCCGTTGTGGCTCACGGGGAAAATGCATAGGATTTTTGGGCATGTTACCAAATTATTTATATATATTTGCGTGGTTGTATTTTATTTTTCTATGCATGGATTAGGATTCGCATGCTAGATAATTTTTTTTATAAAATTAAATAAAATACAACATTTGTTAAAATGGTTAACAATCTCGCGTGAATAGAATTGACAAAGAAAATATAAAGATGTTATTATAGTTAAAAGTGCTTAAAATCGTTTTAACACTTACTTTGTTAATTTACAAAAAGGGTTTTTATAAATCGGAAACAAAATATCGTTTTTCAAAACGTAAATCATGCACCATCCATAAGATGACACCATCCGAATCTAACGAAGCAAGGATGATGGTCGAGCTAAGCACGAGTCATTCCTTGTGTAGTTGTATGGAAGGTGAGTGGGGTAACTCGCATGATTGGTTGTCGAGCTAAGCACGAGCCAATTAATGGTCGAGAGTGCCACCCGTGTGTCTTGTTGGACCATTTACAATTTTAGTATATAATTCTTGGTTATTTGTCAAGCTAAGCACGCGCTAAACAAAAATTATATATTATGATTGGTGTAAGGAAGGGATCAAACATGTCAACCGACATAATGGATGTCAACGGATCCCGCAAGTGTCTAAGAGTTGTAATAGAGATTACAATTGGTAAAATGGTTTCCGGCCTAAATAGCCTCGCCACGTGATCCGCGGTAAACCCATCACGGTGCGAGGTGAAATATGGTTCTTAGCCCTTGTTACAAATAAATTATTTTGTTTAAAACTATGGGTACTTATATTAACAAGGATTTCCAAACTAACTAAAACTACTTTGCTATTTTAGATGGCGTCTTTAAGCAACACCAACACCACCAACCATTTTTCGCTTAGAGTTTTCCTTGAAAAGGAGAAACTCAATGGTAACAACTTCTTGGATTGGTTTAGGCACTTAAGATTGTCTTACGCCAAGAAGTGAAGATGGTTACCATAGAGGAGGCCCTACCCGAGGCTCCTGCTGCCAATGCCACTCGGGCTATCCGAGACGCTTATGAGAAGTGTGTCAAGGATACCGAGGACATTACTTGCCTCATCCTAAGTACTATGATCCCCGAGCTCCAAAAGCAAATGGATCATTTGAGTGCTTTTGACTTGATCGCTCAGCTTAAGTAAATGTTCCAGCAGCAAGCGAGACAAGAGAGGTTTGAGTGTCTTAAGACGGTACTTGGTAGTAAGATGGCCGATGGCGGGAATGTGAGTGCTCACGTGTTGCCCATGAAAGCAAACGCTAAGCGCATGGAATGGCTCGGATTTACCATAGGAAGGGAGTTAGCCGTGGATTTGATCCTATGGTCCCTGCCCACCGCGTATGATCAAATAGTCATGATATCATATGCATAGTATGGATAAATCCATCATGGAGCTACATGGCATGCTCAAGACAACGGAGTCTAGCATGACCAAAAACAAGCCCGCCGTTCCAAATCCCGTTCATGCTATAAGGGAGGGGCGAATCCAGAAGAAGAAGAAGTCCGCTTAAACTCCTAAGGGTAAAGGGAAGGTGAAGATTGGCGCTGCCAAGTCTAGCCCGCTTCGGAGGGTAAAGGCAAGGGGAAGATGGTTCCCCAAGCCAAAACTCCTAATGAATTGGAATGCTTCTTCTGCGGGAAGAAGGGCCATTGGCGCCGTAACTGCCCGGGGTACCTAGAAGGTCTTAAGAAGCTCAAGGGGTTGAGCATCGGAGGAACTTCCGATTCAGGTACGTACATGATTGAACTCCATCATACTTCTATATTTGGTAGTTGGGTATTAGATACCGGTTGTGGCACTCACGTTTGTAATATTGTGCAAGTGCTAAAGACAAGTAGAAGGATGGAGGATGGCGAGCTGGACTTGATAATGGGAAACAAGGAGATTGTCCCGGTCAAGGTTCGAGGAGAAATCGAATTATCGTTTAATTCCTGTTTTTCTATATTATTGTTAAACGTATGTTATTCTCCGCTAGTGGCGCGAAACATTATTTCTTTTCATGCTTTGCACGACAGTAGTTTTGGTTTTACTTTTGACAATGGGGTTATTGTTTGTTTTAAAAATGATATTTGTTATTTTAAAGCTTATCCTTGTCGTGGTATTTATGAAGTAGATGCATACGTTAGTAATAATCGTTCAATCATGAATATTGATTCAATGTCTAAAAATGGTTTAGACAAATTGTCTTTGTGGCATGGTCGACTTGGCCATATAAACAAGACTCGTATCGCCAAGCTCCAAGCGGATGGGATCTTAGAATCATTTTACCATGAGTCAAATGAAGTATGCGAATCTTGTATATTAGGCAAGATGACTAAAGCACCCCTTTTCCGTCGTGAATGAGAGGGGAAAAGACTTATTGGACATCGTACATTCCGATGTGTGTGGTCCGTTTAAGCAGATCACAGAGACAATTCTAGATACTTCGTTACCTTTATAGATGATTATAGTAGGTACGGGTATGTCTACTTGGTTAGACAAAAGTCCAAGACCTTTGAGGTCTTTAAGACTTTCCAAAACAAAGTAGAGAATCTATTTGGCAAAAAGATTAAGATACTTAGATCCGATAAGGGTGGACAGTATCATAGTCAAGAGTTTCGTGATCATCTCAAGGGTTGTGGAATTATATCACAAATTACACCTCCTAGGACACCAAAATTAAATGGTGTCGCCGAGAGGAAGAACCGAACATTGTTAGATATGGTTCGGTCTATGATGAGTCACATCCAAGTGCCTATAAGCCTTTGGGTT
Source organism: Dittrichia graveolens (assembly GCA_038502395.1). Lineage (NCBI taxonomy): Eukaryota > Viridiplantae > Streptophyta > Magnoliopsida > Asterales > Asteraceae > Dittrichia > Dittrichia graveolens. The sequence goes on from JARJIL010000003.1 coordinate 41,069,438, forward strand.
TATGCTCTTGAAATGGCAACAAGAATCCTTAATCTCGTTCCAACGAAGAAGGTTGAGAAAACACCTTTCGAGATGTGGCATGGGAAACCTCCCATTCTTGCCTATCTAATGGTTTGGGGTTGTCAAGCCTACGTACGACGTGAGGTAGATGACAAGTTAGAGCCCCGATCCGAAAAGTGTTATTTCATCGGATATCCGGCTGCGGGTATTGGATATATATTCTATAAACCTTCCGAGAACAAAGTATTTGTTGCTCAAAGGGCGGTCTTTTTAGAAAGAGAATTAATATCCAATCAGCAAGGCGGGAACAAGATTGACCTTGAAGAAGTTCAAAAGTCAACGGATGAAAGACCTGACGTTGGCACTAGCCGACAACCTAGTGAGGTTGAGTCTGAGCATGACAATGCGGAGACTAACGTACATCCATTACCTTCCGGTAGACCTGGTAGAGCTCTCCATGAGCCAGAGAGATATGGGTTTCTCATATCTTAGGGCGACGAGCTATTGGTGGATCTTAATGAGCCCACAAATTATCAGGAAGCGGCAGCGGGCCACGAGTCTGCTAAGTGGAAGGAGGCAATGGACAACGAGATGCAATCCATGGAGGATAACCAGGTTTGGGAACTGATTGATCCTACACCCGGTTGTAAACCAATAGGGTGTAAATGGGTCTTCAAGAAGAAGACCGACATGGATGGAAAAGTTAACACTTTCAAAGCCCGACTGGTGGCTAAAGGTTTTACCTAGACACATGGTGTCGATTATGATGAAACTTTTTCCCCAATGGCCTTGTTGAAATCTATTAGGATACTTTTGGCAATCGCCGCATTTCATGATTACGAAATATGGCAAATGGATGTCAAAACCGCCTTCCTTAATGGGAAGCTCTCCGAAGAGGTGTATATGACGCAGCCTGAGGGTTTTGTACATCTGAAGCATCCTAATAGAGTGTGTAGGCTAAAAAAGTCCATTTATGGACTTAAACAAGCATCTCATAGTTGGAATCTATGCTTTGATGAGAAAATCAAAGAGTTTGGTTTTTCGAAGAGTGTACACGAGCCATGTGTATACGTTAGGGCTAGTGGGAGCACCGTTGTTTTCTTAGTCTTGTATGTGGATGATATGCTACTCATTGATAAAGGTATTCCAACCTTGCAAAGTGTTAAAACATGGCTTGGAAAATTATTTTCAATGAAAGACTTAGGAGAAGCGGCATATATTCTAGGTATCAAGATCTATAGAGATAGATCTAGAAGACTTCTCGGGTTAAGTCCAAGTACATACATTGGCAAAGTCTTGAAGCAGTTCAAGATGGAGGACTCCAAGAAAGGAAATCTTCCTATGTCACATGGAGTGATATTGAGTAAGACTCATTATCCTAGTTCTCAAGAGGAACTAGAAGTAATGAAGCAAGTACCATATGCTTCGGCCGTGGGCTCGATCATGTACGCCATGTTATGTACTCGTCCTGATGTGTCATGCGCTTTGAGCTTGGCTAGAAGATATCAGGGAAACCCGGGGCAAGCCCATTGGTTTGTGGTAAATAACATTCTTAAGTATCTTAGGAGGACTAAAGAAATGTTCTTGATCTTTGGTGGTGAGGAAGAGCTCAAAGTAAAGGGTTACTCTGATGCTAACTTCCAAACTGAGAGGGATGACTGTCGATCACAATCGGGGTTTGTGTTCCTATTGAATGGTGGAGCTATTACTTGGAGAAGTTCAAAGCAAGACACAGTAGCTCTAAAGAAGCTGTGTGGATAAGGAAGTTCATCCGAGACATTGGAGTGTTTCCGAGCATATCCGACCCTATTGAGATCTTTTGTGACAATGAGGGTGCGGTAGCCTTAGTAGAGTAACCTCGGAAGGCAATTTGGCCGATCCGTTTACTAAACCGTTGTCACAAGCTTCTCATGATTCTCACACTATTGCAATAGGTGTTAGATTTGCTAATGTTTGTTTCGATTTATGTAGTAGAGATCTATATATACGCATGTTGCGGTTACTTACTTATAGTCTTTATTGGGTTCTATCTTTGCATGTTTAAATACTTCCTAAGGTAGATTACAATCTTTAAATCTCCAAAATCGGTCATACTTTGTAGGGAGGAAGTATGAATTAAGATTGAGGTAAAGAATTGGTTTTGACAAAACGTCATTCTTGCCTATACTTGAAATGGGATTCAAGTGATTGGAGGACCCGCACCCGATTTTACTTCATGGTTTTAGTCACTAGTAACTTGGGATGATAATGACATTTCATCCTTAAACTAGAGATACATGTGATCCCTAAGCATATGTCTGCTTTGCTTTGATCGTTTTCTAACGCGGTCCGTAACTGGTCGTTATAAGGGAGATGATTGGGTAGAGTATTATCTATGTGGCAGGACTATTTAGTCGAAAGGAATTTGTTCCTCTATGTATAGAGAGGATATCCATGGGCCTCTCGATGATTGAGTGCTGACGTTCATATGCATGGCCGTGCCCAAGTTATATTGAAGATAGATCAATGTTAATTTGGTTTGTTGGTCACCACTAATCTAGAATCAAGAAACATAATCGTGAACGATCTGAAGGTTGATTATATTCCATGCCTTATGTTCACATTGGATATCGCGAACAAAGGGATGTACAAGTTCATTTATCTTTAGGACAATTATTTTATGATTGGGGATCTTGTCAAGTGTGGCATACCCTATACTGACTTGGGAGCATAGATCTCTTGCTAGAGGCCGCTCCATGTTTGTGTTATTTTTCATAGTTGTGTCACGTGCAAGTGGGAGTCTGTTGGAATATGCCCGCTGACACGAACGAGTTAATGGCACTACCAATGAGGTATAGGCCTATTGGGTCACACACCAAGTATTGGTTCCGGCAACGCAATCAAGCAAAAGAGAGAAAAGCCAAAATAGGTTTTGACAGGATGGTACACCAAACACAGGCCGTGTGTTAGATATTAATTAGTTTGTTTGCCTTGTGTTCTTTTGTATGTAATCTATATATTCCTAGACTAGTTTATGCTATGGGCTTGGCCCACTTTCTTTATGTATTTCCTAGTTTAGCTTAAGTGTTAAGACTTGGGCCCATGTGGCTTATGTATTTATATCCTTGCAAGCCTAGTTTGCAAGGTAACCCTTTGTAATTGTATTCTCTGCTCTTTACGTTCAAGAAATATACAAGAGAGAATCTTCAAGTTCATGCAAAGTGTTCATACTTGTTCATACTAACGTCATCATCTTTACTTCAAGTATTCATTGTTTACTCATCCTTTTCACAACAAAGGACTTTTAATTGGTATCATGCAAAGTGACTTTTGATGACACTTTAACCACTACATCTTTATCACTTGAGTCACCTAGAGTCATTTTTGAACATTTCAGTTTAGGACCGGGACTTAATCGACAAGATACAAATATAACACACACAAATGAATCTTCTGATTTAAAGTATATATTTGATTTCTTAGATGTTGATGATTCTGGAACTAATAGTGTACCTTTTGACAGGCCTACAGATGTTGTTCAGGAATCCGTTGAACTTACGCAACAAATGGCCACTACATCTACATCAGGGCCTGTTAATTCGTCTACTGACCCATTTCTTGTTCTGGGTGAACAGTACACTGCATCCAACTCTACAGTAAACATTGTCGACGATGCTGCCACTGAGGATCACGAAAATAGAACACCCCAGTCCCTCCCAGAGTCATTTACTCCTAAGGGTGAAACATCTATTCAACAATGCCTGGATGAATTCTTTCCTCAGGATGTTACTGATGAAATAGCTGATAACTCACTTCCCCATATCACCAAGTGGACGGCTGCACATCCTAAAACACAAATCATTAGAGACAAAGATGCCGGTCTTCAGACCAGATCTGCCACAACAAATGAGTGTTAGTTCTCCAGCTTTCTTAGTCTGTTAGAACCCACACGAACTGCTGACGCCCTGCAGGACCCAGACTGGATTCTTGCTATACAAGAAGAGTTAGATCAGTTCACCCGTTTAATGGTTTGGGGACTGGTGCCCCGACCCAATGACAAGACCATCGTTGGCACCAAGTGGGTCTTCAAGAACAAGAAAGATTCCGACGGTGTGGTGATTTGGAACAACGCTAGACTGGTCGCTAAAGGATACAACCAGCAGGAGGGTATTGACTACGATGAAACCTTCGCTCCTGTTGCCTGTATTGAAGCCATCCGAGTTTTTCTCGTGTATGCTGCTTACAGAGACTTCAAGGTATACCAGATGGATGTCAAAACGGCATTTCTGAATGGAATCCTTAAAGAGGAAGTCTATGTATCTCAACCAAAAGGATTTGTTGATCCCAAACGACCAAATGACGTTTACATACTTGATAAGGCCCTCTACGGACTCAAACAGGCTCCACCGGCTTGGTATGATGTTCTCTCAGCCTACCTTGTTCGTGAAGGCTATTCAAAGGGACGAATTGACACCACACTTTTCACCAAGAAAATTGGGGATGACTATATCTTAGTTCAGATATATGTAGACGATATTATCTTTGGCTCTACGAACCTACAGTACAGTCTAGAGTTTTCAAAACTAATGGCGAGCAACTTTGAAATGAGCATGATGGGAGAAATGAATTTCTTCCTCGGCTTACAAGTCAAACAACTTTCCAATGGCATTTTCATAAATCAGTCTAAATATATTAACGATTTATTAAAAAAATATGAACTGTCGGACTGCTCGTCCAAATCAACCCCCATGTCTTCCAAAACCAAATAGTCTGTTGATCCTGATGGAAAGGCAGTCGATTTGAAAACCTATCGGGGAATAATCGGCTCTTTACTGTATCTCATGGCTAGTAGACCGGACATAATGTTTTCTACCTGTCTCTGTGCTCGTTTTCAGGCAAATCCCAAAGAATCACATTTACTTGCCATGAAACGTATCCTCAAATACCTTAGAGGGACCCCTGACCTTGGTCTGTGGTATCTCCGCGACTCATCATTTGAACTACTTGCGTATTCCGAGTCGGATTATGTTGGGTGTACGTTGGACAGGAAAAGCACGTTAGGGAGTGCACACTTCTTGGGTGATCGCTTGGTCTGCTGGAGTTCAAAGAAACAGAACTGTGTGTCTACATCAACTGCTGAAGCTGAATTTGTGGCTACTGCCAGTTGCTGCTCTAAGAGTTTGTGGAGGCGAACTCAGCTACGGGACTTTGGTCTTACCTACTCTAAGATTCCACTGTTGTGTGATTCTCAGAGTGCAATTGCCATTTCTTTCAATCCTGTCCATCACTCTACAACCAAGCATATTGATATCGGGTATCAGTTCTTGAAAGACAACATCGAAAAGGGTCTGATTGAGCTCTAGTACATTCCTACTGATCATCAGCTGGCTGATCTGTTCCCCAAACCACTGGACAAAGCCCGATTCTCATTTCTGGTATCCAAGATTGGAATGCTGAATCTCAAACTCTAATTCATTACTGTTTTCGTGTCTTGAATAGATTTACGCGTTGTTTTATTCTCTTTGCAGCTATACAGATGCTCCTGTCTAGGGGGAGCGATGCGATTCACTTGTTAACACGAATGTTTTCCGTGCATTCGTGTAGGGGGAGAAATGTTCAGAATTAATCTTCGCAGATGATTCTTTGTCAGATGTTTATTTTATGTGTTTTAAATGAAGTAGAAAACAACAAAAATAATGAATAATAAATTTTGGGCTTAAATAATGCTAAATTCTAAGTCTTAGGCTTAAATAGAATACACTGGACCAACCATCAAGTTTGGGCCAAACCGGGTCGATCAGACAATCGGATCAAAGTCCCGACCCATCCGACCTTTGGATAGTCTATAAATAGAACTAGCTGACCCTTCTTTCCTTTCACGCTTCCAAATATTTCAAAAAGCAAACACTGTTCATCTTCTTGCCTTCTCAACTGCTCTTGATCGAAACTCACTTGTAGTGAATTTTTTTTTGTGTTTAAACAACACTAAACTGAAAGGTAAGATGACTTGAACAAGGAATGTTGAATCCTTTGCACATTTACATGTCAAAAATCGATTTTTTTGTGGTTTTTCAACCCTTGTTATCGAACAGTTGTGCCTTCGGTGGGTTTGAACAAAAAACACCATAAATGGTGTTGTTTGTTGTGTTTGAAGGGCATAGAGTAACATTTGGATGTTTGCGAACCCACTGGAACCAAAATAGCATTCAAAATCACACAGAATCGAACCAAATAGGAATTTTTTTTGTTGTTCTTGGGTACTGTTATTCGTTGTGAAGAACAGAGGTCTTCGAGTCAAAATGTGCAAACTTTAGAGCTGTTTAGGTTTGATTGAGTGTACACAATTGTTTGAGGTTAAAATCCGAGTCTATTGGTACCAAATTTGAGTCCATCAGTTTACTTTATGTCAAAAATCTTGTTTGGACTTAATATGAACAATCTGAGTGTTCATAACAGTCGGATGAAGGGAAATGTGATTCATCCGACAGTCGGATGAAATCGGTCTATCTGACTTTCGGATGAACTTTGTTCTATGCGACTTTCGAATGAATAACTTTACACCATGCGACTTTCGAAACACAATAACACTGAAATGACTAAATTTTATGCCATCCGACTTTCACATGAAACAACTCCATCCGACTTTCGCATGACTCATTTGCCCATCCGACTTTCGGATAAATTTTGTTCATCCGACATTCACATAGAATGTGCTCATCCGACTTTCGAATGCAACTTGGGTTATCCGACCTTTGCATATTTGAAACCATCCGACTTTCGCATGAATTAAGCCCATCCGACTTTCACTTGACTGTTAAACCCATGCGACTTTCAAGAATAAATGTTTCATGCGACTTACACCCCATGCGACTTTTACCTCATGTGACTTTCGCATAACTTAGGTTCATCCGACTTTCAACACTTAGGAAATTTTGACTTGACTCCAAAAACTCCAATTAAGGGTCAAATTTCATAAGTCGCAAAATCAAAGTCAAAGTCAAAATCAAACATTCACATGTGCATTGAACTACAAAACACATATTCATTCATATGTTCACATGTGCATCAGACACTATCTGTTTCTTCTATACTAATCTGATCTATCTTATTTGTGACAGATGGCTGCTAACCAACCCCTTCCCGAGGAAAGCCTAGTCCCTATTGCTGACAGGCTTGAAATACTGAGTAACAACGTGTACTTTGACCTAGCCACAGATACCAAAATCCCTATCATCACTGAAATTATCCGTGCCCATCCTCTCCGCCAGGCCATCACTGAAAACCCAAACACATCACCCCCATAAGTACCTGAAATTTACCTGCAACAACTGTGGTATACCTTTACTGAGGGTGTCACTCGCGTGGGACACAAGTGCCTCCGTGGCAGAATTGAGAATCTCCACACAACTCTTTCTGCTATCAGACTGAGAAATCTAGTAGACCTACCTGCTGCTGATCACTATCCAGACAAAGCTGACTTTGATGAAAATCGTGGAGTTGATACAGTACTAGACCTGATCAGAGGTCTTGGATATCAAAGAGAGCTGAACCAAATTCACCGGTTCAGACGGACAAATCTTGCACCTCTCTGGTAGACGCTTGCCACTATAATCTCCCGTATGCTTACTGGTATTCACCGAGGTACCGATGGCGGATCCTACTACTCCCTACTACTGTTGGCTGGTGTTGCTTACCACCGCCACTTAGACTACACCACCATCTTATTTGAGGAGATCGTTCGCATGGTCAAGGAAAAGGAAACCACTCACCAGAAAACCTTCATACCCTTTCAACGATTCCTGACCATATTCATCGCCACCGATCTGGAAACCTACCACACCATTCCTCGGTGACTCAAGAACCCGCATGTCCAAGTACAACGCATCACCAGATTCCTACGAATCAGAGACCTCCCCAACATCGTAGCCATGACCGTGCGTGTTGCCCTTCTTCGAATGCTAAATCAGGAAAGTGAGGCAATGCGTGAGTACATGAGAGTGAATAGGATTGCTCCTCTGGCGCAACGAGAGCCGGTTGTGCCTGCCCCGGGAGCAGTAGCACCTGGTGAGGGTCCTAGCGGTATTAGGGCTTGGATGCGCAGGGGTGCCCTGAGCAGGGTTGTAATTTAGAGGGAAGAATCAGTAGAGAGGGGTGGTGGAAGTGGTGAGGGAGGAGCGATACACGAGAGCGAGGGTGTTGTAATAAGTGACTCAGAGGCCTCCACCCATTCCGAATCAGAGAATAAGTCCTCAACGGAAAGGACTCAAATAGAATCATCCTCCTCCGAGCAATCAATCTCATTTGGCCCACGACCTTCTCAAGTCCGTGCTGAATCCACTGGCACGCGGTAAGTATCTGATCATCCCGAGAACATCCATCACGATCTATTTGACATATCTGCCACCTTTGGTGATGTACCGTTAATGGAAAGAGAAGATGAAGAAGTAGATTTTCTGGTGAGCGATAGTGTAAGTGAGAAAGTAAAGAATGAGGGTGAGAGTACCCCAGATCGAAACGCCGCGAAGCCTCATCCACTACCGGTCGGGACACTGTTCAGGCTGGTATTGAAACAGATGCTGGCATCCCACCAGTGCATGCATCTCACCCCACCAGCCACTCTGCTTCCACTCAAATGGAAGTAGTTTCATTGCACGGGGATTTATCACATACGTAGTCGGCCACTCGTTCGGAGTTTGCTGGCTTTGAAATCAGTGGACCGCCTCCCCTATCCACATCTTCTTTCCATGCACAATCAAGTCTAGCACCAACCTTGACAGGTTTCCAATCTTTTGCTAGGACACCATCACCACTAGCAAGTCTTCATGACGTTACCAGAACGCCCGTAGCGGCCTCTACTGCAGAGGTAACGCGAGGATCGAGCGGAAGTCCCTCCAGTGCTACCATTTTGCCAACACTGCGTGAGGGCCACGGGTCTGAAAGACCTGTGCCAACCGAGCCTCTTAGTGAGGTCGGGGTTACACCAGAGCTTAGATCCTTCCCGAATTCTAAGTTCTCCTCTCTTGACTCCGGCCTGAGGGAGTACGTCAACACACAACTCCACTTTCAAATCAACTCCCTCTGAGCCCAAATACGAGCCCTGGAAAACCGCGCACCTACTGTCATTGAGCGAGATTATTCAATCGATGAACTCAAGGACCTCCTCCATGCCAAACTAAAAAGTGTTTCCAATCCTACACCCGAACAATCAACCATACTTGCAGCACTGCAACACCCCAGTCCTCCTCCTCCAGCTCCACAACCTTCCAAGATACAGTCCTACAAGCCTTGAATGCCTTAACCTCCACCGTATCAAATATAAGCAAAAGGCTGGAAGTAGTAGAGGAGTCCTGCAAAGCTCAATCCGAATCTCGCAGGCGTAGGCATGATGATCCTGAGGATCCAGGACATCATGAGGGGGAGAAGTGGCAGTGGCGATACATTGGGGATCAAAGCACCGTACTCAGAATCGAAGCCGCCCCAGCGTCCAGGCCGTCAGAGGGTCAAAGCGGCAGTGGGAGTGGGGGTAAACAACAACTAACTGAGCCTGCCACTGAGCCATCAATGGCAGATTTTGAATTTGAAGCGGGTCAGGGGGCAGAGTCAGAGACGGAAAGACAAGAGACCCCAACAATCCTACCAACAATCCAAACTCCATCAATCCAAATCCCGCAAATCTAAACACATCCAAAAGAACTAGAATCCTCTCTTCCCGAATCTTCAACTGAAAAATCCAAAGGCAAAAGGCCGATTACTGAGGAAGTAGAAGAGACTCCACTGATCAACATACGCAAGGTCTTTACAACGGTAAACAGGGAGCTGCTTGACATTTTTCCACAAGAACACTCTATGTAAGCACACACAAATGGTCTCTAAGTGTTTGGGTGTTTGTAGTAGCAAGAGTATAATAGGAGTTTATGCATGGCTCTTTTATAAGCCTTAACATGACCCTCTAGTGCCCCAAGGTCGGCCATAAGGTCATCATTGAGCTGAACATGCATTGGTGGAGAGTGGAGGCAAAAGCAAAAAGCAACCTGCTGTCTTACAGGAGTTCACGCGTGAAGTCCACCTGGCCGGGTCCATTTTCTAACTTAAACAATTTAAGTCCCTTTCGCCCCTTTCACTTCGGTTGTTGTCGAGATTAACCCCTGGTGTGTGACCCAACAGGCCTATGCTTCATCGGTAGTGATATTGGCATACGTATGTTAGTGGGCATACTCCAACAGACTCCCACTTGCACATGACATACCGTACCCACGGTACCACAGACAAAGAGCGGCCTCTAGCAAGGCATATTTGCCCCCAAGTCAGCATAGGTTTTGTCATCCTGGACAAATCCCAAATCTCATACATAGATAAGAAATGGTCCTATAGATAAATGATCAAATATCCCTTTGTTCACGATATCCGTGTGAACACGAGACATAGTTAGATGTCAATCTCCAGATCGTTCACGATTATGTTTCTCGATGAAGATTGATGGTGAACTAATTCTAGTTGCCATCGATCAAACATTATTGCAACTTGTGCAGGGTCATGCATTTTGATGTCAGCACTCAATCATCGAGGGGCCCATGGATATCTCTCTAAAACTAGAGGAACAAATTCTTTTGACTACATTGTTCCGCCACATATACCATACTTTACCCAAAAACTACCTTTATAACAGCCAGTTACGAACTGTGTTTGAAAGTAATCAAAGCAAAGTAGGTACATGCTCTGAAACACATGTATCTCCGGTCTAAGGATGAAATGATATTATCATCCTGAGTTACTTGTGACAATAATCATGAAGTAACTTCAGGTGTGGGTCGTCCAATCACTTGAATAAGTCAAGTACAGGCGAAGTGTTGTGTCTCTTGTATTCAATCCATTATTGAATACGCGACCAACCCCTTCCCTCAATCTTAATTCAAACTTCCTCCCCTAGAAGATTGATTGATTGTGGACATTTAGAATGATAAATCATTCTGGGAAGTAATTAAACATGCTAAGATGGAACACAGTAAGGAATCATGAAAATACCCGCCCATGGCGTATCATTATCTCAATTTAATAATCGATATAATATGAAATACAATACAGCTTAATGTTCCCAAGAATATGTACATATCAAACATAAACCCAAAAAAAACTCATGCCAAGTCACTAGCGAATCTAACTCCTATAGATCTAGTGTGAGAATCATGAACGGCTTGTGACAATGGCTTTGTGAACTGACCAGCCAAGTTCCTCTCCGATGTTACTCTGCTGATGACAATATTACCACTTTCTATTACATCTCTGATGAAGTGATATTTGCGAGGAATGTGCCTCATCCACTTGTGAACTCTTGGTTCATTTGCCAATGCAACCGCACCCTCATTATCGTAGAAAAGCTCTATAGGGTCGGTAATGCTAGGAACCACTCCAAGATCTTGGATGAACTTCGTCATCCATACACCTTCCTTTGCTGCTTCACTTGCCGTAATGTATTCGGATTCGGTAGTTGAATCAACAACCATGTCTTGCTTGGAGCTCCTCCAGCTGATAGCACCACCATTTAAAAGGAACACAAACCCCGATTGTGATCGGCAGTCGTCCTTGTCCGTTTGGAAGCTTGCATCAAAGTACCCACATACTCTTAGCTCTTCTTCACCACCATATACCAAGAACATCTCCGTTGTCCTCCAAAGATACTTGAGAATATTCTTGACTTCGGTCCAATGGGCTTGCCTGGGATTTGCCTAATATCTACTCGTCATGCTCAATGCACAAGATACATTAGGACGAGTGCATAACATGGTGTACATGATTGATCCTACCGCCAAAGCATAAGGAATCCTCTTCATTATGTCTAGTTCCTCCTTAGAACTAGAACATTTAGTCTTGCTCAATGTTATTCCATGCATCATAGGGGTGTTACCCCTCTTAGAGTCCTCCATCTTGAATCGCTTCAAGACTTTGTCCACATATGCACTTTGGCTTAGCCCAATAAGCCTTTTGGATATATCTCTATAGATCTTTATGCTCAAGATATATGCTGCCTCTCCCACGTCCTTCATAGAGAAACAATTCCCAAGAAAAGATTTAACATCTTGTAAGGTTGGGACATCGTTTCCAATAAGTAGAATATCATCTACATATAGGATTATGAATACTACAGCGTTCCCACTAGCCGTGACATATATGCATGGTTCATCCTTGATTTTCAAAAATCCAAATTCCTTGATTTTCTCATCAAAGCATAGGTTCCAGCTGCAAGATGCTTCTTTAAGTCCATAAATGGACTTCTTGAGTTTGCAAACTCTATTAGGATACTCAGGATGTACAAAACCCTCGGGTTGTGTCATAACACCTCTTCATTTAGCTTCCCATTAAGGAAGGCGGTTTTTACATCCATTTGCCAGATTTCATAATTATAAAATGCAGCAATGGCCATGAGTATTCTTATAGACTTCAACATAGGCACTGGGGAAAAGGTTTCCTCATAATCAATACCATGATTTTGTGTGAAACCCTTAGCCACCAGTCGGGCTTTGAAAGTATCTACAGTTTCATCCATGGCGGTCTTCTTCTTAAAGACCCATTTACACCCTACTGTCTTAAACCCGGACATGGGATCAACCAATTTACATACATGGTTATCCGACATGGACTCCATCTCGCTATCCATAGCCTCCTTCCACCTAGCAGAGTCAATGCTTGCTACGGCATCCTGGTAGTTGGTGGGTTCATCATGATCCACCAATAATTTGTCACCCTCAGATATGAGAAACCCATATCTCTCTGGCTCGTGACGGGATCTACCAGATCTACGATGAGGTATTGGATTGAGGTAATGGCTCGTGACGGGATGTACCATATCTCTCTAGCCGCCGACTCAAGAGCATACCCCCAAAAACTGATGGGTACTTTCGTGTGACTCATCGTTGATCGGATCATATCTAATAATGTCCGATTTCTCATCTCGGCGACACCATTCAGTTGTGGTGTGCTCAGAGGTGTTAATTGTGAGATAATCCCACATTTTTTAAGATGATCACTGAACTCTGAGCTAAAATATTCGCCTCCCCAATCGGATCAAAGTATCTTTATAGATTTGCCCAATTGATTCTGAACTTCGTTTTGGAATGTCTTGAAAACCTCAAAGGTTTCAGACTTATGCCTAATCGGGTATACATATCCATATCTACTATAGTCATTGGTAAATGTAACGAAGTATCTTGAGTTGTTCCTTGTGACATGCTTGAATGGACTGCATACATCAGTATGCACAATGTCCAACAAGTCCTTGCCCCTTTCACTCACACCAGTAAAGGGAGATTTTGTCATCTTGCCCAATAAACAAGATTCGCACACTTCACTTGACCCGAGGTCAAATGATTCCAAGATCCCATCCGCTTGGAGCTTGGTGATGCGCTTCTTGTTTATATGGCCAAGGCGACTATGCCATAAAGAAAACTTGTCCAAAGTATCTCTAGACTCAGAATCGATATTCATGATTGGTCTATCATTTGAGATATATGCATCAGCTTCATATATACCACAACATGGATATGCTTTAAAATAACAAACATCATCTTTAAGACAAGAGATAATTCCATTATCAAAATTGAAGTAATATCCATCATCATACAAAGCAAATAGAGAAATAATGTTTCGCGCCACACTTGGCGAATAGCAGACTTTTTCAAAATAATAGAGTAATAGGATCTAAAAGTTAGTCCACGCTCCCTTTCTTCAAAACGGGGACGACCTCCTTGTTCCCCATTATAAGATCCAGCTCTCCATCTCTCAGCCTTCTACTTTCCTTTATCACCTACACAATGTTACAAATGTGAGTGCCATAGCCGGTATCTAATATCCAACCATTTGAAGTAGAAGTTTGATGAAGTTCAATCATGAACGTACCTGAAGTAGAAGCACCCGCTCCCGAAGCTCTAAGCTACTTAAGTCCTTCTAGGTACTTTGGGCAGCTCGGGCGCATGTGCCCTTTCGCCCCGCAGAAGAAGCAAACCGCCTGCTCCGGAGTCTTTGTTTGGGGAATAGGACCCTTTGGCTTAGGCTCCGGGGTAGGTTTAGGCTTGGGAGCCCCAACCTTTCCCTTACCTTTACCCTTAGGGGTAGAGGCCGGTTTCTTCGTTTTCTTGGTTCCTCCTTCCGTGACAGCCAGGACGGGAGCTGGAGAGGTGGGCTTTTGTTTGGTCATGTTGGACTTAGCGGTCCTCAACATACCATGTAGATCCATTAGGGTTTTGTCCATTCCATGCATATGATAACTAAAGGTGAATTGATCATAAGATGGAGGAAGGGATTGCAGGATAATATCCACCGTCATCTCACTTCCTATGGTAAACCCTAGTCTTTCCAAGCGCTCCACTAGTGCCTTCATCTTGAGCACGTGGAGGCTTACGTTCCCGCCACTCTGCAACCGACAACCAAGTAGGTCGTTCAAACACCCATACCGTTCTTTCCTTGCTTTTTGTTGGAACATGTCCTTCAACTCTAGCATCATTTCATAAGCATTTAGATGCTCCATTTGCTTTTGCAAATCAGGGCTCATCGTGCTTAGCATGAGGCAAGTAACCTCGTTGGAGTCTTTGACGCGTTTTTCATACGCATCACGAATGGACCTACTTGCGTTTGGAGTAGGGGTTTCCGGAAGGGGTTTCTCAATGGTAACCAATTTATCCTCATGTCGTAGGACAATACGTAATTGCATAGACCAATCCATAAAGTTGGTCCCATCAAGTTTCTCCTTTTCTAGAAAAATTCTCAAATAGAAGTGGGTGGTGGTGTTGTTTCACTTGTAATCCGAGAAAGAAATTCATCTTTCCCATTATACTCATTTGATAACGATTTTGCATAGTATGTGCAAACTCATCATTGTACTTTGGGTTTGTAGAACCAAAAATGTTGTCATCCACATAAATTTGTACTAAGATTAAATCCTTTCCTGTGGCTTTTGTGAATAAAGTGGTGTCGGTTTTTCCTTTGATGTATCCCTCACTCAGCAAATATTCAGACAGGACATCATACCAAGCTCTCGGGGCTTGTTTTAGTCCATATAATGCTTTGTCTAGAATATAAACATATTGTGAGAATTTTGGATTGACGAAGCCTTCTGGCTGAGATACATAAACCTCCACCTTGAGGATACCATTTAAGAATGCTGTCTTGACATCAATTTGAAAAACCATAAAGCTTTTGTAGGCAGCATAGGCTAAGAATAATCTGATGGCTTCTATCCTAGCTACAACAGTAAATGTTTCATCGTAGTCTATTCCCTCCTATTGGTTGTAACCTTTAGCAACAAGCCTAACTTTATTTCTAACCACTATTCCATCGGAATCATGTTTGTTCTTAAAGATCCACTTGGTACCAACCACTGATTTTTCTTCTGGAAGTGGTACCAATCTCCAAACTTTGAGTCTTTCGAATTGATTGAGTTCCTCTTGCATGGCAATGAACCAATCAACATCTTGTAAAGCATCAGAGACTTTGGTGGGTTCAATCATTGATATGAAACTGGAATAAAGACACTCATTTGCCGTTGCATAACGACTTCTTACCCATCTTGTATATTTCCTATAATCTGAGATTCGGGATGGGATTATGTCCATCTTATTCCGCGGGGGTTCTGAATTGGAGGAAAGAACTCATTTAATCTGTGTGTGAGTTTAATGTCTTCCTCTGTTGGTCCCAAAGACGGTGAACAAGCAACCGATACAGTGTAGAAGGGGGGGTTGAATACACTTTAAACAACCAAACAACTTAATCAAATGTATATTCAATTAATCAACCAGTACAATAACTCTTACTACTCTCTAATCAAATCAACATGATGATTTGATATTACAATGATTATAACCTCAACTCTCTCTAAACACTCTTGAATCACAAAGTAATTGTTGATCGAATTTCTTGTTAACACTGATTAACAAGAACTCTTGAAAAACTCTCTCGAACTTTGAACTTACAAAGTTATCGCAACACACGCGTATCAATTATCACGAACACACGTACGTTTTGCAACTTATGCAATCTTGCAACTTATGCAGTCGTCGTTGTGTATCGCATATCTGTTCTCGTACACACGTAAGAACATCTGGTGGTATATAAACCCAGAAGAAGGTTTATACTTATACTTGATATTTGTACGATTAAATCGCAGTTTAAAGATAGAACTTATCTTTTCTTTAAATCCGTAACAAACTTCTTAATTAGAACATATCTAATTAATTTCGTTTGAGATTTCTATCGAACTAATATATAGTTTAAATTAGGTTTAGATATCCTAATATAAATGTCGTAGATATAGAGAGTTTATAACAGAATTTAGAACTTACTTAAATTCTGAACTGACCTCTGACGCTGAGCTGAACTACTCAGTCTTGACCTTGTCAAGCTGACTTCTTAAATCTTGTATTTTTGAATCTTCAAGTCTTCAAATCTTCAAGTCTTCAAGTCTTCATTCTTAAAACCTATCCCAGCTTAGAAGTGACTGAGTTATCTAGTACTTACATAGAAAACTCTATATCTGTTTATACACTGACTACTCAGCTGAAGCTGACTAGTCAGTCTAAAACAGACTTATATAATTCCTAACTCTTAACCTATCGTCTATACATATCTATAGTTTGTCTCATCAAATCTAACTATTCTAAACATGGAAATAACAATCTCCCCCTATTTGATGATGACAAAACATTGAAAAGCTAAAGTTCTAGGTTAATAGAATTATGTAGAACCACTCTGGAACTGACCAAAGTTAGTTCTTGACATAAATATTGAACAGATCCATACTTATTCACGTATCTTGAACTTACAAGATATTTATGCTACAAATCTATTGTAAGACTTGTATTCTAAGTATTTGAATATACAAGTACTTAGATTTTGAACTTATCAGAAGAAATTTAAGTTCTGAACTTACAAAACTTATATTACTGAACTTATCAGTTTACAATTGAACATATCAATCATCAGCTTAAACTTACAAAGCTGTCTGTTTGAACATATCAAACATAATTTTTGAACATATCAATTATTAAAACAGTTGAACATATCAAACTTGATTATGTATTTATGAACATATCATTTACACTTTAGCTTAATCTTTATGATTAGCTTCTACACACTTAGTGCTAACAAAAACATAGAACTAATCTATTCACTCAACGTAATCTTCAACTTCTAATCTTTATGATTAGCTTCTGCACACTTAGTGCTAACAAAAATTTAGAACTAATCTATTTACTTAATAGGATCTCCAACTTCTAACCACATATCAGAACATTTAAGTTCCCAAATAGCAGCTTTCTTGATAGCATCAACCATAATTTCCTCACCTTATGGCATTTCTTTCATCACAGCTTTTCTTGATCTGATTTCTTTGTTGAGATGATATCTGAATACCGAATTTTGAACTGAGTCATCACATAGAATTCTCAAGTACAAAATTAATTCTAGATTTGCCAAATGAAGATCTGCTACTTTCAAGAAACATTGATTACCTTCCACATCAAGATACAAGAATCCTTCCAAAGGTTGAGTGATGTAAGTGTTCTCTCTGAATTCAACTTCCTCTGGAACCTGTAAAATGATGTCTCTTTTAGCTCGTTGGCTTGCTGCTCTAACTCTTGCAGCTTTGCCTCGATTAAGGAAAGTATCAATTTCATCTGCAGGGATCTCACCTAGCTGATCAATTCTTATGAAGATTGTCTTAAGCACATCAACTATCTCTTGTCTGATTTGACTCTTTTTCATCTGCATGATAGTTGTGGCTACTGTCTTCAACTCGAAGAATCCCAACTTGTACAGACATCTCATATCTAGACCAATTTCTTGTTTGTTTATAAAGTTGATGATCCACATCTGAGTAGGGAATTGGGGCAGCTCTAGGACCAGAATAATCAGCTTCAGCTTCAGCTCTGGCAGCCTCAGCTTTAGCCTTTTCTCGTTGAACTTCAGCTTGTCGTTGCTGCTCTTTTATTTCCTCCATTGTTACGCCTAGTTCTGTAGCCATCTCTTGTAACAGTTGCTCAGCAAGTATGTCACTGGCTTTCTATGCTACATCAACTTCATTACTTGAGTCAGATTCATGTGCAACTAGTTGAGACTTACCCTGTTGCTCTAGCTCAGGCTCAGCAATGATGATCTTTCTTTTCTTTGCTAGAGGCATAACACTTCTTTTCTTTCTTTTTATCATCTCAAACACCTTAATCTTCCCTTTATCCATTTGTGAAGCTGGAACGGACTCAGCTTCAACAAATTTTGGCAAATTAGCTTGAGGAAGGTTGGTGTGAACAACTTGAGATGTTTCTTCAAGTGGAGTTTCTGGTTGAGCTTGTGAAGTTGTGGTTATTTGGACTGTTGGAGCCTGTTGTTGTTGAGAAGGCTGATCTACAGTACTCATGAACTGATCATGAGCTTGTTCAAATTATACTTCCTCTGTATGCTCCCCCTCAACCTTATCATTATACTCCTTTGATTCTTCCTCCCCCTTTTTGTCATCATCAATAGGGGAGGGTCTGAGTTTGAACATGACGCTTTCCAAGTTGGCAACTAAAGTTGACAAATCATTAAGTTTGCGCATCAACTTGGCTTTATCAGCTTTCCTCTTTTTATGTAGGAGCTCAAACTGGGATTGTAGATAGTCCATAATGACTTTAGCATCGGTAGTCATTAGTGTGGGCTCCGCAGGTGTTCTTCGAACTTCAACATCCTCCTGTCTAGTGGAAGAATGTATTTCCACCGTAGGAGTGGCTGTTGAGTGTTCCTCAGTCGGTAAGGATGTGGGTCCCATATCAAAAGGTTGGTGAGGACCTATGGAATCAAGGGGGCCAGAATGGAGACCCTGTAAACCTTTCTGGTGTCTGAAAGGTTCATTAACAGGTCGTGCAAGAGTGTGTGAGAATAGAAGAGAAGAATGACCAAGTTTGTGAGGTTTAGGAGTGGGGTGAGCTAGGCTTATAGGTGAGGAGGGGGGTAGTTGACCCTGGGGATTGGTCAGTATTTCAATGTTACCTTCATGGGGTTGTGAAGGCACAGTAGTAGGCTCTCCCATGGCACTAGTAAGTATGGGCTGAGTAGACACCATACCCGGTATAGGCAAAAGGGTTGAACTGAGCCTAGAGGTTGGCACCTTAAGAGAAGGTGTCTCCCCCTCAGCTTCTGCCGGTGGAGGTATCAATGTGATATCAACTCCAGCGTCCTTTTGAGGTGAAGGACCACCTTTGGCAGTTTTCCTTGTATAGGTGTAGGAAATATACTTGGTAGCAGTGGGCTGACCAAGGTTGGCTGTAGATTGTAAAATAGATGGAGATGTTTGAGCTGGAGGAGATGGGTTAGACTGAGTTGGGCTTGACTCAGTCCTATCTCCTAAGTTTGGAGATGGAGAAGTAAAAGAGAGGGAAGGGGATAAGGGTTGAAAAATCATAGCTGTTGCACCTAGCAGTGGAGACTCAGAGCTAGGAAACAAACTCCTCTGTTCAGAACCCGAAGTGGAGGATGAAATTATTTGAGTACGAGGTCTGAACTGAGTCCTAGGTTGATAAGCTTGAAGAGACTCAGTCTCAGACCCAACATCGTCACCCACTTCTTCCGCAACTTCCTCTTCCGTCTCAGCTTCACTCGACTCAGGAGTCGGAAGCTGTACATACGCCCTCATCTGAGCACTCAATGTAGGGTGCCCAGGGAAAATATCATGGGCGAACATCCTGTAGCTGAGAACAGGAGTAGGGATGGGCTCATATTGAGCATTATATCTTCTACCCAACCTGTCCTCAATGACCATGTATATGAATCTTGCAAAGGGTACAATGGTGTCCCTTACGTTCTTGGTCACCAATGACTTGAATGCCTCAAAGATCAACTCAGCGTAATCCACTCGTCGATCATAAAATAAGTTGTATAATAATTGCATTTCAAAATCATTGACACTATCCAGGCCACCCACCTTGTATCCAAGGGAACGAACCACAGTGGATACCATAAATCCCCATGCCTTCTGCAAAACAGATTTCCGTATGACGCCAATAAGTTGAGGATGACCCAGTAAGGGTAAAACACTCCTCAATGTTTCCCTAGAAACCGTCGCTTTATATTGATTGTGAATCGGGAGATGAAGAATTCGGCGGAGACAGTTTGCATCGACTTCAATCGCCACTTCTCCACTTAGAACTGTGCCCCGTATAACCTGTTGAGTTTCATTCAGTTTACATGTATACCAGAATTCCGTAAGAAGTTGTGGGATGAGCACAGCAGGTCCACTAAGAAATGCATGTGCTAGGGGTCCCTTGCGAATGTAGGAAACCCACTCCTCATATCCCTTGCCCATTTTGGACTTTGGAATGTCGGTACAGGCGATGACATTGTTTTGTTTGTAGATGGGGAGTGCGTTGATCTTGAAGTTTCCTCCACGAATCGTTTGTTCAGTGAGATTTAGAGTATACCCCTCCATTGAAATCGAACTTATCGAAATGAATTGCACTCAGCAATAGTAAGCACTTAGCAATGAATTATACACACAACAACGTTAGGGTTTAAGAGAGAAGAATATTTTGGAAGTTTGAACGAAAGATGATGAACAATCTCTCTTATTTATACCTTTTCAATGTGAGAGAAAAGTTAACGTTATCTGAGGGCAATAAATATGACCGTTACCGTAAAAACTTCTACGCAGTTTGTTACAACGGCTAAATTTATTGTTATTTACCCAAACACACTGTTATATTAAAAAATATTATTAATAACATATCATAAATGACTGACGTTTATTTACTGGACACACCGTAAATATATTGGACTTACCATATTGTTGGACTTACCATTTTGTTAGGACTAACCTAGACTTGTGGAACTGACCACACTTTGGAACTGATTACTCAGCTGATCCTGAACGGTCAGCTTATATCGAGTATTCAGCTGATTCTGAACGTTCAGCTTATTTGACACACTCAGCTGATCCTGAACGTTCAGCTTATATGAAGCACTCAGCTTCAGCTTAAGCACTTAGCTCAGTTTGAGAACTCAGCTCAGATTTTGACACTTAGTCAAAAGTAGCACTTAGCAAATGTTAAACAGAGATAAAGAATGGAACATACCAATTAAGGGTTGAGCATTCCAAGCTTACCGAGTAGAGTTGTAAATCTTGTGCCTTCAATTGGTTTCGTGAAAATATCCACAAGCTGATCTTCAGTTTCAATGAAGACTAGCTCTAATTTTCCCTTTTCTACGATATCTCTGATGAAGTGATGTCTTATCTCAATGTGCTTGGTTCTTGAGTGAAACACTGGGTTGTGTGTAATGGCAATAGCACTTTGATTGTCACAGAATATGGGAGTCTTTGAATAATGCAGATCAAAGTCCTTCACCTGATGTTGCATCCACATTATTTGAGCACAACAGCTCCCTGCAGCTACATATTCAGCTTCAGCTGTTGAAATTGCCACTGAGTTTTGTTTCTTGTTCGTCCAGCTAACTAATTTTCCACCCAAAAGTTGACATCCTACAGTAGTACTCTTTCTATCAAGACCACATCCTGCGAAGTCTGAATCGGAGTACCCTATCAGCTCAAATCCTGATCCTTTGGGATACTATAAACCTAAGTTTGGTGTTCCCTTCAGATATTTGAGTATTCTTTTTACAGCTAGCAAGTAAGATTTTTTTGGATCAGCCTGATATCGTGCATAAACACATGTAGCAAACATTATATCAGGTCTGCTTGCTGTTAAATAGAGTAATGAACCTATCATTCCTCTATATGTAGTCTGACATACAGACTTTCCATCAATGCCCTTGTGTAGTTTGACATTATGTAACATTGGAGACTTTGCGGGATGGCTTGAGTCTAATCCATATTTCTTAATTAGATCAAAGACATACTTGCTCTGATTAATGAATATACCATCTTTTTTCTGATAGATTTGAAGTCCCAAAAAGTATGTCATCTCACCCATCATGCTCATTCTGTATTGATTAGACATTATCTTGGAGAACCAATCACACAGATCTTGGTTTGTTGATCCAAAGATAATGTCATCCACATAGATTTGAACCAGAATGACATGTCCTCTTCTCTTTCGTATGAAAAGAGTTTTGTCAATACTTTCTCTGACAAAATCATTTGAGAGCAGATAGGTGGATAGTGTATCATACCAGGCTTTTGGAGCTTGCTTGAGTCCATATAAAGCCTTGTCCAACTTATAGACATAATCTGGATGTTTAGCATCAATAAAGCAAGGGGGTTGTTTCACATAGACCTCCTCCTGTAGTGCTCCATTTAAAAATGCACTTTTAACATCCATTTGATACACTTTAAAGTTTTTGAAGGCTGCATAGGCTAGAAACAACCTTATAGCTTCAATTCTTGCAACAGGGGCAACGGTCTCATCATAATCAATACCTTCTTCTTGTCGATACATCTGAGCTACTATCCTTGCCTTGTTTCTGATCACTACTCCATCCTTGTCCATTTTATTTCTATAGACCCACTTAGTGCCTATAATTGTTTTTCCTTTGGGAGCAGGGACAAGGGTCCAAACCTTATTTCTTTGAAATTCTGTCAGCTCCTCTTGCATAGCTTCAATCCAATCTTCATCTCTCAGAGCCTCTTCAGTCTTCTTTGGTTCCATTTGAGATAGAAAACTAGCCTAGGCAGCATAGTTTGCATTTGCCTTAGATCTAGTTAACACACCATCTTCAACGTTTCCAATGACATCATCAAGAGGATGATCTTTTAATACTTTGAAGGTTGTAGTAGGAGATTGAGGTTTTGGGTCTGAGTCACAGCAGTGTTTCTCAGGCTGAATAGGACTTACTTCTTCAGTCTGAGTAGGAATTGGAAGATCACTTAGATATTCAATCTGACATGTACCTGATGATTCACCAAGATTCTCAGGCTGTTTATCTTCAATATTGATAATTTATTTCAGTGATGCACGCTTGTCAGATATACTATCATTAGAATCATCCATAACATACATGGGATTTGATGTGAGATCTTCTTTACTCCTTTCAAGCTCACTCAAACTAACCGAGTCAGCTTGAGCTCTATTAGATTCATCAGTACTCGTCTCGTCAAACGTAACATGTATTGACTCTTCAATTACCTTTCTTTTAAGATTAAAGACTCTGTACGCTTTGGAGATTGAAGAATATCTAACAAATATCCCTTGATCAGCTTTGGGTTCCAACTTATGGAGCTAATCTCTTTGGTTTAGCACATAGCATTGTGAACCAAAAATATGGAAATATCCAATGTTGGGTTTTCTGTCATAATACATCTCGTAAGATGTTTTACTATGTCTTTTCACTATAATTGATCTATTCTGAGTATAGTAGGCTGTACTAACAGCTTCTGCCCAGAAGCTCAGTTTGAGCTTTGGCTCACATAACATGGTTCTGGCAGCTTCAATTAAGGTTCTGTTTCTCCTTTCGGCAACTCCATTTTGTTGTGGAGTTCTTATAGATGATAAATTCTGGATAATTCCTTTCTCTTCACAAAAGCCTTCTAGGGTTGAATTTCTGAACTCAGTCCCATGATCACTTCTGAGTTGTTTAAGAGACTTACCCTTTTGCAACTCTTTTTGTCTTATGAAGCTGATTAATTCATATGCAGCTTCACTTTTGGCTTTTAAGAAGATTACCTAAGTGAATCTTGTGAACTCATAAACAATCACTAGAGTATACTTTTTGCCACTTAGGCTTGGGGTGCTAATAGGTCCAAATGCAACATATGCAATGGTTCTGTGATTGAGAAATTCTGTTTGGACTTGAAGGATCCCTTATGATGTTTTCCCATTTCACAGGCTGAGCAAAGTTTGTCTTTAGCAAATGTGATCTTAGGCAGACCAGAGACTAACTCCTTGCTAGACAACTTGTTAATATATTTGAAATTTAGATGAGACAGTCTTTTGTGCCATAACCAGCTCAGCTTGGGAGTTAAGTCATAATACAAGCGGGTTCAGTTGAAGGGTCTGCGGAGCTGAGATCTAACAGATAGATATCTGTTTCTCTTTTTGCCATTAATATTGGTTTTCCCCTCTTATCATAAATTGTCCCTGCATGCTTTCTGAAGGTGACTTCATAATCCTCATCACAAAGTTGACTGATACTTATCAGATTGTGTTTAAGGCCTTCAACATACATTACCTTTTTGAAAGTGACTTTTCCAGCAATTATCTTTCCATAACCTTTAGTCCTTCCTTGAGAATTATCCCCAAATGTCACCTTGGGTCCTTCATTGTTTTGGAATTCACTTAGAATCCCCTTGCTTCCAGTCTTGTGCCTTGAGCATCCACTATCGATATACCACTTGTTGGAGCCCTGCACATGATCAACTAAACGTATTAGTTTCTTTTTGGAACCCACTGTTTGGTGGGTCCTGAGGATGAGCACTTAGCTGATCCTTTGGAGTTTGATTTATCAGTTCGAACAGATTCTAGGTCTATTTTGGACTGATCATCCTTTTCGTTTTCAGGTCTAAGATTGATACTTACACAATCTTTGGCCTCATGACCTCTATCACCACACTTATAGCATTTTCTTCTAAAGATGGGTGTTTGGGTGATTTCTTTCAGTTTTCCAACATTAAATTTGGATTCAGATTTAGGGTCATATGATGTGGATGACCTTTCAATCCTCTTCGACAATTTGTCTACTTGATTCTCACTGACTTTGGACTTACCTTTGTCAGCTTTATGGTTACCTCTATTTGGTGATGTCTGACTTACAGACACCTACCTGTTTTTAGACATCCTTTCATGTATGACTTGAGAATTATGTCTTTTTGAGTTAACATGAGATATTCTATCAAAAACAGTTGTTCTCACCGGATTGTAATCCAATCTTTTGAAAACTAACTTACAGTTTCTGTTGGATCTGGAACATTCAGCTTGATGATTTGAGTGAATAACTTGAGGACTTTGGGTTGGTCTCACAAACTTATTGGTTTTGACCTGTTTCCCTTCCTTGTTTCTTAAGAATGTTCTTGGGAGTATGTCATCTGATTTCATCGTTTTGTCTTCAAGACTGACTTGATCTTCGATGATTTCATCAGCAGCAGCACTATAATATCCCCCTAGTACTGCCTTTACTTGATTTGGTATCTGCTGGTTAATACACTTTTCTTCTTCTCTTGATGACTTACACCAAGACTCACCGATTTTTCTTAGATTGTCAGCTTGTTTTTTTTATTCTTGCAGTTCTTCACTTAGAAGTTTGTTTATGTGAAGCTGACATTCATAATCACTTTGGATCTTTTTACCAGCATTTAAGAGAGTGTCAAAGTATTTACCTTATACATTGAGGCAGGATCCCAGTTACTGGTTTGTTTACTCAGTTTAGCTTCTTCTACTAGATCCTCATCAAAGGAACTGTCTTCTAACTCATAGTCAACTTGTTCCTCTTCATCCTCAATGGCCATCAAACACCTATCTGGCTCATCATCATCTGAAGTAGATGATTCAGTATCCCAAGTTTCGTCAAGGAGGCCTTTAGTGTTTTCATCTGGCTTGCCTTTGAGTCTTTGATATTTCTTTTTAAATTTATCAGCTCTGTAGGCATTCTTGTTAGTTACTGAAGTTGATTCTCCCTTCTTTTCTCTGCACTCAGCAGCTATGTGTCCTAACCTCTGACAGTTATAGCACTTAGCTTTCTTAGGATCAAAAGTAGACTTACCACTTTTGCTTCTGTCAGATTGACCCCTACCTCTTCTGAACTTTCTGAAATTTCTTGCTAACATTGCCATTTGTTAAGTAAGAGCATCCATCTCCTCATCATCTGAACCAGAGTTAAGACGTACTTCCTCAGATTCAGATTCAGAGTCAGTCTCAGCTTGAGACTTCTTAGATCCCTTCCTTTTCTTTTCTACAATTAATGCAGATCCAGCATCGTTTATAGATTCCTTTAGTTGTTGTTGGGCCACTTTCTTCTGTTCCAGGATCTGTTGATGATTTAGAAGGAAACCATAGATAGATCTGAGATCAGATTTTCCTAATGTTCCTCCAGCATGAAGTGCAATAGTAATCTCATTGAATTGTTCTGGTAACACATCCAAGAACTTGAGTACCAACTCATTCTCATCTTTCTTGACACCTACCAAGATCAGATCATTTATCAAGCATTGAAATCTGGTGAACAAATCTGCCAGAGTTTCATTCTTTTTAGCAAAGAAAGTTTTATAAGAACGACTCAGATTTGTCTTCTTATGTTGCTTGACCAGGTCAGTGCCTTCATACGTGACACTGAGAGTATCCCACATCTCTTTTGCAGTTTGGCACCCAGCCACAGTATGTAGAAGAGGGTTTGTTAAAGCATTTGCAATAATTCTTTGTGCCTTATCATCAAGATTAAACGGTTTACGATCTTCCTCAGTCCAAGATGCTTTAGGCTTGGGAGTTTCTCTAGAGGGAACAGTTTTGTCAGTGGCAGTAATATGGATCATTGGTATGATTGGGCCATCTTGAATCACGGTACTCATCCTGTGATCCACAGACTTCAGATATAGCATGGCTCTAAACTTCCACATAGGATAGTCAGTGCCATCAAAGATAAGACACCCTTTTGCCGCCATTGTTGGTATGTGACTTGATTGCTTGTTGGTAGACATATTTAACCTCTTAACAGCGGATCTTGATCTTCAACTTATGAAGAAACTTGCTCTAATACCAGTTGTTGGTCCCAAAGAGGGTGAACAAGCAACCGATACAGTGTAGAAGGAGGGGGGTTGAATACACTTTAAACAACCAAACAACTTAATCAAATGTATATTCGATTAATCAACTAGTACAATAACTCTTACTACTCTCTAATCAAATCAACAGGATGATTTGATATTACAATGATTATAACCTCAACTCTCTCTAAACGCTCTTGAATCACAAACTAACTGTTGATCGAATTTCTTGTTAAAACTGATTAACAAGAACTCTTGAAAAACTCTCTCGAACTTTGAACTTACAAAGTTATCGCAACACACGCGTATCAAGTATCACGAACACACGTACGTTTTGCAACTTATGCAATCTTGCAACTTATGCAGTCGTCGTTGTGTATTGCGTATCTGTTCTCGTACACACGTAAGAAAATCTGGTGGTATATAAACCCAGAAGAAGGTTTATACTTATACTTGATATTTCTACGACTAAATCGCAGTTTAAAGATAGAACTTATCTTTTCTTTAAATCCGTAACAAACTCCTTAATTAGAACATATCCAATTAATTTCATTTGAAATTTCTATCCAACTAATAGATAGTTTAAATTAGGTTTAGATATCCTAATTTAAATGTTGTAGATATAGAGAGTTTATAACAGAACTTAGAACTTACTTAAATTCTGAACTGACCTCTTACGCTGAGCTGAACCACTCAGTCTTGACCTTGTCAAGCTGACTTCTTGAATCTTCTATTTTTTAATCTTCAAGTCTTCAAATCTTCAAGTCTTCAAGTCATCATTCTTAAAACCTATCTCAGCTTAGAAGTCACTGAGTTATCTAGTACTTACATAGAAAACTCTATATCTATTTATACGCTGACTACTCAGCTGAAGCTGACTAGTCAGTCTATAACAGATTTACACAATTCTTAACTCTTAACCTATCATCTATACATATCTATAGTTTGTCTCATCAAATCTAACTATTCTAAACATGGAACTAACATCCTAAGTTGGTATTGGTTCTGAATCATAAACGGGAGTATCCTCATAAACTGGCTCATGAGGTACTACTGCTAGAATGACAATTGATGTAGACGGAGAATCCACGGTTGGATATGAAGACGAATTATCTACTTCCGTTAAAGTTGTAGTAGGAGACACTGCATCATTCTTGTGACCAGCATTAGGAACATTTGATTCAGACTGTAAGAAATCAAATAAGAAATCTAAATTGTGTTTAGATGAAATTGGATTTGTATTTGTTTCTTTTATTTGAAGAATTGGTCTTGAACTGACATGTCCAAAAGCAACATCCTTTTCTTTTTGAAATGTGTTAACATCCAACATATCGTCGAATGTAACATTTATGCTTTCCACCACACAGTTAGTTCTTTTGTTTAAAACTCTATATGCTTTAGACTCATGTGAGTAACATAGGAAAATAGCTTCATCAGCCTTAGCCTCAAATTTCCCTAGATTATCCTTTTCTTTCAGTACAAAGCACCTATTACAAAATATATGAATATATTTGATATTAGGTACTATGCCATTTCCCTATTCATAAGGAGTTTTATTGAAACGTTTATGGATGAAAGAACGATTATGTGTGTAACACGCTGTGCTGACTGCTTCAACCCAATAGGAAGACGGGAGACCAGAGTAAGCTAGCATAGTACGAGCAGCCTCAACCAGAGTTCGATTGCGTCGTTCTACCACTCCGTTCTGTTGTGGAGTGTATGCTGCAGAAAATTGATGCGAGATCCCCACTAGGTCAAGGTAGTCAGACAAGATTTTGTTCGTGAACTCAGTTCCATTATCCGTTCGAATAGAGGTAACACTATGTTCAAACTTAATCTGCTGTTGTTTGATGAAACTGATGATAGTAGGAGTCGCTTCATCTTTTGACCTTAAGAACTTGACCCAAGTATACCTAGAGTAATCATCAACAATGACTAGGATATACTTCTTCCCATTGCGTGTTTGGACTCTCATCGGATCGCATAGATCCATGTGCAAAAGCTCTATTGTCTTCTTGGTACTAGAGAATTGTTTGACATTGTGAGATGATCGTTTCATTTTTCCTTTTTCACAGTCTGCACACAGATGGTCTTTGTTGAATTTTAACTTTGGCAGGCCTCTCACTAGATCTCTAGTAACCAATTTATTAATATTGTGGAAGTTGAGATGTGAGAGTTTCCTGTGCCACTGCCAAGTTAAGTCCGATGAGGCCTTGCTTAGTAGACAAACAGAGGTCTTTGTGTTGCAGTTGTTCAGATCAATTGAATACAAGTTAGACTTCCGTGTTCCTGCGAGAAGCACATCACCTGTTTCTGTTTTCACTGAACACAAATTCTTGTTGAAAGCGACCTCGAAGTCCTTGTCACAGAACTGACCAATGCTAAACAGATTATGGCCAAGTCCTTCTACAAAAGAAACCCTCTTTATTTTGATATTTTTCTTTACTATATCTCCGTACCCCATAATCGGTGCAACATTGTCATTCCCAAAACGAACATTCCTGGAGTACTTGCAAACGAAGTTGTTGAGAAGACTCTTGTTACCTGTCATATGCTTGGTGCAGCCTGAGGGTACTAGAGATAAGGTTCCTTCACACAGAAAAGAATGAAGATTTAGGTCCCCATGTTGAAATGGATCCTTGTGTGTTAGTGATACATTGGTGTCATCAACCTCTTGAAAAATGCAATGTATTCTTTTCTGTGTTTTCCATTGAATCTTTTGTTCTTCCTTATTAAACTTTGAGTTTTTAATCCAGAATGGATCAGGAATAATTTTAGATTCAATGTGGAGAGGAATCTCTTCTCTTTCAAGACTTGTAGCTTTGATTATTTCTTTGAGATCCACTACCTGTACCATATCTTTGCGTTGCCAAACTTAAGTTGTTTTTGGATTTGCAACTATTTGAGATTTAGATGCGTGTTTGCTGGTAACAGGTTTGTACACTTTGGTACTTGTCTTGTTCACTCTTGTTTTGGTTTGAACATTTGAACTTGTGGGTTGAGATTCTGGTTTTGAAAAAGACTTGGTATTTGTGGAATGATTTTTCTTTGATGTAGATTCTATGATGTTCCATGCTTTTAGAAACGCTTTGTACCCTCCTTTTCTGTATGCTTCCAACTCTTGAATTGTGATTAATCTGTTTTTACAATTCCAGTAATTCATGAGTTTTAAAGCATGTTTTGTAACCCACTGATGAATGACTATTCCGTGTGATGTAATGAAGGGTGCATTTACTTGATTTGACCCTTGTGGTATCGAATGCTCACATGCGCACGAATTCCCATTTGTTTTCTAAGCCTATCATATTCACATTTGTATTCACAGTGGCCGTGCAAACAACCATGGCTTGTGCAAAAACAAGTACTTGCTTTCATTTCATTTTTGGAAAGTGAAATACAATGACTAAAGAAAGTTGAAATGTGATGACACTTTTTTGAAATATTAAAGCAAGGCTTAGATAAGCTGGGTGTGAGTCTGTTATCTTTTGTGCAAACACTCTTCTTGTTGTAGTATTTTCTTCTCACATCTAAAACAATTGAATAATGATTAGTTGCGAGAGACTTTAAGTTCTTGTTGACAACTTTGGTTGGTGATTTTTGTTTGTACTTGTGAGAGTGTGTGAGATTGGTCTTGGAAATGGCATTTGGTTGCCTTTTGGTGGTTTCAGGTGATGTTTGATGTTTTGTTGGAATCCACGACTCTTCCACCTTTGTTTTACCTTTTTCTTCTCTGGTATACTTTCTCGTTGGTTGGGAAGTAGAAGGAATAGAAGTGCATGTCAGAGTTTCCCTTTTACAGTGACATGAAAGACTCTTTTCTGATTCTTTTACTTCCTTTTCTAAATTATTTGAGATGATGGTTTGAAAATAATAAGCTACAAGTGTTTCAAGTTGCCTTTGTAATACCATACGAGGTATGTAAACTTTGGCTTCTAAAACTACTTGAGGCTTTGTAAGATTTTCAGGATATGTGATCATGAAGTCATCATCTAATTTAATAAGCTTGTGAGTCTCAGATGTGCTAGAATCGTTTAACTCCTGATAGTTAAAAGGAATTTCAGATTCTAAGTTTGTCTTTCTTTTAAAATCTTCCTCCTCCTATCCAACAAATACCATATTTTTAGTGATGCCATTATTCATTAAGTTGAAATCATATAATTGCTTGGCCATCACTTTCTCACTGATTCAAGGATTTTCAAACACAAGACCATCATAGGTCCACTTTGAGAATTTTCTCTCTTTGGATTTATTAAGAAATATGGTTTGTTCTGTTTGACCTCTCTTTATCAGTGTGTCTTCAAGTTCTTTGATTTTTAGCACAATTCACCCTTCTCTTTGATAATGAATTTCGTGTCATTTTCTGTGCTTATTCTGCTTTGAGGTTATGTATTTGGGTGCTCATGCTTGCAGTCAATTCAATCAACTCATTTTCTTTTTCAATGATTTTGGTTTTGAGTTCCTCAATTTGATGTTCAACCTCGAAAGATTCCATTTGTTGATTTCTTTTAGTTTTTCTTTATTTGATTTTGATTTTTGTACCTTTTTCTCTAACTTTTTCATGCGTGATATGATGATCTAAACATGTTCCATGCTCATACCACATCCTGTTAAGGAGTTAGAGTGTACCTCCTCATCAGCATTTTCAGCATCAAGCCCTTCATCATATGTGTTATGATAATGTGCATCTAGCTCTGCTTCTTTATCAGTGAATTCATCCTCAACATCAGCCATTAGGCATAATTGAGCTTGTGCGTCCTCATCCAAATCACTATCATCAGTATCTGATAGGAATTGGTCATCTTCAACCATCATGGCTCCTCCTACACTTTTTCTTTTTGCCAACCTGAGTTTTTGTTTATAATACTCAACATCTTTCTTCTTTTTCTGAGTGAAGTCTTTTATGAAGTGGCTATTTTCTCCGCAGTTATAACATTTTCTATCTTCTTTCTTTTCCTCCTTCACAAACTTAGGTTTCTCAGCATCCTTGAAATTTTCTAGTCTTCGGGACCCAGAAGTATACCTTTGCTGATTATTGGTTTTGGAGTACATGTTCTTGAAGGCTTTTGTGATAAATGAAATGGCCTTTATGACCTGTTCCATTTCTGTACCATCTGACTCATCAGATTTTGAGTCAGACAGGGCCACCTGTTTGTATTTCTGTGTTTTGGAGGACTCGCGGGGTGATGGTTCAGTAGCTACTAGAGCTAAGGGATCAGCAGAAAGTCTGGGAGATGACTTTGAGACCTCATCCTGGTATTGTTGAAGGTCCTCAAAGATATTGTGGTATGTGACAATTGTAAGGTTTTGGTTGATGTGTTTGTAAAGCTTCACATGCTCTTTCCATTCCGGACCAAGTGCTCGAAGAAACACGCAGTTAATATCCAAATCTATTCTTTCAACCTTGTTGGTTCTGACTTCATTCTGGAGCTTGCAAAAACGACTATAAGTATCAATTAACAGTTCGTTTTCCTTTTCAGTAAATTCGTGAAACATGTTCACCAATTGTGTTCGTTTGATATGCTCTCCTTGTTCAGTTCCTAGCAATTGTCTTTTGATCTCGTCCCAGATTTCTTTGGCCGTTGCTAAACTGTCAACTTTCATGTACATCTTAGAAGATAGTCCTTGTTTGAGATAGTACTTAGCAAGCCTATCTGCTTTCTTCCTTTCTTTCTCTACAACTTTTAACTCATCGGGAGTTCTCTCTCTTACGATTCCATGAATTGGAGGATTGTTATCAAGTTGTGCATCAATGATTCTGTAAAATTTCTTATCTCCGTTGAGAATAGAATCAATCATCATCTCACCATACACTTCGTTGTGTTCCAGAAAATCCAATACCTCCCTTTCCATACTAAGTAGTCATTTAAGAAGAGAACAGGGGGTTTGGAGTCTGTGCCAATGGCTAATATCTCGTTGGAACTTGACATTTTGTTTAATTACTTGAAAGTTTAGAAGTGATAGTTTACTTGAAAAAGTTCGTGATTGGGGTTCGAAGATGGTTTCGAATTCGAAGGTAGGGATGCGTCCGGAAGTATTGGTTCAAAGTAGTGAATTCGAAGTGAATTAATCAAGGAATTTGAAGTGAACTATGAAGTTGACTTCGAATGAAACAGTTGTTTTTGGTCTTCGAAGGATTGTTTCAATGTTTTCGAACAAGTAATATTCAAATGAGAAATGAGGAAAGTCCTAGAAATTAGTGTAATTTGGAATGGAGAATGCGCTCGAAGTCAGTGTTTTGTTCGAAGTGGATTTGTGACAATGAATGTGCTCGAAGTCAACGTGTTGGAGTAAATTTTGAACTCGAAGTGCACTTGGGGATTATGTCCGCTCGAAGTAGTCTAGGATGAGTTTCGAACTTGAAACTTGTGGTATTGATTTCGAACTCGAAGTGTTAAGGCTTCGAATTCTAGATGTGCTTTCTTCGAATTTTTTGGGATTGATACGGTCGAAGTCTACTGTGAGCAACAAATTCCGGATTTTTAGGGACCTATTGTCAACTGCCAAGCTCGAAGACTTCTTTGAAATAACTAACCCGCTCGAACTCAACACTAAAACTCCAAAAACTTTGAAATGTTAATCCAACTCGATCAAAAACTCAGATCTAGGTTGTTCTTCATCATCTTCCAGTGTTCTTCACTAAAATTTTAATTCTTATAAAAAACAATGAAAAAACCACTTGAATTTTACATCCTCTTACTCGCAATCCTTTATAGATCAATAATATTCCAATGAATCCATCATCCTCATGAAATCTGATGATCGATGAAAAAACCGTAGATGTTTCCATGAAAAACTTCAAAAACTCAGTCGATTTTGAACCAAATCAAATCATATATGATTGTTTTCGAACACAGAATTGATTTACAGATGAATAGGATCAAATTCAATACGAAAAACACTCAAACCTTCATTACTTCGAATTATAATCCCAATATTACCCTGAACTAGTTGAGAGAGATGGTCAAGGCGTTGGACACCTGTAATTGTGAAGATAAATTGAAGGTGAAGTATGCGTCAAGGATGTTGAAAGGGGACGCCATGGTTTGGTGGGATTCATTGACCAGACATTTTACTAAGAAGCAATAGAAGAGTATTACTTGGAGTCAATTCCAGGAGAAACTATGCGAGCAGTATTGTAGTACTTTGGAGATTGCTTGAATCAAGAAAGAGTTTATGGATTTACAAATGACTACAACACCCAGCAGAGGCAGGGAGGGCAGAGTGGTACAAGACAGGGAGACAAGAATAGAAGGCCTACTTTAGGTGGGTCAACACAACGGGGGCCTTGGTGTGGTAGGTGCAAGTCTTATCATAACGAGCAGTGTACGCCACAAACCTCGAGATGCATGAAGTGTGGCCAGTTTGGCCATGATCTAAAGAATTGCATATTACTTAGGAGTGTCTACTGGAATTGTCAGAAGGAAGGGCATAGAGTTGGTGAGTGCCCAATAGGAAAAAAAAAACAGGGTCAGGGTCAGGAGCGGGAACAACTGGGGGATCTTTTCCAGCTGCATGTCAAAAGAGAAAGAACCCGCCCACTAATGAGGGAACGGCTGGGGGATCATCTCCAGCTGCAGGTCAAAAGAATTGCATATTACCGATATGTTTATGATAAACTCTACTCCTAATAGAGTGTTGTTTGACTCTAGAGCTAATCGTTCATTTGTTTCTATGGAATTCTGTGATAGACTAAATGTGCCTGTTATTAAACTTGCTAAGTCCCTAGAAATAGAAGTAGCAGACGGCATGATGGTTCCGGTCACGACTGCTGTGACTGGAGCTAAGATTGATATAGATGGTGCATGTTTTCCTGTTTAATTTCTTGTTATACCTCTTTCTAGATTTGATGTGGTACTCGGGATGGATTGGCTGAGTTTTAATCAAGCTAGTATTAAGTGTCACAAGAAGTTAATTTAATTCCCTTTGGCGGATGGCACACGTGTTGTAGCAAGAGGTGAGTAAGCAGGATATGTTATTCCTATAATTTCATGTTTAAAAGCTAAGAAACCATTGGATAGAGGATGTGAATTGTACAAGGCGTATCTAATTGACGGAAAGAAAGAGAAGCAGATGATGAATGATATTCGAGTGGTAACGAAATACCCGGATGTATTTTCAGAAGAATTTCCATGGTTTCCTCAATTTCGTGAGGTAGAATTCAAGATTGACTTGATCCTTGGTTCTCGACCAATGGTGAAGTCTCCGTACATATTGGCACCTTCAGAAATTAGAAAAATGATGACACAAATCCAGGATCTATTAGACAAAGGCTTTATTCATCCAAGTTCATCTCCTTGGAGTGCACCAGTGTTATTTTTAAAGAAGAAGGACGGTACGTTGCGTATGTGTATCGACTACCATGAACTGAACAAGAAGGCGATAAAGAATAATTATCCGTTGCCCAGAATTAGTCACTTGTTTGATCAGCTACAGGGAGTTTTGTTCTTCTCTAAGATTGACTTGAGATCCGGTTATCATCAAGTACGTGTATCTGATGAATATGTGTCAAAGATAGCTTTTCGTACGCGCTATGGTCACTGCGAGTTCTTAGTTATGCCGTTCGTCTTAACTAACGCACCTGCAGTATTTATGGATTTGATGAACAGAGTCTGTCGACCATTTCTGAATGATTTCTTGATTGTCTTTATCGATGATATTCTGATTTATTCAAAGACTGAGTTAGAACATGAACAACACTTGAGACAGGTTCTAGAGACTCTAAAGAAAGAACACTTGTATGCGAAATTCTCAAAATGCGAATTTTGGTTAAGAGAAGTTCAATTCTTGGGGCATGTTATATGTAATGAAGGAGTGAAAGTGGATCCTTCAAAAGTGGAAGCAGTAATGAATTGGAACGAACCAACGACGCCCTCAGAGATAAAAAGTTTTCTTGGATTGGCTGGATATTACCGCAGATTTATCAAGGATTTGTCCAAGATTGCAGGTCCGCTGACCAAGTTGAATCGGAAAGATGTGAAGTTTGTGTGGAGTGATGACCAGGATAAAGCTTTTCAATCATTGAAGCAGTTGTTATGTCAGGCTACCATCCTTGCTTTGCCAAGTGGATCGGACAATTTTATTGTGTATTGCAATGCATCATTTGCTTGTTTAGGATGTGTGTTAATGCAGAGAGTTCGATTAATTGCGTATGCTTCAGGGCAATTGAAACCTCATGAAAAGAATTACCCAACTCATGACTTGGAGATAAGAGTTGTTGTGTTTGCGCTTAAACTATGGAGGCACTACTTGTATGGTACCAAATGCGTAATTTGTACTGATCACAAGAGCTTGGAGTATGTGTGTTCTTAGAAGGAATTGAACATGAGACAGAGACGAAGGTTGGAGCTAATCAAAGATTATGATTGTGAAATCAGATACCATCCTAGAAAGGCAAATGTGGTGGCAGATGCCCTAAGTCGTAAGGGAACTAGAAGTCCTATCCAATTCATGTGTATGGAGATAGTATCAGATTTAGTGGATAGACTAAATTCTGCACAGTTGGAAGATCTGAAGGAAGAGAATTTGAAGGCAAAGTTAATGAAGAAACGAAAAGACGAGTTGGATGACGATTCTGTTGGATTATGCCCACTGATACACACACGAGTTGGTATCATGGCTGATGAAGCAAGTGTTGGAACTCGTGGTGGGCACAAACGCAGCGGAAGCAAACAAGAAAGTAGCATGCAAGACAAAAAGAAAGCACACACAAAGCCCACAACTAGTTCCAATGGTGGAACACACTACAAAGCAAATTGCAACTCAAAACAAGAAGAAGGAGGAAGAAAGTATACCTTCTTCCAGCTGGAAATCGAGCTCCATGTGGGGATGAACTTGAGGAAACAAAATGGCTTCCTCCTCCATTGCTAGTCCACACCAAGAAGAGTTTGATCCCATTGTACTAGCAATTCATTAGGTGAACGTCCACCAAGACTTCACCATCTGGAACAGCCCAAAGATGTTCTCCTCTTGCACCAATGATCTTCATATGAACACTCAAGATCACCATCTTAGTGTTGTAGCATGAAACCCATTTTGTACCAAGAGAGAAAATGGAGTAGAGATAAGTTGTATATGGTTGCTTGTGTTATCCAGCCTCAAACCATGCCTATTGACACCAAAAAACAAGTGTCACTACAGCTACCCTCTTCACGACCCCTCACGGGCTCTCACGGGCCGTGAAGCCTAAGTGCGCCACAAGGGGACTTAGAACTCCACGAGCCGTGCCGCCCGGTCGAGACTCGTAAGGGCATCTCCTTCACGAACCCTCACGACCTCGTCACGGGCGGTGAAGCCCAAAGGCATCACGACGCGTGGCGGCCATCGAACAATCGTTAGGGCAGCCTGCTTCACGACCCGTGGAGCACCCTTCACGGTCGTGAAGCCCCGAATCAAAACACTTTTGATTATTTGACATTCTCCTTTCACATAAAGCTGTCGGGATCAATCCTTGGCGTGTGACCCAATAGACTCGCGCTTCATTAGCAGTGATACTGGCATACGTGTGTCAGTGGGAAGATTCCAACAAACTCCCACTTGCACATGACACACCGTACCCATATGCATCACAGACAGGGAGCGGCCTCTAGCAAGACATCCCTGCCCCCAAATCAATGTGAGGTATGTCATCCCTGACAAGTACCTAATCACAATCCAAACGGGTTTGAAAAGGTCCTACAGATAAATGATCAATCATCATATTGTTCGCGATATCCGGGTGAACACGAGACATGGTACAAAGTCATTCTCCGATCGTTCACGATTATGTTTCTCGATCAAGACTGGTGGTGACCAAAATATGCAAGTTTACAACTGATCAACTATCATTGCAAGCATGAGCACGGCCGTGCATTTTGGTGTCAGCGCCCAATCATCGAGGGGCCCAGGGATATCTCTCTAAGCAGAGGAACAAATTCCTTCGACTACATTGCCCCATTACATTGGTAATACCTTCCCCAAAATCTTCCTTTATAACAACCAGTTACGGACTGCGTTTGAAAGCAATCAGAACAAGGCAGACCAATGTCGTGGAAACACATGTATCTCCGGTCTAAGGACGAAATGATATTATCATCCTGAGTTACTCTTGACATGTACCATGAAGTAAACTCAGGTGTGGGTCGTCCAATCACTTGAAACTCTTTTCAAGTATAGGTAAAGTATTACGTCTCTCGTATCCAATCCCCATTGAATACACGACCAATGCTTTCCCTCAGTCTTCGTTCAAACTTCCTTCCGATGAAGAGTGACTGTGGACATTTAGAATGTAAAAAAACATTCAGGGAAGTGGTAAACATGCTAAGATGGAACACAATAAAGGCAATTGAGAGTACCCGCTACACACGTATTAACAAATCCCCATTTGATAATCGATACTAGCAGAAGCACAATGTTGCTTAACGTTCCCATAATCAGCATATCAAAATTTCAACTAAAACAAACTCAAGCCAAGTCTTTGCAAGCACTAGTATGACAATCAACATTATCTTGCAACTACGGCTTTAGCAAAATGGATCCGCCACCATGCCATCCGTGTGTATCCTCCAGAAGATCATATCTCCGCCACAACCAATCACTTAAGAAGTGTGCGTTGGTGAGATCATGGTCCTATGTCAAGCTATTGTACCTTCATTGATTCATCAGAACTCAATAAGATCAAAGATGCTTGAGATAAAGGTTATCTTTAATAAGCCATCGTACTCTCATTGTCTCATAAGATCCTAATAGAGTCAGCGATGCTTTGAGAAGCATACTTATTAACACCATATTTAGTAGGATCACGAACCCCGATAAAGATCGGCAGTTGTCCTAAGAAATATATAAGCAAGCACTTAAATAACAACTTATTCTTTGTTGCTTCTTACTATAGATCAACAAGAACATATTTCAATATTTCTTTAACTCCTTCCATAGATTTAGTATATCCTATAATCGTTATGGATGCATAATTCTTGATTTAAGCTTTTCCAAGCAAAATCAGGACATTATCTCCAACACGACGTATGTACTAGACATATTTAGAATAGGATTACAAAATGCTCCCACTAGCTCTGGCATTCTTCCATGTTTCATCATTGCTATTTGAAAACTCACAAATGATTTTCATATCAACGCAAAGATTCTAAAACTGAGATGGCAACATAAGTCCACAAGTGGACTACTTAGGGTTTGTAGATTTCATTAGGATACTTATTGATAGTGAAAGACCCTCGAAAATGTTGTGAGCATTTCCTCAGAAATTCCTATTAAGGAATGTAGTCATCACTTCTATCCAATATAGCCTAAAAGGCACTTATAAAATAAGTATCCGTGCCGTGTGGACTTCAACATAACCACCGGGAGAATGTTTCTAGATGATACCTTCCTCATGGTCTATCATCGTGAAACCATTCCTACCAGTCGGTATTTGAAGTAGTCTACAAACTTATCCATGTTGGTCTATCTTCTTAAAGAACCAATCACACTTTGCAGGTTCACACCCAGGTGCAGGATCAACCAAGTCGAAACCGTGGATATCCGTCATGGATAGCATCTCATCTTATCATTTCCTCCTTTCTCCTAGCGGACTCCAAGCCCACTACGCTTTCCGGTAGTTGACGCATTCATCATGAATCATCATAAAGTTGTCTTCCTCAGATATAATGAATTATATCATTCTGGTCTTATGACAACTTCTACCAAAAGGTAACGATTTTATGCCAGGTTCTCCAGCATTGTCATGCTGAGTTTCAATCATTTTTGATTGTGTGCTAGTGTCAACATCAGGTTCTTCCATTCAAGGTATACTTTACTCTCACTAGCATCCATGGATATTAATTTCTTAAGAGACTCTACCTTTGAGCAACTTACAAGTTCTCACAAGTTTTGCCAAGACAAATATCCCATGGTCTTAGTAGAGTACCTAATGGAGTAAATACCTCTAGATCCTGGGTTCCTCCACCTCACGTCTAAACGTTGGCTAGACAATCCAGACTTTGGAATAGACAAACAAGGATCCTCCTTTTCGTCATATCCTCTAAGGCGTTTACATGACCATCTTTGTTGTTCATAAAATTTAGAACTCATGCCCACCATTTGCAGAATGACCCAAAACGAGCTATTCTAATAAAGTGTAACCTATCAATTGTCGGACCATATCAAAATGTTCGGTTCCTCCTTTAGACGACCACATGTAACAATGTGTCTTAAGAGAAATGAATTGTGAGACAATCCCATAATTCTTATGATAGTCACATAAAATATAAAACTAAGGTACTCAGCATCTTAACTAGATCCGAGTATCATAGTTGCATTGCCCTCTCTTTCATGTACCTCGTTATGGTGAGTTTTGAACACCTCTAAGGTTTCAAAAACTAGTCCATTAAAAATAGACATACCATCCCTTCTACCATCACCGGTAAAGGTAACAAGGTATCTAAAGTTACTCCTTAATGTTTGCTTGAACGGTCAACACACTAAAAGTGTGAACAAAATCCAACAAGCTTTCAATCCTCTCACATACTCAAGTGAAGGATGTTTAAGTCATTTAACCTAATAAACAAAATATGCATTCAACATTTGACCCATGGTCAAAGGGTTCCAAGTTCCTAAACCTCACGGATCTTGGTGAAGCAAATCTTGTTTATATAGCTAAATCGACTTCTACATAAAGATAACTTATCAGTACATTTATGATCGTTCTATTACTCCTTAAGCAAAAGCTTACTTTAAATGCCACGACATGGATAAACTTTGAAATAAATCACCACTAATTTCAAAATTCAAAGTAATATCCATCATCTACAAAGGCGTTTAGATATAATGTTTCTAGCCATACATGGCATAAACATACATCAAATAAAGTAATAGAATAGCTGGAAGGAAAGGCAAGATACAAACTTTCAATCCTCTCAATAGGGACAACAACTATGTTTCCCTTTTCGAATTCCAACTCTCCATGCCTCATCCGCCTACTTCTCTTTTAACACCTTCACTTTGTAACAAACGTGAGCGTTATTGCTAGCATTCAGAACCTAGCCTTTAGAAGTAGAAGAGCAATGTAGTTTGATCATGGATGTTCCTGAAGTCAAGGAGCTAATTTCTCTTACTTATAAGTGATTTCAGCTCTTTCAGGCCCAAAGGGCAGGCGTGGTGGCGCCAATTTTCCAATCTTTCCGTAGAAGTAGCAAATTACCCCTTGTGGAGTCTTATCTTGAGGCGCAATCTCATTGCCCTCTGACTTCACTTATAAGGTAGGCTTGGTAAAACCAAACTTTGCGTTTGAGGTCAATTTCTTCTTCTCAGTTTCTTGTTCCTTTATAATGTTAGGGGGAGTTGGTGAGGCGAGCCATACTTTGGCCATGCAAGACTTAGCAGTCCACAACATGCCATAATGCTTTATCAAGGACTTCTCCATATTGAGCATGTGATAGTTCACAATGAACCGTTTACATCACTTGTACAGGGACTTTGGAGAATATACATTCACCACAAGCTCCCTCCCTATGGAGAATCCATGCCTCTCCTTTAGGTCCACGTACCTTTCTAACTCAAGGATATGGACACTAATTTTCCCGCCTTCATGCATCCTTCAACCGATCAAGACCACGATGCACTTTTACATGCATGTAGAGGTCTAGGTCGCGTTGGTAGCATTTTGGCTCTAGAAAGGATTTCTCTATAATGTGCAACTTTGACTCATGGTGGAAGACAATCCTCAACAACCAATCTTAGTCCACGAAGTCCACATTAGTGAGTCTCACCTTGTTTAGGAATGAACGGAGTTTTAAGTTGAAGCGGTGTCGTTAACGTTTGCCAATTAAAGATATAAGAATACACGTTTTAGTTAGTTTTGATACAATCATCGTTACGATAATTACCCATTTAGTTTTAAGAAAACCAATTATCTTAACAAGGGCTAAGAACCTTATTTCACTTCACTACATGACGGGTTTGCCGCGGATCACTTCATGAAGTTATTTAGGCCGGTAAATGCTTTACCAATTGCAATCCGAGATTACAACTCTTAGACACTTGCGGGATCCATCAATACTCATAGCGTCGGTTTGGCATGTTTGATCCCTTCTCACACCAATTCCTCGTTAAGCCGCTTTGGAAACTCGGTATAGGCACGACAATTACCAAGGCGTATTAAGTTGGAATTGTAAATCGTCTGTCAAGATACATGGTGACACCCTTGACAATCATTGGCTCGTGCTAAGCTCGACAACCAATAATTTCAAGTCGCCACACTCACCTTCCACACAGATTCACATAAAATAACTCGTGCTTAGCTCGACAATCATCCCATGCTTCACTAGATTCGGGTGGTGTCATCTTACGGGTGGCGTGAGATTTACGTTTGAGAAAAACGGGACTTTTGTCTTTCCGGTTTAAAAAGCCTCTTTTCAAGTTGATTAACAAACAAGTGACAAAACGCATTTTTCACTTTAATATAAACCAATTTATATTTATTTGTTAATCGTTAGCGCGCGGGGTTTGTTAAACAATTTAACAACTCTTGTGATTTTATTATTTTGAAAAGTTTTCTAGCATGCGAAGATCCTAACAACCACGCAAGAAAATAACAAAAAATTCACAACCACGCACAAAGCAAATATCCGGTAACATGCCCCTAAACCCTATGCGCCCTCCCCGTGAGCCAAACGGAGAGAGCAAGGCCAAACTAAGGACACAACCAAATGGCCTCGCCGGAAGTGCTCCCACTGAATCCGTCATCTCCACCGGATCCAAGGTAGCCAAGACGTCTCCCCCACAACTCTCGATGGTTGTCTTCGGTCTTCTTTTCACAATTACAAACAATTTTAAAATAAATGGCATGCAAGCCGTGATTGCTATTCTAAGCTACTTACAACAAGTACAAAGGAAAGCAATGGCATGCAAGCCATAATAAATTTACAAATTTACAAACCGAATTATATATTATTATTACAAACCATTTTGACTAAAAGTCACCAAAAGAATGAATACATAAATAAACAACCAACACATAGGTCTAACGGGCAAGGCGTTACCGGACACAACAATAACCACAAACAAAAACATGGTGTGCCATAACAAAACCATGCAAAATGTATCTCAATTAAGATTTTTCAAACAAGCAAGCACTCAAGGCACAAAAAGGAACAATCCTTGTACATATACATTAGTATCCCAAACACTTTGAGAACACATATTCATATATACACAATATAAGTATATGCATGTGTGCATTTTATGCCAAAACCACCCAATACATATAGATATATGAATCAAGACACATAAACGGGGCTTTTCAAGTGTCCACACAAAAAGGAAGATTCTGGAAAAACAGAATCGAAAGGTGCTAAAACCGAAAATTTATTTCTTTTATAAACAAGGATAAAAACACTGTTCACGAGACCTTCACGGCCCAGAAGCCTTCACGGGCCCTCACGGCCCGTGAAGCCCATGAGCTCCACGACTCTGACACAGTAAAACCTTTCACGAGCAACACCCCATGATGCCACTCGTGTAGGCTTCACGACCCGTGAAGTTAAAACCTCCACGGCCCGTGAAGCGCTTCTGGACAGAATGTCCATTTTTGGTTTTCAAGCCATCAAAGTGCAATTTCTTTGTAGAGATGGCTCTGATACCACTGTTGGAACTCGTGGTGGGCACAAACGCAGCGGAAGCAAACAAGAAAGTAGCATGCAAGACAAAAAGAAAGCACACACAAAGCCCACAACAAGTTCCAATGGTAGAACACACTACAAAGCAAATTGCAACTCAAAACAAGAAGGAGGAACTTGAGGAAACAAAATGGCTTCCTCCTCCATTGCTAGTCCACACCAAGAAGAGTTTGATCCCATTGTACTAACAATCCATTAGGTGAACGTCCACCAAGACTTCACCATCTGGAACAACCCAAAGATGTTCTCCTCTTGCACCAATGATCTTCATATGAACACTCAAGATCAGCATCTTAGTGTTGTAGCATGAAACCCATTTTGTACCAAGAGAGAAAATGGAGTAGAGATAAGTTGTATATGGTTGCTTGTGTTCTCCAGCCTCAAACCATGCCTATTGACTCCAGAAACTCGGCCAAATTGCATGTCATTTGATTAGACCATCAAATGGTCCAATAAAACACAAGTGTCACTACAGCTACCCTCTTCACGACCCCTCACGGGCCGTGAAGCCTAAGTGCACCACGAGGGGACTTAGAACTTCACGAGCCGTGCCGCCCGGTCGAGACTCGTAAGGGCATCTCCTTCACGACCCCTCATGACCTCGTCACGGGCCATGAAGCCCAAAGGCATCACGACGCGTGGCGGCCATCGAACAATCGTTAGGGCAGCCTGCTTCACGACCCGTGGAGCACCCTTCACGGTCGTGAAGCCCCGAATAAAAACACTTTTGATTATTTGACATTCTCCTTCCACATAATGCTGTCGGGATCAATCCTTGGCGTGTGACCCAATAGGCTCGCGCTTCATTAGCAGTGATACCGGCATACGTGTGTCAGTGGGCAGATTCTAACAGCAAGGGCCTATCGGGTCACACGCCAAGTATCGATTCCGGCATCACGGATGGTCTAATGAGAGAGAAAACCTGAAACTGGTTCTGGTGGGCAAAGGCACGCCCGTGCCTCAATGAGGTACGGTCGTGCCCTACGGGCAGGCACGAGCCCAAGTCGGGCGTGACTTGGGCAAGGCATGTGGCTAGGTACGCCAGTGCCTTTGGGAGGCACGCCCGTGCCCTATGCCCAATGGACAGGCACGAGCCCAAGTCAGGCATGACTTGGGCTGGCCTCTTGGGCTAGCACG
Source organism: Dittrichia graveolens (assembly GCA_038502395.1). NCBI lineage: Eukaryota > Viridiplantae > Streptophyta > Magnoliopsida > Asterales > Asteraceae > Dittrichia > Dittrichia graveolens. Next base: position 41,113,859 of record JARJIL010000003.1, read on the forward strand.
CCCGTATCTTGTGAGGCACGACCGTGCCTTATGCAGTAACAGCCACTTAACTAGGCTTTCAAACCTAGTTAAATGTGGTGTTTATTGCCATTATTCTAGTAACTGAATATGACGTTAGTATGCATGAATTTGAACTGATTTTTGAGCTTTGTATAAGTGCTATGAAGCTAATGTGGTAATGTTCCAAGAATTGGTTTTACAAGAATATATATATTTGCATATATACAACTCTCTCAAGCACTAGAAGTACTAAGGCATTGGTGTTCTTGTGTTAGACATCTTGGTGGTATTTAGATAGGCTTATCTAACACTCTAGCAAGTGGGAGGCAATAGTAACTTGGTGTGGACTATGATAGTGGTGTACACGTTAGTACACACAACTTCCAAACTCTAAACCCGCACATACAAAGAATATAGCTTCAAGGGTATTACACCATTTCTTTGTATCTTTATTTTGTTGCTTATCCATGTTTAGAGTTTTGGTCCATACGGTGGGCATGTTCGTGGTCAAATTTTGAAATTATTTTTCTATTCGTTTTGCTTCCTTTGCGATTTTAGACCACGAAAACCCAATAGTGGTATGAGAGTCATCTCTAACATGGCTTTGCACTTGTGGAGTTGAACTGGATTTGTTGTGCTTGCCCGGTAACTTGATATGCCCATAGCCTTTGTGATGTTTGTGGTTGGTTTTGGTTTTGGCCTGCGTGCTATATTGTTGTAATATTTATATTTGGTGCAACTTGCATGTCATTTATTTAAATCTTTGTACTCGTAATAGATTATTAGAATCGCGACTTGCATGTCGTTTTCTTATTCTTGTGTACTCGTACTTAGATTATTTCAAATATGTAAATATTGCATCAAACCAACCAGGAGACACAGTGTTGGCGTCTTGACAAACCAAATCCGGCAGATTCGCCGGTGTGGAGATCGTGACGGAACATCCCTTGGTGTTGTCCCTAGATTGACTATGTTTTCCCCGTTTTGGCTCACGAGGAAAACACTTAGGATTTGGGCATGTTACCGGGTCTTTTGTTTATATTTATGCGTGGTTGTTTTATATTTGAATTATTTAGGATTTGCATGCTAGAGAATTTTTGGAAAATATATAAAACAAAGAGATTTATAAATGAGTTTATATTTCTACGCGCATAAGAATCGGCAACATTAATATAAAAAGGTGTTTTTATTATACGGTGATTAAAAGGAGTTTTTGTCACTTAAAATTGCTAATTCAGAAACTTGTTAAAATATTATTTTAACCGGAAAAACAAAAACCCGTTTTTCGAAAACTAAGTCACGCGCCACCCGTAAGACGACACCACCCATATCTAACAAAACTTGGATGATTGTCGAGCTTTAGCACGAGTCATGCCTTGTGGAGTTCGTGTGGAAGGTGAGTGTGGCAACCCGCAATATAGGTAGTCGAGCTTAAGCGCGAACCAATGATTGGGCTATAGTACCAACGTGTGTCTTGACGGGCGATAAAAGGGTTGGTGCGTGAAGGGATCAAACATGCCTTAGACATTTGATGTCAGAAGGATCCTGCAAGGATCTAAGAGTTGCAATGGTTGCAATCGGTAAATTGTCTATCGGCCTAAATAACTTATTTCGTGATCCGTGGTAAACCCGTCACGAGATAGAGTGAAATACGGTTCTTAGCCTTGTTCAAATAATTGAGTTTTAAACTAATGGGTTATTATTTCTACAAGGATTTGACAACTAAAATTGGTACTCTAATTTTGCAGATGGCATCCAACAACGCTTCTACATCATCATCGAACTCTATTTCACTAAAATTGTTCGTCGAAAAGGCCAAACTCGATGGCCAAAACTTTATGGATTGGTTCATACAACTAAGTATAGCCCTTAGGTATGAACAAAAGATGCGGGCCATCGAGGAACCTTTGCCGGAAGCACCTGCGGCTAGTGCGACTAGGGCGGTCCGAGACATGTATGATAAACACGTCAAGGAAACGAACGAAGTGGCTTACATTATGCCCTCGTCAATGATTCCTGAGCTTCAAAAGAAAATGGAACATTTAGGGGCATATGACATGCTAAACCAGCTGAAGGAAATGTTCTAACAGCAGGATAAGCTAGAGCGCTTTGAGTGCCTAATGTCCCTTTTCGACTGCCATATGCAGGAGGGCGGAAATGTGGGCGTTCACGTGCTTAAGATGAAAGCGTTGGTTGATCGCTTGGAGAGGTTGGGATTCCTGTTAGGGAGGGAGTTAGCGGTGGATGTGATCCTCCATTCTCTTCCTAGTTCCTTTTCACAATTTGTGTGGAACTATCATGTCGATAGCATGGACAAGTCCCTAATGGAACTTCACGGAATGTTGAAGACCGTCGAGTCTGACATGTCCAAGAAGCCCTCCTCGTCCAAACCCGTCCTAGCTATCCAGGGAGGCGGAACCAAAAGGAAAGGCGCTCCCCCCTCGAATGGAAAGGGTAAGGGGAAGGTTGCAAAACCTAACCCGAGTCCGACCCCGAAGGGCACGGGGAAAGCCGTGATGGTTCCACCGGCCGAGGACCATGCGGAAGCCGAGTGCTTCCACTGCAAGGAAAAGGGGCATTGGCGGTGTTCTTTCCCAAAGTACCTTGAGGAGCTCAAGCGGGTAAAACCGAAGGGAGCGGGTAACTCAGATACGTTTATGTTTGAACTCCACAATACCGCTACTTCTAACGGCTGGGTACTGGATACCGGTAGTGGCACTCATATTTGTAATAATGTGCAGGTGCTAAAAAGAAGTAGGGGGCTGGGTGCTGGAGAGCTTGACCTGATCATGGGAAACAAGGATGTGGTTTCCGTGGAGCGGATAGGGAGTGTTGATCTCGCCTTTTCTTCAGGACTTGCTATTACCTTATTAAATGTTTGCTTTTCGCCCTGCGTGGCATGAAACATTATTTCCTTTCACGCTTTGTTTGATGATGGTTATGAGTTTAAATTTGATAATATAATTATTTCTTGTTTAAGATATCATGTCCATTACTTTAAAGCTTATCCATGTCGTGGGATTTATGAAACAAGTGTGTGTTTGGATGGTAATAAATCAATCATGAACATTGATTCTAAGTCCCAAGGTGTATTGGACAAGTTGTCTTTCTGGCATAGTCGTCTTGGCCATATAAGCAAGAAACGTATCGTCAAACTCCAAGTGGATGGGATTTTGGAATCGTTTGATCACGGGTCAAGTGAGGTATGCAATTTTTTGTTAATTTGGCAAAATGACTAAAGCGCCCTTCACCGGCGTTAGTGAAAGGGGCAAAGACTTGTTGGACATTGTTCACACGGATGTGTGTGGTCCGTTCAGGTCTGCTACAAGAAACAACTATAGGTACTTCGTTACTTTTACGGATGATTTCAGTAAGTATGGTTATGTTTATTTGATTAAGCATAAGTCTGAAACCTTTGAGGTGTTTAAGACATACCAAAACGAAGTGCAGAATCAATTGGGCAAGCGGATTAAAATTCTCAGATCCGATAGGGGTGGTGAGTATCTTAGTACCGAGTTTCTTGATCATCTTAGGGGTTGTGGAATTATTTCACAACTTACTCCACACGGGACACCACAATTAAATGGGATCGCCGAGAGGAGGAACCAAACTTTATTGGATATGGTTCGGCCCATGATAAGTCGTACAAAGCTACCCGCAAGTTTTTGGGGTTATGCTTTGGAAACCGCTGCTAGGACCTTAAACCTTGTACCAACAAAGAAGGTTGTAAGTACACCATTCGAGATGTGGCATGGAAGGGTTCCTTCGCTAGCCTATCTCAAGGTCTAGGGTTGTGAAGCTTACGTGAGACGTGAAGCTCAAGACAAACTTGAACCCAGAGCCGAGAAGTGTATTTTCATTGGCTACCCATCTAGTTCTATGGGATATTTGTTTTACAAACCTTCGGAGAACAAGGTGTTTGTTGCTCGAAGGGCGGTCTTCTTTGAAAGGGAGCTGATATCTGCCGAAGCCAGTGGGAGGCAAGTCGATCTAGAAGAAATTCTAGATGACACTAATGATAAACCTGATGTTGGCACTAGTACCGCTTCTGAGGTCGGCGTACCGGAAGAAGTGGAACCTCAAACAATGGTGGATGAGGTGCCTGATACACAACCATTAGAGCTCTAAATAGTTCCTGTAGATAGGATCATCTTTCTTTCTAGTCCTAAGCATTTTAATTGGACCTTTCTCCTTGACTTAAGTTTTGGAATATTTTCATCCGGGATTGGAATGACCTATGTTGTAACGGAGGAGAGAAGGTGAACCAGCTTCCTTTGGTCGCCTCTCCCGTCTCGTCGAGTAGCTTTCGCTCCTTCCTACTTATAATATAAGCGGCTACGTGGCCTATTGGGAGCTTTTTAGTCATAGTGGGAGCTTTCGGAAATCACTTTGCAGGTCAAGATCATAGGAAGAGGGAAGAACAAGGGAGAAGATCTTTTTTAAAAGAAGAAGATTCGAAAAGAAACTCAAAACGGAGAATAGGATGCCTTAAAGGTAAATAAGAAAGATCATAAATAAAAAAGAAAGAAAATAGGTGCCTAGCCCGCGGGAAACAGAAGGTTAGGTTAGGAAGGGGGAAAGGATATTTACCAAGACTACTGAAAGAGCACAGATTCGGCTTGGGAGTTCTCACTCAGGCTACTAATCTCCTCTTCTCCTACTCATAAGAACCAGAACAGGCACTTGTAATCGTCCCTAACCTCTGTCTCTAACCTATTCCTTTTCCTCTGTCCTTTTACCCTTTGAACAGCAAGCCAGAACTGGATTACATTTCAATAGAGAAAGCGTCACATTGAGACGGGAACATATGGGAAGTTCGCCCTCCAGTTCTATTCCTTTGGATGAGACGGCGGTGAGCAATCGATAGAAAGCAAGTGATGCTAGCACTCTTCTACTCATATTCCTTGCTTCAGTTGGTTCAGGAAGCTTTGGCATCGAGACGCATTACGATAGCTATAGCTAGGCCGGGTGGGATTCTCTCTCTATCTAATGGTTATGAATAAAGTGATGAATCAAGTGGACCCTTTGCCTCTTACCTCAGTAGCTGGGAAGGCAGGCCCTTAGCTTCAACTAGTTTAGTTTGAGTCTTTCTCTGGAGTAGTTGCATTGCAAGTAGGCAGAAAATAAGTAGTGCGTTAGCTTATCTGTTCATTTTGAATCTGGTAGGGTTCGTAATGAGCCGGAAAGATATGGGTTTCTCATATATGGGGGAAACGAACTATTGGTGGATCATAGTGAACCGACCAACTACCGGGAAGCCGTAGAGAGCCCTGAGTCTGCTAGGTGGAAGGAGGCAATGGACAGTGAGATGCAATCCATGGCGGATAATCAAGTCTGGGACTTGGTTGAGCCGGTACCCGGCCACAAGGCAGTAGGGTGCAAGTGGGTCTTCAGGAAGAAGACTAACATGGATGGAATGGTAGACACCTTCAAAGCCCGACTGGTAGCAAAGGGTTTCACTCAAACTCATGGTGTAGTCTATGATGAAACCTTTTCTCCAGTGGCTATGTTGAAGTCTATTAGGATATTAATTTCTATTGCTGCATATTACGATTACGAAATATCGCAGATGGATGTCAAGACTGCCTTCCTTAACGGGAAGTTGGCAGAGGAGGTTTACATGGCACAACCTGATGGTTACGTAAACCCCAAATATCCTAATAAAGTCTGCAAGCTTAAGAGGTCCATTTATGGACTTAAGCAAGCATCTCGGAGTTGGAACATTTGCTTTGATGAAAAGGTCAAAGAGTTTGGCTTTACTAAAAGCAAGGATGAACCTTATGTGTATGTCAGGGCTAGTGGGAATGCTGTAGTTTTCCTAGTCTTGTATGTAGATGACAAACTACTCATAGGAAATGACGTGACTACCTTGTAGGAAGTGAAAACCTGGATTGGGAGTTGCTTCTCTATGAAGGACATGGGAGAAGCAGCATATGTTTTCGGGATAAAGATCTATAGAGATAGATCTAAAAGACTTATTGGTTTGAGCCAGAGTACGTACATAGATAAAGTCTTGAAGAGGTTCAAGATGCAAGATTCCAAGAAAGGAAATTTGACTATGTTTCATGGTATGGCGTTGAGTAAGTCTCAATGTCCTAGTTCTCAAAAGGAACTAGAGGAAATGAGTCGAGTCCCGTATGCTTCGGAAGTGGGATCGATCATGTATGTTATGCTATGTACTCGGCATGATGTGTCGTATGCCTTGAGCATGACGAGCCGATATCAGGCAAAGCCCTGGTCAAAGTCATTGGGTTGCGGTTAAAAACATCCTTAAATATCTTCGGTGAACTAAGGAAATGTTTTTAGTGTTCGGTGGATCGGAGGAGCTCAGAGTTACTGGATATTCTGATGCTAGCTTCCAAACGGACAAGGATGATTGCCGGTCTCAATCGGGATTTGTATTCTTGTTAAATGGTGGAGCAATAAGTTGGAGAAGTTCCAAGCAAGATACCGTGGCTGATTCAACCACGGAGTCAGAGTATATTGTTGTAAGCGAGGCTACTAAGGAAGCCGTCTGGATGAAGAAATTCATTCAAGACCTTGGAGTTATTCCTTGCATCGCTAACCGTATTGAGATCTTCTGTGACAATGAGGGTGCAGTAGCTCAAGCTAAGGAACCAAGAGCGCATCGACGTACGAGACACATTGCTTGGAAAAATCATTTTATCCGTGATATTATCGAGAATGGAGACATTGTGGTTAGTAGAGTACCGACTGAGGGGAAGTTGGTAGATCCACTCACCAAACCTTTGTCTATTGGTATTAGATTTGCTAGTGACTTGTTTTAATTATTTTAGTTGTATTTGTTATTGAGAACATTAAAGCAATAATGTATTTCTTATTGTAATGACTATTAAATGGGGATTTAATATACGCATGGTGCAATTACTTTATGAAACATTATTGTGTTCTATCTTTGCATGTTTAATACTTCCATGAATAAACTTGTTTATTCTAAATACTCCACGATTGGTCGTTCTTCATTGGAAGGAAGAAGTGAATTAAGATCGAGGCGAGTGGTTGGTAAAGTTTTCATCTTGGATTGAATACTTGTTTACGCAACACTAGCCTGTGCTTAATGGTGATTAAGTATTGGAGGACCCGTACCTGAGTTTACTTCATGGATATTATCACGAGTAAATCAGGATGATAATATTATTTATCCTTTTACTGGAGATGCACGCGTTGCTTGATTATTCACATGGACTTGTTTAGATTGCTTTCTAACTCAGTTCGTAACTGGTTGTTATAAGGGAAGTTTTCAGGCAAGAACTTGTTATTATGATAGGGCTGTGTAGTCAAAGGTATTCTTTCCTCTTTTGAGAGATATCCTTGGGCCCCTCGTTGACTAAGCTGATGACAAATCAACATTGCATGGCCGTGCTCAAGTTGAATTGATAATGGATCAATTGTGCAAATTGTATTGTTAATCATAGTTAGTCTATATCGAGAAACATAATCGTAAATGATTTGGGGTTGATCATGTTCCATGACCTACATTCACATTGGATATCGTGAACGAAGGGATAAGTGATCACTTATGTGTAGGACCTTTCCTTTTGGTGAGGTACTTGTTTTGAGAACACAAACCCTATGCTAACTTGGGGGCATAGATGCCTTGCTAGAGGCCGCTCTATGTCGGTGACGCCTTTCGTGAGTTTGTCATGTGCAAGTGGGAGTCTGTTGGATTATGCCCACTAACACACACACGAGTTGGTATCATGGGTGATGAAGCAAGGGCCTATTGGGTCACACGGCAAGTATCGGTTCCGGCATCACAGATGGTCTAATGAGAGAGAAAACCAAAAACTGGTTTTGGTGGGCTAAGGCACGCCCATGCCTCTATGAGGTACAGCCGTGCCCTACGGGTAGGCACGAGCCCAAGTCGGGCATGACTTGGGCGTGTTTTGGGCGTGGCCTGTGGCTAGGTACGCCCATGCCCTATGCCCAATGGACAGGCACGAGCCCAGTCAGGCGTGACTTAGGCGTGGCCTCTTGGGCTGGCACGCCCGTACCTTGTGAGGCACGACCGTGCCTTATTCAGTAACAACCACTTAACTAGGCTTTCAAAGCTAGTTAAATGTGGTGTTTATTGGCATTACTCTAGTAACTGAATATCACATTAGTATGCACGAATTTGAACTGATTTTTGAGCAATGTATATGTTCTATGAAGCTAATGTGGTCATGTTCCAAGAATCGGTTTTACTAGAATATATATATTTGCATATATACAACTCTCTCTCAAGCACTAGAAGTACTAAGGCACTGGTGTTCTTGTATTAGACATCTTGGTGGTATTTAGATAGGCTTATCTAACACTCTAGCAAGTAGGAGGCGATAGTAACTTGGTGTGGACTACGATAGTGGTGTACACATTAGTACACGCAACTTCCAAACTCCAAACCCGCACATGCAAAGAAGATAGCTTCAAGGGTATGACACCATTTCTTTGTATCTTTATTTTGTTACTTATGCATGTTTATAGTTTTGGTCCATATGGTGGGCATGTTCGTGGTGAAATTTTGAAATTCTTTTTCTACTCGTTTTTCTTCCGTTGCGATTTTAGACCACGAAAACCCAACTGATTCACGTGATTAAAGATATACAAGACTCGTGTTTGGGTGCCTATGCTTGGAGAGTTAACGAAGTTGATTGTAACAGAAGCACGCAAGTCGAGATTGTCAGTACACCCCGGAAGCACTAAAATGTATAACGACGTGAAAGTACTTTACTTGTGGCCAACAATGAAAGCGGATGTGGCACACCTTGTGGAATCCTGTCATGTATGTGATCAAGTAAATGCAGAACATCAGAAGCCATACGGATCGCTGAAATAGTTGCAGTTCCTGAGTGGAAGTGGGGAACACATAACAATGGATTTTGTAACAAAACTTCTGAGGACTCAGAAGAACCATGACATGATTTGGGTAATAGTGGATCGCTTGGCAAAAAGTGCACTTCTTGGCAACTTGTGAGACAGCTTCATTGGGAAAGTTAGAACATTTGTATATCGACGAGATTGTTTCAAGGTATGGTATAGCATTATCCATTGTATCTGACCGGGACTCCATGTTTGTTTCTAACTTCTGGAGGAGTTTATAAAGATAGTTGGGGACGAGGATTAACTTGAGTACTACGTATCATCCTCAGACTGATGGTCAGACTGAATGAACCATTCAGACACTCGAAGATATGTTACGTGCTTGTGTAATTGAGTATGGTGGATCTTGGGATTCGCACCTACCGTTGATAGAGTTTTCATATAATATTTCTCACCACTCTAGTATTGGAATGCCTTTGTATGAAATGTTGTACGGACGTCGCTGCCGTACTCCGACTTGTTGGTTAGAGGCTGGTGAGACATAGTTTGCAGGTCCAGAGATTGTTAAGTTAACTAGGGATAAGGTTGCTATTGCCAGAGAAAAGTTAAAAGCTGCCAGCGATAGGTAGAAAATGTATGTAGATCCGCGATGTCGTCCGGTATCGTTTGATGTGGGTGAGTTGATATATTTGAAAGTCTCTCCGTGGAAAGGTGTGATTCGTTTCAGAAAACGCGGAAAGTTAGATCCCAGTTTTATTGGTCAATTTCGCATTCGACATGCAGTGAATGATCAATCGGTTACATTGGATCTTCCAGCAGAGTTGGCAGGAATTCATGATACATTCAATGTTTGTTATCTGAGAAAATGTAAAGTTGAAGATGAAAGCTAGATTCTCCCGATGCATGAATTGAAAATGGTTTCAAAGAAAAGACTTATAGAGTAACCTATTGAATTGTTGGATCGTAAAGTGACCAAGCTTCGCAAGAAGCAGATCCCAATGGTGTTAGTCTAGTGGAAGCACAGTTTAGGTTCTGATTTGACTTGGGAGACTGAAGCTGACATGGGAGATCGTTACCCTCAGTTATTGGAAGGAGAAAGGATTCCAAGGGCGGAATCCTCTTAAGTAGAGGAGATTTGTAACACCCGCAAACCTAGGCTGGTCGATTAGCGGATTAGTGGTATGTTCTTATTTACGTTAATTTATTATGTCGTTATTTAGAGTTAATTAAATTAAATTAACAAATTGAAATATATATATGAATATATACACATACATATATATATATATGTATATATATACATATATTAGTAAGTGGAAGAAATAAAATGATATGTAGGTATGTATGTTATGTATGTATCATGCAAATTGGATAAGAAGAAAGCCACACCTCTTGCATTGAAAATAAAACCATATGTGTACATGTATGTATATATGGCAAACTGAAGATCATCACTTGCTCGTTGTTTCAAAGTTAAGTGTGTGTGTGTGTGTGTAAATGTGTGAACTTACCTCCTGGTTGAACAAACCTTCAAAAAACTTGACAAACTTGAGATTTCAAAAGTGAAGAATTGTTGTTCATAATTTAATCAAAGGTTAGATTATGTTCATATTGTGGTTAGGATCATTTTGATATGTTTTTCAATTGAGTTCTATACATATATGAGAAACCATCATTAATGGAGCTTGAAGCTCAAAACCATATGTGTACATGTATGTATATATGGCAAACTGAAGATCATCACTTGCTCGTTGTTTCAAAGTTAAGTGTGTGTGTGTGTGTGTAAATGTGTGAACTTACCTCCTGGTTGAACAAACCTTCAAAAAACTTGACAAACTTGAGATTTCAAAAGTGAAGAATTGTTGTTCATAATTTAATCAAAGGTTAGATTATGTTCATATTGTGGTTAGGATCATTTTGATATGTTTTTCAATTGAGTTCTATACATATATGAGAAACCATCATTAATGGAGCTTGAAGCTCAAAATCTGTTAAATGGGTTTTGTATGATTTGATGTTTTAATGAGTTTTGAGATGGATTTGCTGATTGTATATGTAGGAAATCCATGCACGGCAACACCCGTACGTAGCGGAAGCAACGACATCAAAAACCGGGGTTTTCGGGTATCAAAACCGACATGCATGTATTCCCCAAGTGGGGATCGTGACTACAAACGAATATAGCAACTAAAGGAAACGAGAGGGAGGAGAAATTATACCATCACGAGGCTGGAGCTATCCACCGAGCTAGGAAGATCCTCGAGAACTCGAAACCGAGCTCCTCTATTGATAGTCCACACCAAGTAGCCGAGATTCCGTCTTGCTAACGACCAGAGACACGAACCACACATCGTCTTCGTGAATTTGGAGCAGCCACAACACTTGAACAACTTGCCTTCACTTGATACACTACCTTGCTCTCTCAGAACCAAGAATCATCTATGTATGTGTGTATATAATGAGCATGAAGCAAGAGTAGCAAATGAGAGAGTTCCAACTCTTTTGTAAAGTCTGGAAATGGTCATCGAGTCACCAGGGTCAGCCAACTAGGCACACCCTCATTGGACCATCACAAAGGTCCAATAAAACAAAGGTGACACTTTGACTTCTGCCTTCACGGCCTCTCACGGGCCGTGAAGCACCCGTGAAGGCCTCATAGGCCGGGTTCCACCGCACACTCTAATTGGGCCAACGAGTGGTCCAATAAAAACAATGTCGCCTACCTTCACGGGCTCTCACGGGCCGTGAAGCACTCGTGAAGGCACTGCTCCCATGACTACTTTGTCCGGGTGGTGAAGGCTCGTGGAGGGTTTCTCTTCACGGCCTGTGAAGGCCCGTGAAGGTCGCCAAAAACCCTAATTTCATATTCTCTCACGTTTCGGTTGTGCTGCCGGAGTCTACCCTTGGCGTGTGACCCAATAGGCTCGTACCTCATCAGCAGTGATGCTAGTACACGTGTATCAGTGGGCATATTCCAACAGACTCCCACTTGCACATGATACAGCGTTACCAACACCACAGACAAGCAGCGGCTCTAGCAAAGCATACTTGCCCCCAAGTCGGTACGAGTTACGTCATCCTCGACAAATCCTGGTAGCCTAGAAAGGCTAAAAGGTCCTATAGATAAGTGATCATAAACATCCCTTTGTTCGCGATATCCGTGTGAACACGTGACATGGAAAAATGTCAATCTCCAGATCGTTCACGATTCTGTTTCTCGATTCTAGATTGGTGGTGACCAAAATAACAAGTTTGCAACTGATCTAAAATCATTGTAACTTGAGCACGGCCATGCATTTTTGGTGCCAGCGCCCAATCATCGAGGGGCCCAGGGATATCTCTCTAACTAGAGGAACAAATCCTTTTGACTACATAGCCCCGCCACATGCTTCATACTTTATTTGAAAACTCCCTTTATAGTGGCCAGTTACGAACCACGTTTGAAAATAATCAAAATAAAGCAGACTCATGCTTTGGATACACATGTATCTCCGGTCTAAGGATGAAATGATATTATCATCCCGAGTCACTTGTGACCATAATCCATGAAGTAAACTCAGGTGTGGGTCTTCCAATCACTTGAAACTCATTTCAAGCACAAGTTAGTTTTGCGTCACTTGCATTCAATCCTTGATTAATGCATGACCAAACCCTAACCTCAATCTTAACTCAAACTTCCTTCCCTTGAAGAATGACTGGCTGTGGAAATCTAGAATGCATAAGCACTCAGGGAAGTGGTTAAACATGCTAAGATGGAACACAGTAAAGACTAATGAAAGTAACCGCATCTGCGTATATATAGTCCCCACTATATATCGAAAGCAATCAAAAGTTACAATACTGCTCTCAGTTCCCAAAGGTAATATAAAACAATCAATTACTAAAACAATGCCAAATCATACGCATAATGAATGCTACATGACCTAGTATGTCAAACATCACTAGTCATTATGACAACGGCTTATCCAATGGATTTGCCATGCAACATCCATTTGTATTCTTGTTATACTAACAACTATCTATTGACCAAACTACTATTCAAAGTATCCGTCAAAGAGATTATATATAACAAAGTGCTAAAGTAGGATCAATGATACTCAAGAACTTTTCTAATCAATAATCAACACCACAAAGTAGGACCATAGACTTCGATCAAGATCGACAGTTATCCTATTAGAAATTAGTATTAGAGTAAAAACTTACTCCAAGGCTTATTTCTTGTCGTCAAACATCAAGAACATATACAATTATTTCTTGCAATTTAAAATTTCCAAATTTGTATCTCCTAAGTATTATCATGAAACAATAATTCTCCATTTTAGGTTCATAGAACACATAACAATGGGACATTATCTTCAATCGATACATACTTCTAGGTATACAACGAAAGCTCCCACTAGCCCTGAGATGTGTAAAAGTTTTATCTATGCTTCTAGAAAACTCATGACTTTGATTTTCTCATGAAAGCAAAGATCTTACTTTTACGATGTTAGTATAAGTCCAAAGGACTTATGCACTCTTGTAGACTTTATTTGGATACTACGGATATCTAAGACCCTCGGAGAGTGTGGTAAGCACTTCCTCAATACGAAGTTCCATAAAGGAACGCGGTCTTGTATATCCGTGTACTATCCTTTATGGCCGTAAGAAGGCAACAATAGCAACATGTATCAAATGATCTTCAACATAGCCACTAGGAAAAGTTTCCACAATAACCATTATGAAACCTTTACCCCTAGTCGGTATTTGAAGTAGTCTGCAATACAATCCATGTTAATTCCATTTACACCATCTAGGTTTGCACCTTGGTTTGGAATTATGTAAAGTATCTGCATACTTGAAATGGATTTCATCTTATGATTAATTACTTCTCATAACCTTAGTGAACTCAGGGCCCACTATGCTTTCCGATAGATGGTGATTTGAACAAAACTCACCATCAAGTCATTGCCACTTAGATGTGAGGAACCCATATCTCTTTGGCTACATGACTTCTATCAGCCTTGAAAGTAATTACTCATGGTCAGGATAACCGGCATTCTCATGCCGATATTTGATCATATGCTAGTGCCAACATCAAGTCTATCATTTAAGTTTCGCGTTCTTCCACTGGAATGTTTTAGTTATTGTCTTCCTTTAGAGCAACAAAACATTGTTCTCACAAGGTTAAATATCTAAAACCTATAAGAACTACTTAAATGTATTAGCACCATTTAAGTTCTTCAATATCCCACTAAATGTAGATTGAAAATCTTCAAACTTTGATATATACAAGCAAAGAATTCTTTCAAGATATATCTAAGATGGTGCTAAATAGACTTTCAAGTTGGGTCAAGATTAAGGACTTGGCTTCTCACATTCAATGTGTATACTAACAAGTCGAATACACGTATTTGTCCCATTATGTACCAGATCATATTCAATAATATCCGGTTTCCTACAACATGACACCATGAACGAATGTGTTTATGTTAAGGAATGAATTGTGAGATAATCCCGCAATTCATAATGTGGTCATAGATTTAAGGTGTCTTAGCATCTCAACTAGATCTAAGTATCCTATCTATATTATCCTATTGATTCTTTAATAAGTTTCTCTTAATGATATGCTTGTACGGATTATCCACCAAAGGTGATCAATATCTTACAAGCTAGTATCCCTCCCACACATACCGTGAAGGGTTTCATAATCGTCTTACCCTAATAGATAAGACTAGCATCAAATGTTTAACCCGAGGTTAAACCATTCCAAGATCCTAAGCACATGGATCTAGGCGATACTTTTCTTATTTATATGGTTAAGTAGATTATGATATAGAGACAACTTATCCAAACTACTTTGGACTTAGAATCAATTATTCATGATTTTTATTACTTGTAGCATGTATGTCGTGACATGGATAATTTTGATTTTTATCAACTAAAAAATATTTTCAAAAAAATATTCAAATTTCAAGTATAAATTCATCGTCATCAAATGTAGAATGATGCGCTATGAAGGCCAAAATAGAACATAAGCTATGACATGAATAAACTTAGAAATTGAATAAGTAATGCGAAAATCTTTTACAACAAATCCAAAATTCAAAATTTCATCCATCGTCTTCATGAGCATACAATCAAAACTCAACTTGCCTTGCAGGGCATCAAAACAAAGTAATAAATAAACCGGTAAGAATAGGCGAGATCAAAACTCCCAATTCTCTTTTAGAGGTCAATCTTCCAAGTTTCCTCTTTTAGAGATCCGGTTCTTCATGCTCTTCTTTCTTCTTTTAATTAGTACCTAGACTTTGTAACAAAAATAAATTTGTGACAAACGTGAGTTAATTATTAGCTCGGGTGAACAACCCAGCGAAATAGAAGAATTAGCAATGAATCATGAATGTACCTTGAGAGGGGAAATTAACTCCTCTTTCCTTAGAAGTTTAATATCCTCTCGGCACGATGGGCATGCGTGACGGCCCCAATCTCCAAATCTTCCAAAGAAGTAGCAAACCACGTTTTCTTGAATCTCTTCTTGAGGCACACAATCATTGTCCACAGATTCAATTTGGGGAATAGGCTTGGACACTCCAACCTTTTCCCTTCCTGTCGGTTTCTTCTTCTTTTTCTTTTGTTCCCTAGAACTCGTGGTAGGAATGGAAGAGGTGGATTCATGTTTGGCCATGTCAGACTCCGCAGTCTTCAACATACCATGCAATTCACCTAAGGTTTTCTCCATGTCATGCATGTGATAGTTCATGACAAACTGATCATACGATGCGGGCAGGGACTGGAGTACTATATCCACAGCAAGCTCCCTCCCCATGGGAAATCCTAGTCTCTCCATTTGGTCCACGTACGCCTTCATCTTAAGGACGTGGGCACTCACACTCCCACCTTCATGCATTCTACAACTGACTAGGTTTTTAACACACTCATAGTGTTCCTCCCTAACTTGTTGTTGGAACATGTCCTTCAACTTGTCCATCATATCGTACACACTCATGTGCTCAAAGTGTTTTTGCAACTCCGAGCTCATAGTTGACAACATGAGGCAGGCAACATCGTGTGTGTCCTCAACACGCTTTTCATACGTGTATCGGACGGACCAAGTCGCGTAGCTAGCAGGTGGTTCCGGAATAGGTTCCTCAAGGATGTGCAACTTTGACTCATAGCGAAGGACAATTCTCAATTGCCTAAGCCAGTCAACGAAGTTTACTCCCGTAAGTTTCTCCCTATGTAGGAACATACGAAGCGAATAGTTTGACGTGGTGTTATTATGGTTTGACATCTATAAATAGCAAGAGTAGACGTTTTAGTTAGTTTGATATAATCCTCGTTAAAATAATTACCCATAAAGTTTTAGAAAAACAATTTATCTTAACAAGGGCTAAGAACCATATTTTACTCCACTACATGACGGGTTTACCGCGGATCACTTCATGAAGCTATTTAGGCCGGTAACCACTTTACCGATTGCAATCTCCATTGCAACTCTTAGACACTTGCGGGATCCAACGACGTAAAAGGGTCGGTTGGCATGTTTGATCCCTACTTACACCAATCCCAAATTACAATTCTTGGTTGACTCGTGCTTCGCTCGACAATCACACAAGGATTTTAGTTTGCAATTGTAAATCGTCCAACAAGATACATGGTAGCACACTCGACAATCATTGGCTCGTGCTAAGCTCGACAACCAATAACTCCAAGTTGCCACTCTCACCTTCCACACAGATCCACATGGAATAACTCGTGCTTAGCTCGACAATTATCCCATGCTTCACTAGAATCGGGTGTGTCATCTTATGGATGGTGCGTGATTTACGTTTTAGGAAACGGGCTTTTGTTTCTAGATTAAAACCAAGTTTTAATATTTGATTAACAAAGTAAGTGACAAAAACGATTTTCACTTTAAATATAAATACCAAGTTTATATTGTCTTGTTAATCGTTTACACGCGAGAGTTTGTTAACCAATTTAAAAACTCTTGTGATTTTATTAACTTAGAAAAGTTATCAAGCATGCGAGGAAACATAAACAACCATGCAAGAAATATAAATCACATCACACGCATACAAAGAGGTTGGTAACCATGCCAAAAACCTATGCGTCCTACCCGCGAGCCAAGCCGGGAGGACTAGGTCTACTAAGGACACAAACCTAGACAATGGAGTGCTCCCACTGAATCCGCTACCTCCATCGGGACTAACCGGATCCAAGGTCTTCAAGACGTCTCCTCTTGACTCTTTATTGTGGTCTTCAAAACACAAGTACACAAAAAGAAAGGAAATGGCATGCAAACCACGCGCTTCCTATCAATCTAGTACAAGTACATATGAATAAATGAAACGGCATGCAAGCCGTGATAATTAATTACAAACCGAACGAATAAATAATTAATTACATCACACGTGACACCAAGGTCACCAAATAAATCCAAACAACAAAACAAACCACAAGGCACAACCACAAGGTCTAGGGTGATGGTTACCAACTAAAAGCAACAAACAACAACTACAAAGCACGGTGTGCCAAAACCGTGACCAAAGAATATTTCGGTAAGAATTTCCAACACAAACACTCAAGGCACAACAAGGAAATTCTTGTACATATGCATTAGGGCACAAAATCAACTTGTATACCCATATTCATATATACACAACATATGTGTATGCATGTATGCATTCATGCCAAGACCATACCTTACATACCAATATTTGTACCAAAATATTACGAGGGGTTAACCAAACGGAATATGCCAAAAAACAGAAACTCCTCCATGACCCGAAAAACCACGAAATTTTCTTTGAAGGACAAAAACTGCCCAGAAGCTCCTTCACGACCCCTTACGGCTCGTGAAGCCCAAGGGCCTCAAGACCGATCACGGGTCAGAAGGGCTCGTGAGCCTAAAAACCAAGTTTTATGACTAAACTGTTCACGAGTGCCTTCACGACCCCTCATGGCTCGTGAAGCCCAAGAGCTTCACGACCGGTCACGGGCCATGAGGACTCGTGAAGCCTGAAAACACTTCCCACGACCAGACCCCTCACGAACACTGGTCGTGTGGCCTTCACGACTCGTGAAGAACACTTCACGGCCCGTGAAGACCTACTGGACAGAAAAACGAATCTTCCAAAAACGGTTTCTTGAGCCATTTTCGTGCTATATCTTTGTAGCCTAAGCTCTGATACCACTGTAGGAAATTCATGCACGCCAACACCTGTACGCAGCGGAAGCAACGACATCAAAAACCGGGGTTTTCGGGTATCAAAACCGACATGCATGTATTCCCCAAGTGGGGATCGTGACTACAAACGAATATAGCAACTAAAGGAAACGAGAGGGAGGAGAAATTATACCATCACGAGGCTGGAGCTATCCACCGAGCTAGGAAGATCCTCGAGAACTCGAAACCGAGCTCCTCTATTGATAGTCCACACCAAGTAGCCGAGATTCCGTCTTGCTAACGACCCGAGACACGAACCACACATCATCTTCGTGAATCTGGAGTAGCCACAACACTTGAACAACTTGCCTTCACTTGATACACTACCATGCTCTCTCAGAACCAAGAATCATCTATGTATGTGTGTATATAATGAGCATGAAGCAAGAGTAGCAAATGAGAGAGTTCCAACTCTTTTATAAAGTCTGGAAATGGTCATGGAGTCACCAGGGTCGGCCAACTAGGCACACCCTCATTGGACCATCACAAAGGTCCAATAAAACAAAGGTGACACTTTGACTTCTGCCTTCACGGCCTCTCACGGCCCGTGAAGCACCCGTGAAGGCCTCATAGGCCGGGTTCCACCGCACACTCTAATTGGGCCAACGAGTGGTCCAATAAAAACAATGGCGCCTGCCTTCACGGGCCGTGAAGCACTCGTGAAGGCACTGCTCCCACGACTACTTTGTCCGGGTGGTGAAGGCTCGTGGAGGGTTTCTCTTCATGACCTCTTCACGGCCCATGAAGGCGCGTGAAGGTCGCCAAAAACCCTAATTTCATATTCTCTCACGTTTGCGTTGTGCTGCCGGAATCTAGCCTTGGCGTGTGACCCAATAGGCTCGTACCTCATCAGCAGTGATGCTAGTACACGTGTATCAGTGGGCATATTCCAACAGTATACATGTTATATGCGGTTTGTACATGTTTTAGAAGGGTTTGGGTTTGAAAACAGAGGTTGATAATAGAATTTATGAATTTTGAGTCAGCT
This sequence comes from Dittrichia graveolens, assembly GCA_038502395.1. Lineage (NCBI taxonomy): Eukaryota > Viridiplantae > Streptophyta > Magnoliopsida > Asterales > Asteraceae > Dittrichia > Dittrichia graveolens. The sequence goes on from JARJIL010000003.1 coordinate 41,132,881, forward strand.
GGATTTTTGGAGAAGATGATACAGAGAAACACACGACGCGACACTTCATTTAGATGGACGCGACGCGTCCCCGTAAATCCGGCATGTTGACGAATCCGAATGTCTTGAATTCCGTTAACCCAAAACCGATAATTCAAATCCGATAACCATGAATTCCGACACCCTAAATCTAAGACTTGAAATCTGGCTCTGAAATCCGACATTTACACTTGACGCGACGCGTTAGATTCTTGGACGCGACGCGTCCCCAGTTTTTCAGGATATGTTCTTGTTTGTTGATGCTTTGATGTTGTTTGATATTTATGCTATCTAATGAGAATTTATATTAGTGTTTATGAGAAATTGAGATATAAATATATGTGGGCAGATATATTTATGAGTCCGAGACTGATTTCGTTGTTATTGTGTTTTTAAGAAACACTAAGACTCAGTGATATTAGATATCTGAGTTCACATCCGAGATCACGAGGTGAGTGGATGTTAATCGTGGATGCTAAAGATTATGGTTGATGTTATTGATGTGATGCATGTGTATGCGATTGATAGACTGTTGAGTCTGATTGATTGATTGTGATTGTTGATTCATTATATCTGTCGTATGACTATTTGGCCGATAAACGCTCAAGGGATGATATCGAGTTGCATTTGAGAAGTCAGCTATATGTGGAATTGGGCTAGGCTCGTCTACTAGTTGGTTGAATAGTGGTAGTCCTACTGATGCATGCGTTGTTTTAAAGGGGAATTTCACTGTGCCAATTCAGTAGAGGGCTATAGGTAAACCTTTGCTTTGGCCGGTATTGGTTGTATGTTCCGGGCCAAACCGCCGGTCTTCTTGATGTGTGGTTACATGCTTTGATATTGACTATTGATGTTTGCCTTTGTGTTTAGCTTCTGCTCACTTAGCTTTGTGCTAATTCCCCTCAGTTGTTGCTTTTGCAGGTTTGTGAGTTGGTGGTGTTGTAGGAGAAAAGCTCGACCCAGCTCTGGTATATTTAGACTTTTAAAAGGAAACGAGCCAGTTTATTATGTAACACCAATACAGATATTTTTGTTGTTTGTGGTTTGTAATTATTTGTATTGTATGTAAAGTGAGTTTGTTTAATTAAGTTTCCGCAACACGTTTAAAAAAAATTTATTTGGTTTTCTGGTGTTATACTCGGCTCTTAACCGAGCAACTTCTTTGCTTGGATGAACAAGCATATCTCAGCAATCCCTTGCACAGCTGTGCAGTTACACTTCATCAATCAAGTACAGTGTTGTTGTAACACCGCCTTCGTAAAACAGCGAATTAGTAAAAATTTGCGTCTTTAATAAGTGTGGATCCTTTCATGATTAAATGTTATTAGATAACGCAGCGGAAATTCGTTTCAAAGTTAGACCGTAGATATTTACAATCAAAATACTGAAACAACATGTTTGGTGTTACTCTAACCCACAACCGACCATAACATAATAACATAATATATACAAAGTGTTCCTCCCCAAAAAGATGTACAACCATCAGTAGGCAACCCATCTCACCAGACCACCTAATTTTTACCTATAAAAGGGATCAAAGAAGCAACATTAGCTATATAAGTAGCTAGTGAGTACTAACTTATCATAAGTATCAATAAAGCAAGTCACATATCACACGAATAAGCAATCAATGCTATCCTATCACATTGCGGTGTGCTGACAAGATCGGTAAGAGTCATATCTTGCAGGATAGCCAGTCCCTTTCAACAACATAAACCGGGGGATCAGACACAACCATCTGCGTTGGTATGGGAGTATTCAGCAGTCCACGAAGCATCGTTACGGAGCCATAGGCTCCTTAGGTAATCCAGCTACAACCGGATGATTACCACTCACGTTAAGAAATGGTGGTCCTGCAGAACCAACAATCCAGAATTTCCAGCCTCGAGTCACCGTTAATCCTGAATTATGACCGAAGTCTCCTAGGATCTAGCCACGTCGGCTGACCCTAACCATGCTTCAAGTAGTTCGCAAACAATTCAAATACACATAGCTGATCCAATCAGGATCAGTCATTAAGTTTGGATATTCATAAATTCCAATTAGGTGGATCTAATCTGGATCCATAGCATGCATAGCATCAAATTCAACATAGTTGATCCAATCAGGATCCATAGCATGTATAGTAACAATTTCAACAAGGTGGATCCAATCTGAATCTGATAACATACATGGTATTAAGTTTAACTAGGCAGCTCCAATTTGGATTCCACTGGTATGCATACATCATATGCTCAACAGCTATTAAGCATGGCATATACATGAAGACAACATTTCACACACTACATTATGTTAACTGATCAAGAATTAAGAAAGCTGGTACTTACCTGAGAAGTTTACAATTAATAAGTATTCTGTTTCAGCTTTTCTATCGCGACAGGTTCACCTAAAACATTGTTACTCGTGTTAAACATTAACACACACGAAGTTCTATTACTAGAACCCTTACAAAGACCTTCTAATGTTCATAGATCACTTGTTATATTTACATTTGAGATAACATTATATATCCAACAAGAACATGTATCAAAACAAAGTTCCTGTTGAAAACATCCTGGTCGCGCCGCGACCAACTAAACCGTTGCATCGCAACATGCAAAAGTAAGTCCGGAAAGTCTCATGGTTCATTTGAAAGTCAGACCCAAAGGTCGGATGGATTATCCGAAAGTCGGACCAAAAGGTCGGACCACCGATAAGCCAGAGGACCAATTACGTCGGATAGCAAAAGTCAGACAAAGGGGGGTCGCGCCATGATCCTAAACATGGTTGCGCTGCGATCTAACTTTTTCCGGTTATCATCTTCTTCAAGTTTATCTTACAGCCGACTTAAACTCTAAATATTTCAAAAACCAGAATTTCAAACTTGTTAGAATCACTTATAAAACAGCTTAAAACTTCATATATAACTTATACAAATATCATAAACTCATTAACTCCAATTAAAACCATCAAACATACAAAATCCACTCATCAAGTAAGCCTTATATATTCAACCATGGGGTTCTTTACATCAACATGAGTTTCCAACCATAACTAAACATACAACTAGCATCAATCATGCTTAAACTTCAAAAGAAACACATACTAACCTTCTTTGGATACAATCAACACCTAGATCTTTAAAGCTTCTTTCAAGAAATATGAGAGAGTGTATGTTTGTGTGTGTTTTTAGTTGACTAACTATACACTTCTTGAACATACGTAAATATATATATATATATATACATATATATATATACATATATATATATATATATTGTTGGTCCCAAAGAGGGTAAACAAGCAACCGATATAGTGTAGAAGGGGGGGGGGGGTTTGAATACACTTTAAAACAATTAACCGAATTAATCAAATATATATTCAATGATCAAACAGAATGATAACAATCTAACTTTCTAATCAAATCAACAGAATGATTACATGTTACACTGATTATAAACTCAACTCTCTCTAAACACTCTTGTATCACAAACTAATTGATGATCAAACTTCTTGTTAAAACTAATTAACAAGAACTCTGAAAAAACTCTCTTGAACTTTGAACTCACAAAGTTATCACAACACACACATATCAAGTATGACGAACACACGTACGTTTTGCAACTTATGCAGAACTCTCTGTTCGGTCCTTTGAAACCCATAAGAAGGTTTATACTTATACTTGATATATGTACGAACAAATCGCAGTTTAAAGATAGAACTTATCTTTTCTTTAAAACCGTAACAAACTCCTTACTTAGAACATATCTAACTAATTTCGTTTGAGATCTCTATATAACTAGTAGATAGTTTAAATTAGGTTTAGATATCCTAATTTAAATGTCGTAGATATTGAGAGTTTATAACAGAATTTAGAAATTACTTAAATTCTTGAACTGACTTCTAGCGCTGAGCTGACTCACTCAGTCTTGATGTTATCAAGCTAAGTTCTTGAGTTCTTGGATCTTCAAATCTTCAAGTCTTCATTCTTGAAACCTATCTCAGCTTAGAAGTCACTGAGCTATCTAGTAGTTACATAGAAAACTCTATATCTGTTTATACGCTGACTACTCAGCCTAAGCTGACTAGTCAGTCTATAACAGACTTACATAATTCTTAACATTTAACCTATCATCTATACATAGCTATGGGTTGTCTCATCAAATCTAACTATTCTAAACATGGGACTAACAATCTCCCCCTATTTGATGATGACAAAATATTGAATCAAAGTAAGTATAGGTTAACAGAATTATCTTGAACAACTTCGGAACTGACCAAAGTTAATTCTTGAAATAAGTATGGAATTGATCTATACCTATTCATTATTTCTTGAACTTACAAGATTTTAAGTTACAAATCTATTCTAAGACTTGTATTCTAGGTAATTGAACATACAATTACTTAGATACTGAACTTATCAGAATTAATTTAAGTTGTGAACTTACAAAACTTGTATTACTGAACTTATCAGTTTATACTTGAACATATCAATAGTCAGCTTAAACTTACAAAGCTGTTTATTTTAACACATCAAACAGTTGAACATATCAAACTTAACTTTTCATTAATAAACGTATTATTTACATTTTGCTTGATCATTTTGATCAGCTTATGCACACTTAGTGCTTACAAAATTATAGAACTAATCTATTTAATCAATAGGATCTCCACCTTCCAACCACATATCTGAACATTTAAGCTCCAATATTGCTGCTTCTTTTATAGTATCATTCAAAATCTCTTCACCCTCTGGCAGCTCTCTCATTTTAGCTTTTCTTGATCTGATTTATTTGTTGAGATGGTATCTGAATATTGAGTTCCGAATTGAGTTATCCCATAGAATCCTCAAGTACAAAATCAATTCCAGATTTGCCAAGTGAAGATTTGATATCTTCAAGAAACAATGATTACTTCAATTCAATTCTCTTCAATTCCAGATGTTGACATCCAAGTACAAAAAGCCTTCCAAAGGTTGAGTGATAAAAATATTTTCTCTAAATTCAACTCCCTCTAGAACTTGTAGACTGATGTTTTGTTTAGCTCGCTGACTTGCTGTTCTGACTCTTGCAGCTTTGTTTCTGTTTAGGAAGGTATCAATTTTAGCACCTGGAATTTCTCCTAATTGATCAATTCTTATGAAGAGTGTCTTGAGCACATCAACCATCTCTTGTCTGATTTTATTCTTTTTCATTCTTTTGATAGTTGTGGCTACCACCTTTAGCTCTGAAAAGCCCAACTTGTACAAACATCTCATATCTAGACCAATTTCATGTTTGTTGTCTAGTACAAAGTTGATTATCACCAATTCTCCTTTTCTGCTCAGTGTGATGGACTCAATCTTGTGATCAAAGTGTGTTCTTTTGTAGAAGTGACTTAGATCAACATCTGAGTAGGTAATTGGGGTAGCTCTTGTTCCAGAATAATCAGCTTCAGCTCTAGCAACCTCAGCTTTAGCCTTTTCTCTTTGAAGCTCAGCTTGTCTTTGCTGCTCTTTCATTTCCTCCACAGACATACCCTGTTCTTTGGCCATTTCTTGTAACATTTGACCAGCTAGCATGTCACTATCCTTTTGTGCTGAATCTGCTTCATCACTTGAGTCAAATTCATATGCAACGAGTTGAGACTGATCTTGTTGCTCTGGCTCAGGTTCAGCAATGGTTACTTTCCTTCTTTTGGCTAGAGACATAACACTCGTTCTCCTTTTTTTTATGGTCTCTATAGCCTTCCCTTTCCCTTTATCAGTGGCTGGAACGGACTCAGCTTCTATAATCTTTGGTAGTTCAGCTTGTAGCACTTGAAGGGGTTCATCTTGAGGAATCACAACAAGTGGAATGTCTGGTTGAGTTGAACGTTGTTGAGAGGGTTGTTCTACAGTACTCATGAACTGATCATGAGTTTCTTCTTCTATTTTCACTTCTTCTGTATGTTCCCCCTCAACCACATCATCATTTTTCTTTGATTCTTCCTCCCCCTTTTTGTCATCATCAATAGGGGAGCGTCTTGATTTGAGCACAAAGCTTTCTAAGTTGGACAAAGTGTTGGAAAGATCGTTCAACTTGCGCATCAACTTGGCTTTATCATTTTTCCTCTTCTTGTGCAAGAGCTCAAACTGAGTTTGTAAATACTCCATAATGGCTTGGGCATCAGTTGCCATCAGCTTGCGCTCCTCTTGTCTCTGCTTAACCTCAATGTCCTCCTGGCTAGTGGAGGAATGAATTCCCATTGCAGGAGAGGCTGTTGAGTGTGCCTCATGAGGTGACAATGTGGGCCCCATATCTAAAGGTTGGTGCTGACCTATGGAATCAAGGGGGCTAGAATGGGGACCCTGTAAACCTTCCTGGTGTATGGTAGGTTCATTGACAGGTCGTGCTAGAGTGTGTAAGAAGAGAAGAGAAGAAGAATGACCAAGTTCGTGTGCTTTGGTGGAAGGGTAGGCTGGGTTGAGTGGTAAGGAGGGGGTAGTTGACCCTGGGGAGAGGTCATATGTTCAATGTTACCTTCATGTGTCTGTGAAGGCATAGAAATGGGTTCTCACATGGCAAGAATAGGTATGGGCTGAGTAGACACCATACGCGGCTTAGGGCTGACTGGGTGAAGTAAGCCTTGAGGTTGGCACCTTAAGAGAAGGTGTCTCCCCCTCAGCTCCTGCCGGTGGAGGTGTCAGTGTGACATCAGCTCCATTGTCCTTTTTAGGTGAAGAACCACCTTTGGCACTTTTGCGAGTGTAGGTTTGTGAAATATCCTTGGTAGCAGTAGGGTGACCAAGGGGGGTTGCAGAGTGGAGAATATATGGAGATGTATGTGGTGGGGGAGAGGGGTTAGACTGAGATGGGCTTGACTCAGTCTTATCTCCCTGTATAGGAGATGGAGAAATGCAGGAGAAAGAAGGAGATGAAGGAAGAGAGATTATACCTGCGCCTATCAGTGGTGACTCTGAGCTAGGGAACATACTCTTTTGCTCAGAGCTGGAGGTGGAACAAATCCTCTGAGGTTCAACTTTGGAGGACTCAGCCTCAGAATTATTGACGCCTTCAGCTTACTCCTCATCATTGTCACTTTCCTCAGCTTCACTTGACTCTGAAGTCGGGAGCTGTACATACACCCTCATCTGAGTACTCATTGTGGGGTGCTCAGGAAAAATATCATGGGTGAACATTCTTGAGCTGAGAACAAGAGCAGGGGTTGACTCATATAGTCCAGTGTATTTGCGACCCAGCCTGTCCTCGATAACCATAGATAAAAATCTTACAAAGGGCATAATGGTATCCCTCACATTCTTGGTCACTAGAGACTTGAGTGCCTCAAAGATGAACTCAGCATAGTCCAAACTTTGATCATAGAATATAGAGTTAGTTGCACCAATGGTCCTTTAACTATCCAAAAGTTTCAAGTTTAGTCCTTTTTTTGAAAAAGTTGCAAGCATCATCCTTTACTACCATTTTTTTGCATAGATAGTCGTTTTTAACGTTTTCTGTTAAGTAAGTCTGTTAATTTTTATAAAAAAGACTATTATACCCTTACTCATCATTTTATATATTTCTTAATATTATTATTATACCCTTATTCCTCTTACTCCTTTCATTAACACAGACTTCTCTCTCTTTCTCTCTCTCTCTATCCAACCACCAAGAAAACCACCTCTACCATCACCACCAAACCACCTCTACCATCACCACCGCCCACCTCTGCCATCACCACCGCCTACCTCTGCCATCACCACCGACAACTTCATCTTTGGAATTACCACCACCACCAAGAACAAACACACACACACACACACTCTTTCTCTCTCTCTCTCTCTTTAAAATTCCAACCACCAAGAAAAATACCAATGCCACCGCCCACCTCCACCTCTGCCATCACCACCGCCACATTCGCCACTACATCCTCCCCGACATCAAGAACTCACACACACACACACACTCACTCTCTCTCTCTCTAAAACACCAACCAACAAGAATACACGGAACCACCAGTGCCAACACCTTGTTAATTCACCACCACTGTTACCACCAACCAACAAGAACACACACAACCACCATTACCACCCCTACAAAATCAAAACCCACCACCAAAAAGAAAACCCCAAATGGTTAAAACACCCCTAGAATTCGAAACCCATAAAACCCTAAATTGATGTTTTGTCGCTCATGGTGCTCTGCCTAACCATAAAACCCTAAATTGATGTTTTATCGACGAATCAAAACACGTGAATTGTTCAAATCTGTACAAAATCAAAACTCACCATCGGTGATAAAGTTACATAGACACTCTCACCTAGAATTCGAAAAAAGACTAAAATTGCAGTAGTGCTCTACCGCCGGTTATAGGTGGTGTACGATAGGAGCGACGGTCGCAAGTCGCCGGTCGATATTTTGTCGACAGTCGCCAGTCGCTGCTGTGGTTCAAAGACGTGAAAGAACGAGAGGGAGAGAGAGAGAGAGAGAGTGTGTGTGTGTGTAGTATGTTGAAATGGGGAAATGGGGAGGGGGTGTTGGTGATATTAAATATTTAATATTTAATATTGATAATTAAAAATAACAGTAATATAATAATAATATTAAGAAATATATAAAAAAGATGAATAACGGTATAATAGTCTTTTTATAAAAATTAACAGACTTACTGAACAGAAAACGTTAAAAAGGACTACCTACGCAAAAAAATGGTAGTTAAAGCATGATGCTTGCAATTTTTTCAAAAAAAGGACTAAACATGCAACTTTTGGATGGTTAAAGGACCATTGGTGCAATTAACTCTAGAATATATTATATAGCAATTGCATTTCAAAATCATTAACATTATCCAATCCACCCACTTTGTATCCAAGTGAACGAACCATAGTGGACACCATGAATCCCCATGCTGTCTGGAAAACAGTTTTCCTGGTTACTCCAACTACTTGAGGATGACCCATTAAGGGTAATACACTCCTTGATGTTTCCCTAGACACCATGGCCTCATATTGATTGAGAACAGGGATATGAAGTATTTGTCGGAGACAATTAGCATCTATGTCGATCGCCACTCGTCCACTTAGGACTGTACCTCTTATTACTTGTTGATTTGCATCTAGTCTGCACGTGTACCAAAACTCTATGAGGAGTTGTGGGATGAGCACTGCAAGATCACTAAGAAAAGTGCGTGCCAGGGGTCCCTTCCGAATGTCGATACAGGCTACGACATTGTTCTGTTTGAAGACGGGGAGCGTATTATTCTTGAAAGTACAACCACGGATCATTTGATCAGACTAATTAAGAGTATATCCCTCCATTGATTGGAACTGATCGTATTTGATTGCACTTAGCTGTTGTAGGATTTTGCACTGAGCAATTGATTCTACACACAACAATATTAGGGTTTAGAGAATAGAGAAGGAGGTATAGGATTTGGAAGAGTAAACGAAATACGGTGAAAAGTCTCTCTATTTATACCTTTTCAATGTGAGAGAAAAGTTACCGTTATCTGATGGTAATAAATATGACCGTTACAGTAACAACCGACTACGCAGTTTGTAATAACAACTATATTTAATGTAAATTTAACTAGTCTTACACTGTTACATTGATCCGAATTCTAATAATAGGAAAATAATTATTAACAAGATAATCTTTTAAATAATTTATTGGGAAACAACTTACGTTTATTTTTAAAGGACATGCCTTACATATTTTATAGTTACCATAGGGTTGGACTGACCATTTGTTAGGACTAACCTAGATATGTGGAACTGGCCACACATTAGAACTGATTACTCAGCTCATATTTAGATTGAGCACTCAGCTCAGATTGAGCTCTCAGCTCAATTTTGCACTTAGTCAAGGTTAGCACTTAGCGTATGTTACACAGAGATAGAGAAATAGTGGGACATACCAAGTTAAGGGTTGAGCATGCCAAGCTTGCCAAGTAGAGTTTTGAATCTTGTGCCTTCAATTAGTTTAGTGAAGATATCTGCAAGTTGATCTTTAGTCTCGATGAAGACTAACTCTATCTTTCCCTTTTCTACTATGTCATTGATGAAGTGATGTCATATCTCAATGTGCTTTGTTCTTGACTGAAACACTGGGTTGTGTATGATGGCAATAGCACTTTGATTGTCACAGAATATGGGAGTCTTTGAATAATGTAAATCAAAGTCCTTAAGCTGATGTTGCATCCACAATATTTGAGCACAACAGCTCCCTACTGCAACATACTCAGCTTCAGCTGTGGAAATTGCCACTGAATTTTGTTTCTTGCTTGTCCAACTAACTAATTTTCCACCCAATAATTGACATCCTCCAGTAGTACTCTTTCTGTCTAGGCCACAACCTGCGAAGTCTAAATCTGAATACCCTATCAGCTCAAATCCTGATCCTTTGGGATACCACAAACCTAAATTTGGTGTTCTCTTCAGATATTTGAGAATTCTTTTAACAACTTGCAAGTGTGATTCCTTCGGATCAACCTGATATCATGCACAAACACGTGTAGCATAAATTATATCAGGTCTGCTTGCTGTCAAGTAGAGTAAAGAACCTATCATTCCTCTATATGTAGTCTGCCATACAAATTTCCCATCAATGTCCTTGTGCAACATGACATTGTGTAACATTGGGGACTTTGCAGGATGGCTTGAGTCTAATCCATATTTCTTAATCAAGTCAAAAACATACTTGCTCTGATTAATAAATATACCATCTTCTTTCTGGTTGATTTGAAGTCCCAAAAAATAAGTCATCTCACCCATCATGCTCATTCTGTATTGATTAGACATTATCTTAGAGAACCAATCACATAGACATTGGTTTGTTGAACCAAAGATAATGTCATCAACATAGATTTGAACCAGAATAACATGTCCTCTTCTCTTTCTTATAAATAGAGTTTTGTCAATACTTCCTCTAATAAAATCATTTGAAAGCAGATAGGTGGACAGTGTATCATACCATGCTCTTGGAGCTTGCTTGAGTCCATATAGAGCCTTGTCCAACTTATAGACATAATCTGGATGTTTAGGATCAACAAAACCAGGTGGTTGTTTCACGTAAACTTCCTCATGTAGTGATCCATTTAGAAAAGCACTTTTAACATCCATTTGATACACTTTAATGTTTTTGAAGGCTTCATAGGCTAGAAAGAATCTTATAGCTTCAATCCTTGCAACAGGGGTAAAGGTCTCATCATAGTCAATACCTTCTTCTTGTCGATACCCCTGAGCTACTAGCCTTGTCTTATTTCTAATCACTACTCCATCCTTATCCATTTTGTTTCTATAGACTCACTTAGTGCCTATAATTGTTTTTCCTTTAGGAGTAGGGACAAGGGTCCAAACCTTATTTTTTTGAAATTCTGTCAGCTCCTCTTGCATAGCTTCAATCCAATCTTCATCCTTTAGAGCCTCTTCAGTCTTCTTTGGTTCCATTTGAGATAGAAAACTAGAGTAGAAAACATAGTTTGCATTTGCCTTAGATCTAGTCAACACACCATCTTCAATGTTATCAATAATGTCATCAAGAGGATGATCTTTTAATACTATAAAGGTTGTAGTAGGAGACTGTGGTTCTGGGTCTGAATCTAAGTAGTGTCTCTCAGGCTGAATAGGACTTACTTCTTCAGTCTGAGTAGGGATTGAGAAATCACTTAGATTTTCAGTCTGACTTGCACCTGATGATTCACCTAGATTCTAAGGCTAAGTATTGGTGTCAACAGTCTCAGTTATGTGAACATCTTCAACATTGATAGCTTCTTTCATTGAAACAAGCTTGTCAGATTTGCCACCATTCTCATCATCAGAATCATCCATAACATACATGGGTTTTGATGTGAGATCTTCCTTGCTCCTTTCAAGCTCACTCAGACTAACCGGGTCAGCTTGAGCTTTGTTAGATTTGTCAATACTTGTCTCATCAAACGTAACATGTACTGACTCTTCAATTACTTTTCTTTTAAGATTATAGACTCTGTAAGCTTTGGAAATTCAAGAATATCCTACAAATAGACCTTGATCAGCTTTAGGTTCCAATTTGTGATCCTGATTTCTTTGGTTTAGCACATAACATGTTGAACTAAAGATATGAAAGTATCCAATATTAGGTTTTCTGCCATGAAACATCTCATAAGGTGTTTTACCATGTCTTTTAACTATCATGGATCTGTTCTGTGTGTAGCAAGTTGTACTTACAGCTTCTGCCCAAAAGTTCAGCTTGAGCTTTGCTTCACATAACAAGGTTCTAACAGCTTCAAGTAAGGTTCTATTTCTCCTTTCAGCAACTCCATTTTGTTATGGAGTTCTTACAGACGAGAAATTTTGGATAATTCTCTTCTCTTCACAAAAGCCTTCAAGGGTTGAGTTCCTAAACTCAGTCCCATGATCACTCCAGAGCCGCTTGATAGACTTCCCTTTTTGCAACTCTTCTTGTCTTATGAAGCTGATTAACTCATATGCAGCTTCACTTTTACCTTTTAAGAAGACCACTCAAGTGAATCTTGTGAACTCATCAACAATCACTAGAGTGTACTTTTTACCACTTAGGCTTGGGGTGCTTATAGGTCCAAATAAATCCAAATGCAACATATGCAATTGTTCCGTAATAGAAAAATTTTGTTTGGACTTGAAGGATCCCTTATGATGTTTTCCCATTTCACAAGCTGAGCAAAGTTTGTCTTTGGCAAATGTGATCTTTGGTAGACAAGAGACCAACTCTTTGCTAGATAGTTTGTTAATATATTTTAAATTTAGGTGTGACAGTCTTTTGTGCCACAACCAACTCAGTTTGGGAGTTGAATCAAAATATAGACAGGTTTCAGTTGAAGGATCTACGGAGCTGAGATCTAACACATAGATATCTCTCTCTCTTTTTGCCATTAGTATTGGCTTTCCCTTCTTATCATAAACTGTTCCTGCATGCTTTTTGGAAGGTGACTTCATAATCCTTATCACATAATTGACTGATACTTATCAGATTGTGTTTAAGGCCTTCAACATATGCTACCTTCTTGAAAGTGACTATTCCAATAGTTATCTTTCCATAACCTTTAGTCCTTCCTTGAGAATTATCCCCAAATGTCACCTTGGATCCTTCATTGTTTTGGAATTCACTTAGAATCCCTTTGTTTCCTGTCATGTGCCTTGAGAATCCACTGTCTAAGTACCACTTGTAGCAGCCCTGCACATGATCAACTAAACATATTAGTTTCTTTTAGGAACCCACTGTTTGGTGAGTTCTGAGGATGAGCACTTAGCTAATCCTTTAGAGGCTGACTTATCAGCTTGAACAGATTCTATGTCTGTTTTAGACTGATCATCCTTTTCTTTTTTAGGCCTTAGATTGGAACTTACACAATCCTTGGCTTCATGACCTCTGTCACCACACTCATATCATTTTCTTCTAAAGATAGGTGTTTGGGTGACTTCTTTGAGTTTTCCAACATTAAATTTTGATTCAGTTTTAGGATAATAAGATGTAGATAACCTTTCAATCCTTTTAGACATTTTGTTTACTTGATTTTCTCTGACTTTGGACTTATCTTTGTCAGCTTTATGGTTACCCTTATTTGGTGAAGTATGACTTACAGACAACTTCGTGTTCTTAGACATTCTTTCATATTTGACTTGAGAGTTATGTCTTTTGGAGTTGATGTGAGTTATTCTATCAAAGATAGTTGTTCTCACAGGATTGTAATCCAATCTTTTGAAAATTGACTTACAATTTCTGTTGGATCTAGAACACTCAGCTTGATGGTTTGTATGAATTACCTAGGGGCTTTGGGTTGGTCTCACAAACTTATTGGTTTTGACCTGCTTTCCATCCTTGTTTCTTAAAAAATGTCTTTGGAAGTATATCATCAGATTCCACATTTTTATCTCCAAGACTGACTTGTTCTTTGTTGATTTCGTTAGCAGCAGCACTATAATCTCCCCCTAGTACTGCCTTTACTTGATTTGGTATCTGCTGGTTGATACATTTTTCTGCTTCCCTTGATGACTTACACCAAGATTCACAATTCTTTCTTAGATTGTCAGCTTGCTCTTTTGATTCTTGTTATTCTTCACTTAGAAGTTTGTTTATGTGAAGCTTACAATCATAATCACTTTGAGTCTTTTTACCAGCATTTATGAGAGTTTTAGAGTGTAAGAGAGGTTTTGAAGTCATTCAACAAATAGTTGAACATTAAACTTTTTTGTTCATCAGTGTAAGAGCTGAAGTTGTTTACCTTGTACATTGAGGCAGGATCGTAGTTGTTGGTTTGCTTACTCAGCTTAGCCACTTCTGCTAGATCCTCATCAAAGGAACTTTCTTCAAATTCATAATCAACCCGTTCCCCTTCATCCTCAATGGCCATCAAACACCTGTTTGGCACATCATCATCTAAAGTAGATGATTCAGTATCCCAGGTCTCAGCAAGAAGATCTTTGGTTTTTTCATCTGGCTTGGCTTTGAGTCTCTGATATTTCTTTTTATATTTATCAGCTCTGTATGAATTCTTGTTAGCCACTGAAGATGATTCTCCCTTCTTAGCTCTGCACTCAGCATCTATGTGTCCTATCTTTTGACAGTTGTAGCACTTAGCTTTTTTAGGATCAAAAGTAGACTTACCACTTTTGCTTTTGTCAGATTGACCCCTTCCTCTTTTGAACTTTCTAAAGTTTCTTGCTAACATTGCCATTTTTTTAGTAAGAGCATCGATCTCTTCATCATCTGAGTCTGAGTTAGGACTTACCTCCTCAGACTCAGATTTAGAGTTAGTCTCAGCTTGAGACTTTCTAGACCCCTTCTTCTTCTTTTCTACAATCAACGCAGATCCAGCATTATTTATAGATTCTTTTAGTTGTTTCTGGGCCACTTTCTTCTGTTCCATGATCTGATGATGATTAAGAAGGAAACCATAGATAGATCTAAGATCATATTTTCCTAAGGTTCCTCCAGCATGAAGAGCAATGGTGATCTCATTGAATTGTTCTAGTAACACATCCAAGAACTTGAGTACCAACTCATTTTCATCTTTCTTGACACCTACCAAGAGCAGATCATTTATCAAGCATTGAAATCTGGTAAACAGATCAGCTAGAGTTTCATTCTTTTTAGCAAAGAGAGTCTCATAAGAACGACTCGGATTTGTCTTCTTATGTTGCTTGACTAGGCCAGTGCCTTCATAAGTGACACTGAGAGTATCCCACATCTCTTTTGTAGTTTGGCACCCAGTCACAGTATGTAGAAGAGGGTTTGTCAAAGCATTTGCTATAATGCTTTGTGCCTCATCATCTAGATTGAATAGTTTGCGATCTTCCTTAGTCCAAGATGCTTCAGGCTTGGGAGTTTCTCTAGAGGGAACAGTTTTGACAGTGGCAGTAATATGGATCATTGGTATGATTGGGCCATCTTGAATCACGGTACTCATCCTGTGATCCACTAACTTCAGATACAGCATGGCTCTGAACTTCCACACAGTATAGTCATTTCCATCAAAAATAGGACACCCTTTCGCCGCCATTGTTGGAATATGATTTGATTGCTTGTTAGTTGTCTATATTGGCCTCTTGACAGTGGATCTTGATCTTCATTTAATCAAGAAACATGCTCTGATACCAATTATTGGTCCCAAAGAGGGTAAACAAGCAACCGATATACTTTAGAAGGGAGGGTTGAATACACTTTAAAACAATTAACCGAATTAATCAAATGTATATTCAATGATCAAACGAAATGATAACAATCCTACTTTCTCATCAAATCAACAGAATGATTCGATGTTACACTGATTATAAACTCAACTCTCTCTAAACACTCTTGTATCACAAACTAAGTGATGATCGAACTTCTTGTTAAAACTAATTAACAAGAACTCTGAAAAACTCTCTTGAACTTTGAACTCACAAAGTTATCGCAACACACGCGTATCAAGTATACACACGTACATTTTGCAACTTATGCAGAACTCTCTGTTTGGTCCTTTGAAACCGATAAGAAGGTTTTTACTTATACTTGATATATCTACGAACAAATCGCAGTTTAAAGATATAACTTATATTTTCTTTAAAACCGTAACAAACTCCTTAATTAGAACAAATCTAACTAATTTCATTTGAGATCTCTATCCAACTAATAGATAGTTTAAAATAGGTTCAGATATCCTAATTTAAATGTCGTAGATATTGAGAGTTTATAATAGAATTTAGAACTTACTTAAATTCTTGAATTGACTTCTTGCGCTTAGCTGACTCACTCAGTCTTGATGTTATCAAGTTGAGTTCTTGAGTTCTTGGATCTTCAAATCTTCAAGTCTTCATTCTTGAAACCTATCTCAGCTTAGAAGTCACTGAGCTATCTAGTACTTACATAGAAAACTATATGTCTGTTTATACGCTGACTACTCAGCCTAAGCTGACTAGTCAGTTTATAACAGACTTACATAATTCCTAACATTTAACCTATCGTCTATACATAGCTATGGTTTGTCTCATCAAATCTAACTATTCTAAACATGGGACTAACAATTAAGTCATCCGACAGTTGCCTAAGAGTGTTCATCCGACTTTCAATTAAGTCATCTGACACTAATTCATCCGACTTTTGGTTCATCCGACAGTCGTGCAACTTAAGACTCATCTGAATTTTGGAACTTTAGTTTCATCTAACTTTTGAACTTAAGTCTCATCCGACTGTTGATCGTTAAATTCATCCGACCTTTGACTCATCCGACTTTTGGTTCATCCGACAGTCGTCCCAAAGGATTCATCCGACTCTTGAACCATCCGACTTTTGTGTCATCCGACCTTTGGTTCACACGAACCATGAAGTTATCCGACTGTCACCTGGAACATTCATCCGACAGTCACCTTAAACCATCCGACCCTCAAACACTTTCATCCGACTTTCAAATTTTCTCACAATCAAACTAACCAATCCATTTTACGGAGAAAGATCTAAGTGAAAAGATGAGTTCTAGCAATGAGATCCTTGCCATTGGCACAGATACTAAACCTCTAGTCAATTTTAGAAATGAGTACACCGTATGGAAAGGACGCTTTATGGATTTCATTGAACATAACGAGAAGTATGGTGAGGTAATGAAAGACAGCATTTTAAATGGTGATGCCATTTTTGAGAAGATTATCGAGGCTGTTCCCGATAACAATACACCTATAGCCGTTAAAGAAGACGCAAACTACCATTAGAATTGGCTGAAGAAGAAAGAGACTGAGCATGAGCTGACAAAGATGCAAAATATTATCTGAAACAAGGGTTGTCTGCTGAAATCTACTAAAAATAGACAGTTTGACTTCTACCAAAGAAATTTGGGATGAACTGAAACAACAAATGCAGGGTACTGGACAACTGTTCTTGTTAGTCCCATGTTTAGAATAGTTAGATTTGATGAGACAAACCATAGCTATGTATAGATGATAGGTTAAAAGTTAGGAATTATGTAAGTCTGTTATAGACTGACTAGTCAGCTTAGGCTGAGTAGTCAGCGTATAAACAGATATAGAGTTTTCTATGTAAGTACTAGATAGCTCAGTGACTTCTACGATGAGATACGTTTCAAGAATGAAGACTTGAAGATTTGAAAATACAAGAACTCAAGAACTCAGCTTGATAACATCAAGACTGAGTGAGTCAGCTCAGCGCCAGAAGTCAGTTCTAGAATTTAAGTAAGTTTTAAATTCTGTTATAATCTCTCGATATCTACGACATTTAAATTAGGATATCTAAACCTAATTTAAACTATCTATTAGTTAGACAGAGATCTCAAACGAACTTAATTAGATATGTTCTAATTAAGGAGTTTGTTACGGTTTTAAAGAAAAGATAAGTTCTATCTTAAACTGCGATTTATTTGTAGATATATCAAGTATAAGTATAAACCTTCTTTCGGGTTTTCAACACACTGGACAGAGAGTTCTGCATAAGTTGCAAAATGTACGTGTGTTCGTCATACTTGATACGCGTGTGTTGCGATAACTTTGTGAGTTCAAAGTTCAAGAGTGTTTTTAAGAGTTCTTGTTAATCAGTTTTAACAAGAAGTTCGATCATCAATTAGTTTGTGATACAAGAGTGTTTAGAGAGAATTGAGTTTATAATTAGTGTAATATCAAATAATCCTGTTGATTTGATTAGAAAGTGATACTGTAATCATTCTATTTGATCATTGAATATACATTTGATTAATTCGATTAATTGCTTTAAAGTGTATTCAACCCCCCCCCCCTTCTACACTATTTCAGTTGCATATTTAGCCTCTTTGGGACCAACAACTGGTATCAGAGCAAGTTTCTTCATTGACTGAAGATCAAGATCCGCTGTCAAGAGTCCAAGATGTCTACTAACAAGCAATCAAATTATATTCCAACAATGGCGGCAAAAGGGTGTCCTATTTTGGATGGCAATGACTATCATATGTGGAAGTTCAGAGCCATGCTATATCTGAAGTCAGTGGATCATAGGATGAGTACCGTGATTCCAGACGGCCCAATCATGCCCATGATCCAAATTACTTCCACTCACAAAACCGTTCCCTCTGGAGAAACTCCCAAGTCTGAAGCATCTTGGACTGAGGAAGATCACAAACTATTCAATCTGGATGATAAGGCACAAAGCATTATAGTAAATGCTTTGAAAAACCCTCTTCTGCATACTGTGGCTGGGTGCCAAACTGCAAAAGAGATGTGGGATACTCTCAGTGTCACTTATGAAGGCACTGACCTAGTCAAGCAACATAAGAAGACAAATCTGAGTCGTTTTTATGAGATTTTCTTTGCTAAAAAGAATGAAACTTTGGCTGATCTGTTTACCAGATTTCAAGATAAATGATCTGCTCTTGGTACCGTCAAGAAAGATGAAAATGAGTTGGTACTCAAGTTCTTGGATGTGTTACCAGAAAAATTCAATGAGATCATCATTGCTCTTCATGCTTGAGGAACCTTAGGAAAATATGATCTTAGATCTATCTATGGTTTCCTTCTTAATCATCAACAGATCATGGAACAGAAGAAACTGGCCTAGCAACAACTAAAACAATCTATCAATAATGCTAGATCTGCATTGATTGCAGAAAAGAAAAAAAGAGATCTAAAAAGTCTCAAGCTGAGACTGACTTTGAAGCTAAATCTGAGGAGGTAAGTCCTAACTCAGACTTAGATGATGAAGAGATGGATGCTCTTACTGAACAAATGTCAATGTTAGCAAGAAATGTTAGAAAGTTCAGAAAAGGAAGGGGTCAATCTGATAAAAGCAAAAGTGGTAAGTCTACTTTTGATCCTAAGAAAACTAAGTGCTACAACTGTCAGAAGATAGGACACATAGATGTTGAGTGCAAAGCTAAGAAAGGGGAATCAGCTTCAGTGGCTGACAAGAATGCATACAGAGCTAATAAATATAAAAAGAAATATCAGAGACTCAAATCCATGCCAGATAAAAACACCAAAGGTCTTCTTGCTGAGACTTAGGATACTGAATCATCTACTTCAGATGATGATGAGGCAAATAGGTGTTTGATGGCCATTGAGGATGAAGAGGAACAGGTTGATTATGAATTAGAAGAAAGTTCCTTTGATGAGAATCTTGTAGAAGCTGCTAAGCTGAGTAAGCAAACCAACAACTGGGATCCTACCTCAATGTATAAGGTAAACAACTTCAGCTCTTACACTAATGAACAAAAATGTTTAATGTTCAACTATTTGTTGAATGGCTTCAAAACCTCTCTTACAGTTCAATCTAATTTGAAAACTGAAATTTCAAAAAAAGTTGAACTTTAAACACTCTGAAACTCTCATAAATGCTGGTAAAAAGACTCAAAGTGATTATGAGTGTCAGCTTCACATAAACAAATTTCTAAGTGAAGAATTACAAGAATCAAAAGAGGAAGCTGATAAACTTAGAAAGATCTGTGAATCTTGGTGTAAGTTATCAACAGAAGTAGAAAAATGTATCAACCAGCAAATACCAAATCAAGTAAAGGCAGTACTTGGGGGAGATTATAGTGCTGCAGCTGACGAAATCAACGAAGAACAAGTCAGCCTTGGAGATAAAAATGTGAAATCTGATGATATACTACCAAAGACATTTTTAAGAAACAAGGATGGAAAGCAGGTCAAAACCAATAAGTTTGTGAGACCAACCCAAAGCCCCCAGGTTATTCATACAAACCATCAAGCTGAGTGTTCTAGATCCAACAGAAACTGTAAGTCAGTTTTCAAAAGATTGGATTACAATCCTATGAGAACAACTGTCTTTTACAGAATAACTCACATCAACTCAAAAAGACATAACTCTCAAGTCAAATATGAAAGGATGTCTAAGAACAGGAAGTTGTCTGTAAGTCAGACTTCACCAAATAAAGGTAACCATAAAGCTGAGAAAGGTAAGTCCAAAGTCAGAGAAAATCAAGTAGACAAACTGTCTAAAAGGATTGAAAGGTTATCCACATCTTATGATCCTAAAATTGAATCCAAATTTAATGTTGGAAAACTCAAAGAAGTCACCCAAACACCTATCCTTAGAAGAAAATGCTATAAGTGTGGTGACAGACGTTATGAAGCCAAGAATTGTGTAAGTACCAATCTAAGGCCTGAAAAATTAAAGGATGATCGGTCTAAAACAGACTCCGAATTTGTTCAAGCTGATCAGTCAACCTCTAAAGGATTAGCTAAGTGCTCATCCTCAGAACCTACCAAACAGTGGGTTCCTAAAAGAAACTAATATGTTTAGTTGATCATGTGCAGGGCTCCTACAAGTGGTACTTAGACAGTGGATGCTCAAGGCACATGACAGGAAGCAAAGGGATTCTAAGTGAATTCCAAAACAATGAAGGACCCAAGGTGACATTTGGGGATAATTCTCAAGGAAAGACTAAAGGTTATAGAAAGATAACTGCTGGAACCGTCACTTTCAGAAAGGTAGCATATGTTGAAGGTCTTAAACACAATCTGATAAGTATCAGTCAATTGTGTGATGAGGATTATAAAGTCACCTTAAGAAAGCATGCAGGAACAATTTATGATAAGAAGGGAAATCCAATACTAATGACAAACAGAGAGAGATATATCAATATGTTAGATCTCAGCTCCGCAGATCCTTCAACTGAAACCTGTCTATATTCTGACTCAACTCCCAAGCTGAGTTGGTTGTGGCACAAAAGACTGTCACACCTGAATTTCAAATATATTAACAAACTTTCTAGCAAAGAGTTAGTCTCTGGTCTGCCAAAGATCACATTTGCTAAAGACAAACTTTGCTCAGCTTGCGAAATGGGAAAACATCACAAGGGATCCTTCAAGTCTAAACAGAATTTTTCTATTACAGAACCATTGCAGATGTTGCATTTGGATTTATTTGGACCTATAAGCACCCCAAGCCTAAGTGGTAAAAAGTACACTCTAGTGATTGTTGATGAGTTCACAAGATTCACTTGGGTGATCTTCGTAAAAGCCAAAAGTGAAGCTACATATGAGTTAATCAGCTTCATAAGACAAGAAGAGTTGCAAAAAGGTAAGCCTATTAAGCAGCTCAGGAGTGATTATGGGACTGAGTTTAGGAACTCAACCCTTGAAGGCTTTTGTGAAGAGAAGGGAATTATCTAGAATTTCTCATCTGTAAGAACTCCACAACAAAATGGAGTTGCTAAAAGGAGAAATAGAACCTTAATTGAAGCTGCCAGAACCATGTTATGTGAAGCAAAGCTCAAGCTGAGCTTTTGGGAAGAAGTTGTAAGTACAACGTGCTACACACAGAATAGATATATGATGGTTAAAAGACATGGTAAAACAACTTATGAGATGTATCATGGCAGAAAACCTAGTATTGGATATTTCCACATCTTTGGTTCAACATGCTATGTGCTAAACCAAAGAGCTCAGCTTCATAAATTGGAACCTAAAGCTGTTCAAGGTCTATTTGTTGGATATTCTTCAATTTCCAAAGCTTACAGAGTCTATAATCTTAAAAGAAAAGTAATTGAAGAGTCAGTATATGTTACGTTTGATGAGACAAGTATTGACAAATCTGACAAAGCTCAAGCTGACCCAGTTAGTCTGAGTGAGCTTGAAAGGAGCAAAGAAGATATCACATCAAATCCCATGTATGTTATGGATGATTCGGATGTTCAGGATGATGGTAAATCTGACAAACTTGTATCAACGAAAGAAACTATCAATGTTGAAGATGATCACATAACTGAAACTATTGACACCAATACTCAGCTTAAGAATCTAGGTGAATCATCAGGTACAAGTCAGATTAAAAATCTAACTGATTTCTCAATCCCTACCCAGACTGAAGAAGCATGTCCTATTCAGCCTGAGAGACACTGATCAGATTCAGACCCAGAACCACAGTCTCCTACTACAACCTTCAACGTATTAAAAGATCATCCCCTTGATGACATTATTGGTAACATTGAAGATGGTGTGTTGACTAGATCTAAGGCAAATGCAAACTATGTTGCCTACTCTAGTTTTCTATCTCAAATGGAACCAAAAAAGACTAAAGAGGCTCTAAAGGATGAATATTGGATTGAAGCTATGCAAGAGGAGCTGACAGAATTTCAATGAAATAATGTTTGGACCCTTGTCCATGCTCCCAAAGGAAAACCAATTATAGGTACTAAGTGGGTCTATAGAAATAAAATGGACAAGGACGGAATAGTAATCAGAAATAAGACAAGGCTAGTAGCTCAGGGGTACTGACAAAAAGAAGGTATTGACTATGATGAGACATTTGCCCCTGTTGCAAGGATTGAAGCTATAAGATTGTTTCTAGCCTATGCAGCCTTCAAAAACTTTAAAGTGTATCAAATGGATGTTAAAAGTGTTTTCCTAAATGGATCACTATAGGATGAACTCTATGTGAAACAACCCCCTGGTTTTGTTTATCCTAAACACCCAGATGTAATGCAACAATTTCAATAAACAATGTAAAAGTAGAAAATTTTTCATAAAAGCACGTATCTAGTTTAAAAGACATAAGCAGAAACGTTTTCATAAGAAAACTGTGCTAGTAGCAAAAGATACACCCTTAAGTACAAACCTAGTGTACTATCAAAGTAAAATATTTACACAACCGGGCGTTAAGAGTTTATTATTTAAAACTGAAAAGAAGTCAAACAGGAGCTTTGCCTTTGCCCTTGCTGCATCCTTTAAAACATTTTAAAACAGTATCTGATAAGCTACGAGATCTTAGTGAGTAATCTACACAAAACATCATATAAACACACGTATACAATCACATGAAGATAATACACGCATGTCTGGCAATCAAAGCTAGCCTCTGCTTCTAGACCTAGGGCAGCAACGTAGGTCACAGTACTGTACCGCATCTGAGCCTTACTGCACCACATGTGAGCCTTACTGCACATAGCAGTATGCTTACATATACACATGTATAACATAGCATGTTAGTAATCTGATATGAAACTACACATGCTGCTGATATGAAGTGAAGTCTAGAAGACTCACCTTTTGACTGTAATATGCAATACTCCACAGATCAATGATACAGGTAATATGTCAATCACCTCCTATATAAACAATGCATAAATATTACATAAGGCATTCTGATCTGAAATAGGGCCTACACGGGCCGTGTCCCTTTAATGCTACACGACATAAGCTGGCAACATGGCCAGTGTGGTCTGGTCACCCTACACGGGCCGTGTACCTCTCTTGCTACACGACCATGTGACCGCCTTTACTACTGCACGGCCGTATACCCCTACACGGGCCGTGTATGCTACAGACCCAGCAGAATGTTCTATCAAAAGTGTCATATTTCACCAAGAAATCCGGTACTATCTTCATAAATACAACTATAGTTGTTTTCCTACACCTCATACCACTGATATATATAATCTAAACCATATAAAACAATCCTAACATGATTCCACCATTAGAATCATGTGTTTAACTTACAAAATATCAAAAACAAAGGTTTAAACCTTACCTTATGTTGGATTCTTGCTATGCTCTTGAAAATGCTACTTGTTCTATTAACTTGCTCACTGAAATGGAGAGACTAGGAGCTGCTGATATGTGTTCGTGAGTTTGCAGGAGAAACCAATATAAACTTTGACTCCAAAGTCAAAGTTGGTGATATATATATATATATATATATATATATATATATATATATATAAGTATCAACTACTGACATAACAAGTCTTTGCACTTAAACAACTTATAATATGACTGTTTTAGCCCCTCTAGTCTTATATTTACATCTAAACACATAAAGGAAACTTGTAAAAACGTATAACCCTTCCTATTAAATAATGATTTTAGGAATATCGAACCTTGGGTGTTACATCTCTTCCCCACTTGGAATGATTTCGTCCTCGAAATCAACTGTTGAAGAGTTCTGGATAATTTTGCATCATCTCCTGTTCAGTCTCCCAAGTAAAGTCTTAGCCTTTCATGTGCTTCCATTGGAATTTGACCAGTCGAATCTGTTTTTTACGTAGGGTCTTGATCTTTATTTCCAATATAGCTATAGGCTGCTCCACGTAGTTCAGTCTATCATTAACAGTAACATCTTCCAACGGTACGATTGCAGACTTGTCTGCTAAACATTTTATGAGGTGCAATACATGGAAGGTGTTATGAATCTGAGACAGTTCATCTGGTAACTCTAATTTGTAAGCAACCTTTCCCACACGTGCAACAATTCTGAATGGACCAATAAACCTTGGACCAAGCTTTCCTCTCTTTCTGAATCTGATAACGCCTTTCCACGGCGATACTTTCAACAATACATAGTCCCCCACCTGGAACTCAAGCGGTGATCTACGTCTATCTGCATAACTTTTTTGTCTACTCTGGGCTATTAGCAATCTATCTCTGATAAGCTGAATCTGTTCTATCATTTGTTGAACCACTTATGTGCTACCCAACTCTCTCTGACCCACTTCACCCCAGCATACCGGAGTTCTGCACTTCCTACCATAAAGCATTTCATACGGGGGCATCCCGATACTTGAATGATAGTTGTTATTATATGAAAACTCTGCTAGTGGCAAATATGAATCCCAGCTTCCCCCGAAATCAATAACACATGCTCGCAGCATATCTTCTAGAGTTTGAATAGTTCTTTCACTCTGACCATCAGTCTGAGGATGATAAGCTGTGCTGAGATGTAATCTACTTCCAAGATCTTCATGAAATTTGCTCCAGAATCTAGAAGTAAATCTGGTATCTCTGTCTCACATAATTGAAACTGGTACACCATGGCGAGTCACAATCTCTTTAACATAAACATCTGCCAACCTTTATAAAGGATAAGTCTTCTTAATGGGAATAAAATGTGCACTCTTAGTTAACCTGTCTACGATTACCCATATAGCATCATAACCACGTGGGGTTCTAGGTAATTTGGTAATCAGGTCCATAGTAATGTTTTCCCATTTCCAGACTGGAATTTCTAACGGTTTCAACTTCCCGTGAGGTTTCTGGTGTTCAGCTTTCACTTGTAAACAAGTAAGGCATCGTTCTACATATCTTGCTACATCACGTTTCATTCCTGGCCACCAATAATCAATCTTCAGATCCTTATACATTTTAGTAGCTCCTGGATGAATGTAGAATCTGGACTTGTGAGCTTCACTAAGAAGTGTCTGACGTGCATCACCATAAACCGGTACCCATATACGACCATAACGGGTCCATACATCCCGATTGTCCTTAATAAAATCTGCCACTTGCCCCTTAATTCGCTCCGAGTTATGATTCTCACTTCTGATTGCTTCTAACTGAGCTTTTCGTATATCATCAATGATAGGCGTCGTAACTGTCATCTTTAGAAATTGGTTTTTCACAAGCACCATTCCTAACTTTCTGCTTAAAGTATCAACTAACACATTTGCTTTCCCTAGATGATAGAGTATATCACAATCATAATCTTTTAACAATTCTAACCAACACCTCTGTCTCATGTTGAGATTCTTTTGATCTTTAAAATACTTCAGACTTTCATGATTTGTATAAATAGTGAATCTCACACCATACAAATAATGCCTCCATATCTTGAGTGCAAAGACTACTACTTCTAACTCCAAATCATGAGTTGGGTAGTTACTTTCATGTGGCTTCAACTGCCGTGAAGCATAAGCTATAACTCTACCTTTCTGAATCAATACACAACCCAATCCATGATATGAAGCATCACAGAATACTAACATATCTTCAACCCCTTCTAGTAAAGCGAGAACCGGTGCTTTACATAACTTCTATTTAAGAGTTGAGAAAGCAGACTGTTGTTCACTACCCCAAACAAATTCGGCATTCTTTTTAGTTAAATGGGTTAAAGGAACATCAGTTTTGGACAAATTCTAAATAAATCTCCTGTAATAGCCTGCCAATCCCAGAAAACTTCGAACTTTAGTAGGGTTCCTTGGCGGTTCCCATTTGATCACAGCATCTACCTTCATAGGATCCACTTTAATCCCATCTTGATTAATTAAATGACCCAGAAATTGCACTTCTTGAATCCAAAATTCACATTTAGAGAATTTGGCATATAATCGTTCTCTTCTCAAGGTTTCCAAAACTTCTCTGAGATGTCTTTCATGGTCTACTGGATTCCTTGAATAAATCAGTATATCGTCAATAAATACAATCACTGATTTATCTAACATTGGTCTACAAACTCTGTTCATCAGATCCATAAAAGCTATTGGTGCATTCGTAAGACCAAACGGCATCACCACGAACTCAAAGTGTCCGTAACGGGTTCTGAATGCGGTTTTAGGGATATCTTTCTTTCTAATTTTCAACTGATGATATCCCGACCTTAAGTCGATTTTCGAAAACCACGATGCTCCCTGTAACTGATCAAACAGGTCATATATTATGGGTAACGGGTATTTATTCTTGATGGTCATCTTATTAAGTTCACGATAATCAATGCACATACGAAAGGTACCATCCTTCTTCTTAACAAACAATATTGGAGCACCCCAGGGAGAACTACTGGGTCTAATAAACCCCTTATCTAACAGTTCCTGTAGTTGTTTCATCAATTCTTGCATCTCCGGTGGAGCAAGTCTGTATGAAGCTCTGGCAACGAGTGAAGCTCCCGGTACTAAATCAATCCTGAACTCGACTTGTCTGTCTGGTGGCACACCTGGTAAGTCTTCAGGGAAGACATCAGGGTATTCACATACTACCCTTATATCATCTAGGTTCTTATGTCTCTTTTCTAGTTTCGAATCTATCACATAAGCTAAGAAAGTTGCATACCCATGCTGCAAATACTTTCGGGCTTTAGACACCGAACATACACATGATTTTCCCTTTCTGACATCACCACATATAGATAGTTCTTCCCCACATGGGGTATGAACTCGTATAACTTTCTGCCCACACATGATGGTAGCCTGGTTATAACCTAACCAATCCATTCCAACCACTACTTGGAATTCTCTCATAGTCATGGGTATAAGTTCAATAGGGAATCTAACTATATCCATTTCTAACTCATTACGTTTATACACATCATATACTATTACAGATTTATCATCAGCAATTTCAACTTCAAGGGGAGAATCTAGCTTTTCACGCATTTGGTTGAAATTTTTGCTGAAAGAAACAGATACAAATGATTTACTTGCACCAGAATCAAATAGCACAAGAGCAGGCAAGTTGTTGACGCGATATGTACCTGTTACTACATCTGGTTCTGTCTTAGCTTCCTCAGCCGTAAGTTGAAAAGCTATTCCTTTGGATTTGGGAGCATCTTCCTTTTTAACTTCTTTCACCCCAGAGCTTCGTGGTGGGGGTAAAGCTGAAGTAGGTCTCGATCCGGTAGACGGTGCATTTGATGAGAGTTTTGGGCATTCGGACCTCTGATGGCCCGGCTAATAACAGTCAAAACATACACGTAACGGATTCTTGAAATCCCTCCCTACATGACCTGTCTTGCCACACTTATAACATGCAGAAGACCCGAGCCGACATTCTCCCAGATGATGCTTCTTACAGTTCTGACATAACGGATAAGTCTTTTGCACCACCTTCTTATCAGATGGCTCAACTCTCTGTTTCTTGTAAACTAGTGCAACTTTCTCAATCACCATTCTCTCTTTATCCTGCCTCTCTAATTCCAACTCCCTTGCTCTAGCCACGTCCATCATGGACTTCAACGTCTGATGTTTACTGGCATCTATAAACTCTCTTACGCTCGGTTTAAGTACCATCATGTACGTGTACATCTTCATCTTTTCGTTTGCAACATAATCGTGGCAGAAGCATGCTTGTTCTAGAAATTTAGCATTGATCTCTGGAACAGTTTCTGTTGTCTGCTTCAGCCTATGAAACTCATCCACTATCCTGTCTATCTCGGACTGAGGAACGAACTGCTCTATCACCAGTTCTTTGAACTGTTCCCAAGTCATAGTTTCAATCTGCGTGTAACCCCTCTGCTTCACCTCCATATCCCACCAATCTTTTGCAGCGCCACACATCTGATTGGTAGCATACCTCACTTTAAACTCAGGTGCGCATGAAAATGTATGGAAAGCACCCTCTATCTTTGAGATCCATCTGTGGTTGATAATTGGATCTGTAGACCCTTGAAACAACGGAGGTTGAGATGCTGAAAAATCTCTGAACGTGCAAACCTTCGGTGCATCACGGATAATCACTTGTGGCTGGGGATTGAATCCTTCACCACCTACAGCGAATCTGGTTGCAAATTCTTGTCTAATCATCTCCTTGTTCTGATCTTTTATCTGCTTAACCACCTGGGTAACGATGAATGGAATACTCTGTTCTAATGCTCTATCAATTTCTCTTGCAACTGTCTCCTGTACTGTAGGTTCCACAATCCTTTCATTCAAATCTGGTGCTCCCTCATTCACATCCTGTTGATTCGTAATCGGAATCTGTTCACTAGTAACACTGGTTTCTATTCCTTCTCGTCTATGGCTGGGACCACCCGCCTGTCTATTGGCTACTCGCGAACCTCTAGTGTTAACCATCCTGATAGTATAGATAAAGCATTAAGATATAAGGTAGCTTTATCACACCACCCGCTATATCAACGTACTACTCACATATCTAACAACTCAGTATACCTTATCATTAAAACCAAAGTATTTCTATACATACTAAGGCATTCTATTTGAATATACTATACCAGGTATACTATCTTCTTACAAGTATCCCTCACCCGATTCACAAGATCCTTCATGATTCCACTAAGTTCCAACATGTATCATGTGTTTGTAATAATATGGGCCCTATATTATTCTAAACACACTACAAACGTTCGATCTTAATTTTATCACAAAAAGTCCCGATTCACAGGCTTAGGCCAAGTATCATCAATATAATATCATATAATCACGTATGACAAAAAGATTCTGCATATAACATATCAGTCTCCATAATAAGTACAATAAATATACACTGTTAGTTTACTCACCAAGCTGCAAGTACGAGCCTCCAGTTTAACAAAATTTTCAAAACCATGGTTCAAGTCCAGACTGTGCTTCACACAATCCAGATCTCTCAAACCGTGGCTCTGATACCAAGTTGTAACGCCCCAATTTCAATAAACAATGTAAAAGTAGAACATTTTTCATAAAAGCACGTATCTGGTTTAAAAGACATAAGTGGAAATGTTTTCATAACAAAACTGTGCTAGTAGCAAGTACCCTTAAGTACAAACTTAGTGTACTGTCAAAGTGAAATATTTACACAACCGGGCGTTAAGAGTTTATTATTTACATCTGAAAAGCAGTCAAACAGGAGCTTTGCCTTTGCCCTTGCTGCATCCTGCAAAACATTTTAAAACCGTATCTGATAAACTACGAGAGCTTAGTGAGTAATCTAAACAAAACATCATATAAACACACGTATACAATCACATGAAGATAATACACGCATGTCTTGCAATCAAAGCTAGCCTTTGGTTCTAGACCCAGGGCAGCAACATAGGTCATAGTACTGTACCGCATCTGAGCCTTACTGCACATAGCAATATGCTTACATATACACATGTATAACATAGCATGTTAGTAATCTGATATGAAACTACACATGCTGCTGATATGAAGTGAAGTCTAGAAGACTCACCTTCTGACTGTAATATGCAATACTCCACAGATCAATGATACAGGTAATATGTCAATCACCTCCTATATAAACAATGCATAAATAATTCATAAGGCATTCTGATCTAAAATAGGGCCTACACGGGCCGTGTACCTCTACACGGGCTGTGTGCCTTTAATGCTACACGACCTAAGCTGGCAACATGGCCAGTGTGGTCTAGTCACCCTACACGGGCAGTGTACCTCTTCACAGACTGTGTACCTCTCTTGCTACACGACCATGTAACCTTACATGGCCCTGTGACCGCCTTTACTACTACACGGCCGTGTACCGCTACACGGGCCGTGTATGCTACAGACCCAGCTAACTGTTCTATCCAAAGTGCCGGATTTCACCAAGAAATCCGGTACTATCTTCATAAATACGACTATAGGTGTTTCCCTACACCTCATACCACTGACATATATAATCTAAACCATATAAAATAATCCTAACATGATTCCACCATTAGAATCATGTGTTTAACTTACAAAACATCAAAAAGAAAGGTTTAAACCTTACCTTATGTTGGATTCTTGCTATGCTCTTGAATATGCTACTTGTTCTATTAATTTGCTCACCGAAATGGAGAGACTAGGAGCTGCTGATATGTGTTCGTGAGTTTGCAGGAGAAAAAAATATAAACTTTGACTCCCAAGTCAAAGTTGGTGATATATATATATAACTATCAACTATTGACATAACAAGTCCTTGCACTTAAACAACTTACAATTTGACGGTTTTAGCCCCTATAGTTTTATATTTACATCTAAATACATAAAGGCAACTTGTAAAAACGTATTACCCTTCCTATTAAATAATGATTTTAGGAATATCGAACCTTGGGTGTTACACCAGATTATGTCTATAAGTTAGACAAGGCTCTATATGGACTCAAGCAAGCTCCAAGAGCATGGTATGATACACTGTCCACCTATGTACTTTCAAATGATTTTATTAGAGGAAGTATTGACAAAACTCTATTTATAAGAAAAAGCAGATGACATGTTAAACTGGTTCAAATCTATGTGGATGACAGCGTGTTACAAACAGAATCATTTCTTTATTCATAAACGCTTTAAAATAACTCCATATGAATTGGCACATGGCATTGTGCCTAATATCAAATATCTCCATATATTTGGAAATAGGTGCTTTGCACTCAATGAAAAGGATAACCTACGAAAATTTGAGGCCAAAGCTGATGAAGCAATTTTCCTTGGTTATTCACAAGAGTCTAAAGCCTACCGAGTTTTAAACAAAAGCACAAACTGTGTGGTTGAAAGCATAAATGTAACATTCGACGATATGTTGGATGTTAAACTTTTTCAAAAAAAAATGCAGTTGCTTCTGGACAAGTCAGTTCTCGATCACAACTTCAAAGAAAAGAAACAAATACAAATCCTAATTCTACAGAATAGAATTTAGATTTCCTATTTGATTTCTTTCAATCTGAATCTAATGTTCCTAATGCCGGTGAAAGGAATGATGCAGTTTCTCCAACAACAACTACAACGGAGGTTGACAATTCTTCATCCTATCCTACATGACAATTCTTCATCCTATCCTACAATGGATTCTCCATCTATATCAACTATCAGTCTAGCAGTAGTACCTTATGAGCCGGTTTATGAGAGTACTCCAATTTATGATTTAGAACAGATTGTTAATTAGGAGGATACGGAATTAGCAGGAAGATTAGATGAATTCTTTCCTTCGATCAACAACCCTCGATGAATAAGACGGACAAAATCCCATCCAGAATCACAGATAATAGTGAACATTCAAGATGGGGTATGGACTCATTCTACAGCGGCAAATAAGTTCCTTCACTCTAGTTTCCTAAGCATGATTGAACCCACTAAAGTCTCCGATCCATTAAAAGATGCTGATTGGGTCATTGCTATGCAAGAAGAACTCAATCAATTTGAACGTTTATAGGTTTGGAGACTGGTACCATTAACAGATGATAAATCGGTTGTAGGTACCAAGTGGATTTTCAAGAACAAACGCGATATGATGGAGTGGTGGTGAGAAATAAAGAAAGGATGGTTGCAAAAAGGTACAATCAACAGGAGGGAATCGACTATAATGAAACATTTGCCCCTGTATCTAGGAGAGAAGCCATAAAATTATTTTTAGCCTATGATGCCTACAAAAGCTCAAGGTTTTTCAAATGGACGTCAAGACTGCATTCCTAAATGGTATTCTCAAGGAAGAAGTGTATGTCTCAACCTGAAGGATTTGTCAATCCCAACTTCCTACATCATGTTTATATTCTTGACAAAGCGTTGTATGGATTAAAACAAGCCTCGAGAGCTTGATATGATGTCCTGTCACAATATCTATTGAGTGGGGGATATAGTAAAAAAACGACACCACCCTCTTTACCAAAGCCAAAGGAAAGGATCTGATTCTAGTACAAATTTATATGGACGACATCATTTTTGGTTCTACAAACCCAAAGTGAAGTGAAGAGTTTGCACTAACAATGCAAAATTGTTTCCAAATGAGTATGATGGGAGAGATGAATTTCTTTTTCGGATTACAAGTTAAACAACTAAGCCATGGCATATTTATAAGTCAATCCAAGTATATCAAAGATTTGTTGAAAAGGTATGATATCCTGAGCTGTTCTTCACTATCTACCCCTATGGCTTCAAAATGAAAATTGTCTACTGATCTTGATGGAAAAGTAGCTGATTTAAAAACATACACGGGTATGATAGACTCATTACTTTATCTGACGGCTAGTAGGCCAGATATTATGTTTTATACATGTCTGTATGCTAGATTCCAGGCTAATACAGAAGAATCACATATGCTGGCAGTGAAAAGAACCTTCATATATCTTAAGGGTACTCCTAATTTAGGTCTATGGTATCCAAGAGATTCAAGTTTATAGTTATATGCAGATTACGCTGGATGCATGCTAGACAGAAGGAGTGCTTCTGGCAGTGCACACTTTTTGGGAGATACACTAGTCCATTGTGCTTCAAAGAAACAAATCTGCATATCCACTTCAACTACTGAGGCTGAAAATGTTGCTGCTGCAATGTGCCGCTCTCAGAGTTTGTGGGCCAGGACTTAGATATCTGACTTTAGTTTGCAATATGAGAAGATCCCATTATTGTGTGATTCGTAATCTGTCATTGCCATCTCATGCAATCCAGTTCACCACTCAAAGACCAATCACATTGACATACGGTATCATTTTATAAAAGACAATGTGGAAAAAGGTCTAATTGAATTACAGTACGGTAAGACTAAAGATCAACTGGCTGACCTGTTCACTAAACCATTAGACGATACTCATTTTAATGAGTTAGTATCCAAGTTAGGTATGTTGAATTATAAGGTCTGACATTTTGTTTTTCACTTTCTCTTCTTAATGGTCTATTTTTTAGTTTTGAGTGGGTATTACACAGTGTTTGTTCATCTTGCAGAGAAAGACAGCATAATTTGAGGGAAGTGTCAATCATACGTACAAGCTACGCATGCTTGTAGGGGGAGAAATTTTAAGAAAGTTGAAAAATATCAAAAATATTCAAATATGATAAAAATACAAAAAGTTGATAAATGGAAAATTCACAAATATTTGTGTTTTAATTTAATAAATGAAAAAAAATTCCAAAAATATTTGTGTTTAATTTGATAAAAGAAAAATCCAAATATATTTTTTATGTTTAAATGATTTTCTAGCATACCCTTCGAATTCGAAATGGGTAAAGGTTTCTAAATTCGAGCACGTTCATGTGTCCCAAGTTAAAATTTTCAAGAGTGCATCAGGCTACGAATTCTAAATATATGCTAATCTTCTTTGAATTTGTAAATTGGGCTTCGAATTCGAATTTGTATTCAAGCTTTGACTTCGCATTCGAAGTCTTCCATATAATGAAGACTTCGAGCGCCATTTTGATTTACATCTGGCCTTCGAATTCAAAATCCTTGAATCCAAGAAGGCTTCGAGCGCCTTTCTTGACTTCACATGCGAAGTCAGTTCACTCCAAATTCGAAATACACAAATGCAAGAAGGCTTCGAGCGCCTTCTTGGCTTCGCTTTCGAAGTCTGTACACTTCGAACTCTAAACAGTGAACTAATAGTTCACTTCAAGCGCCCATTAATGTAACACCGTGATTTTGAGAACCAAAATTTTCTTTTTAAAATACAATTTAAGTTTTCAAACTGCGTGAGTTTGACTGTAAATAGAACAATCAAACCTGTCTTAAAATTTAGAAATGCAGCGGAAGTAAAATTACGTAGCAAACTATATAAACAGTCAAAATGATGGCACAAACAACAGTTGGTGTTACGGAATACATAACCGGCTGACCATTATCTTAAACAAACATAAACATAATTCAACAAGATTTTAAACATAATAGAAGTGTTCCTCCCAAAGCATATAAACTACCCGCAGGCTCCCGAGCTCACTAAGGATTACCTGCACATGTGGAGTGTAGCATATGTTAACTATAACAGCTAGGGAGTACCAAATAGCATGCAATCAACATAAGTACATCACATATCATCAATCATGCTCAGATAGTTCTATCCTAGCATCTCGCGATAAGCTGGCGTAGTCAGGAGGTAGCGAAAGATAAGAACACAAAGATAAGAACAAGAGAGTTGTCTGTGAAATTCATTTGCTGTGTACGTGGGTATTACAGTCATGTGCCCACTTGTGGGTTATTATTATCCACAAGTGGGTATCTTGTTCCCCTTTCCAACTTACAACTTAACTCTCATTTAACTGTTTCAACTAACGAGGATATTTTTGGAATCCTCGTTTGAAACCGTTCGATATTTTATAATCTTTATCTATTTTTATTAATATTTTTAATAACCCATTTATTTATTATTTTTCATATTTTATATCATTTCCTAGAATATATATATATATATATATATTATTTAATTAAATTAAATAATTGACATACCATATTCGCACACGTTTAGGCCCGTTTCGAGAATGTTACAATTAACAGTGATCCTTCGAACTCGAAGTATTCACACTTCGTGCTCGATGTCTTCATACTTTGAATTCGAAACAGTGCTTCTGTGTAGACTTCGAGTGCGTTTTCCAATTCGGATTACGTTCACTTCGAGCGCGTACAAGTTCGAAATCCTTCACACTTCGAGCAAATACTCTTTAGTTCTATAAATAGGAATTTCGAACTTGAGTTCTTCTTCATGCATTCTAATAGTTTAAATTTCTAAATGTTTTGGTTACTCATATTTTCATCCTTTGATCTAAGTTGTTGTCTAAATATTTCACTTTTGTGCTTAAGTTGATCATAAACATCAGGTATACATCATTTAAGTGTCCAAATCATGTTTAAATTAGGATTAAAACCAAAAATAAGGGATTTACTGTGTTAATATTAGAAAAATGTAGAAAAAGCCCATGAAGCCCATGTGGTAGGCGTAGCCTATAAATAGGCTATAAGTCTCTTGGGGGTGGCATCACTTTGTACGTTTGAGCCATATATGCAATATCAATTTTAAACGTGAAGTGTTTGCAAACTCTCTCTCTCTTGATATTTGTTGGTCCCAAAGAGGGTAAACAAGCAACCGATACAGTGTAGAAGGGGGGATGAATACACTTTAAACAACCACTTAAATTTAATCAAATGTATATTGACTAATCAAATGAACTAGTCACATATTTTACTTTCTAATCAAATCAACAGGATGATTTGATATTACACTGATTATAAACTCAACTTCTCTCTAAACACTCTTGAATCACAAACTAATTGATGATCGAACTTCTTGTTAAAACTAATTAACAAGAATTCTGGAAAACTCTCTTTTAACTTTGAACTCACAAAGTTATCGCAACACACGCCTATCAAGTATGAACACAGGCTTCGCAACTTATGTTGTTCTTGTTCTGTGTATCACGCATACATCGTGTAAACCCATAAAAGGTTTATACTTATACTTGATGTATCTACGAATAAATCGCAGTTTAAAGATAGAACTTATCCTTTCTTTAAAACCGTAACAAACTCCTTAATTAGAACATATCTAACTAATTCCGTTTGAGATTTCTATCCACCTAATAGATAGTTTAAATTAGGTTCAGATAATCTAATTTGAATGTCGTAGATATTGAGAGTTTATAGCAGAATTTAAAACTTACTTAAATTCTTTAAACTGACTTCTGGCGCTGAGCTGACTTACTCAGCTTGACATTGTCAAGCTGAGTTCTTGAATCCTTGGTTCTTGACTCTTCAAGTCTTCACTCTTGAAACCTATGTCAGCTTAGAAGTTACTGAGTTATCTAGTACTTACATAGAAAACTCTATATCTGTTTGTACGCTGACTATTCAGCCTAAGCTGACTAGTCAGTCTACAGCAGACTTACATAATTCCTAATGTTTAACCTATCATCTATACATATCTATGGTTTGTCTCATCAAATCTAACTTTTCTGAACATAGGACTAACAATATTCATCTCACTATTGATTACTTGAAGGTTCATGGTTCATCAATATTGACCTTTCAATTGGTATCAGAGCCTAACTTGATCTAAGTTGGCTCTTGATTGGGTAAATCATTGATTAACGAGCATCATCGAAGAAGGTTACTGTTCAGAAATCGAAGCTATGAAGTTTGAGTTATTTTTCATATTTTATATCATTTCCTGGAATATATATATATATATATATATATATTATTTAATTAAATTAAATAATTGACGTACCATATTCGCACACGTTTAGGCCCGTTTTGAGGATGTTACAAATCTACCACCCTTAAGAAGATTCCGTCCTCGGAATCTGCTTTTCAGAAAATAGATGGGGATAGCGTGCTTTCATATCCTCCTCGGTCTGCCATGTAAGGTTTGACCCAAGATTGTGCTTCCATTTGACCAAGACTAGCTGAATTGTCTTCTTCAGCCGCTTAGTCTTTGTGTTCAAAATTTCAATTGGTTCTTCCACGAGCCGTGTAGAAGAATCCACTTTCAGATCTTGCAGAGGTAGAATCTGATCTTCATCTACCTTGCACTTGCGAAGATTGCAAACATTAAAGGTATTATGAATACCTGATAACTCTGGAGGTAACTCCGAAGATACTGTCTGCTCATTGACTTTCTGAATGATTCTGAAAGGACCAATGTATCGTGGGCTCAATTTGCCCTTCTTACCAAACCTGATAACACCCTTCCATGGAGAAACCTTCAAGAATACCCGATCACATATTTCAAAGGTAACCGACGTGCGTTTCTGATCTGCATACATCTTTTGCCTATCTCTGGCTGCTTTAAGCTTCTCCCGTGCAAACTTGACTTTATCAGCAGTAATCTAGACCAGATCAGGTCCAGCATACTGTTTCGCCCCTGGTTCAAGCCAACAGGTAGGTGTGCGACAACGCCTACCATAAAGCATCTCATACGGTGGCATACCAATACTAGAATGATATGAGTTGTTATAAGAAAACTCAATCAAAGGTAAATGAGAATCCCACGAGCCACCGTATTCAAGTACACATGCGCGTAGCATGCTTCAAGAGTTTGGATAGTCCTTAAGGACTGTCCACCTGTCTGTGGATGGTATGTGGTACTCAAATGAACACGAGTACCGAGCTCCCACTGAAGACTGCTCCAGAATTGTGAGACAAACCGTGTGTCCCTATCAGAGACAATAGATAGAGGAACACCGTGTCGGGCGATAATTTCATTAATATATAGCTGAGCAAGACGAGGCATAGAAGAAGATTCATTAACTGCTAGCAAGTGTGCACTCTTGGTGAGTCTGTCAACAATCACCAGATCATGTCATGCCCTTTTAAAGTCTTGGGCAGTTTAGTAACAAAATCCATGGGAATGTTGTCCCATTTCCATTCTGGAATTGGTAATTGTTGCAAATTACCATAGGGTCTTTGGTTCTCGGTCTACACCTGTGCACAGATCTGACATTTCTCCACATAGGAGGCAATGTCACGTTTCAATGTAGGCCACCAGTATAGTGCCTTAAGATCATGGTACATTTTAGTGCACCCAGGATGAACAGATAGACGAGAACTATGCGCCTCCTTCGAGATTAGATCCCGGTTCCCTCTGATGCTAGGTACCCAGATTCAGGACATGTATGTCTTCAATCCCCTGCTGTCATCTTGTAGCTGCTCCTTTAATTTAGCCATAACTTCTGCCTTTAGATTAGCTTCTAATAAGGCTTCTTGCTAAGCCTCCTTTAACCGATTAATAAGATCAGAGACAATGGTGATTTTCATTAATTTGATGCTATCAATAGAGCCCTTTCGGCTTAATGCATTAGCCACCACATTAGCCTGCGCTGGTGGTATTTGATATCACAATCATAGTCATTAATTAACTCTATCCACCTGCGTTGCCTCATATTAAGCTCCTTATGTGTAGAAACATACTGGAGGCTCTTATGATCAGTGAATACCACACATTTGGTGCTATACAAGTAGTGGCGCCATAGTTTCAAAGCAAAGACAACAGCTGCCAACTCTAGATCATGAGTCGGATAGCTCTTCTCATGTGGCTTCAGTTGGCGGGAAGCATAAGCTATTACTTTGTCCTTCTGCATAAGGACACTTCCCAAACCTACGTAAGAAGCATCACAGTAAACACTAAAATCTTCTAACCCATTTGGAAGAGTCAGAATTGGAGCTTGACATAGTAATTGCTTCAATGTCTGGAAGGCATTGTCTTGTTCATCAGACCACGAATAAGGAACATCTTTTCGTGTAAGCTTCGTCAGAGGACCTGCAATCTTTGAAAAATTCTGAATGAATCGCCGATAATAACCGGCAAGTCCTAAGAAGCTACGAATCTCAGATGGGGTTTTGGGAATTCCCCAATTCATCACCGCCTCAACTTTGGCTGGATCAACTATTACAGCATCCTTGCTTATCACATGCCCAAGGAAGTGTATCTTTTCGAGCCAGAACTCGCATTTAGAGAATTTAGCATATAATTGTTCTCGCATCAAAGTATCAAGAACTATGCGAAGATGTGCCTCGTGTTCTGCTTCAGATCTGGAATAAATAAGAATGGCTTCGATGAATACTATGACAAATTTGTCAAGAAAGGCATGATAGACACGGTTCATAAGATCCATAAATATTGCTGGAGCATTCGTCAATCCGAAAGGCATCACAAGAAACTCATAATGCCCATATCTCGTCTTGAAAGCCGTCTTTGGAATATCTTCATCGCGTACACGGACATGATGACAACCAGAACGAAGATCTATCTTTGAAAAGCAAGTAGCACCCTGAAGTAGATCAAACAGATCATCAATACGAGGAAGAGGGTACTTGTTCTTTACTCTTCGCTTATTCAGCTCCCTGTAGTCAATGCACATCCGCATCGTCCCGTCTTTCTTTTTAACAAACAAGACTGGAGCTCCCCAAGGCAAAGAGCTGGGAGGAATGAAATCTCTATCAAGAAGTTCCTGTATATGAGTCATCATTTCACAAACCTCAGATGGTGCAAGACGATAAGGAGATCTTGCTACAGGCGTAGCACCTGGTACAAGATCTATCTGATATTCTACATCTCTTACCGGTGGCGAACCCGGTAATTCATCAGGTAAAACGCCCGAGTATTCAGAAACTACCTGAATGTCATTTACAGCTTTCTTCTCCATGTGTGTAACAATAACATAAGCCAAATAGGACTCACATCCCTTGGCTACAAACTTGCGAGCTTTCATCAAAGAAATCAGTGGAGTTTCAGAAGTTCTTCCTTCACCACGAGCCACAACATATGACCCGTCAGAGAAAGGAATTTTAATAATCTATTTAGAGCAAATAATCTTAGCATTTTGATTGCTAAGTCAATCCATCCTGATTACTACATCAAACCTAGCAATCGACATAACCAGAAAAGAAACTGGGAAACTAGTCCCGTCAATATCAATCAGTGCGATAGAAACTCTATGAACAACAGAGACTATCCTACCACTAGCAACTTCAACGCTTAATGGATCAGTCAGTGTACAGATAGGCAGTTGTAGTTTATCACATAAAAATGAAGAGATGAAAGAATATGTTGCTCCTAAATCAAATAAAACACAGGCAGGAGAATTATTAATGAGAAAGGTGCCAGTGATCACATCACCTGCTGTCTTAGCCTCTTCGGCTGTCATTTGAAATGCCCTGCCTGGTGCACGTGGTGCAACATTTTTCCCCCGACCCGAGGAAGATCCACCAGCTCCTCCTGATCCGGTGTTAGGACCCGACCTACAGTCAGCCGATCGATGTCCCGGCTTGCACTTTTAGCACATGTTGTCTTTATATTTACAGCTTTCAGTTGTATGCCCCTTTTGGCCACATTTAGGACACCTTGCAGTATCCTTAGTACAATGCCCGGTATGCCTAGTTCAACACTAAGCACACCATAGATCATGAGAAGGACTGTACCTTGAACTCCCTTGTTGCTGCTGGTGTTGCTATGGCTGCCTCTGCCATGATCCTCCACCTATAGCCTTCGACCCCGAAGAATGTTCAAACTTCCTTTT
Organism: Dittrichia graveolens; assembly: GCA_038502395.1. NCBI lineage: Eukaryota > Viridiplantae > Streptophyta > Magnoliopsida > Asterales > Asteraceae > Dittrichia > Dittrichia graveolens. The sequence goes on from JARJIL010000003.1 coordinate 41,173,450, forward strand.
GGAAGTTCCCCCAGCCTGTGATGCGTGATCAGTCTCATACCGGCGTGCAATATCAAATGCCTTATCAAAAGTGGTGGCAAACCGAACGGATGATCGATACTCCGGTGGCAAAGCGAGTGCAAAGCGATTAATCTTTGCATCCTCATCACGTAAAGAACCCTGCACAAAACGGATCAATTAGGTATACCTGGTGATAAGCTCCTCAACCTATCGGTTGCCTTTAGACAAGGCTCTGAACTCGTTATCCACTGCTTCTACTGCTTGGGCTGAACATTATTTAGCCCTCAAGATCCTCTGGAAAATCTGTCCAGGTCATAGAATTAAGGATGGCAACCGGTGTAGAAGCCATCACTGTATCATACCAGGAAACCGCGCGACCCAAAGCATCTTTCTAGCATAATCCACCTTCTTGGACTCTTCAGCTTCACATGTCTAAAATGCCAATTCTGTATCACGGATCACCGCTCCATGACAACCATATCCATATTACCATCGAAGGTAGGTGGAGAACACATCATAAAGGCCTTCAGTCCCATGGCCATTTTCTTCTCAGGAACTCGTTCCTCAGAGGCTTTGAGACGAGCCTCTAAGTCACGAATATAAGCCTCTCAGTCATCGCTTCCCTACATTGTCAGTCTCTAAGTTCTGTTAGATCATTAAAGTCAGATATACTTAGTATACTTTTCCATACTTGATTAATCATGTTAATCGAATAAGCAAATAATCAACAATAGTGTTAGTCATGTGAATCATATCAATCTCTCTCACACCCCAACACCTCCCGAGGAACACTTTAAATAATGGTCAAGAACCTCAATTTGAGACTGAATACTCTTTCAAGTACCCAATTCACTCAAACTTAGGCTCTGTTACCAGCTTGTAAAATCGTGATTTTGAGAACCAAATTTTTCTTTTTAAAATACAATTTAAGTTTTCAAACTGCGTGGGTTTGACTGTAAATAGAACAATCAAACATGTCTTAAAATTTAGAAATGCGGCGAAAGTAAAAGCACGTGGCAAACAATATAAACAGTCAAAATGATGCCACAAACAACATTAGGTGTTACGGACTACATAACCGGCAGAACATTATCTTAAACAAACATAAACATAGTTCAACAGAGTTTTAAACATAATAGAAGTGTTCCTCCCAAAGCATATAAACTACCCGCAGGCTCCCGAGCCCACTGAGGATTACCTGCACATGTGGAGTGTAGCATCTGTCAACTATAATAGCTAGTGAGTACCAAATAGCATGCATTCATTATAAGTACATCACATATCATCAATCATGCTCAGATAGTTGTATGCTAGCATCTCGCGATGAGCTGGCGTAGTCAGGAGGTAGCATATCTTGCAGGGGAGCTAACCCGGCTCAATGCACCAAGCTGGGGTACCAGACACATCAACCGCGCCGGTGGGGGAGCTGTTTAGCGTCCACCGTTGCGTTTTAGAACCAAACGCTTCTTCTGAGTAAAGCCCTGAGCTAAACCCACAGGGGACAACTTTGTCCCTTTGGTAGAACAGCTTCGTTCTACATGTAGGACAGCTTTATCCGGGCAAACCTTGCCCAATAGATCCGTACCGATCACAAACAGATAATCTAATTCAACCGAATCATCAATCAATGCGCGCACATATTCAATTATCATCATAGCATACACCTAATCAAGTCGATACTACATTGTGTCAACATGGTAATTTCTAGCATCATCATGCAATCCAACACTTAAACAAGTGCGTGTACAAATCATGGTATACAATTCCGTGATCATTTTTAATATATGTTATAAGTATATTAATTGTTATGTCATTCAACACTCACCTGATAGGCTAGAATAAGCAAAGACCTTGTTTTGGCACTTACGGGTTGTCAACTCGACCTATAATACCAAGACTTACCCATCAATCATTTGAACATGCAAGGAACATCTAGGGTACTTGAAACAATGCCCTAATGATGTTATTTAACCATTTATTAACTAACTATAGTAGCCCAAGCAACAACACGCGAACACATGGCCCAAAACAGCACAATAGGCTGTGTGAAGGGGGTCGCGCCGCGACACCTCTCTTGTCACGCCGCGAGGCCTGTGCTGTGCACAAACAGCTTGCTGTTTTGTGCACAGCAAGGTCATTTTTGCCCAAATCAACTCCAAATCAATTTTAGTAAAATTCTAGTGTTTCATAAGACCATTCGACACTTGTGGAAGATTTCTAACATAAAAAACTCCTATCCAATTAATTCATACAAAAATCACAATTAAATGGACAAAGACGTGCGCATAATGGCCAAAACTTGGTGTAGACCATTTCCAACACTTGCAACACACCATATACACCTAATATGATGTATTGAAGGTGTTGCAACTGACCAAAACCTTTAAACTCATTGTTTGGTATCATTTTCTAATTTCTTGCCTATTTATGGCTTATTTTTCACTATTTTAGCCAATTCAAGCAAAACTACCATTTCAATTCAAAACCAATGTTCTAATAAATTAGTACAAGCCATATGAACCTATTAAAACCTTAAAAATCAGTTCTTGATGTGTAAAACGGATTTTGGCCATTTTGACCCACTTAGGCTAAATAATGGATTTGTGCAAAAACACCACTTCTAATGCACCAATAGAGTTCTAATCAATGCTAACAAGTTATAGGATCAATTAGAACACTAAATTTCAGTTCTTGAAGGGCAAAATCAGTTTCACCCGCATTTGACCAATTTTGACCCATTTGAGCCAAAATTCAAAACCCATCAAGAACACTACTTTAATTCATGGAATTGATTCCTATACACTTATAAATGATATTAGAACCTATTTCAATCATCAATTTCAGTTCTAGATTGCAAAATCACAATAACCCATCAAAACCTAAAATTTCAAGAACATGAAGAACACTAGTATGAACAAGGATGAATTAGAACTTACAATGATCAAAGGATGTTTACAATCAACTTGTAAGACCAATTAGAAGCTCAATTCACTACTGGAACAAAGATTAGTGAGTTTTATTTCAAAACCCAAAAATCACGAACATGGTGGTTTTCATGGAAGGAACTTACAAGCTAGAAGTGAAGATGAAATATTACAGCAGATTTGAGTTATAGTCCGTGCAAAAACAGTAGCTTGATGGATCTTTTAATGACTTCTCCTTCACAAGCCAAGAAGAACACAAAGATAAGAACAAGAGAGTTGTCTGTGAAATTCATTTGTTGTGTACGTGGGTATTACAGCCATGTGCCGGCTTGTGGGTTATTATTATCCACAAGTTGGTATCTTGTTCCCCTTTCCAACTTACAACTTAACTCTCGTTTAACCGTTTCAACTAACGAGGATATTTTTGGAATCCTCGTTTGAAACCGTTCGTTATTTTATAATCTTTATCTATTTTTATTAATATTTTTAATAACCCATTTATTTATTATTTTTCATGTTTTATATCATTTCCTAGAATATATATATATATATTATTTAATTAAATTAAATAATTGACGTACCATATTCGCACACGTTTATGCCCGTTTTGAGGATGTTACAATTAACAGTGATCCTTCGAACTCGAAGTATTCACACTTCGAGTTCGAAGTCTTCATTCTTTGAATTCGAAACATTGCTTCTGTGTAGACTTCGAGCGCGTTTTCCAATTCGGATTACGTTCACTTCGAGCGCGTACAAGTTCGAAATCCTTCACACTTCGAGCAGATACTCTTTAGCTCTATAAATAGGAATTTCGAACTTGAGTTCTTCTTCATGCATTCTAATAGTTTAAATTTCTAAATTTTTCGTTACTCATATTTTCATCATTTGATCTAAGTTGTCTAAATATTTCACTTTTGTGCTTAAGTTGATCATAAACATCAGGTATACATCGTTTAAGTGTCCAAATCATGTTTAAATTAGGATTAAAACCAAAAATAAGGGATTTACTTTGTTAATATCAATTTTAAACGTGAAGTGTGTGCAAACTCTCTCTCTCTCTCTCTCTCGATATTCATCTCACTATTGATTACTTGAAGGTTCATTGTTCATCAAAATTGACCTTTCAATTGGTATCAGAGCCTAACTTGATCTAAGTTGGCTCTTGATTGGGTAAATCATTAATTAACGAGCATCATCGAAGAAGGTTACTGTTCAGAAATCGAAGCTATGAAGGTTTGAGTTGTTTTCATATTAAAATTGATCCTATTCATCTCGAAATCAATTCTATAATTGAAACAATCATTTATGGTTTGAGTTGGATCAAAATCGAATGAGTTCTTGAAGTTTTTCGTGGAATGCATCTACGGTTTTTGCTTCAATAGTTCATCTTATTTCATGGGAATGATGGATTCTTTGATATATTCGGTATCTACGAGGAATTGCGACCAAGAGGATATAAAAATCGATTGGTTTTTCATTGTTTTTGATAAGAATTGAAATTTCAGTCAAGAACATTCGAAGATGATGAAGAATAGTCGAGATCTAAGTTGTTGATCGATTTGAATTAATTTTTCGAAGATTTTGGTGTTTACTGTTGAGTTCGAGCGTGTCTAGTATTGCAAAGAAGACTTTGAGCAAGGCAGTTGAAAACAGAACCCGTAAAATCTGGAATTTGTTGCGTATAGAAGGCTTCGAGTGTATCTAATTTTCAAATTCGAAGGAAACATATCTCGAATTCGAAGACTATACACTTCGAATTATAAACCAATACAAACTCCCAAGTTCGCAACATATTCAAGACAACTTCGAGCGGATTTAAATCCCAAAGTACACTTCGAGTTCGAAGACTACTTCAAAAACTTGACTTCGAGTGCCTCATTTGAGTCCCAAATCCACTTCGAAAACAAAGCTCATCAACTTCGAGCGTATTAATTCCCAATACACTCCGAATACAAATCTTTTAAAACCTTACCTCGCATTCAAAGATCACTGTTCGAAAGACACTTTGAAACACTTCAGACCAAACAACTGTTCCATTCGACGTAAACATCCAAGTTCACTTCGAATTCCTAATTACTTCACTTCGAATTCAAAAGAAGATTCACTTTGAATTCATTGTTCAATTTGAAGTCATCACTTCGAATCATTACTTCTAATTCGAAGGAACCATCTTTGAACCCAATCACCCAACTTATTCCAAGTTAATGATCACTTTGAAACTTTCAAGTAATTAAATTAAAATGTCAAGTTCCAATTAGATATTGGCCATTGGCACGGACTCCAAACCCCCTGTTCTCTTCCACAATGACTATCTAGTATGGAAAGGGAGGTTCATGGATTTTCTGGAACATAATGAAGTTTATGGTGAAATGATGATCGATTCTATTCTCAACAGAGAAAAGAAATTCTACAGAATCATGGATGCACAACCTAACAACAACCCTCCAATTGTAACACCGCAATTTTAGAGTAAAAGTTTTGACTTTAAAAAAACTAATTTCAAACATTATTTAAGTTTGATAACAAAACAGCAGAAGTCTTAAAACATTTTCTTTATTTACAAACGGATGTAACCAATATTAATACCAACCGACCATCATACTTGCAATAAGCAACAAATGTCCCAGCACAATAAAAGCACTCCCATGCCCAGGCTAAGCATACATCTTCAAAACATATATAAATATACTAGGAGGGGGTTAGCTTTAAAAGCTAGTGAATACAAACTTAACCCTAAGCATCATGCAGCACATAGGGCATCATATTCTTCACATCATAAGCATAGCAACATGGCAACATAGATATATGTGAGTCATATAACACAAGATTTAGTAAACAATGCTATCCTATCACATAGCGTAGTACTGATCCTACCAGCAGGCATCATATCTTGCCAGGTAGCTAATCAGACACTACCATCCGTGCTGGTTTCATCACATAAGTGACTCTACCTGCTCGTTCAGGAGCCAAAGGCTCTAGGCTCAGCCATTTAAGGCAATCACCCCATATAATCTAAGGAACGGCACTCGAGTACCATTGATCCCGAACTGTCGCCCGAAGGCCTCATAGGATCCAGCCGAAGATGACCTTAATTAACATATTTGTCCGGACATTCACATAGCTCATCAATAACCCTTTACATGGACACAAGCATGCATGCATTTACGTATAACAAATATTCAACAATACATGCACATGTACTTAAATACATGTCTGGCATATCATTTATCATGGCAATACTTGTTTCAACATGGGGATCCTTTCGGGGTCCAATATTATATATATATATATATATATATAACAATAATTCCACATGGTTGATTCAAATCAGGATCCATAGCATACATAATAACAAGTTCTAACTAGGCGGCTCCAATTTGGATCCGCTGGCATGCACTCTACAATAACTGACAACTTAACAAGGAGGATCCATAAACATGCATACATATCATATAATACGTATTTATTCATTATCATTGTAAAAATAAACCGTACAGACATCTATACTTAGCGTTTATATAAACACCAGTTTAAATTCACTTTATAATCTTACTAATCCTAATCATAATTATCATATATCGTATATACCTAATGGTAATAAGTAAATCCATATATACTGCATAATGGTTACAAGTTAACTCGGTACTCACCTGAGTCCATGATGCTCGTATTAATCTTCTAACGATGCCTTTTAGTCCATATATAAACCTATAATTATAGCCCAAGCATCGGTACGCGAAAAACAGTAAAACTGCTAACTGACGCCCTGACGCGTCTCGTCCCAATTACTGACGCGTCGCGTCATGCTGGAAACGTCGGTCGCGGCGCTACTCTTTAAAATGTTGCGGCACGACGCAAAAACACCCAAAACCGCCATTTATTTTCTGTAGATAAAAACTCGACTAAAGATCATCTAAATCAATCCCAAACTTCTCCTAACATTTACAAAGCTTGTTTGGGACTATTTAGGCACTTTATTATATTAAAATCAAAATAATCCCATTAAAATAGTTTAGACTCAAAACATCAGTTTTGATCTTATATTCACTTATTTACATAAAGATAGTCTGTCTAAGTTATAGGGACCAATAGGAGACCTCCTAAAATCACTTAATTTCAAAAATTAAGATCTGATTCAAGAACTCCAAACCAGTGTATAATTGAAACTTAATCATTTGTACACTCTCCTATCCTCTTAAGGAGTCTACTAACATATATTAAAACTTATTTTAACAATCCTTTCAAGATTTGGGTAAATTACCCATTAACACTCCAAACATTCTAAAACAATAAACAAAAGTAGATAAGAATACTTACTTGTCCCCAGATGATAGTTGCAATCTTCTCTTCCTAATCTCCACTTGAAACTTGATTAACTCTTTAATTATTTGAGCTATGTATGTGTTGTGCTTATTCGTAGGAAGAAAGAAAAAGAAAGAAAAGAAAGAAAAGAAAGAAAGAAAAGAAGAAGAATTAAAGAACAAAGAAACGATGAAGATATACTCAAGGAAAGGGGTTGCCGCCTCTTTGGTTGGTGGCCCCTTTTGGCGGGTATTCCGCTCCCCTTTTCAACTTACAACTCATCCAGACGCTATTCGTAAATTCTAACGAGGATATATTTGAAATCCTTATTTCAAGCCATTCAATAATTAATAACTATTATTAGTTTTCATCAACTTTTATCAACACCTCATTTAGTAATAACAACATACATATCGTCCTCATATAAACTTAGAATTCTTATTTATTTCACAAGGGTACAACCCTAAATACAAGGGGTACAACTAGGCCCATTTTGGGGTGTTACAAATCTACACTCCTTAAACAGGATTCCGTCCTCGGAATCCTGCCACATCTATACATGTAGTCATAACTACATTTATCATTCAAAAATAAGCAACACTTACAATTAAGCTTAATATCAGCATGAAACATCAAATACATCACTTTGGGTTTTTACATTCATCATGACCTCTATTTCACATTATAGGGTTCAATAAAATCTTACGAATGGGTCACCATTCATCTTACATTCAAACTTTACACGATATCTACTTCTTCTATCACAATACAAATGTTCCCGTCTGTAGTCATCATTAACAACTTAACTAGATTTTAAACACTTATTTCTCTAATCCGTACACGCACACGTACATGTAAAGATACATACTCTCATGGTTTTATCTCATTACTTTACATACATTTCTATACTCTGATTACTAATGTTTAACATCTGTTTCACTTATGGATCTTTGGTTAACATCTTCAATCATTCATACATAACCACTTTACCTCAAAAGGTTAAATCCTATTCACAAGTACACTCTTGTTTAAGTACATATCCTTAGACAAGGATTGTCTCAATTAAATTAATAGACTCTAGTGAATCCATTACTCTCATTACCTTCTAATCATTATCTTTCATAATTGGATTCACATACTAGCATGATCAATTTAATCACCTTTTATCACACTTTACACTTACAATGTCTGTATAATACAATCTTACAACTGATTATGTAACATCAATCACACATTCAATACTTAAATACTTCATTATCATATTAACATCAATAACACTCACATTATACTTACAATAGTTGTTTATCTTCCAACTGAGGCAGTGTTCAATAGAACCTGCTATCTAATTAGACACTTTGCTTAATTCAACCTTAACATCATTGGTTCTTGCATCACTTTCTTTCACATTATGTCTTTTTAAACAATTTCTCATATTTCATCTTATGTTAAGAATGGTGTTTATCAAAACACTACCCATTCATAACATTAACTAAATTTCATTCGTATATATATATACTTCACTTTAGTAAATCACCACTTGTGAGTTTACCACTTATTTTCAAACACACTTAATCTTTCTTAACTTACCTCATAAGGGTCTCTACTCTTATGATCACAGTTACACCCGTAGGTGAACTTATTATTTCTGGAAATTCATACCATACATGAATTCCCATGCACCATTGCAATTTTACATCTATGTATTACTTTATACACCTCATAATCTTAGATTTTGTTTATTACCAAATGGGACTATGTGTCCCATTTTTGTCTCACTAACTTCATTCGTTTACTTGTAACCACCGATTATTCAGGGTTACCTTCATATTTATTTCACTCTCAACTTTAGAAATTATCAACTCTTTACTTATACATTTGGACCTTTATGTCCCTATGTCATTGTTCACTTGAACCATGACATATCATTACTTATACTTCTTGGAAATCACACACATTTGATTTAATTAAACACATAATCAACCGTTGGGCTTTGAGCTCATTACATTAAATCTTCACAATGATTTTATGACTACTATTTGTTCTCACGTTCGATCTCACAAGCGGTTCAACTGTGAAGTGTTAATTACACTTACACATTTCAATCCGAACAACTTACGACTTTCTTTCTAATACCAATGACAACTACTAACTCAATAGAGTTAATGTTACTTCTGTTCAATTTCATTCAGCATTTTGGGTTAACAAATCTTGAATCCACAATTCTTCTTTTATTAATCACTTAAATTTCATCAACACGCTTATAGCGTTTCACATATCATTTAGAGTTTCATCTATTATAAAAACATCATGTACCATTGTGGTACCACATCACATCTAAAGTATACTTCTTCAATATCTTTATATTTCAAATTTAATTCTTATCAACTCATGTTAGTTTAATATTTCATCATCAATCATTCTAATTATTTAAAGTTAGAACGGTTGTATTTAATTAATATTCGACTTTAATCAACATTTATCTTAGCATAGCTATTCATCAAAACTCTTCTTCATACTGTAGGATTCAATTAAAATCTGTGATTAGACTACATCATTAACTATATATTACTTTTCATAGGAACTGAGAACAGTTCTCCTGTTTATCATACTACTAGTAATTCACAAGACTACTATTATTTCAGCTATTCATTTGGCATCACTCTTAATCTATCATTTTCAATTTGATTACATCAGATTGATCTAAACATCACTTTATTATGTAACCAATAAATATATTGGTAGTCGTATTTTTTAACTTTTACGGTTATCATTCTGAGTTATCTTGCATAACCCTACCAATTTGTACCATTAAGGAACTTATCATAAGTTTTACATACTTACTAGTTTCATGGTTCAATACGTTCTTGCTTCCAATTCACTTCTTGTGACTTAACATCAAGCTATCACTTTCATTCTACTAGGCAATCCTATCTCTAGGCAACCTAGTTTAGCAATACTGAAGCAAGAATCATTCTTGCCTCACAAATATCTGCATATAATGCATAACATAGTCATAACAATTTTGGGACACTATGATGGTCGGGCCCGAGTTTGAGACTGAACACCCATGAGATGTCCAATTCACTCAAACTTAGGCTCTGATACCTAATTGTAACACCGCAATTTCAGAGTAAAAGTTTTGACTTAAAACAAACTAATTTCAAACAGTATTTAAGTTTGATAAAAAAACAGCGGAAGTCTTAAAACATTTTCTTTATTTACAAACGGATGTTACCAATATTAATACCAACCGACCATTATACCTGCAATAAGCAACAAATGTCCCAGCATAATAAAAGCACTCCCATGCCCAGGCTAAGCATACATCTGTAAAACATATACAAATATACTAGGAGGGGGTTAGCATTAAAAGCTAGTGAATACAAACTTAACCCTAAGCATCATGCAACACATATGGCATCATATTCTTCACATCATAAGCATAGCAAGATGGCAACATAGATACATGCGAGTCATATAACACATGATTTAGTAAACAATGCTATCTTATCACATAGCGTAGTGTTGATCCTACCAGCAGGCATCATATCTTGCCTGGTAGCTAATCCAGCTCAACAATTTTCCACCAAGGAATCAGACACTACCATCCGTGCTGGTTTCATCACATAAGTGACTCTACCTGCTCGTTCAGGAGCCAAAGGCTCTAGGCTCAGCCATTTAAGGCAATCAGCCCATATAATCTAAGGAACGGCACGCGAGTACCATTGATCCCGAACTGTCGCCCGAAGGCCTCATAGGATCCAGCCGAAGCTGACCTTAATTAACATATTTGTCCGGATATTAACATAGCTCATCAATAACCATTCACAAGGACGATAGCATGCATGCATTTACGTATAACGAATATTCAACAATATATGCACATGTACTTAAATACATGTCTGGCATATCATTTATCATGGAAATACTTGTTTCAACATGGGGATCCTTTCGGGGTCCAACATTATATATATATATTACAATAATTCCACATGGTTGATCCAAATCAGGATCTATAGCATACACAATAACAAGTTCTAACTAGGCGGCTCCAATTTGGATCCGTTGTCATGCACTCTACAATAACTGACAACTTAACAAGGCGGATCCAATCCGGATCCATCAACATTCATACATATCATATAATACGTATTTATTGATTATCATTGTAAAGATAAACTGTACAAGCATCTATACTTAGCGTTTATATATACACCAGTTTAAATTCACTTTATAATCTTACTAATCCTAATCATAATTATAATATATCGTATATACCTAATGGTAATATGTAAATCCATATATACTGCATAATGATTACAAGCTAAGTCGGTACTCACCTGAGTCCATGATGCTCGTATTAATCTTCTAACGATGCCTTTTAGTCCATATATAAACCTATAATAATAGCCCAAGCATCGGTACGCGAAAAACAGTAAAACTGCTAACTGACGCCCTGACGCGTCTCGTCCCAATTACTGACGCGTCGCGTCATGCTAGAAACGTTGGTTGCGGCGCTACTCTTTAAAATGTTGCGGCCATTTATTTTTTGTAGATATAAACTCGACTAAATATCATCTAAATCAATCCCAAACATCTCCTAACATTTACAAAGCTTGTTTGGGACTATTTAGGCACTTTATTATATTAAAATCAAAATAAACCTATTAAAATAGTTTAGACTCAAAACATCAGTTTTGATCTTATATTCACTTATTTACATAAAGATAGTCTGTCTAAGTTATAGGAACCAATAGGAGACCTCCTAAAATCACTGAATTTCAAAAATTAAGATCTGATTCAAGAACTCCAAACCAGTATATAATTGAAACTTAATCATTTGTACACTCTCCTATCCTTTTAAGGAGTCTACTAACATATATTAAAACTTATTTTAACAATCCTTTCAAGATTTGGGTTAATTACCCATTAACACTCCAAACCTTCTAAAACAATAAACAAAAGTAGATAAGAATACTTACTTGTCCCCAGATGATAGTTGCAAGCTTCTCTTCCTAATCTCCACTTGAAACTTGATTAACTCTTTTATTATTTGAGCTATGTATGTGTTGTGCTTATTCTTAGGAAGAAAGAAAAAGAAAGAAAAGAAAGAAAGAAAAGAAGAAGAATTAAAGAACAAAGAAACGATGAAGATATACTCAAGGAAAGGGGTTTGCCGCTTCTTTGGTTGGTGGCCCCTTTTGGCGGGTATTCCACTCCCCTTTTCAACTTACAGCTCATCCAGACGCTATTCGTAAATTCTAACGAGGATATATTTGAAATCCCTATTTCATGCCATTCAATAATTAATAACTATTATTCGTTTTCATAAACTTTTATCAACACCTCATTTAGTAATAACAATATACATATCGTCCTCCTATAAACTTAGAATTCTTATTTATTTCACAAGGGTACAACCTAAATACAAAGGGTACAACTAGGCCCATTTTAGGGCGTTACACCAATTGTTGGAATAGTGAGAGAGAAAACTCATGATGAGTTAACAGCTGCAGAGAAAGAAAGAAAGAAGGCTGATAGGTTGGCTAAGTATTATCTCAAACAAGGTATATCATCTGAGATGTACATGAAGGTTGATAGCTTAGCTACTGCTAAAGAGAACTGAGCAAGGAGAACATATAAAAAGAACACAATTGGTGAACATGTTTCACGAATTTACTGCCACGGAGAACGAACTGTTAATTGACACTTACAATCGTTTCTGCAAGCTCCAGAATGAACTCAGGACAAACAAGGTTGAAAGGAGAGATTTGGATATCAATTGCGTGTTTCTTCGTGCTCTAGGACCGGAATGGAAAGAGCATGTCAAGCTGTACAAACACATCAACCAAAACCTTACAATTGTCACATACCCAACATTTTTGGCTAGCCTTAGTTGCTTCAGAACCATCCCCCCGCGAGTCCTCCAGAACCCAGAAGTTCAAGCAAGTGGCTTTATCATACTCAGAATCTGATGAGTCAGATGGTACGGAAATGGAACAAGTCATCAAGGCCATGTCATTCATCACCAAGGCTTTCAAGAATAGGTACTCTAAAACCAACAATCGCCAAAGGTACGCATCTAGGTCTCGAAGACCAGAAAACTATAAGGTGGCTGAGAAACCAAGGATTGCTAAGGAGGAGAGAAAAGAAGATCGAAAATGCTACAATTGTGGAGGAAACGGCCACTTCATAAAAGACTACACATAGAAAAAGAAGAAACACGCCGAGTACTATAATCAAAAGCTTAGGCTAGCCAAAAGGAAGAGTGCAGGAAGGGCCATGATGGTGGAAGAAGACAAGTTCCTCACTGACACTGATGATAGTGATCTTGAGGAGGAGGCACAAGCTCAATTTTGCCTAATGGCAGACATTGAAGATGAGTTCACTAATGATGAAGCAGAGCCCGAGGCTCATTATGACAATTCTAATGATGAAGGGCTTGATGCTGCAAATGATGATGATGAGCTACACTCTAACTCCATTGCAGGTTGTGGTCTGAGCATGGAACATGTTCAGATCATCATATCACGAATGAAAATGTTAGAGAAGAAGGTACTACAATCTAAATTAACCAAAGAAAAGCTAAAAGAAGTAATCAAAAATCAACAAATGGAATCAATACATGTTGATAGAGAAATTGAGGAGCTCAAAACAAAAATCATTGAAAAAAAACGAACTCATTGAGCTAACTGCAAACACGAGCACCCAATTACATGATTATAAAGCAGAAAAGATCAGCGTAGAAAATGACGCAAAATTTATCCTCCAAGAGAAGGGTGCATTGTGCTAAAAAATCAAAGAGCTTGAAAACACACCGATAAAACGGGGTCAAACAGAACAAACCATTTTTCTCAATAAATCAAAAGAAAGAAAATTCTTAAAATGGACCTATGATGGTCTTGGATTTGAAAACCCACGAATCAATGAGAAAGTGACGGCCAAACAATTGTATGATTTCAATTTAATGAATGCTGGCATCACTAACAAAATGGTATTTGTTGGACGAGAAGAAGAGGTTGTGGAAGAAGATTTTAAAAGAAACACTCTACTAAAATCTGAAATTTATTTTAACTATCAGGAATTAAATGATTCTATCTCGTCTGAGCCTCAAAAGCTCAGTACAACATATGAGTCTAATGGTTTTACATATCCTGATGATCTCAAAAAGCCCCGCAAGAAGTTCTAGAAGCCCGAATATATATACCACATATGGTGTTACAAAGGCAACTCGAAATGCTCGTAGCTTATTATTATCAAACCATTATCACTGATGATTTAGAAAGAGAAATAAATAAATCAGAAAAGAATCTTCCATGTCACTGTCAAAAGAAAATCTTGACATGCACTTCCACTCCATCTACTTCCCAACCAACACGGAAATATACCAGAGAAGAAAAAGGGAAATCTAAGGTGGAAGAATCATGGACTCAAAAGTCACAACATAAATCAACTGAAGTGACCACAAGGCAACCGAATGTCATTCCCAAAGCCAATCTCACACACTCTTCCAAGAACAAAAAAAAGTTACCAACAAAAGTTGTCCAAAAGAACACAAAACCATTCACACCTAACCACGTTTTAAATGTTTCAGATGTAAGCAGAAAAGACAACAAGATGAGGAGTGTTTGCACCAATGGAAACCGAAGAAAGTTTAAACCCAGTTTTTCTAAGCCTTGTTTTGACTTTACCAAAAAGTGTCATCACATTTCGAATTTCTTTAGTAACTGTAATTCACTTTCCACAAAAGAAATGAAAGCAAGCACACTTTTTTGCACAAGTCATGGGTGTTTGCATGGACATTGTGAATACAAGTGTGAATATGATAAGCTTTGAAAAACAAATGGGAATTAGTGTGTGTGTGAAGTGGAGACCACAAGGGTCGAATCAAATAAGTGCCCCCTTTATTACATCACATGGAATAGTCATTTATCAGTGGGTGACTAAACACGCTTTAAAACGCATGAATTATTGGATCTATGAAAATAGACTAATCATTATTCAAGAGCTTGAAACATACAGAAAGGGAGGATACAGAGAGTTTTTAAAGGCTTGGAATACTACTGAATCTAAAACATGGAAATCTCAATTACAACGTACCAAGTTTCTCTCATCAAAAGGAAATTCAAATTCTTCAAAAACATCAAGATCAAAAGCAAAATCAACCAAACAGCGGGAATCAAAACAATCTACCATAAAATCCAAACCTGTTACCACAAAAAAGGAACCCAAATCTCAAACAGTTGTAAAACCCAAAACGATTCAAATTTGGCAACGAAAAGATGTGGTTTAGGTAGTGGACGTCAAAGACATAGAAACTTCACCAATTCTTGAAAGAGGAGAAATCCCTCTACCCATTGCATCAAAAATTGTTCCTGATCCTTTCTGGATTAAAATTTCAATGTTTAACAAAGAACAACAAATGACTCAATGGAACACATAGAAAATAATACATTGTATTTTTCAAGACGTCATTGACACTAGAGTTTCATCTAAGAAGCAAGGACCCATTTCAACATGGGGACCTAAACCATCGTTCTTTTCTGTGTGTAGGAACCCAATCTCTGGTACCTGGACTCAGGATGCACCAAGCACATGACCGGTGACAAGCGTCTTCTCAACAACTTCGTTCCCAAGTACTCCGGGAATGTTTGTTTTGGGAACGACAATGTTGCACCGATACTGGGGTACATATATATAGAAAAGAAAATTATCAAAATAAAGAAGGTTTCTTATGTAGAAGGACTAGGCGATAATCTGTTTAGCATTGGCCAGTTCTGTGACAAAGATTTGGAGGTTACATTAAAAAAGAATTCTAGTTCAGTGACAACAGAAACAGGTGATGTACTACTTGCGGGAACACGAAAGTCTAACTTGTATTCAATTTATCTGAACAACTACAACACGAAGACCTCCGTTTGTCTACTCAGCAGAGCCTCATCAGACTTAACTGGGCAGTGGCATAGAAAACTCTCACATCTCAACTTCCACAACATTAACAAACTGGTTACTGGAGATCTGGTGAGAGGCCTGCCTAAGTTGAAATTCTCCAAAGATCATCTGTGTGCACACTGTGAAAAGGGAAGATGAAATGCTCTTCTCACAAAGTTAAGAAAATCTCCAGTACAATGAAAATAACGGACCTTCTACACATGGATCTATGCGGTCTGATGAGAGTACAAACACGCAATGGGAAGAAGTATATCCTAGTAATTGTCGATGATTACTCTAGGTATACTCGGGTCAAGTTCTTAAGGTCAAAAGATGAAGCAACTCCTTCTATCATCAGCAGCTTCATCAAACAACAACAGAACAAGTATGAACACAGTGTTGCCTCCATTAGCACGGATAATGGAACTGAGTTCAAGAACAAAGGATTGTCTAACTACCTTGACCTCGTGGGGATCACTCATCAATTTTCTGCAGCATACACTCCACAACAGAATGGAGTGGTGGAACGACGCAACCGAACTCTGGTTGAGGCTGCTTGTACAATGCTTTCTTACTCTGGTCTCCCGCCTTCCTATTGGGCTGAAGCCGTTAGCACTGCGTGTTACACACAGAATCATTGTTTCATACATAAGCGTTTCAATAAAACACCATATGAATTAGCAAATGGCATTGTACCTAATATCAAATATCTTCATATATTTGGTCATAGGTGCTTTGTACTCAGTGAAAAGGATAATATAGGGAAATTCGAAGCCAAGGCTGATGAAGCAATTTTCCTAGGTTATCCACATGAGTTAAAAGCCTACAGGGTGTTAAATAAAAGAAGTAACTATGTTATGGAAAGTATAAAGGTTACATTCGACGACATGTTGGATGTTAATACATTTCAAAAAGGAAATGAAGTTGCTTCTTGACAAGTCAGTTCAGGACCAGTACTTCAAATAAAAGAATCAAATTGAACACAATTTAGATTTCTTATTTGATTTCTTACAGTCTGAATCTAATGTTCAAAATGCTGGTGACAGGAATGATGCAGTGTCTCCTGCTACAACTACAACGGAGGTTGACAACTCGTCTTCGTATCCAACCATGGATTCTCCGTCTACATCAACTATCAATGCAGTCATAGTTCCTCATGAGCCGGTTTATAAGGGAACTCCAATCTATGATTCAGACCCAATATCAACAGAGGAAGACATTGAACTCTCAAATCGTTTAAATGAGTTCTTTCCTCTGATCCAAAACCCCCGAGTAATAAGATGGACACAATCCCACTCTGAATCTCAAATTATAGGAAATGTTCAAGATGGAGTAAGAACTCGTTCTACAACGGCAAATGAGTGTCTTTATTCTAGTTTCTTATCTATGATAGAACCCACCAAAGTCTCCGATGCTTTAAATGATGTAGATTGGGTCATTGCAATGCAAGAAGAACTTCACCAGTTCGAAAGACTCAAAGTTTGGAGATTGGTACCACTTCCAGAGGGAAAATCAGTGGTTGGTACCAAGTGGATTTTTAAGAACAAAGGTGTCAGGATCGAATATTACCAAAATCAATAACAAGAATTATCTTTTGAATTTAAATCAGAGTTTAAATAAAAGACAATCTTTGAGCTTGATCACAATCAACTAAGAAGTTGCGGAATCACACTTAATTGGTCAATAAAGGTTTTAAACACAAGAACAATTCAACCAACTCAATGAAATACTTTCAAAACACAAGATGTTTATTAATAATCAAAGATGATTACAATATTCACCTACACCTCCAATCTAACTCTTTTGTTAGACGAAGAACACACTTTGTTCTAAGGTTTTAAAGAAAACTTGGAGGCTAATACACTTTCAGAAAACAATAAACAATACGAGTAAGTGCAAACTATGACAGAGTTGAATTACAAAACTATCGATATTAACATAATATTCTAAAATAAGTATTTATAAACTCTTGATCTTCCTTGAATCATTGACAGTTGGTTAATCTTCTATCTTGTGAGATAATCTTGATAATCTTCGAAATTGATAAGATATCCTTCAGATCCACAAAGATAGCACCTTCCAAATGTAGCTCAACAGAAATTGTTTGTTAAATGTGATTCTTCTAACCGTCTCCTCTTTCATGCCTTTCAACAGTTGTCATAATCATTCTAACAGCTCTGAGTTCTTTGTACTAACAAATGCAACATTCACCACAACTGTTAGTTACAACTCTTTTCCCAAATCAACTAACAGCTTTCAACTGTTTCTTCACAAACACACTAACAGTTTTACCTTTGCATGACCAACAGTTTCAATCACTTAGCAAATTTCCCAACAATCTGCCCCTAACTTAAAGTATTGAACAATACACTTAAGTTGTTTTATAGGGTTCAACCACAGAAAAATTATCATAAGCTAAGAAAACATGAAGTATGCAAAGTCAAACTATTTCAATCAAAACATAATGAAAGAAGATTACACTTTCTTTGACTGTAATGATTCCAACTTTTCTTTTAACCTCTGAATAAGATCTTCCTTAACTTTCGTAGGGCCAAAGAACTTTGCTTTCAACAAATATAAGAGCTTTGTTTTGTTGTGCTCTATAAATTCAATGTCAAACCATTGGATAATCGCCTTTCTCATAACTAGGTGATAGGTCCTTGACTTAGCATACACCTTTACAGTACTGATTGGGAAAGCTTCCTCAGCTATCAGCATGGGCATAACCTTCAGAGGATCACATATACTCGTTAAATGCCTCATTAGCACTCTGACTTCAATCCCAACAGTTTCTCCAAAATGACTTGTGCCATATTCATACATTTCTTGCACATCTCTTCTTGTCACACTTTCCGTTAGCTGTAAAAAGCTAGCATAGCTTTCTATTGGTTCATGTTCTCTCACAATTGTCACCCCTTGCTTTCCTGTTTCAATTCATAACATTTCAAATCTCCACTCAGTGATGTGAGATTTTTGCCCTAGCTAAACTTCCACAAGCTTTTCCAATTTCTTTTCAACCTCCACTCTGAGTCTGTCTTGTAAAATTGTTTGAATCATACCAGCTTTGACCTCTTCTGAATATTTTTGAGTTCTTTGAGACTGTTGAGTCTTAATTGTTGCCTTTTTCTTTTCAACCCCTTTTTCTCTTAACTCCCTTATCCACCTTCTTTCCTCTTTCCTCTTCATCAATTTCCTTTGTAAAATCAGCAGCCATCTTTTGAGCTAGTTATAGATCTCTTTCTTCTTGTTGCTTAATCTCAACATTCAACCTTTGTGCTAGCTCATGATCATGTTCTTCTTGTTGTTCTTTTGACATTTTGAGCTTTGGAATATTAACCACAATCTCCTTTCCCTTACCTTGCACAGGAGGCATCTTCTCATCCTTCTTTGCTTCTACAATCACAATGCCTTTGAACCCTGGCTTTGGTATAATTGGCTCTAGCTTTGACACTTTACCATCAAGCCATCCATCATCAATCTTCTGAGCCATTTTGAATGTGCTGATATTAAGTGCTTGAGCACCAACTGCAATCAATTGATCTTGTTTAGCTTTGGACCATGATTTGAATACATCTGTTGTTGGGTAATCTCCAGACATGATCATCCTATTTACCAAAACTCTATCAACTGCAGACAATTTATCTTCATTTGATTGAGCACTTGCAGTTGTTTGTAGTTGTTCTGGAGCAACTGTTGTTTGTAGAGTTGCAACTGTTAGAGTATCTGGTGTAGCTGGGGCTTGTGTTGTAGCTTGAGAAATGGTAGCAGAGGGTGATATTTGAGTATCATGAGCTGTGGGTTCCAGAGTTGATGGTGTAGCAATGATTTAGGCTTCATGCTCAACTATGGCAGCTCTATTTCTTGAAAGAAACTCCACCATTGCAGAGAGTGGTGGAGTGATGGCACCAGAAAAATTCTTGCCATTGATCAACAGTTTGCTCAATGTGGAGGCCACATGAGCAGAGGGAATCAAGACCCTCTTGTGAGTTTGAAGATTTGGCAATAAAGAGTTTAAATAGGTTTGCACAAATCGGGGGTACATCAAAAAGAGAACATATTTTGTCCTGAGATGTTTTACCATACCATTAAAAATTAATTTAGAAAAGTTGAAGCAACGATTGTTGGCCAAACAGATTAAGGCCAAAGCAATGTTACTTCCAAACTCATTCCATCCAGTTCTTTTGGGGCTGATACATTGTTGTAAAGTGTGAATCAAATATTTCCAATGTGCACAAAATTGCCCTTTGTAGAAGGTACCCTTTCCCCTAGGGCCCTCATACCCCAGCTTGATCAACTCATCGTGCAAAAATTCCAATGAGACCGAATCAGAATACTCACCCTCAAGATCATCAAGGTGAAGGTGTTCTCGAATGGTATTCTCAGAGAGTGAAATAGCATGATTATCAACGTTTGAAGTTATCCATTGCACTCCATCTACTTCAGTGATTGTAGCGTTTTTCCAGAATTGATCGAGATGAGAAGTGTAGATGGTTGGATTGATGGTTAGAGCAGTGTTGAGGTTTGACAGCGTAAGGTAGTTGATCATGTCATGAAAGACATGCAACTCAGCAGGTTTAGAGAGGAAAGCTAGCATGTTGTGTTCCTTGACAAACGGAAGAGGAGCCATGGCGATTTCGAAGAGAAAGTCTAGGGTTTAGCATTCGATTGAAGTTTAGTAAGCGTTATGAAAACTGCGAGGAGGGAATGGCTTATATATGTAATGCATAATAAATGCAATTCAAAATGCCTTAGAATATCTGCAAAGACTGAACTACCTTTGACTAATAGTTGAAGGAAAACTAAGAACTAACAGTTGAGAATTGTTTGGTTAATGAACTTCAACTGTAACACTCCCCCATAAATGATCAGGCAGCTTGCCTAACAGTTGTGACACCTATGTAGTAACAGTTGAGAACTGTTAGTTTCAATTTGCACTGTAGATCCCTAAACACTTACATAAACAGTTGTTAGACTTAAGACTAACAGTTTCAAACTGTTAGAGTGAAAACACAAAAACACATAAAAATAAGCTAACAAACCATTATTCTAAGTTAATCATTCCAATATTTGAGATCAGAAAGTTAAACCTGCTCACATCAAATGCTTTAGTGAACAGATCAGCTAACTGATCATGAGTATGAACTTTCAAAACTTGGATTAACTTTTTCTCATTGCAATCTCTGATGAAGTGAAACCTGATCTCTATGTGCTTTGTTTTTGAATGCTTCACAGGATTGGTAACAATGCTGATAGCACTTGTGTTATCAACATAGATAGGAGTATTCAAGAAAGTCATACCATAATCCAGAAGCTGATTCTGGATCCACAATATTTGTGAACAGCAACTTGATGCAGCAATATATTTAGCCTCAGTTGTTGAAGTTGAAACTGTTGTTTGTTTCTTGCACTGCCATGATACCGACTTGGAGCCAAAGAATTGACATCCTCCAGAAGTTGATTTCCTATCCACATTAGCTCCACCATAGTCACTATCAGAGTATGCCACCAATTCAAATGGTGAATCCTTAGGATACCAAAGACCCAGTTTTTGTTGGCCTTTGAGGTACCTAAAAATCCTCTTTACAGCAAATAGATGTGACATCTTGGGATTGCATTGAAACCTGGCACAAACACACACAACAAACATTATATCTGGTCTAGAAGAAGTTAAGTACATTAATGAACCTATCATAGACGTATACAAGTGTATGTCTACATCCTCCCCCTCAGGATCTGCTCCCAACTGTTTGTGTGTTTCCATTGGAGTACTTACCAGCTTCACATCTTGATAGCCAAACTTGTCCAAAATGTCTTTGACATACTTTGACTGACTGATAAAGATACCAGATGGCTTCTGCTTCACCTGTAATCCCAAGAAAAATGTAAGTTCTCCTATGGAACTCATCTGAAATCTCTTATGCATGATGGTTTCAAACTCCTTGCAAAGATTGTCATTAGTGGATCCAAAGATTATATCATCAACATAGATCTGTACAAGAAAAATCTCTGTTTTAACAATCTTTGTAAACAATGTTTTATCAATTGTGCCTCTTTTAAAACCATTCTCAATCAAATGAGATGACAATGTCTCATACCAAGCTCTAGGAGCCTGATGTAACCCATACAAGGCTTTATCCAACCTATATACCCTATCAGGATACTTTGAGTCTTCAAAACCAGGTGGTTGACACACATATACCTCCTCATCAATAGTTCCATAGAGAAAAGCGGATTTGACATCCATTTGATATACCTTAAACCCTTTGAAGCTTGCAAAAGCAACGAACAATCTAATTGCTTCTATTCTTGCAACTGGTGCAAAGACATCATCATAATCTATACCCTCTTCTTGAGTATAACCATGTGCAACAAGTCTAGCCTTATTCTTGATGACTATTCCTCTTTCATCCTTCTTATTTCTGAACACCCACTTGGTGCCAATTGCTCTTTTGCCTCTTAGAAGTTCTACCAACTTCCAAACTTGCTGAAGTTGGAACTGTAAAAGTTCCTCTTGCATTGCTTCTACCCATGAAGGGTCTTTTAATGCCTCTATTGCTTTCTTTGGTTCTATTTGAGATAGAAAGCAGGCATTGACATCAAACTGTTTTCATTCTGCAGCATAGCTCTTGTTATAATGGGAGTGGTGGGATCACCTATAATCTGCCTTATAGGATGATTCTTGTGAACTCTTGATGTAGGAATGCTTTCTTCAGGCAGTACATTCCCCAAATTTGACATATCAACCTCAGAGACACTTTCATTCCCAGAAGAGTTACATACTTGATGTGCAACTGTTTGCTGTTTAGATGCATGGTGTTGTTGAGGAACATGAGATTCCATGTCCTTTGAAGGATCAGCATCATCATTCATTTGACCAACAGCATTGGAAGAATTACTTTGAGTCAGGGGAATCACTACAAAGTCTTTAGGAACTTTGTTTTCACCAACAGCTGTTGGGATTGAACTAACAGTTTCAAAACTGTTTGAATTGTTGGAGATAGTTTGTTGGTCTGAACCAACAGGTGCAGGGACACCTGCAACTGTTTATGTGGAAAACTCAAAAGAAAGAGATTTAGCTCATGCATCAATATCAAATAACCACTCAGGACCATTACCTGCAACATTGATCTTATTTTCATTGAAAGACACATTCATACTCTCTTCTATGATCCTAGAAATATTGTTGAAAACTCTATATGCTTTGCTTTGAGTGGAGTATCCTACAAAAAAACCTTCTTCTACTTTACTTTCAAACTGCCTTATTGTGACTTGGTATTAAGAATAGTGCAGGGACATCCAAATGGTTTTAGAAAATTGATCAAAGGCTTTCTTTTAAGAAACAACTCATAGGGTGTTTTTCCTTTGGACTTGACAACTTGTACTCTATTCTGAACATAGCAAGCAGTGTTCACAGCTTCTGCCCAGAATGTCATTGGGAGCCTAGAATCAGTTAGCATTGATCTAGCAGCCTCTATCAAAGTCCTATTCCTTCTTTCAGCCACTCCATTTTTTTGTGGAGTCCTAGGAGCACTAAAATGTCTTTCAATCCCTTTCTCCTCACAAAAACTGTTTAACTCATAGTTCTTAAAATCAGAACCATTGTCAGATCTAATGACTTTCACTTTCAAATCAGATTGGTTTTCAATTCTAAGAATAAGAGACTTAACTAACTCAGCAGTTTCATCCTTAGATCTAAGAAATTGAACCCAAGTGAATCTGGTGAAGTCATCAACTATGACTAAACAATAAGCTTTCTTCCCTATACTGACCACAGATGTAGGACCAAACAGATCCATATGTAATAATTGTAAAGGAGCAGAGATGGAAGACACTTCTTTGGACTTAAAAGAAGTTTTGTGTTGCTTGCCTTTGAGACAAGCAATACAATGATCATCACATGAGAATTCCTTTTGGGGTAAACCTCTTACCAAACTGTTTTTAGCTAATAAATTCATGGTTTTAAAGTTCATGTGACACATCCTTCTATGCTAAATGGTAGACTCATCATGAGATGCCTTTGAGAGTAAACAGCTTAACACATTCTGCTTTGCAACTTTTTGTGTATCCAAACAGTATACATTATCCTTTCTTGGTGTTCTTAGAAGGATATCCTTTTCAGATAATGTAAAATCTTTTGAAAGGATAATGCATTCAATATCTGTAAACAAGACTTTGTTTCCAATGTCACAGATTTGAGACACACTCAACAGATTGTACTTGAGTTGTTCTACAAAGAAAACATCATTAAAAGTAAGGGTACCTGCCTCAACAGCTCCTTTACCTGTGATTCTTCCTCCCTTTGGATTTCCTCCAAATGCTACATATCCTCCATAGATATTTTTGAAATCCTTCAAGCAGTGTGGATTTCCAGTCATGTGCCTTGAGCATTCACTATCCACATGCCAGATTGTTCCTTGATTGGCCCTATGAATGCTCTGCACAAAAGAAAATCAGTTAGTAGCAGGAAGTACCCAGGCCCTACAGGTCTTGGGTACACCATTAAAGTCATAATACTTAACCACAGATTGAGTTTTCTTAATTTCATCCTAGTTATATTTCTCTATATTGTGTGAAGAGTATTTAGTGAGAGCATGTGGTTTCCAACTGTTGTGATCAATATTTGAGATTGTGGAACACCCAACTTTTGAATTTGATACAGCAGTTGAGTCAGTTTGTGGCTCAATTTGACTTTCAGATGAACTAAAAATGTTAGCTTCTTCAAAATCTGTTTGTTTTTGCAATTTTACCCAAGCCAGACCAACATCTTTTGTTTTTGGCTTAACAGTTGTAGAACTGTTGTACTGTCTTGGCTTAACAGCTGAAGAACTGTTGGACTGTCTTGGCTTAACATTTGAAGAACTGTTGGACTGTTTTCTGGAACTTGGTCTCTAGGATCTATAGAACTGTGGATTATAATAACAGTTGTGAGCCAAGTGATTTGCTCTCCCGCAAATGTAACACCTTTTGGTTTTGACTATGGGCACTCCATTTCTTTGTGCACATGACTGGTTTCTATTTCTTTGATTTCCTCTCACTTGTGCTGAAGGATAAAACTTTTGCACACCATGCTGTTTGCATGTACAAATAGGCACTGCAGTATGCCTCTTCACATGTTTAGAATAAGATTGTATTTTTGAAGCTTCCTTCTTTTGCTTTGCAACAGCAACTTCACCAACCTTCTCCTTGCCTTTTGTTTTAACACTAATAGTTGAGGTTTTTGGATTAAAACTGTTTGGGTTCTTTTTGGGACTATTAGTGTAAAGGTGGGGATTGTTTTCAACAGTAGTGGAACTGTTTATAAAGTTTATAGATTTGAAGGGTTTTGGTTCACTGGTGGAGGGTTCAGAGGATGTTTTTACAAGCACCACATGTTGTGAAGAAGATTTAGGTGTTGTAGGTTCACAATTGATGTGATTTTCAATAGGAATGACTTCTTCTTTCTTCACAAAACTCTCCTTCTTCTCATCAATCACCTCATAGGCAATTCCCTCCACTTCACTTTCAAACTGTGGATCAGCTGACTTCAATTCTTCTTGTAATGGTTCATTAACATACCTTTCAGCTACATTAGACATGGGAGTTATATAGT
This sequence comes from Dittrichia graveolens, assembly GCA_038502395.1. NCBI lineage: Eukaryota > Viridiplantae > Streptophyta > Magnoliopsida > Asterales > Asteraceae > Dittrichia > Dittrichia graveolens. The sequence goes on from JARJIL010000003.1 coordinate 41,199,199, forward strand.
TATAATTGTATGGAGGTGGGGTCTATTTATAGCCTATGCCTGTTTTTACCTTGTTTGTGACCTGTGATTTTAAGAAGGTTTCAAGCTTAAGAGTTGATGCATTGAACATGCTCAAATCTATGTCCACACCATCCAATTTCTCGATAAGCTCAACTATCTTACTCTCTTTCTCATTCAACTTCTCCTTAAGACTATCAATCTCTTCTTGAAGTTGCTCCTTCTCCCACTTATGATACTTTCTATCATAATCCATTTGCAGTTCATTAGCCTGATAATCTTTGATTTTCTTTTCAAAGCTTTCAATAACAACACTGGTTTCATACCTTCTTTCTTCCATTTTGCTCAAAGCGGCACAAACCTTTTTGTTGTGCTCCCTAAACCTTTTAACCATAGCTCTACATTCACCAGGGCATAGTTTAGAAGATACCTGAATGTCTTCTGTTTCTGATGAATCCATGTTGATGGAGGAGTCAGTCAATGCCATCAATGCTTTGTTGTGAGTGGCTTGCTCTGCTTGATCACTCCAATCAAAACCATGACCTTCTTATGAGACCAATGCTGATGAGGTGGAATTTGAATTTTGACCTTGACGCTTGCCTTGTCCACCAGATTTGCATTCCCTTGCAAAGTGACCAGGCTGTTAACATTTGAAACATCTTACTTTTGAGGCTAATACACTTTCTGAAAACAATAAACAATACGAGTAAGTGCAAACTATGACAGAGTTGAATTACAAAACTATCGATATTAACATAATATTCTAAAAGAAGTATTTATAAACTCTTGATCTTCCTTGAATCATTGACAGTTGGTTAATCTTCTATCTTGTGAGATAATCTTGATAATCTTCGAAATTGATAAGATATCCTTCAGATCCACAAAGATAACACCTTCCAAATATAGCTCAACAGAAACTGTTTGTTAAATGTGATTCTTCTAACAGTCTCCCCTTTCATGCCTTTCAACAGTTGTCATAATCAATCTAACACCTCTGAGTTCTTTGTACTAACAGTTGCAACATTCACCACAACTGTTAGTTACAACTATTTTCCCAAATCAACTAACAGCTTTCAACTGTTTCTTCACAAACACACTAACAGTTTTACCTTTGCATGACCAAAAGTTTCAATCACTTAGCAAATTTCCCAACAAAACGGGATTCCGATGGAACAGTGGTTAGAAACAAAGCTAGGCTGGTTGCTAAGGGTTACAACCAACAAGAGGGAATAGACTACGATGAAACATTTGCTCCTGTAGCTAGGATAGAAGCCATTCGACTCTTCTTAGCCTATGCTACCTATAAAAGCTTCAAGGTTTTTCAAATGGACGTTAAGACATCTTTTTTAAATGGTATCCTCAAGGAGGAGGTATATGTGTCTCAGCCAGAAGACACGGTCAATCCCAAATACCCTCAACATGTTTATATTCTAGACAAAGCCCTATATTGACTAAAACAAGTCCCGAGAGCTTGGTATGATGTCCTGTCTGAATATTTGTTGAGTGAGGGATACATCAAAGGAAAAACCGACACCACTCTGTTCACCAAAGCCAAAGGAAAGGATTTAATCTTAGTACAAATTTATGTGGATGACATCATTTTTGGTTCTACAAACCCAAAGTATAGTGATGAGTTTGCATATACCATGCAAAATCGTTTTCAGATGAGTATGATGGGAGAGATGAATTTCTTTCTCGGATTACAAGTGAAACAGCTAAGTCATGGCATCTTCATTAGTCAATCCAAGTACATTAAAGACTTGTTGATGAAGTATGACATGCTTAGTTGTTCTTCACTGTCTACCCCCATGTCTTCAAAAGCTAAACTTTCTGCTGATCATGAAGGAAAAGCAGCTAATTTAAAAACTTATAGGGGCATGATTGGCTCATTACTGTATCTAACGGCTAGTAGGCCAGATATAATGTTCTCTACATGCTTCTTTGCTAGATTCCAGGCTAATCCAAAGGAATCACATCTGCTGGCAGTCAAAAGAATATTCAAGTATCTCAAGGGTACTCCTGATCTAGGTCTATGGTATCCAAGGGATTCTAGTCTACAATTATATGCCTATTCAGATGCTGACTATGCTAGTTGCATGCTTGACAGAAAGAGTACATCTGGCAGTGCACACTTTTTCGGAGATCGGTTAGTGTGTTGGGCTTCTAAGAAACAGAATTGTGTCTCTACTTCAACTGCTGAGGCTGAATATGTTGCTGCTTCAATGTGCTACTCTCAAAGTTTGTGGGTTAGGACTCAACTCTCTGATTTTGGCCTACACTATGACAAGATACCTTTACTATGTGATTCACAATCTGCCATTGCAATCTCATGCAATCCAGTCCACCACTCAAAGACCAAACACATTGACATACGGTATCATTTTATTAAAGATAATGTATAAAAAGGTCTAATAGAACTTCAATATGTCAAGACTGAGGATCAACTGGCTGATCTGTTTACTAAACCATTAGAGGAATCTCGTTTTAATGAATGGATTTTTCGACATCAAAATGATGTTGTTAAGGCCTATAATTCTTGCGATGAACCTTAGGAACACTCAAAGCATGTTTTCACACAACAAAATCATGACAAATCAAAAATGTGAAATTCGTGTTCTTCGGTTGGATGAAGATTGGGGTTTAATTTCATTTTTGGACAAAATCTTCATGTTATGGACCGATTTGGAAAATTTTCATTGTTTCAAATGTGTTTAGATACACGAATTCATTGTAAAACATGTGTCAAAACATACTTTTGTTCACATCGGATACTACTTTGTCTATGGGACTTTCAAAGTTATCATTTTTCTTAAATTTTCAAAAGTTTGACAAAGGGTCAATATAAGTCAATATTGACTGATTTTGAAATGAATTTGTACAATATGTCAAGTGTCTTTTTATACTTCGTTGGTACATATTCATAATGGCTAACCATTTTACTATTTTAACAGGATAATGGCTCATCAAGAAGATGATACAGTCTCATTTCGTTCTTCGACTACTAGCCTTAGCCACAACCCCGACGAACAACTCCTAACCACTGATAAAATCTTGTCGGTTGTAACCCATGATAACAACCATTTTGTCAACTTCACTAATTTCAGTAAGCCAAACATTCCAATAATCTCAGAAGTTCTCCGTGTCGACCCACTTAACCATGCCCTCACCTATGATCCTTCTACTACTGGGACTCATGTCCCTGAATTATATGTTCAACAATTCTGACATACGGCCCACACCCATACAAACCTTGACACTGGACGTGTATCCATTCGTGGTGATGTTGATCACTTCACTCTAAGCATAACCGCCATCCGATTGCGGGAAATCTTGAGGCTGCCAACTGCCAGGAGCACCCCTCAAGTTACTGAATTCCAGGATATCCCTGACGAAACAAGTGCCTTGGAGGGTATTCGTGCCATGGGCTACATTGGTGATTTGCAAATGCGGTCACACTTTAAACGCGCTAACCTTCACCCTCTTTACTATACTTTTATAACAATTTTACAGCGGTGTCTCACCCCCATGCATACTGTTTATGAATAACCCGACTCCAATCAGATCAAGCTCTTATTTGAAGTGGCTAATCATCTAAATGTGGATTATGCAAGCTTACTTTTCTATGATCTTGTCCAATCGATGGAAGGAAAGCTCTCTGATTTAAAACGAACAAAAGGCAGATTTCTGACCTACCAAAGGTTTTTGCCCATGATGATACAGTTTGCCATGGACCATAATGATGAAATCCCCAGGTGGCCAAACCACAGTTCTATCCGGCCGAATCAATTTCTCTATGTCAAATCTGTAACTGGGGAGCATCCTATTCAACCTCAACCATTCCCTGTCTCACTGCTTGATCTATGTGACCAAAATGATGTTGTGAGAGCTTAGTGAGGGAGGGGCGGAGTATGACCCAGGGCAGATCCAGGCTACGATAGACAGTTTTTCCAATGTTCTGAGCCCGAGCAATGACCTGAATCTCTTACAGCTGATATCCATTTTGGTTCAGTGGCGCCTGACTTTGAAATATATACTATCGCCTTGACCACCGCCGTGCCCGGAGCAGCACCACTGGTCACTGATAATACACAACAACAAAAATCAAAAACTCTAGTGGTGGCTGAGGAGGAGGACGTAAGCTTCATTGATCTATTCCCAGACCTTCTGGATGCCTTTGATGTTAAAACTAATTTTATATATGGCTATAAACCGGGTCCTCTTTATATTGAGATTGAATCCCCTGAATTTGATGATGATATGAAGGTGTATGAGGGGTATGTAGATAAAGAGAGTGAGATAGAATAAGATGATGAGAGTGAGAGTGTCGGGAGACAAGAAAAAGAGAGTGCTGAGGGACCCCAGCCATACCAAGACGGCAAGCCACATCTTCTACTGGAGCTGACATTGTTAGCTCTTGTATCGAAAAAGTCACTGTCATCCCAACAGTCATCCCCCAGCTACTCAGGTATCTCTCAACAAATGCCTGTTTTACCTCAGGAAGCTTTAACTCATACTCTATTGGCCACTTATTCGGAGATGGCTGGTTTTGAATCTAGAGGTCTGCCTCTCCCAACCTCGACCGTTGTTTCTTCACCCTTTGATATCCAATAGATTTATGCTTTTCTTTCTAAACACAAGGAAATATTCACTCACATTACGACGTTCTTCACGGGACAGTCGTCCGGAACACCCGTTGTGTAACGACCCGAATATTTTATAAATACTTATCGAGAAATAAATATTATTTTCGAAGTTCAACTTGATAATAATAATAAAGGAATATTATTATTTAAAAGAAAAGTAAAAGAAAGGAAAAGAAATGTAAAAGAAAAGAATAGAAATGTAAAAGAAAAGAATAGAAAAGAAAGGAAATAAAATAAAAAGAAAAATAAAAATTCTGGAAAATTCGAGGTCGCGACGCGACGCGTTAGAGGTCGCGGCGCGTCGCGTCGGGGCGACACGTGTCGGTAGCGTGTGTCAGGAAAGGTTGCGTGTGTCAGTACGTCGCGACGCGACGCGTCCGGGGGTCGCGACGCTACGCGTCGGCCAGAAAATGGGTCTATAAATAGAACAGTGTTGCCATCCGATTTTCACCCACACACTTCTACCATTTCGTTACTCTGCCAATTTTTCGAGAGAAACCAAGTTTAGCGAGCGTTTAAGGGTGTCGGGTTTCGTCGGAACTCGTATTCGAGGTGCGGGGTGAACGGAAATAGCATTTCGGGCGTAGTTTTGACCGTGGGTTCGCTTTGGTGACCCCGAAAGGTATATTCTTCTAGACTTAAGCTAACATTTCGGTTGTATAGCTTTATATTCTACATGCATGTCGTTCTAGCATGTTTTGATGAACTTTCTAAGTTCACGACGCGTATATCTTTGATCGAAAGTATTATTTTACATATCTAGGTTATTCGAGACAGTTGAGGTCGACTTCTTGACGATTCGAGAGTGTAGTTCGTCGAATCTAGATCGGTGTTTATTTTCTGGACTAAGGTGAGTTCAGTAGACTTTTACAAAACCGAGTACATAGACAAAACCTTATTTTCGAAATAAAGATGATTATACATATATCTATATATTGATTGATGATGCATGTTATGTGTTCTAAGTTAAATACTCGTTGCATGTATGATCAAACACTAAATACGCATGTTACGATTATTCCCGATTTTACTACGATTTACATATAACTGCTTACGAGTTATTGCATGCATGTATTTTGTGGCGGGGGTAGAATACGATATTGCCCATATTGCGGATTTGCGGGCCTAGTTGGCATGATTGACCTTCTAGGATTAAAGTGCTAGCCAACAAGAGTCATTTGGTCTTTCTAGACGACTATTTTGACACGTGGTACGCGGAAACTTCGGTGTTCAAGTACTGGAGTGATGTAGGCCAAGGAAGCTAGATCATACATCACGTGAGTGTGAGGAGAAGCTGAAATACGATCGTCTTCATTTGGACTCGTACTAGAACGACAACGTAGTACTTGTACTCGCACCGTCGGAGTAGCGAAAGTGGAGTCTCGGGATTTATGTTCTCGGGTGGGAGTCGCGCCCCGCTTGAAAACATAGATTGGTCGGGCACGCAAGTAGTGAACCTTGGGTTTTCTAGTGTGGGTTTAGACTCTACAATAGAATCATCCTATTGATATGATGTATGCAATATGATATATATGATTACGATGCGATATGATCTAAGAAATATTATGCGGTATGATTACGGTTATGTGCGATTGACTTCATGAAATGACTTGCGAATATTTGACCCATTTGGTGCTATGTGATCTGCGGGTTCTCGATATGGGTCAAATACATTAAGGGTGGGATATGGTATTTATTTACATGTCATATTCTACTTACAAACATGTTTTATGGTTTTTGATTACAACTCCTATTGACTCACTTAGCGTAAGCTGCCACTTGTTTCTTTCGAAATGTGTCTTGTACTCGCGCAGGTGGCTTAGAGGTTGTGGTTCTGCGAGGAGGGTAGTATTAGTTCCGGTTTATATTTTGGTATCAACGAACAATCCGGTTATGTAATAAATTCATAACATTGAACTTGTACTGACTTTTGAATGACTGCGGTCGTAACCCCGTGGTTTATATTATGAAGAATTCTGTAATCGCCTCTATGGCGAGAACAACTATTTCCATTTATTACTTATAAGACTTCCGCTGCATGATTTTGCTATTGATTAAAGGTTTTTTATAAATGGTGAATTTTTGAAAAAAAAGAAGAAATCATGGGTGTTACACGTTGGTGGAACCACTGAAGGTGTCATACCAGGATCGGGTGGAAATCTCACCGGAGTCAACACTACAGCAACCCCGATCGCGCGTAGTTCTGCCTCTATGGCAGAATCTACAACGGGTACTCTTAGTGAGTCCCGGTTTGTTACCCAGGAATAGTTACAATCAGCCCTCAACCCGATACCTAAAAAGCTGGATGACATCAAGCAAACACTTGCATCTCTAAAACCAAAGGTTGATGACGGCATGGGCTTATATATTGACACACTCAAATCATTGTTACTGTTGGAAAAAGTGCCGTACAGCGAACAAAACTTTGATCTACTCCAAACCCTACAAAAAGAACAAATTTACAAAGGGATTAACCTGGACGAGTTCAAAGCGCATATACAGAATTCCATGGTGGATCTTGGAAATGCTTTTTATCAAAAGATGGATTCTGTGGAGAACCGCCTAACCATTCTTGAATCTACTTATAAAGCCCAAGCTACAGGGTCAAAGCGCAAGCATGACAACAATGATCCCATCCATGATCGTCATGAGGGGGAGAAACGTGCGCATGTTTTGACCTTTACCCCTCTAACAAAATGACTTGCAGCAGCAATGGGCATAGGGGCTGAACCTACTCAAACCTCAACAGAGCATCATCAAAAGCAGCAAAAACAACAACATCAACAACAAGTACAACAAAAACAACAAGCTCAACGAGTACAATTGCATGAATCAGACATCCGAGAATTTGAATTTCAAATAGAAACTGCCGATCAAGGGGATAGAGATGAGTCTGATGAGTTACTGAAACAAATTGATAAGTTTACTTTTGAGAAATTGCCAGCAAGAGCAGCAGAAGTATGGATTGTAGACAGGTTTGATGATATGCCTCTGTAAGGGTCCCAAAAGACTGCTACTTCAAAGGTTGTAAAGCCTGCGAGGGAGCACGTAACCAAAATCAGGTCTAGAACGCTATCAGAAAGCTAAACCTTATAAGGGTCCTCCAAAGTGTATCAGATGAAGTTCACAACTTATTTCCTCCAGAACCTAAGCAATTCCAGGTATCAGCTACTGACATCCTAAGGAAAAATCCACACGCAAAGCAGGCTACTCAACTATAATCAGTGTCAGACTGGCCGTTACCTCCAAATGTCCAACCAACTCCTCTAGTACTCACATCAACTAACCCAGGTCTTGTTAGAAACAACATGTGTTACCCGAGATGCAAAGAAAAATCCTTTATGAGGGTAAGTATGGGGTAAATTGTAACACCCTTGATTTTAGTACAAATTTAAACTTTTTGTATTTCAACAAAATAACATTATACGAGTATTTGTTTACATCATAGTGCGGAAGCTTTGTCAAATATATAAAATGTGGAGGTACTTGTTTACCCGAATACACGACCATTAATTACTAATAAACAAAATAAGGGGATAATCATGTATTCCAAACATATCATCAGGCAACAAGTGCTCCCAAAAGCGTCTACCCGCCTCACCGGCATCATAATATCATTTATCCGCGGATACGAAAACATAAACACAATTTCATTAGAATAAGCTAGTGAGTGCGCCAAAACAAGTTAAACAAATAAATAAGTCATCATATTATGTAAAACAATTATGGCATCAGTAAACAGATCACACAAGATGCGGGGGACAAGTCTACTAATACTTGTATGTTCCATAGGGGTCAACCATGGTCAACAAGTCCTCGTGAGGGTGTGTCCACATATCCCGTCAAGGTGGGGGAAGCACGAAGCAGTCCACCATACAACGGTTAACTAGAGTGTAAGGCCTGTTCACCAAATCCACTCGTGTTACCCGGGTTCGGTGGCTCGTCAGCCCAGTGAACCCACACGGTCATGATGGCTACTGACATACCCCTCCACTCTTTGCACTGATTCCTCAACCACCCGTACATCGCGGTTCCTTAATTGCCGAAGCCACATGAACATGTGCACGTCACAATGGCTAGGAACCCTATGGTACAGAGTACATATCACATCAGTGGTCCGGACCGAATCACATACCCCAAAGGGTCACATAAATCACAAGGAAGTTATACACACAAGGTCACAACTTGCCATAATCAACTCATAGCATAGCATGCTTTAAATCAGGTGAATCATATGCTTAATACATATATCATTATCATAAACATGATAACAATCAATAACAATTCACATTGATGCCATAAATATGCATAAAACATAGCACATAAGAAATAATGGATGACTTGTATATTTAAAAACAGTTTGTGTATCCGCAAGGCACAACTCACCTGTCTAAAGTGATGAGGATCACTTCCACCTCAATTCAATGCTACAAATCACTTTCACAAAGATCCTATGATCATTACACAATGTTAAGTTAGTTAAGTTAGCCGAACATTGACGCTACACACAAGTATCGACTCAAAACACAACTTATATACTCATTTCGGGTCTTTCGGACTCCCTATGAACTCCCTAAAACCATTAGAAACAATCCCAAACCAATTACAAGGTCAAATGGGGTCAAAAACAAATTTTTGGACATTTCAGGGGGTCTCGCGCCGCGAGACAGGGTGCCTCGCGCCGGGAGAAAATCTCTGGAAAATCCACCTTCGCCAAAACAGCACCTCGCGCCGCGAGCCCTCGTGAACAGTAACCTGTAGCTTGTTTTCCACACCAATTCGACCAAAAACTTCAATTTTCCCAAATAAAACTTATTTCCAGTATATCAAACACTCAAAAACACTTCAATACACCACAATTGCAACATATAACATAACTTTGATAATCAAAACCCTCACCTTACCCATTTTCCCCATTTTTGACCCATTTAACAACATATACTCAAATTTCAACCAAGAATAATCAAATACAACACACACATACACACACACACACACACATATATATATATATATATATATATATAAAATCAAACATAAATTAAAGGTTACACTTACTTGATTTGCAACTCAACTTGTTTTGTTGCTTTCTTGTCCAAATCAAACACAAAAGAGCAAGAAATGAAGTCCAAACACCCAAATCCTTAATACCCACTCTTAAACAATCAATTTTCTCTTTGATTTCTTCTTCCTCTAAGCTCTCTCTCTCTCTCTCTGTGTCTCTCTGCCTCCCACGTTCTCTTCTCCAGTATTTTCTTCTTTCTTTGACTTCAATTGATCAATACATATATATGCATATTTACACGACTAGTCCCCATTCTTTCACTCTCTTTACATATATATACCATTTTAGTTTATAAATCACAAATACACTACTAATAGCACATAAATACCAACAAAACACATAACTTTACTACTTTTCATTTAAACTTGCTTGTATATATGTATTTTACAAAAATACGGGTATTACATTTCCTCCCTCCTTACGATAATTCCGTCCTCGAAATCAATTATAGCTAAACAAGTGAGGGTAACGGGTTTTCATGTCGTCTTCGGTCTCCCAAGTCAAGATATGACATTGACTATGTTTCCATAGAACCAAAACTAAAGGAATCAAACGTTTCCTTAGTTTCTTCGCCTTTTTATCCACAATTGCAACCGGTTCTTCCACCAATCGCTTCTTCGGATCAACCCGCAACTCATTGATGGGAATTACTTGATTATCTTCTACTTTGGTCTTCTTAAAGTTGCAAACATGGAAAGTGTTATGAACACCTTCCAATTCCTGAGGTAGCTCTAACTCATACGCTTGCTCGTTGACCCGCTTTAGAATCTTGAATGGCCCAATATATCTCGGGCTCAACTTCCCACGCTTTCCAAACCGAATCACCCCTTTCGAAGGTGAAACCTTGAGCATCACTTGATCACCAACGTCAAAAGTCATAGGCTTCCTCTTCTTATCCGTGTACATCTTTTGACAATCACGCTCGACTTTGAGTTTTTCAAGTGCAATTTTGACCTTATCAACTGTCAACTGGACAATTTCCGGACCTGCATATTGCTTTTCACCCCGTTCTAGCCAACACAAAGGGGTTCGACACCGCCTTCCATATAACATCTCATATGGAGGCATACCAATGCTTGAATGGTAAGAGTTGTTGTAATCCCATGATCCACCGAATTCAAGAACACAAGAACACAGCATATCCTCCAATGTTTGAATAGTCCTTTCAGATTGTACCCAATTCCCTTTGAAGGCTTCTCCAGAAGTTGGATGCAAATCGTGAATCTCTATCCGAGACAATGGATAGAGGCACTCCATGTCTAGAAACAACTTCATCCACGTATAACTTGGCCTATTTGTCTAAAGAGGCTGTCTCTCGTGTAGCCTGAAAATGAGCACACTTGGTCAAACGATCAACTATGACCCAAATCATGTCGTGCCCTTTAGCAGTCTTTGGCAATTTTGTGACAAAATCCACAGTGATGTGATCCCACTTCCATTCCGGGATCTCCAAGGGTTGAAGATTTCCGTATGGACATTGGTGCTCTATCTTGACTTGTGCACAGATTGCACACTTCTCAACATAAGAAGCGATATCAACTTTCATTCCAGGCCACCAATACAAGGATTTTAGATCATGATACATCTTCGTGCAACCCGGATGCACGGACAATTTAGAACGATGGGCATCATGTAGAATCACATCATGGTTGTTGCCAAGCTTTGGCACCCAAACGCGAACCACAAAGATCTTTAAGCCACGACTATCTTCTTCTAGACGCTCTTTGAATTTCATCATTTACTCTTCTTTAAGATTTTCTTCTTTCAATGCCTCTAGTTGAGCCCCCTTCAAGCTTTCTACCAAATTAGAGATCACCTCCATTCGAAAAGATTGGTAACACAAGGCATTAGATTGAGTTTTGCGGCTTAGGCATCCGCCACAACGTTAGCCTTTCCCGGATGATACCAAATCTCACAATCATAATCCTTAATCAATTCGAGCCAACGGCATTGCCGCATGTTCAACTCCTTCTGATCAAAGATATGTTGGAGGCTTTTCTGATCCATGAAACTAACACAATGAGTACCATAAAGATAATGGCGCCAAAGTTTCAAAGCAAAGATCACTTCAGCATCTCTAAATCGTGGGTTGGATAATTTGCTTCATGAGGTTTCAATTGCTGGGAAGCATAGGCAATAACCTTACCTCTCTACATAAGAACGCACCCCAAACCAGATTTGGATGCATCACTGTAAACCACAAAATCCTATGATCCTTCGGGTAGAGAAAGAACAGGAGCTTGGCACAACAGTCTCTTGAGAGTCTGGAAAGCATTTTCCTGAGCCTCGGCCCAAGAATAAGGAACATTCTTACGGGTCAGCTTGGTTAGTGGCCCCGTGATCTTAGAGAAATCTCGGATGAATCAACGGTAGTAACCAGCGAGACCAAGAAAACTTTTTATCTCGGAAGGGGATTTAGGAGACTCCCACTTCATAACCGCTTCAATCTTAGAAGGATCAACTTTAACTCCTTCACAAATAACATGGCCAAGGAACTAAACTTACCGAAGCCAAAATTCACATTTGGAAAATTTTGCATAACGCTTCTCATGCCGAAGAACTTCCCACAAATGGATTTCATGATCCTTCTCGGTATTAGAATAAACCAAGATATCATCAATAAACACGATCACAAATTTATCCAAGAAACGACGGCATACTCGATTCATAAGATCCATGAACACCGCCGGAGCATTAGTTAAACCAAAAGGCATCACAAGAAATTCATAATGCCCATAACGGGTCCTGAAAGCAGTCTTGGGAATATCATCTTCTTTAACACGAACTTGATGATAACCCAAGCGAAGATCAATCTTGGAAAAGTAACTAGCTCCTTGAAGCCGATCAAACAAATCATCAATGTGAAGGAGTGGATATTTGTTCTTGATGGTTCTTTTGTTCAACTCCCGGTAATCAATGTACATCCGGAGAGTACCATCCTTTTTCTTAACAAACAAAACCGGTGCTCCCCAAGGCGAGGAACTCAGACTCACAAATCCCTTATCCAACAGGTCTTGGATTTGGGTCATCATTTCCCGGATCTCAGACGGTGCTAATCAATAGGGAGCTTTGGCAACAGGAGTTGCCCCAGGAACAAGATCTATCTGGAACTCAACATCACGAACCGGAGGTAAACCGGGAAGGTCATTAGGAAACACATCAGGAAATTCATTAACAACTCTGACATCTACCACACTTTGCTTCTCCTTCTTAACATCAAGAACATATGCCAAAAAGGATTCACAACCCTTTCGTATGCATTTTTGAGCTTTCATAACAGACAAAATTTCAAAGCCGGATTTGCGCTTCTCGCCTCGAGCGATAACATATTCACCATTGGGCAAAGTGATCTTGATCAATTTCTTAGAACATAGGATTTGGGCATGATTAGCACTAAGCCACTCCATACCAATGACCACATCGAATGAAGATATATGAACTGGTAACAAACAAATTGGGAAAGAACTCCCATCAAGATCAACAGTACAACTATCACAGATATCGGTCACAGAAATAATCTTGCCATCAGCAATTTCAACTTCAAGAGGTTTGGCAAGTTTGCTAAAAGGTAATTTCAATTTCTCACAGAAAACATACGATATGAATGATCTATTCGCTCCTTATTCAAACAACACATAGGCAGGCATAGAATTCAATAGAAACATACCAGACACTACATCCCCAGCCTCACGAGCCTCCTCCGCTATCATTTGGAATGCTCGCCCTTTCGCTTTTGGAGGGTCTTTACCCTTCGAGGATGAGCCACCAGTTCCTCCCTCCTTACGCTGAGGGTAATCCGCCATTTTGTGGCCCGGCTTGTGACAGGTAAAACAAACACTTTCCTTGTACTTGCAATCGATAGGGGCATGGCCAGGCTTGCCGCAACGGAAACAAGCTTTGGTATCTTTAGTGTAGTCTCCTTTGTGGTGAGACCTGCACATCTTGCACCTCTTCGGTTTAGAATCATCACTTTTGGGTTTGGAAAAGGACGATGGGGTTGCTTTCTTCTTTGACTACCCACCAGAGGGCTTAGCCTTTCTCTTTTCACCACTTAACTTCTTGGCTTGCTTTGAAGCCTTGAAGTCATCAAACAGAAACTTGGACTTTTGAGTGGCCGAGAGAAGAGTGGAACAATCTCTAATATGGATTTTGTACTCAGGGGGTATGGTTTCCACAAACCGCTTGACCTTTGCTTTTTCATCGAGAACCCAAGTGGTCACAAAGCTAAGCCGTTCATTGAACTTACGAACATGCTCATCCATGGTTGAATCACCCAATTTCATATTCAGGAACTCCATTTCGAGGTGCTCCAAATCTCTCTCAGTGCAGAATTCCCGTTGTAACAGTTCTAGGAGTTCATCCCACCCCAACCTGTCAGCTTCACCTTTAGGCATTGCTGCCTTGATTGTATTCCACCAGACTAGTGCTCTGCCTTTCAGTTGTCTCACAGAGTAAGAAACTTTGTGTTCCTCATCACCATCACAAGAGGTAAAGGTCTACTCCATCTCACGGATCCATCTAAAAGTTACAATTGGGTCATCACTACCTTCATAGGTAGGGGGTTTGCAATTCAGAAAGGTCTTGTAGGAAACGGTGGGTTTCCTTGAGATAGAAGTATCACTAGACTCTCCATGAGTCGAGGTCTTTGGGGAGTCTTGATTCCTTTTCAACTGGTTTTCTAACACGTGGATGCGGGTAAAGAGTTGAGCTATCACAGAAGACTGATCATTTGGGTTACCCGAGTGGGGTTGAAAATGCTGAGTATGATGAGAACCAGGATTTCCACCCAGTTGAGAGTGTTCTTGAGGTATTTCATCACCTCCGGGTTGAAGAAACAATATGTTGTCATCGTTGTGGGCATCCATGCCTCAATTCTTGTCTACTACACACATGAAGACAACAACAAGTAGCACATCAAGTCACAAGAATCAACAGTTTGTCATAATTGGGAACAAGGTTTATCTCATGCAAATCTCAACTTAACCCATCAGCCCACCCGATATGTTTGGATTCTCAATTAATGGTCGGCCTCGGTTTGAGACCAAACACTAGCTAAAGTGCTCAATTCTTTCAAACATCGGCTCTGATACCAACTTGTAACACCCTGGATTTTAGTACAAATTTAAACTTTTTATATTTCAACAAAATAACATTATACGAGTATTTGTTTACATCATAGTGCGGAAGCCTTGTCAAATATACAAAAGGTGGTGTTACTTATTGACCCGAATACACGACCATTAATTACTGATAAACAAAATAAGGGGATAATCATGTATTTCAAACGTATCATCAGGCAACAAGTGCTCCCAAAAGCATCTACCCGCCTCACATGCATCATACTATCATTTATCTATGGATACGAAAACATAAACATAATTTCATTAACATAATCTAGTGAGTGCACCAAAACAAGTTAAACAAATCATCATATTATGTAAAACAGTTATGACATCAGTAAACAGATCACACAAGATGTGGGGGACAAGTCCACTTATACTTGTATGTTCCATAGGGGCCAACCATGGTCAACAAGTCCTCGTGGGGGTGTGTCCACATCTCCCGTCAAGGTGGGTGAAGCACGAAGCAGTCCACCATACAACGGTTAACTGGAGTGTTACCTGGGTTCGGTGGCTCGTCAGCCTAGTGAACCCACACGGTCATGATGGCTACTAACATACCCCTCCACTCTCTGCACCGATTCCTCAACCACCCGTACATCGTGGTTCCTTAATTGCCAAAGACACATGAACCTGTGCACGTCTCAATGGCTAGGAATCCTATGGTACATAGTACATATCACACCAGTGGTCCGGACCGAATCACATAGCCCAAAGGGTCATATAAATCACAAGCAAGTTATACACACAAGGTCACAACTTGCCATAATCAACTCATAGCATAGCATGCTTCAAATCATGCGAATCATATGCTCAATACATTTATCATTATCATAAACATGATAACAATCAATAACAATTCACATTGATGCCATAAATGTAACACCCGTAAACCTGGGCTAGGAGATTAGCAAGGTTTCTGGTACGTGCTTAATTGTTTTATTATGATTAAATGGTTAATTATTTGACTTAATTCTAATACGTGGTTAAATAAATACGCATGTATTGTATGTATATATGTTGCCATATGTATGCATGTAAGTATTTTTGTATGTACACGTGTGAAAAGGTGTGTTTTGCCACCTCTTGCCTAAGTATGTGTGTATATGTTCATTATTGAAGTTACCATGCAAATTATCTGCTCACTTATCATCTAAACAAAGAAACAGAAGTGTGTGTGTGTGCCTTGTGTTTTCTCTCGGCCAAAGAAAGAAGAAACCAAAGGAAGAACAATCGAATTTTTATAACTTGTGTGATTTAAGTCAAGTTCAAAGGTTAGATTTGTTTCTATTTTGTTCTCATGCTGAATCTGGAATGAATTCTAATTGAATAACATGTTTTTATGACAAACACTACCGATTCATAAATCCGATACTTCCAAAATGTATCCTAGAATCCGATACCTTGTTTATGTATACTTGGTAATCGGAGAGTTATGAAAACCGACACTCTTAAATTCCGAATAATCCAAATCCTTTACCTAAAATCCGATAACTTGGGAAATGACAACTTAGAATCCGATTCATCCTAAATCCGAAACATTGGTGAAATCCGATAAATGCTAGAATCCGGAAGTTTGAAATCCGAGACCCAAATCCAATTAAGTGGAAATCCGATTGATAGAATTCTAAGGAGGAAATCCAACAGTTTTGGGAATCCATCGGATTCCTAAATCCGGCAATAGTGAAATCCGATAGTTTTGAAGAATCCGACACTTTGTGTTTGGATTTGTATTTGTTTATTGTTTGTTTAATTTCATTAATGAATTATAAATAAATGTATAGATATATATATTTATGACATTGAGCCTGATCTGGTTATTGTTGTGTTTACAAGCAATCCAAAAGCTCAGTAATATTAGACATCTGAGTTCGTGCTGAAATATAGGTGAGTGGACGTTAATCGCGGAAGGTAAAGATTGTAGTTAATATTATTGATGTGATGCATGATTGTGGATTGAGATTGGATTAATTGAACTGTTGATTGTGATATTGATTGTTGATATCTGCTGCATGACTATTTGGTCAATACGCGCTCTTAGGATGATTTTGAGTTGCGTTGGGAAGTCAGCTATACGTGGACTTGGGCTGGGCTTGTCTACTGGTTGGGTGAACAGTAGTAGCCCTTCTGTTGCATATGTTGCTTCAGAGGTGGAGTTTACTATGCCAATTCAGTGGAGAGCTATCGGTAAACCTTTGCTTTGGCCGACATTGGTTGTGGGTTCTGCGCCAAACTGCCGGTCTTCTCAAGATATGTGATTACATGTTTTGATGTTGATTGTTAATGTTTGCATTTGATGTTTAGCCTCTACTCACTTAGCTTTGTGCTAATTCCCATCAGTTGATGTTTTGCAGGTTCGTGTTTCTGATTGAAGAAGGAAGAGTTGACCACACTCTAATACTTGTTTTAAAAAGAGACGAGCTAGTCATTTTGTAACACCAAAACAATTGTAGTTGATGTTGGTTTTAAACAAAGTGATGTACTTTTGTAATTATCGAATTATATGTAATTAAGTAGTTTTGAATTAGCTTCCGCGGTGAAAATAAAAAAAATGGCTTGTGATTTTCCGGTGTTACAATAAATAACATAAAACATAGCACATAAGAAACAATGGATGACTTGTATGTTTAAAAATAATTTGTGTATCCGCAGGTCACAACTCACCTGTCTCAAGTGATGAGGATCACTTCCACCTCAATTCAATGCTACAAATCACTTGCACAAAGATCCTATGATCATAACACAATGTTATCTTAGTTAAGTTAACCGAACATTGAAGCTACACACAAGTATTGACTCAAAACACGACTTAAATACTCATTTCGGGTCTTTCGGAGTGAATCTAAAAAGGCTAGGTTGGTCAGGTCAATGGAGGCTATAAAGAGAACATTCGATAGCGAGAGGATAATCAGGAGATGGAAAGTTATGTTTGGCATTAGAAATCAATCACAATTGTAATATCTTTTATTTCTTAAAATGCAATAGGCTTTCTCTCCATTAGGGGGAGATTGTTAGATTATCATTAAATGTAAAGCCACGCCATTACCTATGCCTATAAATAGGGATATAGCTAGTGGCCTTGTAAGCTTTTGCACCACTATTATTGAAATATCAAAAGCATTAGCCAAGGTGTTGTGTTTGTTTTCTCTCTACTCTCATGTTTCTACACCATACATGATACAAACCGGGTCCTTCAAACTTGTTCTTCCACTATCAACATCCTGCCTTCCAACATCCTTCTTTCTCCAAATTTGTTTTAGCTTCCTTAACCCACTTGTTGTGGGAATGAAATTATGCGCATTAATAGATGAGTATTCAAATATTGTTTCGTATGTGTATTTTTTTTGGTTGAGGTTGAGTTGAATTTTGGTAACATTTTCTTTACCTTTTGACTAACAAGGAACTGGCTGTTGTTTGAGTGTGGTTGATGGTGGTGTTTCCATTGAGAACAATTGATTTTTAAGTTTTGTTATTTGAGATAGCAGTGATAGTTCATGACAAACAGATCATATGATGCAGGCAGGGACTGGAGTACTATATCCACAACTAGCTCCCTCCCCATGGGAAATCCTAGTCTCTCCATTGGTCCACGTATGCCTTCATCTTAAGGACGTAGGCACTCACTCTCCTACCTTCCTGCATTCTACAACCGATTAGGTTTTTAACACACTCATAGTGTTCCTCCCTAACTTGTTGTTGGAACATGTCCTTCAACTTGTTCATCATACCGTACACACTCGTGTGCTCAAAGTGATTTTGCAACTCCGAGCTCATAGTTGACAACATGAGGCAGGCAACATCGTGTGTGTCCTCAACACGCTTTTCATATGTGTATCGGACGGACCAAGTCGCGTCGGTAGCAGGTGGCTCCGGAAGAGGTTCCTCAAGGATGTGCAACTTTGACTCATAGCAAAGGACAATTATCAATTGCCTAAGCCAGTCAACGAAGTTCACTCCGTGAGTTTCTCTTTATGTAGGAACATACGAAGCGAATAGTTTGACGTGGTGTTATTATGGTTTGGCATCTATTAACACAAGAACACAAGTTTTAGTTAGTTTGATATAATCCTCGTTAAAATAATTTCCCATAAAGTTTTAGAAAAACAATTTATCTTAACAAGGGCTAAGAACCATATTTCACTACACTACATGACGGGTTTACCGTGTATCACTTCATGAAGCTATTTAGGCCGGTAACCATTTTACCAATTGTAACTCTTAGACACTTGCGGGATCCAATGACATAAAATGGTTGGTTGGCATGTTTGATCCCTACTTACACCAATCCCAAATTAAAATTCTTGGTTGACTCGTGCTTAGCTCGACAATCACACAAGGATTTTAGTTTGCAATTGTAAATCGTCCAACAAGATACATGGTAGCAAACTCGACAATCATTGGCCAGTGCTAAGCTCGAAAACCAACAACCCCAAGTCGCCACACTCACCTTCCACACAGATTTGCATGGAATAACTCGTGCTAAGCTCAACAATTATCCCATGCTTTACTAGAATCGGGTGTGTCATCTCATGGATGGTGCGTGATTTACGTTTTAGGAAACAGGATTTTTGTTTCTTGATTAAAACCAAGTTTTAATAATTGATTAACAAAGTAAGTGACAAAAACAATTTTCACTTTAAATATAATACCAAGTTTATATTGTCTTGTTAATAGTGTATGCGCGAGAGTTTGTTAACCAATTTAAAAACTCTTGTGATTTTATTAACTTTGAAAAGTTATCAAGCATGCGAAGAAACATAAACAACCATGAAAGAAATATAAATCACATCACACACATACAAAGGGGTTGGTAAACATGCCAAAAAACCTATGCGCCCTACCCGCGAGCAAAGCCGGGAGGACTAGGTCTACTAAGGACATAAACCTAGACCATGGAGTGCTCCTACTGAATCCACTACCTCCATCGGGACTAACCAAATCCAAGGTCTTCAAGACGTCTCCTCTTGACTCTTGATTGTGGTCTTCAAAACACAAGTACAAAAGAAAGGAAATGTGTTAGTCCCAAGTGGTTCGAGTATGAATGGAGTAATGCAAGAATGTAGTGTGTAGAAGATTTACACCATACAAAACACACACTTAAACATTGATTATGGCAAAACTCACTTATTACAAGGGTCATATCCCTATTTATACTCTCTGAGTATTTTCTCAAGTAAACTCCTATTTCTATACAATTTTATACTTTACATTCTCCCCCTTTGTATTGAAATAGGAGTGTAAACGCCAGTAACCTAAGGGCTGTCTTCCTTAGATTATATAAGCAGTTTTGGATGTAGCGTCCCACCAAATACATCAGTCTGAAACAATTCTTTATCTTGAGCTTTTGACAGCTGAAGCATAAACACTTTTGATGTGTTGGGAAGAATCTTCTTTTTGTCCCCCCCTACAATGTAGCTCAGATTGTTCCCATGTCTTCA
Organism: Dittrichia graveolens; assembly: GCA_038502395.1. NCBI lineage: Eukaryota > Viridiplantae > Streptophyta > Magnoliopsida > Asterales > Asteraceae > Dittrichia > Dittrichia graveolens. Next base: position 41,219,462 of record JARJIL010000003.1, read on the forward strand.
TAAGTCTGACAATCTTGACTCCCCCTAGACATGATATAGACTGACGTTTCTTTGTCTCTCTCCCCCTTGAGTAGATACAATAACTTTTCAATATGTTCTTTTACTCTGCCTCAACAACAACTGAATCAACAATGTAAAATTTCTTTACTTATTTTTTTTATTCTCCCCCTCATGATAATTATGATACATTATGAGCATCATGCATAAAGGACATCACTCTGAGATTCAGTTGTAACAAACAAGGAAAAAGGGATGGGGGAGGATCCTACATATTCATGTCAAAAAGATCTCCATTTGTTGTATGACATGAGTAGATACTCGAACCACTCTCGATCGTTAAGGAGTGGTAATGATTTGATCTGAATTCGTGAAGATTTATAACTTTGTGTTGGATGTAACCTGATATTGGAGATTAATGTTGTCAAGTAAGTCTCCCAATACCGTGTAATCAACCTTGACCAAATCACCGCAAGTCCTAAAAAAAATTTTGGAAGACGTGGGGTGCAAAAGAACTTGGGTACACATAAGTAGGTAGGTGACTTTGATATAATAATCAGTGAGTCGGATCCATCCTTACTCAAGAGCATTCACATGCAATACAAAATTTTTTCAAAAACCTGAAGTAATTTGATGTTGGTCAATCCTTCAAACAATTTCACCAACAATGTGATCTGGGTTGTCAGAAATGACTGATATAAGATAACCAAGATTCAAAAGAAACAAGGAATATATGGCCAAAATCTGGTTTTGAGACCAAAAATTGGTGACACTAAGAAAGAAGAACCAAATATCAGTTAGGAAAGGGTAGGATGAGTAGACATAAGGTACTAGACATTCAGCATATGGTAGCAATGACCCAAAGTAAACCAAATCTAGAAACATTAGAATGATAACTGAAACTTTGAGAACTTCGGACTCAGCCAAAAAATCCAAACACTTGTCTTAGGAATCAAGGTGAACAGATAATACAGTCACAACGACTACGGGGGTTTGGGGGGCAGCGCCCCTGATAGCGGGGTCCAAGGGGCAGAGCCCCTGGCTGGGAAATTTTTTATTTTGGTTAAAATTGCTATGAAGAAAATGATAGAAAAATTGAAAATCTTCCCAAATCCGCTCAAAACCCAAATCCGCCAAATCCCAAATCCGATACTTTTAAATCCGGAAGAAGCAAAATCCGATACTTTCAAATCTGGAAGAAGCTAAATCCCATACTTTCAAATCCGAGAAAATTTCAAATTCCGACAATTTGAAAATCAGATTGAAGAGGAAATCCGATTCCTTCAAAATCCGATAATTTTTGAAATCCGAAGTGTAAATCCGATAATCTCAAATTCCGAAGACTTTGAAATCCGAAGATCACAATCCGAGAACTCAAATCCGATAACTTGACAATCCGAGGACTTGAAATTCCGATAACTTGGAAATCCGGTAAACACTTAATCGGATTTATGAAATCCGATAGCTTCAACTTTGAAATCCGGTACCTTCAAATTCTAAATCCGACAACTTCATATTCATCCTGCTCAGATTCAAAAGTTCTTCAAATTTGCACGAATCTGTATATTTCTTGCCCAGATCACTTCGCCTATCAACTTCAATCAATCCTATATCAATTTTTCTGATAAACAACAACGAATTGATATCGAATTAGACGATTTTCCCCAAAACTCGTTTTTCACAAAACATACATAAATCTTTGATTTGCTTGCTGTTTTGATGCAAATTTGATCTCATTCACTACAGAATGATTCTAAAATGATAAACAAGCATCAATCAACCATAATCTTCACGAAAATCACAAAATTTGACGAAAACCCAAAAATCTCAAAATGTGTTCTCGGTTTTCTTCAAATTCTTCAAAAAACCTTGAACTTGTATGTTGAATTCAGAATCAAATCACACTCCTTAGGCTCTGATACCACTTGTTAGTCCCAAGTGGTTCGAGTATGAATGGAGTAATGCAAGAATGTAGTGTGTAGAAGATTTACACCATACAAAACACACACTTAAACATTGATTATGGCAAAACTCACTTATTACAAGGTTCATATCCCTATTTATACTCTCTGAGTATTTTCTCAAGTAAACTCCTATTTCTATACAATTTTATACTTTACAAAATGGCATGCAAGCCACTCGCTTCCTATCAATCTAGTACAAGTACATATGGATAAATTAAACAGCATGCAAGCCGCCATAATAAATTACATACCAAATGAATAAATAATCAATTACATTACATTTGACAATAAGGTCACCAAATAAATCCAAACAACCAAACAAACCACAAGGCGTAACCACAAGGTCTAGGGCGATCGTTACAAACTAAAAGCAACAAACAACAACCACAAAACACGGTGTGCCAAAACCGTGACCAAAGGAATATTTCGGTAAGAATTTCCAACACAAACACTTAAGGCACAACAAGGAAAATATGCAATAGGGCACAAAACCAACTTTTATACCCATATTCATATATACACAACATATGTGTATGCATGTATGCATCTCATGCCAAGACCATACCTTACATACCCATATTTGTACCAAAATATTACGAGGGGTTAACCAAACGGAATCTGCAAGAAAGCCAGAAACTCCTCCATGACCCGAAAAACTAGAAAAATTTCTTTTAAAGACAAAAACTACCCAGGAGCTCCTTCACAACCCATCACAGATCGTGAAGCCCAAGGGCTTCACGACCGATCACGAGACAGAAAGGGCTCGTTAGCCTAAAAACCAAGTTTCACGAATACACTGTTCACGAGAGTCTTCACGACCCTTCACAGCTCGTGAAACCCAAGAACTTCACGACCCGTCACGGCCATAAGGACTCGTGAAGCCTGAAAACACTTCCCACGACCAGACCCCTCACGAACACTGGTCGTGTGGCCTTCACGACCCGTTAAAAAACGCCTACTGGACAGAAAAATGAAGCTTCCAAAACGGTTTTTCGAGCCATTTTTGTGCTATATCTTTGTAGCCTAGGCTCTGATACCACTGTAGGAAATCCATGCACGCCAACACCTGTACGCAGTGGAACAACGACATCAAAAACCGGGGTTTTCGGGTATTAAAAACGACATGCATGTATTCCGCAAGTGGGGATCGTGACTACAAACGAATATAGCAACGGAAACAAAAGAAGGAGAGGAAGAAATATACCATCTCTCGTCTGGAGCTATCCATTGAGCTAGGAAGATCTTCAAGAACCCGAGTCCGAGCTCCTCTATCAATAGTAAACACCAAGTAACCGAGATTCCGTCTTGCTAACGACCCGAGACACGAGCCACACAATGTCCTAGTGAATCTGGAGCAGCCAGTACCACAAGAACCACTTGCCTTCACTTGTTACACTCACTTAGCTCTAGTAGAACTGAAGTACCAAGTATGTGTGTGTGTTATGACATGAAGCAAAAGAGCCAAATGAGAGAATTAGAAGCACTTAAATAGGCTGGATAGAAGAGCAAAGAACACCAGGGTCGGCTGTCTTGCCACCCCATGATTGGACCAACACAAATGTCCAATAAAAGCAAAGTGTCACTTTGACTTCTGCCTTCACGGGCTCTCACAGGCCGTGAAGCACTCGTGAAGGCCCCATAGGTTGGGTGTCACCGTATACTCTCATTGGGCCAATGAGTGGTCCAATAAAAGCATGGCGCCTGCCTTCACGGGCTCTCACAGGCCGTGAAGCCCTGGTGAAGGTTGTGCTCCCACGACTACTTGTCCGGGTGGTGAATCCTCATGGAGGGTTTCTCTTCACAGCCCGTGAAGGCCCGTGAAGGTCCCCATAAACCCTAATTTCATATCTTCTCAAGTATGGGTTGTGCTGCCAGAATCTACCCTTGGGGTGTGACCCAATAGGCCCGTACCTCATCAGCAATGATGCTAGTACACGTGTATCAGTGGGCATATTCCAACACAATCAACCATCAAAAGCAAAAACAGTTGCACAACTGAAAATGATTCAAGTTTGGAAACGCAAAGATATGGTTTAGGTACTTGATCTCATGGACTCAACGGAGCCCACAATTCTTGAAAAAGGAGAGATCCCTCTCAAAATTGAATCTCAAATTGTTACTGATCCACTCTGGATTAAAACCTCAAAGTTCAATAAAGAAGAACAAACGATTCAATGGAAAACACACAAAAGCATTCATTGCATTTTTCAAGAGGTTGTTGACATCAATGCATCATCTAACACACCAGGACCCATCTCTACATGGGGACCTAAACCTTCATTCTTTTCTGTGTGAAGGAACCTAATCTCTAGTACCTGGATTCAGGGTGCACCAAGCATATGACAGGTGACAAGAGTCTTCTCAAAAACTTCATTCCCAAGTACTCCAGGAATGTTCGCTTTGGGAATGATAATGTAGCACCACTTATGTGGTACAAAGATATAGTTAAAAAGATCATTAAGATCAAGAAGGTTTCATTTGTAGAAGGACTGGGCCACAACTTATTTAGCATTGGCCAGTTCTGTGACAAAGACTTGGAGATCACCTTTAAAAAGAATTCATGTTCTGTCAAAACAGAAACAAGTGATGTGCTTCTAGCTAGAACAAGGAAGTCTAACTTGTATTCCATCGATTTGAACAACTACAACACAAAGACCTCCGTCTGTCTTCTGAGTAAGGCCTCATCAGACTTAACTTGGCAGTAGCACAGGAAACTCTCACATCTCAACTTTCACATCATCAACAAATTGGTTATTGGCGATCTGGTGAGAGGACTGCCAAAGTTAAAATTCAACAAAGATCATTTGTGTGCAGATTGTGAAAGAGGCAAGATGAAAATATCATCTCACAAAGCCACGCAAGTCTCCAGTACAAAGAAGACAATGGAGCTTCTGCACATGGATTTATGTGGTCCGATGAGAGTCCAAACACGCAATTGGAAGAAGTATATCCTAGTCATTGTTGATGATTACTCTAGGTATACTTGGGTCAAGTTCTTAAGGTCAAAGGATGAAGCAACTCCTGTCATCATTAGTTTCATCAAACAGCAGCAAAACAAGTTTGAACATAGTGTTGCATCCATTCGAACGGATAATGGAACTGAGTTCAAAAACAAACTCTTGTCTGACTATCTTGACTTGGTGGGGATCACACATCAATTTTCTGCATCGTACACTCCACAACAAAATGGAGTGGTGGAACGACACAACCAAACTCTGGTTGAGGCTGCTCGTACTATGCTATCATACTCCGGTCTCCCGCCTTCCTATTGGGCTGAAGCAGTCAGCACAGCGTGTTACACATAGAATCGTTCCTTCATATATTTGGTAATAGGTGCTTTGTACTCAATGAAAAAGATAATCTAGGAAAATTTAAAGCCAAGGCTGATCAAGAAATTTTCCTAGGTTACTCACATGAGTCTAAAGCCTACAAAGTTTTAAATAAAAGAACTAACTATGTTATTGAAAGCATAAATGTTACATTCGATGATATTTTGGATGTTAACACTTTTCAAAAGAACTAGGATGTTGCTTCTAGACAAGTCAGTTTAGGACCAGTACTTCAAATAAAAGAAACAAATAGAAATCCAAGTTCATCAGAACATAATTTATATTTTGTATTTGATTTCTTACATTCTGAATCTAATGTTCCTAATGCTGGTGACAGGAATGATGCAGTGTCTCCTGCTACAACTGCAACAAAGGTTGACAACTCGTCTTCATATCTAACCGTGGATTCTCTGTCTACATCAACTGTCAGTCCGGTTGTAGTCCTTCATGAGCCCGTTTATGAGGGTACTCCCATTTACGATTCAGAACCAACACCAAATGAGGAAGACATTGAACTAACAACTAGATTAAATGAGTTCTTTCCTCCAATTCAGAACCTTTGAGGAATAAGATGGACACAATCCCATCCCGAATCTCAGATTATTGGAAATGTTTAGGATGGGATAAGGACTCGCTCTATAACGGCTAACGAGTGCCTTCATTCCAGTTTCCTACCTATGATTGAACCCACTAAAGTCTCCGATGCTTTACAAGATGTTGATTGGGTCATTGCAATGCAACAGGAACTCAACTAATTCGAAAGAGTCAAAGTCTGGAAATTGGTACCACTTCCAAAAGATAAATCAGTGGTTGGTACCAAGTGGATCTTTAAGAACAAACAGGATTCCGATGGAATAGTGGTTAGAAACAAAGCTAGGCTGGTTGTTAAAGGTTACAACCAACAGGAGGGAATAGAATATGATGAGACATTTGCTCCTGTAGCTAAGATTGAAGCCATTAGACTGTTCTTAGCCTATGCTGCCTACAAAAGCTTTAAGGTTTTCCAAATGAACGTCAAGATAGCATTCTTAAATGGTATCCTCAAGGAGGAGGTTTGTGTGTCTCAGCCAGAAGGCTTCGTCAATCCTGTTGGGAATCCATGGGGATCAAAGCACGCAATAGAAGCAACAAAAACACACAAAATGATCCCATGATTTCCCAATGGTGGTGAAAACTTGCAAGAACATGCATGCAACCAAAAACAAGAACAAAGAGAAGAAGGAGATCAAATCATACCCTCGAAGACTTTGATACTTGGCTGGAACAAATCGGATTTGGGATGTAAGCTTGAAACAAAAGGCTCCAAGCCCTAATGCAAGTCCACACCAAGAAACCTTCAACCTATTTGTACTAGCAAACCGAAGCAACACCAACACTTGATGGATCTCTTCTGGAACAGCCTTGAAATCACTTGTGCACAGCCCTTGACCTCTTGCTCTTGCTCACTCTCTCTAGTATGAACTCACAAATGAAGTATGCTTGCACAATTTTTCCAAGAGTATTGAATGAACAAACAATGCCCCTTATAAAGAGATATCATCTGTTCTTTAGAGTCCAGAGTCGTGCTAATTGGCATTCATTCATTGGACCAACAAAATGGTCCAACCAAATTCAAGTGTCACTTAGAATTCTGACTTCACGACTTCTTCACGGGCTCTCACGGGCCGTGAAGGATAAATGCGCCATGACCGGCCATTAATCCTCCACGAGCTGTGCCGCGCTGTGCAAGAACCGTGATGGTTGTGCCTTCACGACCTCCTTCACGGGCCGTGTAGGGTCGTGAAACCCTAGGGTTTCACGAACCATGCGGCCCACGACAGGACTCGTGGACACGAGCTGCTTCACGACCCGTGGAGCATCCTTCACGGTCGTGAAGCCTAGATCAACTGGAATTTGACCATTTTGACTCTTTCTTCTTATAGTAGGCTATCGAGATTTAAACTTGGCGTGTGACCCAATAGGCCCGCGCTTCATTGGCAGTGATGCTGGCCTACGTGTGTCGGTGGGCAGATTCCAACAAACTCCCACTTGCACATGACACACCGTATCCATGGGCACCACAGACAGGGAACGGCTTCTAGCAAGGCATCCCTGCCCCCAACTAAACATGGGGTATGTCATCCCTGACAAGTACCATGATAAACTAAAAGAGTTTGACATGGTCCTATAGATAACTGATCAATAATCTTATTGTTCGCGATATCCAAGTGAACACGAGACATGGTAAAAAGTCATTCTCCGATCGTTCACGATTATGTTTCTCAATCAAGATTGGTGGTGACCAAAAGGTGAGTTGCAACTGATCAACCATCATTGCAAGCTCGAGCATGGCCATGTAATTTTGGTGTTAGCGCCCAATCATCGAGGGGCCCAGGGATATCTCTCTTTACAGAGGAACAAATTCCTTCGACTACATTGCCTCTAATACAATGGCAATACTTTACCCAAATACCTCCTTTATAATAGCCAGTTACGGACTATGTTTGAAAGCAGTCAGAATAAAGCAAACCAAAATAGTGAAACACATGTGTCTCCGGTCTAAGGATAAAAGATATTATCATCCTGGTTTACTCTTGACATGTACCATGAAGTAAGATCAGGTGTGGGTCGTCCAATCACTTGAAACTCTTTTCAAGTATAGGCGAAATATTGCGTCCCTTGTATTCAATCCCTATTGAACACTATGACCAATCATTTCCCTCGATCTTCATTCATACTTCCTTCCTTGAAGAATGACCGATCGTGGACTGTTTAGAATGTAAAACATTCAAGGAAGTGATAAAACATGCAAAGTTAGAACACAATAATGATTTAAAGAAAGTATTCGCTACACGCGTATCATTAAATCTCCATTTAATAATCAATACATTCAAAAATACAATATTGCTTAATGTTCCCAATAACATAGTAAATACATCGAATACAATAACCAATATACAACTCAAACCAAGTCACTAGCAAATCTAATCCCAATAGCACGTGTGTGGGCATCGTGCTTGGCTTGCGACAACGGTTTAGTGAACGGATCCGCCAAATTGCTATCCGTGTGTACTTTGCTGATGACGATGTCTCCATATTCGACCACGTCTCGGATAAAATGATATTTCCACGGAATATGCCTCGTGCGTCGATGAGACCTCGGTTCCTTTGCTAAAGCAACGGCACCCTCGTTGTCACAGAAGATCTCAACAGGGTCGCTGATGCTTGGAACCACTCCCAGATCAAGCAGAAATTTTCTCATCCATACAGCCTCCTTAGCAGCTTCACTGGCCGCAATGTATTCCGACTCGGTAGTGGAATCGGCCACGGTGTCTTGCTTGGAGCTCCTCTAGGATATAGTATTACCGTTTAATAGGAAGACGAACCCCGATTGTGATCGGCAGTCATCCTTATCGGTTTGGAAGCTTGCATCAGAGTAACCCTCTACTCTAAGCTCTTCCTCACCTCTGTACACCAAGAACATCTCCTTAGTCCTCCGAAGATACTTGAGAATGCTCTTCACCGCCGTCCAATGAGCTTCGCCAGGGTTAGCTTAATAGCTACTCGTCATGCTCAAGGCACACGATACATCAGGCCTTGTACGTAGCATGGCGTACATGATCGAGCCCACAACCGAAGCATATGGCACTCGATTCATTACTTCCTGTTCCTCTGGGGAACTAGGGGAATGAGTCTTACTCAATACCTGTGACATTCGGCAACAAATTTCCCAGGTTAGCTATTAGAAATTCTAATTTTAAGCCTAGCATGACTAAAAATAGTAATCATGACTTAAATACATCCATAATAATATTAGAATTCGTAGAAATCCCGCCTATATGGTTAGAACTTTCCGGAGCTCGAAAAATCAAATTATTACGAGTCAAGAATTACAAATCAGGTACAATAATAAAAATAATATCAATTAAAATAATTAAATAAATTATGATAAATATAAATAAGTTAAAATATAAAACATATATATATAAACTCATAAAAGTAATAAAAACTTTGTAATTAAAAGATTTAAACAAAATCAACAATTATACAAAATTCAATTTAAACCAATTACACTTAATAATTCAAAAAATAAAATAAAAAATAAAAGAAAACCCCCCCCCATGAGGCCGGCCACCCCTACCCCCCCCCCCCCCCCTCAAATTTCTCTTGCCTCCTTCTCTTCCCAAGAACCACCACTTGATCTCCCCCATGCTCTATATAAGCCTCCTACTACTCCTTATCATTTCCTTTACCACCACACTCCATCTCTTCTCTTTTCTCTCTTCTTCTTTCACCTACAAAAAATCTCCCCAAATACATCCAAGTCTTGATCATCTCTTGAAGATCAAAGACAAAATCAAGGAAAAGAGTGGTAAGATGATCATAAAACACCCATCTCTACTCTTCTACCTTTCTTCTCTTCTTCTTTCTTCTTTCTTTTACTTATTTTCTTTGTTGTTCATCTTATTTCCTTTATTTATATATATATAATCATGTAAATATAAACATCCTACCAATGTTGTAAGGAGCACATGAAATGTGCATCATCCTACCGTTGTTGTATGGAACTTAATCAACTAAAAATCAAGAAAATAAGACTTTGATCATGCATGTGTTTCATCTTAACAAATGTTGTAAGGAACACATAAAATGTGTATCATCCTACCATTGTTGTAAGAACACATGGATTATCAAAGCTTATACTCATACAATATGATTATTCATGAATATAAACATGCTATACTAAAGTTATGACCCATAAGCAAAAAGAATCACAAATCTGGCAGAATCTGATGTTAGAACTCCCTACTTGTTTTTGTTATATCTGGAGTTCTAGGTATCAAAATCAGTTGATTCTTTTTGCTAATCTTAGTTTAATGTGTTACCTTTCATTTAAACCTGGATTCACTAATTTTCATGAACGTTTGATCCTTCAAACATATTTAAAAAGACCCATATGTTGAATCTGGAAGTCTGGCAGATTTAGAAGGGTACACTTTAAACGCGTGTAACTTACTCATTCTTGGGTCAAATTACGTCAAGTTTTTTTTAAAAGTTTAATCTTTGAGTCTTGGTTATTTCCCAGTTTGAATCATGTAAAAAGGAGGTCGTATGAGCCCTAAACAGACGTTTTAGTAACAACATGTCATCCAGACACTGATCAGTGGACATCCTATACACTTTTAATTATTAAAAATACCAAACATGGATTATAAATTCCTATATTTTTACTGGACATTCTAGAAACATGTAGTAAGATTATATTAAAATATCAAGCCTTAATATGACTCCTAAATTATAGTTATTAATTTTTAAAGTTCAACTCAAAGAACTGAAAATTTCAGTAAACACTTATGATTTATGAAAAAATAGAGACTACCTTTAACTATTTAAATAAATAAGTTAACCACAAATAAATAATACAAAATAATAAATAAAATAAGTCTAATAGAGCTACATACCTTTTATATTAGGAAAGGAGCTTCGGTAGGAACAAGAAATCCTTACAAGAAAACACCTTTGCATACCGAGTGAGTATCATAGCCCCTTTTTACCGTATTTCATATTATTTTGGGGTGAAAGCATGTGTATACGTTTCATGAAAAGTTTATTGCCTATCTTCTTATTTATTTCAAATATTATTTTGAGCACTTATGGTATTATTCTTTGATGTGCTTGGGTGATCGTTGTAAGGCCCTTTCGTTGGACATTATTCCTTAACTCCGCTAGTGAGCCGATGGTATTTGTAAGTAGCGCTATTTGGAGATTCCGACGTCTCCCATTTATGGTTGACGAACTATAGATGTACTTTACCACTACTAACGTCATTTAATATAGGCGTTAGGTTTATCATGGGCAATTGGTTGTCGGCTAGGTTGGATAATGGCTCAAGCAATAATCATCATAGTCTATTACTACCATGTGCAACGTATTGGGCAATATAATACATCTTCTATCATTATTTCATACTTGGATTTTTATCCAAAAACTTCCATCAATTATTTAAACTTTTCTCATTTAAAAGATGTTTTGTGCATACATTAAAACCTATGAACTCACCAACTCTAGTAGTTGACCCTTTTCTTTTACCCGTGCTTTCAGGTGACCGCCGTTAGGTACCTTATGCTTACAAACATGATGTGTGGCATCTTCATCTTCATCGTCACATTTTATAAAAACAATATCTATTTTATTTACGCATCTTACAAGACAATGTCCTTTAAACATTATTCGGTTATGTAACCTTTATTTATGTTTCATCCGAACTACTTATTTTGTTAATTTAATCTAATGGTTATTATCTATTTACCTTGTGCGATGATATCTTGTGCTGTGACACCTCGTGTTTCCGCTTTAGCGGGGTGTGACAGATTTGGTATCAGAGCCTAAGGTTATAGAGAATGTTGTTTTTCTTATGGGGGGAAAACAACAACTATGACCAAAGGTTTATAAAAATAATTTTTCCAAATAATTTGTTTAAAATGCATCAAGTGTATTGATAATATAATTAAGCTGAGTACCACATTGTTATACCTCAATTAGACAAAGCTTGATCACCTATGTCTAATTTAGCTATGTACGATATGGCACTTAGGTTAGTTATAATAAAAATATACTTAGAAACAAAATTTTATTTACTTTCTTTCTAGATCATGATCATTGTGTGTGTGCATGAGCATAACATTCATATATAGACAATTTAAGTTATGAATTTAGTAAATAAGTCTATTCAAACCTTGCAGATCATGTCAAGCGAAAGTAAACCTACCGAGAACAGCCAAAGATCTTCCACCGATAGTAACCAATCCCCACAATACCAACTGCCTGAAGGATTCTTAGAACCCCTACGTAGACCCGTAAGGATCTTTGACATTCCCTCCTCTCAACCAAACCAAAACCCAAACCCCGGAACAACCGGGCCTCGGGTTAGACAAACTGCCCGAAAGAGGGTAGCCATTCCAGTACGAGCAACCGTAGCACCACCCCAGCCTACCATGGGAGAAACTTCCCGGCAGGTGAACGAGCCAGTAAGAGCCCTCACGGGAATCCCGATGATACCTTCATCCGGGATGACCGACGAGGAAAAGAGGAGATTCCACCACATGTCTCTGGAGCTATATAACATAAGAGGCATGTTAGATTACCAAACCTACAGGGTTAGTTCGTGCTTAGACATGGCGGACCTTAACCACCATCACGCAAGGCAAGCCTTAGAGGCGGCTCAAGAAGCCCGAAGACTAATTAGGCTAGTGCATACATGCCTAGTTTTAGGGGTTGTGTTGATGATGTTAGTGGGGCTAGCTTACATTGGAATTGGGCGCTAGATGGGTTGGAGTGGATCTACTTTGTGTTTTAATGTCCTTCTCTTTTGTTGATTATGAACTAAAATATCCTATGTTGGTTTGAAGGATGTATGATTGTATGGCTACTATTAACTCCTTATTAATATATATGGCATCTTTTAAAGAGCCGATTTTGGTAATTATTTTGTGCCAAGTGAATGATTGATTATTTAATTAAATCTCATACTATTAAGTCATATTTAATGCCATGAATGAATTACACATGTTACACATAGAGTAGTATGATAAAACCGATTAGATTGAGTGACTAAAAATCGTCGTGTGATTATGCTCTAGAACGATGCCTCCACGAAGAGCAAACCCCGAGTTAGATCAACTTGTCATGGAACAAGTGATTGCAACATTACCCAACATAGTTAGCCAAGTTGCTGCTGGGCTTCAAACAAACCAAGGAGTACCAACCCCAACCCAAGATTGCAACTACAAAACCTTTAGGGCCTGCAACCCTAAAGAATTCTTTGGAACGGAAGGAGGTGTGGGTCTACTAAACTGGATTGAAAGCATGGAATCAGTCCTTAGCATCAGTAAATGTACGGAAGCAAACAAGGTGGAGTTTGCAGCATGTCTTCTGCAAGGGCGAGCCTTATCGTGGTGGAATATCCAACTGCAAACGCTTGGAAGAAATGCCGCGCACCAACTCACCTGGGATGCATTCCTCAGGCTATTAAGGGACGAATTTTGCTCGAGGAGTGAAATTCAAAAGCTAGAAGCCGAGCTGTGGAATCATGAAATGATCGGGGATGACATCAACTCCTATACCACCCGATTTCATGATTTGGCCAAGCTGGTGCCGCACTTGGTGACCCCGGAAGAAAACCGTATCGATAGATACATTTGGGGTCTAGCCCCTGAGATCCGGGCAAATGTCACGGCTGCAAACCCCAACACCATCCAAAGTGCGGTAAATCTAGCTACAAGACTTACCCACAATGCCATCCGATCGGGATCGCTTGGGAGCAACAAGGACAAGGGTAAGAGGAAGCTTGAGGAGATGCCGAGGAAGCCATCCGGTGGAGAAGCTGCGAGGACTCAAAAAAGGGCTAGAAACTTCGGAGCTCAGGCGCAAGCGGCCGATAAAGGATGGAGATCCTACCCCAAATGTGACAAGTGCCACAAACACCACGAAGGGAAGTGCATGGTGTGCTTTAGGTGTAAGCGGCTAGGACACCTCAGCAAAACTTGCCGAGTAAAGCCATGCTTTAAATGCGGAAGTCTGGAGCACCATGGCACCGTCTGCTCGCGGCCAACTCAAGGGTCTAATTATAATCAAGCACGTCCTGCAAGCCAAAGTAACCAAGGAAATCAAGCACGAGGCAGGGTGTTTGAGATTGGAGCAAATGAAGCTAGACAAAACCCCGATGTCGTTACAGGTACGTTTCCTCTAAACGGTTATTACGCTTCAGTACTATTTGATTCAGGGGCCGATAAAAGCTTCATATCATTAAGATTTAAGTTAAGGCTAAACCTAAAAACCATAGAAATGAAAGAGCCTTACATCATTGAATTTGCTAACGGTCAGAAAACTAGCGTTAAGGACATAATCCCTGGTTGTACCTTGGGCTTAGCCGATAAAACATATACCATAGATTTAATCCCACTTGAAATGGGAAGTTTCGACATAGTTGTTGGGATGGATTGGCTTTCTAGCCATCGAGCGGAAATCTGTTGCTTCGAAAAGATCGTCCGAATTCCGACGCCTAATGGTGAGACACTTAAGGTGTATGGAGAAAAATCCGGAAGGAATTTCAAGATAATCTCATCCATCAAGATGAGAAATTGCTTAAGGAAAGGAAACGAGGCATTCCTAGCACATATAATCAATAAGAAAACCAGTGAGAAAAACATTCAAGAAATTCCCGTCGTACGAAACTTTCTTGAAGTATTTCCAGAAGATTTGCCAGGATTACCCCCGAATCGGCAAGTCGAATTCCATATCGATCTAGTCCCTGGAGCGGCTCCCGTGGCAAAAGCACCATATCGACTCGCCCCATCAGAAATGCAAGAGCTATCGGCACAACTACAAGAATTACTCGACAAAGGTTTCATTCAACCAAGTTCATCCCCTTGGGGAGCCCCAGTTCTTTTCGTCAAAAAGAAGGACGGGTCGCTACGAATGTGTATCGACTATCGGGAACTCAACAAGTTAACAATCAGAAACCGATACCCTCTCCCTCGAATCGATGATCTGTTCGACCAACTTGAAGGCGCCAAATATTTTTCAAAAATCGATCTTCGCTCGGGGTATCACCAATTGAGAGTTCGCGAAGAAGACGTCCCCAAGACCGCCTTTAGAACCCGCTATGGACATTATGAGTTCTTAGTTATGCCTTTTGGGTTGACTAACGCTCCAGCAGTATTTATGGACTTAATGAATAGGGTCTGTAGACCATATTTAGATAAGTTTGCTATAGTGTTCATAGACGACATTCTCATCTATTCGCGAAGCAAGGAAGATCATGAGCAGCATTTGAAATTAATCTTAACACTACTCAAGGACCAGAAGTTGTATGCCAAATTCTCTAAGTGTGAATTTTGGATCCGAGAAGTACACTTCCTTGGTCATGTAGTTAATTCAAATGGAATTCATGTCGATCCAGCAAAGATCGAAGCAATCAAAAAGTGGGAAGCACCAAAGACACCAACCGAGATTCGACAATTTCTGGGTCTGGCAGGATATTATAGGCGATTCATCGAAAACTTTTCACGCGTGGCTCAACCATTAACGACCTTGACTCAGAAGGATAAGAAATTCATTTGGGGAGATAAGCAAGAAGAAGCCTTTCAAACCTTAAAGCAGAAGCTATGCAACGCACCTATCTTGGCATTGCCAACTGGATCAGAAAACTTTGTGGTCTATTGCGACGCATTACACCAAGGGTTGGGATGTGTTTTAATGCAAAAAGACAAAGTTATCGCCTACGCTTCGAGACAATTGAAGGTTCATGAGAAAAACTACACTACTCATGATTTGGAGTTAGGAGCGGTAGTGTTTGCACTCAAAATATGGAGACACTATTTATATGGCACTAAGTGTACCGTCTACACTGACCATAAGAGTCTCCAGCATATTTTTGATCAAAAGATGCTCAATATGAGACAAAGGCGATGGGTAGAACTACTCAATGATTATGATTGCGAAATCAAATATCACCCAGGCAAGGCCAATGTGGTAGCCGACGCGTTGAGCAGGAAGGAAAGAGTAAAACCAACGAGAGTACGAGCATTAGGAGCTGTAGTGCAAACAAGTCTGAAAGGAAGGATCCTTGAAGCTCAGGAGCAAGCATTAAAAGCAGAAAATCTAAAAGAAGAAACCCTTCGTCATTTGGAGCACAGGTTTGAGATTGGAACTGATGGAGTACGTTACTTCGAAAAGAAGGTTTGGATACCCAAGGTAGATAACATAAGGTTAACGATATTGGATGAGGCACATAAGTCTAAGTATTCTATTCATCCCGGAGCCGATAAAATGTACAAGGATTTGAAGGAATA
This sequence comes from Dittrichia graveolens, assembly GCA_038502395.1. Lineage (NCBI taxonomy): Eukaryota > Viridiplantae > Streptophyta > Magnoliopsida > Asterales > Asteraceae > Dittrichia > Dittrichia graveolens. Next base: position 41,235,584 of record JARJIL010000003.1, read on the forward strand.
CTATTGGTGGCCCGGAATAAAGAAGGATGTCGCCCTATACGTGGGGAAATGTTTGACTTGTGCAAGGATTAAGGCAGAACACCAGAAACCCTCTGGATTACTGCAGCAACCCGAAATCCCGGAATGGAAATGGGAACAGATAACTATGGATTTTGTGACTAAGTTACCCCGATCCGCAAAAGGGTACGATTCCATCTGGGTAGTAGTAGACCGGCTTACAAAGTCAGCACATTTCCTACCCATTCGTGAAGATTACAAGATGGAAAAGCTGGCACGAATCTACATCAATGAGATCGTCATGCGTCATGGAGTGCCCATCTCTATCATCTCGAATAGGGATAGTCGCTTCACTTCCCGATTTTGGCAATCACTTCAGAAAGCATTGGGAACGCGAGTCAATTTAAGCACCTCTTACCACCCCCAAACAGACGGACAATCGGAAAGGACTATTCAAACGCTGGAAGATATGTTACGTGCTTGTGTGTTAGATTTTGGTGGGAGCTGGGACTCGCATTTGCCACTGGTTGAATTTTCATACAATAATAGTTATCACACCAGTATCCAGTGTGCACCTTATGAAACATTGTACGGACGCAAATGTAGATCCCCGCTCAGCTGGTTGGAAATCGGAGACCGACAATTGTCCAGACCAGACGTCGTACAGGAAACCACTGATAAGATAAAGATTATCAGGGAAAGGCTCAAAACCGCTAGGGACCGACAAAAGAGCTACGCCGACAATCGTAGGAAACCCCTAGAGTTTCAAGTTGGCGATAAAGTTCTACTAAAGATATCACCTTGGAAAGGGATAGTGCGTTTTGGTAAAAAGAACAAGTTAAGTCCCAGGTATGTTGGGCCGTTCGAGATAATCGAAAGGATCGGACCGGTAGCCTACAAGCTAAAACTGCCACAAGAACTGAGCGCCATCCATGACACGTTCCATGTGTCGAATTTAAAGAAATGCCAAACGGAGGAAACCTTAATCTTACCCTTAAAATATGTGCAAGTTGATGACCGGTTGCACTTTGTAGAAGAACCAATCGAAATCCTTGACCGGGAGGTCAAAAGACTAAGGAGAAGCAGGATCCCCATCTTAAAAGTTCGTTGGAACTCAAGGCACGGGCCTGAATACACTTGGGAGCGAGAGGATTATATGAAACTCAAATATCCACACCTCTTCGCCAAAAAGCAAGTCCAAGACGTCAACGATTAATTTCGGGACGAAATTCTTTTAATCAGGGGAGACTGTGACATTCGGCAACAAATTTCCCAGGTTAGCCATTAGAAATTCTAATTTTAAGCCTAGCATGACTAAAAATAGTAATCATGACTTAAATACATCCATAATAATATTAGAATTCGTAGAAATCCCGCCTATATGGTTAGAACCTTCCGGAGCTCGAAAAATCGAATTATTACGAGTCAAGAATTACAAATCAGGTACAATAATAAAAATAATATCAATTAAAATAATTAAATAAATTATGATAAATATAAATAAGTTAAAATATAAAACATATAAAAATAAACTCATAAAAGTAATAAAAACTTTGTAATTAAAAGATTTAAACAAAATCAACAATTATACAAAATTCAATTTAAACCAATTACACTTAATAATTCAAAAAATAAAATAAAAAATAAAAGAAACCCCCCCCCCCCATGAGGCCGGCCACCCCTACCCCCCCCCCTCAAATTTCTCTTGCCTCCTTCTCTTCCCAAGAACCACCACTTGATCTCCCCCATGCTCTATATAAGCCTCCTACTACTCCTTATCATTTCCTTTACCACCACACTCCATCTCTTCTCTTTTCTCTCTTCTTCTTTCACCTACAAAAAATCTCCCCAAATACATCCAAGTCTTGATCATCTCTTGAAGATCAAAGACAAAATCAAGGAAAAGAGTGGTAAGATGATCATAAAACACCCATCTCTACTCTTCTACCTTTCTTCTCTTCTTCTTTCTTCTTTCTTTTACTTATTTTCTTTGTTGTTCATCTTATTTCCTTTATTTATATATATATAATCATGTAAATATAAACATCCTACCAATGTTGTAAGGAGCACATGAAATGTGCATCATCCTACCGTTGTTGTATGGAACTTAATCAACTAAAAATCAAGAAAATAAGACTTTGATCATGCATGTGTTTCATCTTAACAAATGTTGTAAGGAACACATAAAATGTGTATCATCCTACCATTGTTGTAAGAACACATGGATTATCAAAGCTTATACTCATACAATATGATTATTCATGAATATAAACATGCTATACTAAAGTTATGACCCATAAGCAAAAAGAATCACAAATCTGGCAGAATCTGATGTTAGAACTCCCTACTTGTTTTTGTTATATCTGGAGTTCTAGGTATCAAAATCAGTTGATTCTTTTTGCTAATCTTAGTTTAATGTGTTACCTTTCATTTAAACCTGGATTCACTAATTTTCATGAACGTTTGATCCTTCAAACATATTTAAAAAGACCCATATGTTGAATCTGGAAGTCTGGCAGATTTAGAAGGGTACACTTTAAACGCGTGTAACTTACTCATTCTTGGGTCAAATTACGTCAAGTTTTTTTTAAAAGTTTAATCTTTGAGTCTTGGTTATTTCCCAGTTTGAATCATGTAAAAAGGAGGTCGTATGAGCCCTAAACAGACGTTTTAGTAACAACATGTCATCCAGACACTGATCAGTGGACATCCTATACACTTTTAATTATTAAAAATACCAAACATGGATTATAAATTCCTATATTTTTACTGGACATTCTAGAAACATGTAGTAAGATTATATTAAAATATCAAGCCTTAATATGACTCCTAAATTATAGTTATTAATTTTTAAAGTTCAACTCAAAGAACTGAAAATTTCAGTAAACACTTATGATTTATGAAAAAATAGAGACTACCTTTAACTATTTAAATAAATAAGTTAACCACAAATAAATAATACAAAATAATAAATAAAATAAGTCTAATAGAGCTACATACCTTTTATATTAGGAAAGGAGCTTCGGTAGGAACAAGAAATCCTTACAAGAAAACACCTTTGCATACCGAGTGAGTATCATAGCCCCTTTTTACCGTATTTCATATTATTTTGGGGTGAAAGCATGTGTATACGTTTCATGAAAAGTTTATTGCCTATCTTCTTATTTATTTCAAATATTATTTTGAGCACTTATGGTATTATTCTTTGATGTGCTTGGGTGATCGTTGTAAGGCCCTTTCGTTGGACATTATTCCTTAACTCCGCTAGTGAGCCGATGGTATTTGTAAGTAGCGCTATTTGGAGATTCCGACGTCTCCCATTTATGGTTGACGAACTATAGATGTACTTTACCACTACTAACGTCATTTAATATAGGCGTTAGGTTTATCATGGGCAATTGGTTGTCGGCTAGGTTGGATAATGGCTCAAGCAATAATCATCATAGTCTATTACTACCATGTGCAACGTATTGGGCAATATAATACATCTTCTATCATTATTTCATACTTGGATTTTTATCCAAAAACTTCCATCAATTATTTAAACTTTTCTCATTTAAAAGATGTTTTGTGCATACATTAAAACCTATGAACTCACCAACTCTAGTAGTTGACCCTTTTCTTTTACCCGTGCTTTCAGGTGACCGCCGTTAGGTACCTTATGCTTACAAACATGATGTGTGGCATCTTCATCTTCATCGTCACATTTTATAAAAACAATATCTATTTTATTTACGCATCTTACAAGACAATGTCCTTTAAACATTATTCGGTTATGTAACCTTTATTTATGTTTCATCCGAACTACTTATTTTGTTAATTTAATCTAATGGTTATTATCTATTTACCTTGTGCGATGATATCTTGTGCTGTGACACCTCGTGTTTCCGCTTTAGCGGGGTGTGACAATACCAAACCATGTGACATAGGAATGAACCCCTTCTTGGAGTCTTCCATCCTAGATCCTTCATTGAAAAACAATTCCCTAACCAAGTTTTTACACCTTGAAGGGTCGGGACATCGTTCCCAATGAGGAGTATGTCATCGATATACAAGACTAGGAACACAACTATGCTCCCACTAGCCCTGACGTATACGCATGGCTCATCCTTGCTTTTCGAAAAGCCAAACTCTTTGACTTTCTCAGCAAAGCACAGGTTCCAGCTGCGCAATGCTTGCTTTAGTCCATAAATGGACTTCTTAAGCTTGCAGACTTTGTCCGGATGCTTGGCATGTACAAAACCCTCGGGTTGAGTCATATAGACCTCCTCGCTAAGTGTCCCATTAAGGAACACGGTTTTTACATCCATTTGCCAAATCTCATAATCATGAAATGCGGCAATTGCAATGAGTATCCGGATAGACTTCAACATAGCCACCGGGGAAAAGGTTTCATCATAGTCTACCATGAGTTTGCGTGAAACCCTTCGCCACCAGTCGGGCTTTGAAGGTGTCTACCTCTCCATCTATGCTGGTCTTTTTCTTAAAGACCCATTTGCACCCTACGGGTCTACACCCAGGTACCGGATCTACCAAATCCCAGACTTGGTTATCCGACATAGATTGCATCTCGGACTCCATAGCCTCTTTCCACCTAGCGGACTCAGGGCCCACCACGGCGTTCCGATAAGATGATGGTTCATCATGATCCACCACTAGGTCGCAGCCCTCAGACATGAGAAACCCATATCTCTCTGGCTCGTTGCGACTCCTACCGGATCTTCTAAGAGGTAAAGGATCCGTGTCAGGTTCTCCAGCAGCGCCGTGCTGAGAATCATCTTGTGCCAACTTCAGGTTGGTCATTGGAAGGTTCTTGAATCTCTTCAAGATCTACCTTTCTCACACTAGCGTCTTTGGATAGCATCTCCCTTTCAAGGAAGACGGCCCTCCGAGCAACAAATACCTTGTTCTCGGACAGTTTGTAGAACAAATATCCCATAGACCCGGCAGGATATCCAATGAACAAACACCTCTCGGCCCGGGGTTCTAATTTGTCCTCCACCTCACGTCTCACGTAGGCAGGACAACCCCAAACCTTTAGATATGAAAGCGATGGAATCTTTCCATGCCATATCTCAAAGGGTGTCTTCTTGACCTTCTTAGTTGGTACGAGGTTAAGGATTCTAACGGCCGTTTCCAATGCATAGCCCCAAAAGCTAATGGGTACATCCGTACGACTCATCATACATCGAACCATATCCAATAATGTTCGGTTCCTCTTCTCGGCGACACCATTTAATTGTGGTGTCCTAGGAGGTGTCAATTGCGAAACAATTCCACAATCTTTTAGATAGTCACGGAATTCCGAACTTAGATACCCACCACCACGATCCGATCTGAGCATTTTAATTCGTTTACCCAATTGGTTCTCAACTTCGTTTTTGAAAGTCTTGAAAACCTCAAGGGTTTCCGACTTTTGTCTCACCAAGTAGACATACCCATACCTACTAAAATCATCAGTAAAGGTTACGAAGTACCTTGAGTTATCCCTAGTGACATGCTTGAACGGACCACACACATCCGTGTGAACGATATCCAACAAGTCTTTGCCCCTCTCACAAACGCCGGTGAAGGGTGCTTTGGTCATTTTGCCCAACAAGCAAGATTCGCATACATCATCTGACCCATGGTCAAATGATTCCAAGATCCCATCCGCTTGGAGCTTGGCGATGCGTTTCTTGTTTATGTGGCCCAAACGACTATGCCATAAAGATAACTTATGCAAATCACATTTGGATTTAGAAGCAACATTCATGATTGATTTATTACTTTGCAAGCATACGCTTGTCTCGTATATGCCACGACATGGATGTGCTTTAAAATAAAATAAATCATTCTTAAAGCATGAAATAATTCCATTAGAGAAATTAAAGTTAAATCCATCATCAACAAGTGCATAAAATGATAAAATGTTTCTTGCCACACTGGGCGAATAAGATACATTTGATAATGTAATAAGTATGCCGTATGGAAAGGCGAGGTCCACGCTCCCTATCTTCTCAACCGGGACAACCGCCTTGTTTCCCATGATGAGATCCAGCTCCCCATCAACCATGTCCCTACTTCTTCTTAGTACCTGCACATTATTAACTATGTGAGTACCACACCCGGTGTCCAAGACCCAAGCGTTAGAAGTAGAAGTGTTATAGAGTTCAATCATATACATACCGGAGGTGCCTTGTCCCTTGGCGCGAAGCCTCTTGAGCTCCTCCGTGTACTTGGGGCAACTACGCCGGTAGTGTCCCTTCTCCCCGCAGAAGAAGCAGGTGGCCTCTTCCGGTGAGGGGGCTATAGGAGCGGGTTCCTTCCCCTTCGGCTCCGGCGCCGGGAGTGGTTTGGGCTTGGGTGTTGCCACCTTCGCCTTCCCCTTCCCTTTGCCCTTGGAGCTTGAAGCGGGCCGCTTCCTCTTAGCACCTCCCTCATGGATGGCTAGGATGGGTGCGGAGGTCGATGGCTTTGCCTTGGCCATGTTAGACTCGGCGGTCTTCAATATACTGTGCAACTCCATCAAGGACTTATCCATATTATGCATATGGTAGTTCACAATGAACGGACCATATGCTTGAGGCAAAGATTGGAGGATAATTTCCGTAGCCAACTCTTTCCCCATAGGAAAGCCCAACCTCTCGAGCTGGTCCACGTATTGCTTCATACGAAGCACGTGGGAGCTCACGTTCCCTCCCTCCTGCATCCGACACCCTATAAAGGCCTTGACACACTCGTAGAGTTCTTGCCTCGCTTGCTGCTAGAACATTTCCTTTAGCTGCGAGATCATGTCAAACGCACCAACGTCCTCGAATTTCCTTTGCGACTCGGAACTCATGGTTGTCAACATGAGGCAAGTCACCTCATTGGTGTCTTTAAGGCGCTTCTCATAAGCATCCTTAATGGCCCGAGTAGCGGTGGTAGCAGGAGCCTCCGGAAGAGGTTCCTCTAGGACATAAGAAAGTGTCACTTTGACTTCTGCCTGTAAGGGCTCTCACGGGCCGTGAAGCCCTCGTGAAGGTAGCATCCCCACGACTACTTGTCCGTGTTATGAAGCCTCGTGGAGGGTTTCTCTTCACAACCTCTTCACAACCCGTGAAGGCCCATGAAGATCTTCAGAAACCCTAATTTCATATTCTTGTTGGAGATCTGCCCACTGACACACGTATGCCGCTATCACTGCTAATGAAGCGCGAGCCTATTGGGTCACACACCAAGGATTGATCCCGACAGCTTTATGTGGATGGAGAAAGTCAAAGAATCAAAAGTGTTTTGATTCGGGGCTTCACGACCGTGAAGGGTGCTCCACGGGTCGTGAAGCAGGCTGCCCTAACGATTGTTCGACGGCCGCCACGCGTCGTGACGCCTTTGGGCTTCACAGCCCGTGACGAGGTCGTAAGGGGTCGTGAAGGAGATGCCCCCACGAGTCTCGACCGGGCGGAACGGCTCGTGGAGTTCTAGGTCCCCTCGTGGCGCGCTTAGGCTTCACGATCCGTGAGAGCTTGTGAGGGGTCGTGAAGAGGGTAGCTGCAGTGACAGTTGTGTTTTATTGGACCATTTGATGGTCCAATCAAAACCTATGCTTTATGGCCTGGTTTTTGAGCTTAGATGCTGGTCATTGAGGTATAGAGACTAAGAGAACGCAACAAGAACTTTCTCTCTACTACAATTCTCTCTTGGTATCATGTTAGAATGCTATATACACTAAGATGATCTTGAGTGTTCATGTGAGGCTTTCATGGTGCAAGAGGAGATCTACATGGGCTGTTCCAGATGGTGAAGTCATTCTAGGATGTTCATCTATGGCTCACTAGCATTTGGGGATCAAGCTTCTTTTGGTGTGGACTAGCAATGGAGGAGGAAGCCTTTTGTTTCCTCAATTTCATCCCACCTTTGAAGATCTCGATTTACAGCCATGGTAAGGAGGTATATGCTTCCTCCTTCTTCTTGTTCTTTAGTTGCAATTTGCTTTGTAGTGTGTTCCACCATTGGAACTAGTTGTGGGCTTTGTGTGTGCTTTGTTTTATGTCTTGCATGCTACTTTTCTTGTTTGCTTCCGCTGTGTTTGTGCCCACCACGAGTTCCAACAGTGGTATCAGAGCCATCTCTACAAAGAAATTGCACTTTGATGGCTTGAAAACCGAAAATGGACATTATGTCCAGATGAGCTTCACGGGCCGTGGAGGTTTTGGCTTCACGGGTCGTGAAGCCTACACGAGTGGCTTCATGGGGTGTCGCTCGTGAAAGGTTTTGACTGTGTCAGAGTCGTGGAGCTCATGGGCTTCACGGGCCGTGAGGTCCCGTGAAGGCTTCTGGGCCGTGAAGGTCTCGTGAACAGTGTTTTTATCCTTGTTTTTAAAAGAAATAAATTTTCGGTTTTAGCACCTTGTGATTCTGTTTTTCCAGAATCTGTCCTTGTTGTTTGGACACTTGAAAAGCCCCGTTTATGTGTCTTGATTCGTATATTTATATGTATTGGGTGGTTTTGGCATAAAATGCACACATGCATATACTTATATTGTGTATTTATGAATATGTGTTCTCAAAGTGTTTGGGATACTAATGCATATGTACAAGGATTGTTCCTTTTGTGCCTTGTGTGCTTTGCTTGTTTGAAAAATCTTAATTGAGATACATTTTGCATGGTTTTGTTGTGGCACACCATGTTTTGTTTGTGGTTGTTGTTGTGTCCGGTAACGCCTTGCCCGTTAGACCTATGTGTTGGTTGTTTGGTTGTTTATTTATGTATTCATTCATTTGGTGACTTTTAGTCACAATGGTTTTTAATAATATTAAATTCGGTTTGTAGATTTGTAAATTTATTATGGCTTGCATGCCATTGCTTTCCTTTGTACTTGTTGTAAGTAGCTTAGAATAGCAATCGCGGCTTGCATGCCGTTTCTTTTCAAATTGTTTGTAATTGTGAAAAGAAGACCGAAGACAACCATCAAGAGTCGTGGAGGAGACGTCTTGGCTACCTTGAATCCGGTGGAGATGACGGATTCAGTGGGAGCACTTCCGGCGAGGCCATTTGGTTGTGTCCTTAGTTTGGCCTTGCTCTCTCCGTTTGGCTCACGGGGAGGGCGCATAGGGTTTAGGGGCGTGTTACCGGATATTTGCTTTGTGCGTGGTTGTGATTTGTTGTGTTATTTTCTTGCGTGGTTGTTAGGATCTTCGAATGCTAGAAAACTTTTCAAAATAATAAAATCACAAGAGTTGTTAAATTGTTTAACAAACCCCGCGCGCTCACGATTAACAAATAAATATAAATTGGTTTATATTAAAGTGAAAAATGCGTTTTGTCACTTGTTTGTTAATCAACTTGAAAAGAGGTTTTTTAAACCGGAAAGACAAAAGTCCCGTTTTTCTCAAACGTAAATCACACGCCACCCGTAAGATGACACCACCCGAATCTAGTGATGCATGGGATGATTGTCGAGCTAAGCACGAGTTGTTCCATGTGGATCTGTGTGGAAGGTGAGTTTGGCGACTTGAAATTATTGGTTGTCGAGCTTAGCACGAGCCAATGATTGTCAAGGGTGTCACCGTGTATCTTGACGGACGATTTACAATTCCAACTTAATACGCCTTGGTAATTGTCGTGCCTATACCGAGTTGCCAAAGCGGCTTAACGAGGAATTGGTGTGAGAAGGGATCAAACATGCCAAACCGACGCTATGAGTGTTGATGGATCCCGCAAGTGTCTAAGAGTTGTAATCTCGGATTGCAATTGGTAAAGCGTTTACCGGCCTAAATAACTTCATGAAGTGATCCGCGGCAAACCCGTCATGTAGTGAAGTGAAATAAGGTTCTTAGCCCTTGTTAAGATAATTGTTTTTCTTAAAACTAAATGGGTAATTATCATAACGAGGATTGTATCAATACTAACTAAAACGTGTATTCTTATATCTTTAATTGGCAAACGTTAATGACACCGCTTCAACTTAAAACTCCGTTCGTTCCTAAAGAAGGTGAGACTCACTAATGTGGACTTTGTGGACTAGGATTGGTTGTTGAGGATTGTCTTCCACCATGAGTCAAAGTTGCACATTATAGAGAAATCCCTTCTAGAGCCAAAATGCTACCAACGCGACCTAGACCTCTACATGCATGTAAAAGTGCATCGTGGTCTTGATCGGTTGAAGGATGCATGAAGGCGGGAAAATTAGTGTCCATATCCTTGAGATGAAGGAGTATGTGGACCTAAAGGAGAGGCATGGATTCGCCATAGGGAGGGAGCTTGTGGTGAATGAAAATTCTCCAAAGTCCCTGCCCACGTGATGTAAATAGTTGATTGTGAACTATCACATGCACAATGTGGAGAAGTCCTTGATAAAGCATTATGGCATGTTATGGACTCCTAAGTCCTACATGGCCAAAGTATGACTTGCCTCACCAACTCCTGCTAACATTATAAAGGAACAAGAAACCGAGAAGAAGAAATTGACCTCAAGTGGAAAGTTTGGTTTTACCAAACATACCATATATGTGAAGTCAGAGGGCAATGAGATTGTGCCTCAAGATAAGACTCCACAAGGGGTAATTTGCTACTTCCGCGGAAAGATTGGAAAATTGGCGCCACCACGCCTGCCCTATGAGCCTGAAAGAGCTAAAATCACTTATGAGTAAGAGAAATTAGCTCCTTGACTTCAGGAACATTCATGATCAAACTCCATTGCTCTTCTACTTCTAAAGGCTAGGTTTTAAACGCTAGCAATAACGCTCACGTTTGTCACAAATTTGTTTGTTACAAAGTGAAGGTGTTAAAAGAAAAGTAGGCGGATGAGGCATGGAGAGTTGGAATTCGAAAAGGGAAACATAGTTGTTGTCCCTATTGAGAGGATTGGAAGTTTGTATCTTGCCTTTCCTTCCAGCTATTCTATTACTTTATTGGATGTATGTTTATGCCATGTATGGCTAGAAACATTATATCTAAACGCCTTTGTTGACGATGGATATTACTTTGACTTTTGAAATTAGTGGTGATTTATTTCAAAGTTTATCCATGTCGTGACATTTAAAGTAAGCTTTTGCTTAAAGAGTAATAGAACGATCATAAATGTACTAATAAGTTATCCTTATGTAGAAGTCGATTTAGCTATATAAACAAGACTAGCTTCACCAAGATCCGTGACGTTTAGGAACTTGGAACCCTTTGACCATTGGTCAAATGTTGAATGCATATCTTGTTTGTTATGCTAGATGACTTAAACATCCTTCACTTGAGTACGTGAGAGGATTGAAAGCTTGTTGGATTTCGTTCACACTTTTAGTGTGTTGACCGTTCAAGCAAACATTAAGGAGTAAATTTAGATACCTTGTTACCTTTACCGGTGATGGTAGAAGGGATGGTAATTCTATTTTAATGGACTAGTTTTGAAACCTTAGAGGTGTTCAACACTCACCATAACGAGGTACATGATAGAGAGGGCAATGCAACTATGATACTCGAATCTAGTTAAGATGTTGAGTACCTTAGTTTTATATTCTATGTGACTATCATAAGAATTATGGGATTGTCTCACAATTCATTCCTCTTAAGACACATTGTTACATGTGGTCGTCTAAAGGAGGAACCGGACATTTTGATATGGTCCGACAAGTGATAGGTTACACTTTTATGTCTAAAATTGTTTTGGGTCATTCTCCAAATGGTGGGCATGAGTTCTAAATCTTTTTAACAACAAAGATGGTCATGTAAACGCCTTAGAGGATATGACAAAAAGGAGGATCTTTGTTTGTCTATTCCAAAGTCTGGATTGTCTAGCCTACGTTTAGACGTGAGGTGGAGGAACCCAGGATCTAGAGGTATTTACTCCATTAGGTACTCTACTAAGACCATGGGATATTTGTCTTGACAAACCTTGTGAGAACTTGTAAGTTGCTCAAAGGTAGAGTCTCTTAAGAAATTAATATCCATGGATGCCAGTGAGAGTAAAGTATACCTTGAATGGAAGAACCTGATGTTGACACTAGAATCCAATCATAAATGATTGGAACTCAGCATGGCAATGCTGGAGAACCTGGCATAAAATCGTTACCTCTTGGTAGAAGTTGTCATAAGACCAGAAAGATATAACTCGTTATATCTGAGGAACACAACTTAATGATGATTCATGATGAATGCGTCAACTACCGGAAAGCGTAGTGGGCTTGGAGTCCGCTAGGAGAAAGGAGGAAATGATAAGATGAGATGCTATCCATGACGGATATCCAAGGTTTCGACTTGCTTGATCCTACACCTGGGTGTGAACCCGCGAGGTGTGATTGGTTATTTGAGGAAATAGACCAAACATGGATAAGTTTGTAGACTACTTCAAATACCGACTGGTAGGAATGGTTTCACGATGATTGACCATGAGGAAGGTATCATCTAGAAACATTCTCCCGGTGGTTATGTTGAAGTCCACACGGATACTTATTTTATAATTGCCTTTTAGGCTATATTGGATAGAAGTGAAGACTACATTCCTTAATAGGAAATTATGAGGAAATGCTCACAACATTTTCGAGGGTCTTTCACTATCTAAGTGTCCTAATGAAATCTACAAACCCTAAGTAGTCCACTTGTGGACTTATGTTGCCATATCAATGTTAGAATCTTTGCGTTGATAAGAAAATCATTTGTTTGAGTTTTCAAATAGCAATGATGAAACATGGAAGAATGCCAGAGCTAGTGGGAGCATTTTGTAATCCTATTCTAAATATGTCTAGCACATACAACGTATGGAAGGAGTTAAAGAAATATTGAAATATGTTCTTATTGATCTATAGTAAGAAGCAACATAGAATAAGTTGTTATTCAAATGCTTGCTTAGCATAGCTGCCGATCTTTATCGGGGTTCGTGATCCTACTAAATATGGTGTTAATAACTATGCTTCTCAAAGCATCGCTGACTCTATTGGGATCTTATGAGACAATGAGAGTACGATGGCTTATGAAAGATAACCTTTATCTCAAGCATCCTTGGTCTTATTGAGTTCTGATGAATCAATGAAGGTGCGATAGCTTGACAAAAGACCGTTATCTCACCAATGCACACTTTTGAGTGATTGGTTGAGGTATAGACATGGTCATCTTACGAATACACATGGATAGCATGGTGGCGGATCCGTTTTGCTAAAGCTGTAGTTGCAAGATAGTGATGATTGTCATACTAGTGCTTGCAAAGACTTGGCTTGAGTTTGTTTTAGTTGAAATTTTGATATGCTGATTTTGGGAACGTTAAGCAACATTGTGCTTCTGCTAGTATCGATTATCAAATGGGGATTTGTTAATACGCGTGTAGCGGGTACTCTCAGTTGCCTTTATTGTGTTCCATCTTAGCATGTTTACCACTTTCCTGAATGTTTTACATTCTAAATGTCCACAGTCAGTCACTCTTCATCGGAAGGAAGTTTGAACGAAGACTGAGGGAAAGCATTGTTCGTGTATTCAATAGGGATTGGATACGAGAGACGCAATACTTTACCTATACTTGAAAAGAGTTTCAAGTGATTGGACGACCCACACCTGAGTTTACTTCATGGTACATGTCAAGAGTAACTCAGGATGATAATATCATTTCGTCCTTAGACCGGAGATACATGTGTTTCCACGACATTGGTCTGCCTTGTTCTGATTGCTTTCAAACGCAGTCCGTAACTGGTTGCTATAAAGGAGGCTTTTGGGCAAAGTATTGCCAATGTAATGGGGCAATGTAGTCGAAGGAATTTGTTCCTCTGTTTAGAGAGATATCTGTGGGCCCCTCGATGATTGGGCGCTAACACCAAAATGCACGGCCGTGCTCATGCTTGCAATGATAGTTGATCAGTTGCAACTTGCATATTTTGGTCACCACCAATCTTGATCGAGAAACATAATTGTGAACGATCGGAGAATGACTTTGTACCATGTCTCATGTTCACCCGGATATCGCGAACAATAGGATGATTGATCACTTATCTATAGGACCTTTTCAAACCCGTTTGGATTGTGATTAGGTACTTGTCAGGGATGACATACCTCGTGTTGATTTGGGGGCAGGGATGTCTTGCTAGAGGCCGCTCCCTGTCTGTGATGCATATGGGTACGGTGTGTCATGTGCAAGTGGGAGTTTGTTGGAGATCTGCCCACTGACACACGTATGCCGGTATCACTGCTAATGAAGCGCGAGCCTATTGGATCACACGCCAAGGATTGATCCCGACAGCTTTATGTGGATGGAGAAAGTCAAAGAATCAAAAGTGTTTTGATTCGGGGCTTCACGACCGTGAAGGGTGCTCCACGGGTCGTGAAGCAGGCTGCCCTAACAATTGTTCGACGGCCGCCACGCGTCGTGACGCCTTTGGGCTTCACGGCCCGTGACGAGGTCGTGAGGGGTCGTGAAGGAGATGCCCTCACGAGTCTCGACCGGGCGGCACGACTCGTGGAGTTCTAGGTCCCCTCGTGGCGCGCTTAGGCTTCACGACCCGTGAGAGCCCGTGAGGGGTCGTGAAGAGGGTAGCTGCAGTGACAGTTGTGTTTTATTGGACCATTTGATGGTCCAATCAAAACCTATGCTTTATGGCCGGGTTTTTGAGCTTAGATGCTGGTCATTGAGGTATAGAGACTAAGAGAACACAACAAGAACTTTCTCTCTACTACAATTCTCTCTTGGTATCATGTTAGAATGCTATATACACTAAGATGATCTTGAGTGTTCATGTGAGGCTTTCATGGTGCAAGAGGAGATCTACATGGGCTGTTCCAGATGGTGAAGTCATTCTAGGATGTTCATCTATGGCTCACTAGCATTTGGGGATCAAGCTTCTCTTGGTGTGGACTAGCAATGGAGGAGGAAGCCTTTTGTTTCCTCAATTTCATCCCACCTTTGAAGATCTTGATTTACAGCCATGGTAAGGAGGTATATTATTCCTCTTTCTTCTTGTTCTTTAGTTGCAATTTGCTTTGTAGTGTGTTCCACCATTGGAACTAGTTGTGGGCTTTGTGTGTGCTTTTGTTTTATGTCTTGCATGCTACTTTTCTTGTTTGCTTCCACTGTGTTTGTGCCCACCACGAGTTCCAACAATTCTCTCATGTTTGGGTTGTGCTATCAGAATCTACCCTTGGCGTGTGGCCCAGTAGGCCCATACCTCATCAGCAGTGATGCTAGTGCACGTGTATCAGTGGGCATATACCAACAAACTCCCACTTTCACATGATACAATGTTACTAACACAACAGACAAGTAGCGGCTCTAGCAAAGCATCCTAGCCCCCAAGTCGGTACGAGTTATGTCATCCTCGACAAAACCTGGTAACCTTGAAAGGCTAAAAATTCCAATAGATAAGTGCTCATAAACATTCCTTTGTTTGCGATATCCGTCTAAACATCAGACATGGATAAATGTCAATCTCCAAATCGTTCATGATTATGTTTCTTGATTCTAGATTAGCGGTGACCAAAATAACAAGTTGCAACTGATCTATAGTCATTGCAGCTTGAGCACAGCCATGCATATTAGGTGTCAGCTCCCAATCATCGAGGGGACCATGGATATCTCTCTAAATAGAGGAACAAATCCTTTTGACTACATAGCCCAACCACATGCTTATACTTTATTTGAAAACTCCCTTTATAGCAGCCAATCACGAATTACATTTGAAAGCAATCAAAATAAAGCAGACTAATTCTTTGGATACACATGTATCTCTGGTCCAAGGATGAAATGATATTATCATCCCGAGTCACTTGTGACCATAATCCATGAAGTGAACTCAGGTGTGGGTCTTCCAGTCAGTTGAAACTCATTTCAAGCACATGTTAGCTTTGTGTATCTTGCATTCAATCCTTGATTAATGCATGACCAAACCCTAACCTCAATCTTAGTTCAAACTTCCATCCCTTGAAGAACGACTGACTGTGGAAATCTATAATGCATAAGCACTCACGGAAGTAGTTAAACATGCTAAAACGGAACACATGAAAGACTAATGAAAGTAACTGCATCTTGCGTATATATAGTCCCCACTATGTATAGAAAGCAATCAAAAGTTACAATACTGCTGGTAGTTCCCAAAGTTTAATATAAAACAAACAACCACTAATACAATATTCAAGCCAAGTCATATGCATAAGTAATGCTCATTGACCTAGTTTGATAATCATCACTAGTGGATTTGCAATGCAACATCCATATGTATTCTTGTTATTTTCACAACTCTCCTTTGACCAAACTACTATTCCGTCAGAGAGATCATACAACAAAGTGCTAAAGTACCCTTATTGTTACAAAAGTTCATAATAGGGTTAGTGATACTTAAGAACTTATTCTTACCAATAATCAACACCATAAAATTTAGATCATAAACTTCGATCAAGATCGACATTAATCCTTATAGAAACTAGCATTAGAGTAAATAGTTACTCCAAGGCTTATTTCTTATTGTTAAACATCAAGAACATGTGTAATTATTTCTTGAACTTCAAAATTTTTAAATTTTGTATCTTCTAAGTATTATCATGAAGCAATAATAATTCCTGATATTTAGGTTCATAGACTACCTAACATCGGGACATTATCTTCAATAGATACATACTTCTATGTATACAACAAAGCTTCCACTAGCCCTGACATATGTAAAAGTCTCATCTATGCTTCTATAAAACTCATCACTTTGATTTTCTCATGGAAGCAAAGATCTTACTTTTAAGATGCTAGCATAAGTACAAAGGACTTATCCACACTTGTAGACTTAATTTGGATGCTACAAATTGTTGGTTATATGCCCACTGATACACGTATATTGGATCACTGCCGATGAGGCACTGGCCTATTGGGTCACACGCCAAGCGTTGAATCCGACAACACAAGTCAAGAGAGTTAATTTGTTTGATTAGGGTTTCTATCGACCTTCACGGGCCCTCATGGGCCGTGAAGAGGTCATGACGTGAAGGTTTTCACGAGGCTTCATGGGCCGGTCAAGGGATTGTGGGGGTGATGCCTTGACGACTTCCTTCATGGGCCGTGAGAGCCCGTGAAGGCAGAAGTCAAAGTGACACTTTAATCTTATTGGACCTTTTTGTTGGTCCAATGGGGGCTAGCTTTTTTGGCCGACCCTGGTGCCACCTGAGCTTCTTACCAGCTTATAAAACCCCCTCTCTTGATGCTTGAAAGAACCTTTTGCCAAATTCACAAATCTACACAGTAAAGAAACCTTGGGAGTTGTCTTAGAGACTTGAGTTTGTGTTAGTCATAGCAAGAAGTTCTCCTGCTGTTCTTGAGGCTTTGTTCACGTGAGTGCAAGTGGAGTACCTCAAGCTTTAGCAAAGGTGATTCACGAAAGGCTTGGTGTGGATACTAATAGAGGAGCTCAACTTCGAGTTCAAGTATTACATCTTCAATCACCACAACCACCAGAGACATCAACGGTATGGTCTCTTTTTCTGGTTTCCTTTGTTCCTCTTGTTTCTATCATTCCTTGTAGCTAGATCTCACTAAGTGAATATTGTGCATGTGTTTTGTAAACCCGAAATCCTTGTGTTTTTACTTCATGCTTCCGTTGCTCTTGGGTTTTTGACATGCATGAGATTCCTTCAGTGGTATCAGAGCCATTGCTACATGATGATAACACAAAATGGCTCGAAAAATTGTTTTTCAGAAGTTTTGGTAAACTGTCAAATGAGTTTTCACGGGCCGTGGAGGTTCTCTTCACGGGTCGTAAAGGCTACACGACCAGTGTGGTTTGGGATCTGGTCGTGAAATGGTTTTTTTGGTGCTTCACGAGTTCTTCCGGGCTCTGAGCGGTCATGAAACTCTCGGGCTTCATGAGCCGTGAAAGGTCGTGAAGGAGCTCGTGAACAGTGTTTTTGACCTAAAAGAAATTTTTTCGGTTTCTCGAGTCATTGCTGTGCTTCCACTTTTATTCAGTTGTTTCTGGAAATCCCCAAATAATATTTTGGTACCACTATGGGTATGCATGGTATGGTCATGGCATTAGATGCATACATGCATACACATATGTGTGTGTATATATGAATATGGGTTTTAAAAAATGGTTTTATGCCTTAATGCATATGTACAAGAATTTCCTTTGTGCCTTGAGTGTTTGTATAGGAAATTCTTATCAAAATATTTGCTTGTTGCGGTTATTGGCACACCGCTTGTTTTGTGGTTGTTTGCCTTGTTTTTGTTGGTAACCTTGGCCTTAGACCTTGTGGTTGTTCCTTTATTTGGTGACCTAGTGTCGCATGGTTTGTAATAATTATTTATATATCTTGATTAGTTGTAATTATTATTGCGGCTTGTATGCCGTTTCTATATCCATGTACTTGTATTAGATGATAGAATTTTTGTGGCTTGCATGCCATTTTATTTCTATTTCATGTACTTGTATTCATGGAGCATGGAGACCACAATAAAGAATCAAGATGATGTCCTGAAGATAGAGGATCTGGTGATACCCGTTGGAGGTGGTGGATCGAGTGGGAGCTATGACCATGTTTGTATTGTGTCCCTAGTTGACCATGTTCTCCCCGTTGGCTCACGAGTAGAACATATAGGTTTTGGCTTGGTTACCAACCCCTTGCAATGCGTGTGATGTGATTTATTTCTTGCATGGTTGTTTAGGTATTCACATGCTAGAAATTTTTTCGATAAATTAAATCACAAGAGTTTTATAAAATTGGTTTATATTTCCCTCGCGTGCGCACACAATTAACAAACCATCTAAAGTGAAAAATCGAATTTTGTCACTAAAATATGTTAATGAAATTTAATCGGAAACAAAAGCCTGTTTTTCCATAAAACATAAATCAGGCACCATCCGTAAGACGATGCCACCCAAATCTAACAACACAATGATTGGTTGTCGAGCTTAGCACGAGCCAATTCTTGTTGAGTGTACTTACCATATGTCTTGACGGACGATTTATAATTTCAAATTAGAATTCTTGAAAGATTGTCAAGCTTAGCACAAGTCTATCAACAATTCTAACTTGGGATTGGTGTAAGAAGGGATCAAATATACCAAACGACCGGTGCTTGTCATAGGATCTCGCAAAGACCAAAGAGTTGCAATAATGGATTGCAATTGGCAATATAGTTGTCAACCCAAAATAACTTCCTTGTATGATCTGCGGTAAACCCGTCATATATGGAAGTGAAATAGGGTTCTTGGCTTTGTTAAAATAATTAAATTTGTTCTTTGGGTAAATTGTTTTAACAATCTTAAAATATCAAACTAACCAAATCTACTTTGCTATTTTAGATGGAATCTTCAAGTACCACCACCACGAGCAACATTTCTCTACGAGTTTTCCTTGAGAAGGAGAAACTCGACGGTAGCAACTTCATGGATTGGCATAGGCAACTTCGGATTGTCCTACGCCATGAAGGGAAATTGCATACCATTGAGGAAGCCTTGCCCGAAGCCCCTGCGACTACGGCACCTAGGGCCGCCCGAGAGGCATATGAAAAACTCCTCAAGGACACGGAGGAAATGATGTGCCTCACGTTAAGCACAATGAGCTCCGATTTGCAAAAGCAAATGGATCATTTAAGTGCTTACGACTTGCTCGCGCAGCTCAAGGACATGTTCCAACAGCAATCGAGGCAAGAAAGGTACGAATGCCTCAAGGCCGTCCTAGGTTGCAAGCTCCAGGATGGCGGGAATGTGAGCGCTCATGTGTTGCGAATGAAATCAAACATGGAGAGGCTAGGGTTCACCATCGGGAGGGAGATGGCGGTTGATCTCATCCTCCAATCGTTGCCCAATGCATATGATCAATTCACCGTGAGTTATCATATGCATAGTATGGACAAAACCCTCATGGAGCTTCACGGGATGCTCAACACCGCGGAGTCAAGCATCTTGAAGCCCAAGGCCACCACTTCCAATCCCGTCTTGGCTATCCAGGAGGGCCGCATCCAGAACAAGAAACCGACTCCTTCCCATAAGGGAAACGGTAAGGGTAAGGTTGGTGCAACCAAGCCTACCCCTACCCCGGTGGCAAAGGGCAAAGGGAAGGCTCCCCAAGCCAAGGCCCCGGAGGATGCGGAATGCTTCTTTTGCGGGGACAAGGGGCATTATCTCCAAAGCTGCCCAAAGTACCAAGATGGCCTCAAGAAGCTCAAGGCAATGAGCATCTCGGGACCCTCAAACCAAGGTACGTTCATGATTGAGCTCCATCAAACTTCTATTTCAAAGCAATGGGTTTTAGATACCGGCTACGGCACTCACATTTGTAATACGGTGCAGGCGCTAAAGGGAAGTAGAGGCTTGGAGCATGGAGAGCTGGATCTAATTATGGGGAACCGAGAGGTTGAGCCCGTAGAAGCAAAATGGAGTGTCAAGCTCTCTTTTAGAACCGAACTTTCCATTGCACTTATTAATGTATGCTATTCGCCCTGCGTGGCAAGAAACATTATCTCTTTACATGCCTTGTATGACGATGGTTTTTCCTTTAAATTTATGAATGGATCTATTTTATGTTATAAACATGATGTTTGTTATTTTAAAGCTTTACCATGTCATGTCATATATGAAGTTGATGCATACGTTGAGAATAAGAGACCTACCATGAATATTGATTCTCAATCCACAAATTTTTTGGATAAATATTCCTTATGGCACGGTCGCCTTGCTCATGTGAACTAGACTCGCATCACCAAGCTCCATGCGGATGGGATCTTAGAATCATTTGACCTTGGATCAAAAGATGTATGCGAATCTTGTTTGCTAGGCAAAATGACTAAAGAACCCTTCACCGGAGTTAGTGAGAGGGGAAAGGATCTTTTGGATATTATTCACACTGATGTGTATGATCTTTTCAAAAATGTCACAAGGAACAACACAAGAGACTTCATTACTTTCACGGATGATTATAGTAGGTATGGATATATCTATTGGATTAGACAAAAGTCTGAAATCTTTGAGATCTTCAAGACATTCCAAAATGAAGTAGAGAATCAATTGGGCAAGAGGATTAAGATACTACGCTCGGATAGAGGCGGTGAATATCTTACTTCCGAGTTTTTAGACCATCTTAGAAACTGTGGGATTATCTCAAAATTGACACCTCCTAGGACTCCACAATTAAATGGAGTTGCGGAAAGGAGAAATCGGATGTTGCTAGATATGGTCTGTTCTATGATGAGTCAAACGGAGGTACCCATTTGTTTTTGGGGTTACGCTATAGAGACGGGGGTAGGAATCCTTAATCTCGTACCAACAAAGAAAGTTGAAACAACGCCATATAAGTTGTGGCACAAGAAAAATCCTACTCTCTCATATCTTCGTGTATGGGGATGTCAAGCCTACGTGAGACGTGAGGCAAATGAAAAACTAGAACCCCGTTCCGAAAGGTGTGACATTCGGCAACAAATTTCCCAGGTTAGCCATTAGAAATCCTAATTTTAAGCCTAGTATGACTAAAAATAGTATTTATGACTTAAATACATCCATAATAATATTATATTTCATAGAAATCCCGCCTATATGGTTGGAACCTTCCGGAGCTCGAAAAATCGAATTATTACGAGTCAAGAATTACAAATCAGGTACAATAATAAAAATAATATCAATTAAAATAATTAAATAAATTATAATAAATATAAATAAGTTAAAATATAAAACATATAAAAATAAACTCATAAAAGTAATAAAATCTTTGTAATTATAAGATTTAAACAAAATCAACAATTATACAAAATTCATTTAAACAAATTACACTTAATTATTCAAAAAAAAAAGAAACCCCCCCCCCCCCCTCAAATTTCTCTTGCCTCCTTCTCTTCCCAAGAACCACCACTTGATCTCCCCCATGCTCTATATAACCCCCTACTACTCTTCATCATTTCCTTCACCACCACACTCCTCTTTTCTCTCTTCTTCTTTCACCAACAAAAATCTCCCAAGAACATCCAAGTCTTGTTCATCTTGTGAAGATCAAACACATAATCAAAGAAAAGAGTTGGTAAGATGATCATAACACACTCATCTCTACTCTTCTACATTTCTTCTTTTCTTTTTTCTTCTTTTTTTATTTATTTTCTTTGATGTTCATCTTATTTATTTTATATATATCTGTAATCATGTAAATATAAACATCCTACCAATGTTGTAAGGAGCACATGAAATGTGCATCATCCTACCATTGTTGTATGGAACTTAATCAACTAAAAATCAAGAAAATAAGACTTTGATCATGCATGTGTTTCATCTTAACAAATGTTGTAAGGAACACATAAAATGTGTATCATCCTACCATTTTTGTAAGAACACATGGATTATCAAAGCTTATACTCATACAAGATGATTAATCATGAATATAAACATGTTATATTAAAGTTATGACCCATAAGCAAAAAGAATAATAAATCTGGCAGATTCTAATGCTAGAACTCCCCATTTGTTTTTATTATATCTGGAGTTCTAGGTATCAAAATCAGTTGATTCTTTTTGCTAATCTTATTTTAAAGTGTTAAATTTCATTTAAACCTAGATTCACTAATTTTCATGAACGTTTGATCCTTCAAACATATTTAAAAAGACACATATGTTGATTCTGGAAATCTGACAGATTTAAAAAGGTACACTTTAAACGCGTGTAACTTACTCATCCTTGGGTCAAAATACTTCTAGTTTTTTTTAAAAGTTTCATCTTTGAGTTGTGGTTAATTCCCAGTTTGAATCGTGTAAAACAGAAGTCGTATGTGCCCTAAACAGACGTTTTAGTAACAACATGTCATCCAGACACTGATCAGTAGACATCCTATACACTTTTAATTATTAAAAATACTAAACATGGATTATAAATTCCTATATTTTTACTGGACATTCTAGAAACATGTATTAAGATTATATTAAAATATCAAGCCTTAATATGACTCCTAAATTACAGTTTTTAATTTTTAAAGTTCAACTTAAAGAACTGAAAATTTCAGTGAACACTTATGATTTATGGAAAAATAGAGACAACCTTTAACTATTTAAATAAATAAGTTAACAACAAATAAATAATACAAAATAATAAATAAAATAAGTCTAATAGAGCTACATACCTCTTATATTAGGAAAGGAGCTTCGGTAGGAACAAGAAATCCTTACGAGTAAACACCTTTGCATACCGAGTGAGTATCATAGCCCATTTTTACCGTATTTCATATTATTTTGGGGTGAAAGCATGTGTATACGTTTCATGAAAAGTTTATTGCCTATCTTCTTATTTATTTCAAATATTATTTTGAGCACTTATGGTATTATTCTTTGATGTGCTTGGGTGATCGTTGTAAGGCCCTTTCGTTGGACATTATTCCTTAACTCCGCTAGTGAGCCGATGGTATTAGTAAGTAGCGCTATTTGGAGATTCCGACGTCTCCCATTTATGGTTGACGAACTATAGATGTACTTTACCACTACTAACGTCATTTAATATAGGCGTTAGGTTTATCATGGGCAATTGGTTGTCGGCTAGGTTGGATAATGGCTCAAGCAACAATCATCATAGTCTATTACTACCATGTGCAACGTATTGGGCAATATAATACTTCTTCTATCATTATTTCATACTTGGATTTTATTCAAAAACTTCCATCAATTATTTAAACTTTTCTCATTTAAAAGATATTTTGTGCATATATTAAAAACCTATGAACTCACCAACTCCAGTAGTTGACCGTTTTCTTTCTTTTACCCGTGCTTTCAGGTGATCGTCGTTAGGTACCTTATGCATACAAGCATTGTGTGTGTGGCATTTCCATCTTCATCGTCACATTTTATGAAAACACTATCTATTTTATTTACGCATCGTACAAGACTATGTCATTTAATTATTATTCGGTTATGTAACTTTTATTTATGTTTTACCCGAACTATTTATTTTTGTTAAGTTAATATAATGGTTATTGTCTATATGCCTTGTGCGATGATATCTTGTGCTGTGACATCTCGTGTTTCCGCTTTAGCGGGGTGTGACAAAAGGTGTTACTTTATCGGATATCCTCCTGCCGGCATTGGATATATTTTCTATAAACCCCCAGAGAACAAAGTTTTTGTTGCTCGAAGAGCAGTTTTCCTTGAGAGGGAACTTATATCCAACATACCGAGGAAAAAGGAAATCGATCTTGAAGAAGTTCTAGGATCACCCGATAAAGAACTTGATGTTGGCACTAGAACACAACCATCAATGGTTGAAACTGAGCGAGGTAAAGCTGCAGTACCTAACACACTTCCATTTCCTACCCCACGTAGATCTTGTAGAGCTCATCAAGAGCCAGAGAGATATGGATTTCTCATATGTGAGGGCAATGTGCTATTGGTGGATCAAGATGAACTCACCAACTACCGAGAAGCAATGGCGGGCCCTGAGTCTGCGAAGTGGAGAGAGGTAATAGAAAGCGAGATAAATTCCATGTCGGATAACCAGGTTTGGGAACTAGTTGATCCAACACCCGGGTTTCGGCCCGTTGGGTGTAAATGGATTTTCAATAAAAAAAACCAACATGGACAATACCTTGGACAATTTCAAAGCCTGACTGGTGGCAAAAGGCTTCACGCAAACACCGGGTATTGACTATGATGAAACCTTTTCACCAGTGGCCATGTTGAAGTCCATAAGGATCCTCCTTGCCATAGCTGCTTTTCATGATTATGAGATATGGCGAATGGATGTAAAAACCGCCTTCCTTAACGGGAAGCTTTCTGAAGAGGTGTATATGACACAACCTGAAGGTTTTATACATCCTGAGTATCCCAAAAGGGTATGTAGGCTTAAGAAGTCCATTTATGGACTTAAGCAAGCCTCTCATAGTTGGAATCTTTGTTTTGATGAAAAGATCAAAGAATTTGAATTTTTGAAAAACTAAGATGAACCATGTGTATATGTCAGGGCTAGTGGGAGCTCAATAGCTTTCCTAGTTTTATATGTTGATGATATTCTACTTATAGGAAATCATATCCCAACCTTGAGTAGTGTCAAGGCTTGGCTTGGGAATTGTTTTTCTATGAAAGACTTGGGAAATGCAGGATGCATTCTTGGAATCAAGATCTATAGGGATAGATCTAGGAGTCTCATTGGTTTAAGCCAAACTGCATATGTGGATAAAGTCGTTAAACGATTTAAGATGGAGGATTCTAAGAAAGAGAATCTCCCCATGATGCATGGGTTGGCATTAAGCAAGGCTCAATGCCTCAACTCCCAAAAGGAGTTAGACATAATGAAGCGAGTCCCATACGCCTCGGCTGTGGGATCGATCATGTATGCCATGTTATGCACACGCCCCGATATCTCATGTGCCTTAAGCATGACTAGTAGATATCAGGCGAATCTGGGAGAAGCTCACTGGAGGGCTGTAATGAACATTCTAAAGTACCTCAGCCGTACAAAAGAAATGTTTTTAGTATTCGGTGGTGAGGAAAAGCTTAGAGTAAAGGGTTACTCTTATGCTAGCTTCCAAACCGATAGGGACGACTGCCGATCTCAATCGGGGTTCTTGTTCCTATTCAATGGTGGTGCAGTAATCTGGAGGAGCTCAAAGCAAGACACAGTTGCTGATTCAACAACCGATTCAAAATTTATTGCACCAAGTGAAGCTGCTAAAGAAGATGTGTGGATGAAGAAATTCATCCAAGATCTAGGAGTGGTTCCAAGCATCACCGACCCTATTGAGATTTTTTGTGACAATGAGGGTGCGGTGGCTTTGGCAAAGGAACCAAGAGCTCATAAGAGTACAAGACACATTCTTCGAAAGTATCAATTCATTAGAGAAGTAATCGAGAATGGTGACGTTTTCATTAGAAGAGTACCAACGTATGGGAACCTTGCGGACCCGTTCACTAAGCCGTTATCACAAGCTGCTCAGGATTCTCACGCTAGAGCTATATGTGTTAGATTCGCTAGTGATTTGGCTTGACTTATGTATTTGGTTTGTTTAATTTGTAATTGTATCTTGGGAACATTGAAACGGTATTGTTACTTATGTTTGTTTCGATATATGAATGGAGATTTATATATACACATGTTGTGGTCACAATCATCAAGTCTATATCGTGTTCCATCTTAGCATGTTTAAACACTTCCTTGAATGTTTATCATTCTAAAACCTTCTGCAATCGGTCATTCTTCATATGGAAGGAAGAATGAAATAAGATTGAAGTAAGTGGTTAACCCAGTGTTCACAATGGTTGAATAAGGGTGCAACACTCACTTGTGCTTGAAAGGTGTTTCAAGTGACCAGAAGACCCACACCTGAGTTTACTTCATGGATCTACAGTCACAAGTAACTCAGGATGATAATATTATTTCATCCTTAGACTTGAGACGCATGGGTTGCCAGAGTATGAATTTGCCTTACTCTAGTTATCTTTAAACACAGTTCGCAACTGACTATTATAAAGGAAAAATTTGGGTAAAGTATGAAACATATGATGGGACTATGTAGTCTAAAGGATTTGTTCCTCCAGTAAGAGAGATATCCCTGGGCCCCTCGATGATTTGGAGCTGACATCAAATATGCATGGCCATGCTCAAGTTACATTGATTTTAGATTAGATGCAACTTGTCTATTTCGTCACCACCAATCTATAATCGAGAAACACAATAGTGAACGATTAGGAGATTGACATTTTCTATGTCTCGTGTTCACATGGATATCGCGAACAAAAGGATGTACATGATCACTTATCTATAGAACCTCATAAGCCCTTTAAGGCTATAAGGTTTTGTCGAGGATGACAACTCGCGCCGAATTGGGGGCATTGATGCTTAGCTAGAGCCGCTCTTTGTCTATGATTAAAATGTGACGCTGTATCATGTGCAAGTGGGAGTCTGTTGGTTATATGCCCACTGATACACGTATATTGGATCACTGCCGATGAGGCACGGGCCTATTAGGTCACACGCCAAGCGTTGAATCCGGCAGCACAGATCAAGAGAGTTAATTTGTTTGATTTGGGTTTCTGTTGACCTTCACGGGCCCTCACGGGTCGTGAAGAGGTCGTGACGTGAAGGTTTTCATGAGGCTTCATGGGCCGGTCAAGGGATCGTGGGGGTGATGCCTTCACGACTTCCTTCACGGGCCGTGAGAGCCCGTGAAGGAAGAAGTCAAAGTGACACTTTAATCTTATTGGACCTTTTTGTTGGTCCAATGGGGGCTAGCTTTTTTGGCCGACCCTGGTGCCACCTGAGCTTCTTACTGTTGGGTTTTGGTGGCATCTAGAAAACGCAGCGGAAACAAAACGAGTATAAAACAATTTAAGTTTTATGCCACCAACTCACCACCCAATAGAGCAAACTCTAGACAATAGCAATGCAACTAAAAGAAGAAGAAAAAGGACAAGAAATTATACCATACAAAATATATTTCTCCTTGTTGCCTTGGAAGATTTGTACACAAAGTAGTGTACCACTATCGGTATCCACACCAAGTGTTGATGATCCCCACGTGCTAGCTATGTTTGGACGTTGCCAAAAGCTTCACCAATGGTCTAACACCATCTTGAAGATTGATATGCCAATCTATCTTCAAGTGTGTATTGTTTGAGAGAGTATGAACTAATTTGAAAAATTACAAGTTCATATATTGCATAACTTTGTGATGATAATTCATATGGCTAACCATGTTACATTAGACTACTAGAACCTTTTATAGACCACAAAATGAGGCCTAGCAACGTTCATAACAGTCCTAGCATCAATGACCATCATGAGCCATGAATACCCCATTAACCTAGTCTTAATAGACTAGTTTAAGAGGCTGTTATAGCATGAGGCATGGCCGTGCCTCACAGGGCACGCCCGTGCCAGCCCACAGGCACACCCAAGTCACGCCCGACTTGGGCTCGTGCTTTCGCACTAGGCACGGCCGTACCTCCACGAGGCACGCCCGTGTCGACCCCAATGGGTACGCCCTAGGCGCGCCGGCCTTGGGCCCGTACCTGGCATAGGGCACGCCCGTACCTTCACAAGGCACGGTCGTGCCCGGCCCAACCAAAACCCATTTTGGTATTTTTCTCTCTCTTGTTCAAAGGTGTTGCCGGAATCAATACTTGGCGTGTGACCCAATAGGCCTATGCCTCATCGGCAGTGATACCAACTCGTGTGTGTCAGTGGGCATATTCCAACAAACTCCCACTTGAACATGACACACTCACGAAAGGTAACACCGACATAGAGCGGCCTCTAGCAAGGCATCTATGCCCCCAAGTCAGCATTGGGTATGTCGCCCATGACAAGTACCAACCTGTAAAGAATGGTCCTACAGATAAGTGATTATTCATCCCTTCGTTCACGATATCCATTGTGAATGTAGGTCATGGAACATCATCAACCCCAAAACATCCACGATTATGTTTCTCGATCCAGACTAACCATGACGAACAAAACAAGTTGCAAAATTGATCCACTATCAATTCAACTTGAGCACGGCCATGCATTTTGGTGTCATCAGTTCAGTCAACGAGGGGCCTAGGGATATCTCTCTAAAGAGGAACGAATACCTTTGACTACATCGCTCCATCATAACAACATGTTCTTGCCTGAAAACTTCCCTTATAACAGCCAGTTACGAACTGCGTTAGAAAGCAATCTAAATAAGACCATATCTTTATTCAAGAACCAATGCATCTCTAGTAGAAGGACAAACAATATTATCATCCTGATTTACTTGTGATCATGTCCATGAAGTAAACTCAGGTGTGGGTCCTCCAATTAATTGATCACTATCAAGCACAGGCTAGTGTTGAGTAAACATGTATTCAATCCACTATTAATACTTTACCAACCACTTGCCTCAATCTTAATTCACTTCTTCCTTCCAATGAAGAACAACCGATCGTGGACCATTTATAATAAATAAATTTATTCAAGGAAGTAGTTAAACATGCTAAGATGGAACACAATAAAGGCTAACGAAAGTACCCGCTCCGCGCGCATTATCAAATCTCCATTTGATAATCGATACAATCAAAGCACATTATTGCTTTAATGTTCCCAACTCAAAACATATCAAATTCAACTAAACAAATCCAAGCTAAAGCCACTTGTAAACCAAGTGTATGCAAGCCTAGTATGAAAACTCATCACTAGCTCACGACTAAAGCTTAGTAAGCGGATTCACAAAGTGACATCCATGCATACTCTAACAATTACCATATCTTCTCTCGACCAAACACTTATAAAGTGTGCGCCGACAAGATCATGGTCCTTTGTCCAAGCCTTCGCGCTCTCATTGTTCCAAAGAATCCAATAGAGTCACAACGCACAAGACTATGGTTCGCATATATAAGCCATCATACTCTTATTTTCTCAAGAGAACCCAATTAGAGTCAATGATGCTTAAAGAACCATTCTAGAAGATAACATTCCACTTAACAACACAACAATAACAATTCACCAAACACAATACACTACTCAAAGTTCCTTGTTACCACCGAACATCAACTTGAATAACAATATACCAAGAGTTCTTCCAAGTATGTCAAAACGAGAGAAAAGAAACCATGTGATAAACCAAGTTGCTAATTAAATTAACACACTAGTCCATCATGTTTCAATGTCACTCTCTTAGTTTTTCAATCCGGAAAAATCCATGTTCGTATCCTCCCAATTCTTCTTATAAAGCAATAATTCCTCAACCCCGGTTTTATAAACCGCCAAATTAGGATATTATCCGTAATAAGAAGTATATCATGGATACACAATATTTGGAACGTAAGCGCTCCCACTAGCTCTGGCATACATCTAAGTTTTATCTTCCCTTTTCGAAAAACTCAAATCTATGATTTTCTCATTAAAGTGAAGATTACAACTTTGCGATGTTTATTGAGTCTACAAGGATACTTTCAATGTACAAGACCTTCGGAAAGTGTTGAAACACTCTTCCTCAAAATTCCCATGAAGGAATACGATCTTTACATTGTAGGTGATAAACACATGTATCCGAGTAACCTTCAACATAACCACTAGGACAATTTCCTTATGATACCATCCTCATGGTCAATCATAACGGAAAATTTATCATTAGTCGGCATTTGAAGTTCAAGTCCATGAATAGACTTCTTGGGCTTGTAGACCATACGAGGATACTAATAATGTACAAGACTCTCGGAGAGTACTAAAACACTTCCTCAAAATTCCTATAAAGGAATAGAGTCTTTTCTATTTCACTATCATACCTTCACAATCAAGAAAAGGCAGTGATACACCATAAGTCATCCAAGTAGACTTCAACATAGCCACCAAGGAAAAACTCTTTTATGATACCGTCCTCCTGGTCAATCATATTAGAATTTTTACCACCGGTCGGCATTTGAAGTTGTCTACATCTCAATCCATGCATACCCTTAGATTTACACCAAGGCATCGGATCAACCAAGTCCAATACTTGGATATCCTACATGGATTGCATCCCATTCTCATTACCTCTCTCCTTCTAGTAGACACTAGGCCCAGTACGACTTCCGATAGTTGATGAATTCAATTATTCCATCGAGTTATCTTCCTCTAGATATAAAACATATATCCATCCGGCCTTACGACAACTCCTATCAGAAATAGGAAGAGTAACGAATTATGCCAGGTACTTCAGCATCGCCATGCTGAGTTCCAATCATTACTGATTGTATGCTAGTGCCAACATTAGGTTTTACTCCCACTGGCTCCCATAGTTATTAGACTTCCACTTGCTATTGAGCGACAAAACTTGTCCCCAAAAGTTCGTGAAACAAATATCTCATGCGTAATGGAGTAGCATCTTTTGTCCCCGGATTCTACCACCTCACGTCTACACGTAGGCAGGATAATCTAGGTTTTGAGATAGACAAGCAAAGATACTCTTTCTAGTCTTTTCTCCTAAGATGCGTACTAAACCATCTTTGTTGATTTTATATATAGAACATTGCCCGCCATTCTTAAGCATCCCAACACATTGGGTATGAATTTACGATCCATCAAGACCCGAACATATCCAAGAATATTCGGTAACTCCTCTATGCGACCCATATGCCAATGTGTCCTAGGAGAGATAATTTATGAGATAAATCCCACAATTCTTATGATGATCACAAAATTTATATATTAAGATACTCAACATCTTTATAAGATTTAAGTAACTTAACCTTTTGTCCACAAACCTCGTTAAGGTAATCAATGAACACCTCAAAGGTTTCAAATATACCTATCCCTACTACCACTACGGGTAAAGGTAACGAAGTGCATGTAGTTATTCCCATGGATTTGCTTGAACGAATTAAACACACAAGTATGAACCAATTACAACAAGCTGTCAATCCTCTTACATACGCCGATGAAAGATGTACAAGTCATTTAGCCTAATAAACAATTCTCACACTCAACATTTGATCAATTTATCAAATGCATTCAAGATTCCAAACCACACGGAACTTGGTTAAGCAAGTCTTGTTTACATAGCTAAATAATCTTGTCACTTGGATAACTAATCCAAATCAATTTTGGATTTAAACTCATTTTTCATGATTACTTTATTACTTTTAAGCAAAAGCTTATAAATGCCACGACATGGATAAACTTTGAAATAAACCACCAATTTATATATCAAATACAAAGTAATATCCATAGTCAACCAATGCATAATAGACTTAATATTTCTCTCGCCACGCAGGGCAGTTAATATATTAATCTAATAAAGTAATAAAATAGCTAGATGAAATGGCGAGATCAAAACTCCCAATCCTCTTAATCGAGACAACGTCCAAGTTTCCCAATCTTGAGCTCTAGCTCTCCATGGCTTATCAGCTACTTCTTCCGTTTAACACTTACACTTTGTAACAAAACAATTTTGCAACAAACGTAAGTGTTATAGCCAGCATTTCAATAAATCTAGCCAAGATGTAGAAAAGCAATGAAGCTAATCATGAATGTACCTGATGACGAGGAGCTATTCCTTTGCCTCATGGGAAGCTTTAACTCCTCCGAACACTCAGGACAAGCGTGGCGGCACCAATCTCCATATTTACCACAGAAATAGCAAACTTCTCCCTTAGGAGTCGTATTCTTTTTCTCGGTTTTACGTTCCTCAAATAACCGGGTGGCAACGAACTTGCGTTTGGCCATGTTAGACTTGAAAATCTTAAGCATGCCATGCAACTCGTCTAAGGATTCTACCATTTTGTCCTTTTGATAGTTTTTGATAAACTCATCATAAGACGTAGGCAGGGATTGGAGAATCATATTCACCGCAAACTCCCTCCCAATGGGAAATCCTAGTATTTCCATTTGGTCAATGCATGCCTTCATACGAAGCACATGAACACTAACCTTCCCACCTTCCTGCATCCGGCAACCGACAAGGGCCTTGACACACATAAAGTGTTCCTCTCTAATCTGATGTTGGAACAAGTCCTTCAACCGATTAATCATTTCATACGCACTCATATGCCCGAGTTGCTTTCACAGCTTGCAGCTTATAGTCGATAACATGAAAAAAGAAACATCTTTTGGGTCCTCGATACGCTTTTCAAAGGCGTATCTAGTGGCCCAAATTGTGTTGGCAGCAGGTGGTTTCGGAAGAGGTTCCTCGAGGATGTGCAACTTAGATTCATGGCGAAGGACAATTCGCAATTGCGTATACCAATCCACAAAGTTCACACCTACGAGTTTCTCCTTTTCTAGGAATGAACGGAGAGATAAATTCGGTGTTGCGTTGTTAACGTTTGTCATCTACAATTTTAGAGTATACGTTTTAGTGAATTTAGATATAATCCTTGTATAAATAATTACCCAAATAGTTTTCAAAACCAATTATTTAAACAAGGTTAGAAACCATATTTCACTTTACCTTATGACGGGTTTACCGCGGATCACAAAGCAAAGCTATTTAGGCCGGTAACCATTTTACCGATTGCAAACACTTTGCAACTTCTAGATCCTTGCGGGATCCATTGACAATCAAAATGTCTTTTGGCATGTTTGATCCCTTCTCGCACCAATTCTAACTTGATCCCCTTAAACGACTCGACTAGAGCTCGACGCCACCTAAGTGTCACAAAAAGAATTGTAAACCGCCCGTCAAGACACACGGTGGAACTCTCACCAATAATTGGCTCGTGCTAAGCTCGACAACCAATATTGCGAGTTACCACACTCACCTTCCACACAGTTCCACTCGGCATGACTCGTGCTAAAGCTCGACAATCATCAAAGTTTCACTAGATTCGGGTGGTGTCGTCTTACGGATGGCGCGTGATTTATATTTTAAAAACAGGATTTCGTTTTTCCGGTTAAAACAACTTTAACCCATTTTGCGAATTAACAAATCAAGTGATAAATACAATTTTTATCCACTTATAATATAATACACATTTATATTATCTTGTTAATTCTATACGCGCGGAAAGAAATATAAACCAATTTTATAAATCTTTGTGTTTTATATATTTTGGAAAAATTATCTAGCATGCGATATCCTACACATCCATGCAAAATAATAAATATATAAAACAACCACGCATACATAATAGTTCGGTAACATGCCCAAATCCTATGCGTTTTCCCCGTGAGCCATACGAGGAAAACAAGGTCAACTAAGGAATGCAATATCCAAAGCACCTAGCCCGGTGTGCTCCAACTCAAGCCGGCATCTCCAAAAGGCAATCCGGACTCCATGTTGCCGAGACATTAACGCCGTGATTCCCATTGGTTTATTACATAGTAAATCAACTTCTATACTATTCTACAAATACATAGAAGAAGAAATGGCATGCAAGCCACAATCCTATGCCACTAATACAAGTACAAAGGAATAAATAAACGGCATGCAAGCCGTACCAAATAATAATAAATTACAACAATACGGCACGCAGGCCATCAAAACCAAATAAACCAAACACCACAACACATAGGTCTAAAGGGCATCTCGTTACCGAACCACAACCAAACACAACCAAAGTAAAACCATGGTGTGCCACAAAACCATGTCAAACATATTTTGATTAAGATTGCCAACAAAACACCCAAGGCACAAAAAGCAATCCTTGTACATATGCATTAGTAATTTTAATACACCTTTAAAATTACATATTCATATATACACCTTTAAATATATATATATATATATATATATATATATATATTTTTGTACTTCATGCCAAGCCATACAAAATATATAAATTCAAGGAATCAAAATATAGTGGGGAATGACCAGATCCAAGACTGGTCCAACACAATCAAAAACCGGATTTTAAGAACACCAAATATCACAGTTTCAAAAATCCAGATTCCGGCCAAAACACGACGGAGCACGGGCGTACCCTATGAAGGGTACGGGTGTGCCCTCGGTGTGCCAGTACACTGATTTAAACATTTTTTAAACTGGTTAAAAGAAATCTGCCGGCACTGCCCGTACCCCACCGGTACAACCGTGCCCCGGTCGCCGGCACACCCTGTACCCCATAAGGTACGGCCGTGCCCGGTTACTAGAAAACTCATTTTGGACAGAAAATTCCGGTTTTCAAACCAAGAGTGCAAAGCCATGTTAGAGATGGCTCCGATACTACTGTTGGGTTTTGATGGCATCTAGAAACGCAGAGGAAACAAAACGAGTATAAAACAATTTAAGTTTTATGCCACGAACTCACCACCCAATGGAGCAAACTCTAGAATATAGCAATGCAACTAAAAGAAGAAGAACAAGGACAAGAAATTATACCATACAAAATATATTTCTCCTTGTTGCCTTGGAAAATTTGTACACAAAGTAGTGTACCACTATCGGTATCCACACCAAGTGTTGATGATCCCCACGTGCTAGCTATGTTTGGACGCCGCCAAAAGCTTCATCAATGGTTTAACACCATCTTGAAGATTGATATGCCAATCTATCTTCAAGTGTGTATTGTTTGAGAGAGTATGAACTAATTTGACAAGTTACAAGTTCATATATTGCATAACTTTGTGATGATAATTCATATGGCTAACCATGTTACATTAGACTACTAGAACCTTTTATAGACCACAAAACGAGGCCTAGCAACGTTCATAACAGTCCTAGCATCAATGACCATCATGAGCCATGAATACCCCATTAACCTAGTCTTAAAAGACTAGTTTAAGAGGCTGTTATAGCATGAGGCATGGCTGTGCCAGCCCACGGGCACAACCAAGTCACGCCCGACTTAGGCTCGTGCTTTCGCACTAGGCACGGCCGTACCTCCACGAGGCACGCCCGTGCCGACCCCAATGGGTACGCCCTATGCGCGCCGGCCTTGGGCCCGTACCTGGCATAGGGCACGCCCGTACCTTCACAAGGCACGGCCGTGCCCGGCCCAACCAAAACCCATTTTGGTATTTTTCTCTCTCTTGTTCAAAGGTGTTGCCGGAATCAATACTTGGCGTGTGACCCAATAGGCCTATGCCTCATCGACAGTGATACCAACTCGTGTGTGTCAGTGGGCATATTCCAACACTTACCAACTTATAAAACCCCCTCTCTTGATGCTTGAAAGAACCTTTTGCAAAATTCACAAACCTACACACTAAAGAAACCTTGGGAGTTGTCTTAGAGACTTGAGTTTGTGTTAGTCATAGTGAGAAGTTCTCCTGCTGTTCTTGAGGCTTTGTTCACGTGAGTGCAAGTGGAGTACCTTAAGCTTTAGCAAAGGTGATTCACGAAAGGCTTGGTGTGGATACTAATAGAGGAGCTCAACTTCGAGTTCAAGTATTACATCTTCAAATACCACAACCACCAGAGACATCAAGGGTATGGTCTCTTTTTTTGGTTTCCTTTGTTCCTCTTGTTGCTATCATTCCTTGTAGCTAGAGCTCACTAAGTGAATATTGTGCATGTGTTTTCTAAACCCGAAATCGTTGTGTTTTTACTTCATGCTTCCGTTGCTCTTGGGTTTTTGACATGCATGAGATTCCTTCACAAATATCAAAGACCCTCAGAGAGTGTTGTGAGCACTTCCTCAACATATTGTTCCATGAAGGAACACGGTCTTGTATATCCGTGTGCTATCTCATATTGCCATAAGAAGGTAACAATAGCCACAAGTATCAAATGACCTTCAACATAGTCACTAGGAAAGGTTTCCACATAACCATCATGAAACCTTTACCACTAGTCGGTATTTGAAGTTGTATAGAACTCAATCCCATTTACAGCTTCTTGGTTTGCACCTTGGTATGGAATTAAACAAAGTTAAGTACTTGCATACTTAAAATGGATTGCATCTCATGATTAATTACTTCTTTTACCTTAGTGAACTCAGGGCCCACTATATCTTCTGATAGATAGTGACCTCAACATGACTCACCATTAAGTCATTTCCACTTAGATGTGGGAAACCCATATTTCTTTGGCTTCACATGGCTTTTATCATCCTTAAAAGAAAGTAATTTCTCATAGTCAGGTTAAGCGGTATATCAATGCCGATTATCAATCATGTCTGATTATATGCTAGTGTCAACATCAAGTGTTTCATTTAAGCTTCACGTTCTTTTATTGGAATGTTCTAGTTATTGTCTGTCCTTTTGAGCAACAAAAAATCATTCTCGAAAGGTTAATATCTACAACTTAGAAGAACCCCTTAAAGAAATTATCACTTCCTATGTTCATCTATCTCCTACTAAATGTAGATTTAATATCTTCAAACTTTGAGATATACCAGTAAAGAACTATTTCAAGTCATATCTCATTAGGTGCTAAGAAGACCATCAAGTTGTTCTTAGATTGAGGACTTGGCTCGCCATAATTAATGTGTATACCAACAAGTCGAATACACGTATTTGACCCATCATGTACCAGATCATATTCAACAATATTTGGTTTCCTACAATGCGACACCATGTATCAATGTGTCTAAGCAAGAAATGAATTGTGAGATAATCCAGCAATCCATTATGTGGTCATTGATATAGATGTAAGGTATCTTAGCATCTCAAATAGATCTAATTATCTCATCTATATTGTAACGCCGGTCCTAATTTTGAGGAGTCTTTTTTTATAATAATAAACTCTATTTGAGTTTTAAAACTACATGGATACAGCTGTAAATACAATATTTCCAAAACCTGTTTATTTAAAAGTAAATACAGATGTCATAGCGGAAGCTTTATTAACTAGTTTAATAATTTACAACCTAATAATAAGTTGCAACCAAAATATCCCAAGGCGTTACCAAATTCGTCCGACCATTACAAATTCAACATTCAAACAAAGTACATAACAAGTGTTCACAAAGTGTTCCTAAAATACATCATGTCACCCCAGCAGGTACTTGTGCCACCAACAAACTACTTACCTACATAAGGAGTGAACATGAGAGGGTTAGCTATAAATAGCTAGTGAATAACAATTAAGCGGAAGCATCAAATCATAGTATCCTATACATATCTCATGCATAACATATGAACATTGAAGTCTACCCTAACACATTGTGAAGCAACGGTTAGTCAGCAGAAACCACGTCTTGCAGGGTTATAAGCCCGGCTCAGTGATCCTGACTGGGGAAACCGATACTTCCTCCGTGCCGGTGGAGAAGTGGGTAGCGGTCCACCATTGCGTTATCGGGGAACTGTACCCCATTCGGGATCAGCGGGAACTGAGAGCCCATATAGTGTTGAGGGGCAGAGGTTCTGCAGGAACCAAGATTCGTGATCATCAAATCGTCGCATATCCTAGCTGGTGGCACAAGGACCCAACTCAAGACCTAGACAAGCTGGCCCCAAACATCCAACAAAGTACCGGTACAACACACATTAACCTATAAAAAGCCACAGCATAAACACAATTGGCCTACAAAAGCCATAACATCATAATTGGCCTACAAAAGCCATATCATAACAAGTTGGCCTACAAAAAGCCATAACATATTAGCTTAGGCCTACAAAAGGCATTAACATGCATACATAACAATTCTTTGGTTTGCAACATACAAACATCTATATAGCACTATCAATATCATACTTAGGTTAACTGTTACTCACCTGTTGAGCTATAACAGGTAAGTATAAGATTCCGGCTCGCTTTCGTTGTCCTTAACACCTATATCAAACCATTTACATTTAGACATTTAAACACGCAAGGAAATCATCAAGACATCTAGAATAATGTCCTAACAATATTCCTAACTTGTTTACTAACTTATAACCATGACCCAAACACTTCTACGCGAAAGAACAACACAAAACAGCAACATGTGCAGAAACAGCATGGACGTGTCGGGTCCATGCCCACGACACGTCGCGTTCATCCCTACGACGCGTCCCGTCGGATGCAGCAGGGCATTCTTGCTATTTCTGCACAACAGTGCCTTTTTTGTTCAAAACAACACCAATTCAATTCTAACCAATTTTCAGTGTTCCATAACATCATTTGGCACTTGTAGGTGCTTTTTAACATTCCTAACACTTACCCAATTAATTCATACTAAATTCAACCTTTAATTAGCAAAGATGTGTCCAACATGGCCAAAACTTGTAATACATCAATTTTAACACTTCCAATGCATCATTCACACTCTAAATGACTTATTGAAGCTATTGGAACTGACATTTCCTTTAAAACTTATGTTTCGTAGCATTTCCAATTTTTGGCTATTTAAAGCCTATTTTAGCACTATTTTTACCAATTCAAGCAAAACTACCATTTAAATTCAAAATGATTGTTCTAATCACTTCATACAAGTCATATGAACCTATTAGAACCTTAAAAATCAGCCCTTTATGTGTAAAAACAAATTCAACTCATTTTAGCCATTTTGACCCATTTAGGCCAATTTTGAATATGTGCATAAACATCACCTCTAATCCAACATATGAGTTCTAATAAATCCTAACAAGTTATAAGAACAATTAGCACACTAATTCAGTTCTTGAAGGTCAAATTCAGTTTGACCCGTTTTTGGCAATTAAATCTTGGTTTTGAGCAATTCAACCAATTCCAATCCATAATATGTGTTCTTAATCATCTATATGAGTTGTAGGAATCATTAGAAGTGAAGAAATCAGTTCACAAATGGTCAATTTGGGTTTGGCCCATTTGTGACTTAAAAACCTACAAAACTCAAGAACAACGAAGAAACTAGGGAAGATGGTGACTTACAAAGCTTAGAAATGGATTAAGAACAAAATTTGAACTTGATTTGTGGCTGGAATCAGAAGCTCTCTTGATTTAATGCTTGTTTCTCCTTCAAGATTAGCCAAGAACACCAAGAAGTGTGTGTTAGTGTGTATATACGTGAGTGTATGTGTGAGTATGTGTTTTGAGAAGGGGTGGACCGCCTTTGTGGTTCTCATTTATCCACAATGGGTATTTTGTTCCCCTTTTCAACTTACAACTCAATACCCGTTTACCCGTTTCAACTAACGGGATATTTTCGTAATCCTTAACTTAAACCGTTTAATACTTTATTATTTTTATCTATTATTATAGTTATTTTTACCATCTCATTTAATAACTATTTTAATAACTTATGTCAATAACTAACAAATATATACTTAATTTAATTTATTTAAATTATTTAACGTACCACTTTCGCGCGCGTCTAGGCCCTTTGTGAGGATGTTACATATCTACCCCCCTTAAGAAGATTCCGTCCTCGGAATCTGCTCAGAAGTGAACAAGTGAGGGTAGCATGCTTTCATCTCATCCTCGACTTCCCATGTCAAATTAGGACCCAGATTGTGCTTCCATTTAACAAGTACTAATTTGATCATCTTTTTACGCAACTTCTTGATTTTGGAATTCAAAATCTCAATAGGTTCCTCCACAAGGCGTTTAGCTAAATCAACTTTCAACTCTTGTAGAGGTAGGATTTGATCATCATCAACCTTGCACTTCCTCAGATAGCACACATTGAATGTGTTATGAATACCAGATAGCTCTGGAGGAAGTTCAAGTGATACAGTCTGTTCATTGACCCGTTGTAGAATTTTAAACGGACCAATATATCTCGGGCTTAGCTTACCCTTGCGACCAAATCGAATCACACATTTCCATGGTGAAACCTTCAAGAATACCCGATCACCCACTTCAAAAGTAATGGGTCACCTTTTTGGATCCGCGTACATCTTTTGCTTGTCTCGTGCAGCTTTTAGCTTTTCACGTGCCATCTTCACTTTATCAGCTGTCATCTGCACAATGTCAGGACCTGCATATTGCTTTTCTCCAGGTTCTAACCAACAAGTAGGTGTATGACATCGCCTACCGTAGAACATTTCATATGGTGGCATGCTTATACTCGAACGATAGGAGTTGTTATAGGCAAATTCAATAAAGGGAAGATGAGAATCCCAAGAACCACCAAATTCAAGAATGCAAGCTCTCAGCATATCTTCAAGAGTTTGAATAGTCCTTTCGGACTGTCCATCAGTTTGAGTATGGTATGCTGTGCTAAGATTCACCCGTGTACCAAGTTCACGTTGAAGACTATGCCAAAAGTTAGATGTGAACCGTGCATCTCGATCCGAGACAGTAGATAGAGGTATGCCATGTCGTGACACCACCTCATTGATATACAATTGAGCCAAACGATTCATGGGTGCCGATTCATTAGTCGCGAGAAAATGTGCACTCTTAGTAAGGCGATCAACCACAACCCATATCATATCATGCCCCTTTGCAGTACGGGGTAATTTGGTAACAAAGTCCATGGTAATGTGATCCCATTTCCACTCCGGGATGTCTAATTGTTGTAGATTACCATAGGGCTTTTGATGTTCGGTTTTAACTTGTGCACAGACTTGGCATTTTTCTATAAATGAAGCTATGTCGCGCTTCAATGTAGGCCACCAATACAATGATTTCAAATCTTGGTACATTTTTGTGCTTCCGGGATGAATAGACAACCTTGATTTGTGTGCTTCATGTAAGATTGTCTCCCGATTGCCACCAAGACTTGGTACGCAGATTCGGGATTGAAATGTCTTCAGACCCCGACTATCTTCTCCCAACTGCTTTGATATCTTGGTCATTGTATCAGCTTTCAAGTTGTTTTCCTGCAATTCTTCTTATTGTGCTACTTTAAGCTGAGCAATTATATTTGATTCAATAGTGAGTCTCATGAATTTAGCCACTCCAAGAGAGTTCTTTCGACTCAATGCGTCAGCTACCACATTCGCCTTGCCTGGATGATACTTGATTTCACAATCATAGTCTTTTATTAGCTCCAACCAATGTCGTTGTATCACGTTAAGTTTTTTCTATGTGAACACATACTGTAGACTCTTGTGATCTATGCATATAATACATTAGGTGCCATACAAGTAATGATGCCATAGTTTCAAAGCAAATACCACAGGTGCATGCTCCAGATCATATGTTGGGTAATTCTTCTCCTGTGGCTTCAATTGACGAGAAGCATGCTCCAGATCATATGTTGCAATCACCTTGTCTCTTTGCATCAAAACACAACCTAATATGAAGCATCACAATAGACAATAAAGTCTTCTGACCCATTATGCAATGTTAGAATAGGTGCTTGACATAACAATTGCTTTAGGGTCTGAAATGCTTTCTCTTGATCTGCACTCCACACATAGGCAACATCCTTGCAGGTCAATTTAGTCAATGGACCAGCAAGTTTAGAAAAGTTTTGGATGAACCGCCTATAATAATCAACAAGACCTAAGAAACTCTTTATCGCCGAAGGATTTTGAGGAGTTTCCCAATTCATAACAGCTTCAATCTTCACGGGATCAACCTGAACACCTTCATTGCAGATAACATGGCCCAGGAAATGGACCTCCTTAAGCCAAAACTCACATTTAGATAGCTTCGCGTAGAGTTATTCTCGCTTAAGAGTCTCTAGAATTAAACGAAGATGTTGCTCGTGTTCCGCCTCTGTTTTGGAATAAATGAGAATATCATCGATGAACACGATTACAAATTTATCAAGAAAAGGGCGACATACACGATTCATCGTATCCATGAAAATAGCAGGAGCATTGGTTAAGCCGAATGGCATAACCAAGAATTCGTAGCGCCCATTTCGAGTTCTAAACGCGATTTTAGTGATATCATCTTCTCGAACACGGACTTGATGATAGCTAGAATGTAGATCTATCTTGGAGAAGCATGTGGCACCTTGCAATTGATCAAACAGATCATCTATGCGAGGTAATGGATATTTATTCTTTACAGTTCGCTTGTTAAGCCCCCTGTAATCGATACACATTCGGAGAGTCCCGTCCTTCTTTTTAACAAACAAAATAGGAGCTCCCACGGTGAAGAACTTGGGCATATAAAGCCCTTGTCAAGTAGTTCCTGGATTTGGGACCTCATCTCCCGAATTTCAGATGTAGCGAGACGATAGGGAGATTTTGTTGGATATATGCCCACTGATACACGTATATTGGATCACTGCCGATGCGGCACGGGCCTATTGGGTCACACGCCAAGCGTTGAATCCGACAGCACATGTCAAGAGAGAAAATTAGGGTTTCTGTCGACCTTCACGGGCCCTCACGGGTCGTGAAGAGGTCGTGACGTGAAGCCCTTCACGAGGCTTCATGGGCCGGTCGGGGATCGTGGGGGTGATGCCTTCACGACTTCCTCACGGGCCGTGAGAGCCCGTGAAGGCAGAAGTCTAAGTGACACTTTGATATTATTGGACCCTTTGTTTGGTCCAATGGGAGGGTGCCATTATGGCCGACCCTGGTGTCACCTACAGAGATAATATGCTTATATAAACTCCTCTTGCTTCTCTCCATATGACCTTTTGCCAAATTCACAAACACACACACTAAAGAGAGCCTTGTAGGAGTCTTTTACCAAAGAAGTTTGTGTTGGTTGTGAGCAAGAGTTCTAGTGCTGTTCTTGAGTGCAAGTTGGAGTATCTCAAGCTTTAGCAATGGAGATTCACGGTTTGCTTGGAGAGGATATCAATAGAGGAACTCGTCTTGGAGTTCAAGCCTTTCATCTACAACAACAAAAACAACCAGAGACATCAAGGGTATGGTCTCACTTTCTGGTTCCTTTTGTTGTTCTTGTTGCTATCATTCTTTGTAGCTAGATCCCACTATGTGTTTCTTGTGCATACGTGTTGAAAACCCGATATGAACTCGTTTTTATCTTCATGCTTCCGTTGTGCTTGGGTTTTGCATGTGCATGAGAAACCTTCAGATTTTGCTATAGGTGTAGCTCCAGGAACAAGATCAATCCGTTATTCTACATCCTTAACAGGAGGTAAACCCGGTAAATCTTCAGAAAAGACATCAGGGTATTCAGAAACATCCCTGATATCATCAACATTTTTTTCTCCTATCTTAGCATTAATCACATATGCAAAGTAGGAGATACATTCCTTTGAAATCAACTTTTGAGCTTTTATCACAGAAATGACAGGAATAGTAGACTCCCTCTTCTCCCCTCGAGCTATAGCATAAGACCCATCGGATAAAGGGAATCTGATTATCTTTTTAGAGCACAAGATCTCAGCATCTCGACTACTGAGCCAATCCATACCAATAACAGCATCAAAGCTAGCGATAGGCATGATAAGAAAGGAAATA
This sequence comes from Dittrichia graveolens, assembly GCA_038502395.1. Lineage (NCBI taxonomy): Eukaryota > Viridiplantae > Streptophyta > Magnoliopsida > Asterales > Asteraceae > Dittrichia > Dittrichia graveolens. Next base: position 41,279,016 of record JARJIL010000003.1, read on the forward strand.
GTGAAACTATTCCCATCGATATAAAGAATAGTTGTTGGAACTTTTTCAGTAACACCAACACCTGTGGTTGGCCACAACGGGCACATTGAAATGCGGTGCCCAGGTTTATGGAACTTATAGCATACATTCTCCTTGTGCCTGCAATCATGAATTAGGTATGGTCTCACTTTCTTGTGTATACGTGTTGAAAACCCGATATGAACTCGTTTTTATCTTCATGCTTCCGTTGTGCTTGGGTTTTTCATGTGCATGAGAAACCTTCAGTGGTATCAGAGCCATTGCTATAAGATGATAGCACAAAATGGCTCGAAAAATCTTTTTTTGGAAGTTTTGGCATTCTGTCTAGAAGGCCTTCAAGAGCCGTGAAGTTCTCTTCACGGGTCGTGAAGGTCACACGACCAGTGTAGTTTGGGGTCTGGTCGTGAAAAGATTTTTTGGTGCTTCACGAGTTCATCCGGGCCGTGAGCGGTCGTGACGCCCTCGGGCCTCACGATCCGTGAAGGGTCGTGAAGGAGCTCGTGAACAGTGCTTTTGATCTTAAAAGAAATTTTTTGGTTTTTTGAGTCGTTGCTGTGTTTCTGTTTTTATTCAGTTGGTTCTGGAAATCCCCAAATAATATTTTGGTACCACTATGGGTATGCATGGTATGGTCATGGCATTAGATGCATACATGCATACACATATGTGTGTGTATATATGAATATAGGTTTTAAAAATTGGTTTTATGCCTTAATGCATATGTACAAGAATTTCCATTGTGCCTTGAGTGTTTGCTTGGAAATTCTTATCAAAATATTTGCTTGTTGCGGTTTTTGGCACACCGTTTGTTTTGTGGTTGTTTGCCTTGTTCTTTGTTGGGAACCTTGGCCTTAGACCTTGTGGTTGTTTGTGGTTTTATTTGGTGACTTGGAGTCACATGGTTTGTAATAATTATTTATTTATTGATTGTTTTAATTATCATTGCGGTTTGCATACCATTTCATTTATCCGTGTACTTGTAAATAGATGATAGAATTTTCGTGGCTTGCGTGCCATTTCATTTCTATTTTTATGTACTTGTACTCATGGAGCATGGAGACCACAATCAAGAATCAAGGATGTTGTCTTGAAAATAGAAGATCCGGTGAATCCCTTTGGAGATGGCGGATCAAGTGGGAGCTATGAGTTTTTGTATTGTGTCCCTAGTTGACCGCGTTCTTCCCGTAGGCTCACGGGTAGAACGCATAGGTTTTGGCTTGGTTACCAACCCCTTGCTATGTGCGTGTTGTGATTTATTTCTTGCATGGATTGTTTAGGTTTTCGCATGCTAGAAAATTTTTCAATAAATTAAATCACAAGAGTTTTATAAAATTGGTTTATTTTTCTCTCGCGCGCGCTCATGATTAACAAACCACCTAAAGTGAAAAATAAGTTTTTGTCACTCAAATATGTTAATCAAAATTAATCGGAAACAAAAGCCCGTTTTTCTATAAAACATAAATCACGCACCATCCGTAAGACGATGCCACCCAAATCTAACAACACAATGATTGGTTGTCGAGCTTAGCACGAGCCAATCTTTGTGAAGTTGTGTGGAAGGTGAGCGTAGTAACTCGCAAACTTGGTTGTCGAGCATAGCACGAGCCAATTCTTGTGAGGTGTACTTACCGCAAGTCTTTGGGGACGATTTATAATTTCAAATTAGAATTCTTGAAAGATTGTCGAGCTTGGCACGAGTCAATCAACAATTCTAAATTGGGATTGGTATAAGAAGGGATCAAACATGCCAAACGACCGATGCTTGTCGTAGGATCCCGCAAAGACCAAAGAGTTGCAATAATGGATTGCAATTGGCAATATGGTTGCCAACCCGAAATAACTTCCTTATATGATCCACGGTAAACCCGTCATATACGGAAGTGAAATAAGGTTCTTTGCTTTGTTAAAATAATTAAAATTTTGTTTTGGGTAAATTGTTTTAACAAACTTAAATATCAAACTAACCAAATCTACTTTGCTATTATAGATGGCATCTTCAAGTACCACCACCACGAGCAACATTTCTCTACGAGTTTTCCTTGAGAAGGAGAAACTCGACGGTAGCAATTTCATGGATTGGCATAGGCAACTTCGGATTGTCCTACGCCATGAAGGGAAATTGCATATCATTGAGGAAGCCTTGCCCGAAGCCCCTGCGACTACGGCACCTAGGGCCACCCGAGAGGCACATGAAAAACGCCTCAAGGACACGGAGGAAATAACGTGCCTTATGCTTAGCATAATGAGCTCCGATTTGCAAAAGCAAATGGATCATTTAAGTGCTTTCGACTTGCTTGCGCAGCTCAAGGACATGTTCCAACAGCAAGCGAGGCAAGAAAGGTACGAATGCCTCAAGTCCGTCCTAGGTTGCAAGCTCCAGGATGGCGGGAACGTAAGCGCTCATGTGTTACGTTTGAAAGAAAACATGGAGCGCATGGAGAGGTTAGGGTTCTCCATAGGGAGGGAGATGGTGGTTGATCTCATCCTCCAATCCTTGCCCAATGCATATGATCAATTCATCGTGAGTTATCATATGCATAGTATGGACAAAACCCTCATGGAGCTTCATGGGATGCTCAAGACCGCGGAGTCAAGCATCTCGAAGCCCAAGGCCACCTCATCCAACCCCGTCTTGGCTATCCGGGAGGGCCGCATCCAAAAGAAGAAGCCGAATCCTTCCCATAAGGGAAAGGGTAAGGGAAAGGTTGGTGCCACCAAGCCTACCCCTACCCCGGTGGCAAAGGGCAAGGGGAAGATTCCCCAAGCCAAGGCCCCGGAGGATGCACAATGCTTCTTTTGCGGGGACAAGGGGAATTATCACCGAAGCTACCCAAAGTACCTAGATGGCCTCAAGAAGCTCAAGGCAATGAGCATCTCGGGACCTTCAAACCAATGTACGTTCTTGATTGAGCTCCATCAAACTTCTATTTCAAATGGCTGGGTTTTAGATACCGGCTGCGGCACTCACATTTGTAATATGGTGTAGGTGCTAAAGGAAAGTAGAGGCTTGGAGCGTGGAGAGTTGGATCTAATTATGGGGAACCGAGAGGTTGTGCCCGTAGAAGCAAAAGGGAGTGTCGAGCTCTCTTTTAGAACCGGTCTTTCCATTGTTCTTATTAATGTATGCTATTCGCCCTACGTGGCAAGAAACATTTACATGCTTTGTATGACGATGGTTTTTCTTTTAAATTTATGGATGGATCGATTTTATGTTATAAAAATGATATTTGTTATTTTAAAGCTTTACCATGTCATGGCATATATGAAGTTGATGCATACATTGAAAATAAGAGACCTATCATGAATATTGATTCTCAATCCAAAAATTGTTTGGATAAATATTCCTTATGGCACGGTCGTCTTGCTCATGTAAACAAGACCCGCATCACCAAGCTCCAAGTGGACGGGATCTTGGAATCATTTGACCTTGGGTTAAAAGATGTATGCGAATCTTGTTTACTAGGCAAAATGACCAAAGAACCCTTCACCGGAGTAAGTGAGAGGGGAAAGGATCTTTTGGAAGTCATTCACACCGATGTGTGTGGTCCTTTCAAAAATGTCACAAGGAACAATACTAGATATTTCGTTACCTTCACCGATGATTATAGTAGGTATGGATATATCTACTTGATTAGACAAAAGTCTGAAACCTTTAAGGTGTTCAAGACATTTCAAAGTGAAGTAGAGAATCAATCGGGTAAGAAGATTAAGATACTACGATCGGATAGAGGCGGTGAGTATCTTACTTTGGAGTTTCTGGACCATCTTAGAGAATGTGGGATTATCTCACAATTAACTCCTCCTAGGACTCCACAATTAAATGGAGTTACCGAAGGAGAAATCGGACATTATTAGATATGGTCCGTTCTATGATGAGTCAAACGGAGGTACCCATTAGTTTTTGGGGTTACGCTCTAGAGACGGCGGTAAGAATCCTTAACCTCGTACCAACAAAGAAAGTTGAAACAACACCATATGAGTTGTGGCACAAGAAAAAGCCCACTCTCTCATATCTTCGTGTATGGGGATGTCTAGCCTACGTGAGACATGAGACGAATGACAACTAGAACCCCGTTCCGAAAGGTGTTATTTATCAGATATCCTTCTGCCGGTATTGGATATATTTTCTACAAACCTTCAGAGAACAAAGTTTTTGTTGCTCGAAGAGCCGTTTTCCTTGAAAGGGAACTTATATCCAACGTACCGAGGCAAAAGGAAATAGACCTTGAAGAAATTCAAGGTACACCCGATAAAGAACTTGATGTTGGCACTAGCAATCAACCATCAATGGTTGACACCGAGCAAAGTGAAGCTGCGGTACCTGACACACTTCCAATTCCTACCCCACGTAGATCCGGTAGAGCTCATCATGAGCCAGAGAGATATGGATTTCTCATATCTGAGGGCAATGAGCTATTGGTGGATCAAGATGAACCCACCAGCTACCGAGAAGCAATGGCGGGCCCTGAGTCTACCAAATGGAGGGAGGCAATGGAAAGCGAAATAAACTCCATGTCGGATAACCAAGTTTGGGAACTGGTTGATCCAACACCCGGGTTTCGACCCGTTGGGTGTAAATGGGTTTTCAAGAAGAAAACCAACATGGACAATACCTTGGACACTTTCAAAGCCCGATTGGTAGCAAAAGGTTTCACGCAAACACCGGGTGTTGACTATGACGAAACTTTTTCACCAGTGGCCATGTTGAAGTCCATTAGGATCCTCCTTGCCATAGCTGCTTTTCATGATTATGAAATATGGCAAATGGATGTAAAAACCGCCTTCCTTAACGGGAAGCTTTCTGAAGAGGTGTATATGACACAACCTAAAGGTTTTGTACATCCTAAGTATCCTAACAAGGTACGTAGGCTTAAGAAGTCCATTTATGGACTTAAGCAAGCCTCTCGTAGTTGGAATCTTTGTTTTGATGAAAAGATCAAGGAATTTGGATTTTTGAAAAACGAAGATGAACCATGCGTGTATGTCAGGGCTAGTGGGAGCTCAATAGTTTTCCTAGTTTTATATGTAGATGATATTCTACTCATAGGAAATCATATCCCAACCTTGCGTAGTGTCAAAGATTGGCTTGGGAATTGCTTTTCTATGAAAGACTTGGGAAATGCGGGATGCATTCTCGGAATTAAGATCTATAGGGATAGGTCTAGAAGGCTTATAGGTTTAAGCCAAAGTGCATATGTGGATAAAGTCGTTAAACGATTTAAGATGGAGGATTCTAAGAAAGGGAATCTCCCCATGATGCATGGATTTGCATTAAGCAAGGCTCAATGCCCCAACTCCCAAAAGGAGTTGAACATAATGAAGCGAGTCCCATACGCTTCGGCTGTGGGATCGATCATGTATGCCATGTTATGCACACGCCCCGATGTCTCATGTGCCTTGAGCATGACTAGTAGATATCAGGCGAATCCGGGAGAGGTTTACTGGAGGGCTGTGAAGAACATTCTAAAGTACCTTAGGCGTACAAAGGAAATGTTCTTGGTATACGGTGGCGAGGAAGAGCTTAGAGTAAAGGGTTACTCTGATGCTAGCTTCCAAACCGATAGGGACGACTGCCGATCTCAATCGGGGTTCGTGTTCCTATTGAATGGTGGTGCAGTAAGCTGGAGGAGCTCAAAGCAAGACACAGTTTGCTGATTCAACAACCGAGTCAGAATATATTGCAGCAAGTGAAGCTGCTAAAGAAGCTGTGTGGATGAAGAAATTCATCCAAGATCTAGGAGTGGTTCCGAGTATCACCGACCCTATTGAGATTTTTTGTGACAATGAGGGTGCGGTGGCTTTGGCAAGGGAACCAAGAGCTCACAAGAGGACAAGACACATTCTTCAAAAATATCACTTCATTAGAGAAGTAATCGAGAATGGTGACGTTGCCATAAGTAGAGTACCAACGGATGGGAACCTTGCGGACCCATTCACTAAGCCATTATCACAAGCTCCTCATGATTCTCACACCAAAGCTATAGGTGTTAGATTCGCTAGTGATTTGGCTTGACCTATGTAATTGGTTTGTTTGATTTGTATGATTTGTATTTGTATTTATGGGAACATTTAAACGGTATTGTAACTTATGTTTGTTTTGATATATGAATAGAGATTTATATATTCGCTTATTGCGGTCACAATCATCAAGTCCATACCGTGTTCCATCTTAGCATGTTTAAACACTTCCTTGAATGATTATCACTCTAAAACCTTCTGCAATCGGTTATTCTTCATATGGAAGGAAGAATGAAATAAGATTGAACTAAGTGGTTGGCCCGGTATTCAAAATGGTTGAATAAGGGTGCAAGACTTACTCGTGCTTGAAAGGTGTTTCAAGTGACCAGAAGACCCACACCTAAGTTTACTTCATGGATCTATTAGTCACAAGTATCTCGGGATGATAATATCATTCATCCTTAGACTTGAGACGCATAGGTTACTAGAATATGAATCTGCCTTACTCTAGTTATCTTCAAACGCAGTTCGTAACTGGCTGTTATAAAGGAAATAATTGGGTAAAGTATGAAACATACAATGGGACTATGTGGTCGAAAAGGATTTGTTCGTCTAGTAAGAGAGATATCCCTGGGCCCCTCGATGATTAGGAGCTGCACATCAAATATGCATGCGCCGTGCTCAAGTTACATTGATTTTAGATCAGATGCAACTTGTCTATTTGGTCACCAACAATCTGTAATCGAGAAACATAATAGTGAACGATCTGGAGATTGACATATTCCATGTCTCGTGTTCACAAGGATATCGCGAACAAAAGGATGCACATGTCACTTATCTATAGAACCTCATAAGCCTTTAAGGCCATTAGGTTTTTGTCGAAGATGACAACTCGCGCCGACTTGGGGGCATTGATGCTTAGCTAGAGCCGCTCTTTGTCTGTGATTAGTATATGACGATGTATCATGTGCAAGTGGGAGTCTGTTGGATATATGCCCACTGATACACGTATATTGGATCACTGCCGATGAGGCACGGGCCTATTGGGTCCACGCCAAGCGTTGAATCCAACATCACATGTCAATAGAGAAAATTAGGGTTTCTGTCGACCTTCATGGGCCCTCACGGGTCGTGAAGAGGTCGTGACGTGAAGCCCTTCACGAGGCTTCATGGACCGGTCGGGGATCGTGGGGGTGATGCCTTCACGACTTCCACACGGGCCGTGAGAGCCCGTGAAGGCAGAAGTCTAAGTGACACTTTGATATTATTGGACCTTTTGTTTGGTCCAATGGGAGGGTGCCATTATGGCCGACCCTGGTGTCACCTACAGAGATAATATGCTTATATAAATCCCTCTTGCTTCTCTCCATATGACCTTTTGCCAAATTCACAAACACACACACTAAAGAGAGCCTTGTAGGAGTCTTTTACCAAAGAAGTTTGTGTTAGTTGTGAGCAAGAGTTCTAGTGCTGTTCTTGAGTGCAAGTTGGAGTATCTCAAGCTTTAGCAAAGGAGATTCACGGTTTGCTTGGAGTGGATATCAATAGAGGAACTCGTCTTGGAGTTCAAGCCTTTCATGTACAACAATAAAAACAACCAGAGACATCAAGGGTATGGTCTCACTTTCTGGTTCCTTTTGTTGTTCTTGTTGCTATCATTCTTTATAGCTAGATCCCACTATGTGTTTCTTGTGCATACGTGTTGAAAACCCGATATGAACTCGTTTTTATCTTCATGCTTCCGTTGTGCTTGGGTTTTGCAATGAGAAACCTTCAGATTTTGCTATAGGTGTAGCTCCAGGAACAAGATAAATCCGTTATTCTACATCCTTAACAGGAGGTAAACCCAGTAAATCTTCAGAAAAGACATCAGGGTATTCAGAAACAACCCTGATATCATTAATATTTTTTTCTCCTATCTCAGCATTAATCACATATGCAAAGTAGGAGATACATTCCTTTGAAATCAACTTTTGAGCTTTTATCACAGAAATGACAGGAATAGCAGACTCCCTCTTCTCCCCTCGAGCTATAGCATAAGACCCATCGGATAAAGGGAATCTGATTATCTTTTTAGAGCACAAGATCTCAGCATCTCGACTACTGAGCCAATCCATACCAATAACAGCATCAAAGCTAGCGATAGGCATGATAAGAAAGGAAATAGTGAAACTATTCCCATCGATATAAAGAATAGCTGTTGGAACTTTTTCAGTAACGTAGACTACCTTACCATCAGCTACTTCCATTTTAATTGGATCAGATAATAAGGAAACAGGCAATTGAAGCTTCTTACAATAAGATACGGAGACAAACGAGTAAGTAGCTCCCAAGTCAAATAAAATGCATGCATAAGTATTATTAATCAGAAAAGTGCTTGTAATCACATCCCCTGCATCTTTGGCTTCATCAGCCATCATCTGGAAAGCCCTCCCCTGTGCACGAGGAGAACCTCCCTGTTTAGAAGCCGTAGCTGCTGATGAACCCCCAACACCTGTGGTTGGCCACAACGGGCACATTGAAATGCGGTGCCCAGGTTTATGGAACTTATAGCATACATTCTCCTTGTGCCTGCAATCATGAATTAGGTGCCCTTTCCTCCCGCACCTACCACACTTCAACAAATCCTATCTTCAGACTTCTAGGATATATTCACACGCTGTTTACCAACCGATCCACTATCACCTCCCTTCTGTGATGATTGTTGTTCAAACTTCCTCTTACCTCCACCAGATTGTTGTTGTTGAGATCTTGCCCTCTGCTTGTAATCATCATCAGTAGTTCTAGCATTATTAAATGCCTCATCAAGAGTTGCTGCAGATCTCATAGCAGATCAATACTCCAGGGGTAAAGTGTTGGCAAAATATGTGATCTTTGCCTTTTCATTGGGTAACAAATGAGGAACAAATCTCATTTTATCAGTAAATTTGGATATCAGATCATCCAAAGGCTTGTCGCCCTTCTGTAGTGCTCTGAAATCGTTATCAATCCTCAGCATATCATAATTAGAACAATACTTACCCCTGATCTTCTCCTTGAAACCATCCCAAGTCATTGCCTCCAATGTGGCTGGTGGGGTAATAGCAATTACAGTATCCCACCAGGCCAAAGCACGTCCTCTGAACATTCGTTTAGCATAGTTTACCTTCTTATCCTCGTCACATTCACTGGAATCAATGGTATTCTGTATCTCCCTGATCCAGGTTTCCAATGCAGAGGGATCATTAGTTGGGCCAGCATCCGTGTAACTAGCGCTCATTTGCTTGTTTAGGCCGAGCTTCCAATTTTAGGATGTAAGCATCCTTATCACCATCGCCAGAAGAACCCGCCATGACGAGTTAGATTTCTATATTTATATCAAAGTAGAATATTTAATATATTTCATATATAACTTCATCTTCTCAACTCTTATAATTTCTGTTAGTCCTTTATTTGTATATACTCCATTCCTGAAGGAGCTTTTGAAGAAAGCACCTGAAGGAGTATTCTTTATTCTTTTGTAAATTGTTCTGACGACCACATCCGAAGAAAGAAGCCTAAAGTTCAGCTGAAGATTAGTTCTGAAGTGAAGGACAACTGAAGAAAGTCTTCAGTTATGAAAGGGTCTTCTTTACAGAAGACACGTCTGAGTACCAGAATCTTCCTGTTATGTTAAGTGCGCAATCAATGCATCTGAAGGAGCTTGAAACGGCAATCTTGTTTTCTATTCCTAACTTTATGAAGAGCGGTACACGTGTAATTAAATTAGATGGCCAGGATTAGTTTACATAGCGTATAAATACCTTCTCATTGTTCGAGAAAAGGAAAAGCGTTTGTTCGCTAATCTTTAAGTTTAAATTTATTTCTGCAGTTAACTTTGCAGCATTCAAGTCATGAACCTTTAATTCAGTTTCTTTTTGAAGTTTGATTAATTTAGTTTCTTTGTCTTTAATGTCTTATTGAAGTTGTACTATTTTTGATGATTGATTTATAAGTTTCACTTCACTCTTTGCTGCTTGATCCATTTTCAGATTTAAATTCTTTTCTTGTAGCTTTTGATTCTTGTTTGTGAGTGATTGATTCAGTGTTGTTAAGTGCTCCACCTGTTGCATGAGAGTTCGTATGTAATCAGCAGGATAATTAGAATGATCAATCATTACCGTTTCTCCAGCTTCCTGTTGATCAACAATACTTGGGCTTGAGCCATCAGTAGCAACCTCAGCCTCATCATCATCATCATCATCTTCTTCTTCTTTCTCATATTCACTCTCAGCATCCGATTCATCAAATTTAGCCATGCATCCAGAATCATTCCCCACAACCTCATCATCACTCTCCCCATCAGTTTCTTCGAATTCAAACTCCTCAACATTTGCCATCAGTACAAATTATGCATGTACATTCTTGTCTTCATCACTGTTATTTGTATTTGACAGAAACTGATCCTCTTCAGCAAGCAGAGCTTGTCCACTATTTCTTTGTTTGATCAGGTTAAGCTTTGCCTTATAGTATTTTGAGTCCTTGACTTTGGGCTTCTTACAATCTTTGATAAAATGCCCAGTGCCACCACAGTTGTAGCACTTCCTCTCTTGGGCATTTTCAACCTTTCTTTCATACCTTCTTTCTAGCCTTTGACCATCCTTTTTCTGTTGGGATTCCATGGGGATCAAAGCACGCAACGGAAGCAACAAAAACACACAAAAGGATCCCATGATTTCCCAATGGTGGTGAAAACTTGCAAGAACATGCATGCAACCAAAACGAACACAAAGAGAAGAAGGTAAGCAATCCATACCCTTGAAGACTTTGATAATTATGGAACAACTTGGAGATTTGGGATGAGCTCTTGAAACAAAAGGCTTCAAGCACCAAAGAAGTCCACACCAAGCTAACCTTCTTTCTCCTTGTACTAGCAAGCCACCAAACCACCAACACTTGAGGCTTTGATTCTGGAACAGCCTTGTAACCACTTGTGCACTTACCACCTTCACTTGTTCTTGCTCTCTCTCTCTATGGAAGAACTCACAATGTGTGTGTAATGCACAAAAATGACCAAGAGTGTAGAATGCACCAAAAGGACCTCTTTTATAAGCATTATATCTGTTCAAAGAGCCCAGAGTCGAAGCTAAGTGGCACACCATCGTTGGACCAACAAAATGGTCCAACCAAATACAAGTGTCACTTAGAATTCTGCCTTCACGACTTCTTCACGGGCTCTCACGGGCCGTGAAGGATAAATGTGCCACGACCGGCCATTTATCCTCCACGACTCGTGTCGCGCCATGCAAGAATCGTGAGGGTTCGTGTCTTCACGACCTCCTTCACGGGCCGTGTAGGGTCGTGAAGCCCTAGGGTTTCACGAACCACGCGACCCACGACAGGACTCGTGGACACGAGCTGCTTCACGACCCGTGGAGCATCCTTCACGGTCATGAAGCCTAGGTCAACTGGAATTTGACCATTTTGACTCTTTCTTCTTATAGTAGGCTGTCGAGATTGAAACTTGGCGTGTGACCCAATAGGCCCGCGCTTCATTGGCAGTGATGCTGGCCTACGTGTGTTAGTGGGCAAATTCCAACATTTTCTGGACTTTGTCATCCCTACGTCTTGACCCAGACGTGAACCTCTGCCTGTTGCTTGTTTTGTTTTTTAGAAATTTGTTTTGCATCATATTAGTCAGATAATCCATAGCTTGCATAATTTTCTCGTTATCCACCAAACACTCTTCCTCTGAATCTGGAGATTTTGTCTCTAGTACTTGTTTCATCTTGACAGACTTTGTGGAGCTCTTCACCCTTTTGTCATTGACCACTAAAGCAAGTGGATCAATATTCTCTTTTTGTGCCCCCACACTAACATCATCTTGATATTGATTCAGCTCTTCAAATATCATATGGTGGATGACTTTATTTAGATTTTGCTGGTTCATTTGCATGTAGATTGCAACTTGTGATTTCCATTCAGGCCCTAGAGAATTTAGAAACCTTGTGTTCTTTGTTAAGTTTGAATAATCATCCAGTTTCTGGTTTCTGAGATCATTAAGCAGTTTACAGTAATGACTGTAAGTCTCAATTAGAGTTTCCCCATCTCTTGCTTTAAAGTGATCAAAAGATTTAAGCAGTGTAGTTTCTTTTATCCATACTCCAGATTCAGTGCCCTCCATTTGGCTTTTAATCTCATCCCATATTTCCTTGATTGTATTCAAGCCATTGACCTTAATATAAAACTTAGATGATAGACCATGTTTTAAGTGATACTTTGCTTTTCTATCAGCTGTTGCTCTGTGCTTCTCCTCAGCTGTGTACTCACTTGGAAGCTTCTCCCTATGAATTTCATCTAGTAGTGGATTATGATGTGGGTTAGCTTCTTGGTCTATCCTGAAAACTGTAAAACCCGCAAACCTGGGCTAGTAGATTAGCGGGTTTACGGTATGTGCTTATTTGTGTTTTAGTTACATTAATTTTAGTATGTGATTAATTAAGTGAATTAGTTTAGTAATTAATTGTAATTAGGATAATATGTATGTATGAATGTATGACTATATATATGTATGTTTGGCCGTAGATATGCATGCATATAATTAGTGGGTTACACGTGTGGGAGAGTGGTGATTTTTGGCCACCTACCTTTGCATGTTAACAATTGAGGGTGTCTTTCACCTGTTCATTTTACAAACAAAGGAGAAGTGTGTGTGTACTTTGTTTTCTCTGCCAAGAAAACCGAAAGAAGAAGAAGAAGAAAAAGAATCGGGATTTCAAATTGAGTTTATATAAATCAAGACTTAAGGTTGGTGTATTAACATGTTATTATTCTTCTTGATGTGTTATACTATTTAAGATATGATTTTGGTTTAGTTTAAGGATTTCATGCTAAGAACACCATAATGGGTTTGATTAGAATATGATTGTGATTTTGTATTCATATGATTTATACGTTTAGATGATGTTTCAATGCCTGATAATGTGTTTTATTATGTTTTTGGAAATATGTTATGAAATTATGAAAATCTGGGTTTGAGTTATGATGTTTTGAAGATGGCGAATTTGATGAATCATGATGTTATCGGATATGGATAAAGATGATGGTGTAAAACCGATACTCATAAAAACCGATTGTTTGTAAAACCGATAATCCAAATCCGGAAGCTTATCCTACACACTTGGAAAACCGATACTATTGAAATCCAAGTCCTAAATCCGGAAGTCTATAAACCGGAACTCTATACCTAGAATCCGATGAGAGAAATCCGAGACTTGGAATCCATAGCTTAAATCCGATATAGAACCCAAATCCGATACTCTTGAATTTGAATACTTGAAATCCGACAGTTGTGTAATCCGACACTTAAGTTGCAGATTTTCAAGAATCCGAGTGTAAATCCGATAGTTCAGCAAATCCGACACTTTTGAGTTTTGAATTATATTTGTTTATTGATTATTTGATGTCATGAATAAATTATAAATATATGATCAAATATATTTATGGGAATTGAACTGATTGGTTGTTATTGTGGTTTTAGGCAATCCAAAGACTCAGTAACATTAGAATTCTAAGTGCTTCCTTTGAAATTGAAAGGTGAGTGGATGTTGGATGTGAATGGTAAAGATTATGGTTAATATTACTAATGCGAGGCATGATTGTATGTGATGGTTTGATATTGGAACTGTTGATTGTGAATATTATGTATTGATGACTATTTCATGATTATTTGATCGATACGCACTCTTAGTATGATTTTGAGTTGCGTTTGAGAAGTAAGCTATATGTGGAATTGGGCTGGGCTCGTTTACTGGTTGGTTGAACAGTGGTAGCCTTACTGTTGCATATGTTGCTTCAGAGTGAGATTTCACTGTGCCAATTCAGTAGAGGGCTATCGATAAACCCTTGCTTTGGCCAGCATTGGTTGTCGGTTCTGTGCCGAACCGCTGTTCTTCTTAGAGTTGTGATTACATGTTTAGTATTGGGTTAATGTTTGCTTTTTGGTTTAGCCTCTACTCACTTAGCTTTGTGCTAATTCCCCATAGTTGTTGCTTTTTATAGGTTTGTGCTTGTAAGTGTTTGATTGAAGGAGAAGTTGACCTAACTCTGATGTCAAGAAATAAAATGAAACGAGACAGTCTATTTTGTAACACAGAGTTATGTTTGCTGGATTTTATGAACAGATACTTTGCTGTAAAAGTTTGTGAATGAAATGTTCGTTTAATTAATTAAAGCTTCCGCAGCGCAAATAAACAAACAAACAAACAAATAAATAAATATAAAAAAATGGCTTAGATTTTATGGTGTTACAGTTTGGTATCAGAGCCTAGGTTTGGCGATGCAGGCACGGCTAGAGTGTTGCATTCCCAAATCTTGGGTCGTGACAGGTCAAGCTTTCCTTCAAGGGAATTAGAGTGAGACAAAATTGTTTGTAGTAGATAGTATTTTGAGTACTAACGGTTTATGCTAATAAGTTGTGAGATGATGTGATTGTAACAGATATGGCTGAAAGAGAGACCCCTATCATCCCTCCTATGACCCAATCATCTACAGAGGCACATGTGATAGAAGATCTAGATACTACTAACCGAGCTGGACAGGAACAAGAAGAAGACTAAAGCGAATACATATTCAAATTGGAGAATGAACTAATAGATCTTAGTGTTGGAATATGCCCATTGACACACACGAGTTGGTATCACTGCCAATGAGGCATAGGCCTATTGGGTCACACGCCAAGTATTGATTCCGGCAACACCTTTGAACAAGAGAGAGAGAAAATACCAAAATGGGTTTTGGTTAGGTCGGGCATGGCCGTGCCTTGTGAAGGTACAGGCGTGCCCTATGCCAGGTACGGGCCTAAGACCGGCGTGCCTAGGGCGTACCCATTGGGGCCGGCCTAGTTAGAAAGCACGAGCCCAAGTCGGACGTGTCTTAGGTGTGCCCGTGGGCTGGCACGGGCATGCCCTGTGAGGCACGGCCGTGCCTCATGCTGTAACAACCTCTTAAACTAGTCTTTTAAGACTAGGTTAATGGGTATTCATGGCTCATGATGGTCAATGATGTTAGGACTGTTATGAACGTTTCTAGGCCTCATTTTGTGGTCTATAAAAGGTTCTAGTAGTCTAATGTGACATGGTTAGCCATATGGATTATCATCACAAAGTTATGCAATATATGAACTTGTAATTTCACAATTACTTCATATTCTCTCACAATACACACATTGGGAAGATAGATTGGCACATCAATCTTCTAGTGGTGTTAGGCTCAAGTAGGTGGTGCTTTTGGTGGCGTCCAAACAAAGCTAGCACGTGGGAATCTAATATACTTGGTGTGGATACCGATAGAGGTGCACTATTTTGTGTACGTGTCTTTCAAAGGCTACAAGGAGAAGCTACATGTATGCTATACTTTCTTCCTCTTGTTTCTTTTTGAGTTACATTGCTATTGTTTTAGAGTGTGGTCCATTGGGTGGTGTGATTGGTGGCATAAAATCTAAATCATTTTATATTCGTTTTGTTTCCGTTGCGTTTCCTAGATGCCACCAAAATCCCAACTGTAGTATCAGAGCCATCTCTAACATGGCTTTGCACTCTTGGTTTGAAAACCGGCATTTTCTGTCAAAAATGAGTTTTCCGGTGACCGGGCACGGCCGTACCTTATGGGTACAGGGCGTGCCGGCGGCCGGGGCACGACCGTACCGGTGGGGTACGGGCAGTGCCGACAGATTTCTTTTAACCAGATTATAAAAATGTTTAAATCAGTGTACTGGCACACGGAGGGCACGCCTGTACCCTTCATAGGGTACGCCCGTGCCCCGTCGTGTTTTGGCCGGAATCTGGATTTTTGAAACTGTGATTTGGTGTTCTTAAAATCCGGTTTTTGATTGTGTTGGACCAGTCTTGGATATGGTCATTCCCCACTATATTTTGATTCCTTGAATTTATATATTTTGTATGGTTTGGCATGAATTGCATAAAAATATATATATTTAAAGGTGTATATATGAATATGTAATTTTAAAGGTGTATTAAAATTACTAATGCATATGTACAAGGATTGCCTTTTGTGCCTTGGGTGTTTTGTTGGCAATCTTAATCAAATATGCTTGACATGGTTTTGCTTTGGTTATGTTTGGTTGTGGTTCGGTAACGAGATGCCCTTTAGACCTATGTGTTGTGGTGTTTGGTTTATTTGGTTTTGGTGGCCTGCGTGCCATATTGTTGTAATTTTTATAATTGTTATTTGGTGCGGCTTGCATGCCGTTTATTCATTCCTTTGTACTTGTATTAGTAGCATAGGATTGTGGCTTGCATGCCATTTCTTCTTCTATGTATTTGTAGAATAGTATAGAAGTTGATTTAGTATGTAATAAACCAACGGGAATCACGGCGTTGATGTCTCGGCAACATGGAGTCCGGATTGCCTTTTGGAGATGCCGGCTTGAGTGGGAGCACACCCGGCTAGGTGCTTTGGATATTGGATTCCTTAGTTGACCTTGTTTTCCTCGTATGGCTCACGGGGAAAACGCATAGGATTTGGGCATGTTACCGAACTATTATGTATGCGTGGTTGTTTTATATATTTATTATTTTGCATGGATGTGTAGGATATCGCATGCTAGATAATTTTTCCAAAATATATAAAACACACAGATTTATAAAATTGGTTTATATTTATTTCCGTGCGTATAGAATTAACAAGATAATATAAATTTGTATTATATTATAAGTGGATAAAAATTGTATTTATCACTTGATTTGTTAATTCGCAAAATGGGTTAAAATTGTTTTAACCGGGAAAAACGAAATCCTGTTTTTAAAATGTAAATCACGCACCATCCGTAAGACGACACCACCCGAATCTAGTGAAACTTGGATGATTGTCGAGCTTTAGCACAAGTCATGCCGAGTGGAACTGTGTGGAAGGTGAGTGTGGTAACTCGCAATATTGGTTGTCGAGCTTAGCACGAGCCAATTATTGGCGAGAGTTCCACCGTGTGTCTTGACGGGCGGTTTACAATTCTTTTTATGACACTTAGGTGGCGTCGAGCTCTAGCCGAGTCGTTTAAGGGAATCAAGTTAGAATTGGTGCGAGAAGGGATCAAACATGCCAAAAGACATTTTTGATTGTCAATGGATCCCGTAAGGATCTAGAAGTTGCAAAGTGTTTGCTATCGGTAAAATGGTTACCGACCTAAATACCTTTGCTTTGTGATCCGCGGTAAAGCCGTCATAAGGTAAAGTGAAATATGGTTTCTAGCCTTGTTTAAATAATTGGTTTTGAAAACTATTTGGGTAATTATTTCTACAAGGATTATATCTAAATTCACTAAAACGTGTATTCTAAAATTGTAGATGACAAACGTTAACAACACAACACCGAATTTATCTCTCTATTCGTTCCTAGAAAAGGAGAAACTCGTAGGTGTGAACTTTGTGGATTGGTATAGGCAATTGCGAATTGTCCTTCGCTATGAATCTAAGTTGCACATCCTCGAGGAACCTCTTCCGAAACCACCTGCTGCCAACACAAGTTGGGCCACTAGATACGCCTTTGAAAAGCGTATCGAGGACGCAAAAGATGTTTCTTCTTTCATGTTATTGACTATAAGTTGCGAGCTGCGAAAGCAACTCGGGAATATGAGTGCGTATGACATGATTAATCGGTTGAAGGACTTGTTCCAACATCAGATTAGAGAGGAACACTTTATGTGTGTCAAGGCCCTTGTCGGTTGCCGGATGCAGGAAGGTGAGAAGGTTAGTGTTCATGTGCTTCGTATGAAGGCATACATTGACCAAATGGAAATACTAGGATTTCCCATTGGGAGGGAGCTTGCGGTGAATATGATTCTCCAATCCCTGCCCACGTCTTATGATGAGTTTATCAAAAACTATCAAAAGGACAAAATGGTAGAATCCTTAGACGAGTTGCATGGCATGCTTAAGATTTTCGAGTCTAACATGGCCAAACGCAAGTTCATTCCCACCCGGTTATTTGAGGAACGTAAAACCAAGAAAACGAATATGACTCCTAAGGGAGAAGTTTGCTATTTCTGCGGTAACTGTGGAGATTGGCGCCGCCACGCTTGTCCTGAGTGTTCGAAGTAGTTAAAGCTTCCTATGAGGCAAGGGAATAACTTCTCGTCATCAGGTACATTCATGATTAGCTCCATGGCTTTTCTACTTCTTAGCTAGATTTGTTGAAATGCTGGCTATAACACTCACATTTGTTGCAAAATTGTTTTGTTACAAAGTGTAGGTGTTAAACGGAAGAAGTAGCTAATAAGGCATGGAGAGCTAGAGCTCAAGATTGGGAAACTTGGATGTTGTCTCGATTGAGAGGATTGGGAGTTTTGATCTCGCCATTTAATCTAGCTATTTATATTACTTTATTAGATTAATATTTTGTCTGCCCTGTGTGGCGAGAGAAATATTAAGTCTATTATGCATTGGTTGACGATGGATATTACTTTGTATTTGATATATATATATATATATATATATATTAGTGGTTTATTTCAAAGTTTATCCATGTCATGGCATTTATAAGCTTTTTGCTTAAAAGTAATAAAGTAATCATGAATAATGTGTTTAAATCCAAAATTGGTTTGGATTAGTTATCCATGTGACAAGATTATTTAGCTATGTAAACAAGAATTGCTTCACCAAGTTCCGTGTGGTTTGAAATCTTGAATGCATTTGATAATTGATCAAATGTTGAGTGCGAGAATTGTTTATTAGGCTAAATGACTTGTACGTCTTTCATCGGCGTATGTAAGAGGATTGAGAGCTTGTTGTAATTAGTTCACACTTGTGTGTTTAATTCGTTCAAGCAAATCCATGGGGATAACTACTTGCACTTCGTTACCTTTACCCGTGGTGGTAGTAGGGATTGGTATATTTGAAACCTTTGAGGTGTTCATTGATTACCTTAACGAGGTTTATGGACAAAAGGTTAAGTTACTTAAATCTTGTAAAGATGTTGAGTATCTTAAATATGGATTTTGTGATCATCATAAGAATTGTGGGATTTGTTTCCTAAATTATTTCTCCTAGGACACATTGGCATATGGGTCGCGTAGAGGAGAAACCGAATATTCTTGGATATGTTCGGGTCTTGATGGATCGCAAATTCATACCCAATGTGTTGGGATGCTTAAGTATGGCGGGCAGTGTTCCATATATAAAATCAACAAAGATGGTTTAGTACGCATCTTAGAAGAAAAAACTAGAAATAGTGTCTTTGCTTGTCTATCTCTAAACCTAGATTATCCAGCCTACGTGTGGACGTGAGGTGGTAGAATCCGGGACTAAAGATGCTACTCCATTAGGCATGAGATATTTGTTTCACGAACTTTTGAGGACAAGTTTTGTTGCTCAATAGCAAGTGGAAGTCTAATATCTATGGAAGCCAGTAGGAGTAAAACCTGATGTTGGCACTAGCATACAATCAGTAATGATTGGAACTTAGCATGGCGATGCTGGAGTACCTGGCATAATTCGTTACTCTTCCTATTTCTGATAGAAGTTGTGGTAAGGCCGGATGGATATATGTTTATATCTAGAGGAAGATAACTCGATGATGGATTAATTGAATTCATCAACTATCGAAAGTTGTAGTGGGCCTAGTGTTTACTAGAAGGAGAGAGGTAATGAGAATGGGATGCAATCCATGAGGATATCCAAGTATTGGACTTGGTTGATCCGATGCCTTGGTGTAAATCTAAGGGTATGGATTGAGATTTAGACAACTTCAAACGCTGACCGGTGGTAAAAATTCTAATATGATTGACCATGAGGACGGTATCATAAAAGAAATTTTTCCTGGTGGTTATGTTGAAATCTACTTGGATGACTTATGGTGTATGACTGCCTTTTCTTGATTATGAAGGTATGATAGTGAAATGAAAAGACTCTATTCCTTTATAGGAATTTTGAGGAAGTGTTTTAATACTTTCCGAGAGTCTTGTACACTAAAAGTATCCTCGTATGGTCTGCAAGCCCAAGAAGTCTATTCATGGACTTGAACTTTAAATACCAACTAATGATAAATTTTCCGTTATGATTGACCATGAGGATGGTATCATAAGGAAATTGTCCTAGTGGTTATGCTGAAGGTTACTCGGATACATGTGTTTATTACTACAATGTAAAGATCGTATTCCTTCATGGGAATTTTGAGGAAGGGTGTTTTAACACTTTCCGAAAGTCTTGTACGTTGAAAGTATCCTCATAGTCTTGGATAAATATCGCAAGGTTGTAATCTTCACTTTAACGAGAAAATCATAGATTTGAGTTTTCAAAAAGGGAAGATTAAACTTGGATGTATGCCAGAGCTAGTGGGAGCGCTTGTGTTCCTTAAATTGTGTATCCATAATATACTTCTTGTTGAAGATAATATCCTAACTTGGCGGTTCATAAAACCGGAGTTGAGGAATTATTGCTTCATAAGAATAATTGGAAGATATGAATGTGAAGTTTTCGGAGTGACAAAACTAAGAGAGTGATATTGAAACATGATGAACTAGTGTGTTAATTTAATTAGCAACTTGGTTTATCACATGGTTTCTTTTCTCTCAATTTTTACATACTTGGAAGAACTCTTGGTACATTGTTCTTCAAGTTGATGTTAGGTGGTAACAAGGAAATTTGAGTAATATATTACTCTTGGTGAATTGTTATTGTTGTGTTGTTAAGTGTAGTGTTATCATCTAGAATGGTTCTTTAAGCATCATTTGACTCTATTGGGCTCTTTTGAGAAAATAAGAGTATGATGGCTTATATATGTGAACCATAGTCTTATGCATTGTGACTCCATTTGGTTCCTTGGAACAATGAGAGCACGAAGGCTTGGACAAAGGACCATGATCTTGCCGGCACACACTTTATAAGTATTTGGTCGAGAGAAGATATGGTAATTGTTAGAGTATGCATGGATGTCACTTTGTGAATCCGCTTACTAAGCTTTAGTCGTGAGCTGGTGATGAGTTTTCATACTAGGCTTGCATACACTTGGTTTACAAGTGGCTTTAACTTGGGTTTGTTTAGTTGAATTTGATATGTTTTGAGTTGGGAACATTAAAGCAATAATGTGCTTTGATTGTATCGATTATCAAATGGAGATTTGATAATGCGCGCGGAGCGGGTACTTTCGTTAGCCTTTATTGTGTTCCATCTTAGCATGTTTAACTACTTCCTTGAATAAATTTATTTATTCTAAATGCTCCACGATCGGTCGTTCTTCATTGGAAGGAAGAAGTGAATTAAGATCGAGGCAAGTGGTTGGTAAAGTATTCATAGTGTATTGAATACATGTTTTCGCAACACTGGCCTGTACTTGATAGTGATCAAGTAATTGGAGGACCCGCACCTGAGTTTACTTCATGGACATGATCACGAGTAAATCATGATGATAATATTGTTTGTCCTTTTACTGGAGATACATGGGCTTCTTGAATAATGATATGGTCTTGTTTAGATTGCTTTCTAACGCAGTTCGTAACTGACTATTATAAGGGAAGTTTTCAGGCAAGAACATGTTGTTATGACGGAACGATGTAGTCAAAGGTATTAGTTCGCCTTTAGAGAGATATCCCTGGGCCCCTCGTTGACTGAATTGATGACAACAAAATGCATGGCCGTGCTCAAGTTGAATTGATAGTGGATCAATTTTGCAACTTTTGTTGTTAGTCATAGTTAGTCTAGATCGAGAAACATAATCGTGGATGTTTTGGGGTTGATGATGTTCCGTGACCTACATTCACAATGGATATCGTGAACAAAGGGATGAATAATCACTTATCTGTAGGACCATTCTTTACAGGTTGGTACTTGTCATGGGCGACATACCCTATGCCGACTTGGGGGCATAGATGCCTTGCTAAAGGCCGCTCTATGTCGGTGTTACCTTTCGTGAGTGTGTCATGTTCAAGTGGGAGTTTGTTGAAATATGCCCACTGACACACACCAGTTGGTATCACTGCCGATGAGGCATAGGCCTATTGGGTCACACGCCAAGTATTGATTCCGGCAACACCTTTGAACAAGAGAGAGAGAAAATACCAAAATGGGTTTTGGTTAGGCCGGGCACGACCGTGCCTTGCGAAGGTACGGGCGTGCCCTATGCCAGGTACGGGCCCAAGGCCGGCGTGCCTAGGGCGTACCCATTGGGGCCGGCACGGGCGTGCCTCGTAGAGGTAAGGCCGTGCCTAGTGCGAAAGCATGGGCCCAAGTCGGGCGTGACTTGGGTGTGCCCGTGGGCTGGCACGGGCGTGCCCTGTGAGGCACGGCCGTGCCTCATGCTGTAACAGCCTCTTAAACTAGTCTTTTAAGACTAGGTTAATGGGTATTCATGGCTCATGATGGTCATTGATGCTAGGACTGTTATGAACGTTTCTAGGCCTCATTTTGTGGTCTATAAAAGGTTCTAGTAGTCTAATGTGACATGGTTAGCCATATGGATTATCATCACAAAGTTATGCAATATATGAACTTGTAATTTCACAATTAGTTCATATTCTCTCTCAATACACGCATTGGAAAGATAGATTGGCACATCAATCTTCTAGTGGTGTTAGGCTCAAGTAGGTGGTTCTTTTGGCGGTGTCCAAACAAAGCTAGCACGTGGGAATCTAATACACTTGGTGTGGATACCGATAGAGGCACACTATTTTGTGTACGCGTCTTTCAAAGGATACAAGGAGAAGCTACGTGTATGGTATACTTTCTTCCTCTTGTTTCTTTTTGAGTTGCATTGCTATTGTTTTAGAGTGTGGTCCATTGGGTGGTGTGATTGGTGGCATAAAATCTAAATCGTTTTATACTCGTTTTGTTTCCGCTGCGTTTCCTAGATGCCACCAAAATCCCAACACTTAGAACTAAGATTCATAACTTGGAACAAAGATTAAACCAACCTGAACAAACCCTAGTGCCAACTGCGATCTCTACTCTAGCAACAATACCACCAGTGTCAATGCCCCTACTACCCATGACACAGATGATGCAGCAACCGTTTTACTATCCGTATCCACAACCGGGAGATTACCCTTTTGCGTTCCCTGGATTTAAGCAACCATGCACATACAAACAATTTCTTGACTGTAAGCCTTCTGAGTACAGTGGAAGTTTTGACCCTAACATTACTCTGAACTGGCTGAGGGAAATGGTAAAGGCACTTGATGCCTGCAACTGTGAGAATGAATTGAAGGTAAAATATGCATCGAGGATGCTGAAAGGTGATGCGATGGTTTGGTGGGATTCTATCACTGGCAATTTTACTGAACAACAACAAGAGAGCATTACTTGGAGTCAGTTCCAAGAGAAACTTTGTGAACAGTATTGTGGTACGTTTGAGGTTGCCAAGATCAAGAAAGAATTCATGGATCTGCAAATGACCGGGAACATGATAGTAGATGAATTGATTAGACAATTTAACCAGAAAATGAGGTTTGTTAAGCACTGGGTACCTGACGAAGAGTCTAACATTGCTCACTTTGCTGGAGCATTGCACCCCGATCTTCGTAGCGCCACTAGGTGGGCTACCACCTTATCGCAGTCTTTTACCTTGGCTAAGACAAAGGAAGGGGATTTAATTGCTAAAAACAAGTTGAGTGGGGAGAAGATTGCCCGACAGAAATCAATGATTGATCATTATAATTCCCAACAGAGGCAGGGTGGGCAAGGAAGTGGATATAGACAGGGAGACCAGAATAGGAGGTTAAATGTAAGTGGGACAACACTGAGGGCACCGTGGTGTGGTCCGTGCAAGTCATATCATAATGGGCAGTGTACGCCCGAAACAAGAAGGTGTGTTAAGTGTGGCCAGTTTGGCCATGATCTGAAGGATTGCCGGTTCCCACGCAGTGTTTGTTGGAACTGCCACAAGGAAGGGTACAGAGTAGGTGAGTGCCCGGTGGGAAAGAAAGCAGGATCTGGAACAGGGGCGGGGACAGCTGGAGGATCATCTTTAGCTGGTCAGAAGAGGAAGAATCAACCTGTGGAGACATTACTTGTACGACAACAAATGCGTAATTTGTAATGATCATAAGAGCCTGCAGTATGTGTTTACTCAGAAAGATTTGAATATGAGACAGAGACGCTGGGTAGAATTGATAGAAGATTATGACTGCGAGATTAGATATCACCCTGGAAAGGCGAATGTGGTGGCAGATGCCATGAGCCGTAAAGGAACTGGAAGTCCTATTCAGTTTATGCGAATTGAGATAGTATCTGACCTGGTAGATAGACTGAAATCTGCTCAATTTGGAAGCCCTAAGGGAAGAAAATCTAAAGACTGAGCTAATGAAAAAGCGAAAAGATGAACTGAATGACGACTCTCGTGGATTGAAAACGTTTAAAACCCGTGTGTGGGTGCCGAAGCTTGGAGAATTGAGACAATTAATTCTGATAAAAGCACACAAGTCGAGATTATCTATACACCCAGGTCGCACTAAAATGTATAACGATCTAAAAGTGCTTTACTGGTGGCCTACAATGTAGGCAGATGTGGCACATTTTGTAGAATCGTGTCATATCTGTGCGCAAGTTAAGGCAGAACATCAAAAGCCTTACGGGTCTTTGAAACAGTTAGAGATTCCAGAATGGAAGTGGGAACACATTACGATGGATTTTGTAACAAAACTACCACGAACTCAGAGAAGTCATGATATGATATGGGTGATAGTGGATCGTCTGACAAAGAGTGCTCATTTTCTAGCCACCTGTGAAACAAATTCATTGGGTAAATTGGCAAAACTGTACATAGACGAGATAGTTGCTAGGCATGGTATACCATTGTCAATTGTGTCTGACAGAGATTCAAGGTTTGTATGAAATTCTGGAGGAGTTTGCAAATAGAATTGGGAACTAGAGTTAACTTGAGTACAGCCTATCATCCACAGACAGACGGTCAAACTAGACGAACCATAAAGACACTTGAAGAAATGTTGCGAGCTTGTGTATTAGAGTATGGTGGATATTGGGATTCACACCTGCCTTTGATAGAATTTGCATACAACAACTCTCATCATTCCAGTATTGGAATGCCTCCGTATGAAATGTTGTACAGTCTTCGCTTTCGTACTCCGACTTGTTGGTTAGAGGCTGGAGAGAAACAATTTGCAGGTCCCGAGATTGTACAGTTAACTGCTGACAAGGTTGCTATAGCCAGAGATAAGTTGAAACCGGCCAGAGATAGACAGAGAATGTATGCTGATCCGAAATGACGTCCAGTAACGTTTGATGTAGGGGAGTTAGTGTACTTGAAGGTTTCTCCGTGGAAAGGGGTAATTCGTTTAAGCAAACGTGGAAATTAGCTCCCCGTTTCATTGGTCCTTTCCGTATTCGTCAGGTTGTGAATGATCAAGCAGTTACTCTAGATCTTCCTGCAGAGCTTTCTGAAATTCACGATACATTTAATTTCTATTATCTGAGAAAATGTAAGATCGATGATGAAAGTCAAATTATCCCAGTGTAGGAATTGAAAATTGATTCAAAGAAGAGATTGATAGAAGAACCGGTAGAACTGTTAGATTGAAAGGTAACCAAACTTCGAAAGAAGTAGATATCAATGGTATTGGTCAAATGGAAACACAGTCTGGGTTCCGATTTATCCTGGGAGACTGAGGCAGAAATGAAAGAAAGATATCCCTAGTTATTTGCGCAAGAAAGGATTCCGAGGACAGAATCCTCGTAAGGAGGGGAGATTTGTAACATCCGCAAACCTGGGCTAGTAGATTAGCGGGTTTACGTATGTGCTTATTTGTGTTTTAGTTACATTAATTTTAGTATGTGATTAATTAAGTGAATTAGTTTAGTAATTAATTGTAATTAGGCTAATATGTATGTATGAATGTATGACTATATATATGTATGTTTGGCCGTAGATATGCATGCATATAATTAGTGGGTTACACGTGTGGGAGAGTGGTGATTTTTGGCCACCTACCTTTGCATGTTAACAATTGAGGGTGTCTTTCACCTGTTCATTTTTACAAACAAAGGAGAAGTGTGTGTGTGCTTTGTTTTCTCTGCCAAGAAAACCGAAAGAAGAAGAAGAAAAAGAATCGGGATTTCAAATTGAGTTTATATAAATCAAGATTTAAGGTTGGTGTATTAACATGTTATTATTCCTCTTGATGTGTTATATGATTTAAGGTATGATTTTGGTTTAGTTTAAGGATTGCATGCTAAGAACACCATAATGGGTTTGATTTATACGTTTACATGATGTTTCAATGCATGATAATGTGTTTTATTATGTTTTTGGAAAGATGTTATGAAATTATGAAAATCTGGGTTTGAGTTATGATGTTTTGAAGATGGCGGATTTGATGAATCATGATGTTATCGGATTTGGATAAAGATGATGGTGTAAAACCGATACTCATAAAAACCGATTGTTTGTAAAACCGATAGTCCAAATCCGGAAGCTTATCCTACACACTTGGAAAACCGATACTATTGAAATCCGAGTCCTTAAATCCGGAAGTCTATAAACCGGTACTCTATACCTAGAATCCGATGAGAGAAATCCGAGACTTGGAATCCATAGCTTAAATCCGATATAGAACCCAAATCCGATACTCTTGAATTTGAGTACTTGAAATCCGACAGTTGTGTAATCCGACACTTGAGTTGCGGATTTTCAAGAATCCTAGTGTAAATCCGATAGTTCAGCAAATCTGACACTTTTGAGTTTTGCATTATATTTTTTTATTGATTGTTTGATGTCATGAATAAATTATAAATATATGATCAAATATATTTATGGGAATTGAACTGATTGGTTGTTATTGTGTTTTCAGGCAATCCAAAGGCTCAGTAACATTAGAATTCTGAGTGCTTCCTTTGAAATTGAAAGGTGAGTGGATGTTGGATGCGAATGGTAAAGATTATGGTTAATATTACTAATGCGAGGCATGATTGTATGTGATGGTTTGATATTGGAAATGTTGATTGTGAATAATATGTATTGATTACTATTGCATGATTATTTGATCGATACGCACTCTTAGTATGATTTTGAGTTGCGTTTGAGAAGTCAGCTATACGTGGAATTGGGCTGGGCTCGTTTACTGGTTGGTTGAACAGTAGTAGCCTTAATGTTGCATATGTTGCTTAAGAGTGGGATTTCACTGTGCCAATTCAGTAGAGGGCTATCGGTAAACCCTTGATTTGGCCGGCATTGGTTGTAGGTTCTGCGCCGAACCGCCGGTCTTCTTAGAGTTGTGATTACATGTTTAATATTGGCTTAATGTTTGCTTTTGGGTTTAGCCTCTACTCACTTAGCTTTGTGCTAATTCCCCACAGTTGTTGCTTTTTGCAGGTTTGTGCTTGTAAGTGTTTGATTGAAGGAGAAGTTGACCTAACTCTGATGTCAAGAAATAAAATGAAACGAGCCAGTCTATTTTGTAACACAGAGTTATGTTTGTTGGATTTTATGAACAGATACTTTGCTGTAAAAGTTTGTGAATGAAATGTTCGTTTAGTTAGTTAAAGCTTTCGCAGCGCAAATAAACAAACAAACAAATAAATAAATATAAAAAAATGTCTTAGATTTTATGGTGTTACAAAAACTCCATTTCCTTCAAGAATACACTTTTTCATTTCTTCACCAAATTGCTCGTTGTTCTGAATAAAATACATGAATCTACCTTTCCAAACATGATACTCACCCCTGTAAAGTACAGGTGATTTTGTATCAGAACCGAATGATAATGTTTCACTGTAAGTACCCATTTTTTGCTTTAGGATCTTTTCTTTGATAAGATATAAAATTGAAGTGCTGAAATCTGATAAACAGCAAATCCGATTGAACCAAATCCGAGACTGAAATCCAAGTCCAAATCCGATACTCAAAATCCGTGAGTCACAACCCGATGAATTGCAAATGCGAAGATCACTAAATCCGAGAACTCAAAAAAATCCTTAAAACCAAGTCAATCCGACAACACCAAATCCGTATGTAAATCCGGTAATTCAAATCTGAACACAGATTCCGTAGCTCAACACCAAATTCGTAAGTCTCAAATCCGGAACTCAAATATCAATTCAAAACTCAAACTTATCCAAATCCGCAACTAAATCCGATAACCGTCAAATCCGACACTCTGAATTTTGTTGAATTCCGATAAAATCCTTCGGATTTGAAAAATCCGATTGTTCTTAATCACCAAAACCGATTGTTCCTTCAATACAGATCGATTCTAATTATGATTGCAAATCTAAAATGCATCAAACCTTCCATTATACCTTTCGAATTGATTAGAATAAAAAATCTTCAATAATCGGCTATGAACACCAAAAATCCGACGAATTGCTTCACTTGTTGCTGTTATCTCACAAATTCTTCAATCATGAGCCATCTCTCATCAAAGATCAGGCTCTGATACCAATTGTAGAAGCAAAAAACTAGTAGAATGTAGATTCAAGTTAAGAGCAAAAGGTCAAAACACCTTTAAGTGTGTGTTTGATATATTTGTTAAATGCAAGAGTTACAATGATAAGAGCCTAAGGTCACTGTATATACATATTGAATATGTGACCATCTAAGTACAGACTAGAACACAAACACTAATTTGATTTCTAACAGTCAGTGATTTCTACCTCTAATGGAACTTCTAGCTTAACAGGTGCAGTTTCAAGATTATCATAGATGTTAAAAGAGACAATGGACCTACTGGCCCTGAATCAAACAATACAAATGCAGATTTTGAGTTAACATGAAAAGTACCTGCAACCATATCCGGTTCAATATTGGATTCCTCCACAGTCAATTGAAAAGCTCGACCCCTTCGGTTTGGACCTTAAGTCTTCCTTCCTTGGGCACCCTCAGTGATCCTATGAGTAGCCGGAGTGGGTTGTCTAACATGGTTATCATTCAAATGCGGGCATGCCAACCTCTCATGTCCTAATAGCACCCAAAACATAGCCCTGCAGTCGACCCACAATCCCTGCTCAAATGGCCCTTCTACCCTACACTTGAAGCAGCTCGAAGCCTAATCCCCACATGCCCCGTGGTGGTACTTTCCGCACTTTGTACACTTTGGTGGTTCTCTTCATCCTCCTTGCTTTGGTATGTTAAACCTTGCTTTATATTGCCCTACCTCCACCTGCTCAAACTTTCTCTAGTTGTGCCTCTCTACGACCTGTTTCTCCAACTCCAATTCCCTTACCGTCGCTGCACTCATCATCCGCACGAAGGTCTGATACTTGGACTCATCAATGAACTCCCTAATTTCCTAGTTTAGCACATCCAGGATAATGGAAAATTTTCATCTAATAATCTACCACATACTCAGGGCAAAACCTCAGCAACAACCATCCCTTCCATCTCAGTAGACATTTGCTCGAACATGTTTGGCAAAATTTGTTCCAGCGCCTTCCCGATTTTAGTCACTAACCCATCATAAATCACAGGGAGATGCACATTCCCCTCCCTAGTAGTAGCTACTGGCTTCCTTGGCTGACGCCTCAGATTCATTTCAGTCGTATGGCTGCAGTATCTTCATCTCGGGGTACATTAGCGTATCCCCTGGCCAACAAGTTCCGGTTCCTTCTTGTGTCAACCATTATGAAGTGTAGATAATGCACTCTTGATTAGGTAGGCAATACCGCATATAACTTCTCAACACATATAATTTCCTTTTACAGATTTACCTCATCCATGAGTAGCGCTACTTGCATTAAGGCAACCCTAGCTAAGCACATAACATATCACACAAGTAACCCCTAACCAGATCCACAAGATACTTAATGATTCCATCAAGTTCTAATGTGTACCGTGGGTTTGTAACAATACAGGCCTTCATATTATTAACACATTATACATACTAGATCTTAGCATCACCACTAAGTCCCTCGATTCACAGGTTTAGGTCATGCTTCACTAAAAGTCTAGGCATCATGTACAAGGCATCACATCTGCATCATATCATCGTCATTGGTCTAGTATAGTGTGAATACGGTTTTATGCATAAGCCTAGTAATATAGGTAGTCGAAGGCTTGAATCTACTGCCAGAATCAAACAAGAATATGTAATAAAGCCAATTAAGGTGCTCTAAACCTATATATCCAGTTTTATGCATAACATGGAGTGTTCATAGTATACTAAGCATCAATATCATTAACATCTGAATAATAATCACAATACAACAATCACATCATCAATAAGTGCTCACTAGGACCTCTGGCTCTAGCAGACAACGCGTTTTGAAAATGATTTATAAAATTATTTTAAGAAATATAGTAATGAACGAAGGTCGAAATCCAAACACACCACTTGCGTGCTTGAATCCCTTAAACCTTGTCTCTGATATCAAGTTGTAACACCGCAGATTAAAAAAACAAAATATAAGGTCATATAAATACGAAACCGATACTTAAGTATTCAATACAACCGGGACTTACGGTTCCAACAGAAGTGTTTAAATGCAATATTTTTAAATCATAGTTTAACGAAAACAATTTGCGGAAGCAGCTGTCATGCGGGAGCGTTCCCCTTGTCAATACGCGACGGTTCTGAAAGAATAAACAACAGGTTAAGCACAAAGCTTAGTAAGCTCACCATACTCGTACATTATATCATAACACGCATCTACAGATAATATACATTACATCAAGTATGCCGCACAGGCGAAGTGGCGAACGGCTAAATGATCCCAGTTGCTCACGACACCACATAGGTATCACATCAGTTCCCTCACAGGGGCCGGCTGC
Organism: Dittrichia graveolens; assembly: GCA_038502395.1. NCBI lineage: Eukaryota > Viridiplantae > Streptophyta > Magnoliopsida > Asterales > Asteraceae > Dittrichia > Dittrichia graveolens. The sequence continues at coordinate 41,309,673 of JARJIL010000003.1, forward strand.
CAAACGAGCCCAATTGCTCACGACACCATGCAGGTATCACATCATCAAAATATCACATAGAGAACGTATCCTAACATAATATAAGTGTTAGTGAAACTCACCTCATCAGCAACAACAACAATAAAACAAAGTAATAGTCGTACTCGCGGGATTGAACAGTTAATGAATCCGACATCGGAAACTTACAACACATATATTAGATCAACATTGAGTTTATGTCGTGGACCACACCATCCTTACACTCACAACCCCCAAGTCGAACGACCCAATGGCCAAACCAAGTCTATGTCGCACAGCACCCTTAAGTCCGACTGATTATTTAGGTCGCGCTAACTTAGGTCAGACCTGGGTGTTCAATTTGGACAATTTTTCAAATCGCGCAAGGTCCCTAAGTCGGACAGTGTGCTAAGTAACAAAATGGTTCCCCTAAGTCGAACAACGCACAGGATGAAAGTCGCACCATTCGCCAAGTCGCACATACACCCCAAGTCGGACCATGTGCCCAAGTCCCACATACACCCTAAGTAGGACCGTGTGTCCAAGTTGCACCGACTTAAGTCAGACTGGGTGTTCATCACGGTTGGACCTGTTGGTACTTGTGGGGTGCACAAACACAGTGGAAGCAAACAAGAAATGTAGCATGCAAGACAAAAACAAAAGCACACACAAAACCCACAACCAAGTTCCAATGGTGGAATACACTACAAAACAAATTGCAACTCAACAACAAGAAGAAGGAGTAGAAAATATACCTTCTTACCATCTGGAAATCAAGCTCATCATTTGGAGTGGGATGAAAATGAAAGAAACAAATGGCTTCTTCTCTATTGCAAGTCCACACCAAGTATGCTTGATCCCATTGTACTAACAATCCATAGATGAACGTCCACCATGACTCCACCATCTGGAACAACCCATACAAGTTCTCCTCTTGCACCATGAACACTCATCACACTCAAGAACACATTAGCTTATTGTATGTATCACATTGTACCAAGAGAGAATGTGGAGTATGAGAGTATTGTGATATGTTCCATGCATCTACCAACCTTGAACTCTGCCTCTAAACCCCTCAAGGGTCGGCAAAAAAGGTGGTCTATGATTGGACCATCAAATGGTCCAATAAAACACAAGTGTCATTTCAGCTACCCTTTTCATGACCCCTTACGGGCTCTCACGGGCCATGAATCCTAAATGCGCCACGAGGGGACTTAGAACTTCACAAGCCGTGCCGCCCGGACAAGGATTCATGAGGGCATCTCCTTCACGACCCCTCACGACCTCGTCACGGGTCGTGAAGCCTAAAGGTTTCACGACACATGGCGGCCATCGAACAATCGTTAGGGCAGTCTGCTTCACACAAAGCTATTGATTTTCTCCTTCCACACAAAGCTGTCAAGATCAATCCTTGGCGTGTGACCCAATAGGCTCACGCTTCATTAGCAGTGATACCGGCATACGTGTGTCAGTGGAACAAACTCCCACCTGCACATGACACACCGTACCCTATGTGCATCACAGAAAGGGAGCAGTCTCTTGCAAGACATCCCTGCCCCTAAATCAACACGAGGTATGTCATTCCTAACAATTACCTAATCACAATCCAAATGGGTTCGATAAGGTCCTATAGATAAGTGATCAATCATCCTATTTTTCACGATATCCGGGTGAACATGAGACATGGTACAAAGTCATTCTCCGATCGTTCACGATTATGTTTCTCGATCAAGATTAGTGGTGACCAAAATATGCAAGTTGCAACCGATCAACTATCATTGCAAGCATGAGCACGGCCGTGCATTTTGGTGTCAACTCTCAATCATCGAGGGGCCCAAGGATATCTCTCTAAACAGAGGAACAAATTCCTTCGACTACATTGCCCCATTACATTGGCAATGCTTGGCCCAAAAGCTTCCTTTATAACAACCAGTTACGGACTGCGTTTGAAAGCAATCAGAACAAGGCGGACCAATGTCTTGGAAACACATGTATCTCCAGTCAAAGGAGTAGACTCAGGTGTGAGTCGTCCAATCACTTGTAACTCTTTTCAAGTATAGGTAAAGTGTTGCGTCTCTCGTATCCAATCACCATCGAATAGACGACCAACCCTTTCCCTCAGTCTTCGTTCAAACTTCCTTCTGATGAAGAGTGACTGACTGTGGACATTTAGAATGTAAAACTTTCCGGGAAGTGGTAAACATGCTAAGATGGAACACAATAAAGGCAACTGAGAGTACCCGCTACACGCGTATTAACAAATCTCCATTTGATAATCGATACTAACAGAAGCGCAATGTTCCTTAATGTTCCCAAAATCAGCATATCAAAATTTCAACTAAAACAAACTCAAGCCAAGTCTTTACAAGCATTAGTATGAAAGTAATCACTATCTTGCAATTATGGCTTTAGCAAAACGGATCCGCCACCATGCTATCCGTGTGTATTCATAAGATGACCATATCTCTACCTCAACCAATCACTCAAAAGTGTGCGTTGGTGAGATAACAGTCCTTTGTCAAGCTATCGTACCTTCATTGATTCATTAGAACTCAATAAGATCAAAGATGCTTGAGATAAAGGTTATCTTGCACAATCCATCATAATCTCGTTGTCTCATAAGATCCCAATAGAGTCAGCGATGCTTTGAGAAGCATACTTATTAACAACACCATTTTTAGTAGGATCACGAACCCCGTAAAGATCAGAGGTTATCCTTAGAAGTATATAAGCAAACATTTGAATAACAACTTATTCTATGTTGCCTCTTACTATAGATCAACAAGAACATATTTCAATATTTCTTTAACTCCTTATCTTAGGTCTTGTACATCCTATAATCGTTCTGGATGCATAATTCTTGATCTAAGCTTTTCCAAACAAGATCAGGACATTATCTCCAATAAGATGTAAGTGCTAGACATATTTAGAATATGATTACAAAATGCTCCCACTAGCTCTGGCATTGCTATTTCAAAAATCAAACAAATGATTCTCATATCAAAGCAAAGATTCTAACATTGAGATGGCAACGTAAGTCCATAAGTGGACTACTTTGGAGTTTTTAGGTTTAATTAGGATACATATGATAGTGAAAGACCCTCGAAAATGTTGTGAGCATTTCCTCAGAAAATTCCTATTATGGAATGTGGTCTTCACTTTCATCCACTATAGCCTAAAAGGCACTTATAAAAATAAGTATCCGTGTGGACTTCAACATAACCACCGGGAGAATGTTTCTAGATGATACCTTCCTCGTGATCAATCATCGTGACACCATTCCTACTAGTCAGTATTTGAAGTAGTCTACAAACCATTCCCAGGTGTAGGATCAACCAAGTCCAATACTTGGATATCTGACATGGATAGCATCTCATATTTCATAACCTCTTTCCTCCTAGCGGACTTTAAGCCCATTACGCTTTCCGGTAGTTGATGCATTCATCATGAATCATCATAAAGTTGTCTTCCTCAGATATAATGAATTATATATTTCTGGTCTTATGACAACTTCTACCAAGAGGTAACTATTTTATGCCAGGTTCTCCAGCATTGCCATGCTGAGTTTCAATCATTTCTGATTGGGTGCTAGTGTCAACATTAGGTCCTTCTATTCAAGGTATACTTTACTCTAACTAGCATCCATGGATATTAATTTCTCAAGAGACCTTTGAGCAACTTACATCATGTTCTCACAAGGTTTATCAAAACAAATATCCCATGGTCTTAGTAGAGTACCTAATGGAGTAAATACCTCTTGATCCTGGGTTCCTCCATCTCATGTCAAAACGTAGGATAGACAATCCAGACTTTGGAATAGACAAACAAGGATCCTCCTTTTCATCATATCCTCTAAGGTGTTTACATGACTATCTTTGTTGTTTATAAGATTTAGAACTTATGCCCACCATTTGGAAAATGACCAAAAACAATTTTGGATATAGAAGTGTAACCTATCATTCATTAGAACATATGAAAATGTTTGGTTCCTCCATTAGATGACCACATGTAACAATGTGTCCCAAGAGAATTGAATTGTGAGACGATCCCATAATTCTTATGATAGTTACATAATATAAAACTAAGGCACTCAACATGTTAACTAGATTCGAGTTTCATAGTTGCATTTCCCTCTCTATCATATACCTTGATATAGTGAGTTTTGAACATTTCTAAGGTTTCAAAAACTAGTTCGTTAGAATAGACATACCATCCCTTCTACCATCATCGGTAAAGGTAACGAAGTATTTTAAGTTACTCCTTATTGTTTGCTTGAACGGCCAACACACTAAAAGTGTGAACTTTATCCAACAAGCTTTCAATCCTCTCACATACTCAATTGAAGGATGTTTAAGTCATTTAGCCTAATAAACAAGATATGCATTTAACATTTGACCCATGGTCAAAGGGTTCCAAGTTCCTAAACCTCACGGATCTTGGTGATGCATGTCCTGTTTATATAGCTAAATCGACTTTCAGAATAGGATAACTTATCAAATCATTTATGATCGTTCTATTACTTATTACGCATAATCTTATTTTAAATGCCACGACATGGATAAACTTTGAAATAAATCACCACTAATTTCAGAAATCAAAGTAATATCCATGCTCAACAAAGGCACATTAGATAGAATGTTTCTTGCCTCTCATTGCATAAAACATATATCCATTAAGGTAATAGAATAGATGGAAGGAAAGGCAAGATACAAACAGCCAATCCTCTCAACAGGGACAACAACTATGTTTCCCATTTTGAATTCCAACTCTCCATGCCTCATCCACCTACTTCTCTTTTAACACCTTCACTTTGTAACAAACAAATTTGTGACAAATGTGAGCGTCATTGCTAGCGTTCAAAACCTAGCCTTTAGAAGTAGAAGAGCAACGGAGTTTGAACATGAATGTTCCTGAAGTCAAGGAGCTAATTTCTCTTACTCATAAGTGATTTTAGCTCTTCCAGGCTCATAGGGTAGGCGTGGTAGTGCCAATTTCCAATCTTTCCGCAGAAGTAGCAAATTACCCCTTTGTGGAGTCTTATCTTGAGGCGCAATCTCATTGCCCTCTGACTTCACATATAAGGTAGGCTTGGTAAAACCAAACTTTTCCATTTGAGGTCAATTTCTTCTTCTCAGTTTCTCGTTCCTTTATAATGTTAGCGGGAGTCAGTGAGGTGAGCCATACTTTGGCCATGCAAGACTTAGCAGTCCACAACATGTCATAATGTTTTATCAAGGACTTCTCCATATTGTGCATGTGATAGTTCATAATGAACCATTGTGGGTAGGGACTTTGGAGAATTACATTCACCACAAGCTCCCTCCCTATGGGTAATCCATCCCTCCCTATGGACACTAATATTCCCGCGTTCATGCATCTTTCAACCGATCAAGGCCACAATGCACTTTTACATGCATATAGAGGTCTAGGACGCGTTGGTAGGGATTTCTCTAAAATGTGCAACTTTCACTCATGGTGGAGGACAATCCTCAACAACCAATCCTAGTCCACGAAGTCCACACCAATTATCTTAACAAGGTCTAAGAACCTTATTTCACTTCACTCCATGACGTGTTTACCGCGGATAACTTCATGAATTATTTAGGCCAGTAAACGTTTTACCAATTGTAATCCGAGATTACAACTCTTAGACACTTGTGGGATTCATCAACACTCATAGCGTCGGTTTGGCATGTTTGATCCCTTCTCACACCAAATCCTCGTTAAGCCGCGTTGGCAACTCGGTATAGGCACGACAATTACCAAGGTGTATTAAGTTGGAATTGTAAATCGTTCGTCAAGATACACGCTGACACCCTTGACAATCATTAGCTCGGCTAAGCTCGACAACCAACAATTTCAAGTTGTCACACTCACCTTCCACACAGATTCACATGGAATAACTCGTGCTTAGCTTGACAATCATCCCATGCTTCACTAGATTTGGGTGGTGTCATCTTATGGGTGGCGTGTGATTTATGTTTGAGAAAAACGGGACTTTTGCTTTTCCGGTTTTAAAAAACCTCTTTTCAAGTTGATTAACAAACAAGTGAAAAAACACATTTTTCACTTTAATATAAACCAATTTATATTTATTTGTAAATCGTGAGCGCGCGGGGTTTGTTAAACAATTTAACAACTCTTGTGATTTTATTATTTTGTAAAGATTTCTAGCATGCGAAGATCCTAAACAACCACACAAGAAAATAACAAAATAATCACAACCACACACAAAGCAAATATCCGGTAACATGCCCCTAAGGACACAACCAAATGGCCTCGCCGGATGTGCTCCCACTGAATCCGTCATCTCCAAATGATCCACCGGATCCATGTTAGCCAAGACATCTCCTCCACAACTCTTGATTGTTGTATTCGGTCTTCTTTTCACAATTACAAACAATTTTGAAAAGAAACGGCATGCAAGCTGCGATTACTATTCTAAGCTACTTACAACAAGTATAAAGGAAAGCAATGGCATGCAAGCCACAAAAATAAATATACAAATTTATAAACCGAATAAATATTATTACAACCATTGTGACTAAAAGTCCCCAAATGAATGAATCCATAAATAAACAACCAAACAACCAACACATAGGTCTAATGGGCAAGTCGTTACCGGACACAACAACAACCACAAACAAAAACTTGGTGTGCCACAACAAAACCATGCAAAATGTATCTGGATTAAGATTGTTCAAACAAGCAAAGCACTCAAGGCACAAAAAGAATAATCCTTGTACATATGCATTAGTATCCCAAACACTTTGAGAACACATATTCATATATACACAATATAAGTATATGCATGTGTGCATTTTATGCCAAAACCACCCAATACATATAAATATATGAATCAAGACACATATAACGGGCTTTTCAAGTGTCCAAACAACAAGAACAGATTCTGGAAAAACAGAATCAAAAAGGTGCTAAAACCGAAAACTTATTTCTTTTTATAACAATGGATAAAAACACTGTTCACAAGACCTTCATGGCCCATATCTCAGCCTTTTGGATGTGGGGGTATCTGTAGGGCCTTACACTCACAGGCTCACTACCTTCACGGGTCCTCACGGGCCGTGAAGCCCATGAGCTCCACGACTCTGACACAGTCAAAACCTCTCATGAACGACACCCCATGAAGCCAGTCGTGTAGGCTTAACGACCCGTGAAGCCAAAAGCTCCACGGCTCGTGAAGCTATTCTGGAAAGAATGCTTATTTTTGGTTTTCAAGACATCAAAGTGCAATTTCTTTGTAGAGATGGCTCTGATACCACTGTTGGAACTTGTGGGGTGTACAACCACAACGGAAGCAAACAAGAAATGTAGCATGCAAGACAAAAACGAAAGCACACACAAAACCCACAACCAAGTTCCAATGGTGGAATACACTACAAAGCAAACTACAACTCAAGAACAAGAAGAAGGAGTAGAAAATTTACCTTATTACCATCTGGAAATCAAGCTCATCATCTAGAGTGGAATGAAAGAAACAAATGGCTTCTTCTCTATTGCAAGTCCACACCAAGTATGCTTGATCCCATTGTACTAGCAATCCATAGATGAACGTCCACCATCACTCCACCATCTGGAACAACATACGAGTTCTCCTCTTACACCATGAACACTCATCACACTCAAGAACACATTAGCTTAGTGTATGTATCACATTGTACCAAGAGAGAATATGGAGTATGGGAGTATTGTGTTATGTTCCATGCATCTACCAACCTTGAACCCTACCTCTAAACCCCTCCAAGTCGGCCAAAAAGGTGGTCTATGATTGGACCGTCAAATGGTCCAACAAAACACAATTGTCATTTTAGCTACCCTCTTCACGACCCCTCACGGGCTCTCACGGGCCGTGAAGCCTAAATTTGCCACGAGGGGACTTAGAACTTCACGAGCCGTGCCACCCAAACAAGGATTCATGAGGGCATCTCCTTCACGACCTCGTCAAGGGTCGTGAAGCCTAAAGGTTCATGACACGTGGTGGCCGTCGAACAATCGTCAGGGCAACCTGCTTCACGACCCGTGGAGCATCCTTCATAGTCGTGAAGCCCCAAATCAAAACACTTTTGATTTTCTCCTTCCACACAAAGCTGTCAGGATCAATCCTTGGCGTATGACTCAATAGGGTCACACTTCATTAGTAGTGATACCGGCATACGTGTGTCAGTGGGAAGATTCCAACAGGACCATACATACATACACACTAAAAGTCTTTTGTTAGTGAAGAAGATGAGTAACAATGAATACTTGAAGAAAAGATGATGAAGTTTAGTATGAACAAGTATGAACTCTTTGCATGCAAGATGAAGATTCTCTTTGTATAGCTTTGAACGTTGAGTACAATTTGAGAATACAATATTGGCAAAGGTTACCTTGCTAACTAGGTTTGCAAGGTATTTATACAAAAGCCTCATGGGCTTAAAAGCCACTTAGGCCCAAAACTAGTTAACTAGACTAGACTTAAGAATTACATATAAAAGTAGGCTATGCCCGCAACAATAGCTAGTCTAGAATAATAGATTAATTACAACAAAAGCAACACAAGGTCAACAAACTAATAAATATCTAACATTCCCACTTTTGTTGCCTTGTGCTTGAGCAGGTATTGATCATCTGCTCCTTTGACCAAGAAGCCTTTCCTAGCTTCTGATGGCCTTTCTTTCTTGTATCTTTTCCTCCAACTGATCTGCTATCCGGGTCATTTTCACCAATTCAGACTGATCTGTTCGTTGTCTGTTGTTGAAGCTGGTTCTGCGGAATTTGGATATGCATCTTTGGAGTGTTCCGTCAGAATATGTGTTGACCTCGGAGAGCCTGATGAAAGCTTTGCCGCCATTTAGATTTGACATTATGAATCCGTTGGCACCTTCATAATCCTCATCATATTCTTCAATGATTGTATATTTTCTGTACTTTTCGAGCTTAGAGTGCTGCTGGTTTGGCCTCCGAACATTTATCTTTTCAAGATCGGCCTCAACACGTAACTATAGATCATGAGTTCTGCATAGGAGGATTTTCTTTCTCAAGAAGTCTTTTAGAACTTGGAGATCTCTCTATTCTTCCCGGTTCTTGCCGGTTTTACAAGCCAAATCATCTTCTATGTGAGTGATGTCCCCCAAATTTAGATGTCTTAGATCAACCTCGTGAAATGTGTATCTTTTCGCATCTGCTCTGGTGGCACGAAAGTGAACCATTAAGTAGCTGAGGAAGTTGCGCATGTACACAAACTCAATCTTGTCAATCGGAAATTTGGAGGCCACTTCTGAGAAGATCTGCGAAATTCTTTCTGAGGAAGTTGCGCATGTACACTAAGTTCTCATGCTCATGAGAGTTTAGCATGTACAGATCATCAAACTCTCTGACCACTTCTGAGAAGATCTGGGGAATTCTTTCTTCCAAATACGGAGCATTGAGCCACTGAGTAGGGCAGCGAGGTTGGGCTTTGGCGAGTTCTTCCCTAGGCCTGATATTTCTTATGTTTGGCCTTTCCGCTATTATTCTCTCATGAGTGGCCAAGGGTTTGGGTCCTCCATGGTAGATTTCAGGTACGGGCCACTCACCCTCTTGTTGTTCAGGTCTCTGAGGTTGCTGCTAACTTATAAGATCTATGGGCGCAACATTGAATTTCCCCTTCTGTGGTGGAAAAATGTCGAGCATCTCCCTGTTGACTGCTGTGAAGACCTTGTGGATATTGATTAGCGGTATTTTTTCCTCTTCCTCCGTTATAGGCATTTTGCCTTTAGCTTTATGTGTTGAGGCTTCGGGAAGGGAGAATTCTGGTTCACTTGGTGTTGGTTGGACTTACGGGATTTGGATTGTTGGGGTTTCTGGTCTCTCTGCCTCTGTCTCTGCCACCGCCCCCTGACCAATTTCAAATTCAAATTTAGCATTTTTAGGTTCAATTGGTTGTTGTTGTTTACTACCACTGCCACTGCCGCTTTGACCCTAGGATGGCTTAGATACTGGGGCGGCTTCAATTCTGAAAGTTGTACTTTGAGCCCTAATGTATCGCCGTTGTCTTTTCTCCCCCTTGTGATGTCTTGGGTCCTCAGGATCATCATGCCTTCACTTTCTAGCTTCATCCTGAACTTTGCAAGACTCCTCTACCACTTCCATCCACTTGCTTATACCAGATACAGTTGCAGTTAGGGTACTGAGGGCTTGGAGGACTGTTTCTTGGAAGTTGGTGGAGCTGGAGGATGTGGGTTGGGGTTGGGGTTGTAGTGCTGCAAGGAGATTTAATTGTTCAGTGGTTGGATGAGCAACACTATTGAGTTTGGCGTGTAGAAGGTCTTTGAGTTCATTAATAGAGTAATCTAGCTGAATGACAGTGGGTGGGCGGTTTTCGAGGGCTTGGATTTGATCTATGAGGGAATTGATTACAGAGTGGAGTTGGGTGTTAACATATTCTGTCAGGCTAGAGTCAAGGCGGGAGAACTTCGAATCCCTATAGATTCTAAGTTCGGTTGTAACCCCGAGCTCACGAAGAGGCCCGGTTTGCACAGGTCTGTTAGTCTTGTGGCCCTCATGCAGTGTTGGCACAGTTGTTGCACTGGAGGGACTTCCACTCGATCCTCGCGACACCTCTGTAGTAGGGGCCGCTATGGGCATTCCGGCAACGTCACGGAGACGTGCAAGTGGTGATCGTGTCCTAGCAAATGATTGGAACTCAGTTAAGGTTGGTGCTAGACTCGATTGTGAAGGAATTGAAGATGTGGACGGGGGAGGCAGACCACTTATTTCAAAGCCAGCAAACTCCGAATGAGTTGCCGACTATGTATGTGACAAGTCCCCGTGGAGTGAAACTGCTCCCAGTTAAGTGGAAGTAGAGTGGCTGGTGAGGTGAGGTGCTTGCATCAGTGGGATGCTAGTGACTGTTTTGATACCAGCTGGGAACAGTGTTCCGACCGATAGCAGAGGTGGCTACCCGGCTTTCTAGTTCTTGAGAACTCTCACCCTCTTTCTTTTCCAACTCACACTCACTATCACTAACTACAACGTCCAATTTTACATCTTCTCTTTCAATTACAGGAACATCCCCAAAGGTGCCGGATATGTCGGATAAGTCGTGGTGGATGTCCTCCTGGTGATCAGAGATTTGTCTTGTGCCAATGGATTCGGCATGAACTCGAAGGTCTCGTGCCAAAAGATATTGATTGCCCGGATGAAGATGACTCAGTTTGTGTCCTTTCTGTGGAGGACTTACTCTCAGATGCAACATTGGTGGACGCCTCCGAATCAATGATCACAACACCCTCACTCTCGTGTATATCTACTCCCTCACCACTTCTTTCACCCCTTTCAAAAGATTCTTCCCTCTCATGCACAACCCTGCTCGGGGCACGCCTGTGCACCCGAGCTCCTAGACTGTCAGGACCCTCACCCGGTTCTACTGTTCCTTGGGCAGGCACAACCGGTTCTGGTTACACCAGAGGAGCTATCCTATTATCCCTCATGTAACTCCTCATAGCCTCACTCTCCTGATTCAAAGTTCGAAGAAGGGCAACAGGCACCTGCATAGCAACCACATTAGGTAAATCTCTTATGCGCAAGAATCGGGTAATCCGTTATACTTCGATTTGCAGGTTATCAAGGCTTCAGGGGATGGCATGGTAGGTTTCCAAATTAGTAGCAATCAAGATCGTAAGTAACCTCTAGAATGGTATGAAGGTTTTTCTACGGGAGGTGGTTTTCTCATTTACCATTCTTACTATCTCCTCAAAAATGATGGTGGCATAGTCGAGATGGAGGTGATAAGCAAAACTATCCAAAAGAAGTAGTGAGTAGTAGGATCCACCATCAGTACCCCTATGAATGCCGGTGAGGGTACGGGAGATGATTGTGGCAAGCGTCTGCCAGAGAGGTGCAAGACTGGTCTACTTAAATTGATGAATCTGTTGTAGCTCCCCGTTATAGCCAAGACCGTGAACGAGTGCGAGTATTTCATCTATCCCTAGGGTATCATCAAAGTCAGTTTTGTTAGGGTAGTGATCTGCGGTGGGTAGGTCCAGTACGTTGCGACGTCTGACAGAAGAAAGAGTGAATCAAACATGTTCAATGCGTCCTCTGAGGCACTTGTGTCCCATACGGGTGACACCCATGGTAAAAGTATACCACAGTTGCTGTAAGTAGATTCCGGGTACATGGGTACGTGAGGTGTTTGAATTTTCAGTTATGGATTGGCACAGTGGATGGGCTCGGATTATTTAAGTTACTATTAGGATTTTGGTATCTGTCTCCAGCTCAAAGTAAAGGTTATTACTGCTTGTCTTAAGGAGCTCGTCAGCAGGGACAAGGCTTTCCTCAGGTAGGGGTTGAGTTGGCTGATTGACTGCCATATGTAACAAGTAATATAGACCATATCAGTACAACAGAGACAAGTAGTTTAGAATGCACATGTGAATGCTTGAGTAAAGGTGTGTTCTATGATGTTAATTCACATGTGAATGTTGACTTTGACTTGACCTTTGAATTTTTACTTTCGAAATAACATGTTGAAATCATGTCAAAATTTGTATAAGTGTTGAAAGTCGGATGAACTTTCACTTAAAAGTCGCATGAGGTAAAATGTAAGTGAAAGTCGCTTGAAAATTTTCAAGTGTCGCATGAGATTTGCTAAGTGTAAAGAATTCGACATAAGTTAAAAATCTGACAATTTTATACTTTAAAAATTCCGACAGATTATGAAATCCGGTTGTCAAACCATTATATGCAAAATCCGATAATATGAAATCCGTTAAATCCAACACTACACTATCGGATTTTCTACAAGTGCGACAGTCCATCAAAATATGATAAAATGAAATCCGCTAAATCCAACACTACACTAATGGATTTTCACCAAGTTTTGAAAAGGTTTCAAGTGAAAGTCGCATGAAAGGATTTTGACTTGAAAGTCGCATGGACTTGTTTCACATGAAAGTCCGATGAACTTATAACATGCGAAAGTCGGATGGACTTAAAACATGCGAAAGTCGGATGGACAGATTGTGCAAAAGTTGGATGGAGTTAAGTTGAGTGAGAGTCAGATGGCTTAATTAAATTTTACGTCGCATGAGCCAATATAAGTGAAAGTCGGATGGACTCAAGTCATGTGAAAGTCAGATGACCTTGAGTCATGCAAAAGTCAGATAACCTTGAGTCATGCGAAAGTCGCATGGTTTAAAACTTAGTCTTTTCACAATTTTGAGCTACGAAAGTCGCATGGACTTAGTCACTTGAAAGGTCGGATGGACCAAGTGCATTCCAAAGTCGCATAGGCTTTAAACAACCAAAAGTCGCATGGAACAATTTTCCAAAGGACGGATAGGCCAAGTTCATCCGATTTTCGGATGATTCAAACTTCTCTTCATGCGACTTTTGAGTAAATGTTCATCCAATCTATCCATACTAAGTCCTAAATCAATTTTTGACTAAATGTATACTTATGGACTCAAGTTTTATACCAATAAACTTGGATTTTAACACCAAACAACTGTGTGCTTATAAGAAAACCTAAACAACCATAAATTTCACACATTTTGGACTTGAAACACCCCTGTTCATCGAAAAAGATGAACAATACCCTTGTGTCTTGAAAACCCATTTCCTAAATCCTCATTTCCATGAATTTAACAACCATTTTTGTATCAAAACATGAGTAATCAACAGAAACATGATCTACTTTAAATAGACATTACAAACAACAACATTTAGGATGAAAAAGTTCAATTATCAGTTAGAAAGCCACTGTTCAATAAACAGGGGTTAAAAATTCAATGTAAACGCCGATTTTAGCACCTAAATGTGCAAATGCTTTGACATTTCTTGTTGAATTCATCTTACCTTTTTGTTTAGTGTTGAAAAAACACAAAAATTTCACAAATGGAAGGCTTCGATCGAAAGCAATTGAGAGAGAGAAGATGAATAGTGTTTTTGCTTTTTGAAAGTTCAAAAGCGTGTGGAAGAAGAAGGGTCGGATAGCTATTTTTATAGGATATCCAACATTCGGATCAAGATGGGCCGGGGCTTATCCGACTGTCGGATTGACCCAGTTTGGCCCATATTTGATGGGTGGCCCAGTCCATTCTGTTTTAGCCCAAGTCTTAGAATTTTACACCATTTAAGCCCAAAAGATGGAAATAAATTGATTATTCTTTCTTTTATTATTTTCTACTTCATTTCAGTCTCCTAGAAATGATAAATATATATGAAGTAAGCGTCTAGAAATCAGTCATCTGAAAATCAGAAACCGCGAGTGTTATTCTGATTTGAGTTGAATTCTTGAAAAGTTCCCCCCTACACGAATGCACAAAAATCATTCTTGTCAACCAGTGAACCGCTGTGCTCCCCCTAGACAGGAGCATCTGTATTTCTACACAAATAACAAAACAACGGGTAATTCTGTCCAACAAAGATAAGAAACTAATAGGTTACAGTTCGAGATTCAACATACCAATCTTAGACACAAGGAATGTAAACCGTGCTTCATCCAGTGGTTTGGTGAATAGATCAACCAGTTGATTATCGGTGAGAATGTACTGTAACTCAATCAAACCCTTTTCTACATTGTCTTTCAAGAAGTGATACCTGATGTCGATGTGCTTAGTTTTAGAGTGATGGACAGGATTGCAAGAGATGGCAATTGAACTTTGAGAATTGCACAACAGAGGAATCCTAGAATAGGTGAGACCAAAGTCCCGCAGTTGATTTCGCATCCGTAGACTTTGTGAACATCAACTGGCAGCAACTACAAATTTAGCTTCAGCAGTTGATGTAGACACACAGTTTTGTTTCTTTGAACTTCAGAAGACCAACCGATCTCCTAGGAAGTGTGCACTCCCAGATGTGCTTTTCATATCCAACATGCATCCGGCGTAATCCGAATATGAGTATGCAAGCAACTCGAATGACGAGTCACGGGGATACCATAGACCAAGGTCAGGAGTCCCTTTCAGGTATTTGAGGATGCGTTTCACAGCAAGAAGATGTGATTCTTTTGGATTTTCTTGAAAACGAGCACAGAGACACGTAGAAAACATGATGTCCGGTCTACTAGCCGTAAGGTATACTAAAGAACCAATCATACCCCGATAGGTTTTCAAGTCGACTGCCTCTCCGTCAAGATCAGCAGACAACTTGGTTTTGGAAGACATAGGGGTGGATTTGGACGAGCAATCAGACATTTCATATTTCCTTAGTAAATCGTTAATGTATTTAGAATGATTTATGAAAATGTCATTTGAAAGTTGTTTAACTTTCAAGCCAAGGAAGAAATCCATTCCATCATGCTCATTTCAAAATTGCTTGCCATTAGTTTTGAAAACTCAAGACTGTACTGTGGGTTCGTAGAGCCGAAAATAATGTCGTCTACATATATCTGGACTAAGATATAGTCACCCCAATTTTCTTGGTTAAAGTGGTGTCGATTCGTCCCTTAGAGTAACCTTCATTTATCAGATAGGCTGATAGAACATCATACCAAGCCCGTGGAGTTTGTTTAAGTCCGTACAAAGCCTTATGAAGTATATAGATATCATTTTGTCTCTTGGGATCAACAAAACCTTCCGGTTGGAATACGTAAACTTCCTCCTAAAGGATTCCATTTATAAATACCGTTTTGACATCCATTTGATAGACCTTGAAAACCTTATAAGCAGCATACGCGAGGAATACCCGAATAGCTTCTATACGGGCAACAGGAGCGAAGGTTTCATCATAATCAATCCCTCATGTTGATTGTATCCTTTGGCTACCAGTCTAGCTTTGTTTCGAATCACCACTTTGTCTGAATCTTTCTTGTTTTTGAAGACCCACTTGGTTCAAACAATTGTCTTGTTGTGGGGTCAAGGCACCAGTCTCCAAACTTTTAAACGCAAGAATTGTTCTAACTCATCTTGCATTGCAAGTATCCAGTCAGCGTCTTGCAGTGCATCCGCAGTTCGTGTAGGTTCTGTCATGCTAAGCAAGCTGGAGAACTGACACTCATTTGCTATGGTGGATCAAGTCTGAACACCCGCATCTTTGTCTCCGATAATTTGCATTTCAGGGTGTGCAGCAGTCCATTTGGTCACATGGGGGGTGGAGTTATCGGCAATCTCATTATCGGCATCCTGAGGGAAGAATTCATCCAGCCGTTGTTGTATGGATGTTTCACCCTCAGGAGTTGGTGATTCTAGATTGTAGTGAGGTGTAGTGTTTCCTTGGTTCTCAATATCAACATCGTCAGCAGTGTTAATAGTTGAGTTGGATGCAGTGTACCATTTAGCCAAAACGAAGAATGGGTTTACAACTGAATCAACAGGTCTTGATGTAGAAGCAGCAGCAGTTTGCTGAGTATGTTCAAGAGATTCCATAGCAACATCTGCAGGCCTTTCGACAGGTACACAATTAGTTCCACAGTCATCATCTAAGAAATCAAATATATATTTTAGATTTGAGGGTTCATTCGCATGAGATATATTTGTTTTTTTCGATTAAGTCCTGGTCCTGAACTGATGTGTTTAGAAACGATTGCAGGTGACTCATGAGATAAAGATGTGGTTAATGTATAATCAAAAGTCACGTTAATACTTTCAATCACAACATTGGTTTGTTTATTTAACACACGAAACGCTTTAAACTCAGAAGAGTAACCTAGGAAAACTCCCTCATCTACTTTGGGGTCAAATTTTCCTATATTAGCCTTTTCATTAAGGACAAAGCACCTATTACCAAACACATGAAAATGTTTGATATTAGGCACTCTGCCATTAGCCAGTTCATAATGAGTTTTATTAAAGCGACAGTGTAAGACTGTTCGGTTTTGAGTATAACAAGCTGTGTTGACTGCTTCTACCCAATAGGAAGGTGGGAAATCAGCATAGGACAACATTGTTCGAGCTGCTTCAACAAGCGTTCGATTTCTTCGTTCAACAACCCCATTTTGTTCTTGAGTGTAAGCTGCTGAGAATTGATGCATGTTTCCCATAGAGCCAAGATAGGAATCCAAGACCTTGTTCTTGAATTCAATGTCGTTGTCGGTTCGTATTTTACCAACTCTTCCTTGTGATTGATTCTACACCTGTTTAAGAAACAAGATGATTGTTGATGGAGCTTCATCCTTCGTTCTCATAAACTTGACCCACGTATACCTTGAATAGTCATCAACTATCACAAGAATATACTTCTTCCCATTCATTGACTGAACTCTCTTCGGCCCACATAAGTCCATGTGTAACAATAGGAGAGGTTCTTTGGTACCGGACACCTATTTGACTTTGTGTGATGCCCTTTTCATTTTACCTCTTTCACAATGTTCACACAGATGTTCTTTTTCAAACTTGAGCTTTGGCAATCAACAAACTAAATCACCTTTGACCAACTTGTTGATGTTTTTGAAATTTAGGTGAGATAGTTTGCGATGCCACATCCATGTGAGTTCCGATGAGGCCTTTGAAAGAAGACATACTGACTGCTTTCCCTCCAGGTCTGCAAGATCAATTGTATACAGATCTGACCTTCTAGAGACTGCCAGTACTACATCACCATTCTCTGTTTTAGCTGAGCATGTCTTGGCCTTGAAGTTGACTTCTAGCCCCTTATCACAAAACTGCCCAATGCTAAACAGGTTGTGTCCCAAGCCCTCCACATATGATACCCTACTTATTTTTATATTTTCTTTTATTATGTCTCCAGTTCCCATTATTGGTGCAACATGGCCATTCCCAAAACGAACATTTCCAGAGTATTTTGTGACATAGTTCGTGAGAAGACCATTTTTGCCTGTCATATGTTTTGAACAGTCGGAGTCCAAGTACCACTGGCTAGATACCTGCACATGGAAGACAAAAGATATTGAGGCTCCCATTGTGTAGTGGGTCGTTGGTTGTTAGCATATGCAACAATTTTAAATGATGTTTCAATTAAGTAGGTCATTGCTTGTTCATTGGGAACCCATACTTGTGTGGTATTTTGAGGTGGGGATGGAATTTCTTTCGACATGACTATTGGTCGTTCAACTACCACGTGATTGCAGCCCATAGGGAGTGAAACATCATCAACGATGTATTCATTTTGTTTCTTTGGATTTCTTGTGTCGTTCATGGCTGCTTTGGTTTTGGTGGTTTTTTGTTGAACTGTTGGTTGTTTATGCTGTGAGACTTGAGTTTTCTTACTCATTAGATTTGTGAATTGTGGTTTGAGTTCGACACATTTTGATTGGCGTGATTCCAGTTATTATAGTATCTGCGATTTGGAGTCCATGAAGTGTGACTGTTGGAATCTGCCCACCGACACACGTAGGCCGGCTTCACTGCCAATGAAGTGCGGGCCTATTGGGTCACACGCCAAGTTTCAATCTTGACAACCTACTATAAGAGGAAAGAGTCAAAATAGTCAAATTCCAGTTGACCAAGGCTTCATGACCGTGAAGGATGCTCCACGGGTCGTGAAGCAGCTCGTGTCCACGAGTCCTGTCGTGGGCCACATGGTTCGTGAAACCCTAGGGCTTCACGACCCTACACGGCCCGTGAAGGAGGTCGTGGAGCCACAAACCTCACGATTCTTGCACTGCGCGGCACGGCTCATGGAGGATTAATGGCCGGTCGTGGCGCATTTATCCTTCACGGCCCGTGAGAGCCCGTGAGAGCCCGTGAAGAAGTCGTGAAGGTAGAATTCTAAGTGACACTTGTATTTGTTTGGACCATTTTGTTGGTCCAATGATGTAGTGCCACTTAGCTCCGACTCTGGACTCTTTGAACACAGAGAATGCTTATATTAGAGGTGTTCATTGTTCATTCAATTCTTCTTGGACATTTTGGTGCAATATACACATATCGTGAGTTCTTCCATAGAGAGAGAGAGAGCAAGATCAACTGAAGGTGGTTATTGCACAAGTGGTTAACAAGGCTATTCCAGAAGATCATCAAGTGTTGGTGTCTTCTTTGGTTTGCTAGTACAAAGAGATTGAAGACTTCCTTGGTGTGGACTTTCATTAGGGCTTGGAGCCTTTTGTTTCAAGCTTAAATCCAAAGTTCCTTTTGTTCCAGAGAATTATCAAAGTCTTCAAGGGTATGATTCACTTCCCTTCTTCTCTTTGTGCTTGTTTTTGGTTGCATGCATGTTCTTGCAAGTTTTCACCACCATTGGGAAATCATGGGATCATTTTGTGTGTTTTTGTTGCTTCCGTTGCGTGCTTTGATCCCCAAGGATTCCCAACAGTGGTATCAGAGCCATACTTGTAAGATGCATGCACCTTTGTGGCTTGAAAATCCATATTTTCGATTTTGGACATTCTGTCCAGAGGGTCTTCACGGGCCGTGGAGCTTGCTTCACGGGCCATGAAGGCCACACGACCAGTCTCGTGGGGTGGTGGTCGTGAAAGGTTTTTAATCTGTTTCATGAGTCGTGGAGCGTACTGCCTTCACGGCCCGTGAGGGGCCGTGAAGAGCAGTAGCGTGTGAAGGCGTCGTGAACAGGCTGTTTTTGGCCCTTTTGAAAAAGAAAACTTGATATGGATTTTGGCATATGATTTTGGTGTTTCTAGAATCATTTTAGGCTGTTTATCCTTGTAGATTAAGCCCCATAATATCCTAATTCTTTTATATGTATGTATTGGGTGGTTTTGGCATAAAATGCACACATGCGTACATGTATATTGTGTATATATGAATATGGATTTCAAAGTGTTTGGAATCCTAATGCATATGTACAAGGTTTATTCTTGTGCCTTTAGTTTTTGAATAAACTTAATTGGGATATTGTTTTGTGCATTGTTTGGTGTGGCACACCATGCTTTGTTGTTGTTTCGTTTTAGTGAGCACCGGTTTGAGCCTAGACCTTTGTGTGGTTGTTTGGTTGCTTTATTTGTTGTTCATTCATTTGGTGGTTTGTACCACATTTGGTTTGTAATAATTTATTTAATCCGGTTTGTAATTATTTATTTATTTGTGGCTTGCACGCCAAAGTATTTATTATTTGTAATTGTATATTAGCTTAGAATAGATTGTGTGGTTTGCATGCCATTTCTCTTTAAATTATGTATGTAATGAGAAGAAAAGACCGGAGGCACCAACGGGAGTCTTGGGAGACGTCTTGGCTACCTCGGATCCGGAGGCGTGGGATCGAGTGGGAAGCACGGGATCGAGTGGGAACACTTATGTTGGCTCAAATCGGTTTTGTATGCGTGGTTGTGTAGTTTTATTTATTTGTTTTCTTGCGTGGTTGTAGGATCTTCGCATGCTAGAAAATCTTTTGAAAATAATAAAACTATATAGTTTTCCTTAATTGGTTAACAAACCCTGCTCGCTCACATGATTAATAAAAGAATGTAAAGTGTTTATGTTCAATTGGTGAAAAATGTGTTTTGTCACTTATTTGTTAATCAAAACGAACAGAGGTTTTTAACCGGAAAAACAAAAGTCCCGTTTTTCTTAAAAACGTAAATCACACGCCATCCAAAAGATGACACCACCTGAATCTAATGAAGCATGAGACAATTGTCGAGCTTAGCACGAGTTGTTCCATGTGGACTTGTGTGGAAGGTGCGTGTGGCGTCTTGAAATCTTTGGTTGTCGAGCTTAGCATGAGCCAATTATTGTCAAGGGCGTCATCGTGTATCTTGTTGGACGATTTGCAATTCCAATTTAATACGCCTTGATAATTGTCGTCCCTATACCGAGTTATCAAAGCGGCTTATTGAGGAATCGGTGTGGGAAGGGATCAAACATGCCAAACCGGTGCTATGAGTACCGATGGATCCTGCAAGTGCCTAAGAGTTGTAATCACGGATTGCAATTGGTAAAGCGTTTACCGGCCTAAATACTTTCACGAAGTGATCCGCGGTAAACCCGTCATGTAGTGAAGTTATGTTGGGTTCTTAGCCCTTGTTAAATTTTAAGTGCTAAGCTATTGGGTAATTATTTAACAATGATTAAAATATGTCGAACTAACTTTTTTTTGTGTGCTTTTCCTTCTTTTAGATGGCATTTACAAGCAACACCGCGACACACATGTCACTCCGTCCATTTTTGGAGAAAGAGAAACTAATAGGCGTAAACTTTATGGATTGGCATTGGCAATTGAGAATTGTCTTGCGCCATGAAAGCAAGTTGTACGTCCTAGAGGAACCTCTTCCGGAGGCTCCTGCTACCACCGCTACGCGGGCCATTAAGGATGCTTATGAGAAGCGCCTTAAAGACATCAATGAGGTGACTTGCCTCATGTTGACGACCATGAGTTCCGAGTTACAAAGGCAATTCGAGGACGTTGGTGCGTTTAACATGATCTCGCAGCTAAAGGAAATGTTCCAGCAGCAAGCGAGGCAAGAACTCTACGAGTGTGTCAAGACCTTTATAGGGTGCCGGATGCAGGAGGGCGTGAACGTGAGCTCCCACGTGCTTCGTATGAAGCAATACGTGGACTAGCTCGAGAGGTTGGGCTTTCCAATGGGGAAAGAGTTGGCTACGGATATTATCCTCCAATCATTGCCTCAAACATATGGTCCGTTCATTGTGAACTACCATATGCATAACATGGACAAGTCCTTGATGGAGTTGCACGGCATGTTGAAGACCGCCGAGTCTAACATGGCCAAGGCAAAGCCATCGACCTCCGTACCCGTCCTAGCCATCCATGAGGGTGGTGCTAAGAGGAAGCGGCCCGCTTCAAGCTCCAAGGGCAAAGGGAAGGGGAAGGTGAAGGTGGCAACACCCAAGCCCAAACCACTCCCGGTGATGGAGCCAAAGGGGAAGGAACCCACTCCTATAGCCCCCTCACCGAAAGAGGCCATCTGCTTATTCTACAGGGAGAAGGGACACTACCGGCGTAGTTGCCCCAAGTACACGGAGGAGCTCAAGAGGCTTCGTGCCAAGGGACAAGGCGCCTCCAGTATGTATATGATTGAACTCCATAACACTTCTACTTCTAATGCTTGGGTCTTGGACACCGGGTGCGGTACTCACATAGTTATTAATGTGCACGTACTAAGAAGAAGTAGGGACTTGGTTGATGGGGAGCTGGATCTCATCATGGGAAACAAGGCGGTTGTCCCGGTTGAGAAGATAGGGAGCATCGACCTCGCCTTTCCATCCGGCTTATTTATTACTTTATTAAATGTATCTTATTCGCCCTGCGTGGCAAGAAACATTTTATCGTTTTATGCACTTGTTGACGATGTATTCAATTTTAATTTCTCTAATGGAATTATTTGATGCTTTAAGAATGATTTATTTTATTTTAAAGCACATCCATGTCATGGCATATATGAGACAAGCGTATGCTTGCAAAGTAATAAATCAATCATGAATGTTGTTTCTAAATCCAAATGTGATTTGGATAAGTTATCTTTATGGCATGGTCGTTTGGGCCACATAAACAAGAAACGCATCGCCAAGCTCCAAGCGGATGGGATCTTGGAATCATTTGACCATGGGTCGGATGATGTATGCGAATCTTGTTTATTGGGCAAAATGACCAAAGCACCCTTCACCGGCTTTTGTGAGAGGGGCAAAGACTTGTTGGATATCGTTCACACGGATCTGTGTGGTCCGTTCAAGCATGTCACTAGGGATAACTCAAGGTACATCGTAACCTTTACCGATGAGTTTAGTAGGTATGGGTATGTCTACTTGGTGAGACAAAATTTGGAAACCTTTGAGGTTTTCAAGACTTTCAAGAACGAAGTTGAGAACCAATTGGGTAAACGAGTTAATATGCTCAGATCGGATCGTGATGGTGAGTATCTATGTTTGGAATTCCGAGACTATCTAAAAGATTGTGGAATTGTTTCGCAATTGACACCTCCTAGGACACCACAATTAAATGGTGTCGCCGAGAGGAGGAACCGTACATTGTTGGATATGGTTCGGTTTATGATGAGTCGTACGGATGTACCCATTAGCTTTTGGGGCTATGCAATGGAAAGGACCGTTAGAATCCTTAACCTCGTACCAACTAAGAAGGTCAAGAAGACACCTTTTGAGATGTGGCATGTAAAGGTTCCATTGCTTACATATCTAAAGATTTGGGGTTGTCCTGCCTACGTGAGACGTAAGGTGGAGGACAAATTAGAACCCCGAGCCAAGAGGTGTTTGTTCATTGGATATCCTACCGGGTTATGGGATATTTGTTTTACAAACTGTCCGAGAACAAGGTATTTGTTGCTCGGAGAGCCGTCTTCCTTGAAAGGGAGATGCTATCCAAAAACGCTAGTGGGAGAAAGGTAGATCTTGAAGAGATTCAAGAACCTTCCAATGACCAACCTGAAGTTAGCACTAGTTCACAAGATGATTCTCAGCACGGCGCTGCTGGAGAACCTGACACGGATCCTTTACCTCTTAGGAGATCCGGTAGGAGTCGCAACGAGCCAGAGAGATATGGGTTTCTCATGTCTGAAGGCTGAGACCTAGTGGTGGATCATGATGAACCATCATCTTATCGGAACGCCGTGGTGGGCCATGAGTCCGCTAGGTGGAAAGAGGCTATGGAGTCCGAGATGCAATCTATGTCGGATAACCAAGTCTGGGATTTGGTAGATCCGGTACCCGGGTGTAGACCCGTAGGGTGCAAGTGGGTCTTTAAGAAAAAGACCGGCATAGATGGAGAGGTAGACACCTTCAAAGCCCGACTGGTGGCTAAGGGTTTCATGCAAACTCATGGTCTAGACTATGATGAAACCTTTTCCCCGGTGGCTATGTTGAATTCTATCCGGATACTCATGGCAATTGACGCATTTCATGATTATGAGATTTGGCAAATGGATGTAAATACCGCGTTCCTTAATGGGACACTTAGCGAGGAGGTCTATATGACTCAACCCGAGGGTTTTGTACATGCCAAGCATCCGGATAAAGTCTGCAAGCTTAAGAAGTCCATTTATGGACTGAAGCAAGCATCGCGCAGTTGGAACCTGTGCTTTGATGAGAAAGTCAAAGAGTTTGGCTTTTCGAAAAGCAAGGATGAGCCATGCGTATACGTCAGGGCTAGTCGGAGAATAGTGGTGTTCCTAGTCTTGTATGTCGATGACATACTCCTCATTGGGAACGATGTCCCGACCTTTCAAGGTGTAAAAACTTGGTTAGGGAATTGTTTTTCAATGAAGGATCTAGGAGATGCAACTTATATTCTTGGGATCAAAATCTATAGAGATAGATCCAAGAGGCTTATTGGGCTTAGCCAAAGTACATATGTTGACAAAGTCCTAAAGGGGTTTAGGATGGAAGACTCCAAGAAGGGGTTCATTCCAATGTCACATGGTTTGGTATTGAGTAAGACTCAATCCCCTAGTTCCCTAGAGGAATGGGAAGTAATGAAGCGAGTGCCATATGCTTCGGCTGTGGGCTCGATAATGTATGCCATGCTATGTACGAGGCCTGATGTATCGTGTGCCTTGAGCATGACGAGTAGATATCAAGCCAACCCTGGCGAAGCTCATTGGACGGTGGTGAAGAGAATTCTCAAGTATCTTCGGAGGACTAAGGATATGTTCTTGGTGTACGGAGGTGACGAAGAGCTTAGAGTAAAGGGTTACTCTGATGCAAGCTTCCAAACCGATAGGGATCACTGCCGATCACAATCGGGGTTCGTGTTCTTATTAAACGGCGGTGCTATATCGTGGAGGAGCTCCAAGCAAGACACCGTGGCCGATTCCACTACCGAGTCAGAATACATTGCGGCCAGTGAAGCTGCTAAGGAGGCCATATGGATGAGGAAATTTCTGCTTGATTTGGGAGTGGTTCCAAGCATCAGCGACCCTGTTGAGATCTTCTGTGACCACGAGGGTGCCGTTGCTTTAGCAAAGGAACCAAGGTCTCATCGACGCACGAGGCATATTCCGCGGAAATATCATTTTATCCGGGACGTGGTCGAAAATGGAGACATCGTTATCAGCAAAGTACACACGGATAGCAATTTGGCGGATCCATTCACTAAACCGTTGTCGCAAGCTAAGCACGATGCCCACACACATGCTATTGGGATTAGATTTGCTAGTGACTTAGTTTGAGTTGTATACTGGTTATTGTATTCGATGTATTTACTATGTTATTGGGAACATTAAGCAATATTGTATTTTTGAATGTATTGATTATTAAATGGAGATTTAATGATACGCGTGTAGCGAGTAATTTCTTTAAATCATTATTGTGTTCCAACTTTGCATGTTTTATCACTTCCTAAATGTTTGAACATTCTAAATTGTCCACGATCGGTCATTCTTCATGGAAGGAAGTATGAACGAAGATTGAGGGAAATGATTGGTCATAGTATTCAATGGGATTGAATACAAGGGATGCAATATTTCGCCTATACTTGAAAAGAGTTTCAAGTGATTGGACGACCCAAACCTGATCTTACTTCATGGTACATGTCAAGAGTAAATCAGGATTATAATATCTTTTATCCTTAGACCGGAGATGCATGTGTTTTACTATTTTGGTTTGCTTTATTCTGACTGCTTTCAAACGTAGTCCGTAACTGGCTATTATAAAAGAGGTATTTGGGTAAAGTAATGCCGTTGTATTGGAGGCAATGTAGTCAAAGGAATTTGTTCCTCTGTAAAGAGAGATATCCCTGGGCCCCTCGATGATTGGGCACTGACACCAAAAATGCATGGCCATGCTCGAGCTTGCAATGATTGTTGATCAGTTGCAACTCACCTTTTTGGTCACCACCAATCTTGATCGAGAAACATAATCATGAACGATCGGAGAATGACTTTGTACCATGTCTCGTGTTCACTAGGATATCGCGAACAAACAGATAATTTATCACTTATCTATAGGACCATGTCAAACTCTTTTAGTTTTACTTGGTACTTGTCAGGGATGACATACCCCGTGTTTAGTTGGGGGCAGGGATGCCTTGCTAGAGGCCGTTCCCTGTCTATGGTGCCCATGGGTACGGTGTGTCATGTGCAAGTGGGAGTTTGTTGGAATCTGCCCACTGACACACGTAGGCCGGCATCACTACCAATGAAGCGCGGGCCTATTGGGTCACACACCAAGTTTCAATCTCGACAACCTACTATAAGAGGAAAGAGTCAAAATGGTCAAATTCCAGTTGACCAAGGCTTCACAACCGTGAAGGATGCTCCACTGGTCGTGAAGTAGCTCGTGTCCACGAGTCCTGCCGTGGGCCACATGGTTCATAAAACCCTAGGGCTTCACGAACCTACATGGCCCGTGAAGGAGGTCGTGAAGGCACAACCCTCACGATTCTTGCACTGCGCGGCACGGCTCGTGGAGGATTAATGGCCGGTCGTGGCACATTTATCCTTCACGGCCCGTGAGAGCCCGTGAAGAAGTCGTGAAGGCAGAATTCTAAGTGACACTTGTATTTGGTTGGACCATTTTGTTGGTCCAATGATGTAGTGCCACTTAGCTCCGACTCTGGACTCTTTGAACACAGAGAATGCTTATATTAGAGGTGTTCTTTGTTCATTCAATTCTTCTTGGACATTTTGGTGCAATATACACATATTGTGAGTTCTTCCAGAGAGAGAGAGAGAGAGAGCAAGATCAATTGAAGGTGGTTATTGCACAAGTGGTTAACAAGGCTGTTCCAGAAGATCATCAAGTGTTGGTGTCTTCTTTGGTTTGCTAGTACAAAGAGATTGAAGACTTCCTTGGTATGAACTTGCATTAGGGCTTGGAGCCTTTTGTTTCAATCTTACATCCCAAGTTCCTTTTGTTCCAGAGAATTATCAAAGTCTTCAAGGGTATGATTTACTTCCCTTCTTCTCTTTGTGCTTGTTTTTGGTTGCATGCATGTTCTTGCAAGTTTTCACCACCATTGGGAAATCATGGGATCATTTTGTGTGTTTTTGTTGCTTCCGTTGCGTGCTTTAATCCCCATGGATTCCTAACAGTGACAATTAGTGGGATTAAATTCTGAATTATGCTTAGTGGGTACACTTTCATTACACATATGGAATCGTGCTCTGTTGGAGCGTTTCATTCGCCAATAGGTAATTTTATTACCTTTTCTATTTATGAAGAAAGCCTGTTCGTGATTTGATTCAAAAGATTTGTAGTTGGGGTTTGGTTTAACTCCACGGTTCTTTCTCTCTTCGTCATACACACAGTGATAAGTACAATGTCCATCAACACAACCATCACTCATGCAAAACATTTCAAATTTAATAGAATTAATTGGAGTTCAAACAGGTTTGACATTTAAAACAGATAAGTCATTACAAAGTAGTAGATTTGTTTGCTTATTAAAATTGGCGTGGTAAATCAAACAATCTTCGTCTTTTCTTTCTCCATTCTTCTCTTATGACTTCTTCTTCCATCCAAAAACTTGCTTCTTCCCGTTCTTCACATTGGCACCTAGATGGACACTTACGTTAGAAGTAGAAATTGCCAATTGATCAGTTTTGGTTGATTGGGAACGAGAATGAGTTGTTTGTTTCTTTGTTCGTTTTGTTTTGGATTGAGCCGATCTTGATGTACTTGTTTTATGTGATAACCAAGTATCAATTATTTTGGCTTTCCCTTTGAAGTTGGTGGACTCAATTGTGTGCAGTTTGAAAAAGTTGTTCTCGAGTGAGTTGAATTTTTTGTGAAGTTTGAACAAAGAGTTTTCCAATTTTCTGTTGGAATATGCCCGCTGACACGAACGAGTTAATGACACTACCGATGAGGTGTAGCCCTATTGGGTCACACACCAAGTATTGATTCTGGCAACACGATCAAGCAATAGAGAGGAAAAGGCCAAAATGGGTTTTGGCAGGGTGGTACACGGGCCGTGTTCCTCAACACGGACCTTGTCCAGTCCAACGTACACGAGGCGTATTGGCCCAATCCAAGGTCGTGTAGTTTGGGCCTACACGGGCCGTGTAGATGAACACGGGCCGTGTAGTGCCTGTTAGACACGGGCCGTCTTAGCCCAATTGGGGCCGTGGACTTTGGGCCTACACGGCCGTGTAGATCTACAAGGGCCGTGTACGTTCGCTGTAACAGCAGAATTAACAGCCTTAAACACTTGGTTTAATGGGGTTAACTTCTAATAATGATGGTAGACAAAGAGACCACGAGTTATCTGCTCTTGTAGAGGCTTTTGGCTATCACTTGGTCCCTTGGTTGACACTTGAACTCTCTCTCTCTTGTTCTTGGTGTTCTTGAACACAAGAAGCAAACATACACATACTTGATTGTTGTTTTGGTGGTCATACATCAACTTGCTAGCACTTGGGAATCAAGAAAGCTTGGGGTGGACTTCATTGGAGGAGTTCTTTGTTGGACTCTAAGCCACTTGACTAGGAAGGTTACTTTGTGTTTTGCACCATTGAGGTATAGCCTTTCTTCTCATCTTGTTTATATATATTTTAGTTGCAACTCCATTGTTAGATTTTGGTCCATGGGAAGTATTCATTGCTTGGCATCGATTTTTGTTATGTACTTTGCTTCCATTGCTACTTGATTTTGCCAAACGAATACCTTTAGTGGTATCAGAGCCAGGTTTAACATGGCTTTGCACTATTGAGTCTAGAAAAACCATAAAAGTGTTTTTGGATAAGAAAAGTGTTTTCTTAAAATTGGTTTTTCCATTGAGACTCTTGTTGTGCTAGAATAAATTTATTCGTAGACGTGTTAATATATTCTAGTTTTTTTATTTATATATTTGTTGTAACTTGGCATGAAGTGTACACAAATATATACTTATAAATGTATATATGAATATGTGTCTCATAATGTTTGATACACTAATGCATATGTACAAGGATTGTCCTTTTAGTGCCTTTGGTGTTTTGACAATCTTAACTAAAATATAGATATATTGATATATCATGGTTATGTGTGGCACACCATGTTTCTATTTGATATACTAGGTTTGATTCGGTAACAAGATATGCCCTTAGACCTATGTGTTGTGATGATTGATTATTTTTGGTTTTTTGGCGGCCTACGTGCTGTATTGTTGTAATAATATTAATTTATTTACTTATTGGTGCGGCTTGCACGCCGTTTCTTTTATTCTATGTATTTGTATAAATAGTATAGGATTGCGACCTGCGTGTCGTTTATATATGTTCTATGTATTTGTATATAGTATAGATTTAAAACCAAAATAGTCAACGGGAGTCATGGTGATGACGTCTTGGCGAGAAGGAATCAACATGCTATTGGAGGTGTTGGATTCAGTGGGAGCTCATCCAACGAGACCATATCTTGTCCTTAGATTTTTGGCCTCGTTTTCCCCGTTGTGGCTCACGGGGAAAACGCATAGGAATTATGGGCATGTTACCGAATCGTATGTATAGATATTTGCGTGGTTGTATTTTATTATTCTACGCATGGATTAGGTTTCGCATGCTAGATAATTTTTCTATAAAAATTAAATAAAATACAATATTTGTTAAAATGGTTAACAATTGCTTAAAATCGTTTTGACACTTACTTTGTTAATTCACAAAAGGGTTTTATAAACCGGAAACAAAATCCCGTTTTTCAAAATGTAAATCACGCACCATCCATAAGATGACACCACCCGAATCTAACGAAGCAAGGATGATTGTCGAGCTAAGCACGAGTCATTCCTTGTGTACTTGTGTGGAAGGTGAGTGGGGTAAGGTTCTTAGCCCTTGTTACAAATAAATTGTTTTGTTTAAAACTATGGGTACTTATTTTAACAAGGATTTCCAAACTAATTAAAACTACTTTGCTATTTTAGATGGCGTCTTCAAGCAACACCAACACCACCAACCATTTTTCACTTAGAGTTTTCCTTGAGAAGGAGAAACTCAATGGTAACAACTTCTTGGATTGGTTTAGGCAACTTAAACTTGTCCTACGCCAAGAAGGGAAGATGGTTACCATAGAGGAGGCCTTACCCGAGGCTCCTGCTGCCAATGCCACTCGGGCTATCCGAGACGCTTATGAGAAGCGTGTCAAGGATACCGAGGACATTACTTGCCTCATCCAAAGTACTATGATCCCCGAGCTCCAAAAGCAAATGGATCATTTGAGTGCTTTTGACTTGATTGCTCAGCTTAAGGAAATGTTCCAGCAGCAAGCGAGACAAGAGAGGTTTGAGTGTCTTAAGACGGTACTTGGTAGAAAGATGGCCGATGGCGGGAATGTGAGTGCACACGTGTTGCGCATGAAAGCAAACGTGGAGCGCATGGAACGGCTCGGATTTACCATAGGGAGGGAGCTAGCTGTGGATTTGATCCTATGGTCCCTGCACACCGCGTATGATAAATTCGTTATGAGTTATCATATGCATAGTATGGATAAGTCCATCATGGAGCTTCATGGTATGCTTAAGACAACGGAGTCTAGCATGACCAAAAACAAGCCCGCCGTTCCAAATCCCGTTCTTGCTATAAGGGAGGGGCGAATCCAGAAGAAGAAGAGGACCGCTTATACCCCTAAGGGTAAGGGGAAGGGGAAGATTGGCGTTGCCAAGTCTGGCCCCGCTTCGGAGGGTAAAGGCAAGGGGAAGATGGTTCCCCAAGCTAAGACTCCGAATGAAGCGGAATGCTTCTTCTGCGGGAAGAAGGGCCATTGGTGCCGTAATTGCCCGGGGTACCTAGAAGGTCTTAAGAAGCTCAAGGGGTTGAGCATCACAGTAACTTCCGACTCAGGTACGTACATGATTGAACTCCACCATACTTCTACATCTGGTAGTTGGGTATTAGATACCGGCTGTGGCACTCACGTTTGTAATATTGTGCAGGTGCTAAGGATAAGTAGAAGGATGGAGAATGGCGAGCTTGACTTGATTATGGGAAACAAGGAGATTGTCCCGGTCAAGGCTCGAGGAGAAGTTGAATTATCTTTTAATTCCGGTTTTTCCATATTATTATTGAACGTATGCTATTCGCCGCTTTTGGCACGAAACATTATTTCTTTTCATGCATTACACGACAATGGTTTTGGTTTTTCTTATGAAAATGGAGTTCTTGTTTGTTTTAAAAATGGTATTTGTTATTTTAAAGCTTATCCTTGTCGTGGTATTTAAAAATAGTTTAGACAAATTTTCTTTCCGGGATGGTCGACTTGGCCATATAAACAAGACTCGTATCGCCAAGCTCCAAGTGGATGGGATCTTGGAATCATTTGACCACGAGTCGAATGAAGTATGCGAATCTTGTTTATTAGGCAAGATGACTAAAGCACCCTTTTCTGGCGTGAATGAGAGGGGAAAAGGCTTATTGGATATTATACATTCCGATGTGTTTGGTCCGTTTAAGCACATCACAAGAGACAATTCTAGATACTTCGTTACCTTTATAGATGATTATAGTAGGTATGGGTATGTCTACTTGGTTAGACAAAAGTCCGAGACCTTTGAGGTCTTTAAGACTTTCCAAAACGAAGTAGAGAATCAACTAGGCAAGAAGATTAAGATACTTAGATCCGATAGGGGTGGTGAGTATCTTAGACAAGAGTTTCGTGATCATCTTAAGGGTTGTGGAATTATCTCACAATTTACACCTCCTAGGACGCCACAATTAAATGGTGTCGCCAAGAGGAAGAACCGAATATTGTTAGATATGGTTCGGTCTATGATGAGTCACACCCAAGTGCCTATAAGCCTTTAGGGTTATGCTCTTGAAACAGCAACAAGAATCCTTAATCTCGTTCCAACGAAGAAGGTCGAGAAAACACCTTTCGAGATGTGGCATGGGAAACCTCCCGTTCTTGCCTATCTAAAGGTTTGGGGTTGTCAAGCCTAAGTACGACGTGAGGTAGATGACAAGTTGGAGCCCCGATCCGAAAAGTGTTATTTCATCGGATATCCAACTGCGGGTATTGGATATATATTCTATAAACCTTCCGAGAACAAGGTATTTGTTGCTCGGAGGGCGGTCTTTTTAGAAAGAGAATTAGTATCCAATCAGCATGGCGGGATTAAGATTGATCTTGAAGAAGTTCAAGAGTCAACGGATGAAAGACCTGACGTTGGCACTAGCCAACAACCCAGTGAGGTTGAGTCTGAGCATGACAATGCGGAGACTAACGTACATCCGTTACCTCCCCATAGATCCGGTAGAGCTCCCATGAGCCAGAGAGATATGGATTTCTCATATCCGAGGGTGACGAGTTATTGGTGGATCTTAATGAGCCCACCAACTATCGGGAAGCGACAGCGGGCCACGAGTCTGCTAAATGGAAGGAGGCAATGGATAACGAGATGCAATCCATGGAGGATAACCAGGTTTGGGAATTGGTTGATCCCACACCCGGTTGTAAACCAATAGGGTGTAAGTGGGTCTTCAAGAAGAAGACCGACATGGATGGAAAAGTAAACACTTTCAAAGCCCGACTGGTGGCTAAAGGTTTCACCCAGATAAATGGTGTCGACTATGATGAAACTTTCTCCCCAGTGGCCATGTTGAAATCTATTAGGATACTTTTGGCAATTGCCGCATTTCATGATTACGAAATATGGCAAATGGATGTCAAAACGGCCTTCCTTAATGAGAAGCTCTCCGAAGAGGTGTATATGACGCAGCCTAAGGGTTTTGTGCATCCGAAGCATCCTAATAGAGTGTGTAGATTAAAGAAGTCCATTTATGGACTTAAACAAGCATCTCGTAGTTGGAATCTTTGCTTTGATGAGAAAATCAAAGAGTTTGGTTTTTCGGAAAGTGTAGACGAGCCATGTGTATGTTAGGGCTAGTGGGAGCGCCGTTGTTTTCTTAGTCTTGTATGTGGATGATATCCTACTCATTGGTAAAGATGTTCCAACCTTGCAAAGTGTCAAAATTTGGCTTGGAAAATGATTTTCAATCAAAGACTTATTGCATACATTCTGGGTATCAAGATCTATAGAGATAGGTCTAGAAAACTTCTCGGGTTGAGTCAAAGTACATACATTGACAAAGTCTTGAAGCGGTTCTAGATGGAGGACTCCAAGAAAGGAAATCTTCCTATGTCGCATGGAGTGATATTGAGTAAAACTCAATGTCCTAGTTCTCAAGAGGAACTAGAAGTAATGAAGCGAGTACCATATGCTTCGGCCGTGGGCTCGACCATGTACGCCATGTTATGTACCCGTCCTGATGTGTCATGTTCTTTGAGCTTGACTAGTAGATATTAGGAAAACCCGGGGCAAGCCCATTGGGTTGCGGTAAAGAACATTCTTAAGTATCTTAGGAGGACTAAAGAGATGTTCTTGATATTTGGTGGTGAGGAAGAGCTCAAAGTAAAGGGTTACTCTGATGCTAGTTTCCAAACTGATAGGGTTGACTGTCGATCATAATCGGGGTTTGTGTTCCTATTGAATGGTGGAGCTATTACTTGGAGAAGTTCAAAGCAAGACACAGTGGCTGATTCTACTACAGAGTCAGAATACATTACGGCAAGTGAAGCTGCTAAAGAAGCTGTGTGGATAAGGAAGTTCATCCGAGACCTTGGAGTGGTTCCTAGCATATCCGACCCTATTGAGATCTTTTGTGACAATGAGGGTGCGGTAGCCTTTGCGAAGGAACCAAGAGCTCACAAGAGAATGAGACATATACCTCGTAAGTACCACTTGATTAGAGAGATGGTTGAAAGTGGTGAATTCGCTATTAGTAGAGTAACCTTGGAAGGAAATTTGGCCGATCCGTTTACTAAACCATTGTCACAAGCTTCTCATGATTCTCACACTACGGCGATAGGTGTTAGATTTGCTCATGACTTGGTTTAGATTTAGTTTTAATTTATGTTTGGACCATTATGTATTTGGGAACATTAAGCAATAATATTACTAATGTTTGTTTCGATTTATATAGTAGAGATCTATATATACGCCTGTTGCGGTCACTCACATTTAGTCTTTATTGTGTTCTATCTTTGCATGTTTAACTTATTCCCTAGATTGTTTTACAATCTTTAAGTCTCCACAATCGGTTGTACTTTGTGGGAAGAAAGTATGAATTAAGATTGAGGTAAAGAATTGGTTTTGATAAAACGTGATTCTTGCCTATACTTGAAAGGGGTTTCAAGTGATTGGAGGACCCGCACCCGAGTTTACTTCATGGTTTTAGTCACAAGTAACTCGGGATGGTAATGACATTTCATCCTTAAACTAGAGATACGTGTGATCCCAAAGCATAGGTCAGCTTTGCTTTGATCGTTTTCTAATGCGGTCCGTAACTGGTCGTTATAAGGGAGATGATTGGGTAGAGTATTGTCTATGTGGCGGGACTATGTAGTCGAAAGGGTATTTGTTCCTCTATGTATAGAGAGAATATCCATGGGCCCCTCGATGATTGAGTGCTGACGTTCATATGCATGGCCGTGCTCAGGTTACATTGATGATGGATCAATGTTAACTTGGTTTTGTTGGTCACCACTAATCTAGAATCGAGAAACATAATCGTGAACGATCTGAAGGTTGACTATATTCCATGCCTTGTGTTCACATTGGATATCGCGAACAAAGGGATGTACATGTTCATTTATCTTTAGGACAATCATTTTATGATTGGGGATCTTGTCAAGAGTGGCATACCCTATACTGACTTGGGAGCATAGATGTCTTGCTAGAGGCCGCTCTATGTTTGTGTTATTTTTCGTAGTCATGTCACGTGCAAGTGGGAGTCTGTTGGAATATGCCCGCTAACACGAACGAGTTAATGACACTACCGATGAGGTGTAGGCCTATTGGGTCACACACCAAGTATTGATTCCGGCAACACGATCAAGCAATAGAGTGGAAAAGGCCAAAATGGGTTTTGGCAGGGTGGTACACGGGCCGTGTTCCTGAACACGGACCGTGTCCAGTCCAACGTACACGAGGCGTATTGGCCCAATCCAAGGTCGTGTAGTTTGGGCCTACACGGGCCGTGTAGATGAACATGGGCCGTGTAGTGCCTGTTAGACACGGGACGGGCCGTCTTAGCCCAATTGGGGCCGTGGACTTTGGGCCTACACGGGCCGCGTACGTTCGCTGTAACAGCAGAATTAACAGCCTTAAACACTTGGTTTAATGGGGTTAACTTCTAATAATGATGGTAGACAAAGAGACCACGAGTTATCTGCTCTTGTAGAGGCTTTTGGCTATCACTTGGTCCCTTGGTTGACACTTGAACTCTCTCTCTCTTGTTCTTGGTGTTCTTGAACACAAGAAGCAAACATACACAAACTTGATTGTTGTTTTGGTGGTCATACATCAACTTGCTAGCACTTGGGAATCAAGAAAGCTTGGGGTGGACTTCATTGGAGGAGTTCTTTGTTGGACTCTAAGCCACTTGACTAGGAAGGTTACTTTGTGTTTTGCACCATTGAGGTATAGCCTTTCTTCTCATCTTGTTTATATATATTTTAGTTGCAACTCCATTGTTAGATTTTGGTCCATGGGAAGTATTCATTGTTTGGCATCGATTTTTGTTATGTACTTTGCTTCCGTTGCTACTTGATTTTGCCAAACGAAAACCTTCATTTTATGCATTCTTCACAGTCCTTACTAGGGTTGGTTAATAACAAATAATTTGCAGGTGTGTTGAATTTAGAATTTGTAAATGAAAAACAATCATCTTTGTGCATGTGTAGGATTTGTGTACCAGATGTGCCTGGAGCAGCGGAAGTATGTGATTAGGTGTTTTCATTTAGAAGCTGATTGATTACATTATGAAGAATTGCAGTTACAAAGTCAAAGATGATGGACCTATGAGAAGTTCGTGTTCAACAAATTCAAGGTGTCGGTGTAGATCCATATGAGGGATGTAAATGCGATTCTCAGGTGGAGAGTCTAAAATTGATGGTAAGGATTCCATTTTTGGTTGAGAATAACTTCGAAAGTAGTCATCAGTGATCGTGGGTTCAAAGTCATCGGTTATGTACGACTGATTTATACTTTCATAGTCATATGGGGTTGAAGCTCCTTTTGAGATGCGTCTCTTGTGTTCCTCCTCGGCGAGTTCATTGACTTGTCCAACGAATACCATTTTCTTAGTTAACCCTAGATTCATGCTATCAAAATCGTATAGTTGTTTAGCACTGATCTTGTCAATTATGTGTGGATTAACATAACCTAAACCTTCATATGTCCACTTTGAGATTAACATCCTTAGGTTTGTTCAAAAAAATGGTTTCTGCAGTTTGGTCTCGTTTAATTAACAAGTCTTCGAGATCTTTTATTTTTGAGTATAGCTGACATCATTCCTTTTGTAAAAATTTAAAATCTTCTTCCACCGAAACCTTAGCCGCTTTTAAGTTGTGAATGATTACTTCGTTTTCACTTCTTAAGGTGTTCAGTTCATTTTCTTTTGCGGTTAGTTCCGATTAAAGGTCGTCTAAGTTAGATGTTGTTTGATTTTTGATTTTAAATTCCAACTTAGTGAGTTTTCGGTTTTGTCTTTCGATGTGTTCAACTAGGGTATACTCAATGTTTACCTTTCCAAGAACACCTGCTTCTTCAGTTTGAGTTTCTTCAAAGTCATCATCACCATCAGCTTCATCATCACCCCTCGTCATCTGAGGAACCTTCTTCTTGAGCCATCAAACAGAAGTGTGCTTGATCAGATCCATCATCATCTGAATCATTAGTATCGGTCAAGATTTGATCCTATTCTACCAGCATTGCTCTGCCACTCTCCTTCTTCTTGGTCAACCGCAGTTTGTTCCTGTAGTATTCGGCATCCTTTGTCTTTGGTTTCCTGTAGTCTTTGATAAAATGCACTGTTCTACCACAGTTATAACATTTCTTTTCCTCTTCCTGAGGCTCTGTGGGTTTATCAATCCTTCTCTTCTCGTCAGGTACGTTTCCCTCGTTTTTCCTTGGCCCGGAGGTGTACCTTTGTCTGTTGTTTGTCTTTCCATACATGTTTTGGAAAGCTCTTGTAATTAGTGACATGGCTTTCAGTACAGCCTCCTTCTCTGAGATCTCTAGCTCTCCTTCCAATGAGTCGGAATCTATCACAACCTACTTACCCTTGCTTGACCTTGACGGTTCTCGCGGTCTTCAATCAGCCACCAGTGATACTAAGCGACTATCGAATGAATGTTTTATGTGACAGTCGGATGGACCAAAGAGTCGAATGACTTGAAAGTCGGATGACTTAAAGAGTCGGATGACTTCAAAGTGTCGGATGAACCAAAGAGTCGGATGGTTCAAGGTCGCACGACTGTCAGATGGTCCTAAAGTCGGATGAGTCAATAGGTTCGATGAACTTCCAAGTGTCGGGTGACTTGAAGAGTAGGATGAGTCAGGTGTCGAATGAGTTAAAGGCAACAATCGGATGAGACTTAAGTTTCAAGTGTCGAATGGGTCTTAGGTTACACGACTGTCAGATGGGCAAGTGTCAGATCACTTTAAGTTAAAAGTCGGATGAACACTCTTGGGCAGCTGTCCGATGAACCAAAAGTCGCATGCACCGATAATCAAAAGTCGAATGATGTTAGGTCTGATGACCTAAAAGTCTGATGGGATAATAATCCAAAAACTTGCAGGTCTGTCTTCTGTTATCTAGCGGCCTTTAACAAGGCATCTATGACCCCAAGTCTGCATAGAGTTTGTATTCCAAAACAAATACCAAACCAAAAGGAATGATCCTATAGATAAGTGTTAGTCCCATGTTTAGAATAGTCAGATTTGATGAGACAAACTATCGATATGTATAGATAATAGGTTAAGAGTTAGGAGTTATTTAAGTCTCTTTTAGACTGACTAGTCAGCTTCAGCTGAGTAGTCAGCGTATAAACAGATATAGAGTTTTCTATGTAAGTACTAGATAACTCAGTGACTTCTAAGCTGAGATAGGACTTAAGAATGAAGACTTGAAAATTTGAAGACTTGAAGACTTGAAGATTCAATAATCCAAGATTCAAGAAGGGAGCTTAACAAGGTCAAGACTGAGTATGTCAACTCAGCGTCAGAAGTCAGTTCATAATTTAAGTAAGTTCTAAATTCTGTTATAAACTCTCTATATCTACGACATTTAAATTAGGATATCTAAACCTAATTTAAACTATCTATTAGTTGGATAGAAATCTTAAACGAAAATTAATTAGATATGTTATAATTAAGGAGTTTGTTACGGTTTTAAAGAAAAGATAAGTTCTATCTTTAAACTGCGATTTACTCGTAGATATATCAAGTATAAGTATAAACCTTCTCATGGGTTTTACATAGATGTTCTTACGTGTGTACGAGAACAGATACGCGATACACAACGACGACTGCATAAGTTGCAAGATTGCATAAGTTGCAAAACGTACGTGTGTTCGTGATACTTGATACGCGTGTGTTGCGATAACTTTGTAAGTTCAAAGTTCGAGAGAGTTTTCAAGAGTTCTTGTTAATCAGTTTTAACAAGAATTTCGATCATCAATTAGTTTGTGATTCAAGAGTGTTTAGAGAGAGTTGAGGTTATAATCATTGTAACATCAATTCATCCTGTTGATTTGATTAGAGAGTGATAATAGTTATTGTACTGGTTGATAATTGAATATACATTTGATTAATTTGTTTGATTGTTTAAAGTATATTCAAGCCCCCCTTCTACACTATACCGGTTGCTTGTTCACCCTCTTTGGGACCAACAACTGGTATAAGAGCTAGTTTCTTCATAAGTTGAAGATCAAGATCTGCTGTCAAGAGGTTAAGATGTCTACTAGCAAATAATCAAGTCACATACCAACAATGGCGGCAAAAGGTTGTCCTATCTTTGATGGCACTGACTATCCTATGTGGAAGTTTAGAGCCATGCTATATCTGAAGTCTGTGGATCACAGGATAAGTACCATGATTCAAGATGGCCCAATCATACCAATGATGGTATTACTGCCACTGACAAAACTGTTCCCTCTATAGAAACTCCCAAGCCTGAAGCATCCTGGACTGAGGAATATCGTAAACTGTTCAATCTTGATGATAAGGCACAAAGCATTATAGCAAATGCTTTAACAAACCCTCTTCTGCATACTACAAAAGTGATGTGGGATACTCTCAGTGTCACGTATGAAGGCACTGACTTGGTCAATAAACATAAGAAGACAAATCTAAGTCGTGCTTACGAAACTTTCTTTGCTAAAAAGAATGAAACTCTGGCAGATTTGTTTACAAGATTTCAATGCTTGATAAATGATCTGATCTTGGTAGGTGTCAAGAACGATAAGAATGAGTTGGTACTCAAGTTCTTGGATGTGTTACCAGAACAATTCAATGAGATCACCATTGCACTTCATGCTGGAGGAACCTTAGGAAAATATGATCTCAGATCTATCTATGGTATCCTTCTAAATCATCAATAGATCATAGAGCAGAAGAAAGTGGCCCAGCAACAACTAAAAGAATCTATAAACAATGTTGGATCTGCATTAATTGCAGAAAAGAAAAAGAAGGGATCTAAAAAGTCTAAAGCTGAGATTGACCCTGAATCTGAATCTGAGGAAGTAAGTCTTAACTCTGGTTCAGATGATGAAGAGATGGATGCTCTTACTGAACAAATGGCAATGTTAGCAAGAAACTTTAGAAAGTTCAGAAGAGGAAGGGGTCAATGTGATAGAAACAAAAGTGGTAAGTCTACTTTTGATCCTAAGAAAGCTAAGTGCTATAACTGTCAGAGGATAGGACACATAGTTGCTGAGTGCAGAGTAAAGAAGGGAGAATCAGCTTCAGTAGCTGATAAGAATGCCTACAGAGCTGATAAATATAAAAAGAAATATCAAAGACTCAAAGGCAAGCCAGATGAAAACACCAAAGGCCTCCTTGTTGAAACTTGGGATACTGAATCATCTACTTTAGATGATGATGAGCCAGATAGTTGTTTGATGGCCATTGAGGATGAAGAGGAACAAGTTGACTATGAGTTAGAAGACAGTTCCTTTGATGAGGATCTAGCAGAAGAAGCTAAGCTGAGTAAGCAAACCAGTAACTGGGATCCTGCCTCAATATATATGGTAAATAACTTTAGCTCTTACACTGATGAACAAAAATGTCTAATGTTCAACTATTTGTTGAATGACTTCAAAACCTCTCTCATAGTTCAATCTGGTTTGAAAACTGAAATTTCAAAACTAAAAGATGAATTTAAACACTCTGAAACTCTCTTAAATGCTGGTAAAAAGATCCAAAGTGATTATGAATGTCAGCTTCATATAAACAAACTTCTAAGTGAAGAACTGCAAGAATTAAAAGAACAAGCTGACAATCTAAGAAAAATCTGTGAATCTTGGTGTAAGTCATCAAGAGAAGCAGAAAAGTGCATTAACCAGCAGATACCAAATCAAGTAAAAGCAGTGCTAGGGGGAGATTATAGTGCTGCTGCTGATGAAATCATCGAAGATCAAGTCAGTCTTGAAGACAAAACGAAGAAATCAGATGACATACTCCCAAGAACATTCTTAAGGAACAAGGAAGGGAAACAGGTCAAAACCAATAAGTTTGTGAGACCAACCCAAAATCCTCAAGTTATTCACTCAAATCATCAAGCTGAATGTTCCAGATCCAACATGAACTGTAAGTCAGTTTTCAAAAGATTGGATTACAATCCGGTGAGAACAACTGTTTTTGATAGAATATCTCATGTTAACTCAAAAAGACATAATTCTCAAGTCATACATGAAAGGATGTCTAAAAACAGGAAGTTTTCTGTAAGTCAAACCTCACCAAATAAAGGTAACCATAAAGCTGACAAAGGTAAGTCCAAAGTCAGTGAAAATCAAGTAGACAAACAGTCGAAGAGGATTGAAAGGTTATCCACATCATATAACCCTAAATCTGAATCCAAATTTAATGTTGGAAAACTGAAAGAAATCACCCAAACACCCTCTTTAGAAGAAAATGCTATAAGTGTGGTGATAGAGGTCATGAGGCCAAAGATTGTGTAAGTACCAATCTTAGACCTGAAAACGAAAAGGATGATCAGTCCAAAACAGACCCAGAATCTGTTCGAGCTGATAAATCAAACTCCAAAGGATCAGCTAAGTGCTCATCCTCAGGACCCACCAAACAGTGGGTTCCAAAAAGAAACTAATACGTTTAGTTGATCATGTGAAGGGCTCCTACAAGTGGTATCTTGATAGTGGATGCTCAAGGCACATGACAGGAAGCAAGGGGATTCTAAGTGAATTCCAAAACATTGAAGGACCCAAGGTGACATTCGGGGATAATTCTCAAGGAAGGACTAAAGGTTATTGAAAGATAACTGCTGGAAAAGTCACTTTCAAAAAGGTAGCATATGTTGAAGGCCTTAAACACAATCTGATAAGTATTTGTCAACTGTGTGATGAGGATTATGAAGTCACCTTCAGAAAGCATGCAGGGACAATTTATGATAAGAAGGGAAAACCAATATTAATGGCAAAAAGAGAGAGAGATATCTATTTGTTAGATCTCAGCTCCACATATCCTTCAACTAAAACCTGCTTGTATTCTGACTTAACTACCAAGCTGAGCTGGTTATGGCACAAAAGACTGTCTCATTTAAACTTCAAATATATTAACAATTTGTCTAGCAAAGAGTTAGTCTTTGGTCTGCCTAAGATCACATTTGCTAAAGACAAACTCTGCTCATCCTGTGAAATGGAAAAACATCATAAGGGATCCTTCAAGTCCAAACAGAATTTCTCAATCACAGAACCATTGCATATGTTTTATTTGGACCTATTTGGACCTATCAGCACCCCAAGCCTAAGTGGAAAAAAGTATACTCTAGTGATTATTGATGAGTTCACAAGATTCACTTGGGTAATCTTCTTAAAAGCCAAAAGTGAAGTTGTACATGAGTTAATCAGCTTCATAAGACAAGAAGTGTTGCAAAAGGGTAAGTCTCTTAAACAACTCAGAAGTGATCATGGGACTGAGTTTAGAAACTCAACCCTTGAAGGATTTTGTGAAGAGAAAGGAATTATCCAGAATTTTTCATCTGTAAGAACTCCACAACAAAATGGAGTTGCTGAAAGGAGAAACAGAACCTTAATTGAAGCTGCCAGAACCTTCCTATGTGAGGCATAGCTCAAGCTGAGCTTCTGGGCAGAAGCTGTAAGTACAGCCTGCTATACTCAGAATAGATCAATTATAGTAAAAAGACATGGTAAAACATCTTACGAGATGTATCATGGAAGAAAACCCAACATTGGATATTTCCATATTTTTGGTTCAACATGCTATGTGCTAAACCAAAGAGATCAGCTCCATAAGTTGGAACCCAAAGCTGATCAAGGGATATTTGTTGGATATTCTTCAATCTCCAAAGCTTACAGAGTCTATAATCTTAAAGGAAAGGTAATTGAAAAGTCAGTACATGTTACGTTTGATGAGACAAGTATTG
Source organism: Dittrichia graveolens (assembly GCA_038502395.1). Classification (NCBI taxonomy): domain Eukaryota; kingdom Viridiplantae; phylum Streptophyta; class Magnoliopsida; order Asterales; family Asteraceae; genus Dittrichia; species Dittrichia graveolens. The sequence continues at coordinate 41,351,857 of JARJIL010000003.1, forward strand.
ACAAATCTGACAAAGCTCAAGCTGACCCAGTTAGTCTGAGTGAGCTTGAAAGGAGCAAAGAAGATCTCACATCAAATCCCATGTATGTTATGGATGATTCTCATGATGAGGATGGTGGTAAATCTGACAAATGTGCATCATCAAAAAAAACTATCAATGTTGAAGATACTCAGCCTGAGAATCTAGGTGACTCATCAGGTACAAGTCAGATTGAAAATCTAAGTGATCTCTCAATCCCTACTCAGACTGAAGAAGTAAGTCCTATTCAGCCTGAGAGACACTACTCAGATTCAGACCCAGAACCACAGTCTCCCACTACAACCTTCAAAGTATTAAAAGATCATCCCTTTGATGACATTATTGGTAAAACTAAAGATGGTGTGTTAACTAGATCTAAGGCAAATGCAAACTATGTTGCCTACTCTAGTTTTCTATCTCAAATGGAACCAAAGAAGACTGAAGAGGCTCTAAAGGATGAAGATTGGATTGAAGCTATGGAAGAGGAGCTGACAGAGTTTCGAAGAAATAAGGTCTGGAACCTTGTCCCTATTCCCAAAGGAAAAACTATTATAGGCACTGAGTGGGTCTATAGAAATAAAATGGACAACGATGGAGTAGTGATCAGAAACAAGGCAAGACTAGTAGCTCAGGGGTATCGACAAGAAGAAGGTATTGATTATGATGAGACCTTTGCCCCTGTTGCGAGGATTGAAGCTATAAGGTTGTTTCTAGCCTATGCAGCCTTAAAAAACATTAAAGTGTATCAAATGGATGTTAAAAGTGCATTTTTAGAAGGAGCACTATAGGAGGAGGTCTATGTGAAACAACCCCCTGGTTTTATTGATGCTAAACATCCAGATTATGTCTATAAGTTGGACAAGGCTTTGTATGGACTCAAGCAAGCTCCAAGAGCCTGGTATGATACACTATCCACCTATATGCTCTCAAATGATTTTGTCAGATAAAGTATTGACAAAACTCTTTTCATAAGAAAGAGCAGAGGACATGTCATTCTAGTTCAAATTTATGTCGATGACATTATCTTTGGATCAACAAACCAAGATCTGTGTGATTGGTTCTCCAAGATAATGTGTAATCAATACAGAATGAGCATGATGGGTGAGATGACATATTTTTTGGGACTTCAAATCTATCAGAAAGAAGATGGTATATTTATTAATCAGAGCAAGTATGTCTTTGATCTAATTAAGAAATATGGATTAGACTCAAGCCATCCCGCAAAGTCTCCAATGTTACACAATGTCAAGCTACAAAAGGACATTGATGGAAAGTCTGTATGTCAGACTACATACAGAGGAATGATAGGTTCATTACTCTATTTAACAGCAAGCAGACCTGATATAATGTTTGCTACATGTGTTTGTACACGATATCAGGCTAATCCAAAGGAATCACACTTGCTAGCTGTTAAAAGAATACTCAAATATCTGAAGGGAACACCAAACTTAGGTTTATGGAATCCCAAAGGATCAGGATTTGAGCTGATAGGGTACTCCGATTCAGACTTCGCAGGATATGGTCTTGATAGAAAGAGTACTACTGGAGGATGTCAACTTTTGGGTGGAAAATTAGTCAGCTGGACGAGCAAGAAACAAAACTCAGTGGCAATTTCAATAGCAGAAGATGAATATGTAGCTGTAGGGAGCTGTTGTGCTCAAATACTGTGGATGCAACATCAGCTGAAGGACTTTGATCTGCATTATTCAAAGACTCCCATATTTTGTGACAATCAAAGTGCTATTGCCATTACACACAACCCAATGTTTCATTCAAGAACCAAGCACATTGAGATAAGACATCACTTCATCAGAGATATTGTAGAAAAGGGAAAGATAGAGTTGGTCTTCATTGAGACTGAAGATCAGCTTGCGGATATCTTCACGAAACCAATAGAAGGCACAAGATTTACAACTCTACTCAGCAAGCTTGGAATGCTCAACCCTTAATTGGTATGTTCCGTTCTTTATCTCTGTTTAATATTTCCTAAGTGCTATATTTGACTAAGTGTCAAAATCTGAGCTAAGTGCTCAAGCTGAAGTTGAGTGCTTCACATAAGCTGAACGTTCAGGATCAGCTGAGTGCTTCATATAAGCTGACCATTTAGGATCAGCTGAGTAATCAGTTCCAAAGTGTGGTCAGTTCCACAAGTCTAGGTTAGTCCTAACAATATGGTAAGTCCAATAATATGGTAAGTCCAACATATTTATGGTGTGTCTGGTAAATAAACGTTAGTAGTTCAGAATTTTTTTCTAATATATATTTTTTAATAAAACATCTTTTCAATATAACAGTGTGCGTTTGGGTAACTAACAATAAATTTAACCGTTGTAACAAACTGCGTAGAAGTCTTTACGGTAACGGTCATATTTATTACCTTCAGATAACGGTAACTTTTCTCTCACATTGAAAAGGTATAAATAAGAGAGATTGTTCAACATATTTCGTTTAAACTTCCAAAATATTCTTCTCTCTTAAACCCTAATGTTGTTGTGTGCAGAGTTCATTGCTAAGTGCTTATTACTGCTAAGTGCAATCCAATACGTTAAGTTCGATTTCAATGGAGGGGTATACTCAAAACCTGACAGAACAAATGATTCGTGGAGGAAATTTCAAGAACAATGCACTCCCCACCTACAAACAAAACAACGTCATCACCTGTACCGACATTCCAAAGTCCAAAATTGGCAGGGGATATGAGGAGTAGGTCTCCTACATTCGCAAGGGTCCCCTGGCACATGCATTTCTTCGTGGACCTGCTGTGCTCATCCCTCAACTTCTAACGGAATTCTAGTATACGTGTAAACTCGATGTAACCCAACCGGTTATACGGGGCACAGTCCTAAGTGGACAAGTGGCGATAGAAGTCGATGCAAAGTGTCTCCGCCGAATTCTTCATCTCCCGATTCACAATCAATATGAAGCGATGGTTTCTAGGGAAACATCACGAAGTGTTTTACCCTTAATGGGTCATCCTCAAGTTATTGGCGTCATACGGAAATCTGTTTTCCAGACGGCATAGGGATTTATGGTATCCACTGTGGTTCGTTCCCTTGGATACAAGGTAGGTGGCCTTGATAATGTAAATGACTTTGAAATGCAATTATTATACAACTTATTTTATGGTCGACGAGTGGATTACGTTGAGTTGATCGTTAAGGCATTCAAGTCATTGGTGACCAAGAACATCAGGGACACTATTGTACCCTTTGCAAGATTCATATCCATGGTCATCGAGGACAGGTTGGGTAGAAGATATAATGCTCAATATGAGTCAATCCCTACTACTGTTCTCAGCTACATGATGTTCGCCCATGATATTTTCCCTGGGCACCTTACTTTGAGTGCTCAGATGAGGGTGTATGTACAGCTTCCGACTCCTGAGTCAAGTGAAGCTGAGACAAAGGAAGAAGCTACGGAAGAAGTGGGTGACGATGTTGGTCCTGAGGCTGAGTCTCCTCAAGCTGATCAACCTAGGACTCAGTTCAGACCTCGTACTCAAATAATTTCATCCACCACTTCGAGTTCTGAGCAAAGGAGTCTGTTTCCTAGCTCTGAGTCTCCACTGCTAGGTGCAGCAGGTATGATTTCTCAACCCTTATCTCCTTCTCTCTCTTTTACTTCTCCATCTCCAAACTTAGGAGATAGGACTGAGTCAAGCCCAACTCAGTCTAACCCATCTCCTCTACCTCAAACATCTCCATCTATTTTACAATCTACAGCCAACCTTGGTCAGCCCACTGCTACCAAGAATATTTTCTACACCTATACGAGGAAATCTGCCAAAGGTGGTCCTTTACCTCAAAAGGACACTGGAGTTGATATCACATTGATACCTTCACCAGCAGGAGCTGAGGGGGAGACACCTTCTCTTAAGGTGCCAACCTCTAGGCTCAGTTCAACCCTTAAGCCTATACCGGGTATGGTGTCTACTCAGCCCATACTTACTAGTGCCATGGGAGAGCCTACTTCTGTGCCTTCACAGCCCCATGAAGGTAACATTGAAATACTGACCAATCCCCAGGGTCAATTACCCCCTCCTCACCAATAAGCCTAGCTCACCCCAATATCATACCTCACGAACTTGGTCATTCTTCTCTTCTATTCTCACACACTCTTGCACGACCTGTCAATGAACCTTTCATACACCAAGATGGTTTACAGGGTCTCCATTCTGGCCCCCTTGATTCCATAGGTCTTCACCAACCTTTGGATATGGGACCCACATCCTTACCTATTAAGGAACACTCAACAGCTACTCCTACGGTGGAAATACACTCTTCCGCTGGACAGGAGGATGTTGACGTGAGACGAAGACCTGAGGAGTTCAAGCTGATGAAAACCGATGCTCAAGTCATTGTGGACTATTTACAAACTCAGTTTGAGCTTCTTCACAGGAAGAGGAAAGCTGACAAAGCCAAGTTGATTCGCAAACTTAATGATTTGTCAACTTCAGTTGCCAACTTGAAAAGCTTCATGTCCAAACTCAGACCCTCCCCTATTGATGATGAGAAAAAGGGGGAGGAAGAATCAAAGAAGTACGATGATAAGGTTGAGGGGGAGCATACAGAGGAAGTACAATTTGAACAAGCTCATGATCAGTTCATGAGTACTGTAGATCAGCCTTCTCAACAACAACAGGATCCTACAGTCCAAATAACCACAACTTCACAAGCTCAACCAAAAACTCCACTTGAAGAAACATCTCAAGCTATTCACACTAATCTTCCTCAAGCTAATTTGCCAAAATTTGTTGAAGCTGAGTCCGTTCCAACTTCACAAATAGATAAAAAGAAGAGTAAGGTGTTTGAGATGGTAAAACAAAAGAAAAGAAGTGTTATGCCTTTAGCAAAGAAAACAAAGATCATCATTGCTGAGCCTGAGCCAGAGCAACAGGGTAAGTCTCAATTAGTTGCACATGATTCTGACTCAAGTGATGAAGCTGCTGCAGCACAGAAAGCCAGTAACATACTTGCTGAGCAAATGTTACAAGAGATGGCTAAAGAACTAGGCGTAACAGTGGAGGAAATAAAAGAGCAGCAACGACAAGCTTGTTGGAATATGCCCGCTGACACGAACGAGTTAATGACACTACCGATGAGGTGTAGGCCTATTGGGTCACACACCAAGTATTGATTCCGGCAACACGATCAAGCAAGAGAGAGGAAAAGGCCAAAATGGGTTTTGGCAGGATGGCACACGGGCCGTGTCCAGTCCAACATACACGAGGCGTATTAGCCCACTTCAAGGTCGTGTAGTTTGGGCCTACACGGGCCATGTAGATGAACACGGGCCGTGTAGTGCTTGATAGACACGGACCGTCTTAGCCCAATTGGGGCCGTGGACTTTGGGCCAACACGGCCGTGTAGACCTACACGGGCCGTGTACGTTCGCTGTAACAATAGAATTAACAGCCTTAAACACTTGGTTTAATGGGGTTAACTTCTCATAATGATGGTAGACAAAGAGACCACGAGTTATCTGCTCTAGTAGAGGCTTTTGGCTTGGATTTTGGTCTCTTGGTTGACATTAGAACTCTCTTTCTCTTGTTCTTGGTGTTCTTGAACACAAGAAGAAAACATACACATGCTTGATTGTTGTTTTGGTGGTCATACATCAACTTGCTAGCACTTGGGAATCAAGGAAGCTTGGGGTGGACTTCATTGGAGGAGTTCTTTGTTGGACTCTAAGCCACTTGACTTGGAAGGTTACTTTGTGTTTTGCACCATTGAGGTATAACCTTTCTTCTCATCTTGTTTACGTAGTTGCAATTCCATTGTTAGATTTTGGTCCATGGGAAGTATTCATTCTTTGGCATCGATTTTTGTTATGTACTTTTCTTCCGTTGCTACTTGATTTTGCCAAACGAATACCTTCAATGGTATCAGAGCCATATCTAACATGGCTTTGCACTATTGAGTCTAGAAAAACCATAAAAGTGTTTTTGGATATGAGAAGTGTTTTCTTAAAATTGGTTTTTCCATTGAGACTCTTGTTGTGCTAGAATAAATTTATTCGTAGACGTGTTAATATATTCTAGTTTTTATATTTATATATTTGTTGTAACTTGGCATGAAGTGTACACAAATATATACTTATAAATGTATATATGAATATGTGTCTCAAAATGTTTGATACACTAATGCATATGTACAAGGATTGTCCTTTTAGTGCCTTTGGTGTTTTGAAAATCTTAACTAAAATATAGATATATATTTATATATCATGGTTATGTGTGGCACACCATGTTTCTATTTGATATACTTGGTTTGATTCAGTAACAAGATATGCCCCTAGACCTATGTGTTGTGATGATTGATTATTTTTGGTTTTTAGCGGCCTGTGTGCTGTATTGTTGTAATAATATTAATTTATTTACTTATTGGTGCGGCTTGCATGCCGTTTCTATTATTCTATGTATTTGTATATAGTATATATTTAAAACCAAAATAGTCAACGGGAGTCATGGTGATGACGTCTTGGCGAGAAGGAATCAACATGCTATTGGAGGTGTTGGATTTAGTGGGAGCTCATCCAACGGGACCATATCTTGTCCTTAGATTTTTGGCCTCATTTTTCCCGTTGTGGCTCACGGGGAAAAGGCATAGGAGTTATGGGCATGTTACCGAATCGTATGCATAGATATTTCCATGGTTGTATTTTATTATTCTATGCATGGATTAAGATTCGCATGCTAGATAATTTTTCTATAAAAATTAAATAAAATACAATGTTTGTTAAAATGGTTAACAATTGCGCGCGAATAGAATTGACAAAGGAAATATAAAAATGGTATTATATTAAAAGTGCTTAAAATCGTTTTGACACTTACTTTGTTAATTCACAAAAGGGTTTTATAAACCGAAACAAAATCCCGTTTTTCAAAATGTAAATCACGCACCATCCATAAGATGACACCACCCGAATCTAACGAAGCAAGGATGATTGTCGAGCTAAGCACGAGTCATTCCTTGTGTAGTTGTGTGGAAGGTCAGAGAGTGCCACCTGTGTGTCTTATCGGACGATTTACAGTTTTAGTATATAATTCTTGGTTAGTTGTCGAGCTAAGCACGAGCTAAACAAAAATTATATATTAAGATTGGTGTAAGATAGGGATCAAACATGTCAACCGACATAATGGATGTCAACGGGTCCCGCAAGTGTCTAAGAGTTGTAATATAGATTACAATTGGTAAAATGGTTGCCGGCCTAAATAGCTTCACCACGTGATCCGCGGTAAACCCGTCACGGTGCGAGGTGAAATAAGGTCATTAGCCCTTGTTACAAATAAATTGTTTTGTTTAAAACTATGGGTACTTATTTTAACAAGGATTTCAAACTAATTAAACTACTTTGCTATTTTAGATGGCGTCTTCAAGCAACACCAACACCACCAACCATTTTTCGCTTAGAGTTTTCCTTGAGAAGGAGAAACTAAATGGTAACAACTTCTTGGATTGGTTTAGGCAACTTAAACTTGTCCTACGCCAAGAAGGGAAGATGGTTACCATAGAAGAGGCCCTACCCGAGGCTCCTGCTGCTAATGCCACTCGGGCTATCCGAGACGCTTATGAGAAGTGTGTCAAGGATACTGAGGACATTACTTGCCTTATCCTAAGTACTATGATCCCCGAGCTCCAAAAGCAAATGGATCATTTGAGTGCTTTTGACTTGATCGCTCAGCTTAAGGAAATGTTCCAGCAGCAAGCGAGACAAGAGAGGTTTGAATGTCTCAAGACGGTACTCGGTAGTAAGATGGCCGATGGCGGGAATGTGAGTGCACACGTGTTGCGCATGAAAGCAAACGTGGAGCGCATGGAACGTCTCGGATTTACCATAGGGAGGGAGCTAGCCGTGGATTTGATCCTATGGTCCCTGCCCACTGCGTATGATCAATTCCTTATGAGTTATCATATGCATAGTATGGATAAGTCCATCATGGAGCTTCATGGTATGCTTAAGACAACGGAGTCTAGCATGACCAATAACAAGCCCGCCATTCCAAATCCCGTTCTTTCTATAAGGGAGGGGCGAATCCAGACGAAGAAGAGGACCACTTATACCCCTAAGGGTAAGGGGAAGGGGAAGATTGGCGTTGCCAAGTCTGGCCCCGCTTCGGAGGGTAAAGGCAGGGGGAAGATGGTTCCCCAAGCTAAGACTCCGAACGAAGCGGAATGCTTCTTCTGCGGGAAGAAGGGCCATTGGCGCCGTAACTGTCCAGGGTACCTAGAAGGTCTAAAGAAGCTCAAGGGGTTGAGCATCGCAGGAACTTCCGACTCAGGTACGTACATGATTGAACTCCATCATACTTCTACATCTGGTAGTTGGGTATTAGATACCGGCTATGGCACTCACGTTTGTAATATTGTGCAGGTGCTAAGGACAAGTAGAAGGATGGAGAATGGCGAGCTTGACTTGATTATGGGAAACAAGGAGATTGTCCCGGTCAAGGCTCGAGGAGAAGTTGAATTATCTTTTAATTCCGGTTTTTTCATATTATTATTGAACGTATGCTATTCGCCGCTTGTGGTACGAAACATTATTTCTTTTGACAATGGGGTTATTGTTTGTTTTAAAATGGTATTTGTTATTTTAAAGCTTATCCTTGTCGTGGTATTTATGAAGTAGATGCGTACGTTAGTGATAATTGTTCAATCATGAATATTGATTCAACGTCTGAAAATGATTTAGACAAATTGTCTTTGTGGCATGGTCGACTTGGCCACATAAACAAGACTCGTATCGCCAAGCTCCAAGCGGATGGGATCTTGGAATCATTTGAACGCGAGTCGAATGAAGTATGCGAATCTTGTTTATTAGGCAAGATGACTAAAGCACCCTTTTCCGGCGTGAATGAGAGGGGAAAAGACTTATTGGACATTATACATTCTGATGTGTGTGGTCCGTTTAAGCACATCACAAGAGACAATTCTAGATACTTCGTTACCTTTATAGATGATTATAGTAGGTATGGGTATGTCTACTTGGTTAGACAAAAGTCCGAGACCTTTGAGGTCTTTAAGACTTTCCAAAACGAAGATTAAGATACTTAGATCTGATAGGGGTGGTGAGTATCTTAGTCAAGAGTTTCGTGATCATCTTAAGGGTTGTGGAATTATCTCACAACTTACACCTCCTAGGACGCCACAATTAAATGGTGTCGCCGAGAGGAAGAACCGAACATTGTTAGATATGGTTCGGTCTATGATGAGTCACACCCAAGTGCCTATAAGCCTTTGGGGTTATGATCTTGAAACGGCAACAAGAATCCTTAATCTCGTTCCAACGAAGAAGGTTGAGAAAACACCTTTCGAGATGTGGCATGGGAAACCTCCCGTTCTAGCCTATCTAAAGGTTTGGGGTTGTCAAGCCTACGTACGATGTGAGGTAGATGACAAGTTGGAGCCTCGAGAACAAGGTATTGGATATATATTCTATAAACCTTCCGAGAACAAGGTATTTGTTGCTCGGAGGGCGGTCTTTTTAGAAAGAGAAATAGTATCCAATCAGCATGACGGGATTAAGATTGATCTTGAAGAAGTTCAAGAGTCAGCGGATGAAAAACCTGACGTTGGCACTAGCCAACAACCTAGTGAGGTTGAGCCTGAGCATGACAATGCGGAGACTAACGTAAATCCGTTACCTCCCCGTAGATCCGGTAGAACTCGCCATGAGCCAGAGAGATATGGATTTCTCATATCTGAGGGTGACGAGTTATTGGTGGATCTTAATGAGCCCACCAACTATCGGGAAGCGGCAGCGGGCCACGAGTCTGCTAAATGGAAGGAGGCAATGGATAACGAGATGCAATCCATGGAGGATAACCAGGTTTGGGAATTGGTTGATCCCACACCCGGTTGTAAACCAATAGGGTGTAAGTGGGTCTTCAAGAAGAAGACCGACATGGATGGAAAAGTAAACACTTTCAAAGCCCGACTGGTGGCTAAAGGTTTCACCCAGACACATGGTGTCGACTATGATGAAACTTTCTCCCCAGTGGCCATGTTGAAATCTATTAGGATACTTTTGGCAATCGCCGCATTTCATGATTACGAAATATGGCAAATGGATGTCAAAACCGCCTTCCTTAATGGGAAGCTCTCCAAAGAGGTGTATATGACGCAGCCTGAGGGTTTTGTGCATCCGAAGCATCCTAATAGAGTGTGTAGATTAAAGAAGTCCATTTATGGACTTAAACAAGCATCTCGTAGTTGGAATCTATGCTTTGATGAGAAAATCAAAGAGTTTGGTTTTTCGAAAAGTGTAGACGAGCCATGTGTATACGTTAGGGCTAGTGGGAGCGCCGTTGTTTTCTTAGTCTTGTACGTGGATGATATCCTACTCATTGGTAAAGACATTCCAACCTTGCAAAGTGTCAAAATTTGGCTTGGAAAATGCTTTTCAATCAAAGACTTAGGAGAAGCGGCATACATTCTCGGTATCAAGATCTATAGAGATAGATCTAGAAAGCTTCTCGGGTTGAGTCAAAGTACATACATTGACAAAGTCTTGAAGCGGTTCAAGATGGAGGACTCCAAGAAAGGAAATCTTCCTATGTCGCATGGAGTGGTATTGAGTAAAACTCAATGTCATAGTTCTCAAGAGGAACTAGAAGTAATGAAGTGAGTACCATATGCTTCGTCCGTGGGCTCGATCATGTACGCCATGTTATGTACCCGTCCTGATGTGTTATGTGCTTTGAGCTTGACTAGTAGATATCAGGGAAACCCGGGGCAAGCCCATTGGGTTGCGGTAAAGAACATTCTTAAGTATCTTAGGAGGACTAAAGAGATGTTCTTGATCTTTGGTGGTAAGGAAGAGCTCAAAGTAAAGGGTTACTCTGATGCTAGCTTCCAAACTGATAGGGATGACTGCCGATCACAATCGGGGTTTGTGTTCCTATTGAATGGTGGGGCTATTACTTGGAGAAGTTCAAAGCAAGACACAGTGGCTGATTCTACTACAGAGTCAGAATACATTGCGGCAAGTGAAGCTGCTAAAGAAGCTGTGTGGATAAGGAAGTTCATCCGAGACCTTGGAGTGGTTCCTAGCATATCCGACCCTATTGAGATCTTTTGTGACAATGAGGGTGCGGTGGCCTTGGCGAAGGAACCGAGAGCTCACAAGAGAACGAGGCATATACCTCGTAAGTACCACTTGATTAGAGAGCTGGTTGAAAGTGGTGAAGTCGCTATTAGTAGAGTAACCTCAGAAGGCAATTTGGCCGATCCGTTTACTAAACAATTGTCACAAGCTTCTCATGATTCTCACACTACGGCGATAGGTGTTAGATTTGCTCATGACTTGGTTTAGATTTAGTTTTAATTTATGTTTGGACCATTATGTATTTGGGAACATTAAGCAATAATATTACTAATGTTTGTTTCGATTTTTATAGTAGAGTTCTATGTATACGCGTGTTGCGGTTACTCACATTTAGTCTTTATAGCGTTCTATCTTTGCATGTTTAACTTATTCCCTAGATTGTTTTACAATCTTTAAGTCTCCACAATCGGTCATACTTTGTGGGAAGAAAGTATGAATTAAGATTGAGGTAAAGAATTGGTTTTGATAAAACGTGATTCTTGCCTATACTTGAAAGGGGTTTCAAGTGATTGGAGGAACCGCACCCGAGTTTACTTCATGGTTTTAGTCACAAGTAACTCGGGATGGTAATGGCATTTCATCCTTAAACTAGAGATACATGTGATCCCAAAGCATAGGTCTGCTTTGCTTTGATCGTTTTTTAACGCGGTCCGTAACTGGTTGTTCTAAGGGAAATGATTGGGTAGAGTATTGTCTGTGTGGCGGGACTATGTAGTCGAAAGGTATTTGTTCCTATATGTATAGAGAGAATATCCATGGGCCCCTGGATGATTGAGTGCTAATGTTCATATGCATGGCCATGCTCAAGTTACATTGATGGTGGATCAATGTTAATTTGGTTTGTTGGTCACCACTAATCTAAAATCGAGAAACATAATCGTGACCGATCTGTAGGTTGACTATATTCCATGCCTTGTGTTCACAATGGATGTCACGAACAAAGGGATGTACATGTTCATTTATCTTTAGGACAATCATTTTATGATTGGGGATCTTGTCAAGAGTGGCATACCCTATACTGACTTGGGAGCATAGATGTCTTACTAGAGTCCGCTCTATGTTTGTGTTATTTTTCGTAGTCATGTCACGTGCAAGTGGGAGTCTGTTGGAATATGCCCGCTGACACGAACGAGTTAATGACACTACCGATGAGGTGTAGGCCTATTGGGTCACACACCAAGTATTGATTCCGGCAACCCGATCAAGCAAAAGAGAGGAAAAGGCCAAAATGGGTTTTGGCAGGATGGCACACGGGTCGTGTTCCTGAACACGGGCCGTGTCCAGTCCAACATACACGAGGCGTATTAGCCCAATTCAAGGTCGTGTAGTTTGGGCCTACATGGGCCGTGTAGTGCTTGATAGACACGGACCGTCTTAGCCCCCAATTGGGGCTGTGGACTTTGGGCCTACACGGCCGTGTAGACCTACACGGGCCATGTACGTTCGCTGTAACAGCAGAATTAACAGCCTTAAACACTTGGTTTAATGGGGTTAACTTCTCATAATGATGGTAGACAAAGAGACCACGAGTTATCTGCTCTAGTAGAGGCTTTTGGCTTGGATTTTGGTCTCTTGGTTGACATTAGAACTCTCTCTCTCTCTTGTTCTTGGTGTTCTTGGTGTTCTTGAACACAAGAAGCAAACATACACATACTTGATTGTTGTTTTGGTGGTCATACATCAACTTGCTAGCACTTGGGAATCAAAGAAGCTTGGGGTGGACTTCATTGGAGGAGTTCTTTGTTGGACTCTAAGCCACTTGACTAGGAAGGTTACTTTGTGTTTTGCACCATTGAGGTATAACCTTTCTTCTCATCTTGTTTACATATATAATTTTTAGTTGTAATTCCATTGTTAGATTTTGGTCCATGGGAAGTATTCATTGTTTGGCATCGATTTTTGTTATGTACTTTGCTTCCGTTTCTACTTGATTTTGTCAAACGAATACCTTCAAAGCTGAAGTTCAACGAGAAAGGGCTAAAGCTGAGGCTGCTAGAGCTAAAGCTGAAGCTGATTATTCTGGTCCAAGAGCTGCCCCAATTCCCTACTCAGATGTGGATCTAAGGCATGTTATAAAAGAACACATTTTAATAACAAGACTGAATCAATTACACTGAGTAGAAAAGGATAATTGGTAATCATCAACTTTGTACTAGACAACAAACAAGAAATTGGTCTAGATATGATATGTCTGTACAAGTTGGGATTCTCAGAGCTGAAGACAGTAGCCACAACTATCAAGTAGATGAAAAAGAGTCAAATCAGACAAGAGATAGTTGATGTGCTTAAGACAATCTTCATAAGAATCGATCAGCTAGGTGAGATTCCTGCTGATGAAATTGATACCTTTCTTAATCGAGGCATAGCTGCAAGAGTTAGAGCAGCAAGCCAGTGAGCTAAAAGAGACATCATTTTACAAGTTCCAGAGGAAGTTGAATTCAGAGAGAACACTTATATCACTCAACCTTTGGAAGGATTCTTGTATCTTGATGTGGAAGGTAATCAATGTTTCTTGAAAGTAACAGATCTTCATTTGGCAAATCTGGAATTAATTCTGTACTTGAGAATTCTATGTGATGACTCAATTCAGAACTCGGTATTCAGATATCATCTCAACAAAGAAATCAGATCAAGAAAATCTGAGATGAAAGAAATGCCAGAAGGTGAAGAAATTATGGTTGATGCTATCAAGAAAGCTGCAATTTGGGAACTTAAATGTTCTGATATGTGGTTAGAAGTTGAATATTACGTTGAGTAAATAGATTAGTACTATGTTTTTGTTAGCACTAAGTGTGTAGAAGCTAATCATAAAGATTAAGCTAAAATGTAAATGATATGTTCATAAATACAAAATGAAGTTTGATACGTTCAACTGTTTTATTATTTGATATGTTCAAAAATTATGTTTGATATATTCAAACAGACAGCTTTGTAAGTTTAAGCTGATGATTGATATGTTCAATTGTAAACTGATAAGTTCAGTAATATAAGTTTTGTAAGTTCAGAACTTAAATTTCTTCTGATAAGTTCAGAATCTAAGTACTTGTATATTCAAATACTTAGAATACAAGTCTTACAATAGATTTGTAACATAAATATCTTGTAAGTTCAAGATACGTGAATAAGTATGGATCAGTTCAATACTTATGTCAAGAACTAACTTTGGTCAGTTCCAGAGTGGTTCAACATAATTCTATTAACCTATAACTTATTTGATTCAATGTCTTGTCATCATCAAATAGGGGGAGATTGTTAGTCCCATGTTTAGAATAGTCAGATTTGATGAGACAAACTATCAATATGTATAGATAATAGGTTAAGAGATAGGAATTATGTAAGTCTGTTTTAGACTGACTAGTCAGCTTCAGCTGAGTAGTCAGCGTATAAACAGATATAGAGTTTTCTATGTAAGTACTAGATAACTCAGTGACTTATAAGCTAAGATAGGACTTAAGAATGAAGACTTGAAAATTTGAAGACTTGAAGACTTGAAGATTCAAGAATCCAAGATTCAAGAAGTCAACTTGACAAGGTCAAGACTGAGTATGTCAGCTCAGCGTCAGAAGTCGGTTCAGAATTTAAGTAAGTTCTAAATTCTGTTATAAACTCTCTATATCTACGACATTTAAATTAGGATATCTAAACCTAATTTAAACTATCTATTAGTTGGATAGAAATCTTAAACGAAAATTAATTAGATATGTTCTAATTAAGGAGTTTGTTACGGTTTTAAAAAAAAGATAAGTTCTATCTTTAAACTGCGATTTACTCGTAGATATATCAAGTATAAGTATAAACCTTCTCATGGGTTTTACATAGATGTTCTTACGTGTGTACGAGAACAGATACGCGATACACAACGACGACTGCATAAGTTGCAAGATTGCATAAGTTGCAAAACGTACGTGTGTTCGTGATACTTGATACGCGTGTGTTGCGATAACTTTGTAAGTTCAAAGTTCGAGAGAGTTTTCAAGAGTTCTTGTTAATCAGTTTTAACAAGAATTTCGATCATCAATTAGTTTGTGATTCAAGAGTGTTTAGAGAGAGTTGAGGTTATAATCATTGTAACATCAATTCATCCTGTTGATTTGATTAGAGAGTGATAATAGTTATTGTACTGGTTGATAATTGAATATACATTTGATTATTTTGTTTGATTGTTTAAAGTGTATTCAACCCCCCCTTCTACACTGTATCGGTTGCTTGTTCACCCTCTTTGGGACCAACAATAAGTGATTATTCATCCCTTCACTCACCATATCCATGTGAATGCATGTAATGAAACCCTGTCAACCCCAAAACATTCACGATTATGGTTCTCGATCTAGACTAACTATGACAACAGTACAAGTTGCAAAATTGATCTATTATCAATTCCAGTTGAGCACGACCATGCATTTTGATTGTCATCAGCTTAGTCAATGAGGGGCCCTGGGATATCTCTCTAAAGAAGAACAAATACCTTTGACTACATCGTTCCGTCATAATAACAAGTTCCTGCTTGAAAACATCCATTATAACAGCCAGTTACGAACTACGTTAGAAATCAATCTAAACAAGACCATATCATTAATCAAGAAGCGCATGTATCTCGAGTAAAAGGACAAATAATGTTGTCATCCTAATTTACTCGTGATCATGTCCATGAAGTAAACTCAGGTGTGGGTCCTCCAGTCACTTGATCCATTATCAAGCACAGGCTAGTGTTGCATAACTATGTATTCAATCCATTATGAATACTCTACCAACAACCTGCCTTGATCTTAATTCACTTCTTCCTTCCAATGAAGAACGAATGATCGTGGAGTACTTAGAATAAATAAATTTATTAATGGAAGTATTAAACATGCAAAAATAGAACACAATAATATTTAATGAAAGTAACCGCACTATGCGTATATTAAATCCCCATTTAATAATCATTACAATGAGAAATACATTATTGCTTTAATGTTCTGAAATAAGTACAACTAAAATAAATAAACAAACTCACTAGAAAATCTAATGTCTATAGATTTAGCATGAGAATCATGTTTAGCTTGTGACAGAGGTTTGGTGAGCGGGTCTGCCAAATTCCCCTTTGTCGGTACTCTGGTGACCACAATATCTCCACCCTCGATGACATCACGAATAAAGTTATATTTTCGAGCAATGTGTCTCGTGCGTCGAGGTGTCCTCGGTTCCCTAGCTAGAGTTACTGCACCCTCATTGTCATAAAAGGTCTCAATAGGGTAAGCGATGCTAGGAACAACTCTAAGATCCTGAATGAATTTCTTCATCCAGATAGGTTCCTTGGCGGCCTCGTTTGTAGCAATATACTCTGAATCTGTGGTTGAATTACCACGGTATCTTGCTTGGAACTCCTCCAACTAATAGCCCCACCATTTACTAAGAACACAAACCCCAATTGAGACCGTCAATCGTCCTTGTCAATCTAGAAGCTAGCATCAGAATATCCAGTAACTCTGATCTCCTCCGATCAACCAAACACTAAAAACATCTCTCGAATCTTCTGAATATAATTGAGAATGTTTTCATGTAACATCCTCAACTTAGGCCTAGTTGTAAATTGTACGTACGCGTAAGTGATAAATGTAATAGGAGTATTTGTTTGTAAGACTTTGTGAATTAATTGAGATTAAGTTGATATATGCATATTTCTAAATATGTATTAGTGTATGTGTGTTAAGTATATATAAATATATATATATATATGTAGTTAATTAGAAAAGAATAAAGAAGAAATAGAAAGAAAAGAAGAAAAGGAAAAAGAAAAAGAAAATAAAGATATTTTCTATCCAGAGGCGGTTGCCTCTGGATAAGTTTGAGATTTAGATATATATGTGTGTTGTGTATTTGAATTACAAAGTCAAAAGATCTTAAGAAAAATATATACAAACACACAACTCTCTCTGCTCGTAAGAAGCTCGAAGAAGAAATCTTAGAAGTTTAAATATTTGAGGTTCTAAACCTAAAGCAAGGTTGGTATGATCCTTGTTTTGAAGTTTAAGTAAGATTTCACTTGTTACAAACTAGATACATGGATGTTTTCATGGCTGGAAGTTGTGCCATGATGAAGAACACCATGAATAAGAACATGAAGCTTACTTTAAGTGTGGGTTTATCATGTTCTAATGTTTTAAAAGGTATTAAGTTGTTTATAAGGTTCATATAGATGATATATGAAGCTTATAAGTGTTTAAAGAGTGAAAAATACAAGTTTAGAAATCTGGATTTTTGAAAATGTTAACTGAAAGTAGGATGAAAGTTGATGAAGAAGAAGCTGAAATTCTGGAAAAAACGCGATCGCGGCACGACAGGTATTGGTCGCGGCGCGACGCTATGTAA
Organism: Dittrichia graveolens; assembly: GCA_038502395.1. Lineage (NCBI taxonomy): Eukaryota > Viridiplantae > Streptophyta > Magnoliopsida > Asterales > Asteraceae > Dittrichia > Dittrichia graveolens. Next base: position 41,369,332 of record JARJIL010000003.1, read on the forward strand.
AAATGAACCATGCGACTTTCATTTGGTCCGACCTTCGGATGAATAGTCCGACAGTCGGATGACCCGTCCGACAGTCGGAGAGTTCAAAGTTCCATGGTCCGACTTTCTCATGAACCTTTTCTCATAGTCCGACTTTCTACTTGTCGCGTCGCGACACCTTATATCGTCGCGGCGCGACGAGGCCTTTTCAGCAAGGGTTTGTTTTGCTAACAAGTTCTTGTTGATCAGGTTTTGTACTATTCAAAGTGAGTTTAATAAATGACTTAAGACTATTAAGAAGGCTTTATGAATGTTCTAATAATAGAACTTAGCACGTGCAAACGCTTAACGCGATTGCCGAATGTTTTAGGTGAACTCATCAGCTGATTCAGCACTAAGCAAACGAGCGTTGTAAGCTAATCAGGTGAGTGCCTACTTTCATGAGCATGTACTATGTATATGCAAGGTACTATATATGAATAGCCTTGTGGATTAAGCCCCATAATATCCTAATTCTTTTATGTGTATGTATTGGGTGGTTTTGGCATAAAATGCACACATGCATACATATAAATTGTGTATATATGAATGGGGATTTCAAAGTGTTTGGAATCCTAATGCATATGTACAAGGTTTATTCTCGTGCCTTTAGTTTTTGAATAAACTTAATTGGGATATTGTTTTGTGCATGGTTTGGTGTGGCACACCATGCTTTGTGGTTGTTTCGTTTTCGTGAGCACCGGTTTGAGCCTAGACCTTTGTGTGGTTATTTGGTTGCTTTATTTGTTGTTCATTCATTTGGTGGTTTGTACCACATTTGGTATTTATTTAATCCGGTTTGTAATAATTTATTTATTTGTGGCTTGTACGCCAAAGTATTTATTCTTTGTAATTGTATATTAGCTTAGAATAGATTGTGTGGCTTGCATGCCATTTCTCTTTAAATTATGTATGTAATGAGAATAGAAGACCGGAGGCACCAACGGGAGTCTTGGGAGACGTCTTGGCTACCTCGGATCCGGAGGCGCGGGATCGAGTGGGAGCACGCCACAAAGTCTTGGATTATTTGTCCTTGGTAGACTTAGTTGCTCGGTTAGCTCACCGGGGAACACTTAGGTGGGCTCAAATCGGTTTTTTATGCGTGGTTGTGTAGTTTTATTTATTTGTTTTTCTTGCGTGGTTATAGGATCTTCGCATGCTAGAAAATCTTTTGAAAATAATAAAACTATATAGTTTTCCTTAATTGGTTAACAAACCTCGCTCGCTCACATGATTAACAAACGAATATAAAGTGTTTATGTTCAATTGGTGAAAAATACGTTTTGTCACTTATTTGTTAATCAAAACGCAAATAGGTTTTTAACCGGAAAAACAAAATTCCCGTTTTTCTTAAAAAAAAACTTAAACACTCGCCATCCAAAAGATGACACCACCCGAATCTAATGAAGCATGGAACAATTGTCGAGCTTAGCACGAGTTGTTCCATGTGGACTTGTATGGAAGGTGCGTGTGGCGTCTTGAAATCTTTGGTTGTCGAGCTTAGCACGAGCCAATTATTGTCAAGGGCGTCATCGTGTATCTTGTTGGACGATTTGCAATTCCAATTTAATACGCCTTGATAATTGTCGTGCCTATACCCAGTTATCAAAGCGGCTTATTGAGGAATCCGTGTGGGAAGGGATCAAACATGCCAAACCGGTGCTATGAGTACCGAAGGATCCCGCAAGTGCCTAAGAGTTGTAATCACGGATTGCAATTGGTAAAGCGTTTACCGGCCTAAATGCCTTCACGAAGTGATCCGCGGTAAACCCGTTATGTAGTGAAGTTATGTTGGGTTCTTAGCCCTTGTTAAATTTAAGTGTTAAACTATTGGGTAATTATTTAACAAGGATTAAAATATGTCGAACTAACCTTTTGTGTGCTTTGCCTTCTTTTAGATGGCATCTACAAGCAACACCGTGACACACATTTCACTCCGTCCTTTTTTGGAGAAAGAGAAACTCATAGGCGTAAACTTCATGGATTGGCTTAGGCAATTGAGAATTGTCTTGCGCCATGAAAGAAAGTTGTACGTCCTAAAGGAACCTCTTCCAGAGGCTCCTGCTACCACCGCTACGCGGGCCATTAAGGATGCTTATGAGAAGCGCCTTAAAGACACTAATGAGGTGACTTGCCTCATGTTGATGACCATGAGTTCTGAATTGCAAAGGCAATTCGAGGACGTTGGTGCGTTTGACATGATCACGCAGCTGAAGGAAATGTTCTAGCAGCAAGCGAGGCAAGAACTCTACGAGTGTGTCAAGGCCTTTGAGGGTGTAGGATGTAGGAGGGCAGGAACGTGAGCTCCCACGTGCTTCGTATGAAGCAATACGTGGACTAGCTCGAGAGGTTGGGCATTCCTATGCGGAAAGAGTTGGCTACGGAGATAATCCTCCAATCTTTGCCTCAAGCATATGGTCCGTTCATTGTGAACTACCATATGCATAATATGGATAAGTCGATGGAGTTGCACGGCATGTTGAAGACCGCCGAGTCTAACATGGCCAAGTCAAAGCCATCGACCTCCACACCCGTCCTAGCCATCCATGAGGGTGGTGCTAAGAGGAAGCGGCCCGCTTCAAGCTCCAAGGGAAAAGGGAAAGGGAAGGCGAAGGTGGCAACACCCAAGCCCAAACCACTCCAGGCGCCGGAGCAGAAGGGGAAGGAACCCGCTCCTATAGCCCCCTCACCGGAAGAGGCCACCTGCTTCTTCTACGGGGAGAAGGGACACTACCGGCGTAGTTGCCCCAAGTACACAGAGGAGCTCAAGAGGCTTCGCGCCAAGGGACAAGGCGCCTCCGGTACGTATATGATTGAACTCCATAACACTTCTACTTCTAACGCTTGGGTCTTGGACACCGGGTGTGGTACTCACATAGTTAATAATGTGCAGGTACTAAGAAGAAGTAGGGACTTGGTTGATGGGGAGCTGTATCTCATCATGGGAAACAAGGTGGTTGTCCCGGTTGAGAAGATAGGGAGCGTGGACCTTGCCTTTCCATCCGGCTTATCTATTACTTTATTAAATGTATCTTATTCGCCCTGCGTGGCAAGAAACATTTTATCATTTTATGCACTTGTTGACGATGGATTTGACTTTAATTTCTCTAATGGAATTATTTCATGCTTTAAAAATGATTTATTTTATTTTAAAGCACATCCATGTCGTGGCATATATGAGACAAGCATATGCTTGCAAAGTAATAGATCAATCATGAATGTTGGTTCAAAATCCAAATGTGATTTGGATAAGTTATCTTTATGGTATGGTCGTTTAGGCCACATAAACAAGAAACGCATCGCCAAGCTCCAAGCGGATAGGATCTTGAAATCATTTGACCATGGGTTGGATGATGTATGCGAATCTTGCTTGTTGGGAAAAATGACCAAAGCACCCTTCACCGGCGTTTGTGAGAGGGGCAAAGACTTGTTGGATATCGTTGACACGGATGTGTGTGGTTCGTTCAAGCATGTCACTAGGGATAACTCAAGGTACTTCGTAACCTTTACCGATGATTTTAGTAGGTATGGGTATGTATACTTGGTGAGACAAAAGTCGGAAACCTTTGAGGTTTTCAAGACTTTCAAAAACGAAGTTGAGAACCAATTGGGTAAACGAATTAAGATGCTCAGATTGGATCATGGTGGTGAGTATCTATGTTCGGAATTCCGTGACTATCTAAAAGATTGTGGAATTGTTTCGCAATTGACACCTCCTAGGACACCACAATTAAATGGTGTCGCCGAGAGGAGGAACCGAACATTATTAGATATGGTTCGGTGTATGATGAGTCGTACGGATGTACCCATTAGCTTTTAGGGCAATGCATTGGAAACGGCCGTTAGAATTCTTAACCTCGTACCAACTAAGAAGGTCAAGAAGACACCCTTTGAGATGTGGCATGGAAAGGTTCTATCGCTCTCATATCTAAAGGTTTGGGGTTGTCCTGCCTACGTGAGACGTGAGGTGGAGGACAAATTGAAACCCCGAGCAGAGAGGTGTTTGTTCATTGGATACCCTGCCGGGTCTATGGGATATTTGTTTTACAAACCGTCCGAGAACAAGGTATTTGTTGCTCGGGGGCCGTCTTTCTTGAAAGGGAGATGCTATCCAAAGACGCTAGTGGGAGAAAGGTAGATCTTGAAGAGATTCAAGAACCCTCCAATGACCAACCTGAAGTTGGCACTAGTTCACAAGATGATTCTCAGCACGGCGCTGCTGGAGAAACTGACACGGATCCTTTACCTCTTAGAAGATCCGGTAGGAGTCGCAACGAGCCAGAGAGATATGGGTTTTTCATGTCTGAGGGCTGCGACCTAGTGGTGGATCATGATGTGTTGGAGATCTGCCTACTGACACACGTATGCCGGTATCACTGCTAATGAAGCGCGAGCCTATTGGGTCACACGCCAAGGATTGATACCGACAGCTTTATGTGGATGGACAAAGTCAAAGAATCAAAAGTGTTTTGATTCGGGGCTTCACGACCGTGAAGGGTGCTCCACGGGTCGTGAAGCAGGCTGCCCTAACGATTGTTCGACGGCCGCCACGCGTCGTGACGCCTTTAGGCTTCACGGCCCGTGACGAGGTCGTGAGGGATCGTGAAGGAGATGCCCTCACGAGTCTCGACCGGGCGGCACGGCTCGTGGAGTTCTACGTCCCCTCGTGGCGCGCTTAGGTTTCACGGCCCGTGAGAGCCCGTGAAGGGTCGTGAAGAGGGTAGCTGCAGTGACAGTTGTGTTTTATTGGACCATTTGATGGTCCAATCAAAACCTATGCTTTATGGCTGGGTTTTTGAGGTTAGATGCTGGTAATTGAGGAAAGGAGACCAAAAAGAACACAACAAGAACTTTCTCTCTACTACAATTCTCTCTTAGTATCATGTTAGAATGCTACATACACTAAGATGATCTTGAGTGTTTATGTGAGGCTTTCATGGTGCAAGAGGAGATCTACATGGGCTTTTCCAGATGGTGAAGTCATTCTAGGATGTTCATCTATGGCTCACTAGCATTTGGGGATCAAGCTTCTCTTGGTGTGGACTAGCAATGGAGGAGGAAGCCTTTTGTTTCCTCAATTTCATCCCACCTTTGAAGATCTCGATTTACAGCCATGGTAAGGAGGTATATTCTTCCACCTTCTTCTTGTTCTTTAGTTTCAATTTGCTTTGTAGTGTAATCCACCATTGGAACTAGTCGTGGGCTTTGTGTGTGCTTTTGTTTTTTGTCTTGCATGCTACTTTCTTGTTTGCTTCCGCTGCGTTTGTGCCCACCACAAGATCCAACAGTGGTATCAGAGCCATCTCTACAAAGAAATTGCACTTTGATGGCTTGAAAACCGAAAATGGACATTCTGTCCATATGAGCTTCACGGGCCGTGGAGGTTTTGGCTTCACGGGTCGTGAAGCCTACACGACCGGCTTCATGGGGTGTCGCTCGTGAAAGGTTTTGACTGTGTCAGAGTCGTGGAGCTCATGGGCTTCACGGGCCGTTAGGGCCCGTGAAGGCTTCTGGGCCGTGAAGGTCTCGTGAACAGTGTTTTTATCCTTGTTTTTAAAAAGAAATAAATTTTCGGTTTTAGCACCTTGTGATTCTGTTTTTCCAGAATCTGTCCTTGTTGTTTGGACATTCGAAAAGCCCCGTTTATGTGTCTTGATTCGTATATTTATATGTATTGGGTGGTTTTGGCATAAAATGCACACATGCATATACTTATATTGTGTATATATGAATATGTGTTCTCAAAGTGTTTGGGATACTAATGCATATGTACAAGGATTGTTCCTTTTGTGCCTTGAGTGCTTTGCTTGTTTGAACAATCTTAATTGAGATACATTTTGCATGGTTTTGTTGTGGCACACCATGTTTTGTTTGTGGTTGTTGTTGTGTCCGGTAACGCCTTGCCCGTTAGACCTATGTGTTGGTTGTTTGGTTGTTTATTTATGTATTCATTCATTTGGTGACTTTTAGTCACAATGGTTTGTAATAATATTTAATTCGGTTTGTAAATTTGTAAATTTATTTATGGCTTGCATGCCATTGCTTTCCTTTGTACTTCTTGTAAGTAGTTTAGAATAGCAATCGCGGCTTGCACACCGTTTCTTTTCAAATTGTTTGTAATTGTGAAAAGAAGACCGAAGACAACCATCGAGAGTCGTGGAGAGACGTCTCAGCTATATTGGATCTGGTGGATCATTTGGAGATGACGGATTCAATGGGAGCACTTCCGGCGAGGCCATTTGGTTGTCCTTAGTTTGGCCTTGCTCTCTCCGTTTGGCTCACGGGGAGGGCGCATAGGGTTTAGGGGCGTGTTACCGGATATTTGCTTTGTGCGTGGTTGTGATTTGTTTTGTTATTTTCTTGCGTGGTTGTTAGGATCTTCGCATGCTAGAAAACTTTTCAAAATAATAAAATCACAAGAGTTGTTAAATTGTTTAACAAACCCCGCGCGCTCACGATTAACAAATAAATATAAATTGGTTTATATTAAAGTGAAAAATGCGTTTTGTCACTTGTTTGTTAATCAACTTGAAAAGAGGTTTTTTAAACCGGAAAGACAAAAGTCCCGTTTTTCTCAAACGTAAATCACACGCCACCCGTAAGATGACACCACCCGAATCTAGTGATGCATGGGATGATTGTCGAGCTAAGCACGAGTTGTTCCATGTGGATCTGTGTGGAAGGTGAGTGTGGCGACTTGAAATTATTGGTTGTCGAGCTTAGCACGAGCCAATGATTGTCAAGGGTGTCACCGTGTATCTTGACGGACGATTTACAATTCCAACTTAATACGCCTTGGTAATTGTCGTGCCTATACCGAGTTGCCAAAGCGGCTTAACGAGGAATTGGTGTGAGAAGGGATCAAACATGCCAAACCGACACTATGAGTGTTGATGGATCCCGCAAGTGTCTAAGAGTTGTAATCTCGGATTGCAATTGGTAAAGCGTTTACCGGCCTAAATAACTTCATGAAGTGATCCGCGGCAAACCCGTCATGTAGTGAAGTGAAATAAGGTTCTTAGCCCTTGTTAAGATAATTGGTTTTCTTAAAACTAAATGGGTAATTATCGTAACGAGGATTGTATCAAAACTAACTAAAACGTGTATTCTTATATCTTTTATTGGCAAACGTTAATGACACCGCTTCAACTTAAAACTCCGTTCGTTCCTAAAGAAGGTGAGACTCACTAATGTGGACTTTGTGGACTAGGATTGGTTGTTGAGGATTGTCTTCCACCATGAGTCAAAGTTGCACATTATAGAGAAATCCCTTCTAGAGCCAAAATGCTACCAACGCGACCTAGACCTCTATATGCATGTAAAAGTGCATCGTGGCCTTGATCGGTTGAAGGATACATGAAGGCGGGAATATTAGTGTCCATATCCTTGAGATGAAGGAGTATGTGGACCTAAAGGAGAGGCATGGATTCGCCATAGGGAGGGAGCTTGTGGTGAATGAAAATTCTCCAAAGTCCCTGCCCACGTGATGTAAATAGTTCATTGTGAACTATCACATGCATAATGTGGAAAAGTCCTTGAATTATGGCATGTTATGGACTCCTAAGTCCTGCATGGCCAAAGTATGACTCGCCTCACCAACTCCTGCTAACATTATAAAGGAACAAGAAACCGAGAAGAAGAAATTGACCTCAAGTGGAAAGTTTGGTTTTACCAAACATACCATATATGTGAAGTCAGAGGGCAATGATCTTGTGCCTCAAGATAAGACTCCACAAGGGGTAATTTGCTACTTCCGCGGAAAGATTGGAAAATTGGCGCCACCACGCCTGCCCTATGAGCCTGAAAGAGCTAAAATCACTTATGAGTTAGAGAAATTAGCTCTTTGACTTCAGGAACATTCATGATCAAACTCCATTGCTCTTCTACTTCTAAAGGCTAGGTTTTAAACGCTAGCAATAACGCTCACGTTTGTCACAAATTTGTTTGTTACAAAGTGAAGGTGTTAAAAGAGAAGTAGGCGGATCAGGCATGGAGAGTTTGAATTCAAAAAGGGAAACATAGTTGTTGTCCCTATTGAGAGGATTGGAAGTTTGTATCTTGCCTTTCCTTCCAGCTATTCTATTACTTTATTGGATGTATGTTTATGCCATGTATGGCTAGAAACATTATATCTAAACGCCTTTGTTGACGATGGATATTACTTTGACTTTTGAAATTAGTGGTGATTTATTTCTAAGTTTATCCATGTCGTGGCATTTAAAATAAGCTTATGCTTAAGGAATAATAAAACGATCATAAATGTATTGATAAGTTATCCTTATGTTGAAGTCGATTTAGCTATATGAACAAGACTTGCTTCACCAAGATCCGTGAGGTTTAGGAACATGGAACCCTTTGACCATGGGTCAAATGTTGAATGCATATCTTGTTTATTAGGTTAAATGACTTAAACATCCTTCACTTGAGTATGTGAGAGGATTGAAAGCTTGTTGGATTTCGTTCACACTTTTAGTGTGTTGACCGTTCAAGCAAACATTAAGGAGTAACTTTAGATACCTTGTTACCTTTACCGGTGATGGTAGAAGGGATGGTAAGTCTATTTTAATGGACTAGTTTTGAAACCTTATAGGTGTTCAAAACTCACCATAACGAGGTACATGATAGAGAGGGCAATGCAACTATGACACTCGAATCTAGTTAAGATGTTGAGTACCTTAGTTTTATATTATGTGACTATCATAAGCATTATGGGATTGTCTCACAATTCATTCCTCTTAAGACACATTGTTACATGTGGTCATCTAAAGGAGGAACCGGACATTTTGATATGGTCCGACAAATGATAGGTTACACTTTTATGTCCAAAATTGTTTTGGGTCATTCTCCAAATGGTGGGCAGAAGTTCTAAATCTTATAAACAACAAAGATGGCCATGTTGTTTGCCTTAGAGGATATGACAAAAGGAGGATCCTTGTTTGTCTATTCCAAAGTCTGGATTGTCTAGCCTACGTTTAGACGTGAGGTGGAGGAACCCATGATCTAGAGGTATTTACTCCATTAGGTACTCTACTAAGACCATGGGATATTTGTCTTGACAAACCTTGTGAGAACTTGTAAGTTGCTCAAAGGTAGAGTCTCTTAAGAAATTAATATCCATGGATGCTAGTGAGAGTAAAGTATACCTTGAATGGAAGAACCTGATGTTGACACTAGAATCCAATCAGAAATGATTGAAACTCGGCATGGCAATGCTGGAGAACCTGGCATTAAATCATTACCTCTTGGTAGAAGTTGTCATAAGACCAGAAAGATATAACTCGTTATATCTGAGGAAGACAACTTAATGATGATTCATGATGAATGCGTCAACTACCGGAAAGCGTAGTGGGCTTGGAGTCCGCTAGGAGAAAGGAGGAAATGATAAGATGAGATGCTATCCATGATGGATATCCAAGGTTTCGACTTGGTTGATCCTACACCTGGGTGTGAACCCGCGAGGTGTGATTGGTTATTTGAGGAAATAGACCAAACATGGATAAGTTTGTAGACTACTTCAAATACTGACTGGTAGGAATGGTTTCACGATGATTGACCATGAGGAAGGTATCATCTAGAGACATTCTCCCGGTGGTTATGTTGAAGTCCACACGAATACTTATTTTATAAGTGCCTTTTAGGCTATATTGGATAGAAGTGAAGACTATATTCCTTAATAGGAAGTTCTGAGGAAATGCTCACAACATTTTCGAGGGTCTTTCACTATCAATAAGTGTCCTAATGAAATCTACAAACCCTAAGTAGTCCACTTGTGGACTTATGTTGCCATCTCAATGTTAGAATCTTTGCGTTGATATGAAAATCATTTGTTTGAGTTTTGAAATAGCAATGATGAAACATGGAAGAATGCCAGAGCTAGTGGGAGCATTTTGTAATCCTATTTTAAATATGTCTAGTACATACATCATGTTGGAGATAATGTCCTGATTTCGCTTGAAAAGCTTAAATCAAGAATTATGCATCCATAACGATTATAGGATATACAAAACCTATGGAAGGAGTTAAAGAAATATTGAAATATGTTCTTATTGATCTATAGTAAGAAGCAACATAGAATAAATTGTTATTCAAATGCTTGCTTATATATTTCTTAGGATAACTGCCGATCTTTATCGGGGTTCGTGATCCTACTAAATATGGTGTTAATAAGTATGTTTCTCAAAGCATCGCTGACTCTATTGGGATCTTATGAGACAATGAGAGTACGATGGCTTTTGAAAGATAACCTTTATCTCAAGCATCCTTGGTCTTATTGAGTTCTGATGAATCAATGAAGGTGCGATAGCTTGACAAAAGACCGTTATCTCACCAACGCACACTTTTGAGTGATTGGTTGAGGTAGAGATATGGTCATCTTACGAATACACACGGATAGCATGGTGGCGGATCCGTTTTGCTAAAGCCGTAGTTGCAAGATAGTGATGATTGTCATACTAGTGCTTGAAAAGACTTGGCTTGAGTTTGTTTTAGTTAAAATTTTGATATGCTGATTTTGGGAACGTCAAGCAACATTGTGCTTCTGCTAGTATCGATTATCAAATGGGGATTTGTTAATACGCGTGTAGCGGGTACTCTCAGTTGCCTTTATTGTGTTCCATCTTAGCATGTTTACCACTTCCCTGAATGTTTTACATTCTAAATGTCCACAGTCAGTCACTCTTCGCCGGAAGGAAGTTTGAACGAAGACTGAGGGAAAGGGTTGGTCGTGTATTCAATGGTGATTGGATACAAGAGACGCAACACTTTACCTATACTTGAAAAGAGTTTCAAGTGATTGGACGACCCACACCTGAGTTTGCTTCATGGTACATGTCAAGAGTAACTCAGGATGATAATATCATTTCGTCCTTAGACCGGAGATACATGTGTTTCCACGACATTGGTCTGCCTTGTTCTGATTGCTTTCAAACGCAGTCCGTAACTGGTTGCTATAAAGGAGGCTTTTGGGCAAAGTATTGCCAATGTAATGGCGCAATGTATTCGAAGGAATTTGTTCCTGTGTTTAGAGAGATATCTATGGGCCCCTCAATGATTGGGCACTGACACCAAAATGCACGGCCGTGCACATGCTTGCAATGATAGTTGATCAGTTGCAACTTGCATATTTTGGTCACCACCAATCTTGATCGAGAAACATAATCGTGAACGATCGGAGAATGACTTTGCACCATGTCTCGTGTTCACCCGGATATCGCGAACAATAGGATGATTGATCACTTATCTATAGGACCTTTTCAAACCCATTTGGATTGTGATTAGGTACTTGTCAGGGATGACATACCTCGTGTTGATTTGGGGGCAGGGATGTCTTGCTAGAGGCCGCTCCCTGTCTGTGATGCTTTTGGGTACGGTGTGTCATGTGCAAGTGGGAGTTTGTTGGAGATCTGCCCACTGACACACGTATGCCGGTATCACTGCTAATGAAGCGCGAGCCTATTGGGTCACACGCCAAGGATTGATCCCGACAGCTTTATGTGGATGGAGAAAGTCAAAGAATCAAAAGTGTTTTAATTCGCGGCTTCACGACCGTGAAGGGTGCTCCACGGGTCATGAAGCAGGCTGCCCTAACGATTGTTCGACGGCCGCCACGCGTTGTGACGCCTTTGGGCTTCACGGCCCGTGACGAGGTCGTGAGGGGTCGTGAAGGAGATGTCCTCACGAGTCTTGACCGGGCGGCACGGCTCGTGGAGTTCTAGGTCCCCTCGTGGCGCGCTTAGGCTTCACGGCCCGTAAGAGCCCGTGAGGGGTCGTGAAGAGGGTAGCTGCAGTGACAGTTGTGTTTTATTGGACCATTTGATGGTCCAATCAAAACCTATGCTTTATGGCCGGGTTTTTGAGGTTAGATGCTAGTCATTGAGGAAATGAGACCAAAAAAAACACAACAAGAACTTTCTCTCTACTACAATTCTCTCTTGGTATCATGTTAGAATGCTACATACACTAAGATGATCTTGAGTGTTCATGTGAGGCTGTCATGGTGCAAGAGGAGATCTACATGGGCTGTTCCAGATGGTGAAGTCATTCTAGGATGTTCATCTATGGCTCACTAGCATTTGGGGATCAAGCTTCTCTTGGTGTGGACTAGCAATGGAGGAGGAAGCCTTTTGTTTCCTCAATTTCATCCCACCTTTGAAGATCTCGATTTACAGCCATGGTAAGGAGGTATATTCTTCCTCCTTCTTGTTCTTTAGTTGCAATTTGCTTTGTAGTGTATTCCACCATTGGAACTAGTCGTGGGCTTTGTGTGTGCTTTTGTTTTTTGTCTTGCATGCTACTTTCTTGTTTGCTTCCGCTGCGTTTGTGCCCACCACGAGATCCAACATGATGAACCATCATCTTATCGGAATGCCGTGGTGGGCCCTGTTTTCGCTAGGTGGAAAGAGGCTATGGAGTCCGAGATGCAATCTATGTCGGATAACCAAGTTTGGGATTTGGTAGATCCGGTGCCCAGGTGTAGACCCGTAGGGTGCAAATGGATCTTTAAGAGAAAGACCGGCATAGATGGAGAGGTAGACACCTTCAAAGCCCGACTGGTGGCTAAGGGTTTCACGCAAACTCATGGTGTAGACTATGATGAAACCTTTTCCCCGGTGGCTATGTTGAAGTCTATCCGGATACTTATGGAAATTGCCGCATTTCATGATTATGAGATTTGGCAAATGGATGTAAAAACCGCGTTCCTTAATGGGACACTAAGCGAGGATGTCTATATGACTCAACCCGAGGGTTTTGTACGTGCCAAGCATCCGGATAAAGTCTGCAAGCTTAAGAAGTCCATTTATGGACTTAAGCAAGCATCGCGCAGTTGGAACCTGTGCTTTGATGAGAAAGTCAAAGAATTTGGCTTTTCGAAAAGCAAGGATGAGCCATGCGTATATGTCAGGGCTAGTGGGAGCATAGTTGTGTTCCTAGTCTTGTATGTCGATGACATACTCCTCATTGGAAACGATGTCCCGACCCTTCAAGGTGTAAAAACTTGGTTAGGGAATTGTTTTTCAATGAAGGATCTAGGAGACGCGACTTATATTCTTGGGATCAAAATCTATAGAGATAGATCCAAGAGGGTTATTGGGCTTAGCCAAAGTACATATGTTGACAAAGTCCTAAAGCGGTTTAGGATGGAAGACTCCAAGAAGGGGTTCGAATGTCATATAGTTTGGTATTGAGTAAGACTCAATCCCCTAGTTCCCCAGAGGAACGGGAAGTAATAAAGCGAGTGCCATATGCTTCGGCTGTGGGCTCGATCATGTACGCCATGCTATGTACGAGGCCTGATGTATCGTGTGCCTTGAGCATGACGAGTAAATATCAAGTCAACCCTGGCGAAGCTCATTGGAGGGCGGTGAAGAGCATTCTCAAGTATCTTCAGAGGACTAAGGAGATGTTCTTAGTGTACGGAGGTGAGGAAGAGCTTAGAGTAAAGGGTTACTCTGATGCAAGCTTCCAAACCGATAGGGATGACTGCCGATCACAATCGGGGTTCGTGTTCCTATTAAACGGCGGTGCTATATCCTGGAGGAGCTCCAAGCAAGACACAGTGGCCGATTCCACGACCGAGTCGGAATACATTGCGGCCAGTGAAGCTGCTAAGGAGGCCATATGGATGAGAAAATTTCTGCTTGATCTGGGAGTGGTTCCAAGCATCAGCGACCCTGTTGAGATCTTCTGTGACAACAAGGGTGCTGTTGCTTTAGTTACCGAGGTCTTATCGACACACGAGGCATATTCCGCGGAAATATCATTTTATCCGGGACGTGGTCGAAAATGGAGACATCGTCATCAGCAAAGTACACACGGATAGCAATTTGGCCGATCCATTCACTAAACCGTTGTCGCAAGCCAAGCACGATGCCCACACACGTGCTATTGGGATTAGATTTGCTAGTGACTTGGTTTGAGTTGCATATTGGTTATTGTATTCGATGTATTTACTATGTTATTGGGAACATTAAGCAATATTGTATTTTTTGAATGTATTGATTATTAAATGGAGATTTAATGATACGCGTGTAGCGAATACTTTCTTTAAATCATTATTGTGTTCCAACTTTGCATGTTTTATCACTTCCTTAAATGTTTTACATTCTAAACAGTCCACGATCGGTCATTCTTCAAGGAAGGAAGTATGAACGAAGATCGAGGGAAATGATTGGTCATAGTATTCAATAGGAATTGAATACAAGGGACGCAATATTTCGCCTATACTTGAAAAGAGTTTCAAGTGATTGGACGACCCACACCTGATCTTACTTCATGGTACATGTCAAGAGTAAATCAGGATGATAATATCTTTTATCCTTAGACCGGAGATGCATGTGTTTCACTATTTTGGTTTGCTTTATTCTGACTGCTTTCAAACGTAGACCGTAACTGGCTATTATAAAGGAGGTATTTGGGTAAAGTATTGCCATTGTATTGGAGGAAATGTAGTCGAAGGAATTTGTTCCTCTGTAAAGAGAGATATCCCTGGGCCCCTCGACGATTGGGCGCTGACACCAAAACTGTATGGCCATGCTCGAGTTTGCAATGATTTTTGATCAGTTGCAACTCACCTTTTGGTCACCACTAATCTTGATCGAGAAACATAATTGTGAACGATCGGAGAATGACTTTGTACCATGTCTCGTGTTCACTTGGATATCGTGAACAATAGGATAATTGATCACTTATCTATAGGACCATGTCAAACTCTTTTAGTTTATCATGGTACTTGTCAAGGATGACATACCCCATGTTTTGTTGGGGGCAGGGATACCTTGCTAGAGGCCGCTCCCTGTCTGTGGTGCCCATGGATACGGTGTGTCATGTGCAAGTGGGAGTTTGTTGGAATCTGCCCACCGACACACGTAGGCCAGCATCACTGCCACTGAAGCGCGGGCCTATTGGGTCACACGCCAAGTTTCAATCTCGACAGCCTACTATAAGAAGAAAGAGTCAAAATGGTCAAATTCCAGTTGACGTAGGCTTCACGACCGTGAAGGATGCTCCACGGGTCGTGAAGCAGCTTGTGTCCACGAGTCCTGTCGTGGGCCGCATGGTTCGTGAAACCCTAGGGCTTCCCGACCCTACACGGCCCGTGAAGGAGGTCGTGAAGGCACAACCCTCACGATTCTTGCGCAGGGCGGCACGGCTCGTGGAGGATTAATGGCCGGTCGTGGCGCATTTATCCTTCACGGCCCGTGAGAGCCCGTGAAGAAGTCGTGAAGGCAGAATTCTAAGTGACACTTGTGTTTGGTTGGACCATTTGGTTGGTCCAATGATGGTGTGCCACTTAGGTCCGACTCTGGGTTCTTTGAACAGATAGAATGCTTATAAAAGAGGTCCTTTTGGTGCATTCTATACTCTTGGTCATTTTGTGCATTACACACATATTGTAAGTTCTTCCATAGAGAGAGAGAGCAAGAACAAGTGAAGGTGGTAACTGCACAAGTGGTTACAAGGCTGTTCCAGAATCAAACCCTCAAGTGTTGGTGGTTTGGTGGCTTGCTAGTACAAGGAGAAAGAAGGTTAGCTTGGTGTGGACTTCTTTGGTGCTTGATGCCTTTTGTCTCAAGAGATCATCCCAAATCTCCAAGTTGTTCCAGAATTATCAAAGTCTTCAAGGGTATGGATTTCTTACCTTCTTCTCTTTGTGTTTGTTTTTGGTCGCATGTATGTTCTTACAAGTTTTCACCACCATTGGGAAATCATGGGATCCTTTTGTGTGTTTTTGTTGCTTCCGTTGCGTGCATTGATCCCTATGGATTCCCAACAAAGAAGTCGTGCCAAAGACTGCATTTCGAACTCGTTATGGTCACTACGAATTTTTGGTTATGCCGTTCGGCTTAACCAATGCCCCTGCCGTCTTCATGGATCTGTTGGATCGGGTTTGTCGTCCGTTTCTTGACAGATCTGTGATTGTGTTTATTGATGATATTCTTGTGTATTCGAAGACGGAAGCTGATCACGAGCTTCATCTTCATCAGGTTCTCGAGACGTTAAAGCGAGAACAGTTGTATGCTAAGTTGTCTAAGTGTGAATTCTGGCGTAAGGAAGTTCATTTCCTCGGCCATGTTATATGTCACGACGGTGTTAAAGTAGACCCAGCTAAGGTGGAGGTTGTGATGAATTGGGGAGTTCCTCGGACTCCTTCTGAAATTAAAAGTTCCTTGGCTTGGCTGGCTACTATCGGTGGTTTATCCGCGATTTCTCGAAGCTTGCGGGTCCGTTGACCAAACTAACTCGCAAGGATGTTGCCTTTGTTTGGCCGGAAGCTCAAGAAGAAGCTTTCCAGACCTTGAAACGATTGTTATGTGAAGCTCCAATCCTTACTCTGCCTGAGGGTTCGGAGGACTTCACAGTATATTGTGATGCATCGTATGCGGGTTTGGGTTGCGTCCTAATGCAACGTGATAAAGTGATTGCCTATGCTTCTAGGCAGTTAAAATCACACGAGCGGAACTACCCAACCCATGATTTGGAGCTGGCTGTCGTTGTCTTTGCACTGAAGCTGTGGAGACATTATCTTTATGGCACAAAGTGTGTGATTTGCACAGATCACAAGAGTCTTCAATACGTGTTTACTCAGAAAGAACTCAACATGCGGCAACGCCGTTGGTTGGAGTAAATAAAAGACTATGATTGTGAGATCCGTTACCATCCTGTCAAGGCCAATGTTGTAGCGGACGCTTTGAGCCGTAATGGACCGACAACTGAAGCTAAGTTTATGAAGATTGCGATTGTCTCAGATTTGATTGCTAGATTGAAAGAAGCTCAGCAGACGGCATTGCAAGAAGAAAATCTGAAGGCTGAGACAATGAAGAACTTAAAGGATCAGCTTACTGAAGATAATCGTGGGTTGAAGACTTTTCAATTTAGGATTTGGGTACCTTCTGTTGGAGGTAACTGTGAGCTGATTCTGCAAGAAGCCCATAAGTCCAGATTATCTGTCCATCCGGGAATTACGAAAATGTACCTCGACTTGATGATGCTTTACTGGTGGCCAACTCTGAAGAAAGACATCGCTTCATTCGTGGAGAGATGTCAGATCTGCGCGCAAGTGAAAACGGAGCACCAGAGACCTTATGGTAATCTGCAGTAGTTGGATATTCCAGAGTGGAAATGGGATAATATCACGATGGATTTCGTGACGAAGCTACCAAGGACGTCCAGAGGGCACGACATGAGGTTGATCGACTAACGAAGAGTGCTAATTTCTTGGCAACGAACGAGTCTGCTTCGCTGACCCGTTTAGCCCAGTTGTATATTGATGAGATTGTGTCACGTCACGGTCTTCCATGTTCTATTGTATCTGATCGTGACTCTCGGTTTGTCTCAAATTTTTAGCAGAGTCTGCACCGCGACCTTGGCACTCGTGTTCATCTGAGCACCGCCTATCATCCGCAGACTGATGGACAATCTGAACGTACGATACAGACGTTAGAAGATATGCTTCGTGCCTGTGTACTCGAATTTGGTGGATCGTGGGATTCTCATCTCCCATTGATTGAATTTTCTTATAACAATTCATATCATTCCAGCATTGGAATGCCACCATACGAGATGCTTTACGGAAGACGATGTCGCACTCCGACCTGTTGGTTGGAGCCTAGCGAGAAGCAGTTCGCTTGACCGGAAATCGTCTAGATTACTTCTGATAAAGTGAATGTGGTTCTAGAAAAGCTAAAAGCAGCTTGGGATCGACAGAAGATGTATGCGGATCCGAAGCGTCGTCCCGCTACATTCGAAGTCGGTGACCGTGTGTTCTTAAAGGTTTTTCCTTGGAAAGGCGTCATTCGTTTCGGGCGCAAGGGGAAGCTATGTCCACGATTCATTGGCCCATTCAAGATTATACGCAAGGTGAATGATCAGACGGTGACTCTAGAGCTGCCGCCTGAGCTATCTGGAATACATGACACCTTTAACGTGTGCTACTTACGCAAGTGCCACGTTGAGGAAGAACAGATCATTCCTTTGCAGGAATTGGGAGTCGACTCTTCCAAGCGACTAGTTGAAGAACCCGTTGAGATTCTTGACACGAAGGTCAAGAAGCTACGTAAGAAGATGATCAAGCTAGTCCTTGTGAAGTTGAAGCACAACTTAGGTCCAAACCTGACGTGGGAAGTTGAGGACGAGATGAAGACAAGATACCCTCGCCTGTTAATCACTAAGTAGATTCCGAGGACGGAATCTTCTTAAGGGGGTAGATTTGTAACATCCTCAACTTGGGCCTAGTTGTAAATTGTACGTACGCGTAAGTGATAAATGTAATAGGAGTATTTGTTTGTAAGACTTTGTGAATTAATTGAGATTAAGTTGATATATGCATATTTGTAAATATGTATTTGTGTATGTGTGTTAAGTATATATAAATATATATATATATATATATATGTAGTTAATTAGAAAAGAATAAAGAAGAAATAGAAAGAAAAGAAGAAAAGGAAAAAGAAAAAGAAAATAAAGATATTTTCTATCCAGAGGAGGTTGCCTCTGGATAAGTTTGAGATTTAGATATATATGTGTGTTGTGTATTTGACTTACAAAGTCAAAAGATCTTAAGAAAAACATATACAAACACACAACTCTCTCTCTGCTCGTAAGAAGCTCGAAGAAGAAATCTTAGAAGTTTAAGGATTTGAGGTTCTAAACCTAAAGCAAGGTTGGTATGATCCTTGTTTTGAAGTTTAAATAAGATTTCACTTGTTACAAACTAGATACATGGATGTTTTCATGGCTGGAAGTTGTGCCAAGATGAAGAACACCATGAATAAGAACATGAAGCTTACTTTAAGTGTGGGTTTATCATGTTCTAATGTTTTAAAAGGTATTAAGTTGTTTATAAGGTTCATATAGATGATATATGAAGCATATAAGTGTTTAAAGAGTGAAAAATACAAGTTTAGAAATCTGGGTTTTTGAAAATGTTAACTGAAAGTCGGATGAAAGTTGATGAAGAAGAAGCTGAAATTCTGGAAAAAACGCGATCACGGCGCGACAGGTATTGGTCGCGGCGCGACGCTATGTAAAAATGAACTACGCGACTTTCATTTGGTCCGACCTTCGGATGAATGATCCGACAGTCGGATGACCCGTCCGACAGTCGGAGAGTTCAAAGTTCCATGGTCCGAATTTCTCATGAACCTTTTGTCATAGTCCGACTTTCTACTTGTCGCGGCGCGACGGGGCCTTTTCAGCAAGGGTTTTTTTGCTAACAAGTTCTTGTTGATCAAGTTTTGTACTATTCAAAGTGAGTTTAATAAATGACTTAAGACTATTAAGAAGGCTTTATGAATGTTCTAATAATAGAACTTAGCACGTGCAATCGCTTAACGCGATTGCCGAATGTTTTAGGTGAACGCGTCAGCTGATTCAGCACTAAGCAAACGAGCATTGTAAGCTAATCAGGTGAGTGCCAACTTTCATGAGACCCAGTTTGGAACCACTTAGTTAATTTACGATGTTATGCATGAATGACTGTTCGAAAGATGTCGGATCCCTGTGGGATCAAATGTACGTATATGTGTATGTGAATTGTCTGCAGACTAGCAGAAGCATGGTTAAGGTCAGCCGGTTGTAGCTGAATCCTTTGGGAATTCACGGGGATTCAGGAGGCATCCTGGATCATAGGTTTTGTAGAACCACCGTGCCTTAACGTGAGTGGTAATCGTCCGTTTGTAGCTGGATTGCCTGTGGAGCCTCTGGCTCTATGAACGATGCTTGGTGGACTACCTTGTGCTCCCCCACCAGCACGGATTGGTCGTGTCTGATCCCCCGGTCTGAGTTGTTGAGCGGGAGTGATTTCCCTGCAAGACACGATTCTTACCGATCTTGTCAGCACACCGCTATGTGCTAAGCTAGCAATGATTGTTTATGATATGACGCATGACTTGCTATATTGATGCTTATGACTGTATGTACTCACTAGCTAGTGTAGCTAATAATGCTATGATTTCCCTTTTCAGGTAAAGACTAGATGGCTTGCGAGGCGGGATACTTTTGGGAATTCGTTGCCCCTTGTGGGTGGAACACTTATATTGTATGATGTAATGTAATAAATGTTATGGTCGGTTCCTGTACTCGGTAACACCTATGATGTTTTGAGAAGTAATTAATGTAAACTAACTCTTTGGTTGTTTTAAAAAGAAAAATTTCCGCTGCTAAATCTGTTTTGACATTAAAGCAACTGAAATCAGAAGCGGTGTTACATTTCAACCGCGACCCAATGATTTTGACCAGGATTAGCCTAATATCGACTTGTCATGCTCAAAGCATACGAGACATCAGGCCGACTACATAGCGTAGCATACATGATCAATCCCACTACCAAAGCATATGGGACTCGACTCATTTCTTCTAGTTCCTTCAGAGAACTAGGACATTGAGACTTGCTTAATTCCATACCATGAACCATAGGCAGATTCCCTTTCTTGGAATCCAGCATCTTGAATCTCTTCAAGACTTTATCTATATATGTACTCTTGCTCAAACCAATAAGTCTTTTAGATTTATCTCTATAGATCATTATCATCGAAATATATGCTGCCTCTCCTATGTCTTTCATAGAGAAACAACTCCCAAGCTAGGTTTTAACTTCCTGCATGTTCATAACGTTGTTTCCTATGAGTAATATGTCATCAACATATAATACAAGGAAAACTACAGTATTCCTACTAGCTTTGACATACACATAGGGTTCATCATTGCTCTTGGAAAAGCCAAATTCTTTGACTTTCTCATCAAAGCAAAAAATTCCAACTGTGAGATGCTTGCTTAAGACCATAAATGGACCTCTTAAGCTTGCAGACTTTATTAGGATACATGGGGTGCACATAACCATCAAGTTGTGCCATGTACACCTCCTCTACGAACTTCCCATTAAGGAAGGCAGTTTTGACATCCATCTACCATATTTCATAATCGTAATATGCAGTGATAGCCATTAATATCCTAATAGACTTCAACATAGCCACTAGAGAATAGTTTGAATCATAGTCTGCACCATGAGTTTGAGTGAAACCCTTTGCTACCAGTTGGACTTTGAAGGTGTCTACTTTTCCATCCATGTTGGTTTTCTTCTTCAAGACCCATTTGCGCACTACTGACTTGTGGCCGGGTACCGGATAAACCAAGTCCCAGACTTGATTATCTACCATGGATTGCATCTCATTGTCCATTGCCTCCTTCCACCTAGCTGACTCAGGGCCTGCTACGGCTTCCCGGTAGTTGGTTGGTTTACAATGATCCACCAATAGCTTGTCGCCCTCGGATATGAGAAAACCAAATCTTTGCTGCTCGTTACAAGATCTACAAGATCTTCGAAGCACCGATGACTGTGTGTCAGGTACCTTATCCTCCATTGGTTGAGGTTCCACTTCCTCCAGTTCGCCGACCTTAGAACTGGTGCTAGTTGTTGGATTATGCCCACTGACACGCACACGAGTTAGTTTCATGGCTGATGAAGCAAGGGCCTATTGGGTCATATGCCAAGTATTGATTCCGGCATCACAGATGGTCGAATGAGAGAGAAAACTAGAAACTATTATGGTGGGCTAAGGCACGACCGTGCCTCTATAAGGTACGGCCGTGCCTCATGGGAAGGCACGAGCCCAAGTCGGGCGTGGCCTGTGGCTAAGTACGCCCGTGCCTCATGGAGGCACGCCCGTGCCCTAGTGCCCAGTGGACAGGCACGAACCCAAGTCGGGTGTGACTTGGGCGTGGCCTTTTGGGCTGGCACACCTGTACCTTGGGAGGCACGGCCGTGCCTTGTGCGGTAAAAACTTCTTTAATCAGCTTTCAAAACTCATTATTGTGGTGTTTATGGCTATAACTCTAGTAACTGATTGTGGCTTTATTGTGGACGTTTTTGAGTTCAATTTGGAACTCTATATAAGCCACAAGAAGCTTTATTGTTATGTTCCATGAACTTGGTTTACTAGAATAAACATATTGTACATAATTCTCTCAAATACACAAAAGAATATACAAGGACTTGGTTCTTTTGTGTTGAACATTTGGTGGCGTAGATATTGGCACATCTTACGCTCTAGCAAGTGGGAACCTATAAAAGCTTGGTGTGGACTTCACTAGCGGTGTACAAATTAGTACACGTACTTTCCAAACTCTAATCTTGTTTGCACAAAGAATATAGCTTCAAGGGTATGACACTATTTATTAGTCTCTTTATTTAGTTTCTTTGACATGTTTAGAGTTTTGGTCCATTTGGTGGGCGTTGCGTAGTCAAATTTTGAAACCTATTTTCTACTTGTTTTGCTTCTACTGTGTTTTTGGACCACGAAAACTCAACAGTGGTATCAAAGCCATCTCTAACATGGCTTTGCACTTTCGTGAGTGTGTCATGTGTAAGTGGGAGTCTGTTGGATTATGCCCACTGACACGCACACAAGTTGGCTTCATGGCTGATGAAGCAAGGGGCTTGGTGGGTCACACGCCAAGTATCGATTCCGGCATCACAGATGGTCGAATGAGAGAGAAAACCATAAACTGGTTCTGGTGGGCTAAGCATGCCCGTGCCTCTATGACGTACGGCCGTGCCCCATGGGCAGGCACGAGCCCAAGTCGGGCGTGACTTGGGTGTGGTCTGCAGCTAGGTACACCCGTGCCTCATTGAGGCACGCCCGTGCCCTAGTGCTCAGTGGACAGGCACGAGCCCAAGTCAGGCGTGACTTAGGCGTGGCCTTTTGGGCTGGCATGCCCGTACCTTGGGAGGCATCTGCAGATATCATCTCCCTTTCCAGGAAGACTACCCTTCGAGCAACAAACACTTTGTTCTCAAAATGTTTGTAAAACAAATATCCTATAGAGCCAGCTGGGTAACCAATGAAAATACACCTCTCAACTCTTGGTTCAAATTTATCTTGAGCTTTATGTTTCACGTAGGCTTCACAACCCCAGACTTTGAGAGAGGCAGGTGGGGTAACTCTTCCTCGCGACATCTCAAGTAGTGTACTTGCAACCTTCTTTGTTGGTACAAGGTTCAAGGTCCTAGAAGCGGTTTCCAAAGCGTAGCCCCAAAAACTTGTGGGTAGCTTTGTACGACTCATCATAGGCCGAACCATATCCAAAATGTCCAATTCCCCCTCTCAGCGACTCCATTTAATTACGATGTCCTGGGTGGAGTAAATTGTGAGATTATCCCACAACCCCAGAGATGATCAAGAAACTCGGAACTAAGATACTCACCACCCCTGTCGGATCTTAGAATCTTAATCCGCTTGCCCAATTGATTCTGTACTCTATTTTGGTATGTCTTAAACACCTCCAAGGTTTCAGATTTATGCTTAATTAAATAAACATAACCATACCTATTGTAATCATCAGTAAATGTAACCAGGTATCTACAGTTGTTTCTTCTAGCGGAGTTGAACGGACCACACACATCCGTGTGAACTATAACCAACAAGTCTTGCCCTTCTCACAGACGCCATTGAATGGTGCTTTAGTAATCCTGCCTAATAAACAAGAATCGCATACTTCGCTTGACCCGTGGTCAAACGATTCCTAAATCCCATCAGCTTGGAGTTTGGCGATACGTTTCTTGTTTATATGGCCAAGACGGCTATGCCACAATGACAACTTGACCAAACCATTTTTGGACTTAGAATCAATATTCATGATTAATCTATTACCATCTAAACATACACTTGTTTCATAAATACCACGACATGGATAACCCTTAAAAAAATGAACACCGTCTCTTAAGCAAGAAATAATTCATTTATCAAAGGTAAAATAAAAACCATCTTCATGAAGTGCATGAAAAGAAGTAATGTTTCGTGCCACGCAGGGCAAAAAACAAACATTAATTAAAGTAATAGTAAGGTCTAAAGGAATGGCAAGATCCACACTCCAATCCGCTCCACAGGGACCACCTCTTTGTTCCCCATGATCAGGTCTAGCTCTCCATCATCCAGAACCCTACTTCTTTTTAGCACTTGCACATTATTACAAATGTGAGTGCCACACCATCTAAACCCAGCCGTTAGAAGTAGTGGTTTTGTTGAGTTCAATCATGAACGTACCTGAGTTTCTAGCTCCCTTCGATTTTACTCACTTGAGCTCCTCAAGGTACTTTGGGTAAGAACACTGCCAATGCCCCTTTTCCTTGCAGTAGTTTCACTTTACTTATTCAGGGTCCTCAGCCTGTGGAATCACGGCCTTCCCTTTACCCTTTGGGGCTGGAATTGCGTTAGGTTTTGAAACCTTTCCCTTTTCCTTTCCCTTAGAAGGGGGAGGGCCTTTCCATTTGGTTTCGCCTCCCTAGATAGCTAGGATGGATTTGGACAAGGATGACTTCTTGTCCATGAAAGACTCTACAGTCTTCAGCATGCCATGAAACTCTACCATATACATGGTAGATCCATACAAATTGAGAGTAGGAACTGGGCAGGGATCGGACGATTACATCAGCAGCCAACTCCCTCCCAAGTGGAGAAACCAACCTCTCCAAGCGTTCCACCAATGCTTTCAATTTAAGCACATGTATGTTTACATTTCCACCGTCCTGCATGTAGCAGTCGAACAGGGACATCAAGCATTCTAAGGGTTCAGCGTATCATACACCCCAGATGTTCCATTTGCTTTTGGAGCTCAAGAATCATTGAGGAAAGCATGATGCAAGCTACCTCATTTGTTTCCTTGACGCGCTTTTCATACACGTCTCGGATAGCCCTGGTCGCGTTTGCCGCAGGTACTTCCGGAAGAGACTCCTCGATGGCCCACATTTTATGCTCATACTTGAGGGCTATGCTCAGTTGCATGAACCAGTCCATGAATTTTTGGCCATCGATTTTGGCCTTTTCGAGGAATAATTTCAAGGAAATAGAGTTCGATGATGAAGATGATGAAGCGTTGTTGGATGTCATCTATAAAATAGAGTATCAATTTTAGTTGTAAAATCCTTGTAAAAATAATTACCTACTAGTTATAAAAACTAGTTATTTGAACAAGGCTAAGAACTATATTTCACTCTACCTCGTGACGGGTTTACCGCGGATCACGAAGCAAGTTATTTAGGCCAGTAACTATTTTACCGATTGCAACCATTTTGCAACTCTTAGATCCTTGTAGGATCCTTTGACATCTATTATGTCTAAGGCATGTTTGATCACTTCTTACACCAATCCTTTTATTATTCACAAATGACTCCGTCAAGACACACGTCGGTACTCTCGACCAACAATTGGCTCATGTTAAGCTCGACAACAAATATTTCGAGTTACCACACTCACCTTCCACACAACTCCACAAGGCATGACTCGTGCTAAATCTCGACAATCATCCAAGTTTTGCTAGATTTGGGTGGTGTCGTCTTACGGATGGTGCGTAACTTAATTTTGAAAAACGGGGTTTTGTTTTTCCGGTTAAAAAATATTTTTAATACCTTCTGAGAATTAACAATTTAAGTGACAAAACCATTTTTCGATAACTTTTAATATAATGCCATTTTATATTAATATTGCTAATTCCATGGGCATAGAAATATAAACCATTTTATAAATCTTTCTTTTTATATATTTTTGAAAATTTGTCTAGTATGCGATTTCCTACATATCCATGCAACAAATATATATAAAAACAACCACGCATATAAAAGATAGGCCCGGTAAGATGCCTAAATATCCTATGTGTTTTCCCCATGAGCTTAACGGGGAAAACAAGGTCATCTAAGGAATAAACCATAGATCCCTCGCCGTCTGGGCTTCTCCAAAAGCTCCCGCAGTGGTACCGCCAAGACGTCAAAGTCGTGACTCCCATTGGCTTGATGTAATATATACATTAATCTAAGTACAAATACTGTTGGGATTTGGTGGTTCAATAAAGACATAGTGGAAGCAAAACGGATTAAATTATTTTCTTTTTGTGAACCACACAACACCCACCAAGCGGACCATGACTCTAAACATAAAAATTCAACATAAACGAAACAAGAAGAAATAGAATCATACCCTTGATGCTACTTCTTCCTGGTTACCGGGTTCGCGCCTTGGAAGGTGAATACACTAAATAGTGTACCTCTAGACAAGTCCACACCAAGCTTGCCTTGATTCCCACTTGCTAGAGTGTAGATAAGCCTATCTAACACCACCAAATGATTTAGCACAATAGAACCAACAAAGCCTTGTGTTCTTAGTGTGCTTGAGAGAGTTTTAGTGCAAGGTATTAACTAATATCAACAAGTCAAGTAACCAAGTCCCATTAGCTTCTTATGGTAGTTATAAAACTCTCAAATGAGTTAAAAAATGTGCACCATAAAGCCTTGCATCAGTTCCATGAGTTAATACACTTAACACCTCTTTAACTGGCTTTTGAAGGTATTAGTTTGGCACAAACAATTAGCAATAGAAGCATAATATAGAACAAAAATTTAAAGCCAAGCAACCGAATACTTCCCATGGACCAAAATCTAAACATGAAATTGCAACTAAACAAAATAACGAGATAGAATGAATTGTACCACAATGCAAGCACAATGAGCTCTTCCTTGTCAAGTTTCAAGAATCCAATGAAGGACTCCTATAGTGTAGTCCACCCCAAGATGTGTTGTTTCCCAAATGCTAGTGAGTTGGTGTAGATCACCAAAACAACAAGATCAACGTGTGTTTGTCACCTTTGTGCATTAAAACTTGATCACCAAAGAGAAATGTCAACTAGAGAGAAGAAGACCATGAACCATACATTTAAACTACTCAAAAGTCTGTTCTAGAGCTCTTTAAACCGTAACCTTTTGTCTGCCAAAATAAATTGACATAAACACCATTAAACGTACACAGCCCGTGTTCATCAACATGGCTGTGTAGGCCCAAAGTCTATGGCCTTAAACGGGCTAAGACGGCCCGTGTCTAATAGGCTGAACACGGCCCGTGTTCATCAACACGGCCGGGTCGGCCCAAAGTACACGACCTTGATTTGGGCTAAAACATCCCGTGCCTGTTGGGCTGGACACGGCCCGTGTACCATCCTGCCCAAACCCATTTTGGCCTTTTTCTCTCTTTTACTTGATCATGTTCCTGGAATCAATACTTGGTGTGTGACCCAATAGGCCTATATTGTATCGGTAGTGTTATTAACTCGTGCATGTCAGCAGGCATATACCAACACATTTAACTAGGCATGGGAATGCCAGCCCAAAAGGCCACGTCCAAGTCACGCCTGACTTGGGCTCGTGCCAGCCTCTTGGGCACCAGGCATGGGCGTGCCTTTAACTAGGCATGGGAATGCCAGCCCAAAAGGCCACGCCCAAGTTAAACCTGACTTGGGCTCGTGCTAGCCTCGTGGCACCAGGCACAGGCATGCCTTCACAAGGCACGGGCATACCAAGCCAACAGGCCACGCCCAAGTCATGCCCTACTTGGCCTCGTGCCTGCCTATTGGGCACAGCCGTACCCCATAGAGGCACGGGTGTGCCTCAGCCCACCATAACCAATTTCTGGTTTTCTCTCTCCTTTGACCATCTGTGATATTGGAATCAATACTTGGCGTGTGACCCAATAGGCCCTTACTTCATCCTCAATGATACCAACTCGTGTGTGTTGGTGGACATAATCCAACAGACTCCCACTTGCACATGACACACCCACGAAAGGTGTCACCGACATAGAGCGGCCTCTAGCATGGCATCTATGCCCCCAAGTCTGCATAGGGTTTGTCTTCCAAAAGAAACAAAAATCCAAAAGGAAAGGTCCTATAGATTAGTGATTATTCATCCTTTCGTTCACGATATCGGGTGTAAATGTAGGTCATGGAACATTGTCAACCCCAAATCATTCACGGTTATTTTTCTCGATCTATACTAACTATGACTAACGACACAAGTTGCCAAATTGATCCATTATCAATTTAACCTGAGCACGGTCATGCATTTTGATTCTCATCAGCTCAGTCAAGGAGGGGCCAGGGATATCTCTCTAAAGAGGAACGAATACCTTTGACTACATCGTTCTGTCATAATAACAAGTTCTTGCTTGAAAACTTCCCTTATAACAGCCAGTTACGAACTGCGTTAGAAAGCTATCTAACAAGACCATATCATTAATCAAGAAGCGCATGTATCTCAGTAAAAGAACAAATAATGTTATCATCTTGATTTACTCGTGATCATGTCCATGAAGTAAACTTAGGTTCGGGTCCTATAGTCACTTGATCCATTATCAGGTACAGGCTGGTGTTGCGTAACTATGTATCCAATGAATACTCTACCAACCACTTTCCTCGATCTTAATTCACTTCTTCCTTCCAATGAAGAATGACCGATCGTGGAGTATTTAGAATAAATAAATTTATTCATGGAAGTATTAAACATGAATATATAGAACACAATAATATTTCATAAAGTAACCGAACCATGCGTTTATTAAATCCCTATTTAATAATTATTACAATAAGAAATACATTATTTCTTTAATGTTCTCAAACAAGTACAACTAAAATAATTAAAACCAATTGACTACGAAATCTAATGCCTATAGATTTAGCATGAGAATCATGTTTAGCTTGTGACAAAGGTTTAGTGAGCGGGTCTGTCAAATTCCCCTCATTCAGCACTCTATTGACCACAATGTCCCCACCCTCGATGATATCACGAATAAAGTGATATTTTTGAGTAATGTGTCTCGTGCGTCGATGTGCCCTTCGTTCCTTAGTTGGAGCTACTTCACCCTAATTGTCACAAAAGATCTCCATAGGGTTAGTGATGCTAGGAACAACTCCAAGATACTTAATGAATTTCTTCACCCATATAGCTTCCTTAGCGGCCTCGCTTGCAGCAATATATTCTGACTAGTTGAATCAGCCACGATATCTTGCTTGGAACTCCTACAACTAATAGCTCCATCATTTAACAAGAATACAAATCCCAATTGAGACCGACAATCGTCCTTGTCAGTCTGGAAGCTAACATAAGAATATCAAATAACTCTGAGCTCCTCTGATCCACCGAACACTAAAAACATCTCTCGAGTCCTCCGAAGATACTTGAGATCGTCTTTAATAGCCAACCAATGACTTTGACCAGGATTATCCTGATATCCGCTCGTCATGCTCAAGGAATACGACACATCAGGCAGAGTACATAGCATAGCATACATGATCGATCCCACTGCCAAAGCATACGGGACTCGACTCCTTTCTTCTAGTTCCTTTGGAGAACTAGGACATTGAGACTTGCTCAATTCCATACCATGCAACATAGGTGAATTCCCTTTCTTTGAATCCTTCATCTTGAATCTCTTTAATGCTTTATCTATATATGTACTCTTGCTCAAACCAATAAGTCTTTTAGATCTATCTCTATAGATCTTTATCCCTAAAGTATACGCTGCGTCTCCCATGTCTTTTATAGAGAAACAACTTCCAAACCAGGTTTTAACCTCCTGCAAGGTGGTAACATTGTTCCCTATGAGTAATATGTCCTCAACATATAAGACAAGGAAAACTACAGCTCTCCCACTAGCCTTGACATAGACATAGTGTAACACCCGCAAACCTGGGCTAGGAGATTAGCGGGTTTGTGGTATGTGTTTATCTGTTTTAAATGCAATTAGATGGTTAATTAGTAAATTAATTAAGGATAATTTACATGTATGCATGTTATTATGCGTATGTATGTATATATGTATTTATGTACGTGTTTGAGTGTATGAGTAATGAAAGGAGGGACCGCCAGCTCCTGCTTATTTGATTTATATGCATGTATACGTGTTGGTAATTACTCATTTACCTAGAAATTAAGAAAGTGTAAGTGTGTGTTTGTGTGAAAGCTCTCGGCTGAAGAAAGAACAAGAAATAAGAAGAATCGGATTTTCAAAGTCTTGTGTGATTTAATTCAAGTCAAGGTTAGATTTGTTATTGTTATGTTCTAGTGCTAACTTGAAATGAATTTTAATTGAAATAACCTGTTTTTATAAAGAATCACCATGATCGGTTTTTGGGAAGGAAACATGAGTTTATGGGTTTAGTTTATTCTTATGATTTATATGAGTATTTGGATTGATATGATGCATAAATACATGTTTGAATGTGTTAAAACATCTTTCTGGAAAGTTTGAATGAGTTTATAAACTTCTGAGTTTTGAGTTTTGGTTGATGATATGAAGTTGGCGGATTTTATGAGGAAGAAGGTGAAAACTGATACAAAGGCCAACACCCATAGTTTGAAATCCGGTACCTTGAAAACCGACTTTATATATGAATTCCGATTCTTTAAGAAACCGATACTTAGAATTCGAGAAACCAGAATCCGACAAGAGGGGAAGTCCGATACTTTAATATGGAACCTAGAATCCTATTGTTTATTTGAAATCCTACAAAGTCAAAATCCTACACTTGAAAACCGATACCCTAAAATCCGATAGTGGGAAATCCGATAGTGCCAAATCCGATGGTTGAGAATCCGTTAGTTTGAAATCTGGCGGATTTCTAGAATCCGACACTTTGTGTTTTGGACTTGCAATTGTTTATTGTTTGTTTTATTTCATGAATTAATTACAAATATATGTGGTCATATATATTTATGAGATTGAAACTGATTTGATTATTGCTGTGTTTTCAGGCAATCCTAAGACTCAGTAATATTAGACCTCTAAGGTCATGCTGATTTAGAGGTGAGTGGACGTTAATCGCGGATGGTAAAGATTTCGGTAAATGTTATTGATGTGATGCATGATGTGATTGAGATTGGTTTGATTGATTGAACTGTTGATTGTGATTATGGATTGTTGATATCTGCTGCATGACTATTTGGTCGATACGCGCTCTTAGGATGATTTTGAGTTGCGTTTGAGAAGTCAGCTATACGTGGAATTGGGCTGAGCTCGTTCACTGGTTGGTTGAACAGTGTTAGCCTTACTGGTGCATTTGTTGCATCAGAGGGGTATTTTCACTGTGCCAATTCAGTGGAGAGCTATTGGTAAACCTTTGCTTTGGATGGCATTAGTTCTAGGTTCTGCGCCGAACCGCCGGTCTTCTTGGATATGTGATTACATGATTTGATATTGACTATGGATGTTTGCTTTTGGTGTTTAACCTCTACTCACTTAGCTTTGTGCTATTTCCCCTTAGTTGATGTTTTGCAGGTTCATGTTTGTGGTGTTAGCAGAAGGAGAAGTTGACCTGACTCTGATGTTTTGATTTTAAAAGTGAAACGAGCCTGTTATTTTTGTAACACCAAGACTCATGATATTTTGTTTTTAAACAATGATGTAAATTATTAATGTCGGTTTGAATGTAATGAGTTTGTTTAATATAGCTTCCGCAGTGCAATTTAAAAGAAATGGCTTGTGTTTTCCGGTGTTACAGTTTGGTATCAGAGCCTAGGTTTGGCGATGCATGCACGGGTAGAGTGTTGCATTCCCAAATCTTGGTTCGTGACGGGTCAAGCATTCCTTCGGGGGAATTAGGGTGAGTCAGAGTTGCTTGTGGTAGTTAGTATTTTCAGTACTAACAGTTTATGCTAATGAGTTGTGAGATGATGTGATTGTAACAGATTATGGCTGACAGAGATACTCCCATCCTTTTTCATGTGACCCAATCTATGGCAGAGGTACCAATAATAGAAGACTTGAGTAATGTGAATCAAGCCGGGACGTCTGGCCAAGAACAAGAGGAAGATCAAAGCGAATATATCTTTAAACTGGAAAATGAACTGTTGGATCTTAGAAATAAGGTTCATAACATGGAACAAAGATTAAACCAACCTGAACCACCCCCGGTACCAACTGCGATTCCTACACAGGCAACCATACCACAAGTAACAACACCTCTGCCACAAGTTACACAGATGAGGCAACAACCCTTCTATTACCCATATCCACAACCAGGAGCTTATCCGTTTTGTTTCTTGGGTATAAACAACCGTGCACATACAATCAATTTCTGGACTGCAAGCCCTCAAAGTATAGAGGAAGTTCTGATCCTAACATCACTTTGAGCTGGCTGAGGGAGATGGTGAAGGCACTAGATTCCTGCAATTGCGAAAATGAGTTGAAAGTAAAATATGCATTGAGGATGCTAAAGGGAGACGCTATGGTCTGGTGGGACTCTATTACCGGCCATTTTAGTGCACAACAACAGAAAAGCATTACCTGTAGTCAATTCCAGGAGAAACTGTGTGAACAATGTTGTAGTACCTTTGAGATTGCCAAAATTAAGAAGGAGTTCATGGATCTGCAGATGACAGGGAATATGACTGTCGACGATCTGATCAAACAGTTTAATGAGAAGATGAGGTTTGTCAAGCACTGGGTACCTGATGAAAAGTCGAAGATTGCCCATTTTGTTGGGGCTCTGCATCCAGATCTCCGTAGCGCCACCAGGTGGGCTACCACCCTATCCCAGGCCTTAACTTTAGCCATGTTAGGTTTATTAACTGTATAGAATAGAATATTACATTTTGAGTGAAGTTTGTATTAATTACAAACTAGAGGGTCTTAATTGTAAATATACTCATGGAGTATATAAGCCTATGATTAAGGCTAATCATGTATCAATTGTCATAATCAATGATTTGAACTATGTGTTAATCAAGGTGTAATTAGTATTCTCTCATAGTTCTATACATGCAATTGAAGATTAGCTTGATACTTGAAGAATTAAGGGACTATTAATTGGTATAAGAGCCTAAGGAGTGATTTGATTGAAGATTGGATCAAGAATTGCAAGAAATTTGAAGAAATTTTGAAGATTTTTTGAAATTTTCGGATTATTTTTGGGCAGAAACTTTGAAAAATTCTAGAAAATTCATACGATCTTCATTTGATCTAATTTTTGGATATGTTGTTGTGTATGACTGCAGGAACCTACAGTAAAATTTTCAAGTGCAAAATCCACTCCATGTGAGAGAAATCTAAGAAATACGAATCTGGGTTTTTGGAAGATGTTCTTGAGACTTGAATTTTGAAATTCGTGATTTAGTTCGAACTAATTGCTCATTTTTTGAACGAGTGTTAGTAATCATATCACGAATCAATCTGCAAAGTTTCATATCAATTCACCAATCACACATGGAGTAATTTGAAACTTAAGTTTGTTGTGTTCTTGGTTAATTTTGGTTAAATTCGTGATTCTTGATTCAATTTGGTACAAAAGGAGTGTTTTAAAAGTGTTTGTGAAGGTGGAGATTGATAAATTTGAAAAGAAAATCCGATTTTGGTGAATTTTGAAAATTCAAGATTGATGGTGTTCTTGATGTTCTTAAGTAGAAGATGAACAAAGGAGGATTTTGATCCAAAAATTTTAAGTCAAAAAGTGTTTTTGGTGTTTGTGTGTCAAAAAGTATCGGATTTACGGATTTGGTAAGTATCGGATTTTAGTATTATCTTACACATCGGATTTCCAAGACTATCAGATTTTTTGAAAAGTGTCGGATTTTTTAAAGTATCGGATTTCCAAGACTCGGATTTGGTTGAAAGTGTCAGATTTTTTGAAAGTGTCGGATTTTTGAATTCTCCATAGCAATTTTAAATGGCTCAAAATTTGGTTAAAAATACAAAATTTGAATTTTCTTGCATTCTCTGAAATTGTCGGATTTGGTTGAAAGCTCGACCCCAGCCAGGGGCTCTGCCCCTTGGACCACGCTATCAGGGGCGCTGCCCCCGAACCCCCGTCGTCATTGTGACTGAATTAGAATCAGTTTTTCTCAACTCATAGTCACTTTTATTGATTCTCATACTACACTTTCAAATCATTATTATTGATTAAATTTGTGATCAAATCAAATCATTCCTAAACGATCGTATAGTTTTCAGGTTTCAAGATAAATATCAAGATGTCAACGAAGATTCCACATGTTGGAGTAAATTTTGAGAAAAAGAAGGTAGACGGATTGGTTAATGAGAATATCCAGCTCAAAGAGAAGATTTCTTCACTGAACAAAGAGATTCACACATTGACACGGAAAAATACAATTTATGATGTAAGGATTGAACGTATATCAGATGATATAATCAAAAAGGAGAAACAGATGCAAATTCTGAGTGGGGAAAGTTCATTACTAAAAGAACAAGTTGAATTTGAAAAGAACAAGTGAATTACAAGTTGAAAAAGCTGAATTGCATGATAAGTTGAAACAACTTGAGCAAAAGCTACTTGTTGAAAAAGTTGAGTTACAGAAAGAAACAAAGGTATTAGACATAGAAAAGAGTTTGGAAAGTGAAAAGAAAATGTTTGAAGAAGAAAGAAGTAAGTTCGTGGAGAAAATTTCACAACTTGAAGTACATTCTAAAGAGGAGAAAAAGAAAGCAGAGATTTTGTCAGAAGAGAATGCCAAGTTTAAAGACCTCATATCTGAATTTTCTCTTGAACGTCAAGATTTTCAAAGGATGTTGCAGAATGATGATAAGTTGATAGCGAGTTTAGGTATTGAAAAGGCTGAATGACAAAGAAAAGTCACAGGACTTGAGCAACAGCTTATTTCCTCTTCTAAACTATATATTCCCAGCTCAGTTCTGAAAAACAAAATATCTGAGCTTTCAGAAGACTCTGGACACAGAGAAGAAAACATTGGAGAAAGAGAGACTACAGTTTTTCTCGAAACTCAAGTTCGCAATGCTTCTTGCTGAAAAAGCTTCTGAATCTACCAAGACTTCCGCTGACAATATCAATTTTGATTCAGAAACACATTGTGGTAGCGATACTGACTCTTATTTTTCTGTTGCAGATGCTGAAAGTAGAAAATCAGATGACGATTTCATTGATGCTTCTACTCCCAGAGCAACTACTTGTTCTCAAAAGCCAAAAGAAACTGAATTCAGAAGTCAACAGAATGCATCTTATTCACGTTATATTGATTCTAAATTTTCAGTAAGCTTAAATGATTCTTTACCAAAGACTAAACAAGCTTGGATTCCAAAGAAGAATCTAGGTGACATGTTTGTAAAGATATCATCATTCTAGACTGAAAAGAAGACAACCACAGAAACAACAATATTTAATTCACCATGTGGTTCAATCAATCATGTGCATTCAAATGCATGTTTTTCATCATCAGAATTCCGTATCAAAAATGTCATAACTGATGAATTCTCATCCAACGCAATACCTACCAGGACATATTCAGAAACCAAACCTAGAGTATCTGAGTTTCGAATGAAGAATGTCATTAATGATGGTTTTAAGTCCAATGTTGTACCACAAAGAAAAATGCATAGACAACATCATTCTGGTAAGGACAATCATGCTGATATGCAATATCATTCGTTTAAACGTCTAAATACAAAATTCTTCTCTAAAGCAAAGCATAATGGAAATTTTGTGCTCAAAACTGATGTCAAATATTCTTTTGTGGTATACTCAGTTAAGCACTTAGTCAGACTTTCAAAAGAGAAGATTTGTAAAACTTCAAGAACTAATCATAAATTTGTTGTTCAAAATAGTATTCCCCAATGGCACACAGGCCTAATGCATAGAAAGGTTCATAAACCAAACATAGCTGGTCCCAACTTCAAGTGGGTACCAAAGTGTGCTTAATTTGTTTTGCAGATTAGTTAGAGACCTTGTTGGAACACAATGAAGATCATTCAGAATACGTTGAAAAGTACATTGTGTCCAGTATGCTAACAATTTCAATCTCCTGACTTGAAGAAAGAAGAGTGTTCCCTACAGTCCATTTCACATGTTATTGTGTTCAGCATTAGCCCGAGTCTAATGATCTAAGAAACTTAATGTTTGTAGTTTATTATTCCTTGATATAACTTGTGTGATAATGGTTCATTATTTGTAGGGGGAGCAAGAACGACATAGATTCTTTGACAGACAAATCATTTTCGTCGAGAACCTACAAGATTGCAATTTTTTTTAAAATGAAAACTATTTTTGTGCATTCTTGTAGGGGGGCAATTTTTTTTCAAACCTAGTTGATGAAATATCATTTTCGAATTTCAATGCATCAACATAGGAAGAGTTTATTTTTTTTCTTTCAAATCATTTTTAAATGAAAATCTCAAAAACAATACAAAATTTTAAAATTCAAAAAGATTTTCAATTTTCAAATTTTATCGTTTTTCCCATCGAGAAGACATTCATTCGTTGATTCATTCTGATGTCTTTCTTGATTAATTTGATTGTTGATCTTTTGAACGCTCATTTTTCATTCCTTGAGTTCTATCCTGATAATAATTCTGAAAATCCTTCCTTGATTGTCGAATATTCCATTCATTATGGAAACCATTCATTCTTGTGTCAATCATTTTTTATGTCACACATATTTTTCAAGTGATCAATAAGGCACCAAAGAGTGAGGGAGTGTAGGATAATTCAACTCCTATGGTCAATCCAGAACCGGAAGGACCTGCCCCAGGAGTTCACCTTATGCTTTAAAAAAACAAAGTAAGGGTTTAATATGTCAAATAGGTGAGCAGAATCAGTTATCACGTGATACTGATTGGTGGGAAGAGATAAAATGAAAATGACAGGGGTGGAACAGGAGATGGGGGTGCATATGATCAACAAATCACTTTGAGCATACATGTCAAATCATTTTGTCATTTTTTGCTTCAAAATTCTTTGATTGTTCATATTCTTTGATTGCTCAAATCATTCTTGACAATCTTTCTCAACTGAATATTTCGTGAAAATTATTCTTGTTAACATCAATATGATTGCTCCTAATCATTTGAACAAATAACAAGTGTCCATTTGTATCCAGCGGAAATACAAATATTCATTTTGGAAAGAGAGTTTGAGGGAGATGTTGAAAAATATTTAGAGAGCTGAGGGTGAGAGATAGGATCAAAAGAAAGGAAAGATCCTCTCAAAACAGTGTCAATCTGGGTAACCACATATACTACTATATTTCATGTGTTGAAATTTGGTATTGAAGATGACGTCATGGACCCAGTGAGGCAATGCAATAACCCCACCCAGCTACTCAATTATCTCTTAAAAGATGATTGTTTCAACTTCACACGGAGAATTAGAACATCTCTATTGACATCTCACTCGGAGATTGTTAATATTGAAACAAGGAGGACATGCTGCTCCGGTCCCCGACTTCTTTCATGCACTTATAGAGTCTAGAGCTTATTGCTATATAATTTTATTTCTTAGGACACATGATGGAAATGTCACGAGTATCTAGTTTTCGTAACTGATACCGGAACATCTTGAGTGTTATCTTTGTCATATTCACGATGATAGATGGAAATCCTACAGTGCTATCGTTATTCCAATACTGAACGTAGGTCACACAGTTTAAAAGCTATTGTGTCAACGAGCAATCTATGTGATCTCGGTGTTAACATTTCCTAACGGGAACTTTGAGATGGTGCCCTAAAGACTATCTCAGATACTTTCATTGTAATATCATTCTGGTCACAATATCAAAGAGATACATATTTGATAAATTCAACTGATTGTCATGAGGAGGATTAAAATCTATAAATGTTGAAGTATTCATGCACAAATCAAGCTGAATGTCAATTACAATTGCATGATGTTCATGAAGAATCCTGATCATCATGAGGGGGAGAAAGTTTAAAGAAATTGAAATTCAGTTGATCTTGATAGAAGGAAACAAAAATATTAGCTGATTCTTACTGAGTTGAAGATGATGATGAGTTGTCATCAAAATTGTGTAGCTAAAGAAGACCAGATTCATGTGTTGAGAGGGAGACAAAGAAAAGTTTCATTCAGAAAAATCAATATATGTCAAGTCAAGGGGGAGCAAAGAAAAGAGATATCTATCAAATTTGAAAAAGATCAAGAGCTACATTCAAGGGGGAGAGAACAAAATATTCCTCATACAAAAGCAAAGCTTATTTTAAGACAAGAGAGCTCAAGATCAGAAAGAAAAGGTTTGAAGATTCCCCAAAGCTTCAAATGAATATTAACCGAAAAAGAATATCTGCATGATTCAAAAGGGGAGATTGTTAAAGTTTGCGTCAGATGCCAAAAAGACATAACATCTTCTATTTCTATACAAAGGGGGAGATTGTTAGGTTTATTAATTGTATAGAATAGAAGATTACATTTTGAATGAAGTTTGTATTAATTACAAACTAGAGGGTCTTAATTGTAAATATACTCATGGAGTATGTAAGCCTATGATTAAGGCTAATCATGTATCAATTTCCATAATCAATTATATGAACTATGTGTTAATCAAGGTGTAATTAGTATTCTCTCATAGTTCTACACATGCAATTGAAGATTAGCTTGATACTTGAAGAATTAAGGGACTATCAAGCCAAATCGGCTGAAGGGGATATTTTTGCGAGAAACGGGTTGAGTGGGGAGAGGATTTCCAAACAGAAATCAAGATTCGAACATTACAACACTCAACTGAGGCAGGGAGGGCAAAGTAGTGGAAGCAGGCAGGGGGAGCAGACTAGGAGGCCTACTTCAGGTGGGTCTACTTAGAGGTCACCTTGGTGTAGTAGGTGCAAATCTTATCATCACGGGCAATGTATGCCCCAGACAATGAGATGTGTGAAATGTGGCCAGTTTGACCATTATCTGAAGAATTGCATATTACTGAGGAGTGTCTGCTGGAACTGCGAGAAGGAGGGGCACAGAGTTGGGGACTGGCTGTTAAGTAAGAAGGCGAGGTTAGGGTTAGGAGGAGGAGTGGTTGGAGGATCGTCTTCAGCAGCCCAGAAAAGAAAGAACCGACCCACTGTAGAGGGTCAGGCATTTAAAATGACAGTGGATGATGCCACTACCACATATGATATTATTACGGGTATGTTTCTGATAAACTCTACTCCTGCTAGAGTGTTATTTGACTCTAGGGCAAATCGCTCCTTTGTTTCTGTGCATTTCTGTGGTAGATTAAATGTGCTTCTAATTAGACGTGCTACTGCTCTTAGAGATAGAGGTAGCTAATGGTATGATGGTTCCGGTCACGACTGCTGTGGCTGGTGCTAAAATTGATATTGATTATATATGTTTTCCTGTATATTTCCTTGTAATGCCTCTATCTGGGTTTGATGTGGTACTTGGGATGGATTGGCTGAGTCTAAATCAAGCCAGTATCAAGTGCCACAAGAAGTGATCTCCTTCCCGTTGGAGGATGGCACAAGGGTGGTAGCAAGGGGTGAGAAAGTCGGGGCTGTGATCCCAATAATTTCATGTTTAAAAGCTAAGAAGGTGTTGAATAAAGGATGTGAATCGTACATGGTGTATGTGATTGACGGGAAGAAGGAAAAGCAAGGTATGACGGATATTCGGGTGGTAACAGAATACCCGGACGTGTTTCCTGAGGAACTGCCAGGGTTGCCTTCAGTTCGTAAGGTAGAGTTCAAGATAGATTTGATTCCTGGTTCCCGACCAGTGGTGAAGGCTCCGTATAGATTAGCGCCTTCAGAAATTCGGGAGATGATGACGCAGATTTAGGATCTGTTAGACAAAGGCTTCATTCGTCCAAGCTCGTCTCCGTGGGGGCACCAGTTTTGTTTGTAAAGAAGAAAGACGGTATGTTGCGAATGTGTATCGACTACCCTGAACTGAATAAGAGAACAATAAAAAACAAGAATCGATGATTTGTTTGATCAACTACAGGGAGCTTTGTTCTTTTCTAAAATTGACTTGAGATCGGGTTATCATCAGGTGCGTGTTTCGGAGGAAGACGTGTCAAAGACAGCCTTTCGTACGAGTTATGGCCATTATGAGATCTTAGTTATGCCGTTCGGCTTAACCAATGCACCTGCGATCTTTATGGATTTGATGAACAGAGTCTGTCGACCATTACTTGATGAGTTTGTGATAGTCTTTATAGATAATATCATGATTTTCTCAAGCACTGAGATGGAGCATGAACAACATTTGAGACAGGTTCTGGAAACTTTGTAGAAAGAACATTTGTTCGCTAAATTCTCAAAGTGCGAATTCTGGTTGAGGGAAGTTCAGTTCTTAGGGCACGTGAAATGTAATGAAGCAGTGAAAGTGGATCCTTCGAAAGTGAAAGCTGTGATGAACTGGAATGCTCCAAAGACACCGTATGAGATAAAGAGTTTCCTTGGTTTGGCCGGGTACTACCGCAGGTTTATTAAAGTTTTTTCACAGATTGCGGATCCGTTGACTAAGTTAACTAGGAAAGACGTGAAGTTGTATGGGGTAGTGAACAAGATAAAGCCTTCCAGATGTTGAATGTAACACCCAAGGTTTGAAAATCCTTATATTTAATAATTAAATAGGAAGTGATATACTCGCGTTATAAGTTACCGTTATGAGATTATATGTGCTTCTAAAACTAGAGGGGTTAGAACCGCCAAAACATAAGTAATAAAAGTCTAAGGACCAATTATGCTATTAGGCCATACTTACATATATATATATATATATATATATATATATATATATATATATATATATATGACCAACTTTGACATTCTTGAGTCAAAGTATCACAAATCTCTTGCAACCAAAAACACAGCAGCAATACTCTAAGTTCTGGTGATTCCAAAGACTTTAAAACAGCTACAACTTCAGTTCTATAACATCTAATCCAACCTTGCTTGTTATGGTGTGAATAAACTCTTGTTCTTGTGGTTTTGTGAGTTTAAATGCATGATTCTATGGTGAATCATGTTAGAAGTGTTTATAAATCATTGGATTATGTTCCTTTATCATAAGGGGTGTAGGAAAACACTCTTAGCATGTTTTGATTGAGTTTTTACGAATTTATAGTGAAAATCCGACACTTTTTGGATGAATTGTCAGAATGTCTGTTAGATACATAGCCCGTGTAGAGGTACACGGCCTGTGTAGTATGGACTTGCGGATTATGAACTGTCGGATTGTCAAAGGCGGTGACAAGGCCATGTAGGGTTACGTGGTCGTGTAGAGCATGAGGTACACGGCCCGTGTACAGAACACGCCCCGTGTAGTATGACTAGATAACAATAACCATGTAGCCAGCATAGGTCGTGTATTATGAGGGACATGGCCCGTGTAGGCCCTATTTTACATCAATATTCAAGTGTTCTGACACTTTATTATATTATTCCTATAGGACGGTGATTGAATTACTTATCTGAGTTATGGTTACCTGTGGATCATTACTTATCATAAATATCATAAGGTGAGTCTTCTAGACTATTAATCATATCTGCAGTATGTATGCTATCATAACAGATTATAACATATAATGTTATTCATATGTGTATATATACTGAACTGCTATGTGCATCAAGGTTCAAAGGTGATACAATACTGTTACAAAGGTGGCTGCCCTGGGTCTAGAACCAGTGGTTAGCAATGATTATCTGACATACATGTGTTATGTTTATATGATTCTATACGTGTGTTTATATGTTATTAGTTTGGAATACTCACTAAGCTCTCGTAGCTTACTAGATACTGCTTTTTAATCTTTTGTAGGACACGGCAAGGATAAGGGCAAGGCTCCTGTTTGATTACTTTTTGGGTTAATATTTTGAAACAATTTTAACCCCCAGTTCTGTAAATATTCAACTTTTAAAGTACACTAAGTATGTACTCTTGTATATATCTTTTGGCAGTACCTTGGTTTTATAGTAAAATGCTTCCGCGTATGTTTTAAACTAAATGTGCATTTTTATAAATGAATTTTATGTACTATTGTGGTTCTTTTTAAATTTGGGGCATTACAACTTGGTATCAGAGCCATGGTTTGAGGGATCTGGATTGTGTGAAGTGTAGTCTAGACTTGAACCATGGTTTTGAAATATTTTGTCAAACTGAAGGCTTGCTACTTGTAGCTTAATGAGTATGCTAACAATTGTTATCTATTATGTGTGTTACATGAGGATTATACATGAATACTTGAGTAGTTAAAGATTGATATGTTATATGCAGAATCCATATGAATTACATGATTATGTTACATTGCATAGATGATACTTGGCCTAAGCCTGTGAATTGAGACTCATCTCCTGTTCTGGCTCCCATGTAAAGTCTGAGCCTTTTCTGTGTTTCCATTGAACTTTAACCAGCCCAATCTGTTTATTACGTAGAGTCATGATCTTTTTCTCCAATATAGCTATAGGTTGCTCCACATAGTTCAGTTTAGCATCAATAGTAGCATCTTCTAACGGTACAATTGCAGACTCGTCTGTTAGACATTTTCTGAGGTGTGAAACATGGAAGGTGTTATGAATCTGGGACAATTCATCTGGCAATTCTAATCTGTAAGCAACCTTTCCCACACCAGCAATAATTTTGAATGGTCCAATAAACCTTGGACCGAGTTTCCCTCTCTTTCTGAATCTGATCACGCCTTTCCACGGAGACACTTTTAAAAACACATAATCTCCCACCTAAAACTCAAGTGGTGATCTACGTTTATCCGCATAACTCTTTTGTCTACTTTGGGCAGTAAGCAATCTATCTCTGATGAGTTGTATCTGTTTAGTGGTTCGCTGTACCACTTCTATGCTACCTAATTCTTTCTGACCCACTTCACCCCAACATACTGGAGTTCTGCACTTTCTACCATATAGCATTTCATACGGTGGCATCCCAATACTAGAATGATAACTGTTGTTGTATGAAAACTCTGCTAAGGGTAAATAAGAATCCCAGCTCCCTCCAAAATCTATAACACATGCCCGCAGCATGTCCTCTAGGGTTTGAATAGTTCTTTCACTCTGACCATCAGTCTGAGGATGATATGTTGTGCTGAGATGTAGTCTAGTTCCGAGATCTTCGTGAAACTTGGTCCAGAACCTAGAAGTAAATCTTGTGTCTCTGTCTGATACAATAGAAACTGGCATGCCATGATGAGTCACAATCTATTTCACATATATATCTGCCAATATTTCTGAAGGATAAGTCTCCTTGATGGGAATAAAATGAGCACTTTTAGTTAACCTGTCTACAATTACCCCATATTGCATCATAACCACGTGGGGTTTTGGGTAATTTGGTAATCAAGTCCATTGTAATGTTTTCCCATTTCCAAACTGGAATTTCTAAAGGCTGTAACTTCCCGTGAGGTTTCTGGTGTTCAACTTTCACTTGTAAGCACGTCAGGCACTTTTCCACATACTTTGCTACATCACGTTTCATGCCTGTAACTACGTCAGGTTCGGTTTTAGCTTCCTCAACTGTAAGCTGAAAAGCTCTCCCTTTGGGTTTCTAAGCATCCTCTCTCTTTACTTCTTTTGTTCCTGAGCTTCGTGGTGGAGGTAAGGCTGGAGTAGGTTTGAATCCTGCAGACGATGCATTTGAAGATAATTTCGGGCACTCTGACTTTTGATGGCCCGGCTGATAGCAGTTAAAACATACACGCAGTGGTGTTCTACAATCTTTCCCTGCGTGACCCGATTTCCCACACTTATAACACGTGGGAGGACCATATCGGCATTCCCCCAGGTGATGTTTCTTGCAAGTTGGGCAAACTGGGTAGGTTTTCTGCACCCCTTTCTTCTCAAACTGTTCAACCTTTTGTTTCTTATAAACTGGTGCAACTTTCTCCACAGACTTCTTCTCTTTGTCTTGCCTCTCCAACTCTAACTCCCTCGCTCTAGCTGCGTCCATCATGGACTTTACTGTCTGGTGTTTGCTGGCGTCAATAAATTCTCTAATATTGGGTTTGAGTACCATCATGTACCGGTACATCTTCATTTTATCATTCTCCACATAATCAGGACAAAAACGTGCTTGTTCCAAGAATTTTGCATTGATATTAGGAACCGTCTCTGTCGTCTGTTTCAACCTATGAAATTCATTCACAATCCTATCTATCTCGGATTGAGGAACAAACTGTGCAATAACCAACTCTTTGAATTCTTCCCAGGTCATAGCTTCAATTCCAGTATAACCCCTCTGTTTGATCTCCATATCCCACCAATCCTTTTCCGCACCGTGCATCTGATTGGTTGCGTATCTTACTTTGAACTCAGGTGCACAAGAACATGTATGGAATGCACCCTCTATTTCAGAGATCCACCTGTGACTTATAACCGGATCCGTAGAGCCATGGAACAACGGGGGTTGACATACTGAAAAATCTCTGAACGAACACACCTTTGGAGCA
Organism: Dittrichia graveolens; assembly: GCA_038502395.1. Classification (NCBI taxonomy): domain Eukaryota; kingdom Viridiplantae; phylum Streptophyta; class Magnoliopsida; order Asterales; family Asteraceae; genus Dittrichia; species Dittrichia graveolens. Next base: position 41,413,316 of record JARJIL010000003.1, read on the forward strand.
TCACGAATAATGACTTGTGGTTGAGGATTAAATCCTTCACCACCCGCAGCAAACCTTGTTGCGAATTCCTGCCTGATCATATCTCGATTCTGATCTTTCATCTGTTCTACCACTTGTATGATGATAAAAGGAATACTTTGCTCTAAAGCCTTGCCAATCTCCATGGTAACTGTCTCTTGTACTGTAGTTTCTACCACCCTTTCATTGAGATTAGGGGCTCCTTCATTCACATTTGGTTGGGCTCTAACAGGAACCTGTTCACCAGTAACACTGGTTTCTACGCCTTCGGGTCTATGACTAGGACCACCCTCAGGCCTATTTGCTGCGCGAGATCCTCTTGTATTAACCATCCTGATAGTATAGATAAAGCATTAAGGTAAATAGGTAGCTCTATCACTCCATCCTCTAACAATAATGTACTCATGTATCTATCAATTTAGTATACCTTGTCTCTTATTCCAAAGTATTTCTGAGCATACTAAGGCATTCTAGTTATACTTATATTCTCAGGTATACTATCTTCTTACAAGTACCCCTCACCCGATTCACAAGAATCTTCATGATTCCATTAAGTTCCAACACGTATCATGTGTTTATAATAATATGGGCCCTATATTATTCTGAACACACTACACATGTCCGATCTTAACTTTATTACAAAAAGTCGCATAACTATCCAGAACTCTTCAATAGCGGATTTCGAGGATGAAATTATTTCAAGTGGGGAAGAGTTGTAACACCTAAGGTTCGAAAATCCTTATATTTGATAATTAAATAGGAAGTGATATACTCGCGTTATAAGTTACCGTTATGAGATTAGATGTGCTTTTAAAACTAGAGGGGTTAGAACCTCCAAAACATAAGTAGTACAAGTCTAAGGACCAATTATGCTATTAGGCCATACTTATATATATATATATATATATCTATATATATATAGATGTATATATATATATCTATATATATATATATATCTATATATATATATATATATGTATATATATATATATATATCTATATATATATATAGGTATATATATATGACCAACTTTGACATTCTTGAGTCAAAGTATCACAAATCTCTTGCAACCAAAAACACAACAGCAATTCTCTAAGTTCTAGTGATTCCAAAGACTTTAAAACAGCTACAACTTGAGTTCTATAACATCTAATCTAACCTTCCTTGTTAAGGTATGAATAAACTCTTGCTCTTGAGGTTTTGTGAGTTTAAATGCATGATTCTATGGTGAATCATGTTAGAAGTGTTTATAAATCATTGGATTATGTTCCTTTATCATAAGGGGTGTAGGAAAACACTCTTAGCATGTTTTCCTTGAGTTTTTACGAATTTATAGCGAAAATCCGACACTTTTTGGATGAACTGTCGGAATGTCTATTTGATACACGGCCCGTGTAGAGGTACACGGCCCGTGTAGTATGAACTTACGGATTATGAACTGTCGGATTGTCAAAGGCGGTTACAAGGCCATGTAGGGTTACATGGTCGTGTAGAGCATGAGGTACACGGCCCGTGTAGTATGACTAGATAACACTAGCCATGTAGCCAGCATAGGTCGTGTATTATGAGGGACACAGCCCGTGTAGGCCCTATTTCAGATCAGTATTCAAGGGTTGTGACACTTTATTATATTATTCCTATAGGACGGTGATTGAATTACTTATCTGAGTTATCGTTACCTGTGGATCATTACTTATCATAAATATCATAAGGTGAGTCTTCTAGACTATTAATCATATCTGCAGCATGTATGCTATGATAACAGATTATAACATGTAATGTTATTCATATGTGTATATATACCGAACTGCTATGTGCATCAAGGTTCAAAGGTGATACAATACTGTTACAAAGGTCGCTGCCCTGGGTCTAGAACCAGTGGTTAGCAATGATTATCTGACATACGTGTGTTATCTTTATATGATTCTATACGTGTGTTTATATGTTATTAGTTTGGAATACTCACTAAGCTCTCGTAGCTTATCAGATACTGCTTTTTAATCTTTTGCAGGACGCGACAAGGATAAGGGCAAGGCTCCTGTTTGACTACTTTTTGGGTTAATCTTTTGAAACAATTTTAACGCCCAGTTATGTAAATATTCAACTTTTAAAGTACACTAAGTATGTACTCTTGTATATATCTTTTAGCAGTACCTTGGTTTTATAGTAAAATGCTTCCGCGTACGTTTTAAGCTAAATGTGCATTTTTATAAATGAATTTTATGTACTATTGTGGTTCTTTTTAAATTTGGGGCCTTACATTGATGCAGTTGTTGTGTCAAGCTCCTATCCTTGAATTGCCAAGTGGATCGGATGACTTTATTGTATATTGCGATGCATCGTTTGCTGGATTGGGCTATGTGCTTATGTAGAGGGATCGGGTAATTGCGTATGCTTCAAGACAGTTGAAACCACATGAAAAGAATTACCCGACTCATGACTTGGAGCTGGCAGTAGTTGTATTTGCCCTTAAGCTGTGTAGACACTACCTGTATGGCACCAAGTGCGTAATTTGTACTGATCATAAGAGTCTTCAGTATGTGTTTACACAGAAAGAACTGAACATGAGACGGAGACGATGGGTGGAGTTGATAAAGGATTACGATTGAGAAATTAGATATCACCCCGGGAAAGCGAATGTAGTAGCAGATGCCTTGAGCCGCAAGGGAGCGGGAAGTTCTATCCAATTTATGCGTATGGAATTTGTATCTGATTTAGTGGATAGACTAAAATCGGGTTAGTTAGAAACTTTGAAGGAAGAAAACTTAAAGGATGAATTGATAAAGAAACGAAAGGATGAACTTGCTGATGATTCTCGTGGATTGAAAGTATATAAGACTCGTGTATGGGTGCTTGTACTTGGAGCATTGAGGAAGTTGATTTTAACTGAAGCACACAACTCAAGACTATCTGTACACCCAGGAAGCACTAAAATGTATAGCGACCTGGAAGTGCTTTACTGGTGGCTTACTATGAATGCAGATGTGGCACATTTTGTGGAGTCATGTCATATATGTGCACAACTAAAGGTATAACATCATAAACTGTAACACCGTGCTTTTGAGAACCAAATTTTTCTTTTTAAAATACAATTTAAATTTTCAAACCGCGTGGGTTTGACTGTAAATAGAATATTTAAACCTGTCTTATAAATTAAAAATGCAGCGGAAGTAAAAACACGTGGCAAACTGTATAAACAGTCAAAAATGTTGCCACATACGACATTTGGTGTTACGTATACATAACCGGCTGACCATTATCTTTAAACAAACTTAAACATATTATAACAGAGTTAAACAAAATCCAGTGTTCCTCCTAAAAACATGCAACTACCCGCAGGCACCCGAGCTCACAGCCTAAGAAACACCTGCACATGTGGAGAGTAGTATATGTTAGCTATAATAGCTAGTGAGTACATGATAGCATGCAATCAATATAAACATATCACATATCATCAATCATGCTCAATTAATTCTATCCTAGCATCTCGCGATGAGCTGGCGTAGTCAGAAGGCGACATATCTCGCAGGGTAGCGAACCCGACTCAATGCACCAAACTGGGGTACCAGACACATCAACCGCGCCGGTGGGGGAGCTGTAAAGCGTCAACCGTTGCGTTTCATAATCAACCGATTCCTCTGTTGTACAACATACGCTATACCCGAAGAGGACAACTTTGTCCTTAAGTAGAACAGCTTTGTTCTTATGTTGGACAGCTTTGTCCAGGACAGCTTTGTCCATAAGGATCCGTACCGATCACACGTAGATAATCTGATTCAATCGAATCATCAATCAATGCATAATCATATCCACATAACATACACCTAAACAGATGCATATTATTTATATCAATCAAAATATCTAGCATCATCATGCCATTCATTCTTTACTTCATTGCGCGCACGCAATAATATATATCTATCATCATAACATACACCTAATCAAGTGCATGCTATTGTATATCAATAAGTTAAGCCTAGCATCATCATGCTATACAATCTACACTTAAACAAGTGCGTATCATACGGTGTCAACATGTTAAGTCTAGCATCGTCATGCTTCACTAGCTACACTTAATCAAGTGTGTACAATATCCTGTTAAAGATTTATCATACATGTTACAAGGTATACCACCTTTTATCAACATATTCAAACACTTAATTAATTTTTTACAAGTCTGGTTATTCAATTCAATTCATTGTTAATATATGTTATAGATATATTAATCGTTACGTCATCAAGCACTCACCTGTTAGGCTAGAATAAGCAAAGTGTAACGCCCCAGAATCCAAAATTTGATATTTGAAATATAACACATAAAAGTGTTCACATCTGAAATATTTTACATAAAAGCGGAAGCATGAACTGTTTTGAAAACCTGTTGTATCAACAGATACATATAAAAATACTATCTCAAGTTTAACATCAAAAACTTGATATTTACAAACCAGGAGTGAAGTGTTTAAAAGAGTTTATCAAAATATAGTCAAACCGAAGCTTTGCCCTTGCCTTTGATAAAACCTGCAAAATATTTTAAAAATAGTATCTGATAAGCTACGAGAGCTTAGTGAGTAAACCATACTAAACATCATATAAACACACGTATAAAATCATATGAAGATAATACACGTATGTCAGATAATCAATGCTAACCACTGGTTCTAGACCCAGGGCAGCCACCTTTGTAACAGTACTGTATCACCTTTGAACCTTACTGCACATAGCAGTTCGGTATATACACATGTGAATAACATTACATGTTTGTAATCTGATATAATAATACACATGCTGTAAATATGAATAGTAGTCTAGAAGACTCACCTTTTGACTATAATATTATGCAATGATCCACAGATGTCACTGATTCAGGTAATAAGTCAATCACCTCCTATATAAACAATACATAAGATATCACATAAGGACATTCTGATCTGAAACAGGGCCTACACGGGCCGTGTCCCTTATATGCTACAGGACCTAAGCTGGCAACAAGGCCAGTGTGGTCTAGTCATACTACACAGGCTGTGTACCTCATATACTACACGACCATGTAACCCTACATGGCCCTGTGACCGCCTTTGACACTACACAGGCCGTGTACCTATACACGGGCCGTGTACGCTACAGAGAATCAGACAGTTCATACACTTAGTGTCGGATTTGGCAAGAAACTTGCTATAATCTTCATATAAACTGGTTAGGGGTGTTTTCTTACACCCCAAACAATTGTGGAACATAATATAATCATTATAACACAATTCTAACATGATTCACCATAGAATCAAGCTACTAAACTCATGAAACCTCAAGAACAAAAGGTTTAATCATACCTTTAACAAGCAAGGTTGTACAAGATGCTATAATCTGAAGTTGTAGCTGAGTTTAAGTCTTTAGAATCACCAGAACTTATAGGATTGCTGCTGTGTTTATAGTTTGCAAGAGAAATAAGATACTTTGACTTATAAATGTCAAATTTGGTGACTTATATATATATATAAGTTTCAACAAATGGCACAATAGGTCCCTACACTTAATCAAGTTATAATTTGACGGTTTTAGCCCCTCTAGTTTATAACCACATCTTATCACATATATCCATTTATAACTCATATATCACTTTATACATTTTCTCGTTTTAACTTATAAATAAAATTCTGGATTTTACACAAAGACCATGCTTTGGCGCTCACGGATTGTCAACTCGACCTATAATACCAATATCTACGCATTAATCACTTGAACATGCGAGGAACGCCTATGATACTTGAAACAATATCCTAATGGTGTTATTAAACCATTTATTAACTAACTATAGCAGTCCAAGCAACAACACGCGAATACGTAGCACAAAACAGCATTGCAAGCTGTGTGCAGGGGTGTCGCGCCGCAACACTGCCTTGTGTCACGCCGCGACCAGTCTGCAGAGCTGCAACACCTGTCTGTTTTGTGCAAAGCAACCCCATTTTGGCTCATTTCAATTCCAAATCAATTTTGGTAAAATTCTAGTGTTTCATAGGACCATTTGACACTTGTGGAAGCTTTCTAACATCAAAAACTCCTATCCAATTAATTCATACGAAAATCACAATTAAACGGACAAAGACATGCGCATAATGGCCAAAACTTGGTGTAGACCAATTCCAACCCTTGAAACACACCATATACACCTAATATGATGTATTGAAGGTGTTGCATCTGACCAAAACCTTTAAACTCATTGTTTGGTATCATTTTCCAATTTTTTGCCTATTTAAGACCTATTTTTCACTATTTTAGCCAATTCAAGCAAAACAATTATTCCAATTCAAAACCAATGTTCTAATCAATTCATACAAGTCATATGAACCTATTAGAACCTTAAAAATCAGTTCTTGATGTGTAAAAACAGATTTAGGCCATTTTGACCCATTTAGGCTAAATATTGGATTTGTGCAAAAACACCACTTCTAATGCACCAATTGAGTTCTAATCAATCCTAACAAGTTATAGGATCAATTAGAACACTAAATTTCAGTTCTTGAAGGTCAAAATCAGTTTGACCCGTATTTGACCAATTTTGGCCCATTTGAGCCAAAATTCAAAACTCATCAAGAATACTACTTTAATTCATGGAATTGATTCATATACACTTATAAATGATATTAGAACCTATTTCAATCATAAATTTCAGTTCTTGATTGCAAAATCAAAGAACCCACTTATAAACCTAGAATTTCAAGTCTTGAAAGGCATAAGCAAGAACAAGGATTAATTGGCACTTACAATGATCAAAGGATGATTAGGAACAACTCGTAGGACTATTTTGATCCTTATTTAGCTGCTGGAACAAAGCTTTATGAGTTTTCTTCAAAAACCAAAAAATCAAGAATGAAGAACAAGAGATAAATTTGGAGCTTACAAGGTTAGAGATGAAGAAGATGATGTTCTATGATGGATTAAGACTTCAATTTGCTGATGGAACATAGCTTGTTTAATCTCTCTTGACTTCTTCTTTTTGAATTTGCAAGAACATGAAGAAAAGTAAGGGTTTGTGTGTGTATACATATGTTTGAGTGTGTCTCTGTGTTTTGACAAAAGCCCAAAACCGACTTGTGGGTATTATTATCCACAAGTGGGTATTTTGTTCCCCTTTTCAACTTACAACTCATCTCCCGTTTAACCGTTTCAACTAACGAGGATATTTTTGAAATCCTCGTTTGATACCGTTCGATATTTTATAACGTTAATCTATTTTTATTAATATTTTTAATAACCCATTTATCTAATATTTTCATATTTTATACCATTTTCTAAAATATATATATATTTTTTATTTAATTCAATTAAATACTCGGAATCTGCTTTTCATAAAACAGATGGGGATAGAGTGCCTTCATATCCTCCTCGGTCTCCCACGCAAGGTTTGACCCGAGATTGTGCTTCCATTTAACCAAGACTAGCTGAATTGTCTTCTTCCTCAGTCGCTTAGCCTTTGTGTTCAAGATTTCAATTGGTTCTTCCACGAACCATGCAGAAGAATCAACTTTCGATTCTTGCAAAGGTAGAATTTGATCTTCATCTACCTTGCATTTACGAAGATAGCAAACATTGAAGGTATTATGAATACCTGATAACTCTGGAGATAATTCTAAAGATACTGTCTACTAATTGACTTTTTGAATAATTCTGAAAGGACCAATGTATCGTGGGCTCAACTTGCCCTTTCTGCCAAATCTGAGAACACCCTTTCCATGGAGAAACCTTCAAGAATACCCGATCAACTATTTCAAAGGTAACCGGCCTGCGTTTTGGATCTGCATACTGTTTCTCCCCTGGTTCAAGCCAACAGGTAGGTGTGCGACAACGCCTACCATAAAGCATCTCATACGGTGGCATACCAATACTAGAATGATATGAGTTATTATAAGCAAACTCATTCAAAAGCAAATGAGAATCCCACGAGCCACCGTATTCGAGTACACATGCGCGTAGCATGCTTTTAAGAGTTTGGATAGTCCTTTCGGACTGTCCGTCTGTCTGTGGATGATATGCGGTATTCAAATGAACACGAGTACCAAGCTCCCATTGATCACTACTCCAGAATTGTGAAACAAAGCGTGTATCTCTATCATAGAGAATAGATAATGGAACACCGTGTCAAGCAACAATTTCATTGATATAAATCTGAGCAAGTCTAGGCATAGAAAAATGATTCATTCATAGCTACGAAGTGTGCACTCTTGGTGAGTCTATCAACAATCACCCAGATCATGTCATGCCCTTTTGAAGTCCTGGGCAATTTAGTAACAAAATCCATAGTGATGTTGTCCCATTTCCATTCAGGAATTGATAATTGTTGCAAATTACCATAGGATCTTTGGTGCTCGGTTCTCACTTGTGCATAGATCTGTCATTTCTCCACATAGGAGGCAATGTCACATTTCAAAATAGGCCACCAATAAAGTGCCTTAAGATCATGGTACATTTTAATGCACCCAGAATGAACAGATAGACGAGAATTATGCGCCTCCTTCAAGATTAACTCCCGGTTCCCTCCGATGCTAGGTACCCAGATTTGGGACATGTATGTCTTCAATCCCCTGCTGTCATCTTGTAGCTGCTCCTTCATCTTGGACATAACTTCAGCCTTCAGATTAGCTTCTGCTAAGGCTTCTTGCTGAGCCTCCTTCAATCGAGTAATAAGATCAGAAACAATAATGATCTTCATGAATTTGATGGTATCTGTGGAGCCTTTCCGGCTTAATGCATCAACCACCACATTAGCCTCGCCCGAGTGGTATTTGATTTCACAGTCATAATCGTTAATCAACTCTATCCACCTGCGTTGCCTCCTATTGAGCTCCTTCTGTGTATAAACATATTGGAGGCTCTTATGATCCATGAATACCACGCGTTTGGTGCCATACAAGTAGTGGCGCCATTGTTTCAGAGCAAAGACAACAGCTGCCAACTCCAAATCATGAATCGGATAGCTCTTCTCATGTGGCTTCAGTTGGTGGGAAGCATAAGCTAACACTTTTGTCCTTCTGCATAAGGACACTTCCCAAACCTGCGTAAGAAGCATCACTATAAACGATAGAATCTTCTGACCCATTTGGCAGAGTCAGAATTGGAGATTGACATAATAATTGCTTCAATGTCTGAAAGACATTATCTTGTTCATCAAACCACGAATAGGCAACATCCTTTCGTGTATGCTTCGTGATAAGACATACTATTTTAAAAAAATTCCGAATAAACCGCCGATGGTAACCGGCAAGTCCTAGAAAGCTGCGAATCTCAGATGGGGTTTTGGGAATTCCCCAATTCATTAACGCCTCGACCTTTACTAGATCAACCATAACACTATCCTTGCATATTACATGACCAAGGAAGTGTATTTCTTCAAGTCAGACTCGTATTTAGAGAATTTTGCATATAAGCGTTCTCGTGTTGTACTTCAAATCTAGAATAAATCAGAATGTCATCGATGAATACAATGACAAATTTATCAAGAAACGCACGACAGACACGGTTCATAAGATCCATAAATATTGCTGGATCATTCATCAATCCGAAAGGCATCACAAGAAACTCATAATGCATCTTGTTCTAAAAGCCGTATTTGGAATATCTTCATCGTGTACACGGACTTGATGATAACTAGGACGAATATCTATCTTTGAAAAGCAAGTGGCACCTAGAAGTTGATCAAGCAGATCATCAATACGAGGAAGAGGGTACTTGTTCTTTTACAGTTCGCTTATTCAGCTCCCTGTAAACAATGCACATCCGTATCGTCCCATCTTTCTTTTTGACAAACAAGACTAGAGGTCCCAAAGGTGAAGAGTTGGGATGAATGAAACCTCTATCAAGAAGTTCTTCCCTCACTACGAGCCACAACATATGACCCGTCAGACAGAGGAATTTTAACCATCTTTTCGAACAAAGAATCTCAGCATTTCAGTTGCTGAGCCAATCCCTTCAAATTACAACATCAAATCCTGCAATGGGCATAAAAAGATACGAAATGGGAAAACTCTTCCCGTCAATATCAATTACAACGACAAGAACACTATTAGTGCTTTACCGCTAACAACTTCCACTGTTAGTGGATCAATCAACGCGAAAACAGAAATTGCTTTTAAGCACGAAAAGACACAAAGACAAAAGAATACGTAGCTCCTTGCTTTCGCCGGTTTCGAATACTAACTCTATATCCCATATCCATCTCTCGACCACCGCCGGATTCGTCGTGCCCTCAAAGGTATATATGATTCATATGACTGAAAAAGCCTTAAGACATGTGGTCATTCTGTGATATGGAATAGGAACAACTAGAATATGTTCCTCAATTATCATTAATCGTTTTTTAAATTCCATCATTTACTATATGCTACTTTCATAGGAACTGAGGACAGTTCCCTTGTTTATCTTAGTACTAGTAGTCCATAAGACTACTATTACTTCAGCTATTCTTTTGACATCAATTCTTATCTAACATTATCAATCTGATTACATCATATTGATCTAAACATCTCTTGATTCTATTAGACCATTAAAGTCTTAATATACTTAGTATACTTATTATACTTAATCAGTCATGTTAAGAAAATAAGCAATTAGGCAACAATAATGTCAGTCATATTAATCTCTCTCACACCCCAATAACCTCCCGAGGAACACTTTAAATAATGGTCGAGCCTGAATTTGAGACTGAGTACTCTTTCAAATACCCAATTCACTCAAACTTAGGCTCTGACACCAGCTTGTAACATCGTGCTTTTGACAACCAAAATTTTCTTTTTAAAATACAATTTAAATTCTCAAACCGCGTGCGTTTGACTGTAAATAGAATATTTAAACCTGACTTATAAATTAAAAATGCAGCAGAAGTAAAAACACGTGGAAAACTGTATAAACAGTAAAAAATGTTGCCACATACGACATTTGGTGTTACGTATACATAACCGGCCGACCATTATCTTTAAACAAACTTAAATATACTATAACAGAGTTAAACAAAATCCAGTGTTCCTCCTAAAAACATGCAACTACCCGCAGGCACCCGAGCTCACAACCTAAGGAACACATGCAAATGTGGAGAGTAGTATCTGTTAGCTATAATAGCTAATGAGTACATGATAGCATGCAATCAATATAAATATATCACATATCATCAATCATGCTCAAATAATTCTATCCTAGCATCTCGCGATGAGCTGGCGTAGTCAGAAGCCGACATATCTCGCAGGGTAGCGAACCCGGCTCAATGCACCAAACTGGGGTACCAGACACATCAACCGCGCCGGTAGGAGAGCTGTAAAGCGTCCACCCTTGCGTTTCAGAATCAACCGATTCCTCTGTTGTATAGCATACGCTATACCCGAAGAGGACAGCTTTGTCCTTAAGTAGAACAGCTTTGTTCTTATGTTGGACAGCTTTGTCCATAAGGATCCGTACCGATCACAAACAGATAATCTGATTCAATCGAATCATCAATCAATGCATAATCATATCCACATAACATACACCTAAATAGATGCAAATTATTTATATCAATCAAAATATCTAGCATCATCATGCCATTCATTCTTTACTTCATTGCGCGCACGCAATAATATATATCTATCATCATAGCATACACCTAATCAAGTGCATGCTATTGTATATCAATAAGTTAAGCCTAGCATCATCATGCTATACAATCTACACTTAAACAAGTGTGTATCATACGGTGTCAACATGTTAAGTCTAGCATCGTCATGCTTCACTAGCTACACTTAATCAAGTGTGTACAATATCCTGTTAATCATTTATCATACATGTTACAAGGTATACCACCTTTTATCAACATATTCAAACACTTAATCAATTGTTTACAAGTCCGGTTATTCAATTCAATCCATTGTTAATATATGTTATAGATATATTAATCGTTATGTCATTAGGCACTCACCTGTTAGGCTAGAATAAGCAAAGACCTTGCTTTGGCGCTCATGGAATTGTCAACTCGACCTATACTACCAATATCTACGCATTAATCACTTCAACACGCGAGGAATGCCTATGATACTTGAAACAATATTCTAATGGTGTTATTAAACCATTTATTAACTAACTATAGTAGTCCAAGCAACAAAACGCGAATACATAGCACAAAACTGCATTGCAAGTTGTGTGCAGGGGTGTCGCGCCGCGACCAGTCTGCAGAGCTGCAACACCTGTCTGTTTTGTGCACAGCAACCCCATTTTGGCTCATTTCAATTCCAAATCAATTTTGGTAAAATTCTAGTGTTTCATAGGACCATTTGACACATGTGAAAGCTTTCTAACATCAAAAACTCCTATCCAATTAATTCATACGAAAATCACAATTAAATGGACAAAAACGTGCGCATAATGGCCAAAACTTTTTGTAGACCAATTCCAACCCTTGAAACACATCATATACACCTAATATGATGTATTGAAGGTGTTGCAACTAACCAAAACCTTTAAACTCTTTGTTTGGTATCATTTTTAAATTTCTTGCCTATTTAAGGCCTATTTTTCACTATTTTAGCCAATTCAAGCAAAACAATCATTCCAATTCAAAACCAATGTTCTAATCAATTCATACAAGTCATATGAACCTATTAGAACCTTAAAAATCAGTTCATGACGTGTAAAAACAGATTTAGGCCATTTTGGCCATTTTGACCCATTTAGGCTAAATATTAGATTTGTGCAAAACACCACTTCTAATGCACCAATTGAGCTCTAATCAATTCTAAAAAGTTATAGGATCAATTAGAACACTAAATTCCAGTTCCTGAAGGTCAAAATCAGTTTGACCCGTATTTGACCAATTTTGACCCATTTGAGCCAAAATTCAAAACTCATCAAGAACACTACTTTAATTCATGGAATTGATTCCTATACACTTATAAATGATATTAGAACCTATTTCAATCATAAATTTCAGTTCTTGATTGCAAAATCAAAGAACCCACTTATAAACCTAGAATTTCAAGTCTTGAAAGGCATAATCAAGAACAAGGATTAATTGGCACTTACAATGATCAAAGGATGATTAGGAACAACTTGTGGGACTATTTTGATCCTTATTTAGCTACTTGAACAAAGCTTTATGAGTTTTCTTCAAAAACCCAAAAATCAAGAATGAAGAACAAGAGATGAATTTGGAGCTTACAAGGTTAGAGATGAAGAAGATGATGTTCTAGGATGGATTAAGACTTCAATTTGCTGCTGGAACTTAGCTTGGTTAATCTCTCTTGACTTCTTCTTGAATTTGCAAGAACAGGAAGAAAAGTAAGGGTGTGTGTGTGTATACGTATGTTTGAGTGTGTCTCTGTGTTTTGACAAAAGCCCAAAACCGACTTGTGGGTATTATTATCCACAAGTGGGTATTTTGTTCCCTTTTTCAACTTACAACTCATCTCCCGTTTAACCGTTTCAACTAACGAGGATATTTTTGGAATCCTCGTTTGAAACCGTTCGATATTTTATAACCTTTATCTATTTTTAATAATATTTTTAATAACCCATTTCTCTATTACTTTCATATTTTATACCATTTTCTAAAATATATATATTTTTTATTTAATTTAATTAAATACTTGATGTATCACGATCGCACAAGTTTAGGCCCGTTTTGAGGATGTTACAGAAACCATATGTTGAGACAGTTTGAGATTCCTGAGTGGAAGTGGGAACGTATAACGATGGATTTTGTGACAAAACTTCCGCGAACTCAGAAGAATCATGATATGATATGGGTGATCGTGGAAGGACTAACGAAGAGTGCTCACTTTCTGGCTACTTGTGAGACAACTTCTCTGAGTAAATTGGCTCAACTGTATATTAATGAGATTGTTGCAAGGCATGGTATACCGTTGTCTATCGTGTCTTACAGAGACTCCAGGTTTGTTTCTAACTTCTGGAGGAGTTTACAGAGAGAGTTGGGGACAAGAATTAATTTGAGTATAACTTATCATCCCCAGACTGACGGTCAGACTGAACAAACCATACAAACACTCGAGGATATGTTGTGTGCTTGTGTGATTGAGTATGGTGGATCTTGGGATTCACACCTGCCCTTGATAGAGTATGCATATAATAATTCTTACCACTCCAGTATTGGGATGCCTCCGTACGAAATGTTATACGGTCGTCGCTGTCGTACTCCGACTTGTTTGTTAGAGGCTGGTGAGAAACAGTTTGCAGGACTCGAGATTATTCAGTTGACTACTGACAAGGTTGCTATTGCTAGAGAGAAATTAAAAGTGGCCAGAGATAAACAGAAAATGTATGTAGATCCACGACGTCATCCATAAACGTTTGAGGTGGGGGAGTTAGTGTATTTAAAGGTCTCTCCGTGGAAAGGTGTGATTCATTTTGGCAAACGCGGGAAGATGGCTCCCCGTTACATTGGTCCTTTCCCTATTCGTCAGATAGTGAATGATCAGACAGTTACATTGGATCTTCCAGCAGAGCTTGCAGGTATTCAAAAAATGTAAGGTTGAAGACGAAAGCTAGATTCTCCCAGTGCATGAGTTGAAAGTTGATTCAAAGAAGAGATTGATAGAGGAACCTATTGAACTGTTAGATCGAAAGGTGACCAAGCTAAGAAGTAGATTCCAATGGTGTTGGTCAAGTGGAAGAACAGTTTAGGTTCTGATTTGACATGGGAGACTGAGGTAGAAATGAGAGAAAGATATCCCTAGTTGTTTGAGCAAGAAGGGATTCTGAGGACGGAATCCTCTTAAGGAGGGGAGATTTGTAATACCCGCAAACCCGGGCTAGGAGATTAGCGGTTTGTGGTATGTGCTTATCTGTTTTAAATGCAATTAGATGGTTAATTAGTTAATTAATTAAGGATAATTTACATGTATGCATGTTATTATGCGTATGTATGTATGTATTTATGTACGTGTTTGAGTGTATGAGTAATGAAAGGAGGGACCGCCACCTCCTGCTTAGTTGATTTATATGCATGTATACGTGTTGGTAATTACTCATTTACCTAGAAATTAAGAAAGTGTAAGTGTGTGTTTGTGTGAAAGCTCTCGGCTGAAGAAAGAACAAGAAATACGAAGAATCGGTTTTTCAATGTTTTGTGTGATTTAATTCAAGTCAAGATTAGATTTGTTCTTGTTATGTTCTAGTGCTAACCTGGAATGAATTCTAATTGAAATAACATGTTTTTATAAAGAATCACCATGATCAGTTTTTGGGAAGGAAACATGAGTTTATGGGTTTAGTTTATTCTTATGATTTATATGATTATTTGGATTGATATGATGCATAAATACATGTTTGAATGTGTTAAAACATGTTTCTGGAAAGTTTGAATGAGTTTATAAACTTCTGAGTTTTGAGTTTTGGTTGATGATATGAAGTAGGCGGATTTTATGAGGAAGAAGGTGAAAACTGATACAAAGGCCAAAACCGATAGTTTGAAATTCGGTACCTTGAAAACCGACTTTATATATGAATTCCGATTCTTTGAGAAACCGATACTTAGAATCCGAGAAACCACAATCCGACAAAAGGGGAAATCCGATACTTTAATATGGAACCTAGAATCCGATTGTTTATTTGAAATCCTACAAAGTCAAAATCCTACACTTGAAAACCGATACCCTAAAATCTGATAGTGCCAAATCCGATGGTTGAGAATCCAATAGTTTGAAATCTGGCGGATTTCTAGAATCCAACACTTTGTGTTTTGGACTTGCAATTGTTTATTGTTTGTTTTATTTCATGAATGAATTATAAATATATGTGGTCAGATATATTTATGAGATTGATACTGATTTGATTATTGCTGTGTTTTCAGGCAATCCTAAGACTCAGTAATATTAGACCTCTAAGCTCGTGCTGATTTAGAGGTGAGTGGACGTTAATCACGGATGGTAAAGATTTCGGTTAATGTTATTGATGTGATGAATGATGTGATTGAGATTGGTTTGATTGATTGAGTTGTTGATTGTGATCATGGATTGTTAATATCTGCTGCATGACTATTTGGTCGATACGCGCTCTTAGGATGATTTTGAGTTGCGTTTGAGAAGTCAGCTATACGTGGAATTGGGCTGGGCTCGTTCAGTGGTTGCTTGAATAGTGTTAGCCTTACTGGTGCATTTGTTGCATCAGAGGGGGGTTTTCACTGTGCCAATTCAATGGAGAGTTATCGGTAAACCTTTGCTTTGGCTGGCATTGGTTGTAGGTTATACGCCGAACCGCCGGTCTTCTTATATATGTTATTACATGCTTTGATATTGACTGTGGATGTTTGCGTTTGGTGTTTAGCCTCTTCTCACTTAGCTTTGTGCTAATTCCCCTCGGTTGATGTTTTGCAGGTTCGTGTTTATGGTGTTAGAAGGAGAAGTTGACCTGACTCTGATGTTTTGATTTTAAAAGTGAAACGAGCCTGTTATTTTTGTAACACCAAGACTGATGATGTTTTGTTTTTAAACAATGATGTAAATTATTAATGTTGGTTTGAATGTAATGAGTTTTTTTAATATAGCTTCCACAGTGCAACTTAAAAAAAATGGCTTGTGTTTTCCGGTATTACACACAGGGTTCATCCTTGCCCTTGGAAAAGCTAAATACTTTAACTTTCTCATTAAACCATGATTCCAACTGCGGGATGCTTGTTTCAGACCATAAATGGACCTCTTAAGCTTGTAGACTTTATTAGGATATTTGGGGTGCACGTAACCATCAGGTTGTGCTATGTACACCTCCTGTGCCAACTTCCCATTAAGTAAGACAGTTTTGACATCCATCTACCATATTTCTTAATCGTAATATGCAGCGATTGCATCTAGAAGTTGCAAAATGGTTGCAATCGATAAGATGGTTACTGCCCTAAATAGCTTTGCTTTGTGATCCGCGGTAAACCCGTCATAAGGTAAGGTGAAATATGTTTTCTAGCCTTGTTTAAATAATTGGTTTTGACAGACTACTTGGGTAATTATTTCTACAAGGATTATATGGGAATTAACTAAAACGTTACTATACATCGTAGATGGCAAACTTTAACAACACAACACCGAATCTATCACTCCGTTCGTTCCTAGAGAAGGATAAACTCATAGGTGTAAACTTTGTTGATTGGCATAGGCAACTACGTATTGTCCTTCGCCATGAATCTAAGTTGCACATTCTTGAGGAACCTATTCCAGAGCCACCTGCTACCAACGCGAGTTAGGCAACTAGATACGCTTATGAAGAGCATGTCGAGGACACAAAAGAGGTTTCTTATTTCATGTTGTCGACTATGAGTCGCGAGCTGCAAAAATCTCGAGCATATGAGTGTGCATAACATGATTAACCGCTTGAAGGACATGTTCCGACAACAGGTTAGAAAGGAACTCTATGAGTGTGTTAGGGCCTTTATCGGTTGCCGGATGCGGGAAGGTGGGAAGGTTAATGTTCATGTCCTTCGTATGAAGGCATACATTGACCAAATGGAAATGCTAGATTTTCCCATTTGGAGGGAGCTTGTGGTTAATATGATTCTCAAATCCTTGCTCGCGTTTTATGATAAGTTTATCAAAAACTATGAAAAAGACAAAATGGAGGAATCCTTAACGGAATTGCATGACATGCTAAAGGCTTTCGAGTCTGACATGGCCAAAGGCAAGTTTGTTCCCACCAGGTTATTTAAGGAACCTAAAACCGAGAAAGAGAACACGACTCCTCAAGGACAAGTTTGCTACTTCAGCGGTGAATATGGAGATTGGCGCCACCACGCTTCTCCTGAGTGTTTGAAGGAGTTTAAGCCTCTTATGAGGCAGGGGAATAGCTCCTCGTCTTCAGGTACATTCATGGTTAACTCCATTCCTCTACTACTTCTTATCTAGTTTTTCGAAATGTTGTCTATGACACTCATGTTTGTTACAAAAATGGTCTATTACAAAGTGTAGTTGTTAAACGGAAGTAAGCGGATGAGGCATGGGGAGCTAGATCTCAAGTTGGAAACTTAGATGTTGTTTCGATTGAGAGGACTGGGAGTTTAGATCTCACCATTCCGACTAGTTATTTTTTACTTTATTAGATAAATATATTATCTTCCGTGGATGACAAGAGAAATATTATATCTATTATGCCTTGGTTGACGATGGATATTACTTTGTATTTGATATATATTTGTGAAAATTTATTTCAAACTTTATCCGTGTCATGGCATCTATAAGCTTTTGCTTAAATGTAATAAAATAATCATGAATGGTATGTTTAAGTCCAAAAATGGTTTGGATAAGTTATTACTGTGGCAAGATCAATTTAGCCATATAAACAACTCTTACTTCACCAAGGTCCGTGTGGTTTGGAATCTTGGATACATTTGATAATTGATCAAATGTCGAGTGCGAGAATTGCTTGTTAGGCTAAATAACTTGAACATCCTTCACCGGTGTATATGAGAGGAATCAAAGCTTGTTGAATTTAGTTCGCACTTGTGTGTATAGTTCATTCAAGCAATTCATGGGGATAACTACATTTACTTCGTTGCCTTTACTAGTGGTGGTAGTAGGGATGGGTATGTTTGAAACCTTTAAGGTGTTCAAGACTTACCATAACGAGGTTTGTGGGGAAAGAGGTTAAGTTGCTTAAATCTTGTAGAGATGTTAAGTACCTTAATTTTTGTATTTTGTAACAATCATAAGAGTTATGAGATTTATCTCACAATTCAATCCTCCCGGGCACATTGTTATACAGGGTCCCATAGAGGAGGCACCGGATATTGTTGGATATGTTCCGGTGTTGGTGAGTTGCAAGTTCATACCCAATGATTTGGTATACTTGAAAGTGGTGAGTAATGTTCTATATATAAAACGAACAAATATGGTCTAGTATCCATCTTAGGAGATAAGACTAAAAAAAGTATCTTTGCTTGTCTATCTTAAATCCTAGATTGTCCAGCCTGTGTAAAGACATGAGGTGGAAGAATCCGGGGTCTAGAGATGCTACTCCATTAGGCATTCTGCTGAGACCATGGGATATTTGTTTCACAAACTTTAGAGGACAAGTTTTTGTTGCTCAATGACAAGTGGAAACTTAATATATGTGGGATCCAGTTGGAGTAAAGTAAGCGTTGAATGGTAAAACATGATGTTGACACTAGCATTCAATCAGTAATGATTGGAACTCACATGGCAAAGTTGGAGTACCTGGCATAATGTCATCAATCTTCCTACAGCTGATAGGAGTCATCGTAAGGCCGGATAGATATATGTTTTATATGTAGTAGAAGATGACTCATGATGGGTTTTGTTGAATTCATCAACTATCGGAAGTCGTAGTGGGCCTAGAGTCTGCTAGAAGGAGAGAGGTGATGAGAATGGGATGAAATCCATGTATTGGACTTGTTTGATTCAACACCTTGGTGTCAACCTAAGGGGTGTACATGGATCTTTGAAGATGAAGACTAACATGGATAAACGTGTAGACAACTTCAAATACCAACTAGTGGTAAATGTTCCATTATGATTGGTCGAGAGTAGAGATTTGGTGATTGTTAAAGTACGCACAGATGCCACTTTGTGAATCTCTTTACTAAGCTATAGTTGCAAGCTAGTGATGATTTTTCATACAAGGCTTGCACACATTTGGTTTACAAGTTGCTTTTTGAGTTTGTTTTAGTTGAATTTGATATGTTTGAGTTGGGAACATTAAGCATGATGCGCTTATGGTTGTATCAATTATCAAATGGAGATTTGGTAATGCACGTGGAGTGGGTATTTTCATTAGGCTTTATTGTGTTCTATCTTAGCATGTTTAACCACTTCCTTGAATAAATGGTTATTCTAAATGTTCCACAATCAGTTGTTCTTCGTTGGAAGAAAGAAGTGAATTAACACTGAGGTAAGTAGTTGGTAAAGGTATTCATCTTGGATTGAATACATAGTTACGCGACACTTATCCTGTATTTGGTAATGGATCAAGTGACTGGAGGACCCGCACTTGAGTTTACTTCATGGACATGGTCACGAGTAAATGAGGATGATAATATCATTTATCCTTAGACTAGAAATACATGTGATCTCTGAGTATTGGCTTGTTTCGCTTTGATCACTTTCTAACACGGTTCGTAACTGGCTGCTATAAGGGGAGTTTTCAAGTTAGATTTTGCTACTACGATGGGATGATGTAGTCAAATAATTTGTTCCTCTTTTAGAGAGATATCCATGAGCCTCTTGTTGACTGCGCGCTGACATAAAATGCATAGCCATCCTCGAATTGAATTGATAATGGATCGAATTTGCAACTTGTTTTTGATGGTCACCATCAATCTTGATCAAGAAACATAATCGTGGATGATCTGAAGGTTGAAGATGTTCCATGCCGTGCATTCACATCAGATATCGTGAAAAAAAGGATGAATGACTTGGGGGCATAGATGCCCTATGCTTACTCAGGGGCATGGATGCCTTGCTAGAGGTTGCTCTATGTCGGTGTTACCATTCATAGGTGTGTCATGTGCAAATGGGAGTCCGTTGGAATATCCCCATTGACATAGACGAGTTGGTAACGTTGCCGATGAGGCATATAGGTCTATTGGGTCACACACCAAGTATTGATTCCGACAACACCTTTGAACGATAGAGAAAAATGCCAAAAGATGGTTTTTGTGGGACGGGCACGACCGTGCCTATTACAGGTACAGACGTGCATATTGGCTAGGTACAGGCCCAAGACCGGCTTGTCAAGTGTGTACCAAATTGGGCCGGCACGGGCGTTCTTCATGGAGGTACGGTCATGCCCAAGTGCTAAGGCACGAGCCCAAGTCGGGCATAACTTGGGTGTGCCCATTGGGCTGGCACCGGCTTACCCTATGATGCACGGCCATGCCTGGCACTGTAATAGCCTCTTTAAATGGTCTTTTAAGAATAATTCAATGGTGGCTTTATGGTTGTTGATTCTAACATTAGAGTGATGGTTTTTGGCTGTACTAAGGGTCAAAGAGTGACGGTTCTAGAGTGATTGTTTTTGGCTGGCACTATAACAGCCTCTTTAAATGGTCTTTTAAGAACCATGCCGCCCTTGCAACTGATCAAACAAATCATCAATCCTAGGCAGCAAATATCTACTCTTTACTATCACTTTGTTCACCTCCCGGTAGTCAATATACAAAGAGTACCGGTGCTCCCCACGGAGAAAAACTTGGACGAATGAATCCCTTGTCGAATAGTTATTGAAGTTGATACATTAGCACTTGCATCTGCGATGGTGCCAAACGATATGACGCCTTGGCAATTGGTGCAGATTCGGGTACAAGATCAATTCTGAATTTCACTTGTTTGTCGGGTGGAACCCCCAGTAGGTCTTCAAGGAAAACTACAGGATACTCTCAAACTATCGGTACATTTGACACTCTCAAGTTCTTCTTTTCTACTGTACTATCGACAACTAGAGAGAGGAATGCTTCATAACCCTTGTACAGATACTTAGTCGCTTTTGTTACCGTGCAGAATGCTAACATTTCTTTTTAGCACTTCATGTAGATCGAAATTTCTCCCCACTAGGGTATTGTATACGGATGATTCCCTACTTGCACAAGATATTAGCTTGATGCCGACCCAGCCAATCCATTCCTATGACCACTTGAAATTTCGCATCGGTGTACGGATGAGGTCTATGGGAAATTTTACATCATCTATCACTATTACATTGTCCTTAAAAATAGTAAATACATTCAAAAAGAAGAAGATACAAAGGACCCTACTGCCCCAGAATCAAACAATACTAATGTCTTGTTCTTTGGTTGCTTCTTCAACTGTCATCTGGGAAGCCTAACCTCTTACTGTGGGTGTTTCAACCTTCTTCCCCTCCATTCCATCGGTGATCATCGGTGATTGATGCCATGCTTGTCTCCCTATTCCTGTAGTATGTGGGAATTCTATGATTAGGTGCCTCGACTGGTTGCACCTGAAGCATACACTGTTGTTGGTTGGATAATTCTTTCTCAAGTGGCATGGCTTACCACACTTATAACTGTTCAGGACTATCCCCAAACGGCATTCTCCCATGTGACCCTTTCCACACCTCATGCACCTAGCCTCATTACCTTTTCCTCCTACTTTAAAGTTTCCACTAGTCTTGAATTTCTTTGTTGGTATCTTCTAGTTCACTGTGCCTGTATTAGTTTGAGTTGCAGTTCTCTTCTCTTTCTTTTCTCTAGAAATATTTCTCTCCTCCTGGCAGCTTTAATCATTTAATCGAGCGTGTTACACTGTCCAGTTGACATGAACTATCGAATATCCTCCCTCAGCATCTGGGAGTATCGATGCATCTGCAGCCCCTCATCATTCACATATGCTGGACAGTAAGGTAGCTTCTCTTTGAATTCAGTAGTAATCTCGTTGACAATTTGGGTAATCTGTGTTAGCTTCATGAACTCATCCATGACTCGTTCTACGTCCACTTTGGGCAAGTATTCCTCATTTAACAGCTTAAGAAAATCCCCCCATGACATGATAGCCACTGCCTCGCCATTCAGCTTTCTCTGTACGTTCCACCAGTCCTTATGGCACCCCTAAGAAGGTTCACCGCGTACCAGACCTTACTGTCGTCTGGGCATTGACATGTGTGGAATGCTCCGTCCACCTTCGAAATCCATCTACTACTCCGCACAGGGTCTGGAATCCCCTTGAAACATGGCGGCTGACAGGCCACAAAATCCCTGTAAGTAACGGTTCGTGCAGTCTAAGTTGTTACAACAGTCGTCACTTGTGTAGTAGCAGCAGTTGCCTCTTTCATGGCCCATAGGGTGATGAGTTTCTAATCAAACAAAGTTCCCATATCCTGTTTTAGTTTTGCCACTATCTTGGGTAGTAGACCGTTCGGCACCTCTGTGACCTTTGTAGCTCCCACATTCATCATTTCTGGTTCTTCGAACTCTTCGTCCTCCATTTCCACGTTTTTTGGGTTTTCACACCTGTCACTACATTCTCAGGTAAGGGTAGATTCAGTATCGGTCGTTGTCCGGGATCTATCTCGTTAGTCACACTAGTGTCTGCCCCTTCAATACCCGTTACACATCTACTAGTGTTCACCATTTTGGAAGTATAGATAAAGCAATAAAGTGTTACGTGGCCTTACCACACTCTCCAAAGTACATCAATTAGATCTATTCATCACGTTGCATGCCTATTACTCATCCAAGGTAATCATACGTATAGTAAGGCACCCTCACTCTACCTGCATGCTAGTCCTACAAGTACCCCTCGCCTGATTCAAAAGATTTCTCACTATTCCGACAAGCTCTGACATGTATCATGTGCTTGTAATAATATAGGCCCTATATTATTCTAAACACATTACACATACAGAGTCTTGTCATTCCCCTCGAAATCCCGATTCATAGGCTTAGGCAATGTATCACATAATAGTCCACATACACCTTAAATCTCTAGATTGTTATAATATCATGCAAGCATATAAGGTTTCCCGCGCAAGTCTTCATATCCTATTCTAAGCATATCATGAATAAATCCATGCATAACGTTAATTCATATAGGTGAACGAGTGTTTGATTCTACCCTACCCCAACATGAAACGAGAACATGAAATAAGGCCAAACATTCATTCTAAACCTATATGGTTACTATTATATGTAACACCACTTTTCAAGTTTTAATTTAAAAACATTATCTTACGAGTTAGCACCAAAAAGATATCAGAGCTTCACAAAAAATCAGTTTCTGAACATACACGTGCTAACATTTACAAAAGTAGTCTCAACGTTAGCTTCTTGAACACAAGGAGCTATCCTACTGAGCACCGTATTGGGGCCTTACCCTTGTTGGAACCTGCATCACCTGCAACACGCAAATCTGGAACATAAGCTAACGCTTAGTGAGCATACTAACTGAGCATAAACAACATGAAACAGGAGTAAACTCTCCTCAGGATATCTTGTCTCCAAATTGTAACAACTGGAATAAGATCTGCTCAGGATGTCTCGCATCCAAGCTGTATCACCTGCAAATCTACAAAACTGTTACTGTACTAGGGATTATCTACACCTCAGTGTAGAATATCCCAAGCGTTTCTCCTGAGTATAAAGAGCTCGATATACCCCTTTCTACTATCTTGGATGCAAAGCTACGCTTGCATGTACTGAGTATCCTCTGTGCCAGGCTTATCTACACCTTACAGGTGTAGCCTATCCCAGCTGCTATTGGTACACAGCTCACTTTATACCCTGTCTCTGTTTTTGTGCATAGTTATGTTGGGTTTTGGTGCCATCTAGAAAAACGTAGCGAAAAGAAACAAGTATAAAACAATTTAGATTTTATGCCACCAATCACACCACCCACAGGACCACACTCTAAAACAATAGCAATGCAACTCAAAAATAATCAAGAGGGAGAAAGTATACCATACATGTGGCTTCTCCTTGTAGCCTTCGAAAGACGCGTACACAAAATAGCGCACCTCTATCTGTATCCACACCAAGCTTGGTTTAATTCCCAGTTGCTAGAGAACTTGTATGCCAACAAGAACGTCACCACTATAGAACTACCATCACTTGAAGATTTCCAAGTATGTCTTGAGAGAGATATGAAACAACTTAATGTTGCAAGTCATATGTCTTTTGGTTTAATCCTTTCTAGTAATCATGTCAATACGATTTCAACAACCTCATGGCACATAGAAACTAGTCATATATAGAGAATATGACCACCAAATCGTAACTCATATTACTACCAATTAATTTCCATAAAGCCATATTAAACTAGTCTTAAAAAGCTAGTTAAAGAGGAGGTTACATAGTAAGGCACGGCCGTGCCTCATAGGGCACGCCCGTGCTAGCCCACGGGCACACCCAAGTCACGCCCGACTTGGGCTCGTGGTTTCGCACTATGCACGGCCATACCTCTACTAGGCACGCCCGTGCCGGCCCTAATCGGTACACCCTAGGCACGCCGGCCTTGGGCCCGTACCTGGCATAGGGCACGCCTGTACCTTTATAACACACGGCCATGCCCGGCCCTACCAAAACCCAGTTTCGGCATTTTTCTCTCTCTCGTTCAAAGGTGTTGCTGGAATCAGTACGTGGCGTGTGACCTAATAGGCCTATGCCTCATCGGCAGTGATACTAACTCATGTGTGTCAGTGGGCATATTCCAAAAAACTCCCACTTGAACATGACACACCTACGAAAGGTAACACCAACATAGAGAGGCCTCTAGCTAGGCATCTATACCCCCAAGTCAGCATAGGGTATGTAGCCCATGACAAGTACCAACCTGTAAACAATGGTCCTATAGATAAGTGATTATTCATCCCTTCGTTCACGATATCCGTTGTGAATGCAGGTCATGAAACATCATCAACCCCAAAACATCCACAATTATGTTTCTCGATCTAGACTAACTATGACGACCAATACAAGTTGCAAAATTGATCCACTATCGATTCAACTTGAGCACGGCCATGCATTTGATGTCATCAGTTCAGTCAACGAGGGGCCGAGGGATATCTCTCTAAGAAGGAACGAAAACCTTTGACTACATCGTTCCGTCATAATAATAAGTTCTTGCCTGAGAACTTCCCTTATAATAGCCAGTTACGAACTGCGTTAGAAAGCAATCTAAATAAGACCATATTATTAATCAAGAAGCGCATGTATCTCCAGTAGAAGGACAGACAATATTACTGTAACATCCTCAACTTGGGCCTAGTTGTAATTGATACATAAGTGTACGTAGTTATTGTAATAAGACGTATTTTGTGTATATTTATTGAGTTTAATGAGTATGTGTTTATGTATTTGTGTGTATGTACGTATGCATGTGCAAGTATGTGCATGTATGTTAGGTGTATATGTGTGTATAGTTAATTGAGGAAACCCTCGAATGAAGAATGAGGCACCCGCCTCTGCCATACGTGAATATATATATATGTGTGGTAAGTTGACTAAGTCAAACTTAGTAAAACACACATATACCAAAACCGCAAGTTTTCTCTCGTCTCTCTACCCTCTCGTTGTTGCCATCGGATTCTGGAAAAGAAGAAAGAAAAACTAGGATTCTCGGTTGTTTAATCTACAAAAGGTTAGCAACTTAGAATCATTAATGTTAGAAGATTTCATAAATGTTAGAATCATGAAATCATGCAAGAACACCATGAAGAACATGCAAAAGCTTACTTTAATGTGGGTTTTGGATATTTGGTGTTCTTATATGATTTGATGTGTTTAGAATGGCTAGATGGATACAGAGTGATGTCCTATGATGTTTTGGGCTTAAAGCAAGCCAAAATGAAGTTGTTTAGTTGACCAAATGATGTTGTCGGTATTTCAGTTGATGAAGTTGTCGGATTCCGCAACTATGAAGTTGTCGGAATCCGAATGTGATGAAAACCGAAGGAAGTGTCGGAATCCGATAGAAGTGTCGGATTCCGCAACTCTGTCGGATTTCATGTTTTGTAGTCCTTTTAAATATGGAATCCGCAAGTTAATCGGATTTCCATAGTTTTGGATTCTAAGTATCAGAATCCGATTGTATCGGATTTCAATGTATCGGATTTCCAAGTATCGGATTTCCCTCCATGTGTCGGAATCCGCAAGTGTCGGATTTCACATGCATGGTTGGAATTCCTAAGTGTTGAAACCCGATTGATTGCCTAAGTTTGAAGTCCAAAGTGTCAGATTTCATGAATCCGACAGGACCATCGGATTTCCCCAAATCCGACAGTCCTAGCGGATTTGTGTTAAAGTCCATGATTAAATGTAGTTTTATGAGCATTGTATGCACATGTGAATGATGAATGTAAATGTGATGTGCTAGGTGGACTTGTTGTGTTAAAAGACTCATAATTGAATACCCGTACCTAGTAACAACTCAGGTGAGTGCCTACGACCATGAGACTCAGTAGAGTAAGGCTTGAATGCTAAGTGTGATATGTATGACTAACTTGCTTTTGCAGGTACGTTCGAGAAGGTAAATGTATGATTGATTTGATATTAGAATATGTACCAGGAGCATGCCAGTGGGTCCAGTTTGGAACCACTTAGTTAATACATGGTGATATGATCGTATGAATAATTGTAAGATATTATAAGTATGATGATGGATCCTTGTGGGATCAAATGTACATATATGTGTATGTGACTTGTCTGCAGACTAGCTGACGCATGGTTAAGGTCAGCCAGTTAGCTGGATCCTAACAGGACTTCGGTCATTTCTGGATTTAACGGTGATTCGGGGTGCATCCCGGATCGAGGTTCTGCAGAACCACTGTGCCTTAACGTGAGTGGTGATCAGCTGATTGTAGCTGGATTACTGGTACAGCCCCTGGCTCTGAGAACGATGCTTGGTGGACCGCCTTGTGCTCCCCCACCAGCGCGGATTGGTCGTGTCTGATTCCCCGGTCTGAGTTATTGAGCGGGATTGTGTTGGATTATGCCCACTGACACACACACACGAGTTGGTATCATGGGTGATGAAGCAAGGGCCTATTGGGTCACACGCCAAGTATCGATTTCGGCATCACGGATGGTCTAATGAGAGAGAAAACCAGAAACTGGTTCGGTGGGCCAAGGCACGCCCGTACCTCTATGAGGTACGGCCGTGCCCTACGGGCAGGCACGAGCCCAAGTCGGGCGTGACTTGGGCGTGGCCTGTGGCTAGGTACGCCCGTGCCTCTATCAGGCACGCCCGTGCCCTGAGCCCAATGGACAGGCACGAGCCCAAGTCGGGCGTGACTTGGGCGTGGCCTCTCGGGCTGGCACGCCCGTACCTTATGAGGCACGGTCGTGCCTCAGGCAGTAACAGCCTCTTAACTAGGCTTTGAAAGCTAGTTAAGTATGGTGTTAATTGTCATTATTCTAGAAACTGAAAATGACATTAGTGATCACGAAATTTGAACTGATTTTGAGGTCTATATAAGGGCCATGATGCTAATGTTGTGAAGTTCCAAGAATTGGTTTTTCTAGAATATACATATTTGCATAAACTCTCTCAAACACACAAGCTAGTTCTAAGGCTTTGGTTATATTGTGTAGACATCTTTGTGGTGTTTAGGTTGGCGTACCTAACACTCTAGCAAGTGGGAAAAGATCAAGACTTGGTGTGGACTTCGATAGAGGTGTACACGTTAGTGCACAAGTCTTCTGAACTCCAAACTTGCGCGTACAAAGAAGATAGCATCGAGGGTATACTTCTAGTTCTTTGTATGTTTTATTTTGTTGCTTAGTCATGTCTAGAGTTTTGGTCCATTTGGTGGGCGTATTCGTGGTCAAGTTTTGAAATTATTTTCTACTCGTTTTGCTTCCGTTGTGGTTTTAGACCACGAAAACCCAACAGTGGTATCAGAGCCATCTCTAACATGGCTTTTCACTTTTGGAGTTAAACTGGATTTTCTGAGTTTTTTTTTTGTCAAAAATGGTTTTCCGGTGACCGGGCACGATCGTACCTCTAGGGGTACGGGCCGTGCCGGTGGTCGGGGCACCGGCGTACCAGTGGGGGTACGGGCCATGCCAGCAGAATTCGTAAAGTGTTTAAAATTGTTTAAACTGTGCACTGACAAAATGGCAGGCACGCCCGTACCCTCTGGGGTACGCCCGTGCCTAATGGTTTTTTGGTCAGAATTAGTTTTTGAAACAATATGTTTAAATATATATTAAAATCCGGGTTTTAGACTAGTCTTGATTCTGTTGATCCCCACTATATTTTGATTCCTAATTTTATATGTTTTGTGTGACTTGGCATGAAGTTCACAAAAACATATATCTTTAGGTGTATATATGAATATGCAATTTTAAAGGTATATTAAAATTGTTAATGCATATGTACAAGGATTGCTTGTTGTGCCTTGAGTGTTTTTGCAATCTTGATCAAGATATATATATCTTTGTTGGACATGGTTTTGTGGCACACCATTGCTTTCGTTTGGTTGTGTTTGTTGTGGTAGCCCGGTAACTTGATTTGTCCATAGCCCTTTGTGTTGTTTGTGGTTGGTTTTGGTTTTGGCCTGCGTACCGTAATGTTGTAATATTTATATTTGGTGTGACTTGCATGTCGTTTATTTAAATCTTTGTACTTGTAATAGATTATTAGGATCGCGACTTGCATGTTGTTTTCTTATTATTATGTACTCGTACTTAGATTATTTCAAATATGTAATATTGCATCAAAACCGACCGGGAGACACGGTGTTGGTGTCTTGACGAACCAAGTCCGGGAGATTCGCCGGAGTGGAGATCGTGACGAAGCATCCATTGGTGTTATCCCTAGATTGACTATGTTTTCCCTGTTTTGGCTCACGGGGAAAACACTTAGGATTTGGCATGTTACCGGGTCTTTATTTATCTGTATCTATGCGTGGTTTTTTTATATTTGAATTCTTTAGGATTTGCATGCTAGAGAATTTTTGAAAAATATATAAAACAAAAGAGATTTATAAATGAGTTTATATTTCTACGCGCATATGAATTGGCAAGTATTAATATAAAAGTGTTTATATTAAATGGTGAATAAAAATGAGTTTTTGTCACTTAAATTGCTAATTCGTCAAAAGTTGTTAAAATATTATTTTAACGGGAAAAACAAAAACCCGTTTTTCGAAAAGTAAGTCACGCGCCACCCGTAAGACGACACCACCCAAATCTAACGAAACTTTGATAATTATCGAGCATTAGCACAAGTCATGTCTTGTGGAGTTGTGTGGAAGGTGAGTGTGGCAACCCGCAATATTGGTAGTCGAGCTTAAGCACGAACCAATGATTGGGCTAGGGTACCAACGTGTGTCTTTACGGGAGACTTAACAAGTTCTTTTAAGTTGCTTCAATGATGTCAATCTCTAGCCGAGTCATTTAGGAAATAATAAAAGGATTGGTGTATGAAGGGATCAAACATGCCTTAGACATTTGATGTCAAAAGGATCCCACAAGGATCTAAGAGTTGCAATGGTTGCAATTGGTAATTTGTCTACCGGCCTAAATAACTTATTTCATGATCCGCGGTAAACCCGTCATGAGATAGAGTGAAACATGGTTCTTAGCCTTGTTCAAATAATTAAGTTTTATAACTATTGGGTAATTATTTCTACAAGGATTCACAACTATAATTGGTACTCTAAATTTTGTAGATGTCATCCAACAATGCTTCTACATCTTCATCGAACTCTATTTCCCTAAAGTTGTTCCTCGAAAAGGACAAACTCGATGGCTAAAACTTCATGGATTGGTTCATGCAACTAAGGATAGCCCTTAGGTATGAACAAAAGATGTGGGCCATCGAGGAGCCTTTGCATGAGGCACCTGCGGCTAATGCGACTAGGGCGGTCCGAGACGCGTATGACAAGCGTGCCAAGGAAACGAACGAAGTGGCTTGCATTATGTTCTCGTCAATGATTCCTGAGCTTCAAAAGCAAATGGAACATTTAGGAGCATATGATATGCTTAACCGGCTGAAGGAAATGTTCCAACAGCAGGCTAAGCTAGAGCGCTTCGAGTGCCTAAAGTCCCTTTTCGATTGCCATATGCAGGAGGGCGGAAATGTGAGCGTTCACGTGCTTAAGATGAAAGCATTGGTTTATCGCTTGGAGAGGTTGGGATTCCCATTAGGGATGGAGTTGGCGGTGGATGTGATCCTCCGTTCTCTTCCTAGTTCCTTTTCACAAATTGTGTGGAACTATCATGTCCATGGCATGGACAAGTCCCTAATGGAACTTCACGGAATGTTAAAGACCATCGAGTCCGACATGTCCAAAAAGCCCTCCTCGTCCAAACCCATCCTAGCCATCCAGGGAGGCGGAACCAAAAAAAAAGGCGCCCCCTCTAAAGGAAAGGGTAAGGGGAAGGTTGCAAAACCAAACCCGAGTTCGGCCCCGAAGGGCAAGGGGAAAGCCGTGATGGTTCCACCGGCCAAGGACCCTGCGGAAGCCGAGTGCTTCCACTGCAAGGAAAAGGGGCATTGGCAGCGTTCTTGCCAAAAGTACCTTGAGGAGCTCAAGCGGGTAAAACCGAAGGGAGCGGGTAACTGAGGTATGTTTATGATTGAACTCTACAATACCGCTACTTCTAACGGCTGGGTACTTGATACCGGTTGTGGCACTCATATTTGTAATAATGTGCAGGTGCTAAAAAGAAGTAGGGCACTGGGTGCTGGAGAGCTTGACCTGATCATGGGAAACAAGGATGTGGTTCCTGTGGAACGGATAGGGAGTGTTGATCTTGCCTTTCCTTCAGGACTTGCTATTACCATGTTAACAGCCATTTACAAACTGCGTTAGAAAGCAATCTAAATAAGACCATATTATTAATCAAGAAGCGCATGTATCTCCAGTAGAAGGACAGACAATATTACTGTAACATCCTCAACTTGGGCCTAGTTGTAATTGATACATAAGTGTACGTAGTTATTGTAATAAGACGTATTTTGTGTATATTTATTGAGTTTAATGAGTATGTGTTTATGTATTTGTGTGTATGTACGTATGCATGTGCAAGTATGTGCATGTATGTTAGGTGTATATGTGTGTATAGTTAATTGAGGAAACCCTCGAATGAAGAATGAGGCACCCGCCTCTGCCATACGTGAATATATATATATGTGTGGTAAGTTGACTAAGTCAAACTTAGTAAAACACACATATACCAAAACCGCAAGTTTTCTCTCGTCTCTCTACCCTCTCGTTGTTGCCATCGGATTCTGGAAAAGAAGAAAGAAAAACTAGGATTCTCGGTTGTTTAATCTACAAAAGGTTAGCAACTTAGAATCATTAATGTTAGAAGATTTCATAAATGTTAGAATCATGAAATCATGCAAGAACACCATGAAGAACATGCAAAAGCTTACTTTAATGTGGGTTTTGGATATTTGGTGTTCTTATATGATTTGATGTGTTTAGAATGGCTAGATGGATACAGAGTGATGTCCTATGATGTTTTGGGCTTAAAGCAAGCCAAAATGAAGTTGTTTAGTTGACCAAATGATGTTGTCGGTATTTCAGTTGATGAAGTTGTCGGATTCCGCAACTATGAAGTTGTCGGAATCCGAATGTGATGAAAACCGAAGGAAGTGTCGGAATCCGATAGAAGTGTCGGATTCCGCAACTCTGTCGGATTTCATGTTTTGTAGTCCTTTTAAATATGGAATCCGCAAGTTAATCGGATTTCCATAGTTTTGGATTCTAAGTATCAGAATCCGATTGTATCGGATTTCAATGTATCGGATTTCCAAGTATCGGATTTCCCTCCATGTGTCGGAATCCGCAAGTGTCGGATTTCACATGCATGGTTGGAATTCCTAAGTGTTGAAACCCGATTGATTGCCTAAGTTTGAAGTCCAAAGTGTCGGATTTCATGAATCCGACAGGACCATCGGATTTCCCCAAATCCGACAGTCCTAGCGGATTTGTGTTAAAGTCCATGATTAAATGTAGTTTTATGAGCATTGTATGCACATGTGAATGATGAATGTAAATGTGATGTGCTAGGTGGACTTGTTGTGTTAAAAGACTCATAATTGAATACCCGTACCTAGTAACAACTCAGGTGAGTGCCTACGACCATGAGACTCAGTAGAGTAAGGCTTGAATGCTAAGTGTGATATGTATGACTAACTTGCTTTTGCAGGTACGTTCGAGAAGGTAAATGTATGATTGATTTGATATTAGAATATGTACCAGGAGCATGCCAGTGGGTCCAGTTTGGAACCACTTAGTTAATACATGGTGATATGATCGTATGAATAATTGTAAGATATTATAAGTATGATGATGGATCCTTGTGGGATCAAATGTACATATATGTGTATGTGACTTGTCTGCAGACTAGCTGACGCATGGTTAAGGTCAGCCAGTTAGCTGGATCCTAACAGGACTTCGGTCATTTCTGGATTTAACGGTGATTCGGGGTGCATCCCGGATCGAGGTTCTGCAGAACCACTGTGCCTTAACGTGAGTGGTGATCAGCTGATTGTAGCTGGATTACTGGTACAGCCCCTGGCTCTGAGAACGATGCTTGGTGGACCGCCTTGTGCTCCCCCACCAGCGCGGATTGGTCGTGTCTGATTCCCCGGTCTGAGTTATTGAGCGGGATTGTGTTGGATTATGCCCACTGACACACACACACGAGTTGGTATCATGGGTGATGAAGCAAGGGCCTATTGGGTCACACGCCAAGTATCGATTTCGGCATCACGGATGGTCTAATGAGAGAGAAAACCAGAAACTGGTTCGGTGGGCCAAGGCACGCCCGTACCTCTATGAGGTACGGCCGTGCCCTACGGGCAGGCACGAGCCCAAGTCGGGCGTGACTTGGGCGTGGCCTGTGGCTAGGTACGCCCGTGCCTCTATGAGGCACGCCCGTGCCCTGTGCCTAATGGACATGCACGAGCCCAAGTCGGGCGTGACTTGGGCGTGGCCTGTGGCTAGGTACGCCCGTGCCTCTATCAGGCACGCCCGTGCCCTGAGCCCAATGGACAGGCACGAGCCCAAGTCGGGCGTGACTTGGGCGTGGCCTCTCGGGCTGGCACGCCCGTACCTTATGAGGCACGGTCGTGCCTCAGGCAGTAACAGCCTCTTAACTAGGCTTTGAAAGCTAGTTAAGTATGGTGTTAATTGTCATTATTCTAGAAACTGAAAATGACATTAGTGATCACGAAATTTGAACTGATTTTGAGGTCTATATAAGGGCCATGATGCTAATGTTGTGAAGTTCCAAGAATTGGTTTTTCTAGAATATACATATTTGCATAAACTCTCTCAAACACACAAGCTAGTTCTAAGGCTTTGGTTATATTGTGTAGACATCTTTGTGGTGTTTAGGTTGGCGTACCTAACACTCTAGCAAGTGGGAAAAGATCAAGACTTGGTGTGGACTTCGATAGAGGTGTACACGTTAGTGCACAAGTCTTCTGAACTCCAAACTTGCGCGTACAAAGAAGATAGCATCGAGGGTATACTTCTAGTTCTTTGTATGTTTTATTTTGTTGCTTAGTCATGTCTAGAGTTTTGGTCCATTTGGTGGGCGTATTCGTGGTCAAGTTTTGAAATTATTTTCTACTCGTTTTGCTTCCGTTGTGGTTTTAGACCACGAAAACCCAACAGTGGTATCAGAGCCATCTCTAACATGGCTTTTCACTTTTGGAGTTAAACTGGATTTTCTGAGTTTTTTTTTTGTCAAAAATGGTTTTCCGGTGACCGGGCACGATCGTACCTCTAGGGGTACGGGCCGTGCCGGTGGTCGGGGCACCGGCGTACCAGTGGGGGTACGGGCCATGCCAGCAGAATTCGTAAAGTGTTTAAAATTGTTTAAACTGTGCACTGACAAAATGGCAGGCACGCCCGTACCCTCTGGGGTACGCCCGTGCCTAATGGTTTTTTGGTCAGAATTAGTTTTTGAAACAATATGTTTAAATATATATTAAAATCCGGGTTTTAGACTAGTCTTGATTCTGTTGATCCCCACTATATTTTGATTCCTAATTTTATATGTTTTGTGTGACTTGGCATGAAGTTCACAAAAACATATATCTTTAGGTGTATATATGAATATGCAATTTTAAAGGTATATTAAAATTGTTAATGCATATGTACAAGGATTGCTTGTTGTGCCTTGAGTGTTTTTGCAATCTTGATCAAGATATATATATCTTTGTTGGACATGGTTTTGTGGCACACCATTGCTTTCGTTTGGTTGTGTTTGTTGTGGTAGCCCGGTAACTTGATTTGTCCATAGCCCTTTGTGTTGTTTGTGGTTGGTTTTGGTTTTGGCCTGCGTACCGTAATGTTGTAATATTTATATTTGGTGTGACTTGCATGTCGTTTATTTAAATCTTTGTACTTGTAATAGATTATTAGGATCGCGACTTGCATGTTGTTTTCTTATTATTATGTACTCGTACTTAGATTATTTCAAATATGTAATATTGCATCAAAACCGACCGGGAGACACGGTGTTGGTGTCTTGACGAACCAAGTCCGGGAGATTCGCCGGAGTGGAGATCGTGACGAAGCATCCATTGGTGTTATCCCTAGATTGACTATGTTTTCCCTGTTTTGGCTCACGGGGAAAACACTTAGGATTTGGCATGTTACCGGGTCTTTATTTATCTGTATTTATGCGTGGTTTTTTTATATTTGAATTCTTTAGGATTTGCATGCTAGAGAATTTTTGAAAAATATATAAAACAAAAGAGATTTATAAATGAGTTTATATTTCTACGCGCATATGAATTGGCAAGTATTAATATAAAAGTGTTTATATTAAATGGTGAATAAAAATGAGTTTTTGTCACTTAAATTGCTAATTCGTCAAAAGTTGTTAAAATATTATTTTAACGGGAAAAACAAAAACCCGTTTTTCGAAAAGTAAGTCACGCGCCACCCGTAAGACGACACCACCCAAATCTAACGAAACTTTGATAATTATCGAGCATTAGCACAAGTCATGTCTTGTGGAGTTGTGTGGAAGGTGAGTGTGGCAACCCGCAATATTGGTAGTCGAGCTTAAGCACGAACCAATGATTGGGCTAGGGTACCAACGTGTGTCTTTACGGGAGACTTAACAAGTTCTTTTAAGTTGCTTCAATGATGTCAATCTCTAGCCGAGTCATTTAGGAAATAATAAAAGGATTGGTGTATGAAGGGATCAAACATGCCTTAGACATTTGATGTCAAAAGGATCCCACAAGGATCTAAGAGTTGCAATGGTTGCAATTGGTAATTTGTCTACCGGCCTAAATAACTTATTTCATGATCCGCGGTAAACCCGTCATGAGATAGAGTGAAACATGGTTCTTAGCCTTGTTCAAATAATTAAGTTTTATAACTATTGGGTAATTATTTCTACAAGGATTCACAACTATAATTGGTACTCTAAATTTTGTAGATGTCATCCAACAATGCTTCTACATCTTCATCGAACTCTATTTCCCTAAAGTTGTTCCTCGAAAAGGACAAACTCGATGGCTAAAACTTCATGGATTGGTTCATGCAACTAAGGATAGCCCTTAGGTATGAACAAAAGATGTGGGCCATCGAGGAGCCTTTGCATGAGGCACCTGCGGCTAATGCGACTAGGGCGGTCCGAGACGCGTATGACAAGCGTGCCAAGGAAACGAACGAAGTGGCTTGCATTATGTTCTCGTCAATGATTCCTGAGCTTCAAAAGCAAATGGAACATTTAGGAGCATATGATATGCTTAACCGGCTGAAGGAAATGTTCCAACAGCAGGCTAAGCTAGAGCGCTTCGAGTGCCTAAAGTCCCTTTTCGATTGCCATATGCAGGAGGGCGGAAATGTGAGCGTTCACGTGCTTAAGATGAAAGCATTGGTTTATCGCTTGGAGAGGTTGGGATTCCCATTAGGGATGGAGTTGGCGGTGGATGTGATCCTCCGTTCTCTTCCTAGTTCCTTTTCACAAATTGTGTGGAACTATCATGTCCATGGCATGGACAAGTCCCTAATGGAACTTCACGGAATGTTAAAGACCATCGAGTCCGACATGTCCAAAAAGCCCTCCTCGTCCAAACCCATCCTAGCCATCCAGGGAGGCGGAACCAAAAAAAAAGGCGCCCCCTCTAAAGGAAAGGGTAAGGGGAAGGTTGCAAAACCAAACCCGAGTTCGGCCCCGAAGGGCAAGGGGAAAGCCGTGATGGTTCCACAGGCCAAGGACCCTGCGGAAGCCGAGTGCTTCCACTGCAAGGAAAAGGGGCATTGGCAGCGTTCTTGCCAAAAGTACCTTGAGGAGCTCAAGCGGGTAAAACCGAAGGGAGCGGGTAACTGAGGTATGTTTATGATTGAACTCTACAATACCGCTACTTCTAACGGCTGGGTACTTGATACC
Organism: Dittrichia graveolens; assembly: GCA_038502395.1. NCBI lineage: Eukaryota > Viridiplantae > Streptophyta > Magnoliopsida > Asterales > Asteraceae > Dittrichia > Dittrichia graveolens. Next base: position 41,450,134 of record JARJIL010000003.1, read on the forward strand.
GGTTGTGGCACTCATATTTGTAATAATGTGCAGGTGCTAAAAAGAAGTAGGGCACTGGGTGCTGGAGAGCTTGACCTGATCATGGGAAACAAGGATGTGGTTCCTGTGGAACGGATAGGGAGTGTTGATCTTGCCTTTCCTTCAGGACTTGCTATTACCATGTTAACAGCCATTTACGAACTGCGTTAGAAAGCAATCTAAATAAGACCATATTATTAATCAAGAAGCGCATGTATCTCCAGTAGAAGGACAGACAATATTACTGTAACATCCTCAACTTGGGCCTAGTTGTAATTGATACATAAGTGTACGTAGTTATTGTAATAAGACGTATTTTGTGTATATTTATTGAGTTTAATGAGTATGTGTTTATGTATTTGTGTGTATGTACGTATGCATGTGCAAGTATGTGCATGTATGTTAGGTGTATATGTGTGTATAGTTAATTGAGGAAACCCTCGAATGAAGAATGAGGCACCCGCCTCTGCCATACGTGAATATATATATATGTGTGGTAAGTTGACTAAGTCAAACTTAGTAAAACACACATATACCAAAACCGCAAGTTTTCTCTCGTCTCTCTACCCTCTCGTTGTTGCCATCGGATTCTGGAAAAGAAGAAAGAAAAACTAGGATTCTCGGTTGTTTAATCTACAAAAGGTTAGCAACTTAGAATCATTAATGTTAGAAGATTTCATAAATGTTAGAATCATGAAATCATGCAAGAACACCATGAAGAACATGCAAAAGCTTACTTTAATGTGGGTTTTGGATATTTGGTGTTCTTATATGATTTGATGTGTTTAGAATGGCTAGATGGATACAGAGTGATGTCCTATGATGTTTTGGGCTTAAAGCAAGCCAAAATGAAGTTGTTTAGTTGACCAAATGATGTTGTCGGTATTTCAGTTGATGAAGTTGTCGGATTCCGCAACTATGAAGTTGTCGGAATCCGAATGTGATGAAAACCGAAGGAAGTGTCGGAATCCGATAGAAGTGTCGGATTCCGCAACTCTGTCGGATTTCATGTTTTGTAGTCCTTTTAAATATGGAATCCGCAAGTTAATCGGATTTCCATAGTTTTGGATTCTAAGTATCAGAATCCGATTGTATCGGATTTCAATGTATCGGATTTCCAAGTATCGGATTTCCCTCCATGTGTCGGAATCCGCAAGTGTCGGATTTCACATGCATGGTTGGAATTCCTAAGTGTTGAAACCCGATTGATTGCCTAAGTTTGAAGTCCAAAGTGTCGGATTTCATGAATCCGACAGGACCATCGGATTTCCCCAAATCCGACAGTCCTAGCGGATTTGTGTTAAAGTCCATGATTAAATGTAGTTTTATGAGCATTGTATGCACATGTGAATGATGAATGTAAATGTGATGTGCTAGGTGGACTTGTTGTGTTAAAAGACTCATAATTGAATACCCGTACCTAGTAACAACTCAGGTGAGTGCCTACGACCATGAGACTCAGTAGAGTAAGGCTTGAATGCTAAGTGTGATATGTATGACTAACTTGCTTTTGCAGGTACGTTCGAGAAGGTAAATGTATGATTGATTTGATATTAGAATATGTACCAGGAGCATGCCAGTGGGTCCAGTTTGGAACCACTTAGTTAATACATGGTGATATGATCGTATGAATAATTGTAAGATATTATAAGTATGATGATGGATCCTTGTGGGATCAAATGTACATATATGTGTATGTGACTTGTCTGCAGACTAGCTGACGCATGGTTAAGGTCAGCCAGTTAGCTGGATCCTAACAGGACTTCGGTCATTTCTGGATTTAACGGTGATTCGGGGTGCATCCCGGATCGAGGTTCTGCAGAACCACTGTGCCTTAACGTGAGTGGTGATCAGCTGATTGTAGCTGGATTACTGGTACAGCCCCTGGCTCTGAGAACGATGCTTGGTGGACCGCCTTGTGCTCCCCCACCAGCGCGGATTGGTCGTGTCTGATTCCCCGGTCTGAGTTATTGAGCGGGATTGTGTTGGATTATGCCCACTGACACACACACGAGTTGGTATCATGGGTGATGAAGCAAGGGCCTATTGGGTCACACGCCAAGTATCGATTTCGGCATCACGGATGGTCTAATGAGAGAGAAAACCAGAAACTGGTTCGGTGGGCCAAGGCACGCCCGTACCTCTATGAGGTACGGCCGTGCCCTACGGGCAGGCACGAGCCCAAGTCGGGCGTGACTTGGGCGTGGCCTGTGGCTAGGTACGCCCGTGCCTCTATGAGGCACGCCCGTGCCCTGTGCCTAATGGACATGCACGAGCCCAAGTCGGGCGTGACTTGGGCGTGGCCTGTGGCTAGGTACGCCCGTGCCTCTATCAGGCACGCCCGTGCCCTGAGCCCAATGGACAGGCACGAGCCCAAGTCGGGCGTGACTTGGGCGTGGCCTCTCGGGCTGGCACGCCCGTACCTTATGAGGCACGGTCGTGCCTCAGGCAGTAACAGCCTCTTAACTAGGCTTTGAAAGCTAGTTAAGTATGGTGTTAATTGTCATTATTCTAGAAACTGAAAATGACATTAGTGATCACGAAATTTGAACTGATTTTGAGGTCTATATAAGGGCCATGATGCTAATGTTGTGAAGTTCCAAGAATTGGTTTTTCTAGAATATACATATTTGCATAAACTCTCTCAAACACACAAGCTAGTTCTAAGGCTTTGGTTATATTGTGTAGACATCTTTGTGGTGTTTAGGTTGGCGTACCTAACACTCTAGCAAGTGGGAAAAGATCAAGACTTGGTGTGGACTTCGATAGAGGTGTACACGTTAGTGCACAAGTCTTCTGAACTCCAAACTTGCGCGTACAAAGAAGATAGCATCGAGGGTATACTTCTAGTTCTTTGTATGTTTTATTTTGTTGCTTAGTCATGTCTAGAGTTTTGGTCCATTTGGTGGGCGTATTCGTGGTCAAGTTTTGAAATTATTTTCTACTCGTTTTGCTTCCGTTGTGGTTTTAGACCACGAAAACCCAACAGTGGTATCAGAGCCATCTCTAACATGGCTTTTCACTTTTGGAGTTAAACTGGATTTTCTGAGTTTTTTTTTTGTCAAAAATGGTTTTCCGGTGACCGGGCACGATCGTACCTCTAGGGGTACGGGCCGTGCCGGTGGTCGGGGCACCGGCGTACCAGTGGGGGTACGGGCCATGCCAGCAGAATTCGTAAAGTGTTTAAAATTGTTTAAACTGTGCACTGACAAAATGGCAGGCACGCCCGTACCCTCTGGGGTACGCCCGTGCCTAATGGTTTTTTGGTCAGAATTAGTTTTTGAAACAATATGTTTAAATATATATTAAAATCCGGGTTTTAGACTAGTCTTGATTCTGTTGATCCCCACTATATTTTGATTCCTAATTTTATATGTTTTGTGTGACTTGGCATGAAGTTCACAAAAACATATATCTTTAGGTGTATATATGAATATGCAATTTTAAAGGTATATTAAAATTGTTAATGCATATGTACAAGGATTGCTTGTTGTGCCTTGAGTGTTTTTGCAATCTTGATCAAGATATATATATCTTTGTTGGACATGGTTTTGTGGCACACCATTGCTTTCGTTTGGTTGTGTTTGTTGTGGTAGCCCGGTAACTTGATTTGTCCATAGCCCTTTGTGTTGTTTGTGGTTGGTTTTGGTTTTGGCCTGCGTACCGTAATGTTGTAATATTTATATTTGGTGTGACTTGCATGTCGTTTATTTAAATCTTTGTACTTGTAATAGATTATTAGGATCGCGACTTGCATGTTGTTTTCTTATTATTATGTACTCGTACTTAGATTATTTCAAATATGTAATATTGCATCAAAACCGACCGGGAGACACGGTGTTGGTGTCTTGACGAACCAAGTCCGGGAGATTCGCCGGAGTGGAGATCGTGACGAAGCATCCATTGGTGTTATCCCTAGATTGACTATGTTTTCCCTGTTTTGGCTCACGGGGAAAACACTTAGGATTTGGCATGTTACCGGGTCTTTATTTATCTGTATTTATGCGTGGTTTTTTTATATTTGAATTCTTTAGGATTTGCATGCTAGAGAATTTTTGAAAAATATATAAAACAAAAGAGATTTATAAATGAGTTTATATTTCTACGCGCATATGAATTGGCAAGTATTAATATAAAAGTGTTTATATTAAATGGTGAATAAAAATGAGTTTTTGTCACTTAAATTGCTAATTCGTCAAAAGTTGTTAAAATATTATTTTAACGGGAAAAACAAAAACCCGTTTTTCGAAAAGTAAGTCACGCGCCACCCGTAAGACGACACCACCCAAATCTAACGAAACTTTGATAATTATCGAGCATTAGCACAAGTCATGTCTTGTGGAGTTGTGTGGAAGGTGAGTGTGGCAACCCGCAAGCTTTGTTGTGAAGTTCCAAGAATTGGTTTTTCTAGAATATACATATATGCATAAACTCTCTCAAACACACAAGCTAGTTCTAAGGCTTTGGTTATATTGTGTAGACATCTTTGTGGTGTTTAGGTTGGCGTACCTAACACTCTAGCAAGTGGGAAAAGATCAAGACTTGGTGTGGACCTCGATAGAGGTGTACACGTTAGTGCACAAGTCTTCTGAACTCCAAACTTGCGCGTACAAAGAAGATAGCTTTGAGGGTATACTTGAAAGGGATATTTGTTTTACAAACCTTCGGAGAACAAGGTTTTTGTTGCTCGAAGGGCGGTCTTCCTTGAAAGGGAGTTGATATCCGCAGAAACCAGTGAGAGGCAAGTCGATCTAGAAGAAATTTTAGATGACACCAATGATCAACCTGATGTTGGCACTAGTACCGCTTATGAGGTTGACGCACCAGAAGAAGTTAAACCTCAACCAACGGTGGATGAGGTGCCTGATACACAAACATTAGAGCTCCGTAGATCTGGTAGAGTTCGTAATGAGCCGGAAAGATATGGGTTTCTCATATCCGAGGGTAACGAAATGTTGGTGGATCATAGTGAACCGACCAACTACCGGGAAGCCGTAGTGGGCGCTGAGTTTGCTATGTGGAAGGAGGCAATAGACAGTGAGATGCAATCCATGGCGGATAATCAAGTCTGGGACTTGGTTGATCCGGTACCCGGGCACAAGCCAGTAGGGTGCAAATGGGTCTTCAGGAAGAAGACTAACATGGATGGAAAAGTAGACACCTTCAAAGCCCGACTGGTTTCACTCAAACTCATGGTGTAGACTATGATGAAACCTTTTTTCCGGTGGCTATGTTGAAGTCTATTAGGATACTAATGGCTATCCCTGCATATTATGATTACGAAATATGGCAGATGGATGTCAAGACTGCCTTCCTTAATGGGAAGTTGGCGGAAGAGGTTTACATGGCACAACCTGATGGTTATGTAAACCCCAAATATCCTAATAAAGTCTGCAAGCTTAAGAGGTCCATTTATGGACTTAAGCAAGCATCTCGGAGTTGGAACATTTGCTTTGATGAAAAGGTCTAAGAGTTTGGCTTTTCTAAAAGCAAGGATGAACCTTGTGTATATGTCAGGGCTAGTGGGAGTGCTGTAGTTTTCCTAGTCTTGTATGGAGATGACATACTACTCATAGGAAGTGACGTGACTACCTTGCAGGAAGTGAAAACCTGGCTTGGGAGTTGCTTCTCTATGAAAGACATGGGAGAAGCAGCATATATTTTGGGGATAAAGATCTATAGAGATAGATCTAAGAGACTCATTGGTTTGAGCCAGAGTACGTACATAGATAAAGTCTTGAAGAGGTTCAAGATGCAAGATTCCAAGAAAGGGAATTTGCCTATGTTGCATGGTATGGCGTTGAGCAAGTCTCAATGTCCTAGTTCTCAAAAGGAATTAGAGGAAATGAGTCGAGTCCCGTATGCTTCGGCAGTGGGATCGATCATGTATGCTATGCTATGTACGCGGCCTGATGTGTCGTATGCCTTGAGCATGAAGAGCCGATATCAGGCTGATCCTGGTCAAAGTCATTGGGTTGCGGTTAAAAACATCCTTAAATATCTTCGGAGAACTAAGGAAATGTTTTTAGTGTTCGGTGGATCGGAGGAGCTCAGAGTTACTGGATATTCTCGTGCTAGCTTCCAAACGGACAAGGATGATTGCCGGTCTCAATCGGGATTTGTATTCTTGTTAAATGGTGGAGCAATAAGTTGGAGAAGTTCCAAGCAAGATACCGTGGCCGATTCAACCACGGAGTCAGAGTATATTGCTGCAAGCAAGGCTGCTAAGGAAGCCGTCTGGATGAAGAAATTCATTCAAGACCTTGGAGTTGTTCTTAGCATCGCTAACCCTATTGAGATCTTCTGTGACAATGAGGGTGCAGTAGCTCTAGCTAAGGAACCAAGAGAGCATCGACGTATGAGACACATTGCTCGGAAATATCATTTTATTCGTGATATCATCGAGAATGGTGACATTGTGGTTAGTAGAGTACCAACTGAGGGGAACCTGGCAGATCCACTCACCAAGCCTTTGTCACAAGTTAAGCATGATTCTCATGCTAAGCCTATTGGTATTAGATTTGCTAGTGACTTGGTTTAATTGTTTTAGTTGTATATGTTATTGAGAACATTAAAGCAATAATGTATTTCTTATTGTAATGACTATTAAATGGGGATTTAATATACGCATGGTGCGATTACTTTATGAAACATTATTGTGTTCTATCTTTTCATGTTTAATACTTCCATGAATAAACTTGTTTATTCTAAATACTCCACGATCAGTCGTTCTTCATTAGAAGGAAGAAGTGAATTAAGATCGAGGCAAGTGGTTGGTAATGTTTTCATCTTGGGTTGAATACTTGTTTACGCAACACTAGCCTGTACTTGATGGTGATTAAGTAATTGGAGGACCCGTACCTGATTTTACTTCATCGATATTATCACGAGTAAATCATGTAATATTATTTATCCTTCTACTTGAGATGCACGCGTTGCTTGATTATTAACCTGGATTTGTTTAGATTGCTTTCTAACGTAGTTCGTAACTGGCTGTTATAAGGGAAGTTTCAGGCAAGAACTTGTTATTATGATAGGACGGTGTAGTCAAAGGTATTCGTTCCTCTTTTGAGAGATATCCTTGGGCCCCTCGTTGACTAAGCTGATGACAAATTAAAATGCATGCCCGTGCTCAAGTTGAATTGATAGTGGATCAATTGTGCAACTTGTTTTGTTAGTCATAGTTAGTCTATATCGAGAAATATAATCGTGAATGATTTGGGGTTGATCATGTTCCATGACCTACATTCACAACGGATATCGTGAACGAAGGGGTATATAATCACTTATCTATAGGACCTTTCCTTTTGGTTAGGTATTTGTTTTGGGAAGACAAACCCTATGCTGACTTGGGGGCATAGATGCCTTGCTAGAGGCCGCTCTATGTCGGTGACGCCTTTCGTGAGTTTGTCATGTGCAAGTGGGAGTCTGTTGGATTATGCCCACTGACACACACACACGAGTTGGTATCATGGCTGATGAAGCAAGGGCCTATTGGGTCACACACCAAGTATCGATTCCGGCATCACGGATGGTCTAATGAGAGGGAAAACCAGAAATTGGTTCTGGTGGGTCAAGGCACGCCCGTACCTCTATGAGGTACGACCGTGCCCTACGGGCAGGCACGAGCCCAAGTCGGGCATGACTTGGGCGTGGCCTGTGGCTAGGTACGCCCGTGCCTCTATGAGGCACGCCCGTGCCCTGTGCCCAATGGACAGGCACGAGCCCAAGTCGGGCGTGGCCTCTCGGGCTGGCACGCCCGTACCTTATGAGGCACAGCCGTTCCTCAGGCAGTAACAGCCTCTTAACTAGGCTTTGAAAGCTAGTTAAGTATGGTGTTAATTGTCATTATTCTAGAAAATGAAAATGACATTAGTGATCACGAAATTTGAACTGATTTTGAGGTCTATATAAGGGCCATGATGCTAATGTTGTGAAGTTCCAAGAATTGGTTTTTCTAGAATATACATATTTGCATAAACTCTCTCAAACACACAAGGTAGTTCCAAGGCTTTGGTTATATTGTGTAGACATCTTTGTGGTGTTTAGGTTGGCGTACCTAACACTCTAGCAAGTGGGAAAAGATCAAGACTTGGTGTGGACTTCGATAGAGGTGTACACGTTAGTGCACAAGTCTTCTGAACTCCAAACTTGCGCGTACAAAGAAGATAGCATCGAGGGTATACTTTTAGTTCTTTGTATGTTTTATTTTGTTGCTTAGTCATGTCTAGAGTTTTGGTCCATTTGGTGGGCGTATTCGTGGTCAAGTTTTGAAATTATTTTCTACTTGTTTTGCTTCCGTTGTGGTTTTAGACCACGAAAACCCAACAGATTGATTACCCTGCAAGACACGACTCTTACCGATCTTGTCAGCACACCGCTATGTGCTAAGCTAGCAATGATTGTTTACAATATGATGCATGACTTACTATATTGATGCTTATGATTGTATGTACTCACTAGCTAGTGTAGCTAATGATACTATGTTTCCCTTTTTAGGTAAAGACTAGATGGCCTGCGAGGCGGGTTACTTTTGGGATGTACATTGCCCCTTGTGGGTGGAACACTTATAGATATATGTTGTAATGTAATATGATTCTATATTTGGAACACAAGCGCTCCCATTAGCTCTGGCATAAATCCATGTTTCGAAACTCAAATCTATGATTTTCTCATTAAAGTGAAGATTACAACCTTGAGATATTTATCCAAGTCTACAAGGATATTTTCAATGTACAAGACACTTTTGGATAGTGTTGAAACACTCTTCCTCAAAATTCGCATGATGGAATACGATCTTTACATTGCAGTGATAAACACATGTATCCGAGCAACCTTCAACATAACCACTAAGAAGATTTCCTTATGATACCATCCCCATGGTCAATCATAACGGAACATTTATCATTAGTTGGTATTTGAAGTTCAAGTCCATGAATAGATTTCTTGGGCTTGTAGACCATATGAGGATACTATTTGTAACATCCTCAACTTGGCCCTAGTTGTAAGTACCATGTACGTATGCGTAATTAATGTAATAGGGAAGTGTTTATTTGTATGTACTTGTTGAGTCTAAGTGAATGTATGTATATTGTATGTTTTATGTGTTCTAAGTGTGTCTACGTACTATGTATATATTAGTTATAGAGTTAGAAAAAGAAAGAAATTAAGAGAGGAAAACCGTAGATGAAGTAATCCAGAGGCAACCGCCTCTGGATAAATGAATATATATGTATGCATGTGCCTTAGTTGACTTACAAAGTCAAAAATAGTAAAAAAACACACAAACCGAATATCAAGTAGATGAATAAGAATTTTGAGAACATCTTTCATTTGTCTATCATTATAGACAATCCCATCTATATTATCTATGGAATTTGAACCTGAACAGCGAGTGTTCGCATGAAGTGGGACAAACCTCTATTGCTTTCTCCTATCTTAAGTCAGTTAAGTGAACTAGATCTTACGGAGCCTGCTCATGTAGAACACGATTGATTTTCTCTAGAGAACCTAAATAAAAAAGAGATATCAAAATAATTTTACCGATTCGATCCGAGCTCTCTTGGAATAAGTTCGGCAGTGGATCACAGTTCCAAACATGCCTCTAGAAAGATCAGAAGTAGTCAAAGTTGTAATTGTCCGTAGTTTACTTGAGAAGGCTTAAAGCTCTACCTTGCAGTATGAGATTTCATTGATACAGAGATAATTCCAATAGACTTCCAATGTCGCTGTTGGTCCCAAAGAGAGTGAACAAGCAACCGCTACAGTGTTGAAGGGGGGGTTGAATACACTTTAAACAATCAAACAAATTAATCAAATGTATATTCAATTATCAACCAGTACAATAACTTTTATCTCTCTCTAATCAAATCAACAGGATGATTTGATATTACAATGATTATAACCTCAACTCTCTCTAAACACTCTTGAATCACAAACTAATTGATGATCGAATTTCTTGTTAAAACTGATTAACAAGAACTCTTGAAAACTCTCTCGAACTTTGAACTTACAAAGTTATCACAACACACGTGTATCAAGTATCACGAACACACATACGTTTTGCAACTTATGCAATCTTGCAACTTATGCAGTCGTCGTTGTGTATCGCATATCTTTTCTCGTACACACGTAAGAACATATGTATATATATATATATATAAAACCCATGAGAAGGTTTATACTTAAACTTGATATATCTACGAATAAATCGCAGTTTAAAGATAGAACTTATCTTTTCTTTAAAACCGTAACAAACTCCTTAATTAGAACATATCCAAATAATTTCGTTTGAGATTTCTATCCAACTAATAGATAGTTTAAATTAGGTTTACATATCCTAATTTAAATGTCGTAGATATAGAGAGTTTATAACAGAATTTAGAACTTACTTAAATTCTGAACTGACTTCTGACACTGAGTTGAACCACTCAGTCTTGACCTTGTCAACCTGACTTCTTGAATCTTGAATGTTTGAATCTTCAAGTCTTCAAATCTTCAAGTCTTCAAGTCTTCATTCTTAAGACCTATCTCAGCTTAGAAGTCACTTAGTTATCTAGTACTTACATAGAAAACTCTATATCTGTTTATACGCTGACTACTCAGCTGAAGTTGGGTAGTCAGTCTATAACAGACTCACTTAATTCCTAACTCTTAACCTATTATCTATACATATCGATAGTTTGTCTCATCAAATATGACTATTCTAAACATGGGACTAACAATCTCCCCCTATTTGGTGATGACATAACATTAAATCAAATAAGTTATAGGTTAATAGAATTATGTTGAACCACTCTGGAACTGACCAAAGTTAGTTCTTGACATAAGTATTGAACTGTTCCATACTTATTCACGTGTCTTGAACTTACAAGATATTTATATTACAAATCTATTGTAAGACTTGTATTCTAAGTATTTGAATATACAAGTACTTAGATTCTAACCTTTTTAGAAGAAATTTAAGTTCTGAACTTACAAAATTTGTATTACTAAACTTATCAGTTTACAATTGAACATATCAATCATCAGCTTAAACTTACAAAGCTATATGTTTGAACATATCAAGCATAAATTTGAACTTATCAAATAATAACACATTTGAACATATCAAACTTGATTTTGTATTTATGAACGTATCATTTACATTTTAGCTTAATCTTTATGATTAGCTTCTGCACACTTAGTGCTAACAAAAATTTAGAACTAATCTATTTACTCAACGTAATCTTCAACTTCTAACCACATATCAGAACATTTAAGTTCCCAAATAGCAGCTTTCTTGATAGCATCAACCATAATTTCTTCACCTTCTGGCATTTCTTTCATCTCAACTTTTCTTAATCTGATTTCTTTGTTGAGATGATATCTGAATACCGAGTTCTGAATTGAGTCATCACATAGAATTCTCAAGTACAGAATTAATTCCATATTTGCCAAATGAAGATCTGCTACTTTTAAGAAACATTGATTACCTTCCACATCAAGATACAAGAATCCTTCCAAAGGTTGAGTGATATAAGTGTTCTCTCTGAATTCAACTTCCTCTGGAACTTGTAAGATGATGTCTCTTTTAGCTCGCTGGCTTGCTGCTCTAAATCATGCAGCTTTGCCTCAAGATAGGTATCAATTTCATCAGCAGGAATCTCACCTAGCTGATCAATTCTTATGAAGATTGTCTTAAGCACATCAACTATCTGTTGTCTGATTTGACTCTTTTTCATCTGCTTGATAGTTGTGGCTACTGTCTTCAACTCTGCGAATCCCAACTTGTACAAACATCTCATATCTAAGCCAATTTCTTGTTTGTTGTCTAGTACAAAGTTGATGATTACAAATTCTCCTTTTCTACTATGTGTAATTGATTCAATATTGTTATTGAAATGTTTTTACTTATAACAATGTCTTAGATCCACATCTGAGTAGGGAATTGGGGCAGCTCTTGGACCAGAATAATCAGCTTCAGCTTCAGCTCTGGCAGCCTCAGCTTTAGCCTTTTCTCGTTGAACTTCAGCTTGTCATTACTGCTCTTTTATTTCCTCCACTATTACGCCTAGTTCTTTAGCCATCTCTTCTAACATTTGCTCAGCAAGTATGTCACTGGCTTTCTGCGCTACATCAGCTTCATCACTTGAGTCAGATTCATGTGCAACTAATGGAGACTTACCCTGTTGCTCTGGCTCAGGCTTAGCAATGATGACCTTTCTTTTCTTTGCTAAAGGCATAACACTTCTTTTCTTTCTTTTTACCATCTTAAACACCTTACTCTTCCCTTTATCCATTTGTGAGGCTGGAACAGACTCAACTTCAACAAATTTTGGTAAATTAGCTTGAGGAAGGTTGGTGTGAACAGCTTGAGGAAGGTTGGTGTGAACAGCTTGAGATGTTTCTTCAAGTGGAGTTTCTGGTTGGGCTTGTGAAGTTGTGGTTATTTGGACTGTTGGAGCCTGTTGTTGTTGAGAAGGATGATCTACGGTACTCATGAACTGATCATGAGCTTGTTCAAATTGTACTTCCTCTGTATGCTCCCCCACAACCTTATCATTATAGTTCTTTGATTCTTCCTCCCCCTTTTTGTCATAATCAATAGGGGAGGGTCTGAGTTCGAACATAAAGCTTTTTAAGTTAGCAACTGAAGTTAACAAATCATTAAGTTTGCGCATCAACTTGGCTTTGTCAGCTTTCCTCTTCTTATGCAGGAGCTCAAACTGGGATTGTAGATATTCCATAATGACTTTAGCATCGGTAGTCATCAGTGTGGGCTCCGCAAGTCCTCTTCAAACTTCAACATCCTCCTGTCCAAAAGAAGAACATATTTCCACCGTAGGAGTGGCTGTTGAGTGTTTCTCAGTCGGTAAGGATGTGGGTCTCATATCCAAAGGTTGGTAAGGACCTATGGAATCAAGGGGGCCAGAATGGAGACCCTGTAAACCTTCCTGGTGTATGAAAGATTCATTGACAGGTCGTGCGAGAGTGTGTGAGAATAGAAGAGAAGAATGACCAAGTGCTTGAGGGATGATATTGGGGTGAGCTAGGCTTATTGGTGAGGAGGGGGTAATTGACCCTGGGGATTGGTCAGTAATTCAATGTTACCTTCATGGGGTTATAAAGGCATAGAGGTAGGCTCTCCCATGGCACTAGTAAGTATGGGCTGAGTAGACACCATACCCGATATAGGCTTAAGGGTTGAATTGAGCCTAGAGATTAGCACCTTAAGAGAAGATGTCTCCCCCTCAGATCCTGCCGGTGGAGGTATCAATGTGATATCAGCTCTAGTGTCCTTTTGAGGTGAAGGACTACCTTTGGCAGGTTTCCTTGTATAGGTGTAGGAAATATCCTTGGTAGTAGTGGGCTGACCAAGGTTGGCTGTATATTGGAAAATAGATGGAGATGTTCGAAGTGGAGGACAGGGGTTGGACTGAGTTGGGCTTGACTCAGTCCTATCTCCTAAGTTTGGAGATGGAGAAGTAAAAGAGAGAGAAGGAGATAAGGGTTGAGAAAACCACTCCTTTGCTCAAAACTCGAAGTGGTGGATGAAATTATTTGAGTACGAGGTCTAAACTGAGTCTGAGGTTGATCAGCTTGAGGAGACTCAGCCTCATACCCAACATCGTCACCCACTTCTTCCGCAGCTACCTCCTCTGTCTCAGCTTCACTTGACTCAGGAGTCGGAAGCCGTACATACCCCCTCATCTGAGCACTCAATGTAGGGTACCCAGGGAAAATATCATGGGCGAACATCATGTAGCTGAGAACAGGAGTAGGGATTGACTCATATTGAGCATTATATCTTCTACCCAACCTGTCCTCGATGACCATGGACATGAATCTTGCAAAGGGTACAATGGTGTCCCTTACGTTCTTGGTCACCAATGACTTGAATGCATCAAAGATCAACTCAGCGTAATCCACTTGTCGATCATAAAATATGTTCTATAATAATTGCATTTCAAAGTCATTTACATTATCCAGGCCACCCACCTTGTATCCAAGGGAACGAACTACAGTGGATACCATAAATCCCCATGCCGTCTGGAAAACAGATTTCCGTATGACTCGAATAACTTGAGGATGACGCATTAAGGGTAAAACACTTCTCGATGTTTCCCTAGAAAGTTGCTTCATACTGATTATGAATCGGGAGATGAAGAATTCGGCGGAGACAGTTTGCATCGACTTAAATCTCCACTTGTCCACTTAGAACTGTGACCATATAACCGGTTGAGTTGCTTCCAGTTTACACGTATACCAGAATTCCGTAAGAAGTTGAGGGATGAGCACAGCAGGTCCACGAAGAAATGCATGTGCCAGGGGTCCCTTGCGAATGTAGGAAACCCACTCCTCATATCCCCTGACCATTTTGGACTATGGAATGTCGGTACAGGCGATGACGTTGTTTTGTTTGTAGATGGGGAGTGCATTGTTCTTGAAATTTCCTCCACGGATCATTTGTTCAGTTAGATTTAGAGTATACCCCTCCATTGAAATCGAACTTATCGAAATGAATTGCACTCAGCAGCAGTAAGCACTTAGCAATGAATTCTTTTCAATGTGAGAGAAAAGTTACCGTTATCTGAGGGTAATAAATATGACCGTTACCGTAAAAACTTCTACGAAGTTTGTTACAACGGCGAAATTCTTTGTTAGTTACCCAAACGCACACATATTATTGGACGTACCATATGGTTAGGACTAACCTAGACTTGTGGAACTGACCACACTTTGGAACTGATTACTCAGCTGATCCTAAATGGCAGCTTAGGTGGAGTATTCAGCTGATCCTAAACGTTCAGCTTATGTAGAGCACTCAGCTTCAGTTTGAGCACTTAGCTCAGATTTTGACACTTAGTCAACTATAGCACTTAACAAATATTAAACAGAGATAAAGGATGGAACATACCACTTAAGGGTTGAGCATTCCAAGCTTGCTTAGTAGAGTTGTAAATCTTGTGACTTCTATTGGTTTCGTGAAGATATCCGCAAGCTGATCTTCAGTCTCAATGAAGACTAACTCTATCTTTCCCTTTTCTACAATATCTTTGATGAAGTGATGTCTTATCTCAGTGTACTTGGTTCTTGAGTGAAACACTGGGTTGTGTGTAATGGCAATAGCACTTTGATTGTCACAAAATATGGGAGTTTTTGAATAATGTAGATCAAAGTCCTTCAGCTGATGTTGCATCCACAGTATTTGAGCACAACAGTTCCCTACAGCTACATATTCAGCTTCAGCTGTTGAAATTGCCACTGAGTTTTGTTTCTTGCTCGTCCAGCTGACTAATTTTCCACCCAAGAGTTGACATCCTCCAGTAGTACTCTTTCTATCAAGACCAGATCCTGCGAAGTCTGAATCGGAGTACGCTATCAGCTCAAATCCTGATCCTTTGGGATACCATAAACCTAAGTTTGGTGTTCCCTTCAGATATTTGAGTATTCTTTTAACAGCTAGCAAGTGTGATTCCTTTGGATCAGCCTGATATCGTGCACAAACACATGTAGCAAACATTATATCAGGTTGCATTGCTGTTAAATAGAGTAATGAACCTATCATTCTTCTGTATGTAGTCTGACATACAGACTTTCCATCAATGTCCTTGTGTAGTTTGACATTGTGTAACATTGGAGACTTTGCGGGATGGCTTGAGTCTAATCCATATTTCTTAATCAGATCAAGGACATACTTGCTCTGATTAATGAATATACCATCTTCTTTCTGATAGATTTGAAGTCCCAAAAAAAATGTCATCTCACCCATCATGCTCATTCTGTATTGATTAGACATTATCTTGGAGAACCAATCACACAGATCTTGGTTTGTTGATCCAAAGATAATGTCATCCACATAAATTTGAACCAGAATGACATGTCCTCTGCTCTTTCGTATGAAAAGAGTTTTGTCAATACTTCCTCTGACAAAATCATTTGAGAGCAGATACGTGGATAGTGTATCATACCAGACTCTTGGAGCTTGCTTGAGTCCATACAAACCCTTGTCCAACTTATAGACATAATTTGGATGTGTAGCATCAATAAAGCCAGGGGGTTGTTTCACATAGACCTCCTCCTGTAGTGCTCCATTTAAAAATGCACTTTTAACATCCAGTTGATACACTTTAAAGTTTTTGAAGGCTGCATAGGCTAGAAACAACCTTATAGCTTCAATCCTTGCAACAGGGGCAAAGGTCTCATCATAATCAATACCTTCTTCTTGTCGATACCCCTGAGCTAATAGCCTTTCCTTGTTCCTGATCACTACTCCATCCTTGTCCATTTTATTTCTATAGACCCACTTAGTGCCTATAATTGTTTTTTCTTTTGGGAGCAGGGACAAGGGTCCAGACCTTATTTCTTTGAAATTCTGCTAGCTCCTCTTGCATAACTTCAATCCAATCTTCATCTTTCAGAGCCTCTTCAGTCTTTTTTGGTTCCATTTGAGATAGAAAACCAGAGTAGGCTGCATAGTTTGCATTTGCCTTAGATCTAGTTAACACACCATCTTCAATGTTACCAATGACATCATCAATAGGATGATCTTTTAATACTTTGAAGGTTGTTGTGGGAGACTGAGGTTCTGGGTCTGATTCAGAGCAGTGTCTCTCAGGCTGAATAGGACTTACTTCTTCAGTCTGAGTAGGAATTGGAAGATCACTTAGATCTTCAATCTGACATGTACTTGATGATTCAACAAGATTCTCAGGCTGATTATCTTCAATATTGATAATTTCTTTCAGTGATGCACGCTTGTCAGAGTTACTATCATCATCCTCATCAGAATCATCCATAACATACATGGGATTTGATGTGAGATCTTCATTACTCCTTTCAAGCTCACTCAGACTAACCGAGTCAGCTTAAGCTCTGTTGGATTCATCAATACTTATCTCGTCAAACGTAACATGTATTGACTCTTCAATTACCATTCTTTTAAGATTAAAGACTCTGTACGCTTTGGAGATTGAAGAATATCCAACAATACCTTGATCAGCTTTGGGTTCCAACTTATGGAGCTGATCTCTTTGGTTTAGCACATAGCATGTTGAACCAAAAATATGGAAATATCCAATGTTGGGTTTTCTGCCATGATACATCTCGTAAGATGTTCTACCAAGTCTTTTCACTATAATTGATCTGTTCTGAGTGTAGCAGGCTGTACTTACAGCTTCTGCCCAGAAGCTCAGCTTGAGCTTTGCCTCACATAGCATGGTTCTGGCAGCTTCAATTAAGGTTCTGTTTCTCCTTTCAGCAACTCCATTTTGTTGTGGAGTTCTTACCGATGAGAAATTCTGGATAATTCCTTTATCTTCACAAAAGCCTTCAAGGGTTGAGTTTCTGAACTCAGTCCCATGATCACTTCTGAGTTGTTTAAGAGACTTACCCTTTTGCAACTCTTCTTGTCTTATGAAGCTGATTAACTCATGTGCGGCTTCACTTTTGGCTTTTAAGAAGATTACCCAAGTGAATCTTGTGAACTCATCAACAATCACTAGAGTATACTTTTTGCCACTTAGACTTGGGGTGTTGATAGGTCCAAATAGGTCTAAATGCAACATATGCAATGGTTCTGTGATTGAGAAATGTTGTTTGGACTTGAAGGGTCCCTTATGATGTTTTCCCATTTCACAGGCTTAGCAAATGTGATCTTAGGCAGACCAGAGACTAACTCCTTGCTAGACAACTTGTTAATATATTTGAATTTTAAATGAGACGGTCTTTTGTGCCATAACCAGCTCAGCTTGGGAGTTAAGTCAGAATACAAGCAGGTTTCAGTCGAAGGATCTGCGGAGCTGAGATCTAACAAATCGATATCTCTTTCTCTTTTTGCCATTAATATTGGTTTTCCCTTCTTATCATAAATTGTCCGTGCATGCTTTCTCAAGGTGACTTCATAATCCTCATCACACAGTTGACTGATACTTATCAGATTGTGTTTAAGGCCTTCAACATATGCTACCTTTTTGAAAGTGACTTTTCCAGCAGTTATCTTTCCATAACCTTTAGTTCTTCCTTGAGAATTATCCCCAAATGTCACCTTGGGTCCTTCATTGTTTTCGAATTCACTTAGAATCCCCTTGCTTCCTGTCATGTGCCTTGAGCATCCACTATCGAGATACCACTTGTAGGAGCCCTACACATGATCAACTAAACTTATTAGTTTCTTTTTGGAACCCACAGTTTGGTGGGTTCTGAGGATGAGCACTTAGCTGATCCTTTGGAGTTCGATTGATCAGCTCGAACAGATTCTGGGTCTGTTTTGGACTGATCATCCTTTTCATTTTCAGGTCTAAGATTGGTACTTACACAATCTTTGGCCTCATGACCTCTATCACCACACTTATAGCATTTTTTTCTATAGATGGGTGTTTGGGTGATTTCTTTCAGTTTTCCAACATTAAATTTGGATTCAGATTTAGGGTCATATGAGGTGGATAACTTTTCAATCCTCTTTGACAGTTTGTCTACTTGATTTTCACTGACTTTGGACTTACCTTTGTCAGCTTTATGGTTACCTCTATTTGGTGAGGTCTGACTTACAGATAACTTCCTGTTTTTTGACATTCTTTCATGTATAACTTGAGAATTATGTCTTTTTGAGTTAACATGAGATATTCAGAGTGTTTAAGTTCATCTTTTAGTTTTGAAATTTCAGTTTTCAAACCAGATTAAACTGTGAGAGAGGTTTTGAAGTCATTCAACAAATAGTTGAACATTAGACATTTTTGTTCATCAGTGTAAGAGCTAAAGTTATTTACCTTATATATTGTGACAGGATCCCAGTTACTGGTTTATTTACTCAGCTTAGCCGCTTCTGCTAGATCCTCATCAAAGGAACTGTCTTCTAACTCATAGTCAACTTGTTCCTCTTCATCCTCAATGGCCATCAAACACATATCTGGCTCATCATCATCTGAAGTAGATGATTCAATATCCCAAGTTTCAGCAAGGAGGCCTTTGGTGTTTTCATCTGGCTTGCCTTTGAGTCTTTGATATTTCTTTTTATATTTATCAGCTCTGTAGGCATTCTTGTCAGCTACTGAAGCTGATTCTCCTTTCTTTACTCTGCACTCGGCAGCTATGTGTCCTAACCTCTGATAGTTATATCACTTAGCTTTTTTAGGATCAAAAGTAGACTTACCACTTTTGCTTCTGTCAGATTGACCCCTTCCTCTTCTGAACTTTCTAAAATTTCTTGCTAACATTGCCATTTGTTCAGTAAGAGCATCCATCTCTTCATCATCTGAACCTGAGTTAAGACGTACTTCCTCAGATTCAGATTCAGAGTTAGTCTCAGCTTGAGACTTTTTAGATCCCTTCCTTTTCTTTTATTCAATTAATGCAGATCCAACATCGTTTATAGATTCTTTTAGTTCTTTCTGGGCCACTTTCTTCTGTTCCATGATCTGTTGATGATTTAGATGGAAACCATAGATAGATCTGAGATCATATTTTCCTAAGGTTCCTCCAGCATGAAGTGCAATGGTGATCTCATTGAATTGTTCTGGTAACACATCCAAGAACATGAGTACCAACTCATTCTCATCTTTCTTGACACCCACCAAGATCAGATCATTTATTAAGCATTGAAATCTGGTGAACAAATCTGCCAGAGTTTCATTCTTTTTAGCAAAGAAAGTTTCATAAGAACGACTCAGATTTGTCTTCTTATGTTGCTTGACCAGGTCAGTGCCTTCATACGTGACACTGAGAGTATCCCACATCTCTTTGGCAATTTGGCACCCAGCCACAGTATGCAGAAGAGGGTTTGTTAAAGCATTTGCTATAATGCTTTGTGCCTTATCATCAAGTTTGAACAGTTTACGATCTTCCTCAGTCCAAGATGCTTCAGGCTCGGGAGTTTCTCCAGAGGGAACAGTTTTGTCAGTGGCAGTAATATGGATCATTGGTATGATTGGGCCATCTTGAATCACAGTACTCATCCTGTGATCCACATACTTCAGATATAGCATGGCTCTAAACTTCCACATAGGATAGTCAGTGCCATCAATGATAGGACACCCTTTTGCCGCCATTTTTGGTATGTGACTTGATTGCTTGTTAGTAGACATCTTAACCTCTTGACAGCGGATCTTGATCTTCAACTTATGAAGAAACAGTTCTGATACCAGTTGTTGGTCCCAAAGAGGGTGAACAAGCAACCGATACAGTGTAGAAGGGGGGGTTGAATACACTTTAAACAATCAAACAAATTAATCAAATGTATATTCAATTATCAACCAGTACAATAACTTTTATCTCTCTCTAATCAAATCAACATGATGATTTGATATTAAAATGATTATAACCTCAACTCTCTCTAAACACTCTTGAATCACAAACTAATTGATGATCGAATTTCTTGTTAAATCTTATTAACAAGAACTCTTGAAAACTCTCTCGAACTTTGAACTTACAAAGTTATCGCAACACACGCGTATCAACTATCACGAACACACGTACGTTTTGCAACTTATGCAATCTTGCAACTTATGCAGTCGTCATTATGTATCGCATATCTGTTCTCGTACACACGTAAGAACATATGTATATATATATATAACCCATGAGAAGGTTTATACTTATACTTGATATATCTACGAATAAATCGCAGTTTAAAGATAAAACTTATCTTTTCTTTAAAACTGTAACAAACTCCTTAATTAGAACATATCCAATTAATTTCGTTTGAGATTTCTATCCAACTAATAGATAGTTTAAATTAGGTTTAGATATCCTAATTTAAATGTCGTAGATATAGAGAGTTTATAACAGAATTTAGAACTTACTTAAATTCTAAACTGACTTCTGACACTGAGCTAAACCACTCAGTCTTGACCTTGTAAAGCTGACTTCTTGAATCTTGAATGTTTGAATCTTCAAGTCTTCAAATCTTCAAGTCTTCAAGTCTTCATTCTTAAGACCTATCTCAGCTTAGAAGTCACTGAGTTATCTAGTACTTACATAGAAAACTCTATATCTGTTTATACGCTAACTACTCAGCTGAAGCTGACTAGTCAGTCTATAACAGACTTACATAATTCCTAACTCTTAACCTATTATCTATACATATCGATAGTTTGTCTCATCAAATCTAACTATTCTAAACATGGGACTAACAGTCGCATTCAGTAAAGATTTATGATACAGAAGTTCCTATAAAAATGGGAAATGCCCTACCTTTGCAAGCACACTTCTCTCTCTTTTCTCTCTCTCTCTCGGATTTCAAAAGAAGAAGAAGAAGAATTCGGTTGTTGACTTTAGAAGGTTAGTATTATAAATTCAGATGTATTCAAAGGTTATATAAATGTTAGAAACACAAATTCTTGCAAGAACACCTTGAAGAACATGAAAACTTACTTTCTATGTGTTGGAATCCGCAAGTGTCGATTCCATATGCATGTTAGATTCCCAAGTGTTGGAATCCGCAAGTTGTTGGATTCCCTAAATCCGCAAGTTGTCGGATTTTCTAAGTGTCGGATTCTGCATGTAAGTGTCGGATTTTCCCAAAATCCGCGAGAACCATCGAATTTCCCCAAATCCGACAGTTTTGGCGGATTTGTGCCAAAGTCCAAAGTTAAATTCTTATGATTGTTTTTATGCATGTATAGATGATTAATATAAGTAATGATATTCTAGTAGAACTTGTATTAGCAAAGTCAGGACGAAGTATCTGTTGATTCTAAGCTACTCAGGTGAGTGCCTACTTTCATGAGACTCGGTAGAGTAAGGCTTGTATGCTAAATGACTGTACATGATTGTATTGTGTATGTCTAACTTGTTTATGCAGGTATGCTCAAGGAGGTAAGTGTATGTCTTAAATAATGTTAAGATAGATATTAGGTGCATGCCAGCGGGTCCAGATTGGAACCGCTTAGTTATTAATGATGTACTGTACAAATGAATGACTGAATGATGGATCCCTATGGGATCATACGTACGATATATGAATAGATGATGATGATGGATCCCTATGGGATCACATGTACCTATACGTGTATGTGCCCTGTTTGCAGACTATCTGACGTATGGTTAAGGTCAACTTTGTAGTTGTATCCCAGAGGACTTCGGTCATGGTTTGGGATTTAACGGTGATTCGGGGTGCATCCCGGGTCGAGGTTCTGTAGAACCGCCGTGCCTTAACGTGAGTGGTAATCGGTTGGATAACAGCTGGATTACTTGAGGGGTCTTTGGCTCCGTGAACGATGCTTGGTGGACTACTTTATGCTCCCCCACCAGCGCGGTTGGTTGTGTCCGATCCCCCGGTCCGAGTTGTTGAGCTGGACGGATTACCCTGCAAGACATGACTCTTACTGATCTTATCTGCACACCGCTATATGTGAAGCTTGCGATGATTACTTATGTATAACATGTATGCTGCATGACTTACTGTATTGATGCTTATGATAAGTATGTACTCACTAGCTAAGTGTTAGCGAATGGTGTTATGTTTCCCCTTTTCAGGTAAAGACTAGAAGGCCTGGTGAGGCGGGTGGCTTTTGATGTAAATGCCCCTTGTGGGTTGGAACACTTTATCATGTTGTAATGTTATCTAATATTATGGTCGGTTCATATGTTAGGTAACACCGGTGAATGTTTTGGAAACAATAATGATGTAAATAACAGTTTGTTATTGTTAAAAGAAAAAAATTTCCGCTGCTAAATTTGAATAATCATTAAAGTAACTATTTTCAGAAGTGGTGTTACAATTATTTATCAGAGCCTAAGTTTGAGTGAATTTGGTACTTGTAAGAGTATTCGATCTCAAACTCGGGCCGAACATAAATAAGTGTTCCTATGGGGGGAATGAGTGAGAGTGTTATGTGTATGCTATTATTGTAAGATGACTTGTTAATAAGTTGAGTAAGTGGGATAGAGTATTAACTGCTCTTTCTCTATCATATACAAAGTTAGAAAGATGTCTACGAAATGTGGCAATACTGAACAGACATTGAAAGAGATGGAAGACAAGGCTTCTCATATGCCTCATCAGGCTGAGGAAGAGCGTTCTCAGCATAATGTTGGTGGTGGCAGACCTGAGCCCGATCAGGCTGCCTATATCAGACGTCTGGAGGAAGAGGTGCGCGTAGCAAAAAGCTCTTATTGCAGGCTACGTTGAATAAGCCCTGCAAGACTTGTTCATATAAGAAGTTCCTATCCTGTAAGCCTCCAACGTTTGAGGGGAGTGATAACCCCACCGTCACTATTCAATGGCTCTGTGAAATGGAGCAAACGTTCGAGTCTTGCGCGTGTGAACCGGAGTACTATGTAAAGTACGTAGTACGTATGCTAAAAGGCCATGCCATCTTCTGGTGGGATACGGTAAAGGCCTCTGTTAGTAAAGAGGTGCTGAGTGCTCTCTATTGGGAGCAGTTTTCTGAAAAGTTGCTAAAGAAGTACTGTACAGAGTACGATATGGAAAGAATGGAGAAGGAGTTCACTGATCTCCAAAAAGGGAATAAACCGATAGAAGAACACATTACCTCTTTCACTGATAAAATGAAGTTTGTTCCCCATCTGATTCCCGATGAAACCACCAATATAAGAAGATTTGTGGCAACCTTGCCATTGGAGTTTCGCCCACATGTACGGGCAACTACTAATGTGGATCGGGCTTTTGAAATAGCCCGACAATTGGAGGGAGACCGCATTTATTGTAAGGGTGAATCTGCCAGTGGAGGGTTAAAGAGAAAGTTTCAACCGTCTAATAAATCGGGTCCTTCCAAAGGACAATCCTCTGCAGGCAGGAAGACTAAGACTTCAAAGAAGCCGAGATCTGAAAATCCTTGGTGTGTTCAGTGTCGGATCTATCATTCTAGTGAGTGTTCAAATGCTACCAAAAGGTGTTGGAGGTGAGGGCAGAAGGGCCATGCTAGTACTGAGTGTGGTTTTAAAGAAGATGTTTGCTACCAGTGCCATAAGCCTGGGCACAAGATGACCGATTGCCCGGAGAGACAGGGTGCTGGAATGGAAGGGTCTTTTGGGGCCAAAAGAAAGACGATGCGCCTCGCGCAAAGGGGAGGGCATTTCATATGATGGCGGATGAGGCCAAAGCTGCAAGGGATGTCATTACGGGTATATTTTTGATTAACTATACTCCTGCATGCGTATTGTTTGACTCAGGAGCTACTAACTCCTTTGTCTATGTGTCTTACTGTAAGAAGTTAAATTTACTTGTTTTTAAGATGATCAATCCACTTAATGTGGAAATTGCTAGTGGTGAGGTAGTCTCTGCTACAAAGAAAGTTTCAATAGTTGTTCTTGATGTCAAGGGAAGTAGTTTCCCTATCTCATTCTTTGTTATGCCTATTGTGGGCTTTGATGCGGTGGTTGGGATGGATTGGCTCAGCCGTCGTAATGTTGAGATTCTTTGTTCCAAAAAAGATGATTAAGATTCCTCTTTCCGATGGATCTTATGCTGTAGCCCGAGTAGAACGACAGGAGTCTGATATTCCTGTTATCTCCATTGTTAAGAACTTAGAAATCTGTTTCAAAAGTTGTGACTCTTTCTTCGCATATTTATTGATGCCAAGATAGAGAACCGACTAGTCCAGAATATCAGGGTAGTGTTTAATTACCCTGATGTGTTTCCTAAAGAACTTCCGGGTTTACATTTGGTCAGAGATGTCAATTGTGAGATTGAGTTGTTCCGGGAGCTACTGAAGTGGCTAGAGCTCCATCTTTGATATGTTCTCGAAATTCTTAAATGAGAACAGTGGTACGTTAAACTTTCTAACTGTGACTTCTGGCTAAGGGAAATGTATTTCCTTGGTCATATCATCTGTAAGGATAGTGTCAAAGTAGATCCAGCTAAGGTAGAAGCTGTGATGAATTAGGGAGTTCTTCGAACTCCTTTTGAAATTAAAAGTTTCCTTGCCTTAGCTGGCTACTATCGGCGGTTCATTCGCAACTTCTTGAAGTTTGCGGGTCCGTTGGCTAAACTGACTCGTAAAGATGTATCTGTTGTATGGTCGAAAGCTCAGGAGGAATCCTTTCGGACCTTGAAGCAGTTATTGTGTGAAGCTCCGATCCTCACATTGCTTGATGGTTCGGAAGGCTTTACTGTCTATTGTAAAATCCTTTACCACCCTGGTGAAGCCAATGTTGTAACATATGCTTTAAGCCATGGAGGACCGTCAACGGGAGTTAGATTTATGAAGATCACGATGATGTCAAATATGCACGCAAGTCGAGATAAATACCAGAGACTTTGTGATCGTCCGCAATGATTTGATATTCCGGAATTGATGTTCGTTTCTTAGCCACAAATGAGTCTGTTTTGTTGACTCATTTGATTCAGTTTTATGTTGATGAGACTATGTCACGTCATGGTCTTTCTTGTTTGATTGTTCTGGCAAAGTTTGCAACTTGAGCTTGGCACTCGTGTTCATCTGAGCACTGCCTATCATCCGTAGACTAATGGCCAATCTGAACGTACGATCCAGACGTTAGAAGATATGCTTCGTGCGTATGTATTCGAATTTGGTGGATCATGGGATTCTCATCTCTCATTGATTGAATTTGCTTATAATAATTCATATCATTCCAGCATTTGAATGCCACCATACGAGATGCTCTATGGAAGACGATGTCGCACTCCGACCTGTTGGTTGGAACCTGGTGAGAAGCAATTCGCTGGACCTGAGATTGTCCAGATAACCTCTGATAAAGTGAATGTGGCTCTTGAAAAGCTGAAAGCACCTCGGGACCGACAGAAGATGTATGCGGATCCAAAGTGTCATCCCATTACATTTGATATCAGTGATCATGTGTTCTTGAAGGTTTCTCCTTGGAAGGGCGTCATTCGTTTTGGGTGCAAGGGGGGAAGCTAAGTCCACGTTTCATTTGCCCATTCAGAATTGTAAGTAAGGTGAATGATCAGACGGTAACTCTTGAGCTGCCGCCTGAGCTAGCAGGTATTCACGACACCTTTAATGTGTGTTACTTACGCAACTGCCACGTTGAAGAGAAACAGATCATACCGCTGCAAGAACTGAAAGTTGATTCATCTAAGCGACTAGTTGAAGAACCTATTGAAATTTTGGACACAAAGGTCAAGAAATTACGCAAGAAGACGATCAAGCTAGTCCTTGTGAAGTGGAAGCACAACCTAGGTCCAAACCTGACATGGGAAGTTGAGGACGAAATGAAGGCAAGATACACTCACCTGTTTATCACTAAGCGGATTCCGAGGACCGAATCCTCTTTAAGGGGGTACCATGTACGTATGCGTAATTAATGTAATAGGGAAGTGTTTATTTGTACGTACTTTTTGAGTCTAAGTGAATGTATGTATATTGTATGTTATATGTGTTCTAAGTGTGTGTACGTACTATGTATATATTAGTTATATAATTAGAAAAAGAAAGAAATTAAGAGAGGAAAACCGTAGATGATGTAATCCAGAGGCAACCGCCTCTGGATAAATGAATATATATGTATGCATGTGCCTTAGTTGACTTACAAAATCAAAAATAGTAAAAAAAACACACAAATCACAAGCACACTTCTCTTTCTCTCGGATTTCAAAAGAAGTAGAAGAACAATTCAGTTGTTGATTTCAGAAGGTTAGTATTATAGATTCAGATGTATTTAAAGGTTAGATAAATGTTAGAAACACATATTCATGCAAGAACACCTTGAAGAACATGAAAACTTACTTTCTAAGTGGGGTTTGGCATGTTTGGTATTCTTAATGGAATTTGATGTGTTTATGATGATTGTATGGATAGAACATGAAGTTCTAAGGTGTTCTGGGTGAAAGAACAACAAAAATGTAACCTTTAGTATGGATTTAAGAATGTGTCAGAATTCCAGTGTATGAAGGTGTCGGATTCCAAGACCTATGAAGGTGTCGGAATCCGCTGATGTTGAAATCCGATAGTTTTGTCGGAATCCGCTAGAAGTGTCGGATTCCGCATCTGTCGCGGATTTCCTTCTATGTGTCGGAATCCGCAAGTGTCGGATTCTATATGCATGTTGGATTCCCAAGTGTTGGAATCCGCAAGTTGTCGGATTTCCTAAGTGTCGGATTTTCCCAAAATCCGTGTGAACCATCGGATTTCCCCAAATCCGACAGTTTTGGCGGATTTGTGCTAAAGTCTAAAGTTAAGTTTTTGTGATTGTTTGTATGCATGTATAGATGATTAATATAAGTAATGATATTCTAGGTGAACTTGTATTAGCAAAGTCAGGACGAAGTATCTGTTGATTCTAAGCTACTCAGGTGAGTGCCTACTTTCATGAGACTCGGTAGAGTAAGGCTTGTATGCTAAATGACTGTACATGATTGTATTGTGTATGTCTAACTTGTTTATGCAGGTATGCTCAAGGAGGTAAGTGTATGTCTTAAATAATGTTAAGATATGTATTAGGTGCATGCCAGCGGGTCCAGATTGGAACCGCTTAGTTATTAATGATGTACTGTACAAATGAATGACTGAATGATTGATCCCATAATGTACAATATATGAATAAATGATGATGATGGATCCCTGTGGGATCACATGTACGTATACGTGTATGTGCACTGTTTGCAGACTATCTGACGCATGGTTATGGTCAACTTTGTAGTTGGGTCCCAGAGGACTTCGGTCATTGTTTGGGATTTAACGGTGATTCGAGGTGCATCCCGGGTCGAGGTTCTGCAGAACTGCCATGCCTTAACGTGAGTAGTAATCGGCTGGATAACAGCTGCATTACTTGAGGAGTCTTTGGCTCCATGAACGATGCTTTGTGGACTGCTTTATGCTCCCCCACCAGCGCGGTTGGTTGTGTCTGATCCCCCGGTCTGAGTTGTTGAGGAAGACGGATTACCCTGCAAGACATGACTCAGTAATCTTGTCAGCACAAAGCTACGTGTTAAGCTAGCGATGATTTCTTATGTATGACATGTATGCTGCATGACTTAGTGTATTGATTATTATGATAAGTATGTACTCAGTAGCTAAGTGTTAGCTAATGGTGCTATGTTGCCCCTTTTCACGTAAAGACTAGAAGGCCTGGTGAGGCGGGTGGCTTTTGATGTAAATGCCTCTTGTGGGTTGGAACACTTAATCATGTTGTAATATTATATGATATTATGGTTGGTTTCTGTGTTATGTAACACCGGTGAATGTTTTGGAAACAATAATGATGTAAATAACAGTTTTTTATTATTAAAAGAAAAAAAAATTCTGCTGCAAAATTTGAATTATCATTAAAGTAATTGTTTTCGGAAGCGGTGTTACACTTATAATGTACAAGACTCTCGGAAAGTATTAAAGCACTTCCTCAAAATTCCTATAAAGGAATAGAATCTTTTTCATTTCACTATCATACCTTCATGATCAATAAAAGGCAGTCATACACCATAAGTCATCCAAGTAGACTTCAACATAACCATCAGGAAAAATCTCTTTTATGATACCGTCCCCATGGTCAATCATATTAGAATTTTTACCTCCGGTCGGCATTTGAAGTTGTCTACATCTCAATCCATGCATACCCTTAGGTTTGCACCAAGGCATCGGATCGACCAAGTCCAATACTTGGATATCCTCATGGATTGCATCCCATTCTCATTACCTCTCTCCTTCTAGTAGACACTAGGCCTACCACGACTTCCGATAGTTCATGAATTCAACTAATCCATCATCGAGTTATCTTGCTTTAGATATAAAACATCTATCTATCCGGCCTTACGACAACTCCTATCAGAAATGGGAAGAGTAACGAATTATGCCAGGTACTCCAACATCGCCATGATGAGTTCCAGTCATTACAAATTGTATGCTAGTGCCAACATCAGGTTTTACTCCCACTGGCTCCCATAGATATTAGGCTTCCACTTGCTATTGAGCGACAAAACTTGTCCTCAAAAGTTCGTGAAACAAATATCTCATGCCTAATGGAGTATCATCTTTAGTCCCCGAATTCTACCACCTGACGTCTACACGTAGGATGGATAATCTAGGTTTTGAGATAGACAAGCAAAGACACTTTTTCTAGTCTTTTCTCCTAAGATGCGTACTAAACCATCTTTGTTGTTTTTATATATAGAACATTCCCCGCCATACTTAAGCATCCCAACATATTGGGTATGAATTTGCGATCCATCAAGACCCGAACATATCTAAGAATATTCGGTTCCTCCTCTATGCGACCCATATGCCACTGTGTCCTAGGAGAAATAATTTATGAGAAAAATCCCACAATTCTTATGCTGATCACAAAATTCATAAATCAAGATACTCAATATCTTTACAAGATTTAAGTAACTTAACCTTTTCCATAAACTTTGTTATGGTAATTATCAAACACCTCAAATGTTTCAAAATATACCCATCCCTAGTACCACTACGGGTATAGGTAATGAAGTGCATGTAGTTATCCCCATGGACTTGCTTGAACGTATTAAACACACAAGTGTGAACTAATTACAACAAGCTCATAATCGTCTTACATACGTCGATGAAAGATGTACAAGTCATTTAGCCTAATAAACAATTCTCGCACACAACATTTGATCAATTATCAAATAAATCCAAGATTCCAAACCACACGGAACTTGGTGAAGCAAGTCTTGTTTACATAGCTAAATAATCTTGTCACTGGGATAAGTAATCCAAACCATTTTTGGATTTAAACACATTATTCATGATTACTTTATTACTTATAAGCAAGAGCTTATAAATGCCATGACATGGATAAACTTTGAAATAAACCACTAATTTATATATATATATATATATATATATATATATATATATCAAATACAAAGTAATATCCATCTTCTACCAATGCATAAATAGACTTAATATTTCTCTCACCACGGAGGGCAGATAGTATATTAATCTAATAAAGTAATAAAATCGCTAGATGAAATGGCGAGATCAAAACTCCCAATCCTCTCAATCGAGAAAACGTCCAAGTTTCCCAATCTTGAGCTCTAGCTCTCCATGCCCTATCAGCTACTTCTTCCGTCTAACACCTATACTTTGTAACAAAACAATTTTGCAACAAACGTGAATGTTATATCAAGCATTTCAATAAATCTAGCTAAGAAGTAGAAAAGCAATGGAGCTAATCATGAATGTACCTGATGATGAGGAGCTATTCCCTTGCCTGATAGGAAGCTTTAACTCCTTCGAACACTCAGGACAAGCGTCGTGGCGCCAATCTCCATATTTACCACATAAATAGCAAACTTCTCCATTAGGAGTCGTATTCTGTTTCTCGGTTTTACGTTCCTCAAATAATCGGGTGGGAACGATTGTAATACCCGAACTTCCGAAAATAAATAAAAGAATACTTTGTTGCGAAATAGTGTTATGTTAAACGGTGGTTTGAAGTTGGGCTTGGATATAATAATTATGTATATGGATAATTGATTATTGCACTAGACATGTGTATGCTATTGGATCTATGTTCTTGGGCCCAATTAATGGTGAATATGGGCTTAGGCCTTTTAGAGATGTGTATGTATATACATATACATATATATATATATATATAAGATTAGGGCACAGCCCCCAACAACCCTTTTTAAAAGAAGTATTACTATTACATTGAGAGAGAGTATAGTGTGTTTGTGTGTGTGCTTAAACCCCACGAGAAAACAAGGAAGAAGGTGAAAGAATCATCTGGGAAGCTCAAAGAATTGCTACAAGAATCATCAGGTAATGTTTCTTACCTCACTAGGATACTGTAGGTATCAATTTTATCTTGTTTGGATGATGATAGCATGATTTAGCTTCTAGGGTTTTTGGGTTCTGGGTTTATGAAGAACCAGAGAAAAAGAAATTGAGATATGAGCTTAGAAACTTGATGAAATGTGTTTAAATCTTAAAAGATGTGTTTAAATGAATGGAGAAATGTTTTGAAACAAAAATGATGTGATTTGGTTGCGTTTTGAAAGAACATGATTTTGGCCATGGAGCCTGAAAGTTCAAAATGATGAACCGTTAGGGATGAAGTTCATCGCATGCGACTTTTGAAAATGTGTCGTGCGACTCTTTGTTGGGAGTCATGCGACTATTGGTTTTAGCCTATGCAACTTTTGTGTTTAAGTCGTGCGACTCTTTGTTTTCAACCCATGTGACCTTCGAAACTTGTACCATGCGACTTTCATTCCTTCCATGCGACTTTCACACTTTGTTCCATCCGACTTTCATAATTTCCTCCATGCGACTTTCACCCTTAAACAACCAGGCGAATTTCTAAAAAACATCCTCATGCGACTTTTGTACCCACACCCCATGCGACCTTCATGATTACCTTATGCGACTTTCAGTTGAGACACCATAACCTATGCCATGCGACTTATGTGTTTAACAATCCGACAGTTGCTATCTAAGTGGAAATCCGATAGTTGTTGAAATCTGGATAGTGAAATCCGATAGTTGCATTGTGAGTTGAAATCCGATAGTCAAATCCGGACTTGTGAAATCCGACATTTTACACTCGACGCGACGCGATGCGTCCCCGACTTAATGGACTTTAATGCATCTCTTATTGTTACATGCCTTGTGAAACTCGAGCGTATTACGGGGGTAACCGAACGAGGGATTCGTACACAGTATTAATTGTTAGACCTATTGTAGGTGACGGTTGACTAGCAAGCAATCACAAGTGAGTTAGTAAGATAAGGTTGAGAATCTAAGACTGTAGACAGGTGAGTATTCTTACTTGCTATCTAAACCCTATGATGTATGTGAAATGTGCTATATGCTATATGATTGATGGATGATGAATTGATGAATTGATGAGTTGATGAAATGATAAAATGATGACTGGTGAACTGCTATTGTGTCATGCTATGCTATTGTTTAGACCGTGCACTTCGGTGGCGGGAATGTTGGACCGTTCACTTTGGTGACGGGAATGACTAGACCGTTCACTACGGTGACAGGTATGATGGGACCGTTCACTCCGGTGAGGGGAATGTGCGACCGACTACTACGGTAGCGGGAATGTGGGACCAACTACTACGGTAGCGGGAATGAAAGATGTATCATGAATGTAAAGAAAATGATGTGATGTCATATGGTTGATTGTAAGTGTACTCGCTAAGCTTCGTGCTTACGGTTGTTGTTTAACCTTCTTTTCAGGTGATGGCCATGGCGGGGCTCCAGCACGCGGTTGATAGCTCAAACTCCACAAGCCTCCGCAACGTTCAAACTATTTTGTTCTATTGATGTATTCCAAACAATTATATTTGAATTCTACGGGTTATCACCCGGGATTGTAATCAACATATACAATGTTCTACTTGTGGTGAATCCTTAATCGCACGCTTTGTTTAATTGTAAAAAAAAATTGGGACGTTACAACTTGGTAGAGCCTTGGTTTAAGAGATTCAAATACATATTCACGTGTTTGAACTTAAACCATGGTTCGTAAAAGATTTTAGACAAAGTCTTGAAACTTTTTCAAAAGATAAATGTTACGATGAGCTATCGGTTGGAGCTAGTCCGAGTGGTCACACGCGAGTACAAGGTATGAATTTATGATGTTATGATCATGTTAACTGAGATGTTGAAACTAAGATATGCTGACTGTAATGACTGAGACTTTGAAATTTAAGTGCTCTAGTAGAACCAAAATAGAATGACATGTTAATGCTTACATGATAACTGATTATATGATTGATGAGATGATTGATACATGGCCCAAGCAAGTGAATCGGGATTCCTAGTGGTAATGACCATATCCAATACGTGTAGCGTGTTTGTAATAATAGGGCCCATATTATTATTTGCACACGACACTTGTTGAAACTTGTCAAAATCCGGGGAATCTTGTGTATGTATAGCTAGGGTGCCTTAGAATGACTAGGGTTGCCTGATAGCTGTACCTATGACATGAAATACGTGAAACATGAACTAATATAGAAGATGAGGACTGTGTAGCAATGCCGCCTGTTAATTAAGTGCATTGTCTATACATCCAGTATGGTGACCACAAGAAATCGATCTGTGATACCGACGGGTTTTGAAAACCTACCTGATGGAGAAAACGCAAGTGTGACGGGAGAAAGTGACCCCCGTGCACAACCAATCTTAAATCAAGCTGAGAATGTTAATCCGGAAAATGTTGTACCAGAAAATATGATGAATGATGAAGAATATGAGAACGAGGCAATGACTGAGTTGGTGACTACTATGGTTACCAACACACTGAAGGAGCTGCTGCCCAAGATCGTGGAAGATCTGAAACAGGATATGGGCACGATGATTGACCAAAAGCTAGGAGCCCTATGGGCTGCAAAAGAAGCTACCGCGGTTGTTGTGGTCGCTCAACCGGTAGCACAAGCCACGAATCAAGTGATCTCCAGAGGAACTTTCCGGGATTTCTCGGCGTGTTAGCCGCCTGTTTTTGATGGAGTAGCAGACCCGGTGCGGAGCACCTGCTGGGTCTTGGCGATCGAAGGAGCGTTCTTTACCAGCCGTTGTGCTGAGGATTCGAAAGTGTGGTTTGCTTCTAACTTCCTGAGGGGAGCCGCCAAGGAGTGGTGGAACTTGCTGAGAAAGATGAACGGCGAAGCTATCGCCAGATTAAAGTGGGAAGAATTCACGAAATTGGTCTATGAAGAGTACGCTCCCAAGGTTGAGGTGGAGCGAGTGATGGATGAGTTTATGAAACTCAAGAAAACTACTGAGACGGTTAATCAGATAACCGCGATATTCAAAGAAAAGTTGTTGTACTGTCCGGCTTATGCAAATGATGAGAGACTGCAGATACACAGGTATACGTAGATGCTGAGGGAAGATATTCAGGAGTTTGTGTCGAATGGTCAGTATGCTACACTGGACCAACTGATTGAGGGGGCTAGGAAGAGAGAGTTGTATTTGATGGAGAGGAACAAGAAGAGGTCCACGGAGCGGGCCGCACTGGGAGGAAATGCAAGCAAGCAACCGTTCAAGAAGCCTAATACTGGAAACTTCAAGCCCGCTGTTAGAAATTCGGGGGCAAGATGTGGGAAGTTTGGTAAAGCGCACGTTGGGGAGTGCCGGGCTGGAACCGTAAATTGCTTTGTATGCGGAAAGAGTGGGCACTACGGGAAGGACTGTAGGGTCCATCTGAATGTGTGTTTTAAGTGCAAGAAACCGGGGCACCGCATGGCCGAGTGTCCGGAAGCTACTAGACGAAGCGGGAGACCTGCTTGGCAACCACCGCTCCGAATCACAGATGGGGATAAGGGAAAGAAACCCTAGGTTCCGAAGCCTCGGGGGCGTGCTTTTCAAATGACCGTGGAGGAGGCAAAGAAGGACCCCGATATGATTGCAGGTACATTTATTGTTACCTCCCTACCTGCACTTGTATTATTTGATTCGGGGGCGAGTAAGTCCTTTGTATCTACTACTTTCTGTAATAAGTTTGTAATAGCACTAGTGAAGTTAGAAACACCGTTAGAAGTAAAGATAGCCGATGATAAGGCCTTGTGTGTTACCATGATCTATAGGGGTAATGTAGATAGATGATGTACAACTTACTATAGATCTTCTACCAACTCCGATGAGAGAGTTCCAAGTAATAGTGGGAATGGATTGGCTGGGGCGTCACCAGGCCAACATTTTGTGTAAACAGGGGATAATACGGATCTAGAGTCCAAGTGGGGGAGAAATCTCCATCTACGGCAAACGACAAAACGGATTAACGGCATGCTTCACCGTGACTAAAGCGGAAAAGTATCTACGCAAAGGCTACACGGCCTTCATAGCTCACGTGATCGACTCGAGAATGGAAAAGAAGAAACTGACAGTTTCAGATGTACCAGTGGTGTGCGACTACCCGGAAGTATTTCCGGAGGAACTATCGGGGATTCCGCGAGACAGGCAAGTGAAGTTCCGAATAGACATAGTGCCGGGAGTGGCACCTATCACAAAGGCACCGTACCACCTAGAACCGCCCGAAATTCAAGAGCTGATGTCACAACTGCAAGAACTGCTCGATAAGGGCTTCATATGCCCAAGTAGCTCACCGTGGGGAGCACCGATCCTGTTCGTGAAAAAGAAGGATGGAACCTTGAGGATGTGTATAGATTATCGCGAACTCAACAAGGTGACAATTAAGAATCGTTATCCGCTGCCAAGGATCGACGACTTGTTCGACCAACTTCAAGGAGCGATTTGTTTTTCGAAGATAGACTTGTGATCGGGATATCATCAACTCAAGGTCCGGGAGGAGGATATAGCCAAAACGGCTTTTCACACATGCTATGGGCACTTCGAGTTCGTTGTCATGCCTTTCTGTCTTACGAATGCGCCGACAACATTCATGGATTTGATGAACCTAGTCTGTATACCAATGCTTGATAAGTCTGTGATCGTATTCATCGATGACATCCTGGTATATTCAAGGACGGAGGCCGAGCACGAGCTGCACCTGCGGGAAGTACTCGAAACCTTAAAGAAAGAGAAGTTGTACGCAAAGTTTTCCAAGTGCGAGTTCTGGTTGCAGGAAGTTCAGTTTCTCGGGCACCTGGTAAATCGGGAAGGAATCAAGGTCGACCCCTCCAAGATCGAGGCTGTGATGAAATGGGAAACACCGAAGAGCCCAACGGAGATTCAAAGTTTCCTAGGTTTGGCCGGTTACTACAGGAGGTTTATAAAGGACTTCTCAAAGATAGCAGTACCATTAACCAAGCCGACAAAGAAAAATGTTCGTTTCGATTAGGGAGAAAAACAGCAAGAAGCATTCGAGGCCCTTCGAGGAAAACTGTGTGAGGCCCGATACTGGCCTTACCAGAAGGGATGGAGGATTTAATATTTTATTGTGACGCGTCCCATATGGGACTTGGCTGCGTGTTGATGCAGAGAGGGAAGGTGATTGCCTACGCCTCACGACAAATGAAACCGCATGAGTGCAACTACCCGACTCATGACTTGGAGTTAGCTACTGTGGTGTTCGCGCTCAAGTTATGGAGACATTATTTGTACGGAGTTAAGTGTACCATTTATATAGATCACAAAAGCTTAAAGTATTTCGCGGATCAAAAGAATCTGAACATGCGCCAGCGGAGATTGCTAGACCTGGTCAAGGACTACGACTGCGAAATCTTGTATCATCCGGGAAAAGCTAATGTTGTAGCGGACACGCTAAGCCGTAAGGCAAACCATGCACGGTTGGATGTGAAATGTTTGAGGATGACGGTTACAACTTCACTGTTCAAAACAATCTCAACAGCCCAAGGTGAAGCGATCAAAGAAGAGAATCAGAAAACAGAGAGGATAAAGGCCCAGATGGCACTGATGGTCAAGGATAAGCGCGGGTTGTAGACCCGATACGGATGAATTTGGGTACCAAAGATCACTAAAGTTCGGAATCTCATTCTTGATGAAGCGCACAAGTCAAAGTTTTCTATACATCCAGGAGCCACAAAAATGTACAGGGACTTGAAAATGTACTATTGGTGGCCAGGAATGAAACGGGATGTGGTCAAATATGTTGAGAAGTGCCTTACATGCCTACGAGTGAAAGCGGAGCACCAATGACTGCATGGTAAATTGCAACCGTTGGAGATACCAGTGTGGAAATGGGAGCATATTACCATGGATCTGATAACAACACTACCAAAAACACCAAGGAACTATGATGCAATTTGGGTAGTGGTTGGTCGGTTAACGAAAAGCGCTCACTTCATACCGATCCGAGAGGCAAGTTCGGCCGAGATATTGGTGGACATCTATGTGAAAGAGATAGTTTCGAGGCACAAAGTGCCGGTGACCATTATATCGGATAGGGATGTGCGATTCACATCCAGATTTTGGAACAAATTTCATGAGGATTTGGGAACGAGGGTGAACCTTAGTACGGCGTATCACCCTCAAACTGACGGGCAAAGTGAACGAACTATCCGAACGTTGGAGGATAAGCTACGAGCGTGTGTAATTGATTTCGGGGGAAGCTGGGATTTGTACTTACCCCTAGCGGAATTTTCGTATAACAACAGCTACCACGCGAGTATTGGTATGCCACCGTACGAGATGTTGTACTGTAGGAAGTGTAGAACCCTGATCTGTTGGGGTGGGGTTGGACAGAAAGAGCTTGGCAACACGGAAATAGTGCAGAGAACCTCGGAATATGTGCAACAAGTCCGTGAACGACTGAAAGCGGCTCAGAGCCGACAGAAAAGCTACGTGGATAAACGGAGATCAATACTAGAATTTTAGGTTGGTGATTATGTATTGCTGAAGGTATCTCCATGGAAAGGAGTGATACGATTCAGAAAGCGTGGGAAACTAAATCCAAGATTTATTGGGCCTTTCAAGGTCATTGCGAGGATTGGAAAGGTGGCTTATCGTCTGGAGCTAGCCGAGGAGTTATCAAAGATACATAACACGTTTCATGTATCTCACCTGAGAAAGTGTTTAGCCGATGAATCGGCATTTGTACCATTGGGGGATATCACCGTAGATGAAAGACTGAACTACGTCGAGAGACCGGTTGCGATTCTTGAAAGGAAGACCAAACGGCTACACAACCGGGAAGTGGGAATGGTAAAGGTGCAGTGGGAGCACCGTAAAGGTTCAGAGTGGACGTGGGAGTCCGAAGAAGAAAAAAAAAGAATTGCCCTGCAATGTTTAAGTAAGATTTCGAGGACGAAATCGTGTTTAAGTGGGGGAGAGTTGTAATACCCGAACTTCCGAAAATAAATAAAAAAAATACTTTGTTGCGAAATAATGTTGTGTTAAATGGTGGTTTTAAGTTGGGCTTGGATATAATAATTATGTATATGGATAATTATTTATTGGACTAGACATGTTTATGCTATTGGATCTATGTTCTTGGGCCCAATTAATGGTGAATATGGGCTTCGGCCTTTTAGAGATGTGTAAGTATATATATATATATATAGTATATATATATATATATATATATATATATATATATATATATATATAAAAGATTAGGGCACAGCCCCCAATACCCCTTTTTAAAAGAAATATTACTGTTACATTGAGAGAGAGTGTAGTGTGTGTGCTTAAACCCCACAAGAAAACAAGGAAGAAGGTGCAAGAATCATCTGGGAAACTCAAACAATTGCTACAAGAATCATCAGGTAATGTTTCTTACCTCACTAGGATACTGTAGGTATCAATTTTATCTTTTTTGGATGATGATTGCATGATTTAGCTTCTGGGGGTTTTGGGTTATGGGTTTATGAAGAACCAGAGAAAAAGAAATTGAGAGATGAGCTTAGAAACTTGATGAAATGTGTTTAAGTCTTGAAAGAAGTGTTTAAATGAATGGAGAAATGTTTTCAAACAAAAATGATGTGATTTGGTTATGTTTTGAAAGAACATGATTTTGGCCATGGAGCCTGAAAGTTGAAAATGATGAACTGGTAGGGATGAAATTCATCCCATGCGACTTTTGAAAATGTGTCGTGCGACTCTTTGTTGGGAGTCATGCGACTCTTGGTTTTAGCCTATGCGACTTTTGAGTTTAAGTCGTGCGACTCTTTGTTTTCAACCCATGCGACCTTCGAAACTTGTACCATGCAACTTTCATTCCTTCCATGCGACTATCACACTTTGTTCCATCCGATTTTCATAATTTCCTCCATGCGAATTTCACCCTTAAACAACCATGCGACTTTCTAAAAAATATCCTCATGCGACTTTTGTACCCACACCCCGTGCGACTGTCGCATGGAGCACCCATGCGACCTTCATGATTACCTTATATGACATTCAGTTAAGACACCATAACCTATTGCATGCGACTTATGTGTTTAACAATCAGACAATTTCTATCTAAGTAGAAATCCGATAGTTGTTGAAATCCGGATAGTGAAATCTGATAGTTGCATTATGAGTTGAAATCCGACAGTCAAATCCGGACTTGTGAAATCCGACATTTTACACTCGACGCGACGCGTCGGTTTGATGGACGCGACGCGTCCCCAACTTAATGGAGTTTAATGCATCTCTTATTGTTACATGCCTTGTGAAACCCGAGTGTATTATGGGGGTAACCGAACGAGGGATTCGTACACGGTATTGATTGTTAGACCTATTGTAGGTGACGGTTGACTAGCAAGCAATCACAAGTGAGTTAGTAAGATAAGGTTGAGAATCTAAGACTGTAGACAGGTGAGTATTCTTACTTGCTATCTAAACCCTATGATGTATGTGAAATGTGCTATATGCTATATGATTGATGGATGATGAATTGATGAATTGATGAGTTGATGAAATGATGAAATGACGACTGATGAACTTCTATTGTGTCATGCTATACTATTGTTTAGACCGTGCATTTCGGTGACAGGAATGTTGGACCGTTCACTTCGGTGACGGGAATGATGGGACCGTGCACTTCGGTGGCGGGAATGAATAAACCGTTCACTTCGGTGACGGGAATGACTAGACCGTTCACTACGGTGACGGGTATCATGGGACCGTTCACTCCGGTGACGGGAATGTGGGACCGACTACTACGGTAGCGGGAATGAAAGATGTAACATGAACGGAAAGCAAATGATGTGATGTCATATGGTTGATTGTATGTAAGTGTACTCGCTAAGCTTCGTGCTTACGGTTGTTGTTTAACCTTTTTTTTCAGGTGATGGCCACGGCGGGGCTCCAGCACTCGGTTGATAGCTCATACTCCACAAGCTTCCGCAACGTTCAAACTATTTTGTTCTAATGATGTATTCCAAACAGTAATTTTCGAATTCTACGGGTTATCACCCGGGATTGTAATCAACATATACAATGTTCTACTTGTTGTGAATCCTTAATCGCACTCTTTGTTTAATTGTAAAAAAAAATTTGGGACGTTACAACGAACTTGCGTTTGGCCATGTTAGAGTCGAAGGTCCTAAGCATGCCATGCAACTCGTCTAACGATTCTACCATTTTGTCCTTTTGATAGTTTTTGATAAACTCATCATAAGACGCGGGTAGGGACTGGAGAATCAAATTCACCGCAAGCTCCCTCCCAATGGCAAATGAGAATATTTCCATTTGGTCAATGTGTGCCTTCATACGAAGCACCTGAACACTAACCTTCCCACCTTCCTGCATTCGGCAACCTAGAAGGGCCTTGACACACATAAATTGTTCCTCTCTAATATGATGTTGGAACATGTCCTTCAAGCGATTAATCATGTCATACGCACTCATATGCCCAAGTTTCTTACGCAGCTCGTAGCTCATAGTCGATAAAATGAAAGTAGAAACATCTTTTGCGTCTTCGACATGCTTTTCAATGGCGTATCTAGTGGCCCAACTTGTGTTGGTAGCAGGTGGTTTCGGAAGAGGTACCTCAAGGATAAGCAACTTAGATTCATGGTGAAGGACAATTCACAATTGCCTATACCAATCCACAAAGTTCACGCCTACGAGTTTCTCCTTTTCTAGGAACGAACAGAGTGATAAATTCGGTATTGCGTTGTTAATGTTTGTCATCTACAATTTTAGAGTACACGTTTTAGTGAATTTAGATATAATCCTTGTAGAAATAATTACCCAAATGGCTTTCAAAACAAATTATTTAAACAAGGCTAGAAACCATATTTCACTTTACCTTATGACGGGTTTACCGCGGATCACAAAGCAAAGTTATTTAGGCCGGTAACCATTTTACCGATTACAAACACTTTGCAACTTCTAGATCCTTGCGAGATCCATTGACAATCAAAATGTATTTTGGCATGTTTGATCCCTTCTCGCACCAATTCTAACTTGATCCCCTTAAATGACTCAGCTAGAGCTCGACGCCACCTAAGTGTCACAAAAAGAATTGTAAACCGCCCGTCAAAACACACGGTGGAACTCTCGCCAATAGTTGGCTCGTGCTAAGCTTGACAACCAATATTGCGAGTTACCACACTCACCTTCCACACAGTTCCACTCAGCATGACTCATGCTAAAGCTCCACAATCATCTAAGTCTCACTAGATTCGGGTCGATGGCACGTGATTTACATTTTAAAAACAGGATTTCGTTTTTCCGGTTAAAACAATTTTAAGCCATTTTGCGAATTAACAAATCAAGCGATAAATACAATTTTTATCCACTTATAATATAATACAAATTTATATTATCTTGTTAATTCTATACGCGCAGAAAGAAATATAAACCAATTTTATAAATCTTTGTGTTTTTATATATTTTGGAAAAATTATCTAGCATGCGATATCCTACACATCCATGAAAAATAATAAATATATAAAACAACCACGCATACACAATAGTTCGGTAACATGCCCAAATCCTATGCGTTTTCCCCGCGAGCCACACGGGGAAAACAAGGTCAACTAAGGAATCCAAGATCCAAAGTACCCAGTCGGGTGTGCTCCCACTGAAGCCGGCATCTCCAAAAAGCAATCCGGACTCTACGACATCGACGCCGTGATTCCCGTTGGTTTATTACATACAAAATCAACTTCTATACTATTTTACAAATATATAAAAGAAGAAATGACATGCAAACCACAATCCAATGCTACTAATACAAGTACAAAGGAATAAATAAACGGCATGTAAGCCGCACCAAATAATAATAATACAATTTACAACAATACGGCACCCAGGCCACCAAAAGCAAATAAACCAACCACCACAACACATAGGTCTAAAGGGCATCTGGTTACCGAACCACAATCAAACACAACTAAAGCAAAACCATGGTGTGCCACAAAACCATATCGAACATATTTTCATTAAGATTGCCAACAAAACACCCAAGGCACAAAAGGCAATCCTTGTACATATGCATTAGTAATTTTAATACACCTTTAAAATTACATATTCATATATACACCTTTAAATATATATATTTTTATGTACTTCATGCCAATCCATACAAAATATATAAATTCAATTAATCAAAATATAGTAGGGAAAACTAGATCAAAGAATAGTCCAACCAACAAATCCAGAATTTAAATATAATTTCAATTTCAAACTTACTGTTTTAGAAACAAAATTCTGACCAAAAACCAGAAAGCACGGGTTTACCCCTTAGGATACGGGCGTGCCAGCCCTTCTGTCAGTGTACAGTTTAAATAGTTTTAAGCATACATATATTCTGTCGGCACGGCCCATACCCCCACTGGTACGGCCGTGCCCCGGCCACCGGCACCCCCATACCCCAAAAGATACGGCCGTGCCCGGTCACCGGAAAACACATTTTTGACAGAAAATTTCGGTTTTCAAACCAAGAGTGCAAAGCCATGTTAGAGATTGCTCTGATACCACTGTTGGGTTTTTGTGGCATCTAGAAAAACGCAACGAAAAGAAACGA
The DNA here is from genome assembly GCA_038502395.1 of Dittrichia graveolens. Classification (NCBI taxonomy): domain Eukaryota; kingdom Viridiplantae; phylum Streptophyta; class Magnoliopsida; order Asterales; family Asteraceae; genus Dittrichia; species Dittrichia graveolens. The sequence continues at coordinate 41,492,383 of JARJIL010000003.1, forward strand.
GTATAAAACAATTTAGATTTTATGCCACCAATAACACCACCCAATGAACCACACTCTAAAACAATAGCAATGCAACTCAAAAAGAAACAAGAGAGAGAAAGTATACCATACATGTGGCTTCTCCTTGTAGCCTTCGAAAGACGCGTACACAAAATAGCGCACCTCTATCGGTATCCACACCAAGCTTGGTTTGATTCCCACTTGCTAGAATACTTGTATGCCAACAAGAACATCACCACTATAGAACTACCATCACTTTAAGATTTCCAAGTGTGTCTTGAGAGAGAGGTATGAACCAACTTAATGTTGCAAGTTCATATGTCTTTTGGATTAATCCTTTCTAGTAATCATTTCAATATGATTTCAACAACCTCATGGCACGTAGAAACTAGTCATATATAGAGAATATGACCACCAAATCGTAACTCGTATTACTAGCAATTAATTGCCATAAAGCCATATTAAACTAGTCTTAAAAAGCTAGTTAAATAGGATGTTACATAATAAGCACGGTCGTGCCTCACAGGGCACGCCCGTGCCAGCCTACGAGCACACCCAAGTCACGCCCGACTTGGGCTTGTGCTTTCGCACTAGGCACGGCCGTACCTCCACTAGGCACGCCCGTGTCGGCCCCAATGGGTACGCCCTAGGCATACCGTCCTTGAGCCCATACCTGGCATAGGGCACGCCCGTACCTTTACAAGGCACGTTTGTGCCCGGCCCTACCAAAACCCAGTTTTGGCATTTTTCTCTCTCTCTCTCGTTCAAAGGTGTTGCCGGAATCAATACCTGGCGTGTGATCCAATAGGCCTATGCCTCATCGGCAATGATACCAACTCATGTGTGTCAGTGGGCATATTCCAACAAGTTATGCTCACGACATAACTATACACCTGTACTTGTTACACATGTCATATTTGGTCATCACATAACATATCATATCTAGTCACATATGCATAACATATCTGGTCATAACATAACATATCTTCTAGTGCACATATACATATACTGACTCATAGATACTTATACTGCTTTGGTGTACAGTTACACCATGTGTATGCTTGTATATCTTAACACTGTTCTTTGTACAAGGTTACACCTCGTACGTATTATGTACCATGCTTACTTTCATTGTATACATATAACATTCATATCTCATAATATAGATATCATGTTGTTCATCTAAATCATAGTCATATGCTAAACATGCTAAAGGACTGGTATACTCACTTGGTGACCGTGTAACTATTGGAACTCGTGGTGGGCACAAACGCAGCGGAAACACACAGGAAAAGTAGCATGCAAGACATAAAATGAAAGCACACACAAAGCCCACAACTAGTTCCAATGGTGGAATACACTACAAAGCAAATTGCAACTCAAAAGAAGAAGAAGAAGGAAGAAAAATACCTTCTTACCATGGTTGGAAATCGAGATCTTCAAATGTGGGATGAACTTGAGAAAACAAAAGGCTTCCTCCTCCATTGCTAGTCCACACCAAGAAGAGTTTGATCCCCAAATGCTAGTAAACCATCATGTAGACATCCATCACGATTCTACCTTCTGGAACAGCCCATGAAGCATCTCCTCTTGCACCATTGATCTTCATCATCACACTCAAGATCACCAATTTAGTGTTAGAAGCATGAAATCTTTGGAGCCAAGAGAGAATGTCAAGTAGAAAAAGTTGTGTTGTGTTTGCATGTGTTCTCTAGTCTCAAAAACTGCCATTTGACACCAGAAATCCGGCCAAAAAGCAAGCATTCTGATTGGACCATCAAATGGTCCAATAAAACACAAGTGACACTTCAGCTTCCTCTTCACGGCCCGTGAAGGGTTCTTCACGGCCCCTGAAGCTCATAGCCTTCACGGCCCATGAAGACAGCTTCATGGTCGTGAAGCACCCAACCTTCACAGCCCATGAAGACAGCTTCATGGTCGTGAAGCACCCAACCTTCAAAGCCCATGAAGCAATCAGCTTCATGGTCATGAAGCACCTAGCCTTCACCGCCCATGAAGCACAAACCTTCATGGTCATGAAGCACCGATTGAAAACCAAAACACCATTTTATTCCTCTCTTTCTAAACGTGCTATCAGGATCAATCCTTGGCTTGTGACCCAATAGGCTCGCACATCATTAGCAGTGATACCGGCATACGTGTGTTAGTGGGTAGATTCCAACAAACTCCCACTTGCACATGACACACCGTACCCTTATGCATCACAGACAGGGAGCAGCCTCTAGCAAGACACCCCTGCCCCTAAATCAACACTAGGTATGTCATCCTTGACAAGTACCTAATCACAATCCAAACAGGTTTGAAAAGGTCCTACAGATAAGTGTTCAATCATCCTATTGTTCGCGATATCTGGGTGAACACGAGATATGGTACAAAGTCATTCTCCGATCGTTCACGATTATGTTTCTCGATCAAGATTGGTGGTGACCAAAATAAGCAAGTTGCAACTGATCAACTATCATTGCAAGCATGAGCACGGCCGTGCATTTTGATGTCAACGCCCAATCATCGAGGGGCCCGAGGATATCTCTCTAAACAGAGGAACAAATTCCTTTGACTACATTGCCCCATTACATCGGCAATACTTTGCCCAAAAGCTTCCTTTATAACAACCTGTTACGGACTGTGTGTGACAACCGTCACCAAAAACAAATGTATATATACATATCTATTTATATTTATATAAAAAAATAATAAATAATAAAAAAATATAATAATAATAGTAAATAAATAAATAAAATTATATACATTTATAAAAACATGTATATAATTATATATATATATTGTATATAATAAACAAAAAGAAAAAGAAAAAGAAAATAGAAATCAACCCAACACAACACAATCATTTATTTTACTTACACACTCAACCATCATCACCACCTCACCCCCCCCCCTCACTCTCTTCTTCTTTTTTTTCTATAAATACCAACCATTTTCATTCATTTTTCACACTACCTTCAACCAACTTACTCTCTCTCTCTCTCATTTTCTTACACTCCATCTCTTCTCTTTTCTTTCTTCCTCTTTCACCAACAAAATCTCCCAAGAACATCAAACCCTTGTTCATCTTGTGAAGATCAAAGACAAATCAAAGAAAAAGAGTTGGTAAGATGATCATAAAACACTCATCTCTACTCTTCTACCTTTCTTCTTTTCTTCTTTCTTCTTTCTTTCTTTTATTTATTTTCTTTGTTGTTCATCTTATTTCCTTTATATATATATATATAATCATGTAACTAAAAACATCCTACCAATGTTGTAAGGAGCACATGAAATGTGCATCATCCTACCATTGTTGTATGGAACTTAATCAACTAAAAATCAAGAAAATAAGACTTTGATCATGCATGTGTTTCATCTTAACAAATGTTGTAAGGAACACATAAAATGTGTATCATCCTACCATTGTTGTAAGAACACATGGATTATCAAAGCTTATACTCATACAAGATGATTAATCATGAATATAAACATGTTATATTAAAATTATGACCCATAAGCAAAAAGAATAATAAAGCTGGCAGATTCTGATGCTAGAACTCCCCACTTGTTTTTGTTATATCTGGAGTTCTAGGTATCAAAATCAGTTGATTCTTTTTTCTAATCTTAGTTTAAGGTGTTACCTTAAATTTAAACCTGGATTCACTAATTTTCATCAATGTTTTATCCTTCAAACATATTTAAAAAGACCCATATGTTGAATCTGGAAATCTGACAGATTTAAAAAGGTACACTTTAAACGCGTGTAACTTACTCATTCTTGGGTCAAAATACGTCTAGGTTTTTTTAAAAGTTTAATCTTTGAGTCATGGTTAATTCCCAGTTTGAATCATGTAAAAACGAGGTCGTATGAGCCCTAAACAGACGTTTTAGTAACAACATGTCATCCAGACACTGATCAGTGGACATCTTATACACTTTTAATTATTAAAAATATTAAACATGGATTATAAATTCTTATATTTTTACTGGACATTCTAGAAACATGTATTAAGACTATATTAAAATATCAAACCTTAATATGACTCCCAAAATACAGTTTTTAATTTTTAAAGTTCAACTTAAAGAACTGAAAATTTCAGTGAACACTTATGATTTATGGAAAAATAGAGACAACCTTTAACTATTTAATAAATAAGTTAACAATAAATATATAATACAAAATAATAAATAAAATAAGTCTAATAGAGCTACATACCTCTTATATTAGGAAAGGAGCTTCGGTAGGAACAAGAAATCTTTACGAGTAAACACCTTTGCATACCGAGTGAGTATCATAGTCTCTTTTTACCGTATTTCATATTATTCTGGGGTGAAAGCATGTGTATACGTTTCATGAAAAGTTAATAGCCTATCTTCTTATTTATTTCAAATATTATTTTGAGCACTTATGGTATTATTCTTTGTTGTGCTTGGGTGATCGTTGTAAGGCCCTTTCGTTGGACATTATTCCTTAACTCCGCTAGTGAGCCGATGGTATTTGTAAGTAGCTCTATTTGGAGATTCCGACGTCTCCCATTTATGGTTGACGAACTATAGATGTACTTTACCACTACTAACGTCATTTAATATAGGCGTTAGGTTTATCATGGGCAATTGGTTGTCGGCTAGGTTGGATAATGGCTCAAGCAACAAACCATCATAGTCTATTACTACCATGTGCAACGTATTGGGGAATATAATACATCTTCTATCATTATTTCATGCATACTTTTATTTTATTTCAAAAACTTCCATCAATTATTTAAACTTTTCTCATTTAAAAGATATTTTGTGCATATATTAAAAACCTATGAACTCACTAACTCTAGTAGTTGACCGTTTTCTTTCTTTTACCTGTGCCTTCAGGTGATCGTCGTTAGGTACCTTATGCATACAAACATGATGTGTGGCATCTTCATCTTCATCGTCACGTTTTATAAAAACAATATCTATTTTATTTTCGCATCGTACAAGACAATGTCATTTAATTTTTATTCGATTATGTAACTTTTATTTATCTTTTACCCGAACTACTTATTTTTGTTAAGTCAATATAATGGTTATTGTCTATTTACCTTGTGCGATGATATCTGGTGCTGTGACACCTCGTGTTTCCGCTTTAGCGGGGTGTGACAGATTTGGTATCAGAGCCTAAGGTTATAGAGAATGTTGTTTTCCTTATGGGGGGAAAACACCAACTATAACCAAAGGTTTATAAAAATGATTTTCAAAATAATTTTGTTTAAAATGCATCAAGTGTATTGATAATATAATTAAGTTGAGTACCACATTGTTATACCTCAATTAGACAAAGCTTGATCACCTATGTCTAATTTAGCTATGTACGATATGGGACTTAGGTTAGTTATAATAAAAATATACTTAGAAACAAATTTTATTTATCTTCTTTCTAGAACATGATTATTGTGTGTGTGCATAAGCATGGCATATCATAAGTACTTGCATATATTAGCACACTTAGTAACCAATTTTATATACATCGAAGTCTGTAATGTCATCATTAGGTTGACGCACTAAGATTACATATTCTTTATCCATGGAGGTTAGAATAGAAACTTAGTAGGAGAGTCCCCGAGTTTCACGACCTAGTGTATTATCAACACCAACTTCGTGTGAAGCATGTGTTAGGCTCACGGCTAGGAAAAGAGTCCCCTTACCAACGAGAGTAACATCGTGACCTTTTCATTAGGAGGGAGAGCTGCTGATTTAGGGAGCACATAGAGGCATCCTGAGTAGTAACGGGAACTATCGTAAGGAAATTAAGGGTGACCCCCCAAAGACGGAAGGTGGGTACAAAGCATATCACTAGAACTGAGTATTCATCATACTAGTTTAGACCACTGGCACCATGTCCTATGTAATTTTTCTATGCTCTCGGAGTCGCAACACCGTGAAGCGTTAAGAACTGTGGGGACCACCATTGCAACAAGGAGGGCCGTGTGGATGATGTAATTATATATGTCCTTGGGAGGATATTTTTTTTATAGTGATGGTGAGATTGCTAGTAAGTATGATGGTACGCTAGGGTTGTTTTTAAGGAGATTGAATTAGTGAAAGATTTGGAGTTTCTTTCGATTATTAAACTTGGTGGTTTATTTTGATGATTTGTTAAACATTAATCACTTGATGTCTTTTAGGAAATCACTTTGGTACTTTTGGGAACTATATGATCGAACATGTGTTGCTTAAATCACGTTATGAAATGTATGATTTTAAAATTTTACATGCATTGCTATATGATTGAACGGGAGTGTTAGTTGTTAGACCTTATATCTTAGGATCACCATAACCTAGCTAAGTAGAATTTGTACAAAGGAGAGACCCGAATGTGATTACTAGTATGTTTCTTCTGAACAATTATAATGCATCAATGCTATCTGACTCTAGAATATATAGAAGCTTCGTACCACTAGTTTTTAGGCCAAAGCTCAATCTAAAATTTCAAATATTGAAAGAGGCCAATTTCATGGAATTTGCTAATGGACAAGAATTAAAGACTAGAGATATAATCACTAACTGTACCTTGAACTTAGCCAGCAAAAACTTTAACGTGTCATACCAATCAAACTAGGGAGCTTTGATGTAGTTGTTGGTATGTATTGGCTATCCAAAAATCAAGCTGAAATATTGTTCTGCAAAGATCATTCAAATTCCACTATCACAAGACAAAACGCTTGTCGTATAAGGAGAAAAGACCAGGAAGAACGTCAAGGTGGTATCATGCATGAAAATGCAAAAATATTTAGGAAAGGACTATTTCGCATTCTTCGTGCACGTTGTAGAAACGGAGGTTTAGGAAAGCACATTCACGATTTTCCAATTGTTCAGGATTCTCCCAAGGTGTTTCCGGATGAATTACTTGGATTACCCTCGGTTAGACAAGACAAATTTGGATTGATTTAATCCCTGGAGCCGTGCCCGTAGAAAAGGCACCATATCGGTTAGCCCCGTTGGAAATGTAGGAAATTGCCTGCACATTTTCAAGAGCTACTCGACAAAGGAATTATTTGACCAAGTACCTCACCATGGGGAGCCGTAGTCTTATTTGTCAAAAAGAAAGATGGATTGCTGCGAATGTGCATAGACTATAGGGAACTCAACATATTGACCATCAAAAATCAATACCCTCTTCCTCGAATCGATGACCTTTTCGATCAACTTCAAGGTGCTACCTTATTTTCTAAAATCGATATTCAATCTGGATATCATCAATTAAGAATCTGTGAAGAGGACGTGCCCAAAACCACGTTTAGAACACGTTATAGTTATGCCCTTTTGATTGACAAACGCACCAATTGTCTTCATGGACGTAATGAACCGAGTATGCAGACTATACTTAGATAAGTTGTGATTGTGTTTGTTAATGATATACTCATTTACATGCGACACAAGAGCAACCATGAAAAGCATTTAAGGTTGATACTAAAGTTACTTAAGGATCAGAAGTTGTATGGCGGGAATTACGTTTTCTAGGCCACGTAATTAATAGGAATTCATGTTGACCCAACAAAGATCGAAGCCATAAAGAAATAGGAACCCCATATATCCCGACTAAAATTGTAAATTTCTTGGTTAAGTACATTTATTTATAGCAAATTTCTCAAAATTTGCGCAACCACTCGCGGCATTAACTCAAGAGGATAAGAAGTTTGTTTGGTGAAAAAAAACATTTTCTACGCTTAAGAATAAGTTAGCAATGCACCAATTTTGGCGTTACCCGAAGGAACATATAACTTCGTGGTATATTGCGATGCGTCACACCAAGGATTGGGTTGTGTGTTGTTGCAAAAAGAGAAAGTCATTGATATGATTCGAGACAATTCAAAGTGCATGAGAAGAAATTTACTACCCACAACTTAGAGTTAGGAGCTGTAGTATATGCCCTTAAAAAATGGAGATATTACCTTTATAGTACTAAGCGAACTATTTATACAGACCACAAGAGTCTTCAGCATATTCTTGATCCAAAGATGCTCGATATGAGGCGTAGAAGATGAGTGGAATGGCTTAGTGACTACAATTGTGAAATCAAATACCATACTAGCAAGGCCAATATGGTCGCTGATGCTCTATGAAGAAACAAAAGAGTGAATCCATCTAGGGTACAAGCTTTAGGAGCAACCATTCAAACAAGCCTAAAGGAAAGAATAGTTGAAGCTCAAAAAGAAGCATCAAAGACGGAAAATTTGAAGAACGAGACCCTATATCACTTGGAGCGATGATTCAAAACAGGCCAGATGGAGTGCACCACTTCGAAAAGAAGAATTGGATAGCTAAGTTTAATAACCGTTAATCAACAATTTTAGACGAGGCTTATAATATTCAATCCACCCTGGAGCCGACAAAATGTTCTCAAGGAATACTATTGATAGGCCTGGAATAAAGAAAGACGTCTCCTTGTTCGTGGGAAATGTTTAACTTGCGCAAGGGTTAAGACAGAACACCAGAAGCCATCCGGTTTGTTGCAAACGCCAGAATGGAATGGGAACATATAAGCATGGATTTCGTATCTAAATTACTCCGATCTGCAAAAGGGTACGATTCCATTTGGGTTATAGTAGATCGACTCACGAAATCGGCACCTTTTCTCCCTATACGGGAAGATTACAAAGTGGAAAACTGGCTCAGAATTATATTGACGAAGTTGTTGCCCGACACGCAGTACCAATTGCAATAATATCCGATAGAGGCAGTCGGTTCACATCCCGATTTTGGCAATCGTCACAAAGGGCGTTAGGTACGCAAGTAAACCTGAGCAGCACCTACCACCCTCAAACGGATGGGCAATCGGAGAGAACGATTTAGACACTAGAAGACATGTTGTGTGCATGCGTAATAAATTTTAGTGGAACTTGAGATTCACATATACTATTAGTTAAGTTTTCTTAGAATAATAGGTGTCACACTAGCATCCAGTGTGCACGATATGAAGTCCTGTATGGGCGCAAGTGTAGATCCCCACTTAATTTGTTGGAAATTGGCGATAGGAAATTGACTAGACCTGATATCATGCAAGCGGTCATGGACAAGAATACAATTATGAACGATAGGCTTAAGACTGCCAAAGATCATTAGAAAATTTACGCTGATAATCTCCGTAAGCCTTTAGAGTTCCAAGTGGGCGATAAAAGTGCTTATAAAGGTATTGCCGTGGAAGAAAATAGTACATTTTAGGAAAAGAGGAAAACTATATCCCAGATTCTTTAGACCATTTGATATAATTAGAAGAATTAGGCGAGGGGCGTATATGCTTAAATTGACACAAGAACTAAATGCCATACACGATACCTACCATGTGTCAAATCTAAATAAATTATTAGCTGATGAAACTCTAGTACTACCCCTAAAGTATGTTCAGATGATAGGTTAAATTTCGTACATGAACCAGTTGAAATTCTTGACCGTAAGGTCAAACAGCTTAGAAAAAGTAAGATTCAAATTATAAAAGTTCGATTGGAATTCAAGTACGGACCCGAATACACATGGGAACGCGAATACTACATGAAACATAAATATCCTCACCTCTTTAATAACGTTAGTACAAAGTAAATTTCGGGACAAAATTTCTCTAACTAGGGGAGACTGTGACAACCGTCACCAAAAGCAAATGTATATATATATATATATTTATTTATTTATATTTATATAAAAAATAATAAATAATAAAAAAATATAATAATAATAGTAAATAAATAAATAAAATTATATACATTTATATATAAAAACATGTATATAATTATATATATATATATATATATTGTATATAATAAACAAAAAGAAAAAGAAAAAGAAAATAGAAATCAACCCAACCCAACACAATCATTTATTTTACTTACACACTCAACCATCATCACCACCTCACCCCCCCCCCCCTCACTCTCTTCTTCTTTTTTTCTATAAATACCAACCATTTTCATTCATTTTTCACACTACCTTCAACCAACTTACTCTCTCTCTCATTTTCTTACACTCCATCTCTTCTCTTTTCTCTCTTCTTCTTTCACCAACAAAATCTCTCAAGAACATCAAACCCTTGTTCATCTTGTGAAGATCAAAGACAAATCAAAGAAAAAGAGTTGGTAAGATGATCATAAAACACTCATCTCTACTCTTCTACCTTTCTTCTTTTCTTCTTTTCTTCTTTCTTTTATTTATTTTCTTTGTTGTTCATCTTATTTCCTTTATATATATATATATATATATATATAATCATGTAATTATAAACATCCTACATATGTTGTAAGGAACACATGAAATGTGCATCATCCTACCATTGTTGTATGGAACTTAATCAACTAAAAATCAAGAAAATAAGACTTTGATCATGCATGTGTTTCATCTTCACAAATGTTGTAAGGAACACATAAAATGTGTATAATCCTACCATTGTTGTAAGAAAACATGGATTATCAAAGCTTATACTCATACAAGATGATTAATCATGAATATAAACATGTTATATTAAAGTTATGACCCATAAGCAAAAAGAATAATAAAGCTGGCAGATTCTGATGCTAGAACTCCCCACTTGTTTTTGTTATATCTGGAGTTCTAGATATCAAAATCAGTTGATTCTTTTTGATAATCTTAGTTTAAGGTGTTACCTTTAATTTAAACCTGGATTCACTAATTTTCATCAACGTTTGATCCTTCAAACATATTTAAAAAGACCCATATGTTGAATCTGGAAATCTGACAGATTTAAAAAGGTACACTTTAAACGCGTGTAACTTACTCATTCTTGGGTCAAAATACGTCTAGGTTTTTTTAAAAGTTTAATCTTCGAGTCGTGGTTAATTCCCAGTTTGAATCATGTAAAAACGAGGTCGTATGAGCCCTAAACAGACGTTTTAGTAACAACATGTCATCCAGACACTGATCAGTGGACATCTTATACACTTTTAATTATTAAAAATATTAAACATGGATTATAAATTTTTATATTTTTACTGGACATTCTAGAAACATGTATTAAGATTATATTAAAATATCAAACCTTAATATGACTCCCAAAATACAGTTTTTAATTTTTAAAGTTCAACTTAAAGAACTGAAAATTTCAGTGAACACTTATGATTTATGGAAAAATAGAGACAACCTTTAACTATTTAATAAATAAGTTAACAATAAATATATAATACAAAATAATAAATAAAATAAGTCTAATAGAGCTACATACCTCTTATATTAGGAAAGGAGCTTCGGTAGGAACAAGAAATCCTTACGAGTAAACACCTTTGCATACCGAGTGAGTATCATAGCCCCTTTTTACCGTATTTCTTATTATTTTGGGGTGAAAGCATGTGTATACGTTTCATGAAAAGTTTATTGCTTATCTTCTTATTTATTTCAAATATTATTTTGAGCACTTATGGTATTATTCTTTGATGTGCTTGGGTGATCGTTGTAAGGCCCTTTCGTTGGACATTATTCCTTAACTCCGCTAGTGAGCCGATGGTATTTGTAAGTAGCTCTATTTGGAGATTCCGACGTCTTCCATTTATGGTTGACGAACTATAGATGTACTTTACCACTACTAACGTCATTTAATATAGGCGTTAGGTTTATCATGGGCAATTGGTTGTCGGCTAGGTTGGATAATGGCTCAAGCAACAAACCATCATAGTCTATTACTACCATGTGCAACGTATTGGGCAATATATTACATCTTCTATCAGTATTTCATGCATACTTTTATTTTATTTCAAAAACAATCAATTATGTAAACTTTTCTCATTTAAAAGATATTTTGTGCATATATTAAAAACCTATGAACTCACCAACTCTAGTAGTTGACCGTTTTCTTTCTTTTACCCGTGCTTTCAGGTGATCGTCGTTAGGTACCTTATGCATACAAACATGATGTGTGGCATCTTCATCTTCATCGTCACGTTTTATAAAAACAATATCTATTTTATTTTCGCATCGTACAAGACAATGTCATTTAATTTTTATTCGATTATGTAACTTTTATTTATCTTTTACCCGAACTACTTATTTTTGTTAAGTCAATATAATGGTTATTGTCTATTTACCTTGTGCGATGATATCTTGTGCTGTGACACCTCGTGTTTCCGCTTTAACGGGGTGTGACACTGTGTTTGAAAGCAATCAGAACAAGGCAGACCAATGTCGTGGAAACACATGTATCTCCAGTCTAAGGACGAAATGATATTATCATCCTGAGTTACTCTTGACATGTACCATGAAGTAAACTCAGGTGTGGGTCGTCCAATCACTTGAAACTCTTTTCAAGTATAGGTAAAGTATTGCGTCTCTCGTATCCAATCCCCATTGAATACACAACCAATGCTTTCCCTCAGTCTTCGTTCAAACTTCCTTCCGATGAAGAGTGACTGACTGTGGACATTTAGAAACATGCTAAGATGGAACACACCAAAGGCAACTGAGAGTACCCGCTACACGCGTATTAACAAATCTCCATTTGATAATCGATACTAGCAGAAGCACAATGTTGCTTAACGTTCCCAAATTCAACATATCAAAATTTCAACTAAAACAAACTCAAGCCAAGTCTTTGCAAGCACTAGTATGTCAATCATCACTATCTTGCAACTACGGCTTTAGCAAAACGGATCCGCCACCATGCTATCCGTGTGTATTCGTAAGATGACCATATCTCTACCTCAACCAATCACTCAAAAGTGTGCGTTGGTGAGATAACGGTCTTTTGTCAAGCTATCGCACCTTCATTGATTCATCAGAACTCAATAAGGTCAAAGATGCTTGAGATAAAGGTTATCTTTCATAAGCCATCGTACTCTCATTGTCTCATAAGATCCCAATAGAGTCAGCGATGCTTTGAGAAGCATACTTATTAAGACCATATTTAGTAGGACTTTGTCAACATATGTACTTTGGCTAAGCCCAATAAGCCTCTTGGATCTATCTCTATAGATTTTGATCCCAAGAATATAAGTCGCATCTCCTAGATCCTTCATTGAAAAACAATTCCCTAACCAAGTTTTTACACCTTGAAGGGTCGGGACATCGTTTCCAATGAGGAGTATGTCATCGACATACAAGACTAGGAACACAACTATGCTCCCACTAGCCCTGACATATACGCATGGCTCATCCTTGCTTTTCGAAAAGCCAAACTCTTTGACTTTCTCATCAAAGCATAGGTTCCAACTGCGTGATGCTTGCTTAAGTCCATAAATGGACTTCTTAAGCTTGCAGACTTTATCCGGATGCTTGGCATGTACAAAACCCTCGGGTTGAGTCATACAGACCTCCTCGCTTAGTGTCCCATTAAGGATCGCGGTTCTTACATCCATTTGCCAAATCTCATAATCATGAAATGCGGCAATTGCCATAAGTATCCAGATAGACTTCAACATAGCCACCGGGGAAAAGGTTTCATCATAGTCTACACCATGAATTTGCATGAAACCCTTAGCCACCAATCGGGCTTTGAAGGTGTCTACCTCTCCATCTATGCCGGTCTTTCTCTTAAAGACCCATTTGCACCCTACGGGTCTACACCCGGGCACCAGATCTACCAAATCCCAGACTTGGTTATCCGATATAGATTGCATCTCGGACTCCATAGCCTCTTTCCACCTAGCGGACTCAGGGCCCACCACGGCGTTCCGATAAGATGATGGTTCATCATGATCCACCACTAGGTCGCAACCCTCAGACATGAGAAACCCATATCTCTCTGGCTCGTTGTGACTCCTACCGGATCTCCTAAGAGGTAAAGGATCCGTGTCAGGTTCTCCAGCAACGCCGTGCTGAGAATCATCTTGTGAACTAGTGCCAACTTCAGGTTGGTCATTGGAGGGTTCTTGAATCTCTACAAGATCTACCTTTCTCCCACTAGCGTCTTTGGATAGCATCTCCCTTTCAAGAAAGACGGCTCTCCGAGCAACAAATACCTTGTTCTCGGATGGTTTGTAAAACAAATATCCCATAGACCCGGCAGGATATCCAATGAACAAACACCTCTCTGCTCGGGGTTTTAATTTGTCCTCCACCTCACGTCTCACGTAGGCAGGACATTCCCAAACCTTTAGATATGATAGCGATGGAACCTTTCCATGCCACATCTCAAAGGGTGTCTTCTTGACCTTCTTAGTTGGTACGAGGTTAAGGATTCTAACGGCCGTTTCCAATGCATAGCCCCAAAAGCTAATGGGTACATCCGTACGACTCATCATACACCGAACCATATCTAATAATGTTCGGTTCCTCCTCTCGGCGACACCATTTAATTGTGGTGTCCTAGGAGGTGTCAATTGCGAAACAATTCCACAATCTTTTAGATAGTCACGGAATTCCGAACTTAGATACTCACCACCACGATCCGATCTGAGCATCTTAATTCGTTTACCCAATTGGTTCTCAACTTCGTTTTTGAAAGTCTTAAAAACCTCAAAGGTTTCCGACTTTTGTCTCACCAAGTAGACATACCCATACCTACTAAAATCATCGGTAAAGGTTACGAAGTACCTTGAGTTATCCCAAGTGACATGCTTGAACGGACCACACACATCCGTGTGAACGATATCCAACAAGTCTTTGCCCCTCTCACAAACGCCGGTGAAGGGTGCTTTGGTCATTTTGCCTGACAAGCAAGATTCACATACTTCATCCGACCCATGGTCAAATGATTCCAAGATCCCATCCGCTTGGAGCTTGGCGATGCGTTTCTTGTTTATGTGGCCCAAACGACCATGCCATAAAGATAACTTATCCAAATCACATTTGGATTTAGAACCAACATTCATGATTGATCTATTACTTTGAAAGCATACGCTTGTCTCATATATGCCACGACATGGATGTGCTTTAAAATAAAATAAATCATTTTAAAGCATGAAATAATTCCATTAGAAAAATTAAAGTCAAATCCATCGTCAACAAGTGCATAAAATGATAAAATGTTTCTTGCCACGCAGGGCGAATAAGATACATTTAATAAAGTAATAGATAAGCTGGATGGAAAGGCGAGGTCCACGCTCCCTATCTTCTCAACCGGGACAACCACCTTGTTTCCCATGATGAGATCCAGCTCCCAATCAACCAAGTCCCTACTTCTTATTAGTACCTGCACATTATTAACTATGTGAGTACCACACCCGGTGTCCAAGACCCAAGCGTTAGAAGTAGAAGTGTTATGGAGTTCAATCATATACGTAGCGGAGGCGCCTTGTCCCTTGGCGCGAAGCCTCTTGAGCTCCTCCGTGTACTTGGGGCAACTGCGCCGGTAGTGTCCCTTCTCCCCACAGAAGAAGCAGGTGGCCTCTTCCGGTGAGGGGGCTATAGGAGCGGGTTCCTTCCCCTTCGGCTCCGGCGCCGGGAGTGGCTTGGGCTTGGGTGTTGCCACCTTCGCCTTTCCCTTTCCCTTGCCCTTGGAGTTTGAAGCGGGCCGCTTCCTCTTAGCACCACCCTCATGGATGGCTAGGACGGGTGCGGAGGTCGATGGCTTCGCCTTGGCCATGTTAGACTCGGCGGTCTTCAACATGCCATGCAACTCCATCAAGGACTTATCCATATTATGCATATGGTAGTTCACAATGAACGGACCATATGCTTGAGGCAAAGATTGGAGGATTATCTCCGTAGCCAACTCTTTCCCCATAGGAAAGCCCAACCTCTCGAGCTGGTCCACGTATTGCTTCATACGAAGCATGTGGGAGCTCACGTTCCCGCCCTCCTGCATCCGACACCCTACAAAGGCCCTGACACACTCGTAGAGTTCTTGCCTCGCTTGCTGCTGGAACATTTCCTTCAGCTGCGTGATCATGTCAAACGCACCAACGTCCTCGAATTGCCTTTGAAATTCAGAACTCATGGTCGTCAACATGAGGCAAGTAACCTCATTAGTGTCTTTAAGGCGCTTCTCATAAGCATCCCTAATGGCCCGCGTAGCGGTGGTAGCAGGAGCCTCCGGAAGAGGTTCCTCTAGGACGTACAACTTACTTTCATGGCGTAAGACAATTTTCAATTGCCTAAGCCAATCCATAAAGTTTACGCCTACGAGTTTCTCTTTTTCCAAAAATGGACGGAGTGAAATGTGTGTCGCGGTGTTGCTTGTAGATGCCATCTAAAAGAAGGCAAAGCACACAAAGGTTAGTTCGACATATTTTAATCCTTGTTAAATAATTACCCAATAGTTTAACACTTAAATTTAACAAGGGCTAAGAACCCAACATAACTTCACTACATGACGGGTTTACCGCGGATCACTTCGTGAAGGCATTTAGGCCGGTAAACGCTTTACCAATTGCAATCCGTGATTACAACTCTTAGGCACGTGCGGGATCCATCGGTACTCATAGCACCAGTTTGGCATGTTTGATCCCTTCCAACACTGATTCCTCGATAAGCCGCTTTGATAACTCGGTATAGGCACGACAATTATCAAGGCGTATTAAATTGGAATTGCAAATCGTCCAACAAGATACACGATGACGCCCTTGAAAATTATTGGCTCATGCTAAGCTCGACAACCAAAGATTCAAGACGCCACACGCACCTTCCACACAAGTCCACATGGAACAACTCGTGCTAAGCTCAACAATTGTCCCATGCTTCATTAGATTCGGGTGGTGTCATCTTTTGGATGGCGTGTGATTTACGTTTTTAAGAAAAAACGGGACTTTTGTTTTTCCGGTTAAAAACCTCTTTTCGTTTTGATTAACAAATAAGTGACAAAACGCATTTTTCACCAATTGAACATAAAAACTTTATATTCGTTTGTTAATCATGTGAGCGAGCGGAGTTTGTTAACCAATTAAGGAAAACTATATAGTTTTATTATTTTCAAAAGATTTTCTAGCATGCGAAGATCCTACAACCACGCAAGAAAAACAAATAAATAATACTATACAACCACGCATACAAAACCGATTTGAGCCAACCTAAGTGTTCCCCGGTGAGCCAACCAAGGAACTAAGTCTACTAAGGACAAAAAATCCAAGACTTTGTGGCGTGCTCCCACTCAATCCCGCGCCTCCGGATCCGAGGTAGCCAAGACGTCTCCCAAGACTCCCGTTGGTGCCTCCGGTCTTCTCTTCTCATTACATACATAATTTAAAGAGAAATGGCATGCAAGCCACACAATCTATTCTAAGCTAATATACAATTACAAAGAATAAATACTTTGGCGTGCAAGCCACAAATAAATAAATTATTACAAACCAAATGTGGTACAAACCACCAAATGAATGAACAACAAATAAAGCAACCAAACAACCACACAAAGGTCTAGGCTCAAACCGGTGCTCACGAAAACGAAACAAACCACAAAGCATGGTGTGCCACACCAAACCATGCACAAAACAATATCCCAATTAAGTTTACTCAAAAACTAAAGGCACAAGAATAAACCTTGTACATATGCATTAGGATTCCAAACACTTTGAAATCCATATTCATATATACACAATTTATATGTATGCATGTGTGCATTTTATGCCAAAACCACCCAATACATACACATAAAAGAATTAGGATATTATGGGGCTTAATCTACAAGGCAAAACAGCCTAAAATGAATCTGGAAACACCAAAATAATGTGCCAAAATCCATATCAAGTTTTCTTGCCAAAAGGCCAAAAACAGCCTGTTCACGACGCTTTCACGAGCTACTGCTCTTCACGGGCCCTCACGGGCCGTGAAGACAGTACGCTCCACGACTCGTGAAACAGATTAAAAACCTTTCACGACCACCACCCCACGAGACTGGTCATGTGGCCTTCACGACTCGTGAAGCAAGCTCCACGGCCCGTGAAGGCCTTCTGGACAGAATGTCCAAAATAAAAAATATGGATTTTCAAGCCACAAAGGTGCATGCATCTTACAAGTATGGCTCTGATACCACTGTTGGGAATCCATGGGGATCAAAGCACGCAACGGAAGCAACAAAAACACACAAAAAGATCCCATGATTTCCCAATAATGGTGAAAACTTGTAAGAACATGCATGCAACCAAAAACAAGAACAAAGAGAAGAAGGAGACCAAATCATACCCTCGAAGACTTTGATAATTCTGGAACAACTTGGAGATTTGGGATGAGCTCTTGAAACAAAAGGCTTCAAGCACCAAAGAAGTCCACACCAAGCTAACCTTCTTTCTCCTTGTTCTAGCAAGCCACCAAACCACCAACACTTGAGGGTTTGATTCTGGAACAGCCTTGTAACCACTTGTGCACTTACCACCTTCACGTGTTCTTGTTCTCTCTCTCTATGGAAGAACTCACAATATGTGTGTAATGCACAAAAATGACCAAGAGTGTAGAATGCACCAAAAGGACCTCTTTTATAAGCATTCTATCTGTTCAAAGAGCCCAGAGTCAGAGCTAAGTGGCACACCATCATTGGACCAACAAAATGGTCCAACCAAATACAAGTGTCACTTAGAATTCTGCCTTCACGACTTCTTCACGGGCTCTCACGGGCCGTGAAGGATAAATGCGCCACGACCGGCCATATATCCTCCACGACTCGTGCCGCGCCGTGCAAGAATCGTGAGGGTTCGTGTCTTCACGACCTCCTTCACGGGCCGTGTAGGGTCGTGAAGCCCTGGGGTTTCACGAACCATGCGGCCCACGACAGGACTCGTGGACACGAGCTGCTTCACGACCCGTGGAGCATCCTTTACGGTCGTGAAGCCTAGGTCAACTGGAATTTGACCATTTTTACTCTTTCTTCTTATAGTAGGCTATCGAGATTGAAACTTGGCGTGTGACCCAATAGCGGGCGCACTTCATTGGCAGTGATACTGGCCTACGTGTGTCAGTGGGCAGATTCCAACAAACTTTATGGATTGGCATAGGCAATTGCGAATTGTCTTGCACCATGAAAGCAAGTTGTACGTCCTAGAAGAATTTTTTCCAGAGGCTCCAGCTACCACCGAAACGAGGGTCGTTAAGGACGCTTATGAAAAGCGCCTTAAGGACACTAATGAGGTTACTTGCCTCATGCTTACGACCATGAGTTCTGAATTGCAAAGGCAATTCGAGGATGTTGGTGCGTACGACATGATCACGCAACTGAAGGAAATGTTCCAATAGCAAGCGACGCAAGAACTCTATGAGTGTCTCAAGGCCTTCATATTGTGCCAGATGCAGGAAGGCGGGAACGTGAGCTCCCACGTCTATCGTCTGAAGGCGTTTGTGGACCAGCTCGAGAGGTTGGTCTTTCATATGGGAGAGTTGGCTATGGATACCATGCACAACATGAACAAGTGCTTGATGGAGTTGCATGGCATGTTGAAGACTGCCGAGTCTAACATGGCCAAAGAGAAACCATCAACCTCCAGTCCCGTCCTTGCCATCCATGAGGGTGGTGCTAAGAGGAAGCGACCCGCTTCCAATTCTTAGGGGAAGGGGACGGAGAAGGAGAAGGTGGCAACACCTAAGCCCAAACCTAACCCGACCCCGGAGCTGAAGGGAAAAGAAACCACTTCTATTGTAACACCCGCAAACCTGGGCTAGTAGATTAGCGGGTTTACGGTATGTGTTTGTTTGTGTTTTAATTGCTTTAATTAATTATGTGATTAATTAAGGGATATTAGTTATTTAATTAATGTAGAATTATGAAATAAGATGTATGTATTAATGTATGACCGTATGTATGTGTGTATGTGTGTATGCATGTGAGTGGGTTAGTACACGTGGGGTGGGGGTCAGGAGAGTGTGACACCTATTTTGCATGTAAAAGTAGTATGTGTCTTTCACTTGCTTATTTTTACAAACAAGGAGAAGTGTGTGTGTGCTTTGTTTTCTCTGCCAAGAAACCGAGAGAAGAAGTAATAGAAGAAAAGAATCGGGATTGATCATAGTATTTTTATAAATCAAGATTAAAGGTTGGTGTGGCTAATTTAACATGTTACTCTTCTTCTTAGATGTTTTTATCTGATTAAAAACATGATTTATGTTTAGATTTAGGATTGCATGTTAGAACACCATAATCGGTTTTGATGGAATATGATTTTGATGATTTATGTGTTCATATGATATATATGCTAATATGATGTTCATTGCATGAGAATGCGTTTAAAGGTGTTTAAATTATACTTCTGGAATGATGTTATGAGTTGATGAAATCTGGGTTTATGAGTTTTGATGAAACTATGATGTTCTCGGATTGTTGAGAAAGAAGATAGGAAAACCGATTGTTGGCAAATCCGATAGTTGATGAAAAACCGGAAGATATGGAAAACAGTGGAAGTTCTGACCCTAACATAACCTTGAACTGGCTGAGGGAAATGGTAAAGGCACTGGATGCCTGTAACTGTGAGAATGAATTGAAGGTAAAATATGCATCAAGGATGCTGAAAGGCGATGCGATGGTTTGGTGGGATTCTATCACTTTCCATTTTACTGAATAACAACAGGAAAGCATTACTTGGAGTCAGTTCCAAGAAAAGCTTTGTGAACAGTATTGCGGTACATTTGAGGTTGCTAAGATCAAGAAAGAATTCATGGATTTGCAAATGACCGGAAATATGACAGTGGATGATCTGATTAAGCAATATAATCAGAAGATGAGATTTGTAAAACATTGGGTACCTGAAAAAGAGTCCAAAATTGCTCACTTTGTTGGAGCACTGCACCCCGATCTTCGTAGCGCCACTAGATGGGTTACCACCCTATCACAGGCTTTTACCTTGGCTAAGACAGCAGAAGGGGATTTGATTGCCTTGAATAGATTAAGTGGGGAGAAGATTGCCCAACAAAAATCGAGGATCGAACATTATAATACCCAACAGAGACAGGCTGGACAGGGCAGTGGATATAGACAGGGAGACCAGAATAGGAGGTCGAATGTAAGTGGGTCAACACAGAGGACACCGTGGTGTGGTCGGTGCAAATTATATCACAATGGGTAGTGTATGCCCTAAATAAGAAGGTGTGTTAAGTGTGGCCAGTTTGGCCATGATCTGAAGGATTGCAGGTTCCCACGCAGTGTTTGTTGGAACTGCCAGAAGGAAGGGCACGGAGTGGGAGAGTGCCCGGTGGGAAAGAAAGCTGGGTCTGGTGCAGGGGCGGGGACAGCTGGGGGATCATCTTCAGCTTGACAGAAGAGAAAGAATCCACCTACTACTGAGGGTAGGGCTTTTAAAATGTCGGTGGAGGATGCCACCACTACTGACAATGTCATAACTGGTATGTTCTTGATTAACTCTATCCCTGCAAGAGTATTATTTGATTCTGGAGCTAATCGCTCATTTGTGTGTGTGGAGTTTTGTGGTAGATTAAATGTACTTGTTATTAAACTTGCTAGTACCCTAGAGATAGAAGTAGCAGATGGCATGATGGTTCCAGTCACGACTGTTGTGGTTGGAGCTAAAATTGATATAGATGGTGTGTATTTTCCTGTTTACTTTCTTGTCATGCCTTTGTCCGGTTTTGATGTGGTACTGGGTATGGATTGGTTGAGCGTGAATCAAGCAAGTATTAAATGCCACAAGAAGCTGACCTCGTTCCTATTAGCGGATGGTACAAGAGTGATAGCAAGAGGTGAGAAAGCCGGGTCTGCAATATCAATAATTTCGTGTTTAAAGGCAAAGAAAGCATTGAATAAAGGATGCGAGTCATATATAGCATATGTGATTGATGGGAAAAAGGAAAAGCAAGCTATGACAGACATCCGGGTGGTAACGGAATACCCGGAGGTGTTTCGAGAGGAACTACCAGGGCTGCCTTCAATTCGAGAGGTAGAATTCAAGATAGATTTAATTCCGGGTTCCCGACCAGTGGCTAAAGCACCGTACAGATTGGCACCTTCAGAAATCCGAGAAATGATTATCCAGATTCAAGACTTGTTAGATAAAGGATTTATCCGTCCAAGTTCATCTCCGTGGGGTGCGCAAGTGTTGTTTGTAAAGAAGAAAGACAGTACATTGCATATGTTTATTGATTACCGGGAATTGAACAAAAGAACAATAAAGAATAAGTACCCATTACCCAAATACGATGACTTGTTCGATCAACTGTAGGGAGCTTCTTTCTTTTCAAAGATTGATTTAAGATCGGGTTACCATCAGGTACGGGTGTCACAGGAGGATGTGTCAAAGACAGCTTTCCGTACGTGATATGGTCTCTATGAGTTCCTAGTTATGCCATTCGGTCTAACTAATGCACCAGCGATATTTATGGATCTCATGAACAGGGTCTGTCAACTATTTCTCGATAAGTTTGTTATTGTCTTCATTGATGACATTTTGATTTATTCAAAGACTGAGTTAGAACATGAACAACATTTGAGACAGATCTTGGAAACCCTGAAGAAAGAACAATTGTATGCGAAGTTCTCGAAATGTGAGTTCTGGTTAAGGTAAGTACAATTTTTGGGGCATATAATTTGTAAAGAAGGGGTAAAGGTGGATCCTTCGAAGGTAGAGGCAGTAATGGGCTGGAATGCTCCTAGAACACCATCAGAGATAAAGAGTTTTCTGGGATTGGCAGGATATTATAGTAGATTTATCAAAGACTTCTCCAAAATTGCGGGTTCGTTAACCAAGTTAACTCAGAAAGATGTGAAATTTATGTGGGGTAACGAACAAGACAAAGCTTTTCAGATATTATAAGAATTGTTGTGTCAGGATCTAACCCTTGCTTTGCCAAGTGGATCAGAAGATTTTACAGTATATTGTGATGCATCATTGGCTGGTTTAGGGTGTGTATTAATGCAGATGGATCGGGTAATTGCTTATGATTCCAGACAATTAAAACCACATGAAAAGAATTACCCTACTCACGACTTGGAGCTAGCGGCTGTGGTATTTGCTCTCAAACTGTGGAGACATTACTTGTACGGCACCAAATGCGTAATTTGTACAAATCATAAGAGCCTGCAGTATGTTTTTACTCAGAAAGAATTGAATATGAGATAGAGGCGATGGGTGGAATTGATAAAAGATTATGATTGTGAGATTAAGTATCACCCTGGAAAAGCAAACGTGGTGGCAGATGCCCTGAGCCGTAAAGGGACCGGAAGTACTATTCAATTTATGCGTATTGAGATAGTATCTGATTTGATAGATAGACTGAAGTCTGCTCAGTTGGAAGCCCTAAAAGAAGAAAATCTAAAGACTGAGATATGAAAAAGAGAAAAGATGAACTGAATGACGATTCTCATGGATTGAAAACGTTTAAAACTCCCGCGTGGGTGCCTAAACTTGGAGAACTGAGACAATTAATTTTAACAGAAGAACACAAGTCAAGACTGTCTATACACCCAGGAAGCACTAAAATGTATAACGATCTAAAAGTGCTTTACTGGTGGCCTACAATGAAGGCAGATGTGGCACACTTTGTGGAATCGTGTCATATTTGTGCGGAAGTGAAAGTAGAACATCAGAAGCCTTACGGGTTCTTGAAACAGTTAGAGATTCCAGAATGAAAGTGGGAGCATATCACGATAGATTTTATAACAAAACTACCACGAACTCAAAGGAATCATGATATGATTTGGGTGATAGTGGATCGTCTGACAAAGAGTGCTCACTTTCTAGCCACCTGTGAAACAACTACATTGGGTAAATTAGCACAACTCTACATAGACGAAATCGTTGTGAGGCATGGTATACCATTATCAATAGTGTCTGACAGAGATTCGAGGTTTGTATCAAATTTCTAGAGAAGTTTGCAAAAAGAATTGGGAACAAGAATTAACTTGAGTACAGCCTATCATCCGCAGACAGACGGTCAGACTGAAAGAACCATACAGACACTCGAGGATATGTTGCGAGCTTGTGTATTAGAGTATGGTGGATCTTGGGATTCACACCTGCCTTTGGTAGAATTTTCATATAACAACTCTCACCACTCCAGTATTGGAATGCCTCCGTATGAAATGTTGTACGGTCGTCAATGCCGTACTCCGACTTGTTGGCTAGAGGCTGGTGAGAAATAGTTTGCAGGTCCCGAGATAGTACAGTTGACTGCTGATAAGGTTGCTATAGCCAGAGATAAATTGAAAGCAGCAAGAGATAGACAGAGAATGTATGCTGATCCAAAACGACGTCCAGTAAAGTTTGATGTGGGAGAGTTAGTGCACTTAAAGGTTTCTTCATGGAAAGGGGTAATTCGTTTTGGCAAACATGGGAAGTTGGCTCCCCGTTTCATTGGTCCTTTCAGTATTCGTCAGATTGGGAATGATCAAGCAGTGACACTAGATCTTCCTACAGAGCTTGCTGGAATTCATGATGCATTCAATGTCTGTTATCTGAAGAAGTGTAAGATTGATGATGAATGTCAGATTCTTCCAGTGCAAGAGTTAAAAGTGGATTCCAAGAAGAGACTGATAGAGGAACTGGTTGAACTGTTAGTTCGTAAGGTGACCAAACTTCGAAAGAAGCAGATACCAATGGTTTTGGTCAAATGGAAACACAGTCTAGGATATATTTTAACATGGGAGACGGAGGCTGAGATGAAAGAAAGATACCCCCAGTTATTTAAGCCAGAAAGGATTCTGAGGACGGAATCCTCTTAAGGAGGGGAGATTTGTAACACCCGCAAATCTGGGCTAGTAGATTAGCGGGTTTACGGTATGTGTTTGTTTGTGTTTTAATTGCTTTAATTAATTATGTGATTAATTAAGTGATATTAGTTATTTAATTAATCGAGAATTATGAAATAAGATGTATGTATTAATGTATGACCGTATGTATGTGTGTATGCATGTGAGTGGGTTACTACACATGGGGTGGGGGTTAGGAGAGTGTGACACCTATTTTGCATGTAAAATTAATATGTGTCTTTCACCTGCTTATTTTTACAAACAAGGAGAAGTATGTGTGTGCTTTGTTTTCTCTGCCAAGAAACCGAGAGAAGAAGTCATAGAAGAAAAGAATCGGGATTGATCATAGTATTTTTATAAATCAAGATTAAAGGTTGGTGTGGCTAATTTAACATGTTATTATTCTCCTTAGATGTTTTTATCTGATTTAAAAACATGATTTATGTTTAGATTGAGGATTGCATGTTAGAACACCATAATCGGTTTTGATGGAATATGATTTTGATGATTTATGTGTTCATATGATATATATGCTAATATGATGTTCATTACATGAGAATGTGTTTAAAGGTATTAAAATTATATTTCTAGAATGATGTTATGAGTTCATGAAATCTGGGTTTATCAGTTTTGATGAAACTATGATGTTCTCGGATTGTTGAGAAAGAAGATAGGAAAACTGATTGTTGGCAAATCCGATAGTTGATGAAAAACCGAAAGTTATGGAAAACCGACACTCACAATCCTAATGACTATAAATCTGATACTTTGTATATGTGAATTAAGAATCCGGTTATGTTATGAATTGATATTTAAATCCGAGACCTTGAAATCCTTGACTAAATCCGATTGATATGTTTGTATGAAATGAAATCCTAAACTTGGAAAGTGATAAGTCAGAATCTGATACATGAAATCCGGAACATGAAATCCGGGAATATTGAAATCCGACATTTCTAAAACCAAGACTTAGAATCCGATATAAGTGTTGCGGATTTCTAAGAATCCGATACCCTAGTTGCGGATTTTCAAGAATCCGAGAAGTGAGAATCCGATAGTCAAAATCCGACATTTTGTGTTTTGATTTACATTTGTTTATTCGATTGTTTGATGTCATGAATGAAATATAAATATATGATTAAGTATATATTTATGGATTGGGACTGATTAATTGTTATTATGTTTTCAGGCAATCCAAAGACTCAGTAACATTAGAATTCTGAGTGCTTCAACTGAGATTGAAAGGTGAGTGGATGTTGAATGTGAATGGTAAAGATTATGGTTAATGTCACTGATGTAATGCATGATTGTATTTGATGGTTGTTATTAGAACTATTGATTGTAAGTATTCATTGATAATTGTTATATGACTATTTGATCGATACGCGCTCTTAGTATGATTTTGAGTTGCGTTTGAGAAGTCAGCTATACGTGGAATTGTGCTGGGCTCGTTTACTGGTTTGTTGAATAGTGGTAGCCTTACTGTTGCATATGTTGCTTCAGAGTGGGATTTCACTGTGCCAATTCAGTAGAAGGCTATCGGTAAACCTTTGCTTTGGCCGGCATTGGTTGTAGGTTCTGTGCCGAACCACCAGTCTTCTTAGAGTTGTGATTGCATGTTTAGTATTGGCTTGATGTTTGCTTTTGGGTTTGGCTTCGACTCACTTAGTTTTGTGCTAATTCCCCACAGTTGTTGCCTTTTGCAGGTTTGTGCTTGTGATTGTTTGTTTGAAGGAGAAGTTGACCTAACTCTAATGTCAAATTTTAAAAAGAAACGAGTCAGTCATTTTGTAACACAGAGTTTATGTTTGATGGATTGTAAAGAACATATATTTTGTTTAGTTAATATTTGTAAATGAAATGTATGTTTAATTAATTAAAGCTTCCGCTACGCAAATAAAAAAATGGCTTATATTTTATGGTGTTACATCTATAGCCACCTCACCGGATGAGGCTACCTGATTCTTCTACGAGGAGAAGGGACACTACCGGCGTAGTTGCCCCAAATATACGGAGGAGCTCTAAAGGCTTCACGCCAAGGGGACCGGTGCCTCCAGTACGTACATGATTGAACTTCATAACGCTTCTACTTCTAACGCTTGGGTCTTGGATACCGGGTGTGGTACTCACATAGTTAATAATGTGCAGATACTAAGAAGAAGTAGGGACCTGGTTGATGGGGAGTTGGATCTCATCATGGGAAATAAGGCAGTTGTCCCGGTTAAGAAGATTGGGAGCCTAGACCTCGCCTTTCCATCCGGCCTTTCTTTTATTTTGTTTAATGTTTCCTTTTCACCGTGCGTGGCAAGGAACCATATTTCATTTTATGCATTAGTAGACGATGGATATTGTTTAATTTCTCTAGTGGAATTATTTCGTGCTTTAAGAATGATTTATTTTATTTTAATACGCATCCATGTCATGGCATATATGAGACAAGCGTATGCTTGCAAAGTAATAAAACAACCATGAATGTTGGTTCTAAATCCAAAGAAAGTTTGGATAAGTTGTCTTTATGGCATGGTTGATTAGGCCATATAAACAAGAAATGCATCGCCAAGCTCCAACCGGATGGGATCTTGGAATCATTTGGCCATGGGTCGGATGATGTGTGTGAATCTTGTTTGTTAGGCAGAATGACCAAAGCACCCTTCACAAACGTTTGTGAGAGGGGTAAAGACTTATTGGATATTGTTTACACGGACATTGTTGGATATGGTCAGATGAATGATGAGTCGTATGGATATACCTATTAGCTTTTGGGGCTATGAATTAGAGACAGCCGTTAGAATCCTTAAACTCATCTTAACTAAGAAGGTTAAGAAAATGCCTTTTGAGATGTGGCATGGAAAAGTTCCATCGCTATCATATCTAAAGGTTTGGGGTTGTCCTACGTATGTGAGACGTGAGGTTGAGGAGAAATTAGAGCCCCGAGTTGAGAGGTGTTTTTTCATTAGGTATCCTGCTAGGTCTATGGGGTATTTGTTCTACAAATCTTTCGAGAACAATGTATTTTTTGCTCGAATAGCGGTTTTCCTTGAGAGGGAACTACTATTCAAAGACGCTAGTGGGAGAAAGGTAGATCTTGAAGAAATTCAAGAACCTTCCAATGACCAACCTGATGTTGGCACTAGTTCACAATATGATTCTCAGCACGGCGTTGCTGGAGAACCTGACATGGATCCTTTACCTCTTAGGATATCCGATAGCAGTCACTTCGAGCCAGAGAGATATGGGTTTCTCATGTTTGAGGGCAGCGACCTCGTGGTGGATCATGATGAACCATCATCTTATTGGGACGCCGTGGTGGGCCCTGAGTCCGCCAGGCAATGGAGTCAGAAAGATCATGTGCAGAAAGATCATCTATGGTACATGGACTCGGGCTGCACTAAACATATGACGAGGAACAAAGGTCTTCTCAAACATTTTGTGAGCAAGTATACAGGGAATGTAAAGTTTGGGAATGACCAAGTCTCGCTGATCTTAGGCCACGGGGTAATAGAAACAGGAAATTTGAAGATAGAAAAAGTATCCTATGTGGAAGGCTTAGGCTACAACCTTTTTAGCATAGGACAATTCTGTGATAAGGGTATGGAAGTAGTTTTCAAGAAAAGCTCCTGTTCATTAAGAACTGAAGATGGAGCAGAAATTTTGGGTGGGAACAGAAAGTCAAACTTGTATACAATTGACTTGTCTGAGAAAGGTTCCGGCACACCAGTATGCCTGTTGTCTAAAGCATCATCAGACCTAAACTGGTCATGGCATCGCAAGTTGTCACACTTGAATTTCAAAAACATAAACAAGCTGGTGAATGGTAACTTGGTCAGAGGTCTACCGAAGCTTAAATTTGAGAAAGATCATCTCTGTAAGGACTGCGAAGCGGGCAAAATGAAGAGAGTTCCACACAAAGTAAGTCAGATATCTTCAACTACCGCGCCTTTACAGTTGATTCACATGGATCTCTGCGGACCAATGAAAGTCCAGTCAAGAAATGCAAAGAGATATATCTTGGTGATGGTGGATGATTATTCCCGGTACACTTGGCTCCGGTTCGTGAGTCATAAGAGTGAGGTACCATAACTTGTAATTCTATTTCTAAAGAAACACAAGACTCAGAACGGACAACCGGTAAAGAGTGTTCGAACAGACAATGGGACTGAGTTCAAAAATAGAACTTTAGATTCCTATTTAGATTCTGAGGGAATTAATCATTAGTTCTCGGCAGCATATACTCCGGAGCAAAATGGAGTAGTTGAGAGGAAAAATAGAACTTTGGTTGAAGTTGCCAGAACAATGTTGCAATACTCAAAGCTACCACCATCCTACTGGGCTGAAGCCGTGAATACTGCATGCTACACCCAAAACAGATCACTAATTCATCGTCGCTTTAATAAAACTCCATACGAATTATGTAATGGAGTAGTACCTAATATCAAATACTTTCATGTATTTGGTAATAGGTGCTTTGTGCTGAATAAGTCAAACAAACTATCAAAGTTTGACTCGAAAGCCGATGAAGGAGTCTTTTTAGGTTACTCAATGGATAAAAAGGCTTTTAGAATTCTAAATCAGAGAACTAACATGATTGTCGAAAGCATAAATGTTACGTTTGACGATTTAGTCAATTTAAATTCCTTAACGAGTAAACCTAACTCATCCAAACATTCAATTTTAACAAATAACAAAACAGACGAGTCATCCGTACATTCAGAATATATAAGCTTGGATTTTATGTTTGATTTCTTTAAAAAGAATGATAATACATCTACTGTCTTGCAGGATATTCAGTAGGAGTCTGTGTCAATAACTGAGCCACCAAGTGTATCTACAGTTCAACAGACTACAAATTCTGCTAATTCGGAGTTTGAAGCTACGAATATTTCTGCAAATGAACAAAGTCCAAGATATGATCAAGCGGCAGAAGACATTAATTCAATTGATCTTCAAAATCTTAATGACTTCATTCAGGTTCAATCCCCCGAACCTGTTTGGCTGAAGAGTCATCCAGAGACTCAAATCATAGGAAATTTGAAATCTAGTGTTTAAACTCGATCTGCCACAGCTAACATATGTCAACACTCTAGTTTTCTAAGCATGGTCGAACCCACACGAGTGTCGGAAGCTCTAGCTGATCCTGATTGGATTATTGCTATGCCAGAAGAGCTAAATCAGTTTAACCGACTCAAAGTCTGGAGACTAGTTCCACGACCTGAAGGAAATCTATTGTTGGAACGAAGTGGGTATTTAAGAATAAGAAGGATTCTGATGGTGTGGTGGTTAGGAATAAAGCTAGGCTAGTGGCTAAGGGGTATAATCAACAGGAAGGGATAGATTATGATGAGACCTTCGCCCCTGTAGCTAGAATAGAAGCAATTCGACTGTTCCTAGCCTATGCTTCCTACAGAAACTTCACTGTATATCAAATGGATGTGAAGACTGCCTTCCTCAATGGCAAATTGAAAGAGGAAGTGTATGTCAGTCAACCTGAAGGTTTCGTAGATCCTAACAGACCCAATGACGTCTATATTTTGGACAAAGCTCTATATGGTTTAAAACAAGCCCCGAGAGCTTGGTACGATGAGCTGTCAGAACACTTGCTTAATGAAGGATACGTCAAAGGGAAAACTGACACCACATTGTTCAAAAAGGAGATTGGCAACGATTATGTGTTGGTACAAATATATGTCGATGACATAATATTTGGTTCTACAAATCCTAAATATGGCAATGAATTTTCAAATACAATGAAAAAGCGCTTAGAAATGAGCATGATGGGGGAAGTTAATTTTTTCTTCGGATTGCAAATTAAACAATTTAGCCATGGAATTTTTATAAATCAAGCAAAGTATATCAAAGATCTGTTAAAGAGATTTGATATGACTGGCTGTTCATCAATCTCAACACCCATGGCTTCTCAAACAAAACTATTTGCTGATCCAGAAGGAAAAGCAGTAGATTTGAAAACTTATAGAGGAATGATAGGTTCATTGCTATATTTAACAGCTAGTAGGCTGGATATTATGTATTCTACATGTCTTTGTGCCAGATTCCAAGCAAATCCTAAAGAATCTCATCTTCTGGCGGTAAAACGCATATTTAGATATCTTAAGGGTACCCCAGATATAGGTTTGTGGTATCCTAGGGATTCTGGGTTTGAGCTAAGTTCCTATTCTGATGCAGATTATGCCGGTTGCATGCTAGACCGAAAGAGCACATCCGGGAGTGCACATTTTTTGGGAGACAGACTGGTGTGCTGGGGGTCCAAGAAGCAGAACTGTGTTTCATCATCAACAGCTGAAGCAGAGTACATTGCTGCTGCTAGCTGCTGTTCTCAATGTCTTTGGATTCGGACTCAGCTTTCCGACTTTGGTCTGGTATATAACAAAATCCCTCTAATGTGTGATTCTCAAAGTGCCATTGCAATTACATGCAATCCGGTATATCATTCTAAAACAAAACATATTGACATCCGATATCATTTTATAAAAGACTATGCTGAAAAAGGTTTAATTGAATTAAAATATGTTCAAACAGATAATCAACTTGCTGATATTTTCACCAAAGCGTTAGACGAATCTCATTTTAAATGCTTTAGTGTCAAGATTAGGAATGTTGAATTTGACAGTTTAACATAACATTCTTAATCAACAGATCTTACACGGTATATGGTAGTTGTGCAGGACAAATTTGGTCAATAGACAGACAGAGCAAATACAAGTTATGAATCACTGAGGGTTCATACTTGTAGGAGGAGAAAATATATCAGGTTTTGTATATATTAAATGAAAAATCAAAAACATGTACAAAACACACAAAACTCAAAAACAATTTTTTTCTTCATCTCAAATTGTTGTGCATTTGTGCATAATTTGAGGGGGAGTTTTATTTTTTTTTGTTTTTGAATTAAAATTGTCAAATTTTTGAAAAAGTTCATCTTCTTATTCAAAGAATTATTTTTAAAGATGAAATATAATGTTTAGGGGGAGTAGAATGAGTTGAAAAGTCAAATTTTTAATGAGGTGTTGAAAATCCGATAAAAGTTGTCGGATTCCGATACTTTTATCGGATTCCGATACGTTAATCGGATTTTGACCAAAACCGAATGTTTTATCGATTTTGTAAGTTCCGGATTTCATATGGATCGGATTTTACCCATTCGGATTTCGTGGGTCGGTTTTTCCTATAAAAACAAAAATCCGATTTCATTATCGGTTTTCCAAACCTTTTCAAGAATCCGAGAGTTCAAAGAATCCGAAAATTTCGAAGTGTTTTGTTGTGCAAACAAACAACAGATCCAAGGTCGCATTACCTTTCTGATTCCAAAGGTATAATTTTTTTTCATTTTCATCAACATTTAAGTGGTTT
Organism: Dittrichia graveolens; assembly: GCA_038502395.1. Taxonomy (NCBI): domain Eukaryota; kingdom Viridiplantae; phylum Streptophyta; class Magnoliopsida; order Asterales; family Asteraceae; genus Dittrichia; species Dittrichia graveolens. Next base: position 41,524,277 of record JARJIL010000003.1, read on the forward strand.
TTAATCGATTCTTTTGACTGAAAAACCCTCGAAACACTTCATGTTCAAATCTTCAAATCATATGTGTTTGTTAACATGATTGGACTCGGTTTTAGTTGTACTTTATTGGGTTGTATGTCGATTGCAAGATACTCGATCTTTGAGTTGGTTTTTGAATGATTTTGAATCTTTCGGTTTTGTTCGAGTTTAATCGGAAATGATGGTTCAAACGAGGAAGGATTTTAGATGTTATTTGTGTTGATTAATCCAAAAGGAGTTCTTAGTTTATGTTTAATTGCACAAATATGTTGATTTTTAAGTGATAAATGAACGAAGTAATGATTTTTGGAAGAATCGGATTGTCGAACTACTTGCTCTGTTCATTGAACCAGAACTGTCGGATTTCATGGAAATCCGATAGTTAATCAGATTTCATGTTCAATCGGATTTTGAAAAATCCGAATGTTTACATTAACTAGTGTCGGATTCAATAAACAAACAAAGGATTTCAATGTTATCGGATTTTATATAAATCCGAATGGTTGTCGGATTTTATGTAAAACCGAGTTGTTGTCGGATTTCATATAAATCCGAGTGGTTGTCGGATTTTAACACAACCGGATTTTCAAATATCATCGGATTTTGTAAGTGTCGGTTTTTCATACTTATCGGATTTCACGTTCAAAAGACTCGGATTTGAGATAAATGAGTGTCGATTTTTCAAAGTCATCGGATTTTGAATAACATTGATTATCGGATTTTAACATCTGTCGGATTTTCAAAGTACTCAATTGGATTTTAACATGTGTCGGATTTTGAAACAAAAAGGGTGTCGTATTTCATCTTATTGGATTTCTAGGTGTCGGTTTTTGCCAACACTTAGGAATTTTCAAAAATTTTGGAAATTTTTGAGATCTGTACTAATTGTTTTATTTCACAGATGGCTCAAATTCCATCCAATACCCTTTTCCCTCAAGCCAATTACCTACCAAACAAACTGAACAACGCCTACTTTGTACCAGACATTACCAAAATCGAATACCCAATAATCACCGAACTTATAACATCTCACCCATTGAACCACATATTCACTTTTGATCCTACTGACGCCTTTCCTCATGTCCCGGAAGTGTACGTACAACAACTATGGAGTTCATTATCCTTAACTGAAAGTGCTGAAGGTCTTCCTGTACTTGCTGGCCAAATAGAGCAAGTTGAATTTGAGATGGGTATCGAAAGCATACACAGAATACTAAGACTACCCAAATCCACCTCTTATCCACCGAAACCTGACTTTGATCCAATCCCAACCGACAAACAAATTCTAACTCATGTGATGGATCTTGGATGGAGAGGAGATGAATTAACTGGTGTATCAAAGTTCAAACGTTCAGTACTAGTTCCTCAATGGCAAACTCTATATGCTATAATCATGAGGTGTTTGACAAGTGTAACCAAAGGGTAGATGGGGCCAATATCTTTGCATTGAACGTACTGGTTGGAATGGCTAAGCATTTTCATTTTGATTATGCAAAATTATTGTTCATTGAAATAGCCAAGGTGGCCAGGGAGAAAGTGATACCTGGTAAAAGACGTAACTTCTTACCGTTTCCGCGGTTTCTATCTATGATTATTCAACGGGTGATGGCCAGAGATACTGATATCTCGAGGCGTGATGGTGAACAAGCAGTGCAGATTCAAATGATGATCAAATTATATAAAATCCCGACGATGCCTGATATTCAACCATTCGTGATGCCTGCTGAGTTAGTATATTTATTGGATCTGGAAAGCGAGGTGGTCCAGGAGTATGTGAGATTGAATAACATTGTTCTTATGGATCGACAAGAGCCTATTGATCCTACCCCAAGAACGTTAGGATCCCCGAGTGCTGGTGATATTAGGAGTCAGTCTTCTATGGGAGAAGCTGACAGGGGAGAGTTAAGAGAAAAAATAATATAGAAGGGTGGAGTAGAAAGTGAAGGTGTTGGTGAGTTTAGAGAGGGAGTTGCTCTGGACACATCTGAAAGTGACACTGATTCATTCCAAAAGCATATTGAGAAAATGTTTCCAGATCAGATTGAGGAGGAGTTAGGTACTGATGGTCAAAGAGTACATACTAGTTTACCTGATTATGACCATATGATGGATTTTTCTGATATTGATACGCAAATGATGTATGATGATATTACTGCGCTTAATGTAGATGAAGATGCTGAGAGGCAAAAACAAAGTGAGGGAGTGAGTGAAGTAAGAAAAGAATATGTGAGTGCTGAGATTCCTCCAGCCATTTTTAACCGGGAAACCTCATCTACTGTCGGGTTTATACCTGGCATTGAAAAAGACTCTGGCTTCCCACCAGAGCATGCACAAACCCCTCCAAGCCACTAAGTATCCTCTCAACAGGATATTGTTTCATCACACGGAGATAAAGCACATAATCTAACGGTTCCTCATTTGGAGGAAACTGTTATTGAAACAAGTGGCACTTCTCTCCATGCCACACCTGTCGTTTCTACGTACATCGATAAATATCAACAGATTGTTGATTTTCTTTCAAAACACAGGGAAACACTTGAAGCAATAACTGGTCTATTCAGTGATAGACCAGCTGGAACTACTATAGGTGAAGCCTTCACAGGCCATATCCGAGGATTAGTAGGAAATCCCACCACAGCCAACGTCAATCCAGCTGTGAATGTGGGTGGTCCTTCATCTACAGAATTCGTTTCTGGAGATGCTGGAACCTCAACGGGTAATCTAAGTGATCCCGGTGTTACAACTTCTGAATCTGAATCGGCTAAGGAATTCGTTTCCAAGGCTGATTTTGATGCTGCTCTTGAACATCTGCATGTCAGAATTGATGATATTCAAAGATTACAACTTGACAGACTCACCAGAATCGAGAAGAAATTGGATGATTTAGTAGAACAGAAAGAAATGGACGTAAAAGATAAACTTACAGATGCCTTGTCAATGGATGAATTACAAAGCTTGTTAATGGTTAAACTGATTGGCAAGGGTGATAGCAGTTCTGAGGATTTAGATATCTTATCATTGTTGAGAACTGAGGTGGAGTCTACTGTTGGGTTTTGGTGGCATCTAGAAAACACAGCGGAAACAAAAATGAGTGTAAAACAATTTCATTTTATGCCACCAACACACCACCCAATGGACCACACTCTAGACAATGGCAAAGCAACTAAAAGAAAGGAACAAGTAGAAGAAGTTATACCATACAAGCTCTTCAACTTCCTTGTAAATGTTTCAAACGGAGTGGACTTGAGAATACAAGGATGTATTCCTCTATCGGTATCCACACCAAGTGTTGATAATCCCCACGTGCTAGCTATGTTTGGACACCGCCAAAAGCTTCACCAATGGTCTAACACCATCTTGAAGATTGATATGCCAATCTATCTTCTAAGTATGTGTTACTTGAGAGAGTATATATAAACTAACTTGGAGTTACAAGTTCATATATCAAGAAAGCAATCAATCATGTTCCATAAGCATATTAGGACTTATATAGACTCCAAAATGAAGCCAAAACGTCCATAACCGACTTAGGAATAAATGGCTATCAATAACCATGAATACCCCATTAATCTAGTCTTAAAAGGCTAGTTTAATAGGCTGTTTCAGCATGAGGCATGGTCGTGCCTCACAGGGCACGCCCGTGCCAGCCCACAGGTACACCCAAGTCACGCCCGACTTGGGCTCGTGCTTTCGCACTAGGCATGGCCGTACCTCAACGAGGCACGGCCGTGCCCGGCCTAACCAAAACCCATTTTGGTATTTTTCTCTCTCTTGTTCAAAGGTGTTGCCGGAATCAATACTTGGCGTGTGACCCAATAGGCCTATGCCTCATCGGTAGTGATACCAACTCGTGTGTGTCAGTGGGCATATTCCAACAAACTCCCACTTGAACATGACACACTCACAAAAGGTAACACCGACATAGAGCGGCCTCTAGCAAGGCATCTATGCCCCCAAGTCGGCATAGGGTATGTCGCCCATGACAAGTACCAACCTGTAAATAATGGTCCTACAGATAAGTGATTATTCATCCTTTCGTTCACGATATCCATTGTGAATGTAGGTCATGGAACATCATCAACCCTAAAACATCCACGATTATGTTTCTCGATCTAGACTAACTATGACGAACAACATAAGTTGCAAAATTGATCCACTATCAATTCAACTTGAGCACGGCCATGCATTTTGATATCATCAGTTCAGTCAACGAGGGGCCCAGGGATATCTCTCTAAAGAGGAACGAATACCTTTGACTACATCGTTCCGTCATAACAACATGTTCTTGCCTGAAAACTTCCCTTATAACAGCCAGTTACGAACTGCGTTAGAAAGCAATCTAAACAAGACCATATCATTATTCAAGAAGCCCATGTATCTCCAGTAAAAGGACAAACAATATTATCATCCTGATTTACTCGTGATCATGTCCATGAAGTAAACTCAGGTGCGGGTCCTCCAATTACTTGATCACTATCAAGTACAGGCCAGTGTTGCGAAAACATGTATTCAATGCACTATGAATACTTTACCAACCACTTGCCTCGATCTTAATTCACTTCTTCCTTCCAATGAAGAACGACCGATCGTGGAGCATTTAGAGTAAATAAATTTATTCAAGGAAGTAGGTAAACATGCTAAGATGGAACACAATAAAGGATAACGAAAGTACCCGCTCCGCGCGTATTATCAAATCTCCATTTGATAATCGATACAATCAAAGCACATTATTGCTTTAATGTTCCCAACTCAAAACATATCAAATTCAACTAAACAAACCCAAGCTAAAGCCACTTGTAAACCAAGTGTATGCAAGCCTAGTATGAAAACTCATCACTAGCTCACGACTAAAGCTTAGTAAGCGGATTCACAAAGTGACATCCATGCGTACTCTAACAATTACCATATCTTCTCTCTACCAAACACTTATAAAGTGTGCGCCGGCAAGAGGTCCTTTGTCCAAGCCTTCGCGTTCTCATTGTTCCAAAGAATCCAATAGAGTCACAATGCACAAGACTATGGTTCACATATATAAGCCATCATACTCTTATTTTCTCAAGAGAACCCAATTAGAGTCAATGATGCTTAAAGAACCATTCTAGTTGATAACATTTCCACTTAACAACACAACAATAACAATTCACCAAGAATAATACATTACTGAAAGTTCATTGTTACCATCGAACATCAACTTGAAGAACAATGTACCAAGGGTTCTTCCAAGTATGTCAAAATGAGAGAAAAAAACCATGTGATAAACCAAGTTGCTAATTAAATTAACACACTAGTCCATCATGTTTCAATGTCACTCTCTTAGTTTTTCACTCCGAAAAATCCACGTTCTTATCCTCCCAATTCTTCTTATAAAGCAATAATTCCTCAACCCCGGTTTTATGAACCGCCAAGTTAGGATATTATCTTTAAGAAGAAGTATATTATGGATACACAATTTAAGGAACACAAGCGCTCCCACTAGCTCTGGCATACATCCAAGTTTAATCTTCCCTTTTCGAAAACACAAATCAATGATTTTCTCATTAAAGTGAAGATTACAACCTTGCGATATTTATCCAAGACTATGAGGATACTTTCAACGTACAAGACTTTCGGAAAGTGTTGAAACACTCTTCCTCAAAATTCCCACGAAGGAATACGATCTTTACATTGTAGTGATAAACACATGTATCCGAGTAACCTTCAACATAACCACTAGGACAATTTCCTTATGATACCATCCTCATGGTCAATCATAACGGAAATTTATCATTAGTTGGCATTTGAAGTTCAAGTCCATGAATAGACTTCTTGGGCTTGTAGACTTTACGAGGATACTAATAATGTACAAGACTCTCGGAGAGTATTAAAACACTTCCTCAAAATTCCTATAAAGGAATAGAGTCTTTTCATTTCACTATCATACCTTCACATTCAAGAAAATGCAGGTGATACATCATAAGTCATCCAAGCAGACTTCAACATAACCACCAAGGAAAAACTCTTTTATGATACCGTCCTCATGGTCAATCATATTAGAATTTTTTTTACCACTGGTCGGCATTTGAAGTTGTCTACATCTTAATCCATGCATACCCGTAGGTTTGCACCTAGGTATCGGATCAACCAAGTCCAATACTTGGATATCCTCATGGATTGCATCCCATTCTCATTACCTCTCTCCTTCTAGTAGACACTAGGCCCACTATGACTTTCGATAGTTGATGAATTCAATTAATCCATCATCGAATTATCTTCCTCTAGATATAAACATATATCCATTTGGCCTTACGACAACTCCTATCAGAAATAGGAAGAGTAACGAATTATGCCAGGTACTCCAGCATCGCCATGCTGAGTTCCAATCATTACTGATTGTATGCTAGTGCCAACATCAGGTTTTACTCCCACTGGCTCCCATAGATATTAGACTTCCACTTGCTATTGAGCGACAAAAACTTGTCCTCAAAAGTTCGTGAAACAAATATCTCATGCCTAATGGAGTAGCATCTTTAGTCCCGGATTCTACCACCTCACGTCCACACGTAGGCTGGATAATCTAGGTTTAGAGATAGACAAGCAAAGACACTCTTTCTAGTCTTTTCTCCTAAGATGCGTACTAAACCATCTTTGTTGATTTTATATATAGAACATTGCCCGCCATACTTAAGCATCCCAACACATTGGGTATGAATTTGTGATCCATCAAGACCCGAACATATCCAAGAATGTTCGGTTCCTCCTCTATGCGACCCATATGCCAATGTGTCCTAGAAGAAATAAATTATGAGATAAATCCCACAATTCTTATGATGATCACAAAATTCATAAATTAAGATACTCAACATCTTTACAAGATTTAAGTAACTTAACCTTTTGTCCACAAACCTCGTTAAGGTAATCAATGAACACCTCAAAGGATTCAAATATACCTATCCCTACTACCACCACGGGTAAAGGTAACAAAGTGCAAGTAGTTATCCCATGGATTTGCTTGAACGAATTAAACACACAAGTGTGAACCAATTACAACAAGCTCTCAATCCTCTTACATACGCCAATGAAAGATGTATAAGTCATTTAGCCTAATAAACAATTCTCGCACTCAACATTTGATCAATTATCAAATGCATCCAAGATTCCAAACCACACGGAACTTGGTGACATAAGTCTTGTTTACATAGCTAAATAACCTTGTCACTTGGATAACTAATCCAAACCATTTTTGGATTTAAAGACATTATTCATGATTACTTTATTACTTTAAAGCAAAAGCTTACAAATGCCATGACATGGATAAACTTTGAAATAAACCACTAATATATATATATATATATATATATATATCAAATACAAAGTAATATCCATCATCAACCAATGCATAATAGACTTAATATTTCTCTCGCCACGCAGGGCAGACAAAATATTAATCTAATAAAGTAATAAAATAGCTAGATGAAATGGCGAGATCAAAACTCCCAATCCTCTCAATTGAGACAACGTCCAAGTTTCCCAATCTTGAGCTCTAGCTCTCCATGCCTTATCAGCTACTTCTTCCGTTTAACACCTACACTTTGTAACAAAACAATTTAGCAACAAATGTGAGTGTTATAGCCAGCATTTCAACAAATCTAGCTAGGAAGTAGAAAAACCATGGAGCTAATCATGAATGTACCTGATGACGAGAAGTTATTCCCTTGCCTCATAGGAAGCTTTAACTCCTTCGAACACTCATGACAAGTGTGGCGGCGCCAATCTCCATATTTACCGCAGAAATAGCAAACTTCTCCCTTAGGAGTCATATTCTTTTTCTCGGTTTTACGTTCCTCAAATAACCGGGTGGGAATGAACTTGCGTTTGGCCATGTTAGACTCGAAAATCTTAAGCATGCCATGCAACTCGTCTAAGGATTCTACCATGTTGTCCTTTTGATAGTTTTTGATAAACTCATCATAAGACGTGGGCAGGGATTGGAGAATCATATTCACCGCATGCTCCCTCCCAATGGGAAATCCTAGTATTTCCATTTGGTCAATGTATGCCTTCATACGAAGCACATGAACACTAACCTTCCCACCTTCCTACATCCGGCAACCGACAAGGGCCTTGACACACATAAAGTGTTCCTCTCTAATCTGATGTTGGAACAAGTCCTTCAACGGATTAATCATGTCATACGCACTCATATGCCCGAGTTGCTTTCGTAGCTCAAAGCTTATAGTCGATAACTTGAAAGAAGAAACATATTTTGCATCCTCGATACACTTTTCAAAGGCGTATCTAGTGGCCCAACTTGTGTTGGCAGCAGGTGGTTTCGGAAGAGGTTCCTCGAGGATGTGCAACTTAGATTCATGGCGAAAGACAATTCGCAATTCCCTATACCAATCCACAAAGTTCACACCTATGAGTTTCTCCTTTTCTAGGAACGAACGGAGAGATAAATTCGGTGTTGTGTTGTTAACGTTTGTCATCTACAATTTTAGAGTACACGTTTTAGTGAATTTAGATATAATCCTTGTAGAAATAATTACCCAATTAGTTTTCAAAACCAATTATTTAAACAAGACTAGAAACCATATTTCACTTTACCTTATGACAGGTTTACCGCGGATCACAAAGCAAAGTTATTTAGGCCGGTAACCATTTTACCGATTACAAACACTTTGCAACTTTTAGATCCTTGCGGGATCCATTGACGATCAAAAATGTCTTTTGTCATGTTTGATCCCTTCTCGCACCAATTCTAACTTGATCCCCTTAAACGACTCGGCTAGAGCTCGACGCCACCTAAGTGTCACAAATAGAATTGTAAACCGCCCGTCAAGACACACGGTGGAACTCTCGCCAATAATTGGCTCGTGCTAAGCTCCACAACCAATATTGCGAGTTACGACACTCACCTTCCACACAGTTCCACTCGGCATGACTCGTGCTAAAGCTCGACAATCATCCAACTTTCACTAGATTCGGGTGGTGTCGTCTTACTGATGGCGTGTGATTTACATTTTAAAAACAGGATTTCGTTTTTCCCGGTTAAAACAATTTTAACCCATTTTGCGAATTAACAAATCAAGTGATAAATACAATTTTTATCCACTTATAATATAATACAAATTTATATTATCTTGTTAATTCTATACGCGCGGAAAGAAATAGAAACCAATTTTATAAATCTTTGTGATTTATATATTTTGGAAAAATTATCTAGCATGCGATATCCTACACATCCATGCAAAATGATAAATATATAAAACAACCACACATACATAATAGTTCGGTAACATGCCCAAATCCTATGCGTTTTCCCCGTGAGCCATACGAGGAAAACAAGGTCAACTAAGGAATCCAATATCCAAAGCACCTAGCCGGGTGTGCTCACACTCAAGCCGGCATCTCCAAAAGGCAATCCGGACTTCATGTTGCCGAGACATCAACGCCGTGATTCCCGTTGGTTTATTACATACTAAATCAACTTCTATACTATTCTACAAATACATAGAAGAAGAAATGGAATGCAAGCCACAATCCTATGCTACTTATACAAGTACAAAGGAATGAATAAACGGCATGCAAGCCGCACCAAATAATAATTATAAAAATTACAACAATACGGCACGCAGGCCACCAAAACCAAATAAACCAAACACCACAACACATAGGTCTAAAGGGCATCTTGTTACCGAACCACAACCAAAGCAAAACCATGGTGTGCCACAAAACCATGTCAAACATATTTTGATTAAGATTGCCAACAAAACACCCAAGGCACAAAAGGAAATCCTTGTACATATGCATTAGTAATTTTAATACACCTTTAAAATTACATATTCATATATACACCTTTAAATATATATATTTTTATGCACTTCATGCCAAGCCATACAAAATATAAAAATTCAAAGAATCAAAATATAGTGGGGAATGACCAGATCCAAGACTGGTCCAACACAATCAAAAACCGGATTTTAAGAACACCAAATATCATAGTTTCAAACATCCAGATTCCGGCCAAAACACGACGGGGCACAGGTGTACCCTACGAAGGGTACAGGCATGCCCTCCGTGTGCCAGTACACTGATTTAAACTTTTTTAATCTGGTTAAAAGAAATCTGCCGGCATTGCCCGTACCCCACCGGTACGGCCGTGCCTCGGCTGCCGGCACGCCCCGTACCCCATAAGGTACGGCCGTTCCCGGTCACCGGAAAACTCATTTTTGACAGAAAACTCCGGTTTTCAAACCAAGAGTGCAAAGCCATGTTAGCGATGGCTCTGATACCACTGTTGGGTTTTGGTGGCAATTAGAAAACGCAGCGGAAACAAAAACGAGTATAAAACAATTTCATTTTATGCCACCAACACACCACCCAATGGACCACACTCTAGACAATAGCAAAGCAACTAAAAGAAAGGAACAAGTAGAAGAAGTTATACCATACAAGCTCTTCAACTTCCTTGTTGATGTTTCAAATGGAGTGGACTTGAGAATACAAAGATGTATTCCTCTATCGGTATCCACACCAAGTGTTGATAATCCCCGCGTGCTAGCTATGTTTGGACGTCGCCAAAAGCTTCACCAATGGTCTAACACCATCTTGAAGATTGATATGCCAATCTATCTTTTAAGTATGTGTTACTTAAGAGAGAGTATATATAAAATAACTTGGAGTTACAAGTTCATATATCAAGAAAGCAATCAATCATGTTCCATAAGCATATTAGGACTTATATAGACTCCAAAATGAAGCCAAAAACGTCCATAACCGACTTAGGAATAAATGGCCATATATACCCATGAATACCCCATTAATCTAGTCTTAAAAGGCTAGTTTAATAGGCTGTTTCAGCATGAGGCACGACCGTGCCAGCCCACGGGTACACCCAAATCACGCCCGACTTGGGCTCGTGCTTTCGCACTAGGCACGGCCGTACCTCCACGAGCCACGCCCGTGCCGGCCCCAATGGGTACGCCCTAGGCACGCCGGCCTTGGGCCCTTACCTGGCATAGAGCACACCCGTACCTCCACGAGGCACGGCCGTGCCCGGCCTAACCAAAACCCATTTTGGTATTTTTCTCTCTCTTGTTCAAAGGTGTTCCCGGAATCAATACTTGGCGTGTGACCCAAAAGGCTTATGCCTCATCGGCAATGATACCAACTCGTGTCTATCAGTGGGTATATTCCAACATCTACGTGCAAAGCTACTGCCGGGTCATCAAAACGACCTAGGCATGACGATGATGATTCAGACACGATCGTCCTGAGGGGGAGAAACGTTTGAAAACTTATTTTGATACCCCGGCTGCTCAGCGAATCGGTGCAGTTGCTGCCAGATTAGAGGAAACATCGTTTAAACAAAAATATAAGGGCGAGCAGACTGTGGTTGAATTTAACGAGTCAAATGTGCCAGAGATTGAGGCAGAGGATGAGGATATGAAGCTAGCCTTGTGGCTGAGCAAGTAAGAGGTTGAAAAGCCTTCTTCCGAGATAGTTGATGAATCTAGGCTTGAAAGTTATAATTTGGATAGTGTGTTGAAAGTACATAAAGAAGTAACAGAACAATTTCCGCCATCTCCCAAGCAATTCAGAGTCACTCTTTCAGACATCAGAAAGCAACAACTGAAAGAAAATCAAATTAGAGAAATATCTAAACAGTCAGAATGGAATATTCCTACAACTGCTCAAATAGATGCGGTTCACACTGGGTCCTTACCAAATGTAAAGAAAAGTTATGTGCTAACTAGGGAGGCCCTGAAGAAAACCGTCAGAAACTGGAGATACCAAGATATACCAGTGGCCTTTCTAGAAGAAAAATTTGTTGACATCTACGTAGAGGAAATAGAAGAAATGTTACACGTAAATATGTTGGGTGCCAAAGATGCAGAATATGTTAAAGCAAAGATGATACTCAATATGCATACTGCAAAGAAAGAGGAAGTCATATCAAAATATCAGATCATAAAGCTCAATTTTGTTGGAGTTCAGAGAGTTGTTTACAAAGAAATGATCAGCTATTTAGTCACAAGGTCGGATATGAAGAGCTATACAATCGGGCATGTGGACCTAAAATTCTTAAACCTTAGTAATATTAACTTTCTGCTAGAGGAGCTTGAAATGAAATTGGAAAAGAATACTGAAGATTCAACTGGTTATAAGAAGCTCAGGAAGTTCATCAGGCACCGATGTCAGATTGCAGAGTATACAGATCTTCAGTTGGGAGCTGAATCTAATAAAGCCAAAATCAATCTGCTAAAGCCAAACACAAAACATTTAAAAATTGATCAACTGAAGATGTTTCAAGTTGTCTGGAGTGATGATGAAGAGTTCGAGGGAGATGAAGGGATTGTCTTGTTTAATAGCAAAAGAGAAAAGTTTTTCTTAAGGTTCAAAGAAGTTAATGCTTACTCAGATGGATCTTTGAAGATTTGGACCTTAAAAATTTTGGATTATAGTATGAGCCTAAAGGATGAAGTAGATCAAGCGCCAAGAGTCAGATTAACAGAAGTCATAAAGCTATTCGATGCCAAACGAGATGAATGAAAGATGATCAGACACTGGCAGAGAATGATGGGTCAAAGAAACATGAGCTAGACTTAAACAAGGGGGATATTGTTAGAGTTAAATTTGTGTTTAAGTCTAGTCACAATTTAATGCTTTTCTATTTTACTTTGTACTTAGTATATATAGTAGTGTTGTCTTTCTTCCTTGTAACCTTGAATATTATATTGAATAGAAAACACACACATTAAGGTGTTTCGATACTTTTCTCTCTACTTGAATCACTTGTGTATTCATTTAATTGCTCTACAACTCTGGAAACACCTCCGGATATTCCGTTACCACCCGGATGTCGTTCACTGTTTGCTTCTCTTTCTTTCCATCAATAACATAGGCTAGATACGATTGACAACCTTTATCCAACGCCTTTCTAGCCTTCAAACACGAGATAATGGGAATTACAGATCCAACCTTCTCCCCCTTGCTACTACTCTTGTGCCATCAGCCAACGGGAATGAAATCAACTTCTTGTGACACTTGATACTGGCCTGATTCAAACTCAGCCAATCCATTCCGAGCACCACATCGAACCCAGATAACGGCATTACAAGAAAATATACAGGAAAGCAAATACCATCTATATCTATCTTGGCTCCAGCCACAGCAGTCGTGACCGGAACCATCATACCATCAGCTACCTCAATTTCTAAAGCATTAGCTAGATCAGTTAAAGGCACATTCAACCTACCATAGAATTCTACAGATACAAAGGAGCAATTTGCCCCTAAATCAAATAACACTCTAGCAGGAATAGAGTATATTAAAAACATACCGGTTATCACATCATCTGTGGTAGTGGCATCATCCACTGTCATCCTAAATGCCCGAGCCTCAGCAGTGGGTGGGTTCTTCCGTTTCTGCCCGGCTGTAGATGACCCCCCATCTCCTCCCCTCCTGATCCTGACCCGGTTCCTGCTTTCTTATTCAATGGGCAATCACCAACTCGGTGCTCCTCCTTTTGACAGTTCCAGCAAACGCTCCTCGGCAGTCTGCAATTCTTTAGATCATGGCCAAACTGGCCACACTTCACGCATCTCATGGATTGGGGCGTACATTGCCCGTGATGATAAGACTTGCACCGGTTGCACCAAGGTGCCCTCTGAGCAGACCCACCTGCAGTAGATGTCTTATTCAAGTTACCCTTTCGATTTCCACTGCCCTGCCCTCCTTGCCTCTGTTGAGTGTTGTAATGTTCAAATCTTGTTTTCTGCTGGGAAATTCTTTCCCCACTCAACCTGTTCCTTGCTATTAAATCCCCTTTAGCCGACTTGGCTAACGTGAAGGCTTGGGATAGGGTGGTAGCCCACCTGGTGGCGCTACAAAGATCCGGATGCAATGCTCCAACGAAATCGGCGATCTTTGACTCTTCATCTAGTACCCAGTGCTTCGCAAATCGCATTTTCTCGTTAAATTGTTTAATCAATTGATCCACCATCATATTCCCAGTCATCTGCAACTCCATATATTTTCTTTTAATCTTGGCAATCTCAAAAGTACCACAGTACTGCTCATAAAGTTTCTCCTGGAATCGACTCCAAGTAATACTCTCTTGTTGCTGCTCTGTAAAATGGCCGGTAATTGAATCCCACCAGACCATTGCATCCCCTTTTAACATCCTCGATGCATATTTTACTTTCAACTTGTTTTCACAATTGCAAGCATCTAAGGACTTCGTCATTTCTCTAAGCCAGTTCAACGTGAAACTGGGATCAGAACTCCCCCGGTATTCAGATGGTTTACAATCGAGGAATTGCTTGTATGTGCATGGTTGTTTATATCCTCGAAACGCAAATGGATAACCTCCAGGTTGTGGATACGGATAGAAAAATGGTTGTTGCATCATTTGAGTCATCGGTGGTAGAGGTACTGACACTGGTGGTACGGTTGCTTGTGTGGTTATCGCAATTGGTACGGGAGTTGGTTCAGGTTGGTTTAATCTCTGCTCCATGTTAAGGACTTTATTCCTGAGATCCATCAACTCATTCTCTAACTTGAAGATATATTCAATCTGATCTTTCTCTTGTTCTTGACCAGATGTTCCTGCTTGATGTAAATCTTCAATCACCGGTGCCTCTGTAAATTGGTTCATAGGAGGTAGGATAGGAGTCTCTCTTTCAGCCATAATCTGTTACAATCACATCACCTCATAGCTCATTAGCATAAACCACTAGTATCCAAAATACTAACTACTACAGACAACCCTAACTCACCCTATTTCCCCCGAAGGAAAGCTTGACCCGTCACGAGCCAAGATTTGGGAATGCAACAATCTAGCCGTGCATGCATCGCCAAACCTAGGCTCTGATACCAAACTGTAACACCGGAAAATCACAAGCCATTTTTTTTAAAACGCACTGCGGAAGCTAATTAAACCAAATTGATTACATATAACCAAAATTACAAATATACAATCATTTGTTCAAAAGATAACAACAACATCATCAATTTGTTTTGGTGTTACAAAATACTAGCTTGTCTCTTTTTCAAAATAGAATCAGAGTGTGGTGAACTCTTCCTTCTTCAACTACAAACGCCAACCTGCAAAACATCAACTGAGGGGAATTAGCACAAATCTAAGTGAGTAGAGGCTAAGCAACAAATGCAAACATTCACAATCAATCATCAATCATGTAATCACATATCTAGAGAAGACCGGCTGTTCGGCGCAGAACCTACAACCAATGCCGGCCAAAGCAAAGATTTACCAATAGCTTTCCACTAGATTGGCACAGTAAACTCCCCTCTGGGCAACAAATGCAACAGAAAGGCTACTACTGTTCAACCAACCAGTTAGACAAGCCCAGCCCAAGTCCACGTATAGCTGACTTCTCAACGCAACTCAAAATCATCCTAAGAACGCGTATCGACCAAATATTCAATATCACAATCAACAGTTCAATCAATTCAATCTCAAACCACAATCATGCTTCACATCAATAAAATTAACTACAATGTTTAGCATCCGTGTTTAACATCCACTCACCTCAATTTCAGCACGAGCACAGAAGTCTAATATTACTGAGTCTTAGGATTGCCTTAAATCACAACAATAACCAATTCAGTTTCAATCTCATAAATATATCTGATCTCATATATTTATAAATCATTCATCAAACAAACATCAAACAATAAATAAATATAACTTCCAAACACAAAGTATCGGATCTCCCCAAAACTATCGGACTCCAAGAATCCGCAACTCATGTCTCGGATTTTACTAATACCGGATTTAGGAATCCGATGGATTCCATACTGTCGGATTTTCCTTAATTGAATTCCAAGTACCCGGATTTCACTTCACCGGATTCTAAATTGCAATATCCCAAGTTATCGGATTTTGACTTCACATTCCCAAGCATAGGATTTCTATTCTATCGGATTTAAACTCCCGGTTTCTCAAGTGTAGGATTTTGGAAGTTTCGGATTCAAATGTTTCGGATTTCATGTGTATCGGTTTTTAGACTATCGGATTTTAACTTCCGGTTTTCTAAACAATCGGAATTCACCACTATCGGAATTCACCTTCTTCCTCAAACGCCCAAACCGTCAGTTCATTGATTTATCCAATCCACCATCTTTATAACTCAAATCCAGAAATTATGAATTCATCAAATCATTTCACAAACATATTTAAACCCTTCTAAACATATATTCATGCATCAAAACATCATTTAAACACATAGAAATCATATGAACATAAAAACCGACTAAAAACTTATGTTCTTCAAAAACCGATTCTATGGTTCATCATGTAACCATGTTAATTCAATCAGAATTCATACTAACAACATTTAACCATGATGGCAATAACAACTAACCTTGAATCTTGATTTAAAACACACAAAGATAAAAATCCGATGGTTACTTCTTCTTTGTTCTTCGGTTTCCTTCTTTCGCAGAGAATAAAATACACACACACCTTCTTTTCTTAATTGAATTAATGCATGCTTGATTCTTACCAACCCCACGTATACTATTTTGAAAACAGGAGGTGGCATCACCTCCTCAAATGACACCCACGTATACAATTTTGTTCATGCATACATACATTCGGTTTAATACATACATACCATACATGCATAACAATTTATCACATAATAGAATTAAATCAACTAATCATTTAATGTGCATAAAGAAAATAGATAAACACTGACCACAAACCTACTAATCTCCTAACCCAGGTTTGTGGGTGTTACACTCTTCGGGACAGAATGTCCATTTTCGGTTTTCAAGCCATCAAAGTGCAGTTTCTTTGTAGAGATGGCTCTGATACCACTTTTTTGTTTGTGGTTGTTGTTGTGTCCGGTAACGCCTTGCCCGTTAAACCTATGTGTTGGTTATGTGTGCTTTCGTTTTATGTCTTGCATGCTACTTTTATTGTGTGCTTCCGCTGCGTTTGTGCCCACCACGAGTCCCAACTGTGGAATACACTACAAAGAAAATAGCAACTAAAGAACAAGAAGAAGGAGGAAGAATATACCTCCTTATCATGGCTGTAAATCGAGATCTCCAAAGGTGGGATGAATCTGAGGAAACAAAAGGCTTCCTCCTCCATTGCTAGTCCACACAAAGAGAAGCTTAACCCCCAAATGAACCATAGATGAACATCCTAGAACGACTTCACCATCTGGAACAGCCCATGTAGCATCTCCTCTAGCACCATTGATCTTCATAATCACACTCAAGATCATCAACTTAGTGTTCAAAGCATGAAATCTTTGGAGCCTAGAGAGAATATTGCGTAGAGAGAGTTGTGTTGTTTTGTATTACTTGCACCAGCCTCTAACAACTGCTACTAACCCCAAAAGGGTCGGCCAAATGCATGAAAACTGATTGGACCATCAAATGGTCCAATAAAACACAAGTGTCATTACAGCTACCCTCTTTACGACCCCTCACGGGCTCTCACGGGCCGTGAAGCCTAAATGCGCCACGAGGGGACTTAGAACTTCAAGAGCTGTGCCGCTCAGTCGAGGACTCGTGAGGGCATCTCCTTCGCGACCCCTCACGACCTCGTCATGGGCCGTGAAGCCCAAAGGCATCACGACGCATGGCGGCCGTCGAACAATCGTTAGGGTAGCCTGCTTCACGACCCGTAGAGCATCCTTCACAGTTGTGAAACCCCGAATCAAAACACTTTTGATTCTTTGACTTTCTCCTTCCACATAAAGCTGTCGGGATCAATCTTTGGCGTGTGATCCAATAGGCTCGCGCTTCATTAGCAGTGATACCGGCATACGTGTGTCAGTAGGCAGATTCCAACATGTCTAACAATTTGTGCTGAGTGGTTTATATTTAAGTGGGAGCTTTTAATTTATGGAGTACGCGTATATGCTGACATCTATCTACTCCAATCGCCTAATAATAGCCAGGGAGTTTTTCTAACCTTTTGTTACCTTGTGATATTTTTATTATGTACAATGGGGACATTATACAATTTAAGTGTGGGGTAGGGGGTTAGAAAATATTTTCTCGCTTGAAATTTATTTGTCCTCGTGTTAAGTTAAAAGAGCTGAAAAGATATTAGTTAAAAATGTCAAATTCTTTGATTAATAAGCAGATTCATAGAGTATGTTTAGTTTTTATGCATAGTACTTGTGACTTTTCGCCAATTCCTTAGAAATTTATGGTTATAGTATCCAAATTTTAATTTTTGAATTGCTGCAATAGTTATAAAGGTTAAGCCCTTTTTGAGTCTATGCTTGACAAAAATAGACTGAGTTGATTTTTTCAATTTTTATAAACATATGCTAAGAACAAAATGAAAAAAACGAGTGTGCAAAAATGAAAAAAAAATATATAAAAGTGCTAGAAAAAGAAATATATATAAGTGAAATAAATGGCCTTTGGAACTCGAATTAGTAAACTCTGAGGGGTGTTCGACACCTAGCCACCTAAAGCGAACTGGTTTGGGATCGGTTGAGTTGAGAATTCGCTACATGGGTTTCATAGAAAGTCATAGACTTATAAAAAAAGAGCTGAAAAGATAAAACGCATATGTGAAAATAAAATTGAAAATCTGCAATAAGTCTTGAGGTCGGGGGATTTTTAAAGGGTAAATTAACCAATTTAAATATAAATGGAATTCTTAAATTAAGCTTTGGGTATTTATAAATGGAGAGATTATTTGCGATGGTTGAAGAGTAAATAAGGATCAAATCATGGATATCTTCATAAGTCTAGATATAACTTATGTTTTATTTTTAACCAATCTTTTTGACATTCGTAAGTAATGTTTAATTTTTCGAAAATCGGTATTGTTTATTTAAGATTTATAGCCTGGATAAAATTGTGATTTGCATGGGGACATGCAAAGTTCAAGTGTGAGGTATTTTAATATCGCCAAATTTAGTTATATATTTTAAGTGATATCTGTTTTATTTTAGCCTGTTATTGTTCGTAAATAAATAAAAGACAATTATCTTCATTTATTGAATTTCAGGTTAAAAAAGCAGAATATGAAAAGTTTTAAGCAAAAATTGAAGAAAATAAGAAAAGTTGTCCGCGCCGACACACCTCCACTGTTTTGATCATATCTAACTCATACGAACTCGGATTGAGGTGATTCAAAAGGCCACGGAAACTAGACTCAGAGGGCTACAAAATCACTTTTATGGTCAAACTCTAAAAAAGCGAGATCCCGACGCGACGGTTAAGTAGGTCGCGACGCGACGTGACGATCAGATGAGAATTTCAAATTTCAAAAGAGTTTTGGATCGCGTCAAACTCACCCGTCGCAGCGCGACATTTACCCGTCGCAGCGCGACATTTCTGTTTTCAGAAATCTATTTAAGCTCAACTCAAGATTGGTTTTGGGGTTAACCACCCCTCATATTCCACCCATATTACGGCATTCAAAGTCCATGATCATCGCAGAAGCTGTGGAGCACGAATTTGGAGTATTCAAGCTTGAAGATTGAAGATTGTGGCTTGTTTAGCTTTGATTAATTTAGTTCTATCATTCTACTCTATTCTTAATGTTATTTTAGGATTTCCATAATGATAGTATGTTGATTATAGGCTAGACTTCTCTGTGTTCCTCCCTAAAGGAGATGATTTCTTGAATGGTTGATTAATTTATGTTTTAAAGATCCAATTTATTATGTATTTGTCTTGCAAGTTTTATCAAAGATCCACATGTGTTTTAGTTTCTGTTTTCTAATGCTTATAATCTGAGTTTTTACAAATTGGAAGACCAATCCATTTGTAGTCTTTAATCTTGATTAATTAGAACCAATAATTAATCTTGACTAGTGGTAGAACAAACCCTAGGCTTAGGCATGAAAACATTGAGACTTTAATGTGTGTGATTGACACATGATGACCCTTGTGTGTTGATTTAATGATATATTGATCTAATTAATCATTAAAGATAAAATCTTGTTTGATTCGAACTAAACATGTTTAATTGTGCTTTTTGTTGATCTCTTGACCAAAGGATAGATAATTAGCATAATTATAAGGATATGAATTCGGACCAAGATTCTAATCACTATAGAAATGGGTACATAGTAAATTGGTACTCCATTGCACTTATTTAATTACATTAATCAACTTTAAAAGAAAGAATCGAATTTAGGGGGGACACATCTTCATTTAATAGTTTTATTCAATCAATTTTTAGTGTTTGGCAATCTCTTTGGTTTGTTTTTGGCAATTTAGTAGTGTTAGTAATTCATTTAAGTCATAAAGTTTGAATCTTGATAATAAATTCCCATTTAATTAGTTTAATTACATTTATTTAGTTTAATTGTCTTTATTTGTTTTAATTTGGTTTAATTAGTTTAAATAGTTAATTCTAGATTAATTTAGTAAAATCAGTTTAGCTCCCGTTCCCCAAGAGTTCGACACCCGACTTACTAACTATAATACGAAACGATTAGGTTCACTTGCCTATTCGTGCAGTTTTTGGTAAATAATTCGATAAAATATAAATTTAAAACTGGCAACTAAAACGCACATCAATTGGAATGCTGAATCTGAAACTGTAATTCACTATCCCACTGTTTCCAGATCATTCTGCTCTATTTTAACTTCATCAAACAATACTACGCGTGGTTTTGTTTCGTGTGCAGGTATAAGTGGTGCTCCAGTCTAGGGGGAGAATTGTGGTTCTCTGGTCTACACGAACACATTGTTATGCATTCTTGTACGGGGAGAAAATCAGAAAATCAGCTGTACTTAGAAAAACAGAAAAACATCTCAGTTGCAACTCAAAATTATTGATCTGATCATTGGTCAAGGGGGAGTTCATTCTTTAATAATAAAATAAGTCAAAAGCAAAGCAAAACAAAAATAGATAACATCCAGAAAATCAAAACTCAAATTAGTCAAGCATCATGTTAGGTTGGACCCGACCCATGAAACTAGATTGGGTCGACCCAAGCGATGAAGGTCAAAATACTCTATACAAGAGAGTTCGACCTTCAGATCCCCCCACACTTTCAAAATCAATCAAGTATCGTTCATATTCTTCATTCTTATTCGACAAAGTCTACTGTGTGTGTGAAATTTCTAAACAATATCGTGTCCTTTCTTCATCGAATCACAAAGATGGCAGCTAACTAACCAGCTCAACCACTTCCCTAGAAGAGATTAGTCTCTCTGACGAGCGTCTCGAAACCAACAGAAACAACCTGTACTTTGATCTGGAAACTAACGCCAAAGTCCCCATAGTCACTGAAATCATCCGAATACACCCCTTACGCCAAGCCATAACCGAAAACCCAAACACTTCCCCTACCCATGTACCAGAAATCTATCTTCAACAGTTGTGGTATACTTTAGCGGAGTGTGACATTCGGCAACAAATTTCCCAGGTTAGCCATTGGAAATTCTAACTTTAAGCCTGGTATGACTAAAAATATTATTTATGATTTAAATACATCAATAATAATATTAGATTTCATAGAAATCCCGCCTATATAGTTAGAACCTTCCCGAACTCGAAAAATCGAATTATTAAAAGTCAAGAATTACAAACCATATACAATAATAATAATAATAACAATAAAAATAATTAAATACATCATAATAAATATAAATAAGTTAAAATATAAAACATATATATATAAACTCATAAAAGTAATTAAAACTTTGTTAATTAAAAGATTTAAATAAAATCACCATTTATACAAAATTTATTTAAACTAATTACACATAATATTTTTAAAAAAATAAAAAAATAAAAGAAACCCTCCCTCTCTTTTCTCTTGCCTCCTTCTCTTCCCAAGAATCACCACTTGATCTCCCCCATGCTCTATATAAGCCTCCTACTACTCTTCATCATTTCCTTTACCACCACACTCCATCTCTTCTCTTTTCTCTACTCTTCTACCTTTCTTCTTTTCTTCTTTCTTCTTTCTTTTATTTATTTTCTTTGTTGTTCATCTTATTTCCTTTATATATATATCTATAATCATGTAAATATAAACATCCTACCAATGTTGTAAGGAGCACATGAAATGTGCATCATCCTACCATTGTTGTATGGAACTTAATCAACTAAAAATCAAGAAAATAAGACTTTGATCATGCATGTGTTTCATCTTAACAAATGTTGTAAGGAACACATTAAATGTGTATCATCCTACCATTGTTGAAAGAACACATGGATTATCAAAGCTTATACTCATACAATATGATTAATCATGAATATAAACATGTCATATTAAAGTTATGACCCATAAGCAAAAAGAATAACAATCTGGCAGATTCTGATGCTAGAACTCCCCACTTGTTTTTGTTATATATGGAGTTCTAGGTATCAAAATCAGTTGATTCTTTTTGCTAATCTTAGTTTAAAGTGTTACCTTTAATTTAAATCTGGATTCACTAATTTTCATGAACGTTTGATCCTTCAAACATATTTAAAAACACCCATATGTTGAATCTGGAAATCTGGCAGATTTAGAAGGGTACACTTTAAACGCGTGTAACTTACTCATTCTTGGGTCAAAATACGTCTAGTTTTTTTTAAAAGTTTAATCTTTGAGTCGTGGTTATTTCCCAGTTTGAATCATGAAGAAACGATGTCGTATGAGCCCTAAACAGACGTTTTAGTAACATGTCATCCAGACCCTGATCAGTGGACATCCTATACACTTTTAATTATTAAAAATACTAAAAATGGATTATAAATTCCTATAATTTTACTGGACATTCTAGAAACATGTATTAAGATTATATTAAAATATCAAGCCTTAATATGACTCCTAAATTACAGTTTTTAATTTTTAAAGTTCAACTTAAAGAACTGAAAATTCCAGTGAACACTTATGATTTATGAAAAAATAGAGACAGCCTTTAACTATTTAAATAAATAAGTTAACAACAAATAAATAATAAAAAATAATAAATAAAATAAGTCTAATAGAGCTACATACCTCTTATATTAGGAAAGGAGCTTCAGTAGGAACAAGAAATCCTTACGAGTAAACACCTTTGCATACCGAGTGAGTATCATAGCCCCTTTTTACCGTATTTCATATTATTTTGGGGTGAAAGCATGTGTATATATTTCATGAAAAGTTTATTGCCTATCTTCTTATTTATTTCAAATATTATTTTGAGCACTTATGGTATTATTCTTTGATGTGCTTGGGTGATCGTTGTAAGGCCCTTTCATTGGACATTATTCCTTAACTCCGCTAGTGAGCCGATGGTATTTGTAAGTAGCGCTATTTGGAGATTCCGACGTCTCCCACTTATGGTTGACGAACTATAGATGTACTTTACCACTACTAACGTCATTTAATATAGGCGTTAGGTTTATCATGGGCGCAATTGGTTGTCGGCTAGGTTGGATAATGGCTCAAGCAACAAACCATCATAGTCTATTACTACCATGTGCAACGTATTGGGCAATATAATACATCTTCTATCATTATTTCATACTTGGATTTTATTCAAAAACTTCCATCAATTATTTAAACCTTTCTCATTTAAAAGATATTTTGTGCATATATTAAAAACCTATGAACTCACCAACTCTAGTAGTTGACCGTTTTCTTTCTTTTACCCGTGCTTTCAGGTGATCGTCGTTAGGTACCTTATGCATACAAACATGATGTGTGGCATCTTCATCTTCATCGTCACGTTTTATAAAAACAATATCTATTTTATTTTCGCATCGTACAAGACAATGTCATTTAATTTTTATTCGATTATGTAACTTTTATTTATCTTTTACCCGAACTATTTATTTTTGTTAAGTTAATATAATGGTTATTGTCTATATGCCTTGTGCGATGATATCTTGTGCTGTGACACCTCGTGTTTCCGATTTAGCGGGGTGTGACAGATTTGGTATCAGAGCCAGGTTATAGAGAATGTTGTTTTCCTTATGGGGGGAAAACACTAACTATAACCAAAGGTTTATAAAAATGTTTTCAAAATAATTTTGTTTAAAATACATCAAGTGTATTGATAATATAATTAAGTTGAGTACCACATTGTTATACCTCAATTAGACAAAGCTTGATCACCTATGTCTAATTTAGCTATGTACAATATGGGACTTAGGTTAGTTATAATAAAAATATACTTAGAAACAAATTTTATTTATCTTCTTTCTAGAACATGATTATTGTGTGTGTGCATAAGCATGGCATAACATAAGTACTTGCATATATTAGCACACTTAGTAACCAATTTTATATACATCGAAGTCTGTAATGTCATCATTAGGTTGACGCACTAAGATTACATATTCTTTATCCATGGAGGTTAGAATAGAAACTTTGTAGGAGAGTCCCCGAGTTTCACGACCTAGTGTATTATCAACACCAACTTGCTGTGTTAGGCTCACGGCTAGGAAAAGAGTCCCCTTACCAACGAGAGTAACATCGTGACCTTTTGATTAGGAGGGAGAGAACTGCTGATTTAGGGAGCACATAGAGGCACCCTGATTAGTAACGGGAACTATATGATTGAACATGTTTTGCTTAAATCACGTTATGAAATGTATGATTTTAAAATTTTACATGCATTGCTATATGATTGAACGGGATTGTTAGTTGTTAGACCTTATATCTTAGGATCACCATAACCTAGCTAAGTAGAATTTGTACAAAGGAGAGACCCGAATGTGATTACTAGTATGTTTCTTCTAAACAATTATAATGCATCAATGCTATCTGACTCTAGAATATATAGAAGCTTCGTACCACTAGTTTTTAGGCCAAAGCTCAATCTAAAATTTCAAATATTGAAAGAGGCCTATATCATGGAAATTGCTAATGGACAAGAAGTCAAGACTAGAGATATAATCACTAAGTGTACCTTGAACTTAGCCAGCAAAAACTTTAACGTAGACCATACCAATCAAACTAGGGAGCTTTGATATAGTTGTTGGTATGTATTGGCTATCCAAAAATCAAGCTGAAATATTGTTCTGCAAAGATCATTCAGATTCCACTAGCACAAGACGAAACGCTTGTCGTATAAGGATAAAAGACCAGGAAGAACATCAAGGTGGTATCATGCATGAAAATGAAAAAATATTTAGGAAAGGACTATATCGCATTCTTCGTGCATGTTGTAGAAACGGAGGTTTAGGAAAAGCACATTCACGATTTTCCAATCGTTCGGGATTCTCCCAAGGTGTTTCCGGATGAATTAACTGGATTACCCTTTGTTAAACAAGACAAATTTGGATTGATTTAATCCCTGGAGCCGCGCCCGTAGCAAAGGCTCCATATCGGTTAGCCCCGTTGGAAATGTAGGAATTGTCTGCACATCTTCAAGAGCTACTCGACAAAGGAATTATTCGACCAAGTACCTCACCATAGGGAGCCCTAGTCCTATTCGTCAAAAAGAAAGATGGATTGCTGCAAATGTGCATCGACTATAGGGAACTCAACATATTGACCATCAAAAATCAATACCCTCTTCCTCGAATGGATGACATGTTCGACCAACTTGAAGGCGCCAAATATTTTTCAAAAATCGATCTTCGCTCGGGATATCACCAATTGAGAGTCCGCGAAGAAGACATCCCTAAGACCGCCTTTAGAACCCGCTATGGACATTATGAGTTCTTAGTTATGCCTTTTGGGTTGACTAATGCTCCAGCAGTATTTATGGATTTAATGAATAGGGTCTGTAGACCATATTTAGATAAGTTTGCAATAGTGTTCATAGACGACATTCTCATCTATTCGCGAAGCAAAGAAGATCATGAGCAGCATTTGAAATTAATCATAACACTACTCAAGGACCAGAAGTTGTATGCCAAATTCTCCAAGTGTGAATTTTGGATCCGAGAAGTACACTTCCTTGGTCACGTAGTTAATTCAAACGGAATTCATGTCGATCCAACAAAGATCGAAGCAATCAAAAAGTGGGAAGCACCAAAGACGCCAACCAAGATTCGACAATTTCTGGGTTTAGCAGGATATTATAGGCGATTCATCGAAAACTTTTCACGCGTGGCTCAACCATTAACGACTCTGACTCAGAAGGATAAGAAATTTATTTGGGGAGATAAACAAGAAGAAGCCTTTCAAACCTTAAAGCAGAAGCTATGCAACGCACCTATCTTGGCATTGCCAACTGGATCAGAAAACTTTGTGGTCTATTGCGACGCATCACACCAAGGGTTGGGATGTGTTTTAATGCAAAAAGACAATGTTATCGCCTACGCTTCGAGACAATTGAAGGTTCATGAGAAAAACTACACTACTCATGATTTGGAGCTAGGAGCGGTAGTGTTTGCACTCAAAATATGGAGACACTATTTATATGGCACCAAGTGTACCGTCTACACTGACCATAAGAGTCTCCAGCATACTTTTGATCAAAAGATGCTCAATATGAGACAAAGGCGATGGGTGGAACTACTCAATGATTATGATTGCGAAATCAAATATCACCCAGGCAAAGCCAATGTGGTTGCCGACGCGTTGAGTAGGAAGGAAAGAGTAAAACCAACACGAGTACGAGCATTAGGAGCTGTTGTGCATACCAGTCTGAAAGGAAGGATCCTTGAAGCTCAGGAGCAAGCATTAAAAGCAGAAAATCTAAAAGAGGAAAACCTCCGTCATTTGGAGCACAGATTCGAGATTGGAACTGATGGAGTACGTTACTTCAAAAAGAAGGTTTGGATACCCAAGGCGAATAACATACGGTTAACGATATTGGATGAGGCACATAAGTCTAAGTATTCTATTCATCCCGGAGCCGATAAAATGTACAAGGACTTGAAGGAATACTATTGGTGGCCTGGAATGAAGAAGGATATCGCCCTATATGTGGAGAAATGTTTGACTTGTGCAAGAATTAAGGCAGAACACCAGAAACCCTCTGGATTACTGCAGCAACCAGAAATCCCGGAATGGAAATGGGAACAGATAACTATGGATTTTGTGACTAAGTTACCCCGATCCGCTAAAGGGTACGATTCCATTTAGGTAGTAGTAGACCGGCTTACAAATTCAGCACATTTCCTACCCATTCGTGAAGATTACAAGATGGAAAAGCTGGCACGAATCTACATAAATGAGATCGTCATGCGTCATGGAGTGCCCATCTCTATCATCTCGGATAGGGATAGTCGCTTCACTTCCCGATTTTGGCAATCACTTCAGAAAGCATTGGGAACGCGAGTCAATTTAAGCACCTCTTACCACCCCCAAACAGACGGACAATCAGAAAGGACTATTCAAACGTTGGAAGATATGTTACGTGCTTGTGTGTTAGATTTTGGTGGGAGCTGGGACTCGCATTTGCCACTGGTTGAATTTTCATACAATAATAGTTATCACACCAGTATCTAGTGTGCACCCTATGAAGCATTGTACGGACGCAAATGTAGATCCCCGCTCAGCTGGTTGGAAATCGGAGACCGACAATTGTCTAGACCAGACGTCGTACAGGAAACCACTGATAAGATAAAGATTATCAGGGAAAAGCTCAAAACCGCTAGGGACCGACAAAAGAGCTACGCCGACAATCGCAGGAAACCCCTAGAGTTTCAAGTTGGCGATAAAGTTCTACTAAAGATATCACCTTGGAAAGGGATAGTGCGTTTTGGTAAAAAGAACAAGTTAAGTCCCAGGTACGTTGGGCCATTCGAGATAATCGAAAGGATTGGACCGGTAGCCTACAAGCTAAAACTGCCACAAGAACTGAGCGCCATCCACGACACATTCCATGTGTCGAATTTAAAGAAATGCCAAATGGAGGAAACCTTAGTCTTACCCTTAAAAGATGTGCAAGTTGATGACCGGTTGCACTTTGTAGAAGAACCAATCGAAATCCTTGACCGGGAGGTCAAAAGACTAAGGAGAAGCAGGATCCCCATCTTAAAAGTTCGTTGGAACTCAAGGCACGGGCCTGAATACACTTGGGAGCGAGAGGATTATATGAAACTCAAATATCCGCACCTCTTCGCCAAAAAGCAAGTCCAGAATGTCAATGATTAATTTCGGGACGAAATTCTTTTAATCAGGGGAGATTGTGACATTCGGCAACAAATTTCCCAGGTTAGCCATTGGAAATTCTAACTTTAAGCCTGGTATGACTAAAAATATTATTTATGATTTAAATACATCAATAATAATATTAGATTTCATAGAAATCCCGCCTATATAGTTAGAACCTTCCCGAACTCGAAAAATCGAATTATTAAAAGTCAAGAATTACAAACCATATACAATAATAATAATAATAACAATAAAAATAATTAAATACATCATAATAAATATAAAACATATATATATATAAACTCATAAAAGTAATTAAAACTTTGTTAATTAAAAGATTTAAATAAAATCACCATTTATACAAAATTTATTTAAACTAATTACACATAATATTTTTAAAAAAATAAAAAAATAAAAGAAACCCTCCCTCTCTTTTCTCTTGCCTCCTTCTCTTCCCAAGAATCACCACTTGATCTCCCCCATGCTCTATATAAGCCTCCTACTACTCTTCATCATTTCCTTTACCACCACACTCCATCTCTTCTCTTTTCTCTACTCTTCTACCTTTCTTCTTTTCTTCTTTCTTCTTTCTTTTATTTATTTTCTTTGTTGTTCATCTTATTTCCTTTATATATATATCTATAATCATGTAAATATAAACATCCTACCAATGTTGTAAGGAGCACATGAAATGTGCATCATCCTACCATTGTTGTATGGAACTTAATCAACTAAAAATCAAGAAAATAAGACTTTGATCATGCATGTGTTTCATCTTAACAAATGTTGTAAGGAACACATTAAATGTGTATCATCCTACCATTGTTGAAAGAACACATGGATTATCAAAGCTTATACTCATACAATATGATTAATCATGAATATAAACATGTCATATTAAAGTTATGACCCATAAGCAAAAAGAATAACAATCTGGCAGATTCTGATGCTAGAACTCCCCACTTGTTTTTGTTATATATGGAGTTCTAGGTATCAAAATCAGTTGATTCTTTTTGCTAATCTTAGTTTAAAGTGTTACCTTTAATTTAAATCTGGATTCACTAATTTTCATGAACGTTTGATCCTTCAAACATATTTAAAAACACCCATATGTTGAATCTGGAAATCTGGCAGATTTAGAAGGGTACACTTTAAACGCGTGTAACTTACTCATTCTTGGGTCAAAATACGTCTAGTTTTTTTTAAAAGTTTAATCTTTGAGTCGTGGTTATTTCCCAGTTTGAATCATGAAGAAACGATGTCGTATGAGCCCTAAACAGACGTTTTAGTAACATGTCATCCAGACCCTGATCAGTGGACATCCTATACACTTTTAATTATTAAAAATACTAAAAATGGATTATAAATTCCTATAATTTTACTGGACATTCTAGAAACATGTATTAAGATTATATTAAAATATCAAGCCTTAATATGACTCCTAAATTACAGTTTTTAATTTTTAAAGTTCAACTTAAAGAACTGAAAATTCCAGTGAACACTTATGATTTATGAAAAAATAGAGACAGCCTTTAACTATTTAAATAAATAAGTTAACAACAAATAAATAATAAAAAATAATAAATAAAATAAGTCTAATAGAGCTACATACCTCTTATATTAGGAAAGGAGCTTCAGTAGGAACAAGAAATCCTTACGAGTAAACACCTTTGCATACCGAGTGAGTATCATAGCCCCTTTTTACCGTATTTCATATTATTTTGGGGTGAAAGCATGTGTATATATTTCATGAAAAGTTTATTGCCTATCTTCTTATTTATTTCAAATATTATTTTGAGCACTTATGGTATTATTCTTTGATGTGCTTGGGTGATCGTTGTAAGGCCCTTTCATTGGACATTATTCCTTAACTCCGCTAGTGAGCCGATGGTATTTGTAAGTAGCGCTATTTGGAGATTCCGACGTCTCCCACTTATGGTTGACGAACTATAGATGTACTTTACCACTACTAACGTCATTTAATATAGGCGTTAGGTTTATCATGGGCGCAATTGGTTGTCGGCTAGGTTGGATAATGGCTCAAGCAACAAACCATCATAGTCTATTACTACCATGTGCAACGTATTGGGCAATATAATACATCTTCTATCATTATTTCATACTTGGATTTTATTCAAAAACTTCCATCAATTATTTAAACCTTTCTCATTTAAAAGATATTTTGTGCATATATTAAAAACCTATGAACTCACCAACTCTAGTAGTTGACCGTTTTCTTTCTTTTACCCGTGCTTTCAGGTGATCGTCGTTAGGTACCTTATGCATACAAACATGATGTGTGGCATCTTCATCTTCATCGTCACGTTTTATAAAAACAATATCTATTTTATTTTCGCATCGTACAAGACAATGTCATTTAATTTTTATTCGATTATGTAACTTTTATTTATCTTTTACCCGAACTATTTATTTTTGTTAAGTTAATATAATGGTTATTGTCTATATGCCTTGTGCGATGATATCTTGTGCTGTGACACCTCGTGTTTCCGATTTAGCGGGGTGTGACACGGAGGGAGTTACACGTTTGGGACACTAGTGCATCCGAGGCAGAATCGAGAACGTCCGTTAAACCCTCTCAGCCGCCAGACTCCGAATCATGCTGAATTTACCCGGAGCCAACCATTACACAGATAAAACAGAATTTGATGAGGCTCCAGGGCTTGATGATTTATTGGAGTTCATTCATGGGCTTGGATACGATGGTGAACTTAATCAAATTCACCAGTTCAAAAGAACCAACTTGGTCCCTCTTTGGCAGACTCTTGCAACAATCATCTTCCGCACGCTCACCGGTATCCACAGGGATAGAGATGGAGATTCTTACGATTTTTTTGCTACTGCTGGCAGGTGTTGCATACCACATGCTCCTGGATTACACCACCATTATTTTTTAGGAGATTGTCTGCATGGTCAATGAAAAGAACACCACAAGACGAAAAGCATTCATACTATTTCAACGGTTTCTAACCATTATGCGCGTACTGACCAGGAAGGCTACCGCACCATTCCCCATAGACTAGAAAATCCACAAGTTCTCATGCAACGCATTGCTAGATTATTAAGGATCCGGGACTTCCCTAACATTGTGCCTGTGCAGGTGCCAACTGTAGGAAATCCATGCACGCCAATACCCGTACACAGCGGAAGCAACGACATCAAATAACCGGGGTTTTCGGGCATCAAAACCGACATGCATGTATTCCCCAAGTGGGGATCGTGACTACAAACAATATAGCAACAGAAACAAAGAACAAAGGGAGGAGAAATTATACCATCTCTTGATCTGGAACAAAGCAACGAGAAGGATGAACTTGAGAACCCGAAAAACGAGCTCCTCTACCGGTTGTCCACACCAAGCGCTCGGGATCCCGTCTTGCTATTGACCCGACACACGAACCACGCAATGTCCTCGTGCCTCTGGAACAGCCACAACAATAGAAGAACTTTCCTTTACAAGATTACACACTCATCCAACTCACTAGTAGCTCAAGAACCATAGAGAAGTCCTATGTGTGTGTTCAAGCAAGAAGTCTTTCATGAGAGTGATATATGCCTTTTATAGAGGCTGAAAATCGTTCTAAAGCAACCAGAGTCAGCCCTAATGCCACTCTCCCATTGGACCAACACAAAGGTCCAATAGAAACAAAATGTCACTTTGACTTCTGTCTTCACGGGCTTTCACGGGCCGTGAAGCCCTCGTGAAGGCCTCATAGGCCGGGTTCCACCGCTCATTCTCATTGGGCCATCGAGTGGTCCAATTAAAAGAATGGCGCCTGCCTTCACGAGCCCTCACGGGCCGTGAAGCACTCGTGAAGGCCCTGCTCCCACGACTACTTGTCCGGGTGGTGAAGGCTCGTGGAGGGTTTCTCTTCACGGCCCGTGAAGGTCGCCAGAAACCCTAATTTCATATTCTCTCATGTTTGCGTTGTGCTGCCGGAATCTACCCTTGGCGTGTGACCCAATAGGCTCGTACCTCATTAGCAGTGATGCTAGTACACGTGTATCAGTGGGCATATTCCAACAGACTCCCACTTGCACATGATACAGCGTTACCAACACCATAGACAAGCAGCGGCTCTAGCAAAGCATACTTGCCCCCAAGTCGGTACGAGTTACGTCATCCTCGAAAAATCCTGGTAGCCTAGAAAGGCTAAAAGGTCCTATAGATAAGTGATCATAAACATCCCTTTGTTCGCGATATCCGTGTGAACACGAGACATGGAAAAATGTCAATCTCCAGATCATTCACGATTCTATTTCTCGATTCTAGATTGGTGGTGACCAAAATAACAAGTTTACAACTGATCTAAAATCATTGTAACTTGAGCACGACCATGCATTTTTGGTGTCAGCGCCCAATCATCGAGGGGCCAGGGATATCTCTTTAACTAGAGGAAAAAATCCTTTTGACTACATAGTCCCGTCACATGCTTCATACTTTATTCGATAACTCCCTTTATAGCGGCCAGTTACGAACCACGTTTGAAAGCAATCAAAATAAAGCAGACTCATGCTTTGGATACACATGTTTCTCCGGTCTAAGGATGAAATGATATTATCATCCCGAGTCACTTGTGACCATAATCCATGAAGTGAACTCAGGTGTGGGTCTTCCAATCACTTGAAACTCATTTCAAGTACAGGTTAGTTTTGCGTCACTTGCCTTCAATCCTTGATTAATGCATGACCAAACCCTAACCTCAGTCTTAAATCAAACTTCCTTCCCTTGAAGAATGACTGACTGTGGAAATCTAGAATGCATAAGCACTCAGGGAAGTGGTTAAACATGCTAAGATGGAACACAGTAAAGACTAATGAAAGTAACCGCATCTGCGTATATATAGTCCCCACTATATATCGAAAGCAATCAAAAGTAACGATATTTAATGCCAAATCATATGCATAAGAAATGCTACATGACCTAGTATGTCAAACATCACTAGTCATTATGACTACGGCTTATTCAATGAACTTGCCATGCAACATCCATTTGTATTCTTGTTATTTTTACAATTATCTTTTGACCAGACTACTTTTTAAGGTATCCATCAAAGAGATTATATAACAAAGTGCTAAAGTACTCATATCCTCATTGTTACAAAAGTTCACAATAGGATCAATGATACTCAAGAACTTTTCTAATCAATAATTAACACCATATAGTAGGATGAAAGACTTCGATCAAGATCGACAGTTATCCTATTAGAAATTAGTATTAGAGTAAGAAACTTACTCCAAGGCTTATTTCTTGTCGTCAAACATTAAGAACATACACAAGTATTTCTTGTAATTCAAAATCTTGTATCTCCTAAGTATTATCATGATACAATAATTCCTTATTTTAGGTTCATAGAACACTTAACAATGGGACATTATCTTCAATCGATACATACTTCTAGGTATACAATAAAAGCTCCCACTAGCCCTGACATATGTAAAAGTCTTATCTATGCTCCTAGAAAACTCATGACTTTGTTTTTCTCATGAAAGCAAAGATCTTACTTTTATGATGTCAGTATAAGTCCAAAGGACTTATCCACACTTGTAGACTTAATTTGGATACTACGGATATTTAAGACCCTCGGAGAGTGTGGTAAGCACTTCCTCAATACAAAGTTCCATAAAGGAACGCGGTCTTGTATATCCGTGTACTATCCTTTATTGCCGTAAGAAAGCAACAATAGTAACAAGTATCAAATGATCTTCAACATAGCCACTAGGAAAAGTTTCCACAATAACCATTATGAAACCTTTACCCTTAGTCGGTATTTGAAGTAGCCTACAATACAATCCATGTTAATTCCACTTACACCATCTCGGTTTGCACCTTGGTATGGAATTAAGTAAAGTATTTGCATACTTAAAATGGATTTTATCTTATGATTAATTACTTCTCATAACCTTAGTGAACGCAGGGCCCACCATGTCTTCCGATAGATGGTGATTTTAACAAAACTCGCCATTAAGTCATTGCCTCTTAGATGTGAGAAACCCATATCTCTTTGGCTACATGACTTCTATCATCCTTGAAAGTAATTACTCATGGTCAGGATAACCGGCATTCTCATGCCTATATTTGATCATATGCTAGTGCCAACATCAAGTCTTTCATTTAAGTTGCACGTCCTTCCACTGGAATGCTTTGGTTATTATCTTCCTTTCGAGCAACAAAACATTGTTCTCGTAAGGTCAAATATCCAAAACCTATAAAAACCTTTTAAATGTATTAGCACCATTTAAGTCCTTCAATCTCCCACCATATGTAGATTGAAAATCTCCAAACTTTGATATATATACAAGCAAAGAACTCTTTCAAGATATATCTCATAAGGGGCTAAATAGACTTTCAAGTTGGATTAAGATTAAGGACTTGGCACGTCACATTCAATGTGTATACTAACAAGTCGAATACACCTATTTGACCCATTATGTACCAGATAATATCCGGTTTCCTATAACGTGACACCATGAACAAATGTGTCTATGTTAAGGAATGAATTGGGAGAAAACCCCGCAATTCATAATGTGGTCATAGATATAGATTTAAGGTGTCTTAGCATCTTGACTAGATCTAAGTATCCTATCTATATTATCTTATTGATTCTTTAATAAGTTTCTCTTAATGATGTGCTTGTACGGATTATCCACCAAAGGTGATCAATATCTTACAAGCATACATCCCTCCCACACATACCGTGAAGGGTTTCATAATCGTCTTACCCTAATAGATAAGACTAGCATCAAATGTTTAACCCGAGGTTAAACTATTCCAAGATCCTAACCACATGGATCTAGGCGATACTTGTCTTATTTATATGGTTAAGTTGATTATGATATAGAGACAACTAATCCAAACTACTTTGGACTTAGAATCAACTATTCATGATTTTTATTACTTGTAGCATGTATGTCGTGACATGGATAATTTTGATTTTTATCAACCAACAAAAAATATTTTCAAAACAAGATTCAAATTTCAAGTATAAATTCATCGTCATCAAATGTAGGATGATGCGCTATGAAGGCCAAAATAGAACATAAGTTATGACATGAATAAACTTAGAAATTGAATAAGTAATACGAAAATCTTTTACAACAAATCCAAAATTCAAAATTTTATCCATCGTCTTCATGAACATACAATCAAAACTCAACTTGCCTTGCAGGGCACCAAAACAAAGTAATAAATAAACCGGTAAGAATAGGCGAGATCAAAACTCCCAATTCTCTTTTAGAGGTCAATTTTCCAAGTTTCCTCTTTTAGAGATCCGGTTCTTCATGCTCTTCTTTCTTCTTTTAATTAGTACCTACACTTTGTAACAAAAATAAATTTGTAACAAACGTGAGTCAATTAGCTTGGGTCTATAACCCAGCCAATAGAAGAATTAGCAATGAATCATGAATGTACCTTGAGAGGGGAAATTAACTCTCTCTTTCCTTAGAAGTTTAATATCCTCTCAGCACGAAGGGCAGGCGTGACGGCCCCAATCTCCAAATCTTCCGCAGAAGTAGCAAACCACTCTTTCTTGAATCTCTTCATGAGGCACACAATCATGGTCCTCAGATTCAACGTGGGGAATAGGCTTGGAAACTCCAATCTTTCCTTTCAGGGTCGGTTTCTTCTTCTTTTCCTTTTGTTCCCTTGAACTTGTGGTAGGAATGGAAGAGGTGGATTCATGCTTGGCCATGTCAGACTCCGCAGTCTTCAACATACCATGCAATTCACCTAAGGTTTTCTCCATGTCATGCATGTGATAGTTCATAATAAACTGATCATATGATGTGGGCAAGGACTGTAGCACTATATCCACAACAAGCTCCCTCCCCATGGGAAATCCTAGTCTCTCCATTTGGTCCACGTACGCCTTCATCTTAAGGACGTGGGCACTTACACTCCCACCTTCCTGCATTCTACAACCGAGTAGGTTTTTAACACACTCATAGTGTTCCTCCCTTACTTGTTGTTGGAACATGTCCTTCAACTTGTCCATCATATCGTACACACTCATGTGCTCAAAGTCCTTTTGCAACTCCGAGCTCATAGTTGACAACATGAGGCAGGCAACATCGTGTGTGTCCTCAACACGCTTTTCATACGTGTATCGGACGGACCAAGTCGCGTTGCTAGCAGGTGGTCCCGGAAGAGGTTCCTCAAGGATGTGCAACTTTGACTCATAGCGAAGGACAATTCTCAATTGCCTAAGCCAGTCAACGAAGTTCACTCCCGTGAGTTTCTCCCTATGTAGGAACATACGAAGCGAATTGTTTGACGTGGTGTTATTATGGTTTGACATCTATAAATAACAAGAATACACGTTTTAGTTAGTTTGATATAATTCTCGTTAAAATAATTACCCATAAAGTTTTAGAAAAACAATTTATCTTAACAAGAGCTAAGAACCATATTTTACTCCACTACATGACGGGTTTACCGCGGATCACTTCATGAAGCTATTTAGGCCGGTAACCACTTTACCGATTGCAATCTCCATTGCAACTCTTAGACACTTGCGGGATCCAATGACGTAAAACGGTCGGTTGGCATGTTTGATCCCTACTTACACCAATTCCAAATTAAAATTCTTGGTTGACTCGTGCTTAGCTCGACAATCACACAAGGATTTTAGTTTGCAATTGTAAATCGTCCAACAATCTACATGGTAGCACACTCGACAATCATTGGCTCGTGCTAAGCTCGACAACCAATAACTCCAAGTCGCCACTCTCACCTTCCACACAGATCCACATGGAATAACTCGTGCTTAGCTCGACAATTATCCCATGCTTCACTAGAATCAGGTGTGTCATCTTATGGATGGTGCGTGATTTACGTTTTAGGAAACGGGCTTTTGTTTCCTGATTAAAACCAAGTTTTAATATTTGATTAACAAAGTAAGTGACAAAAACGATTTTCACTTTAAATATAAATACCAAGTTTATATTGTCTTGTTAATCGTGTACGCGCAAGAGTTTGTTAACCAATTTAAAAACTCTTGTGATTTTGTTAACTTAGAAAAGTTATCAAGCATGCGAGGAAACATAAACAGCCATGCAAGAAAAATAAATCACATCACACGCATACAAGGGGTTGGTAACCATGCCAAAAACCTATGCGTCCTACCCGCGAGCCAAGCCGGGAGGACTAGGTCTACTAAGGACACAAACCTAGACCATGGAGTGCTCCCACTGAATCCGCTACCTCCATCGGGACTAACCGGATCCAAGGTCTTCAAGACGTCTCCTCTTGACTCTTGATTGTGGTCTTCAAAAGATAAGTACACAAAAGAAAGGAAATGGCATACAAGCCACACGCTTCCTATCAATCTAGTACAAGTACATATGGATAAATGAAACGGCATGCAAGCCGCGATAATAAATTACATACCAAATGAATAAATAATTAATTACATCACACGTGACACTAAGGTCACTAAATAAATCCAAACAAACAAACCACAAAGCACAACCACAAGGTCTAGGGCGATGGTTACCAACTAAAAGCAACGAACAACAACAACAAAGCACGGTGTGCCAAAACCGTGACCGAAGAATATTTCGGTAAGAATTTCCAACATAAACACTCAAGGCACAACAAGGAATTTCTTGTACATATGCATTAGGGCACAAAACCAACTTTTATACACATGTTCATATATACACAACATATGTGTATGCATGTATGCATCTCATGCCAAGACCATACCTTACATACCCATATTTGTACCAAAATATTACGAGGGGCTAAACAAACAGAATCTGCCAGAAAACAGAAACTCCTCCATGACCCGAAAAACCATGAAAATTTTTCTTTTAAGGACAAAAACTGCCCAGAAGTTCCTTCACGGCCCCTCACGGCTCGTGATGCCCAAGGGCCTCACGGCCCCTCACGGCTCGTGAAGCCCAAGGGCCTCACGACCAATCACGGGTCAGAAGGGCCCGTGAGCCTAAAAACCAAGTTTCACGACTAAACTATTCACGAGTGCCTTCACGACCTCTCACGGCTCGTGAAGCCCAAGAGCTTCACGACCTGTCACGGGCCATGAGGACTCGTGAAGCCTGAAAACAATTCCCACGACCAGACTCCTCACGAACACTGGTCGTGTGGCCTTCACGACTCGTGAAGAACACTTCACGGGCCGTGAAGACCTACTGGACAGAAGAACGAAACTACCAAAATGGTTTTTCGAGCCATAATCGTGCTATATCTTTGTAGCCTAGGCTCTGATACCACTGTAGGAAATCCATGCACGCCAACACCCGTACCCAGCGGAAGCAACGACATCAAATAACCGGGGTTTTCGGGCATCAAAACTGACATGCATGTATTCCCCAAGTGGGGATCGTGACTACAAACAATATAGCAACAGAAACAAAGAACAAAGGGAGGAGAAATTATACCATCTCTTGATCTGGAACAAAGCAACGAGAAGGATGAACTTGAGAACCTGAAAAACGAGCACCTCTACCGGTTGTCCACACCAAGCGCCCGAGATCCTGTCTTGCTATTGACCCGACACACGAACCACGCAATGTCCTCGTGCCTCTGGAACAGCCACAACAATAGAAGAACTTCTCTTTACAAGATTACACACTCATCCAACTCACTAGTAGCTCAAGAACCATATAGAATTCCTATGTGTGTGTTCAAGCAAGAAATCTTTCATGAGAGTGATATATGCCTTTTATAGAGGCTGAAAATCGTTCTAAAGCAACTAGAGTCGGCCCTAATGCCACTCTCCCATTGGACCAACACAAAGGTCCAATAGAAACAAAATGTCACTTTGACTTCTGTCTTCACGGGCTTTCACGGGCCGTGAAGGCCTCATAGGCCGGGTTCCACCGCTCATTCTCATTGGGCCATCGAGTGGTCTAATTAAAAGAATGGCGCCTGCCTTCACGGGCTCTCACGGGCCGTGAAGCACTCGTGAAGGCCCTGCTCCCACGACTACTTGTCCGGGTGGTGAAGGCTCGTGGAGAGTTTCACTTCACGACCTCGTCACGGCCCGTGAAGGTCGTCAGAGGCCCTAATTTCATATTCTCTCATGTTTGCGTTGTGCTGCCGGAATCTACCCTTGGCGTGTGACCCAATAGGCTCGTACCTCATTAGCAGTGATGCTAGTACACGTGTATCAGTGGGCATATTCCAACAGACAGCTCTACTTTGCATGCTAAATCAGGAGAGTGAGGCAGTGAGGGAGTATCTGAGACAGAATAGGATAGCTCTGATGGCACAACTAGAGCCGGTTGTGCCTGCCCCAAGAGCTGTAGAGCCTGATGAGGGTCCTAGCAGTCTAGGAGTTGGTGAGCACAAGGGTGCCTCGAGCAAGGGTGAGCAAGACAGGGTGGTGGAAGTGGTGAGGGAGGAGATATACACGAGAGCGAGGGTGATCACACCTGATCTACATTCGACCAATGGAATATTAGTGCTTCTGAGGCCTCCACCAACGAAAAATACGTGAGTAAGTCCTCTTCAGAACGGACAGAAACAGAGTCCGAAGCAACCCACTCGGCGCTAGAGCAACAAGCAGTCCCTGCTGAGTGAACTGGGACTCGGCAGATGTCGGAGGTGCCTGAAAACATACACCAAATCTTATCTGAAATATCTACTTTTAATGGTGATGTGTTCGGAGAGGAAGTTAATAGGAGAGAGAATGAGAAAGAAAAAAAGGAGGGTGAGGGATCTCGAGTCGCCAAAAACCGGGCAACCACATCCACTACCGGTCTGGACACTGTTCAGGCTGGTATTGAAACAGACTCTAGCATCCCACCAGTGCAAGCACAAACCCTCACCAGCCACTCGGCTCTCACTCAAATGAGAGTTTTTTCATTCCATGGGGACATAGCACAACTGCAGTCGGCGGCTCATTCGGAGTTCACCGGCTTTGAAATCAGTGGACAATCTCCCCCGTCCACATCTTTCATTCGCTCACCATCGAGTCTAGCACATGCTCGTCAACCTATAAGTATCGTTGCTAGGACACGATCATCAACCGCGCATCTTAGTGATTTCGCCAGAACATTCGTAGCAGCATCCCCTAGTTGTGTGTCGCGAGGATCAAGTGAAAGTCCCACCAGTGCCTCAACGATGCCAGCGCTGAGTGTGGGCCACCGGGTTACTTCCACACCTGTGAGAACCGGGCCTCTGCATGAGCTAGGGGTTACCACCGAACTGAGAATCTACATGGATTCAAAGTTCTCCCACCTTGAATCAAATTTAAAAGACTATGTTAATACCCGAACCGGTGCCCTACAATCTGAAATCAACTCACTCAAAGCTCAAATTCAAAATCTTCACAATAAACCACCCACCGTCATTGAGAGAGATTATACAATCAATGAACTCAAGGACCTGCTTCATGCCAAACTCAACAGTGTTTCCGAACCCACAACCGAACAATCCAACCTACTGAGCAATGCAATCTTAGCAACCCCAAGCTCCACCTTCTAGGTCAAGTACTTTCCAAGACACTATCCTGCAAGCACTCAATTCCCTAACCATAGTCGTATCAGGGATTGCAGAAAGGCTGGAAGTAGTGGAGACCTCCTGCAAAGCTCAAGAGGAAACCCATAAGCGGAGGCATGATGATCCTAAGGATCCAAGTCATCATGAGGGGGAGAAAAGACAGATGGTTGGTCGGAGGTATTGTTGAAACTCATGGTGGGTACAAACACATCGGAAGCAAACAAGAAAAGTAGCATGCAAGACAAAAATGAAAGCACACACAAACCCACAACCAAGTTCCAATGGTGGAATACACTACAAAGCAAATTGCAACTGAAACAAGAAGAAGAAGGAAGAAAATACCTCCTTACCATGG
The DNA here is from genome assembly GCA_038502395.1 of Dittrichia graveolens. Lineage (NCBI taxonomy): Eukaryota > Viridiplantae > Streptophyta > Magnoliopsida > Asterales > Asteraceae > Dittrichia > Dittrichia graveolens. Next base: position 41,565,108 of record JARJIL010000003.1, read on the forward strand.
CTGGAAATCAAGTTCATCAAGTGGATTCGGATGAGATTGAGGAAACAAGTGGCTTCCTCCTCCATTGCTAGTCCACACCATGAACATTTGATCCCTAAATGCTAATAAGCCATAAATGAACATCCTTGATGACTTCACCATCTGGAATAGACCATGCACATCTCCTCTTGCACCATAGATTAGCTCACATAATACTCAGGATCACCATCTTAGTGTTAGTTGAAGATCTATGCATGTGGCACCAAGAGAGAATTTCATGTAGAGAGAGAGAGTTGTGTTATGGTCACATATGAATTTCTGCTTCAAACCAGCCTCTAAACCCCTCAAAGGTCGGCCAAAGAGTAAAGGTTTGGATTGGACCAACAAAAGGTCCAATAAAAACAAAGTGACACTTCACCTGCCTCTTCACGGCTCTTGAAGGATTCTTGACGGCCCGTGAAGCTTACAGCCTTCACAGCCCATGAAGACAACTTCATGGTCGTGAAGAACCCAGCCTTCATACCCCATGAAGACATCTTCATGGTCGTGAAGCACCCAACCTTCACAGCCCATGAAGCAATTAGCTTCGTGGTCATGAAGCACCTAGCCTTCACAACGCATGAATCACAAAGCTTCATGGTCATGAAGCACCCATTGACAACCAAAACCACCATTTTACTCCTCTCTTTCTAAACGTGCTGTCGGGATCAATCCTTGGCATGTGACCCAATAGGCTCGCGCTTTATTAGCAATGATACCGGCATATGTGTATCAGTGGGCAGATTCCAACAAACTCCCACTTGCACATGACACACCATACCCATATGCATCACAGACAGGGAGCGGCCTCTAGCTCATCCTTGCCCCTAAATCAACACGAGGCATGTCATCCCTAACAAGTACCTAATCACAATCCAAACGGGTTTGATAAGGTCCTAAAGATAAGTGATCAATCATCCTATTGTTCGTGATATCCGGGTGAACACGAGACATGGTACAAATCATTCTCCGATCGTTCACGATTATGTTTCTCGATCAAGATTGGTGGTGACCAAAATATGCAAGTTGCAACTGATCAACTATTATTGCAAGCATGAGCACGGCTGTGCATTTTGGTGTCAGCGCCCAATCATCGAGGGGCCCAAGGATATCTCTCTCTAAAAAGAGAAACAAATTCCTTCGAGTACATTGCCCCATAACATCGGTAATACTTTGCCCAAAAGATTCCTTTATAACAAACAGTTACGGACTGCATTTGAAAGCAATCGGAACAAGGTAGACCAGTATCATGGAAACACATATATCTCCGATCAAAGGACAAAAGATATTATCATCCTGAGTTACTCTTGACATGTACTGTTGGGGAGATATTATCTCCGGTTAATGGTGGAGTTTCTTTGAAGAAACAGAGCTGCCAGAGTTGAGCATGAAGCCCAAATCATTGCTACACCACCAACTCTGGAACCCACAGCTCATGATACTCAAATATCACCCTCTGCTACCATTTCTCAAGCTACAACACAAGTCCCCTCTCTTATAACATTCAAAAAGAGGAAGAGAACTGTTGGTGCTCCTTCCACCACAGTCCCTATCACCCAAACTATAAGCCCTGCACAGGTGCATTCACCCGTTCAGAATATCCAAAGGGAACCCACAGTGCTGTCTCCCAAGCATACTGAGGAGGTGATCACTCCAAGGGAGAGTGATCATGTGGTTCTTGAGGCTGACACTACTGTTCCATCCCAAGGGGTGAGTAGGACAGTGTCAACATAAGTAAGACCTCAACCACGGCAACAAAGGCCGGTCAAACAGCTTTTGGAAATCCCCAGTACCAAGAACAAAGGGGTACTGGTGAGGGAACTTCTAGGAGTGACCCACTAGTTCTATCTGCCAATGATATGTTTGAGGTGGCAACACTAGCTGAAATTGAGGAAAGTATGAAACAAAAGGCATTGACGAATCCCGAACTTGTACCATTTCTTGCTGCCTTCCTTTATCTTAAAAAGAGGAACTCCCTTCAAGACAAGCTTCTTGCCAAACACAATGAACTTATTATCAAGCAAGACAAATAGATCAAAGTCTTGTCGACTACTCTGAAGAAGGCTACAGATGTTCTTCAAGCCATTGATCAAATGCTTAAACAGTTTCATGCTACTCCTCCTCAAACAGTTCCAATCAAAAAGGGGGAGAAGCCAATCATAAAGAAGCAAGTGCAAAATGTGCAAAGTAAACAAACAGTTGTGCAATCCAAACAAACAGCTGCACCAGATACTCTAACAGTTGCAACACCACAAACAACAGTTGCTCTAGAACAACTACAAACAACTGTAAGTGTTTAATCAGATGAAGATAAATTGTCTGCAGTTGATAGAGTTTTGATCAATAGGATGATCATGTCTGGGGATTATCCAACAACAGATGTATTCAAATCATGGTCTAAAGCTAAACAAGATCATTTGATTGTTGTTAGTGCTCAAACACTTAATATCAGCACATTCAAAATGGCTCAGAAGATTGATGATGGATGGCTTGATGGTAAAGTGTCAAAGCTAGAGCCAATTGCACCAAAGCTAGGGTTCAAAGGCATTGCGATTGTAGAAGCAAAGAAGGATGAGAAGATGCCTCCTGTGCAAGCTAAGGGAAAGGAGATTGTGGTTAATATTCCAAAGCTCAAAATGTCAAAAGAACAACAAGAAGAACATGATCATGAGCTAGCACAAAGGCTGAATGCTGAGATTGAGCAACAAGAAGAAAGAGATCTAGAACTAGCTCAAAAGATGGCCGCTGAGTTTACAAAGGAAATTGATGAAGAGGAAAGAAGGTTGACAAGGGAGTTAAGAGAAAAAGGATTGAAAAGAAAAAGATTCAACAGTCTCAAATAATTAAGAAACCATCAGAAAAGGCTAAAGCTGGTATGTTTCAAACCATTTTACAAGACAGACTCAGGATGGAGGTTGAAAAGAAATTGGAAAAGCTTGTGGAAGTTCAACTAGGTCAAAAATCCCACATCACTGAGTGGAGATTTGAAATGTTAAGAATTGAAACAGGAAAGCAAGGGGTGACAATTGTGAGAGAACATGAACCAATTGAAATCTATGCTAGCTTCTTACGATTAATGGAAAGTGTGACAAGAAGAGATGTGCAAGAAATGTATGAATATGGCACAAGTCATTTTGGAGAAGCTGCTGGATTGAAGTCAGAGTGCTAATGAGGCATTTAGCGAGTATATGTGATCCTCTGAAGGTTATGCCTATGCTGGTAGCTAAGGAAGCTTTCCCAATTCAGTACTGTAAAGGTGTATGCTAAGTCAAAGACTTATCACATAGTAATGGGAAATGCGATTACTCAATGGTTTGATATGGAATTTATAGAGCACAACAAAACAAATCTCTTATATTTATTGAAAGCAAAGTTCTTTGGCCCTGCTAAAGTTAAGGAAGATCTTATTCAGAGGCTAAAAGAAAGGTTAGAATCGTTACAGTCAAATAAAGTATAATCTTCTTTCTTTATGTTTTGATTGTCACAGTTTGACTTTGCATATTTTTCTATAGTTGAACCCTATAAAACAACTTAAGTATATTGTTCAATACCTTAAGTTAGGGGGAGATTGTTGGGAAATTTTCTAAGTGATTTAAACTATTGGACATGCAAAGGTAAAACTGTTAATGTGTTTGAGAAAACAGTTGAAAGCTGTTAGTTTGATTTGTGAAAATAGTTGTAACTAACAGTTGTGATGAATGTTGCAACTGTTAGTACAAAGAGCTTGGAACTGTTAGAATGATTATGACAACTGTTGAAAGGTATGAAAGAGAAGACAATTAGAAGAATCACATTCAACAAACAGTTTCTGTTGAGTTATTTTTGGAAACTGCTATCTTTGTGGATTTGAAGGATATCTTATCAAGTTGGAAGATTATCATGATTATCTCACAAGATAGAAGATTAACCAACTGTCAACTATTCAAGGAAGATCAAGAGTTTATAAATACTTCATTAGAAAATTATGTTAAGTATCGATAGTTTGGTAATTCAACTCTGTCATAGTTTGCACTTACTCGTATTGTTTATTGTTTGCTGAAAGTGTATTAGCCTCCAAGTTTTTTTTGAAACCTAAGAACAAAGTGTGTTCTTCGTCTAACAAAAGAGTTAGATTGGAGGTGTAGGTGAATATTGTAATCATCTTTGGTTATTAATAAACATCTTGTGTTTTGCAGTTATTCATTGAGTTGATTGAATTGTTCTTGTGTTTAAAACCTTTATTGATTAATTAAGTGTGATTCCGCAACTTCTTAGTTGATTGTGATCAAGCTCAAAGATTGTCTTTTATATAAACTCCGATTTAAATTCAAAAGATAATTCTTGTTGATTTAAATTCAACATCCTACAAGTACCCCTAACCTGATTCACAAGATATCCAATGATTCTGTCAAGTTCCAACATGAGACATGTGCTTGTAATAATATGGGCCCGTATATTACTCCAAACACACTATTCATATTTGATCTTAACTTTACCATGGGAAGTACCGATTCACAGGCTTAGGCCATGTATTACATCATAAATCACAATATAAAGCATTACGTATAAGGCATCACTTAATAGGCATGAGTTCTTACATTAGTCTAGTGTAGTGTAAATATTGTGCTATGCATAACCCTAGCCATATAGGTAGTTGAATGATTGAATCTACCCTACCACAACATCAAACGAGAACATGCAACAATGCCAACTCAAGTTTTCTAAACCTATATGTCCAGTTTCATGCATGGCATAATGTACTCACAGTACACTAAGAATCAATATCCACAATATCACCAATGTCCGAGTAACAATCACAGTTCATTAATCACATCATAAATAAATGTTCACCAGGAACTTCGGCTCCAGCTGACAGCGCGTTTGAGAAATAATAATTATTTGTAAAAATGTTTAGTTGAAATTCATTTTGAAAAGTTTGTATTGAACCAAGGTTTAAGTCCAAACACACCACTTGCGCGCTAGAATCCCTTAAACCGAGGCTCTGATACAAAGTTGTAACGCCCTAATTTTTTAAAAAAAAATAATAAATTTCACCATAATTATCCATTCAAATAAATAAATATTCGTAATGTTATTACATTCACCCCAAATATTAAATGTTAAGTCTCAGTAGCGGAAGCTATAAATAAATGTTTCAATGGAATAAAAAATCAAATAGTATTTGCGCTGCTGTCACGCTGGTGCTTTGCCCTTGTCTTTCCCTGATGGTCCTAAAAAGAATTAAACAACAACGGGTAAGCTATAAGCTTAGTGAGCAACACATCACCCATACCTCATGATTATCACACAGCATCACATATCTGCATGTAAGGCCCACTCGGCCATGATGTCTAAAGACATCCATCAAGTTGGTCCACTCGACCTTAATGCCATAGGCATTAGATAACCCCCTCGGTTATCGAATATACAAGTAAACACGTATCACCTCAAATAACACATACAAGTATAAACGAACATCACATAGATATAAAAACATCATGTATATACAAATACATCATAAGATAAGAGTTTGTGAAACTCACCTGTTTCGTAGTTTAAGAGTTAACTAACGAATACTTGAAATTCAGATAACACTGACAATCACCTACAATGGAATCGTAGCTTATAAGTTCTCGTAATCCCATACTACCCATATTATGAGCTATTCAATATAAAGTCCAATTTGTGATTGGGCTTCCCCGGCCCAATCTGTGATGTGGGCCTTAAAGCCCATTTTGTGATTCCAAGACTTAAGCTTAATTAATGATTCAAACATCACTTAACTAATTTACAATTTCATTGATAGTTCAACTTAAGATCTTAAGTTCCTACCCCATAACTTTAAGATATAATATATATATATATATATAAACTACCTCTCTCTCTATATATAAATATATACCCTATATATATATATATATATATATATATATATTTCAATGTTTACAAGCATGGCTACTGCCGCTTTTCAATCTCCACGCCAAATATGAATTCAATGTACACAGCCAACTTCTAATTTGTATTCTGAAATTCGAATGTACACAAGCCCCTATTCCGATTCACAGTTAACAATTGCCAATTTAATCGGTTCAAGAACACATTTAATTGCTATAACCCGACCTCTATTTCCACATTTAATTCGACCAAAACTTGAATGAATTCCTTGATTTTTCGGTTCAACCCATCCTTAGACTCAACCAATAAAACCCCATTGATCAATTAGACTTATATAATATTTTCGAGGGTCAAGAACCCAGTTCTTTTTTTGATTTTTAGGTGGCGATTCAACACCCATTAGAGCATATTGACACTTCTCAAACCCAACCAAACAATTCCCCAACGCATGAAGGTGATCGAGACTACTAACCTGAGCGTATCTCTCGTGATTTCTCCCCAAAAGCTTGCTGCTTGTTGTCAGCTACTACTGTCCCTCTCGGCAGTCTCAATCGTACGCACAGAACTAGGGACAGTAGGTGATGGTGGCTGGTAATTAGTCTAGGGTTGCATTACTTAATGGGCTTAATTGCCTTAATTAGATATAGATGGTCCAACACCCCTTTCTCTCCTAATCAAATAGCCCAATCATATTTTATAACACTAAGCCCAACATAGCACTAAATTTTATTTGTCAATTCTTAGGCTCAAACAGTAAAATAACCACTAATATTTACCACTTCAAATATTTACCTAGACAATAAAATAAATAATAACAACCATGATGTTAAATAAATAATATCATTAAAATTTTGAAAGTGGGTATTACAAAAATGGCCTCATCAGCAAACAACATGATTATCTCAAACACTGGGTCTTTAACAAGATGTCCCATGTTTGATGCAGAAAATTTCTCCATGTGGAAAAGTATAGCACATCTTTTCTTATCCACCCTTGATATCCAAATGCTTGAAATAGTCACTGATGGTCCTTATGTTCCAACATCAATGTTATCCATTCCATCAGAATTTGAAGGTCAAACCTCTACAACAGAAAGAATCATAACCAAACCCATGCATCTGTGGACAGATGAAGATAAGAGGTTGGTTAGCCTAGATGTTAAGGCTAGATCAGCTCTTGTCTCTGCACTACCCAATGAGATCTATGATTAAGTGCTTAACTGTACTTTTGCTAAAGAGATGTTAGATACACTCACAGTTGCATATAAAGGGAGTGAAGAGGTAAAGGAGAACAAGAAGCTCCTCCTGAACAGAGAGTATGAATTCTTCTTTTCTCGAAAGGTGAGAGTCTTACACAGACATACACCAGGTTCAACTGCCTAGTTAATGCCTTGAAGAGGGCAGACATAACCAAGAGCAACTTTGTTTTGGTGAACAAGTTTCTAGACTCCCTCCATGAAACATGGGATCACTTTGTCACTATTCTAAGACATAGTGAGAAAGATAAAGGGAATGTCTCTGGTTGCTCTCTATGGTAACTTACTAAACCATGAGCAATCAGTCAAATAAAAGAAGTTGTCATCCAAGGAGATGAAGGAGGTTGTGAAAGCTGCACCAACTACCCTTGTATCAAGAGATACAAAGATGAGAAGCTTTGCAGCTATTGATTCTGGTTCTGATGAAGAAGTAGATGAAGTGGAGAGTGCTGGAGAAAGTGATGAGGAGAATGGTTGTGAGGAGATTAACTTGGAGGAGTTAGTTGAAGGTGTAGCAATGCTAGTTAAGAAGTTCAGGCCTTTCAAGAAGGGAAAGGGTGTCAAGAGGTTCCGCAAGAGGCCATCAAAGTTTGTGAAGTGCAAATCTACATTTGATGCCTCCATAGCAGAGTGTTATAAATGTGGCAAGATTGGCCACATAGCTAGTGACTGTAAGTCCAAATATAACACTGGTTCTTCATCTGTGCCAAAGCAGGAGGCCAAGATTGATTATGAAGCCAAGTATAAGAAACTCTGTGCTGCTGTCCTTGACAAGAAGAAGAAGAAAGCACAGGGCCAAGTTCTTGTTGCTAAAGAAGAATATTGGGCAGAAGAAGATCTTTCTTCAAATGAAGATGAGGTGATCTCTACTCAGTTCTGCATGATGACCAACAACTATGATGGTAGTTCTTTTGATGAAGACATGAAAAAGGCTGCAAAAGCTTGTTCAACTACCAACTAGGATCCATCTTCTATGTATCAGGTTGGAAAATTTATTAACTCTGATGATAATGAGAAGAATCCTATGTTTGATTACTTGTGTATTGATTTCCAGTCTACTATTCAAAGAGAGAAGAAGCTAAAACTAGAAGTAGAATCACTAAAGGAAAAATTAATTCTTAAGGATGAGGAACTTAAGCAGATAATTATCTTAAATGATGAACTAGCTAATCAAAAGATACTTAATGAGATCTTAGTAAAAGAAATTAGTGAAGCAACCAAAAAGTTCAATGACCTCCAAAAAGTAGTAAAGTCTTGGTGTGTATCTACAGAAAAGACCACTCAGTGTGTCATGGAGCAGATACTCAAACAAGTTCAAGCTATTATGGTGGAAATTACTCTAAGGCTGCTAATATGTTGATTCTAATAAGAACCTTAATATCTTAGACAAAGTTGACATTTTGCCACAGACTTTTCACAAAACCGTTAAAGGCAAAAGTGTATTCACAAATAAGTTTGTTAGAAGCAAAAGTTCCCACTCAAAAGAATTAATTATTCCTTCTGTTGAATCATCCTCTATTAAGATTTCAGAATGTAAAAATACTAAGAATACAAAGTCAAGGGATGTGAGTAAAGGAAAGGAATCATTGGTTGAGACCTCAGAGACATTATGTTGTCAAACCTTGAAAACAGATGACTTAAATCCTAGTATTTCACAAACTGAAGAATCATTAGCTAATACTACTCCATCAACGGGTAGGTTAGTAGATGATAGATACTCAGCTGATAACCTGTCAGCTGATCATAGCTCATCTTCTAAACAATCAGTTGATCTAGAAGTAATCAACTCTCTTTCAATAGAAGAAACTATGAGTAAAAAGAATGATGTTCACATTGTTCCCATTTCTGCCACTCCAAAGATTGGTCAAAATAACTTTCTAAAAACAAAGTTCAATCCAAGGTGCCTGTAAATAAAGACCTAAGAAATTTACAGGATAAGCTTCATAAGCTGAATGGTCAAGTTAGTCAAATAATGACTGATAATTGTCAAATGGCAGATAAGAAAACTCATAGGAATTCAAACAATGTTGTGCAATGCTCCAAGACCACAAAATCCCAAAAATGTTATAAATGTGGAAGCAAAGAGCATAAGGCATTTGAATGTTCTTTAGAAGGGAATTCAAGACAGCGGATTTGTAATGATAACATAGTCATTCCTCTCATACATAAGAAACCTGAGATGAAGTGGAAAGCTAGGTGCATTCCACACGGATCCACTAAGTAGTGGATTCCTACTTGTGTCACTAACTCTTCTTTCATTCATTCTATGTATCAAGGTACTGGTTCATGGTTTCTTGACAGTGGATGTTCAAGAACCATGACAGGTAACAAGGCTTTGCTCAGTAACTACAAGAAGGAGAAAGGTCCAAGGGTGACTTTTGGTGACAACAACCATGGGCAAACAAAAGGCTATGGTGAACTTCATAATGGGAACCTTAAACTATCCAAAGTTTCATATGTCAAAGGGCTAAAATACAATCTCATAAGCATAATAATTGTGTGATAGAGATAATAAAGTCCTCTTCACAAAGACAGGAGGCTCCATAATAAATAAAAAAGGTAATACAGTATTAAGTGCCAAGAGAACCAAGGATGTGTATACACTTGACATGTCCTTTGGTGACCCTTCAAAGGAAACATGTTTGTACTCCAAAAATAATGAGGATACAAACTGGCTATGGCACAAGAGGCTTTCCCACCTTAATTTCAAAAATATCAACAAGTTAAGCAAGGGTGAACTAGTGTCAGGACTACCTTCACTGACTTATCTTAAGCCTAAGCCTTGCACTGCTTGTGAGAAGGGAAAGCAGCATAAGACATCATTTCCATCCAAGCAGGCCTTCTCAATTACAGAACCTTTCTATATGTTGCACATGGAACTCTTTGGTCAGGTTGCAACTACTAGTACAGGTAGAAGTAAGTATGCTCTTGTATGGGTTGATGAATTCTCAAGATACATTTGGGTTTTCTTTTTTAAAGCAAAGAGTGAGGCTACTGAAGAGATTATTTGTTTTATCAAGAAGATGGAACTGCTGAATGACAATCTGGTGAGGATTCTTAGAAGTGATCATGGAACTCAATTCAGAAATCAAACTCTGGAATCTTTCTGTGATGAGAAAGGGATATCTCAAAACTTCTCTGCTCCAAGAACCCCACAACAAAATGGTGTAGCTGAAAGGAGAATAGAACATTAATTGAAGCTGCCATAACCATGTTGTGTGAAAGTGGGCTATCCTTTAATTTCTGGGCTGAGGCTGTAAGTTGTGCATGTTTCACACAGAACAGGTCCCTTATTATCAAGAGGCACAACAAAACTCCATATGAAGTGCTCAAGTGAAGGATGCCAAGCATCAGCTTTCTGCAAAAGCTGATGAAGAAGTTTGCTCCAAAAGGATCAATCGAAGAAGTTTGCTCCAAAAGCTGATGAAGGAGTGTTTGTAGGTTACTCAGTGATTTCTAAAGCATACAGAGTATACAACCTCAGAACCAAAGCCGTAGAAGAATCCATCAATGTAAGTTTTAATGAAAATGACTTTGTTGCTTCCTGTTCTTCGAATCATGTTTCAGGTGAAGAATTTAACGATCTCATGCAAACTGGAGAAGACACTCCAGAGCAAATTGATCCCTCTCCACCAGCTGCTCATGATGTAGATGAACCTGTTCCTCTCCAAATCTTTAACCATGTACAAACATCCTCATCAAATCCTATACCTCTACTGAATAATGTGGAAAAATGACTCAACATCATTGGATTCTAATTCCATATCACACATTCCCTTCTCAGTAGAGATACCCACAGATTGCAACAATGAAGTTATATCAGCCACTCAAAATGAACTCATTTCTACTGCTGATAGCCAACATATAACTTCTTCTCCCCAAATCCAAATGAATCCCAATTCCCAAGAAATCCAAAAAGCCTTCAAAGACCTCAAGCACCATCCTCATAATTTGGTGATAGGCAATATAAATGATCCCGTTAGAACAAGATCAAAAGCTTGTAACATCTGTTTATATTCTGGATTTGTCTCAATGATTGAACCAAAGAAGGATGATGAAGCTCTCAATGATCCCTACTGGGTGTCTGCCATGCAAGAGGACTTTGGTACCCAAACCAAAGGATAAATCCATCATTGGAACAAAGTGGGTGTTCAGAAATAAGCTAGATGAAAATGGGCAAATCATCAGAAACAAAGCAAGGCTAGTGGCACAGAGATATTGTCAAGAAGAAGGTATTGATTTTGATGAAACCTTTGCCGCTGTTGCAAGATTGGAAGCTATTAGACTGTTCCTCGCCTATGCTTCCTTCAAGAACTTCAAAGTGTTCCAAATGGATGTGAAGAGTGTATTTCTGAATGGAGATCTGAAAGAAGAGGTGCATGTGAAACAACCTCCTGGTTTTTAAGAGTCAAGCTTACCTGATCATGTTTACTTTCTAAACAAAGCTCTATATGGTCTTAAGCAAGCTCTAAGAGCCTGGTATGATACCATCTCTTCTTTTCTCATTAACAAAGGTTTTACAAGAGTATGCATTGATAGCACTTTTTTTATAAGGAAGTACAAAGGTGATGTGATACTTGTGCATATATATGTAGATGATATAATATTTGGATCTACTAATTTGGAACTATGCAAAAAGTTTTCTAAACTCATGTCTCATAACTATCAAATAAGCATGATGGGTGAATTAAACTATTTTCTTGGTTTGCAAATCAAACAAGAGGTTGATGGTATTTTCATTCATCAAATTAAGTATGTCAATGATTTACTCAAAAAGTTTGATTTTGAAAATTATTCTTCAATGAAAACACCTGTGTCTACTTTTATCAAGTTTAGAAAGGACACTGATGGAAATCAGTGAACATTACTACTTATAGAGGAATGATTGGGTCACTTTTACACCTCACTGCAAGTAGACAAGATATAATGTTTTCAACATGTCTCTGTGCAAGATATTAAGCAGATCCCAAGGAATCACATCTTGTTGCTGTTAAGAGAATATTCAGATATCTCAAAGGAACTCCTAATCTTGGTCTTTGGTATCCCAAAGACTCAGATTTTGAGTTAGTTGGATATTCTGATTCTGATTTTGCAGGGTGTACATTAGACAGAAAAAGTACTTCAGGTGGTTGTCAACTTATAGGAGGAAGATTGATTAGTTGGTCTAGTAAGAAACAGAATTTAGTGTCAACATCCACTGCAGAGGCAGAATATATTGCTGCAGGAAGCTGTTGTGCTCAAATCTTGTGGTTACAAAATCAACTACTTGACTATGATGTGAAGTTTGAAGACACCCCAATTCTGTGTGACAATACAAGTGCTATCTCCATCTCAAATAATCCAGTCATGCATTCAAACACAAAGCATATTGAAATCAGACATCATTTTCTCAGAAATAATGTGCAAAAGAAGAAGGTAACTCTGCACTACATCAACACTGATTTGCAACTTGCAGATTTGTTCACAGAGCCATTATATGAAGCAAGGTTCAATTTCCTAATATCCAAACTAGGTATGCTTAATTTTTAGATTAGAATAGTGGTAATTTAGTTTGTGTTAATTTATAAGTGTCGAAAATCATGGGTTACTAATCTAAGCATCTCTAAGTCTTACTTCATCTGTGTAAACTGAGTAACTGTGCTTAGCTGATACCTATCAGCTGATCAAACTTACTCAACTGATCACCTTAAGATAACAAGGAAATGCTCAGCTAAGTACTTCCCTCAGCTGATACTCCAAATTTTCACTATCAGCTGATAGTTTCTCATCAGCTGATGCCCCTCAGCTGATACATTTTAATGATCAGCTCATGGTTCAACACTTAGTAAATTTTCATCTTTTACATTCATTTAATGCTTTTTAACCCTAATTATTTACTCCGTCTGTCAGATTTCATTTAATAGCTAATTAATTTGTTTTCCGTTAGAATTTTTGTCATTATCTAATGATCTCTGTTAACTAACCTTCATAAATATCCCATTTCCTCTCTCATTCACCTTTACCTGTTCAAACATTCAAAATTCCCTCTCTCTCTAAAAAGAACTACCCTAACGTTTCTCTCTCGATACTCACTGTTCATCATCCCTACCAAAAGGCCACCTATATTCCAGACCCTTTTGTCAACCCTGGAGAGAATGTTGCACCCAACATAACTCCAAACAACATTCCGCACTGCACTGCCATCCCTGCCTCGCGAGAAAACCAAGGTTATGAGCCAATGGTACAGTTTCTTCAGGCTCATCCTTTGTTCAATAGTCTCAATGCTAATCCTCACTATATCTACCCCACAATTATTGGTGAGCTATGGTACTCCGCAACCTACAACCTAAACGATAATACCATCCATTGCACCCTAGCCCAAGGAAACTACCATCTCCAAATCACCACACAAACTATTCGCGAAGCCACTGGTATTCCTCACTTCCCACCTTACACCGCTTTTCCCTTCAGAGGTGAAGTTCAAACCATTCTGCAAACCATAGGCTATAATGAACATGTAGTGCATGGTCAAGTGAAAGTCTCCGCTCTGTCTCATCCTTGGAAGTATTTGACCAACGTGGTCATACGTTGTTTTGGTCCCAAATGTGGAAGCCACCACCTCCAAATCAAACAGAGCTTCTGGTGCTCTATGCCCTAGTCTTTGGGGTAAACATAGACTTTGCTCAAGTTATATTTTCTGATCTTGTTGATAAGATCACCCAGAGCACAAACAAGAAATCATCAAGGTCTCAGGTGCCATACATTCGATTCTTAAGCCTGATAGCTATGAGGGAGATTGGTAAAAATGATTATGTGGGCTTAACTGAACATCAAGAGCATATTCCTATCCCTGCCATGGGTGAAAAGATATTTCACTTTATTAAGGCAAACAGAGGTCCTCCAATCACTGCTCAAATGCAAGAGCTGATTGATGATGCAAATGATAATGCTAATGCTGGTGATAATGATGAAAGTGGAGATAATAATGATGGTGATAATGCTGAGGAAAGTCACACTGTCAATAACAATGATGATGATGATGCTGGTGATGGTGATGCTGGTGAATTCACTCCCTTAAGTCCAATGGTACTGAGTCCCCTTGGTGGTGATGGTGATGCCCAAGAACAAGAAATTTCTGAGCAGCTCCTTGAGCTCATTGACAGGAGTAGGCACATCATGTCCCAAGGTAAGGACAGTTCTGATTCCACCTCGGAGGATATTAAACTGGTAGTCCCAACCTTTGATAGCCCATCCTCCTCTCCAGTCCATACACAAATCCAACAGCCAAGCTCTAGTGAACCTCCTGTGGTCACTAGTTCTACTCCCATCCGTAGCCGCATATATACACGGTCAACAGAAGTGACTCATTATGAGCACTTTGAGGTAGTGCAATCCACACCTCTGACCTCAACTCCAATTACCCTTCCTCATGTTGAAGGGGAGCAATTGGATGTTGCCACCTTTAAGACAGTGGATGTATCCTCACAACAGGATACATCTGTAAAAATGGGATCTAAACCGCAATCTGAGACAACCTCCCAAAAGGTTGATCTCATTGAAAGACAGACCTCAACCCAAGGTCATACTATGTCTACCCCATTATTGAGTCAGCCCATACCATTCACATTCTTCCAACAGAATGTGGATCCAATAAGGGATTCCCTACTATTGAGTGAATCCCACATTCAATCCACTTATCTTGCACCTCTTATCAATTCAATTCTTACACAAGCACAGCCTGCCAATGCTAGTGGTACAAACCAACCACTTGTACAAGGCTCAACATCTTTCCCAATGAGTTTGAGCTTATACACCAAGGCTCAAATGAGGGAACACAAACCTTACCCAATTTCTTTGAACCTATCTCCACCCCTTGCTATTCTCAACCATCTACCTCTACCCAAACATCAAACCTTAACCTTGCCCAAACAATCAACCAAAACCTTGATAACCTAACCCAAACCTTCCAAGCCTTCCAAACACAAACCTCCACTCAATTGGCTAGACTCACCAAAGACATTGAGTACTTCAAAACCCCAACCCAACCCTCCCCTGCACCTACTACCTCTCCCTTTGATCTTACCCCCTATTAACCAAAATAGACCATCTCTCTACCCTTATCCCATCTCAACCACAAATTCCCATCCTTCCTCATTCTACCATCTCTTCCCTTAACAAAACCATCTCCAACCTCCTATCCCAACTCCAAACACTACGCCCAATAAACCCAAACATTTCTTTCCCTATCCCAGAACAACTCCTACCCATGCCTTCCTACCTTAAAGGCATCCACGATGACATTGAAGCCTTAACTGAACAATCCAGAATGAGTCATCTCTCATTGTGGAAAGCCTTAAAGGATCTTAAGGATGACCTCTCCCTCCAACTATATAAGCTTGCCTCTACCAAAACCTATACCCCTTCCTCAACTCATACACCTACCCCTGCCCCTACCCCAACCCCTAAACCAACAGGTGACTCCCCTCCTCCTTTTGATGATGCCAAAAAGGGGGAGTAATTCTAAAGTTCTTCCAGGGAGGATGATCTTGATTCTGAGGAGATTGATGCTGCCTACAATGAAACTGCCACCAAAATTTTCCAGCATGAAGCACCCAAAGCAACAACTCCTCCTCCTCTCAAAAGAAAAGCACCTTCTGAGGGGGAGCAAAGGTTTCCAAAAAGATTGAAAAGAATGGCTAACAGGCCAAAACCAAGAAGGAAAGTTGCTGAGGGTTGCTCTTAACCAATTGCCATTGAGTCTGATTCTGATGATGAGGATGATACTCCACTTTCTGACATCCTTAGAAGAAGAATACAAAGCCCAAAACCATCTGCTCCATCAGTCCAAAAGGCTTCAACCTCTGCTACTAAAGACAAAGGCAAAAAGAAAATGACATCTGAGAAAGTTGAAGCAGATGAACAAATGCAAAGGGAGCTTGCACTCAAAGAGCAAGAAGAAAGGGAGAATGCCCAAATGGCTCAAGCATTGGGTGTTCCAGTTGAAGAGATCTACCAAGCCAAGGAGATAGCTTATCAACAAGAACAAGTTTAAAATCAGGCTGCTACTCAACACAAACTGGCAAGGGAGAAATCTCAATTTGAACTACTCAAAGCTAGATCTCATGCGGATGCAATTAAAACCCTCTTTAACCTTGACTTATCTGCTCCCTACAATCTTAGTCAACAAAGGCTACAAAGCTTCATAGAAAAAATCAACATTTTAAGAAATAGAACATAACCAACTCCAATCATAAGAGCCACTGTCCACATAGGTGATGGTGAACCCTACCTCAAAGCAATAAGGCAGAACAACTTCAACAGCTATGAAGTCGTATCATATGAAAGGTGTCACATCTATGGGTTCACATAGTTAGTTGAGATCTTGTACCATATCTTCAAATCTAAATCCAAACTCAAAGTTCAATTCATACAAAAGATTCAAAATTGAATAGCTCTAGCTGTGTCACAAAGGGCCTTCATTGCAGATGATTATTATAGGCATGTGCACACAGTTGATAATCTTCACAAGAGAGGTTCCAAACCCTTTAAACCATTTGAGCTAAGAGAGGTACTGCCCTTGCATGATTACTTATATGATTTTGAGGGTCTCAACACATATCTACCATTGAACATCACCCCTGAGCTTTACAAGTTTATAGTTATGCCTGTTGAAGGTATATTCTTTCTGGACAAAGTTGGTACTTGGAGGTTCTTTAGACAGTCTGAAATCCCTAAAGCTGGCAAGAAGAGTCTCTTTAGGCTAAGAACATCTACAAGAGGCAGAACTGGAAATGAGCACTTTGAAGCCCTTGTACAAGCCCAATGTGAAGTCTTAGCTGAAGCAGATCCCCATGCCAAAGATTTTAAAGTTAAAGAATAACAATGGTGGAATGACTGAAGACTGATGCAACTCTGAATATTTGTTGATATTAGTTGATTGTATATTATGTTTAGATTAGCTTAGTTAGTAGTTAATCTCTGTACATACTTCTGTACATTTCTTTATTCTATTATTTCAAGTGATGTTTATGTAATTCAGAAAATCAAAAACATATAAAAATGGAAAATTGAAAAGATACCACAAAAACAGCACAAAATGGTACAACAATTAAAAAAATTCCACAAAAACAGAACAAAATGGAACACTAGAAAAGAAACCAAAAACATATAGCTAGGTAGCCAAATGTACTTAAAAGTTTAAATTTTTTGTATTCAAAGTCAAACTGATTCTTCAAAAAGAAAAAAGGTTTTGTCATCATCAAA
The DNA here is from genome assembly GCA_038502395.1 of Dittrichia graveolens. Taxonomy (NCBI): domain Eukaryota; kingdom Viridiplantae; phylum Streptophyta; class Magnoliopsida; order Asterales; family Asteraceae; genus Dittrichia; species Dittrichia graveolens. Next base: position 41,582,497 of record JARJIL010000003.1, read on the forward strand.
TAGGGGGAGATTGTTGGGGAGATAATCACTTCACCCTAATACTCAGATTATTCTAAAACATAGAATTTGATGATAAACAAACCCTACATTCAGTATGACTTAGAAAGAATTCAAACATGTGTTATAGTTATGCCTGTTGAAGGTATATTCTTTCTAGACAAAGTTGGTACTTGGAGGTTCTTTAGACAGTCTGAAATCCCTAAAGCTGGCAAGAAGAATCTCTTTATGCTAAGAACATCTACAAGAGGCAGAACTGGAAATGAGCACTTTGAAGCCCTTGTACAAGCCCAATGAGAAATCTTAGCTGAAACAGATCCCCATGCCAAAGATTTTGAAGTTAAAGAATAACAATGGTGGAATGATTGAAGACTGATCTAACTCTGAATATTTGTTGATATTAGTTGATTGTATATTATGTTTAGATTAGCTTAGTTAGTAGTTAATCTCTGTACATACTTCTGTACATTTCTTTATTCTATTATTTCAAGTGATGTTTATGTAATTCAGAAAATCAAAAACATATAAAAATGGAAAATTGAAAAGATACCACAAAAACAGCACAAAATGGTACAACACATAAAAAGATTCCACAAAAACAGAACAAAATGGAACACTAGAAAAGAAACCAAAAACAGAACAAGGTTCAAAATAAAAAGAGCTACCAAAAACATATAGCTAGGTAGCCAAATGTACTTAAAAGTTTCAAATTTTTTGTATTCGAAGTCAAACTGATTCTTCAAAAAGAAAAAAGGTTTTGTCATCATCAAATAGGGGGAGATTGTTGGGGAGATAATCACTTCACCCTAATAAACTCAGATTATTATAAAACATAGAATTTGATGATAAACAAACCCTACATTCAGTATGACTTAGAAAGAATTCAAACATGTGTTATAGTTATGCCTGTTGAAGGTATATTCTTTCTGGACAAAGTTGGTACTTGGAGGTTCTTTAGACAGTCTGAAATCCCTAAAGCTGGCAAGAAGAGTCTCTTTAGGCTAAGAACATCTACAAGAGGCAGAACTGGAAATGAGCACTTTGAAGCCCTTGGACAAGCCCAATGTGAAGTCTTAGCTGAAGCAGATCCCCATGCCAAAGAATTTGAAGTTAAAGAATAAAAATGGTGGAATGATTGAAGACTGATCTAACTCTGAATATTTGTTGATATTAGTTGATTGTATATTATGTTTAGATTAGCTTAGTTAGTAGTTAATCTCTGTACATACTTCTGTACATTTCTTTATTCTATTATTTCAAGTGATGTTTATGTAATTCAGAAAATCAAAAACATATAAAAATGGAAAATTGAAAAGATACCACAAAAACAGCACAAAATGGTACAACACATAAAAAGATTCCACAAAAACAGAACAAAATGGAACACTAGAAAAGAAACCAAAAACAGAACAAGGTTCAAAATAAAAAGAGCTACCAAAAACATATAGCTAGGTAGCCAAATGTACTTAAAAGTTTCAAATTTTTTGTATTCGAAGTCAAACTGATTCTTCAAAAAGAAAAAAGGTTTTGTCATCATCAAATAGGGGGAGATTGTTGGGGAGATAATCACTTCACCCTAATATACTCAGATTATTCTAAAACATAGAATTTGATGATAAACAAACCATACATTCAGTATGACTTAGAAAGAATTCAAACATGTGTTATAGTTATGCCTGTTGAAGGTATATTCTTTCTGGACAAAGTTGGTACTTGGAGGTTCTTTAGACAGTCTGAAATCCCTAAAGCTGGCAAGAAGAGTCTCTTTAGGCTAAGAACATCTACAAGAGGCAGAACTGGAAATGAGCACTTTGAAGCCCTTGTACAAGCCCAATGTGAAGTCTTAGCTGAAGCAGATCCCCATGCCAAAGATTTTGAAGTTAAAGAATAACAATGGTGGAATGATTGAAGACTGATCTAACTCTGAATATTTGTTGATATTAGTTGATTGTATATTTTGTTTAGATTAGCTTAGTTAGTAGTTAATCTCTGTACATACTTCTGTACATTTCTTTATTCTATTATTTCAAGTGATGTTTATGTAATTCAGAAAATCAAAAACATATAAAAATGGAAAATTGAAAAGATACCACAAAAACAGCACAAAATGGTACAACAATTAAAAAGATTCCACAAAAACAGAACAAAATGGAACACTAGAAAAGAAACCAAAAACAGAACAAGGTTCAAAATAAAAAGAGCTACCAAAAACATATAGCTAGGTAGCCAAATGTACTTAAAAGTTTCAAATTTTTTGTATTCGAAGTCAAACTGATTCTTCAAAAAGAAAAAGGTTTTGTCATCATCAAATAGAGGGAGATTGTTGGGGAGATAATCACTTCACCCTAATAAACTCAGATTATTCTAAAACATAGAATTTGATGATAAACAAACACTACATTAAGTATGACTTAGAAAGAATTCAAACATGTGTTATAGTTATGCCTGTTGAAGGTATATTCTTTCTGGACAAAGTTGGTACTTGGAGGTTCTTTAGACAGTCTGAAATCCCTAAAGCTGGCAAGAAGAGTCTCTTTAGGCTAAGAACATCTACAAGAGGCAGAACTGGAAATGAGCACTTTGAAGCCCTTGTACAAGTCCAATGTGAAGTCTTAGCTGAAGCAGATCCCCATGCCAAAGATTTTGAAGTTAAAGAATAACAATGGTGGAATGATTGAAGACTGATCTAACTCTGAATATTTGTTGATATTAGTTGGTTGTATATTATGTTTAGATTAGCTTAGTTAGTAGTTAATCTCTGTACATACTTCTGTACATTTCTTTATTCTATTATTTCAAGTGATGTTTATGTAATTCAGAAAATCAAAAACATATAAAAATGGAAAATCGAAAAGACACCACAAAAACAGCAAAAAATGGTACAACACATAAAAAGATTTCACAAAAACAGAACAAAATGGAACACTAGAAAAGAAACCAAAAACAGAACAAGGTTCAAAATAAAAAGAGCTACCAAAAACATATAGCTAGGTAGCCAAATGTAATTAAAAGTTTCAAATTTTTTGTATTCGAAGTCAAACTGATTCTTCAAAAAGAAAAAACGTTTTGTCATCGTCAAATAGGGGGAGATTGTTGGGGAGATAATCACTTCACCCTAATAAACTCAGATTATTCTAAACATAGAATTTGATGATAAACAAACCCTACATTCAGTATGACTTAGAAAGAATTCAAACATGTGTTATAGTTATGCCTGTTGAAGGTATATTCTTTCTGGACAAAGTTGGTACTTGGAGGTTCTTTAGATAGTCTGAAATCCCTAAAGCTGGCAAGAAGAGTCTCTTTAGGCTAAGAACATCTACAAGAGGCAGAACTGGAAATGAGCACTTTGAAGCCCTTGGACAAGCCCAATGTGAAGTCTTAGCTGAAGCAGATCCCCATGCGAAAGAATTTGAAGTTAAAGAATAACAATGGTGGAATGATTGAAGACTGATCTAACTCTGAATATTTGTTGATGTTGATTGTATATTATGTTTAGATTAGCTTAGTTAGTAGTTAATCTCTGTACATACTTCTGTACATTTCTTTATTCTATTATTTCAAGTGATGTTTATGTAATTCAGAAAATCAAAAACATATAAAAATGGAAAATCGAAAAGATACCACAAAAACAGCAAAAAATGGTACAACACATAAAAAGATTCCACAAAAACAGAACAAAATGGAACACTAGAAAAGAAACCAAAAACAGAACAAGGTTCAAAATAAAAAGAGCTACCAAAAACATATAGCTAGGTAGCCAAATGTACTTAAAAGTTTCAAATTTTTTGTATTCGAAGTCAAACTGGTTCTTCAAAAAGAAAAAGGTTTTGTCATCATCAAATAGGGGGAGACTGTTGGGGAGATAATCACTTCACCCTAATAAACTCAGATTATTCTAAAACATAGAATTTGATGATAAACAAACCCTACATTCAGTATGACTTAGAAAGAATTCAAACATGTGTTATAGTTATGCCTGTTGAAGGTATATTCTTTCTGGACAAAGTTGGTACTTGGAGGTTCTTTAAACAGTCTGAAATCCTAAAGCTGGCAAGAAGAGTCTCTTTAGGCTAAGAACATCTACAAGAGGCAGAACTGGAAATGAGCACTTTGAAGCCCTTGTACAAGCCCAATGTGAAGTCTTAGCTGAAGCAGATCCCCATGCCAAAGATTTTGAAGTTAAAGAATAACAATGGTGGAATGATTGAAGACTGATCTAACTCTGAATATTTGTTGATATTAGTTGGTTGTATATTATGTTTAGATTAGCTTAGTTAGTAGTTAATCTCTGTACATACTTCTGTACATTTCTTTATTCTATTATTTCAAGTGATGTTTATGTAATTCAGAAAATCAAAAACATATAAAAATGGAAAATCGAAAAGACACCACAAAAACAGCAAAAAATGGTACAACACATAAAAAGATTTCACAAAAACAGAACAAAATGGAACACTAGAAAAGAAACCAAAAACAGAACAAGGTTCAAAATAAAAAGAGCTACCAAAAACATATAGCTAGGTAGCCAAATGTAATTAAAAGTTTCAAATTTTTTGTATTCGAAGTCAAACTGATTCTTCAAAAAGAAAAAACGTTTTGTCATCGTCAAATAGGGGGAGATTGTTGGGGAGATAATCACTTCACCCTAATAAACTCAGATTATTCTAAAACATAGAATTTGATGATAAACAAACCCTACATTCAGTATGACTTAGAAAGAATTCAAACATGTGTTATAGTTATGCCTGTTGAAGGTATATTCTTTCTGGACAAAGTTGGTACTTGGAGGTTCTTTAGATAGTCTGAAATCCCTAAAGCTGGCAAGAAGAGTCTCTTTAGGCTAAGAACATCTACAAGAGGCAGAACTGGAAATGAGCACTTTGAAGCCCTTGGACAAGCCCAATGTGAAGTCTTAGCTGAAGCAGATCCCCATGCGAAAGAATTTGAAGTTAAAGAATAACAATGGTGGAATGATTGAAGACTGATCTAACTCTGAATATTTGTTGATGTTGATTGTATATTATGTTTAGATTAGCTTAGTTAGTAGTTAATCTCTGTACATACTTCTGTACATTTCTTTATTCTATTATTTCAAGTGATGTTTATGTAATTCAGAAAATCAAAAACATATAAAAATGGAAAATCGAAAAGATACCACAAAAACAGCAAAAAATGGTACAACACATAAAAAGATTCCACAAAAACAGAACAAAATGGAACACTAGAAAAGAAACCAAAAACAGAACAAGGTTCAAAATAAAAAGAGCTACCAAAAACATATAGCTAGGTAGCCAAATGTACTTAAAAGTTTCAAATTTTTTGTATTCGAAGTCAAACTGGTTCTTCAAAAAGAAAAAGGTTTTGTCATCATCAAATAGGGGGAGACTGTTGGGGAGATAATCACTTCACCCTAATAAACTCAGATTATTCTAAAACATAGAATTTGATGATAAACAAACCCTACATTCAGTATGACTTAGAAAGAATTCAAACATGTGTTATAGTTATGCCTGTTGAAGGTATATTCTTTCTGGACAAAGTTGGTACTTGGAGGTTCTTTAGACAGTCTGAAATCCCTAAAGCTAGCAAGAAGAGTCTCTTTAGGCTAAGAACATCTACAAGAGGCAGAACTGGAAATGAGCACTTTGAAGCCCTTGCACAAGCCCAATGTGAAGTCTTAGCTGAAGCAGATCCCCATGCGAAAGAATTTGAAGTTAAAGAATAACAATGGTGGAATGATTGAAGACTGATCTAACTCTGAATATTTGTTGATATTAGTTGATTGTATATTATGTTTAGATTAGCTTAGTTAATAGTTAATCTCTGTACATACTTCTGTACATTTCTTTATTCTATTATTTCAAGTGATGTTTACGTAATTCAGAAAATCAAAAACATATAAAAATGGAAAATTGAAAAGATACCACAAAAACAGCACAAAATGGTACAACACATAAAAAGAATCCACAAAAACAGAACAAAATGGAACACTAGAAAAGAAACCAAAAACAGAACAAGGTTCAAAATAAAAAGAGCTACCAAAAACATATAGCTAGGTAGCCAAATGTACTTAAAAGTTTCAAATTTTTTGTATTCGAAGTCAAACTGATTCTTCAAAAAGAAAAAAGGTTTTGTCATCATCAAATAGGGGGAGATTGTTGGGGAGATAATCACTTCACCCTAATATACTCAAATTATTCTAAAACATAGAATTTGATGATAAACAAACGCTACATTCAGTATGACTTAGAAAGAATTCAAACATGTGTTATAGTTATGCCTGTTGAAGGTATATTCTTTCTGGACAAAGTTGGTACTTGGAGGTTCTTTAGACAGTCTGAAATCCCTAAAGCTGGCAAGAAGAGTCTCTTTAGGCTAAGAACATCTACAAGAGGCAGAACTGGAAATGAGCACTTTGAAGCCCTTGTACAATTCCAATGTGAAGTCTTAGCTGAAGCAGATCCCCATGCCAAAGATTTTGAAGTTAAAGAATAACAATGGTGGAATGATTGAAGACTGATCTAACTCTGAATATTTGTTGATATTAGTTGATTGTATATTATGTTTAGATTAGCTTAGTTAGTAGTTAATCTCTGTACATACTTCTGTACATTTCTTTATTCTATTATTTCAAGTGATGTTTATGTAATTCAGAAAATCAAAAACATATAAAAATGGAAAATTGAAAAGATACCACAAAAACAGCAAAAAATGGTACAACACATAAAAAGATTCCACAAAAACAGAACAAAATGGAACACTAGAAAAGAAACCAAAAACAGAACAAGGTTCAAAATAAAAAGAGCTACCAAAAACATATAGCTAGGTAGCCAAATGTACTTAAAAGTTTCAAATTTTTTGTATTCGAAGTCAAACTGATTCTTCAAAAAGAAAAAAGGTTTTGTCATCATCAAATAGGGGGAGATTGTTGGGGAGATAATCACTTCACCCTAGTAAACTCAGATTATTCTAAAACATAGAATTTGATGATAAACAAACCCTACATTCAGTATGACTTAGAAAGAATTCAAACATGTGTTATAGTTATGCCTGTTGAAGGTATATTCTTTCTGGACAAAGTTGGTACTTGGAGGTTCTTTAGACAGTCTGAAATCCCTAAAGCTAGCAAGAAGAGTCTCTTTAGGCTAAGAACATCTACAAGAGGCAGAACTGGAAATGAGCACTTTGAAGCCCTTGCACAAGCCCAATGTGAAGTCTTAGCTGAAGCAGATCCCCATGCGAAAGAATTTGAAGTTAAAGAATAACAATGGTGGAATGATTGAAGACTGATCTAACTCTGAATATTTGTTGATATTAGTTGATTGTATATTATGTTTAGATTAGCTTAGTTAATAGTTAATCTCTGTACATACTTCTGTACATTTCTTTATTCTATTATTTCAAGTGATGTTTACGTAATTCAGAAAATCAAAAACATATAAAAATGGAAAATTGAAAAGATACCACAAAAACAGCACAAAATGGTACAACACATAAAAAGAATCCACAAAAACAGAACAAAATGGAACACTAGAAAAGAAACCAAAAACAGAACAAGGTTCAAAATAAAAAGAGCTACCAAAAACATATAGCTAGGTAGCCAAATGTACTTAAAAGTTTCAAATTTTTTGTATTCGAAGTCAAACTGATTCTTCAAAAAGAAAAAAGGTTTTGTCATCATCAAATAGGGGGAGATTGTTGGGGAGATAATCACTTCACCCTAATATACTCAAATTATTCTAAAACATAGAATTTGATGATAAACAAACTCTACATTCAGTATGGCTTAGAAAGAATTCAAACATGTGTTATAGTTATGCCTGTTGAAGGTATATTCTTTCTGGACAAAGTTGGTACTTGGAGGTTCTTTAGACAGTCTGAAATCCCTAAAGCTAGCAAGAAGAGTCTCTTTAGGCTAAGAACATCTACAAGAGGCAGAACTGGAAATGAGCACTTTGAAGCCCTTGCACAAGCCCAATGTGAAGTCTTAGCTGAAGCAAATCCCCATGCGAAAGAATTTGAAGTTAAAGAATAACAATGGTGGAATGATTGAAGACTGATCTAACTCTGAATATTTGTTGATATTAGTTGATTGTATATTATGTTTAGATTAGCTTAGTTAATAGTTAATCTCTGTACATACTTCTATACATTTCTTTATTCTATTATTTCAAGTGATGTTTATGTAATTCAGAAAATCAAAAACATATAAAACTGGAAAATCGAAAAGATACCACAAAAACAGCAAAAAATGGTACAACACATAAAAAGATTCCACAAAAACAGAACAAAATGGAACACTAGAAAAGAAACCAAAAACAGAACAAGGTTCAAAATAAAAAGAGCTACCAAAAACATTTAGCTAGGTAGCCAAATGTACTTAAAAGTTTCAAATTTTTTGTATTCGAAGTCAAACTGATTCTTCAAAAAGAAAAAAGGTTTTGTCATCATCAAATAGGGGGAGATTGTTGGGGAGATAATCACTTCACCCTAATATACTCAAATTATTCTAAAACATAGAATTTGATGATAAACAAACGCTACATTCAGTATGACTTAGAAAGAATTCAAACATGTGTTATAGTTATGCCTGTTGAAGGTATATTCTTTCTGGACAAAGTTGGTACTTGGAGGTTCTTTAGACAGTCTGAAATCCCTAAAGCTGGCAAGAAGAGTCTCTTTAGGCTAAGAACATCTACAAGAGGCAGAACTGGAAATGAGCACTTTGAAGCCCTTGTACAATTCCAATGTGAAGTCTTAGCTGAAGCAGATCCCCATGCCAAAGATTTTGAAGTTAAAGAATAACAATGGTGGAATGATTGAAGACTGATCTAACTCTGAATATTTGTTGATATTAGTTGATTGTATATTATGTTTAGATTAGCTTAGTTAGTAGTTAATCTCTGTACATACTTCTGTACATTTCTTTATTCTATTATTTCAAGTGATGTTTATGTAATTCAGAAAATCAAAAACATATAAAAATGGAAAATCGAAAAGATACCACAAAAACAGCAAAAAATGGTACAACACATAAAAAGATTCCACAAAAACAGAACAAAATGGAACACTAGAAAAGAAACCAAAAACAGAACAAGGTTCAAAATAAAAAGAGCTACCAAAAACATATAGCTAGGTAGCCAAATGTACTTAAAAGTTTCAAATTTTTTGTATTCGAAGTCAAACTGATTCTTCAAAAAGAAAAAAGGTTTTGTCATCATCAAATAGGGGGAGATTGTTGGGGAGATAATCACTTCACCCTAGTAAACTCAGATAATTCTAAAACATAGAATTTGATGATAAACAAACCCTACATTCAGTATGACTTAGAAAGAAATCAAACATGTGTTATAGTTATGCCTGTTGAAGGTATATTCTTTCTGGACAAAGTTGGTACTTGGAGGTTCTTTAGACAGTCTGAAATCCCTAAAGCTAGCAAGAAGAGTCTCTTTAGGCTAAGATCATCTACAAGAGGCAGAACTGGAAATGAGCACTTTGAAGCCCTTGCACAAGCCCAATGTGAAGTCTTAGCTGAAGCAGATCCCCATGCGAAAGAATTTGAAGTTAAAGAATAACAATGGTGGAATGATTGAAGACTGATCTAACTCTGAATATTTGTTGATATTAGTTGATTGTATATTATGTTTAGATTAGCTTAGTTAATAGTTAATCTCTGTACATACTTCTGTACATTTCTTTATTCTATTATTTCAAGTGATGTTTACGTAATTCAGAAAATCAAAAACATATAAAAATGGAAAATTGAAAAGATACCACAAAAACAGCACAAAATGGTACAACACATAAAAAGAATCCACAAAAACAGAACAAAATGGAACACTAGAAAAGAAACCAAAAACAGAACAAGGTTCAAAATAAAAAGAGCTACCAAAAACATATAGCTAGGTAGCCAAATGTACTTAAAAGTTTCAAATTTTTTGTATTCGAAGTCAAACTGATTCTTCAAAAAGAAAAAAGGTTTTGTCATCATCAAATAGGGGGAGATTGTTGGGGAGATAATCACTTCACCCTAATATACTCAAATTATTCTAAAACATAGAATTTGATGATAAACAAACTCTACATTCAGTATGACTTAGAAAGAATTCAAACATGTGTTATAGTTATGCCTGTTGAAGGTATATTCTTTCTGGACAAAGTTGGTACTTGGAGGTTCTTTAGACAGTCTGAAATCCCTAAAGCTGGCAAGAAGAGTCTCTTTAGGCTAAGAACATCTACAAGAGGCAGAACTGGAAATGAGCACTTTGAAGCCCTTGTACAATTCCAATGTGAAGTCTTAGCTGAAGCAGATCCCCATGCCAAAGATTTTGAAGTTAAAGAATAACAATGGTGGAATGATTGAAGACTGATCTAACTCTGAATATTTGTTGATATTAGTTGATTGTATATTATGTTTAGATTAGCTTAGTTAGTAGTTAATCTCTGTACATACTTCTGTACATTTCTTTATTCTATTATTTCAAGTGATGTTTATGTAATTCAGAAAATCAAAAACATATAAAAATGGAAAATCGAAAAGATACCACAAAAACAGCAAAAAATGGTACAACACAAAAAGATTCCACAAAAACAGAACAAAATGGAACACTAGAAAAGAAACCAAAAACAGAACAAGGTTCAAAATAAAAAGAGCTACCAAAAACATATAGCTAGGTAGCCAAATGTACTTAAAAGTTTCAAATTTTTTGTATTCGAAGTCAAACTGATTCTTCAAAAAGAAAAAACGTTTTGTCATCGTCAAATAGGGGGAGATTGTTGGGGAGATAATCACTTCACCCTAATAAACTCAGATTATTCTAAAACATAGAATTTGATGATAAACAAACCCTACATTCAGTATGACTTAGAAAGAATTCAAACATGTGTTATAGTTATGCCTGTTGAAGGTATATTCTTTCTGGACAAAGTTGGTACTTGGAGGTTCTTTAGACAGTCTGAAATCCCTAAAGCTGGCAAGAAGAGTCTCTTTAGGCTAAGAACATCTACAAGAGGCAGAACTGGAAATGAGCACTTTGAAGCCCTTGTACAAGCCCAATGTGAAGTCTTAGCTGAAGCAGATCCCCATGCCAAAGATTTTGAAGTTAAAGAATAACAATGGTGGAATGATTGAAGACTGATCTAACTCTGAATATTTGTTGATATTAGTTGATTGTATATTATGTTTGGATTAGCTTAGTTAGTAGTTAATCTCTGTACATACTTCTGTACATTTCTTTATTCTATTATTTCAAGTGATGTTTATGTAATTCAGAAAATCAAAAACATATAAAAATGGAAAATTGAAAAGATACCACAAAAACAGCACAAAATGGTACAACACATAAAAAGATTCCACAAAAACAGAACAAAATGGAACACTAGAAAAGAAACCAAAAACAGAACAAGGTTCAAAATAAAAAGAGCTACCAAAAACATATAGCTAGGTAGCCAAATGTACTTAAAAGTTTCAAATTTTTTGTATTCGAAGTCAAACTGATTCTTCAAAAAGAAAAAAGGTTTTGTCATCATCAAATAGGGGGAGATTGTTGGGGAGATAATCACTTCACCCTAGTAAACTCAGATTATTCTAAAACATAGAATTTGATGATAAACAAACCCTACATTCAGTATGACTTAGAAAGAATTCAAACATGTGTTATAGTTATGCCTGTTGAAGGTATATTCTTTCTGGACAAAGTTGGTACTTGGAGGTTCTTTAGACAGTCTGAAATCCCTAAAGCTAGCACGAAGAGTCTCTTTAGGCTAAGAACATCTACAAGAGGCAGAACTGGAAATGAGCACTTTGAAGCCCTTGCACAAGCCCAATGTGAAGTCTTAGCTGAAGCAGATCCCCATGCGAAAGAATTTGAAGTTAAAGAATAACAATGGTGGAATGATTGAAGACTGATCTAACTCTGAATATTTGTTGATATTAGTTGATTGTATATTATGTTTAGATTAGCTTAGTTAATAGTTAATCTCTGTACATACTTCTGTACATTTCTTTATTCTATTATTTCAAGTGATGTTTACGTAATTCAGAAAATCAAAAACGTATAAAAATGGAAAATTGAAAAGATACCACAAAAACAGCACAAAATGGTACAACACATAAAAAGAATCCACAAAAACAGAACAAAATGGAACACTAGAAAAGAAACCAAAAACAGAACAAGGTTCAAAATAAAAAGAGCTACCAAAAACATATAGCTAGGTAGCCAAATGTACTTAAAAGTTTCAAATTTTTTGTATTCGAAGTCAAACTGATTCTTCAAAAAGAAAAAAGGTTTTGTCATCATCAAATAGGGGGAGATTGTTGGGGAGATAATCACTTCACCCTAATATACTCAAATTATTCTAAAACATAGAATTTGATGATAAACAAACTCTACATTCAGTATGACTTAGAAAGAATTCAAACATGTGTTATAGTTATGCCTGTTGAAGGTATATTCTTTCTGGACAAAGTTGGTACTTGGAGGTTCTTTAGACAGTCTGAAATCCCTAAAGCTGGCAAGAAGAGTCTCTTTAGGCTAAGAACATCTACAAGAGGCAGAACTGGAAATGAGCACTTTGAAGCCCTTGTACAATTCCAATGTGAAGTCTTAGCTGAAGCAGATCCCCATGCCAAAGATTTTGAAGTTAAAGAATAACAATGGTGGAATGATTGAAGACTGATCTAACTCTGAATATTTGTTGATATTAGTTGATTGTATATTATGTTTAGATTAGCTTAGTTAGTAGTTAATCTCTGTACATACTTCTGTACATTTCTTTATTCTATTATTTCAAGTGATGTTTATGTAATTCAGAAAATCAAAAACATATAAAAATGGAAAATCGAAAAGATACCACAAAAACAGCAAAAAATGGTACAACACAAAAAGATTCCACAAAAACAGAACAAAATGGAACACTAGAAAAGAAACCAAAAACAGAACAAGGTTCAAAATAAAAAGAGCTACCAAAAACATATAGCTAGGTAGCCAAATGTACTTAAAAGTTTCAAATTTTTTGTATTCGAAGTCAAACTGATTCTTCAAAAAGAAAAAACGTTTTGTCATCGTCAAATAGGGGGAGATTGTTGGGGAGATAATCACTTCACCCTAATAAACTCAGATTATTCTAAAACATAGAATTTGATGATAAACAAACCCTACATTCAGTATGACTTAGAAAGAATTCAAACATGTGTTATAGTTATGCCTGTTGAAGGTATATTCTTTCTGGACAAAGTTGGTACTTGGAGGTTCTTTAGATAGTCTGAAATCCCTAAAGCTGGCAAGAAGAGTCTCTTTAGGCTAAGAACATCTACAAGAGGCAGAACTGGAAATGAGCACTTTGAAGCCCTTGGACAAGCCAAATGTGAAGTCTTAGCTGAAGCAGATCCCCATGCGAAAGAATTTGAAGTTAAAGAATAACAATGGTGGAATGATTGAAGACTGATCTAACTCTGAATATTTGTTGATGTTGATTGTATATTATGTTTAGATTAGCTTAGTTAGTAGTTAATCTCTGTACATACTTCTGTACATTTCTTTATTCTATTATTTCAAGTGATGTTTATGTAATTCAGAAAATCAAAAACATATAAAAATGGAAAATCGAAAAGATACCACAAAAACAGCAAAAAATGGTACAACACATAAAAAGATTCCACAAAAACAGAACAAAATGGAACACTAGAAAAGAAACCAAAAACAGAACAAGGTTCAAAATAAAAAGAGCTACCAAAAACATATAGCTAGGTAGCCAAATGTACTTAAAAGTTTTAAATTTTTTGTATTCGAAGTCAAACTGATTCTTCAAAAAGAAAAAAGGTTTTGTCATCATCAAATAGGGGGAGATTGTTGGGGAGATAATCACTTCACCCTAGTAAACTCAGATTATTCTAAAACATAGAATTTGATGATAAACAAACCCTACATTCAGTATGACTTAGAAAGAATTCAAACATGTGTTATAGTTATGCCTGTTGAAGGTATATTCTTTCTGGACAAAGTTGGTACTTGGAGGTTCTTTAGACAGTCTGAAATCCCTAAAGCTAGCAAGAAGAGTCTCTTTAGGCTAAGAACATCTACAAGAGGCAGAACTGGAAATGAGCACTTTGAAGCCCTTGGACAAGCCCAATGTGAAGTCTTAGCTGAAGCAGATCCCCATGCGAAAGAATTTGAAGTTAAAGAATAACAATGGTGGAATGATTGAAGACTGATCTAACTCTGAATATTTGTTGATATTAGTTGATTGTATATTATGTTTAGATTAGCTTAGTTAATAGTTAATCTCTGTACATACTTCTGTACATTTCTTTATTCTATTATTTCAAGTGATGTTTACGTAATTCAGAAAATCAAAAACATATAAAAATGGAAAATTGAAAAGATACCACAAAAACAGCACAAAATGGTACAACACATAAAAAGAATCCACAAAAACAGAACAAAATGAAACACTAGAAAAGAAACCAAAAACAGAACAAGGTTCAAAATAAAAAGAGCTACCAAAAACATATAGCTAGGTAGCCAAATGTACTTAAAAGTTTCAAATTTTTTGTATTCGAAGTCAAACTGATTCTTCAAAAAGAAAAAAGGTTTTGTCATCATCAAATAGGGGGAGATTGTTGGGGAGATAATCACTTCACCCTAATATACTCAAATTATTCTAAAACATAGAATTTGATGATAAACAAACTCTACATTCAGTATGACTTAGAAAGAATTCAAACATGTGTTATAGTTATGCCTGTTGAAGGTATATTCTTTCTGGACAAAGTTGGTACTTGGAGGTTCTTTAGACAGTCTGAAATCCCTAAAGCTGGCAAGAAGAGTCTCTTTAGGCTAAGAACATCTACAAGAGGCAGAACTGGAAATGAGCACTTTGAAGCCCTTGTACAAGCCCAATGTGAAGTCTTAGCTGAAGCAGATCCCCATGCCAAAGATTTTGAAGTTAAAGAATAACAATGGTGGAATGATTGAAGACTGATCTAACTCTGAATATTTGTTGATATTAGTTGATTGTATATTATGTTTGGATTAGCTTAGTTAGTAGTTAATCTCTGTACATACTTCTGTACATTTCTTTATTCTATTATTTCAAGTGATGTTTATGTAATTCAGAAAATCAAAAACATATAAAAATGGAAAATTGAAAAGATACCACAAAAACAGCACAAAATGGTACAACACATAAAAAGATTCCACAAAAACAGAACAAAATGGAACACTAGAAAAGAAACCAAAAACAGAACAAGGTTCAAAATAAAAAGAGCTACCAAAAACATATAGCTAGGTAGCCAAATGTACTTAAAAGTTTCAAATTTTTTGTATTCGAAGTCAAACTGATTCTTCAAAAAGAAAAAAGGTTTTGTCATCATCAAATAGGGGGAGATTGTTGGGGAGATAATCACTTCACCCTAATATACTCAAATTATTCTAAAACATAGAATTTGATGATAAACAAACCATACATTCAGTATGACTTAGAAAGAATTCAAACATGTGTTATAGTTATGCCTGTTGAAGGTATATTCTTTCTGGACAAAGTTGGTACTTGGAGGTTCTTTAGACAGTCTGAAATCCCTAAAGCTGGCAAGAAGAGTCTCTTTAGGCTAAGAACATCTACAAGAGGCAGAACTGGAAATGAGCACTTTGAAGCCCTTGTACAAGCCCAATGTGAAGTCTTAGCTGAAGCAGATCCCCATGCCAAAGATTTTGAAGTTAAAGAATAACAATGGTGGAATGATTGAAGACTGATCTAACTCTGAATATTTGTTGATATTAGTTGATTGTATATTTTGTTTAGATTAGCTTAGTTAGTAGTTAATCTCTGTACATACTTCTGTACATTTCTTTATTCTATTATTTCAAGTGATGTTTATGTAATTCAGAAAATCAAAAACATATAAAAATGGAAAATTGAAAAGATACCACAAAAACAGCACAAAATGGTACAACAATTAAAAAGATTCCACAAAAACAGAACAAAATGGAACACTAGAAAAGAAACCAAAAACAGAACAAGGTTCAAAATAAAAAGAGCTACCAAAAACATATAGCTAGGTAGCCAAATGTACTTAAAAGTTTCAAATTTTTTGTATTCGAAGTCAAACTGATTCTTCAAAAAGAAAAAGGTTTTGTCATCATCAAATAGAGGGAGATTGTTGGGGAGATAATCACTTCACCCTAATAAACTCAGATTATTCTAAAACATAGAATTTGATGATAAACAAACACTACATTAAGTATGACTTAGAAAGAATTCAAACATGTGTTATAGTTATGCCTGTTGAAGGTATATTCTTTCTGGACAAAGTTGGTACTTGGAGGTTCTTTAGACAGTCTGAAATCCCTAAAGCTGGCAAGAAGAGTCTCTTTAGGCTAAGAACATCTACAAGAGGCAGAACTGGAAATGAGCACTTTGAAGCCCTTGTACAAGTCCAATGTGAAGTCTTAGCTGAAGCAGATCCCCATGCCAAAGATTTTGAAGTTAAAGAATAACAATGGTGGAATGATTGAAGACTGATCTAACTCTGAATATTTGTTGATATTAGTTGGTTGTATATTATGTTTAGATTAGCTTAGTTAGTAGTTAATCTCTGTACATACTTCTGTACATTTCTTTATTCTATTATTTCAAGTGATGTTTATGTAATTCAGAAAATCAAAAACATATAAAAATGGAAAATCGAAAAGACACCACAAAAACAGCAAAAAATGGTACAACACATAAAAAGATTTCACAAAAACAGAACAAAATGGAACACTAGAAAAGAAACCAAAAACAGAACAAGGTTCAAAATAAAAAGAGCTACCAAAAACATATAGCTAGGTAGCCAAATGTAATTAAAAGTTTCAAATTTTTTGTATTCGAAGTCAAACTGATTCTTCAAAAAGAAAAAACGTTTTGTCATCGTCAAATAGGGGGAGATTGTTGGGGAGATAATCACTTCACCCTAATAAACTCAGATTATTCTAAAACATAGAATTTGATGATAAACAAACCCTACATTCAGTATGACTTAGAAAGAATTCAAACATGTGTTATAGTTATGCCTGTTGAAGGTATATTCTTTCTGGACAAAGTTGGTACTTGGAGGTTCTTTAGATAGTCTGAAATCCCTAAAGCTGGCAAGAAGAGTCTCTTTAGGCTAAGAACATCTACAAGAGGCAGAACTGGAAATGAGCACTTTGAAGCCCTTGGACAAGCCCAATGTGAAGTCTTAGCTGAAGCAGATCCCCATGCGAAAGAATTTGAAGTTAAAGAATAACAATGGTGGAATGATTGAAGACTGATCTAACTCTGAATATTTGTTGATGTTGATTGTATATTATGTTTAGATTAGCTTAGTTAGTAGTTAATCTCTGTACATACTTCTGTACATTTCTTTATTCTATTATTTCAAGTGATGTTTATGTAATTCAGAAAATCAAAAACATATAAAAATGGAAAATCGAAAAGATACCACAAAAACAGCAAAAAATGGTACAACACATAAAAAGATTCCACAAAAACAGAACAAAATGGAACACTAGAAAAGAAACCAAAAACAGAACAAGGTTCAAAATAAAAAGAGCTACCAAAAACATATAGCTAGGTAGCCAAATGTACTTAAAAGTTTCAAATTTTTTGTATTCGAAGTCAAACTGGTTCTTCAAAAAGAAAAAGGTTTTGTCATCATCAAATAGGGGGAGACTGTTGGGGAGATAATCACTTCACCCTAATAAACTCAGATTATTCTAAAACATAGAATTTGATGATAAACAAACCCTACATTCAGTATGACTTAGAAAGAATTCAAACATGTGTTATAGTTATGCCTGTTGAAGGTATATTCTTTCTGGACAAAGTTGGTACTTGGAGGTTCTTTAGACAGTCTGAAATCCCTAAAGCTAGCAAGAAGAGTCTCTTTAGGCTAAGAACATCTACAAGAGGCAGAACTGGAAATGAGCACTTTGAAGCCCTTGCACAAGCCCAATGTGAAGTCTTAGCTGAAGCAGATCCCCATGCGAAAGAATTTGAAGTTAAAGAATAACAATGGTGGAATGATTGAAGACTGATCTAACTCTGAATATTTGTTGATATTAGTTGATTGTATATTATGTTTAGATTAGCTTAGTTAATAGTTAATCTCTGTACATACTTCTGTACATTTCTTTATTCTATTATTTCAAGTGATGTTTACGTAATTCAGAAAATCAAAAACATATAAAAATGGAAAATTGAAAAGATACCACAAAAACAGCACAAAATGGTACAACACATAAAAAGAATCCACAAAAACAGAACAAAATGGAACACTAGAAAAGAAACCAAAAACAGAACAAGGTTCAAAATAAAAAGAGCTACCAAAAACATATAGCTAGGTAGCCAAATGTACTTAAAAGTTTCAAATTTTTTGTATTCGAAGTCAAACTGATTCTTCAAAAAGAAAAAAGGTTTTGTCATCATCAAATAGGGGGAGATTGTTGGGGAGATAATCACTTCACCCTAATATACTCAAATTATTCTAAAACATAGAATTTGATGATAAACAAACCTTACATTCAGTATGACTTAGAAAGAATTCAAACATGTGTTATAGTTATGCCTGTTGAAGGTATATTCTTTCTGGACAAAGTTGTTACTTGGAGGTTCTTTAGACAGTCTGAAATCCCTAAAGCTGGCAAGAAGAGTCTCTTTAGGCTAAGAACATCTACAAGAGGCAGAACTGGAAATGAGCACTTTGAAGCCCTTGTACAAGCCCAATGTGAAGTCTTAGCTGAAGCAGATCCCCATACCAAAGATTTTGAAGTTAAAGAATAACAATGGTGGAATGATTGAAGACTGATCTAACTCTGAATATTTGTTGATATTAGTTGATTGTATATTATGTTTAGATTAGCTTAGTTAGTAGTTAATCTCTGTACATACTTCTGTACATTTCTTTATTCTATTATTTCAAGTGATGTTTATGTAATTCAGAAAATCAAAAACATATAAAAATGGAAAATTGAAAAGATACCACAAAAACAGCACAAAATGGTACAACACATAAAAAGATTCCACAAAAACAGAACAAAATGGAACACTAGAAAAGAAACCAAAAATAGAACAAGGTTCAAAATAAAAAGAGCTACCAAAAACATATAGCTAGGTTGCCAAATGTACTTAAAAGTTTCAAATTTTTTGTATTCGAAGTCAAACTGATTCTTCAAAAAGAAAAAAGGTTTTGTCATCATCAAATAGGGGGAGATTGTTGGGGAGATAATCACTTCACCCTAATATACTCAGATTATTCTAAAACATAGAATTTGATGATAAACAAACCCTACATTCAGTATGACTTAGAAAGAATTCAAACATGTGTTATAGTTATGCCTGTTGAAGGTATATTCTTTCTGGACAAAGTTGGTACTTGGAGGTTCTTTAGACAGTCTGAAATCCCTAAAGCTGGCAAGAAGAGTCTCTTTAGGCTAAGAAAATCTACAAGAGGCAGAACTGGAAATGAGCACTTTGAAGCCCTTGTACAAGCCCAATGTGAAGTCTTAGCTGAAGCAGATCCCCATGCCACAGATTTTGAAGTTAAAGAATAACAATGGTGGAATGATTGAAGACTGATCTAACTCTGAATATTTGTTGATATTAGTTGATTGTATATTATGTTTAGATTAGCTTAGTTAGTAGTTAATCTCTGTACATACTTCTGTACATTTCTTTATTCTATTATTTCAAGTGATGTTTATGTAATTCAGAAAATCAAAAACATATAAAAATGGAAAATTGAAAAGATACCACAAAAACAGCACAAAATGGTACAACATAAAAAGATTCCACAAAAACAGAACAAAATGGAACACTAGAAAAGAAACCAAAAACAGAACAAGGTTCAACATAAAAAGAGCTACCAAAAACATATAGCTAGGTAGCCAAATGTACTTAAAAGTTTCAAATTTTTTGTATTCGAAGTCAAACTGATTCTTCAAAAAGAAAAAAGGTTTTGTCATCATCAAATAGGGGGAGATTGTTGTGGAGATAATCACTTCACCCTAATATACTCAGATTATTCTAAAACATAGAATTTGATGATAAACAAACACTACATTCAGTATGACTTAGAAAGAATTCAAACATGTGTTATAGTTATGCCTGTTGAAGGTATATTCTTTCTGGACAAAGTTGGTACTTGGAGGTTCTTTACACAGTCTGAAATCCCTAAAGCTGGCAAGAAGAGTCTCTTTAGGCTAAGAACATCTACAAGAGGCAGAACTGGAAATGAGCACTTTAGGCTAAGAACATCAAATAGGGGGAGATTGTTGGGGAGATAATCACTTCACCCTAATAAACTCAGATTATTCTAAAACATAGAATTTGATAATAAACAAACCCTACATACAGTATGACTTAGAAAGAATTCAAACATGTGTTATAGTTATGCATGTTGAAGGTATATTCTTTCTGGACAAAGTTGGTACTTGGAGGTTCTTTACACAGTCTGAAATCCCTAAAGCTGGCAAGAAGAGTCTCTTTAATCTAAGAACATCTACAAGAGGCAGAACTGGAAATGAGCACTTTGAAGCCCTTGTACAAGCCCAATGTGAAGTCTTAGCTGAAGCAGATCCCCATGCCAAAGATTTTGAAGTTAAAGAATAACAATGGTGGAATGATTGAAGACTGATCTAACTCTGAATATTTGTTGATATTAGTTGATTGTATATTATGTTTAGATTAGCTTAGTTAGTAGTTAATCTCTGTACATTTCTTTATTCTATTATTTCAAGTGATGTTTACGTAATTCAGAAAATCAAAAACATATAAAAATGGAAAATTGAAAAGATACCACAAAAACAGCACAAAATGGTACAACACATAAAAAGATTCCACAAAAACAGAACAAAATGGAACACTAGAAAAGAAACCAAAAACAGAACAAGGTTCAAAATAAAAAGAGCTACCAAAAACATATAGCTAGGTAGCCAAATGTACTTAAAAGTTTCAATTTTTTGTATTCGAAGTCAAACTGATTTTTAAAAAAGAAAAGAGGTTTTGTCATCATCAAATAGGGGGAGACTGTTGGGGAGATAATCACTTCACCCTAATAAACTCAGATTATTCTAAAACATAGAATTTGATGATAAACAAACCCTACATTCAGTATGACTTAGAAAGAATTCAAACATGTGTTATAGTTATCCCTGTTGAAGGTATATTCTTTCTGGACAAAGTTGGTACTTGGAGGTTCTTTAGACAGTCTGAAATCCCTAAAGCTGGCAAGGAGATTCTCTTTAGGCTAAGAACATCTACAAGAGGCAGAACTGGAAATGAGCACTTTGAAGCCCTTGTACAAGCCCAATGTGAAGTCTTAGCTGAAGCAGATCCCCATGCCAAAGATTTTGAAGTTAAAGAATAACAATGGTGGAATGATTGAAGACTGATCTAACTCTGAATATTTGTTGATATTAGTTGATTGTATATTATGTTTAGATTAGCTTAGTTAGTAGTTAATCTCTGTACATACTTCTGTACATTTCTTTATTCTATTATTTCAAGTGATGTTTATGTAATTCAGAAAATCAAAAACATATAAAAATGGAAAATTGAAAAGATACCATAAAAACAGCACAAAATGGTACAACACCTAAAAAGATTCCACAAAAACAGAACAAAATGGAACACTAGAAAAGAAACCAAAAACAGAACAAGGTTCAAAATAAAAAGAGCTACCAAAAACATATAGCTAGGTAGCCAAATGTACTTAAAAGTTTAAATTTTTTGTATTCGAAGTCAAACTGATTCTTCAAAAAGAAAAAAGGTTTTGTCATTATCAAATAGGGGGAGATTGTTGGGGAGATAATCACTTCACCCTAATAAACTCAGATTATTCTAAAACATAGAATTTGATAATAAACAAACCCTACATACAGTATGACTTAGAAAGAATTCAAACATGTGTTATAGTTATGCCTGTTGAAGGTATATTCTTAATGGACAAAGTTGGTACTTGGAGGTTCTTTAGACAGTCTGAAATCCCTAAAGCTGGCAAGAAGAGTCTCTTTAATCTAAGAACATCTACAAGAGGCAGAACTGGAAATGAGCACTTTGAAGCCCTTGTACAAGCCCAATGTGAAGTCTTAGCTGAAGCAGATCCCCATGCCAAAGATTTTGAAGTTAAAGAATAACAATGGTGGAATGATTGAAGACCGATCTAACTCTGAATATTTGTTGATATTAGTTGATTGTATATTATGTTTAGATTAGCTTAGTTAGTAGTTAATCTCTGTACATACTTCTGTACATTTCTTTATTCTATTATTTCAAGTGATGTTTATGTAATTCAGAAAATCAAAAACATATAAAAATGGAAAATTGAAAAGATACCATAAAAACAGCACAAAATGGTACAACACATAAAAATATTCCACAAAAACAGAACAAAATGGAACAATAGAAAAGAAACCAAAAACAGAACAAGGTTCAAAATAAAAAGAGCTACCAAAAACATATAGCTAGGTAGCCAAATGTACTTAAAAGTTTAAATTTTTTGTATTTGAAGTCAAACTGATTCTTCAAAAAGAAAAAGGTTTTGTCATCATCAAATAGGGGGAGATTGTTGGGGAGATAATCACTTCACCCTAATAAACTCAGATTATTCTAAAACATAGAATTTGATGATAAACAAACCCTACATTCAGTAGGACTTAGAAAGAATTCAAACATGTGTTATAGTTATGCCTGTTGAAGGTATATTCTTTCTGGACAAAGTTGGTACTTGGAGGTTCTTTAGACAGTCTGAAATCCCTAAAGCTGGCAAGAAGAGTCTCTTTAATCTAAGAACATGTACAAGAGGCAGAACTGGAAATAACACTTTGAAGCCCTTGTACAAGCCCAATGTGAAGTCTTAGATGAAGCAGATCCCCATGCCAAAGATTTTGAAGTTAAAGAATAACAATGGTGGAATGATTGAAGACTTATCTAACTCTGAATATTTGTTGATATTAGTTGATTGTATATTATGTTTAGATTAGCTTAGTTAGTAGTTAATCTCTGTACATACTTCTGTACATTTCTTTATTTTATTATTTCAAGTGATGTTTATGTAATTCAGAAAATCAAAAATATATAAAAATGGAAAATTGAAAAGATACCATAAAAACAGCACAAATGGTACAATACATAAAAAGATTCCACAAAAACAGAACAAATTGAAACACTAGAAAAGAAACCAAAAACAGAACAAGGTTCAAAATAAAAAGAGCTACCAAAAACATATAGCTAGGTAGCCAAATGTACTTAAAAGTTTAAATTTTTTGTATTCGAAGTCAAACTGATTCTTCAAAAAGAAAAAAGGTTTTGTTATCATCAAATAGGGGGAGATTGTTGGGGAGATAATCACTTCACCCTAATAAACTCAGATTATTCTAAAACGTAGAATTTGATGATAAACAAACCCTACATTCAGTATGACTTAGAAAGAATTCAAACATGTGTTATAGTTATGCCTGTTGAAGGTATATTCTTTCTGAACAAAGTTGGTACTTGGAGGTTCTTTAGACAGTCTGAAATCTCTAAAGCTGGCAAGAAGAGTCTCTTTAGGCTAAGAACATCTACAAGAGACAGAACTGGAAATGAGCACTTTGAAGCCCTTGTACAAGCCCAATGTGAAGTCTTAGCTGAAGCAGATCCCCATGCCAAAGATTTTGAAGTTAAAGAATAACAATGGTGGAATGATTGAAGACTGATCTAACTCTGAATATTTGTTGATATTAGTTGATTGTATATTATGTTTAGATTAGCATTGTTAGTAGTTAATCTCTGTACATACTTCTGTACATTTCTTTATTCTATTATTTCAAGTGATGTTTATGTAATTCAGAAAATCAAAAACATATAAAAATGGAAAATTGAAAAGATACCACAAAAACAGCACAAAATGGTACAACACATAAAAAGATTCCACAAAAACAGAACAAAATGGAAGACTAGAAAAGAAACCAAAAACAGAACAAGGTTCAAAATAAAAAGAGCTACCAAAAACATATAGCTAAGTAGCCAAATGTACTTAAAAGTTTCAAATTTTTTGTATTCGAAGTCAAACTGATTCTTCAAAAAGAAAAATGTTTTGTCATCATCAAATAGGGGGAGATTGTTGGGGAGATAATCACTTCACCCTAATAAACTCAGATTATTCTAAAACATAGAATTTGATGATAAACAAACCCTACATTCAGTATGACTTAGAAAGAATTCAAACATGTGTTATAGTTATGCCTGTTGAAGGTATATTCTTTCTGGACAAAGTTGGTACTTGGAGGTTCTTTAGACAGTCTGAAATCCCTAAAGCTGGCAAGAAGAGTCTCTTTAATCTAAGAACATCTACAAGAGGCAGAACTGGAAATGAGCACTTTGAAGCCCTTGTACAAGCCCAATGTGAAGTCTTAGCTGAAACAGATCCCCATGCCAAAGATTTTGAAGTTAAAGAATAACAATGGTGGAATGATTGAAGACTGATCTAACTCTGAATATTTGTTGATATTAGTTGATTGTATATTATGTTTAGATTAGCTTAGTTAGTAGTTAATCTCTGTACATACTTCTGTACATTTCTTTATTCTATTATTTCAAGTGATGTTTATGTAATTCAGAAAATCAAAAACATATAAAAATGGAAAATTGAAAAGATACCATAAAAACAGCACAAAATGGTACAACACATAAAAAGATTCCACAAAAACAGAACAAATTGAAACACTAGAAACGAAACCAAAAACAGAACAAGGTTCAAAATAAAAAGAGCTACCAAAAACATATAGCTAGGTAGCCAAATGTACTTAAAAGTTTAAATTTTTTGTATTCGAAGTCAAACTGATTCTTCAAAAAGAAAAAAGGTTTTGTCATCATCAAATAGGGGGAGATTGTTGGGGAGATAATCTCTTCACCCTAATAAACTCAGATTATTCTAAAACATAGAATTTGATAATAAACAAACCCTAAATTCAGTATGACTTAGAAAGAATTCAAACATGTGTTATAGTTATGCCTGTTGAAGGTATATTCTTTCTGGACAAAGTTGGTACTTGGAGGTTCTTTAGACAGTCTGAAATCCCTAAAGCTGGCAAGAAGAGTCTCTTTAGGCTAAGAACATCTACAAGAGGCAGAACTGAAAATGAGCACTTTGAAGCCCTTGTACAAGCCCAATGTGAAGTCTTAGCTAAAGCAGATCCCCATGCCAAAGATTTTGAAGTTAAAGAATAGCAATGGTGGAATGATTGAAGACTGATCTAACTCTGAATATTTGTTGATATTAGTTGATTGTATATTATGTTTAGATTAGCTTAGTTAGTAGTTAATCTCTGTACATACTTCTGTACATTTCTTTATTCTATTATTTCAAGTGATGTTTATGTAATTCAGAAAATCAAAAACATATAAAAATGGAAAATTGAAAAGATACCACAAAAACAGCACAAAATGGTACAACACATAAAAAGATTCCACAAAAACAGAACAAAATGGAACACTTGAAAAGAAACCAAAAACAGAACAAGGTTCAAAATAAAAAGAGCTACCAAAAACATATAGCTAGGTAGCCAAATGTACTTAAAAGTTTCAAATTTTTTGTATTCGAAGTCAAACTGATTCTTCAAAAAGAAAAAGGTTTTGACATCAAATAGGGGGAGATTGTTGGGGAGATAATCACTTCACCCTAATAAACTCAGATTATTCTAAAACATAGAATTTGATGATAAACAAACCCTACATTCAGTATTACTTAGAAAGAATTCAAACGTGTGTTATAGTTATGCCTGTTGAAGGTATATTCTTTCTGGACAAAGTTGGTACTTGGAGGTTCTTTAGACAGTCTGAAATCCCTAAAGCTGGCAAGAAGAGTCTCTTTAGGCTAAGAACATCTACAAGAGGCAGAACTGGAAATGAGCACTTTGATGCCCTTGTACAAGCCCAATGTGAAGTCTTAGCTGAAGCAGATCCCCATGCCAAAGATTTTGAAGTTAAAGAATAACAATGGTGGAATGATTGAAGACTGATCTAACTCTGAATATTTGTTGATATTAGTTGATTGTATATTATGTTTAGATTAGCTTTGTTAGTAGTTAATCTCTGTACATACTTCTGTACATTTCTTTATTCTATTATTTCAAGTGATGTTTATGTAATTCAGAAAATCAAAAACATATAAAAATGGAAAATTGAAAAGATACCACAAAAACAGCACAAAATAGTACAACACATAAAAAGATTCCACAAAAACAGAACAAAATGGAACACTAGAAAAGAAACCAAAAACAGAACAAGTTTCAAAATAAAAAGAGCTACCAAAAACATATAGCTAGGTAGCCAAATGTACTTAAAAGTTTCAAATTTTTTGTATTCGAAGTCAAACTGATTCTTCAAAAAGAAAAAGGTTTTGTCATCATCAAATAGGGGGAGATTGTTGGGGAGATAATCACTTCACCCTAATAAACTCAGATTATTCTAAAACATAGAATTTGATGATAAACAAACCCTACATTCAGTATGACTTAGAAAGAATTCAAACATGTGTTATAGTTATGCCTGTTGAAGGTATATTCTTTCTGGACAAAGTTGGTACTTGGAGGTTCTTTAGACAGTCTGAAATCCCTAAAGCTGGCAAGAAGAGTCTCTTTAATCTAAGAACATCTACAAGAGGCAGAACTGGAAAATGAGCACTTTGAAGCCCTTGTACAAGCCCAATGTGAAGTCTTAGCTGAAACAGATCCCCATGCCAAAGATTTTGAAGTTAAAGAATAACAATGGTGGAATGATTGAAGACTGATCTAACTCTGAATATTTGTTGATATTAGTTGATTGTATATTATGTTTAGATTAGCTTAGTTAGTAGTTAATCTCTGTACATACTTCTGTACATTTCTTTATTCTATTATTTCAAGTGATGTTTATGTAATTCAGAAAATCAAAAACATATAAAAATGGAAAATTGAAAAGATACCATAAAAACAGCACAAAATGGTACAACACATAAAAAGATTCCACAAAAACAGAACAAATTGAAACACTAGAAACGAAACCAAAAACAGAACAAGGTTCAAAATAAAAAGAGCTACCAAAAACATATAGCTAGGTAGCCAAATGTACTTAAAAGTTTAAATTTTTTGTATTCGAAGTCAAACTGATTCTTCAAAAAGAAAAAAGGTTTTGTCATCATCAAATAGGGGGAGATTGTTGGGGAGATAATCTCTTCACCCTAATAAACTCAGATTATTCTAAAACATAGAATTTGATAATAAACAAACCCTAAATTCAGTATGACTTAGAAAGAATTCAAACATGTGTTATAGTTATGCCTGTTGAAGGTATATTCTTTCTGGACAAAGTTGGTACTTGGAGGTTCTTTAGACAGTCTGAAATCCCTAAAGCTGGCAAGAAGAGTCTCTTTAGGCTAAGAACATCTACAAGAGGCAGAACTGAAAATGAGCACTTTGAAGCCCTTGTACAAGCCCAATGTGAAGTCTTAGCTAAAGCAGATCCCCATGCCAAAGATTTTGAAGTTAAAGAATAGCAATGGTGGAATGATTGAAGACTGATCTAACTCTGAATATTTGTTGATATTAGTTGATTGTATATTATGTTTAGATTAGCTTAGTTAGTAGTTAATCTCTGTACATACTTCTGTACATTTCTTTATTCTATTATTTCAAGTGATGTTTATGTAATTCAGAAAATCAAAAACATATAAAAATGGAAAATTGAAAAGATACCACAAAAACAGCACAAAATGGTACAACACATAAAAAGATTCCACAAAAACAGAACAAAATGGAACACTTGAAAAGAAACCAAAAACAGAACAAGGTTCAAAATAAAAAGAGCTACCAAAAACATATAGCTAGGTAGCCAAATGTACTTAAAAGTTTCAAATTTTTTGTATTCGAAGTCAAACTGATTCTTCAAAAAGAAAAAGGTTTTGACATCAAATAGGGGGAGATTGTTGGGGAGATAATCACTTCACCCTAATAAACTCAGATTATTCTAAAACATAGAATTTGATGATAAACAAACCCTACATTCAGTATTACTTAGACAGAATTCAAACGTGTGTTATAGTTATGCCTGTTGAAGGTATATTCTTTCTGGACAAAGTTGGTACTTGGAGGTACTTTAGACAGTCTGAAATCCCTAAAGCTGGCAAGAAGAGTCTCTTTAGGCTAAGAACATCTACAAGAGGCAGAACTGGAAATGAGCACTTTGATGCCCTTGTACAAGCCCAATGTGAAGTCTTAGCTGAAGCAGATCCCCATGCCAAAGATTTTGAAGTTAAAGAATAACAATGGTGGAATGATTGAAGACTGATCTAACTCTGAATATTTGTTGATATTAGTTGATTGTATATTATGTTTAGATTAGCTTTGTTAGTAGTTAATCTCTGTACATACTTCTGTACATTTCTTTATTCTATTATTTCAAGTGATGTTTATGTAATTCAGAAAATCAAAAACATATAAAAATGGAAAATTGAAAAGATACCACAAAAACAGCACAAAATAGTACAACACATAAAAAGATTCCACAAAAACAGAACAAAATGGAACACTAGAAAAGAAACCAAAAACAGAACAAGTTTCAAAATAAAAAGAGCTACCAAAAACATATAGCTAGGTAGCCAAATGTACTTAAAAGTTTCAAATTTTTTGTATTCGAAGTCAAACTGATTCTTCAAAAAGAAAAAGGTTTTGTCATCATCAAATAGGGGGAGATTGTTGGGGAGATAATCACTTCACCCTAATAAACTCAGATTATTCTAAAACATAGAATTTGATGATAAACAAACCCTACATTCAGTATGACTTAGAAAGAATTCAAACATGTGTTATAGTTATGCCTGTTGAAGGTATATTCTTTCTGGACAAAGTTGGTACTTGGAGGTTCTTTAGACAGTCTGAAATCCCTAAAGCTGGCAAGAAGAGTCTCTTTAATCTAAGAACATCTACAAGAGGCAGAACTGGAAATGAGCACTTTGAAGCCCTTGTACAAGCCCAATGTGAAGTCTTAGCTGAAACAGATCCCCATGCCAAAGATTTTGAAGTTAAAGAATAACAATGGTGGAATGATTGAAGACTGATCTAACTCTGAATATTTGTTGATATTAGTTGATTGTATATTATGTTTAGATTAGCTTAGTTAGTAGTTAATCTCTGTACATACTTCTGTACATTTCTTTATTTTATTATTTCAAGTGATGTTTATGTAATTCAGAAAATCAAAAACATATAAAAATGGAAAATTGAAAAGATACCATAAAAACAGCACAAAATGGTACAACACATAAAAAGATTCCACAAAAACAGAACAAATTGAAACACTAGAAAAGAAACCAAAAACAGAACAAGGTTCAAAATAAAAAAAGCTACCAAAAACATATAGCTAGGTAGCCAAATGTTCTTAAAAGTTTAAATTTTTTGTATTCTAAGTCAAACTGATTCTTCAAAAAGAAAAGAGGTTTTGTCATCATCAAATAGGGGGAGATTGTTGGGGAGATAATCACTTCACCCTAATAAACTCAGATTATTCTAAAACATAGAATTTGATGATAAACAAACCCTAAATTCAGTATGACTTAGAAAGAATTCAAACATGTGTTATAGTTATGGCTGTTGAAGGTATATTCTTTCTGGACAAAGTTGGTACTTGGAGGTTCTTTAGACAGTCTGAAATCCCTAAAGCTGGCAAGAAGAGTCTCTTTAGGCTAAGAACATCTACAAGAGGCAGAACTGGAAATGAGCACTTTGAAGCCCTTGTACAAGCCCAATGTGAAGTCTTAGCTAAAGCAGATCCCCATGCCAAAGATTTTGAAGTTAAAGAATAACAATGGTGGAATGATTGAAGACTGATCTAACTCTGAATATTTGTTGATATTAGTTGATTGTATATTATGTTTAGATTAGCTTAGTTAGTAGTTAATCTCTGTACATTTCTTTATTCTATTATTTCAAGTGATGTTTATGTAATTCAGAAAATCAAAAACATATAAAAATGGAAAATTGAAAAGATACCACAAAAACAGCACAAAATGGTACAACACATAAAAAGATTGCACAAAAACAGAACAAAATGGAACACTTGAAAAGAAATCAAAAACAGAACAAGGTTCAAAATAAAAAGAGCTACCAAAAACATATAGCTAGGTAGCCAAATGTACTTAAAAGTTTCAAATTTTTTGTATTCGAAGTCAAGCTGATTCTTCAAAAAGAAAAAGGTTTTGACATCAAATAGGGGAAATTGTTGGGGAGATAATCACTTCACCCTAATAAACTCAGATTATTCTAAAACATAGAATTTGATGATAAACAAACCCTACATTCAGTATTACTTAGAAAGAATTCAAACGTGTGTTATAGTTATGCCTGTTGAAGGTATATTCTTTCTGGACAAAGTTGGTACTTGGAGGTTCTTTAGACAGTCTGAAATCCCTAAAGCTGGCAAGAAGAGTCTCTTTAGGCTAAGAACATCTACAAGAGGCAGAACTGGAAATGAGCACTTTGATGCCCTTGTACAAGCCCAATGTGAAGTCTTAGCTGAAGCAGATCCCCATGCCAAAGATTTTGAAGTTAAAGAATAACAATGGTGGAATGATTGAAGACTGATCTAACTCTGAATATTTGTTGATATTAGTTGATTTTATATTATGTTTAGATTAGCTTTGTTAGTAGTTAATCTCTGTACATACTTCTGTACATTTCTTTATTTTATTATTTCAAGTGATGTTTATGTAATTCAGAAAATCAAAAACATATAAAAATGGAAAATTGAAAAGATACCATAAAAACAGCACAAAATGGTACAACACATAAAAAGATTCCACAAAAACAGAACAAATTGAAACACTAGAAAAGAAACCAAAAACAGAACAAGGTTCAAAATAAAAAGAGCTACCAAAAACATATAGCTAGGTAGCCAAATGTTCTTAAAAGTTTAAATTTTTTGTATTCTAAGTCAAACTGATTCTTCAAAAAGAAAAGAGGTTCTGTCATCATCAAATAGGGGGAGATTGTTGGGGAGATAATCACTTCACCCTAATAAACTCAGATTATTCTAAAACAAAGAATTTGATGATAAACAAACCCTACATTCAGTATTACTTAGAAAGAATTCAAACGTGTGTTATAGTTATGCCTGTTGAAGGTATATTCTTTCTGGACAAAGTTGGTACTTGGAGGTTCTTTAGACAGTCTGAAATCCCTAAAGCTGGCAAGAAGAGTCTCTTTAGGCTAAGAACATCTACAAGAGGCAGAACTGGAAATGAGCACTTTGAAGCCCTTGTACAAGCCCAATGTGAAGTCTTAGCTGAAACAGATCCCCATGCCAAGGATTTTGAAGTTAAAGAATAACAATGGTGGAATGATTGAAGACTGATCTAACTCTGAATATTTGTTGATATTAGTTGATTGTATATTATGTTTAGATTAGCTTAGTTAGTAGTTAATCTCTGTACATACTTCTGTACATTTCTTTATTCTATTATTTCAAGTGATGTTTATGTAATTCAGAAAATCAAAAACATATAAAAATGGAAAATCGAAAAGATACCACAAAAACAGCAAAAAATGGTACAACACAAAAAGATTCCACAAAAACAGAACAAAATGGAACACTAGAAAAGAAACCAAAAACAGAACAAGGTTCAAAATAAAAAGAGCTACCAAAAACATATAGCTAGGTAGCCAAATGTACTTAAAAGTTTCAAATTTTTTGTATTCGAAGTCAAACTGATTCTTCAAAAAGAAAAAACGTTTTGTCATCGTCAAATAGGGGGAGATTGTTGGGGAGATAATCACTTCACCCTAATAAACTCAGATTATTCTAAAACATAGAATTTGATGATAAACAAACCCTACATTCAGTATGACTTAGAAAGAATTCAAACATGTGTTATAGTTATGCCTGTTGAAGGTATATTCTTTCTGGACAAAGTTGGTACTTGGAGGTTCTTTAGACAGTCTGAAATCCCTAAAGCTGGCAAGAAGAGTCTCTTTAGGCTAAGAACATCTACAAGAGGCAGAACTGGAAATGAGCACTTTGAAGCCCTTGTACAAGCCCAATGTGAAGTCTTAGCTGAAGCAGATCCCCATGCCAAAGATTTTGAAGTTAAAGAATAACAATGGTGGAATGATTGAAGACTGATCTAACTCTGAATATTTGTTGATATTAGTTGATTGTATATTATGTTTGGATTAGCTTAGTTAGTAGTTAATCTCTGTACATACTTCTGTACATTTCTTTATTCTATTATTTCAAGTGATGTTTATGTAATTCAGAAAATCAAAAACATATAAAAATGGAAAATTGAAAAGATACCACAAAAACAGCACAAAATGGTACAACACATAAAAAGATTCCACAAAAACAGAACAAAATGGAACACTAGAAAAGAAACCAAAAACAGAACAAGGTTCAAAATAAAAAGAGCTACCAAAAACATATAGCTAGGTAGCCAAATGTACTTAAAAGTTTCAAATTTTTTGTATTCGAAGTCAAACTGATTCTTCAAAAAGAAAAAAGGTTTTGTCATCATCAAATAGGGGGAGATTGTTGGGGAGATAATCACTTCACCCTAGTAAACTCAGATTATTCTAAAACATAGAATTTGATGATAAACAAACCCTACATTCAGTATGACTTAGAAAGAATTCAAACATGTGTTATAGTTATGCCTGTTGAAGGTATATTCTTTCTGGACAAAGTTGGTACTTGGAGGTTCTTTAGACAGTCTGAAATCCCTAAAGCTGGCAAGAAGAGTCTCTTTAGGCTAAGAACATCTACAAGAGGCAGAACTGGAAATGAGCACTTTGAAGCCCTTGTACAAGCCCAATGTGAAGTCTTAGCTGAAGCAGATCCCCATGCCAAAGATTTTGAAGTTAAAGAATAACAATGGTGGAATGATTGAAGACTGATCTAACTCTGAATATTTGTTGATATTAGTTGATTGTATATTATGTTTAGATTAGCTTAGTTAGTAGTATATCTCTGTACATACTTCTGTACATTTCTTTATTCTATTATTTCAAGTGATGTTTATGTAATTCAGAAAATCAAAAACATATAAAAATGGAAAATTGAAAAGATACTATAAAAACAGCACAAAATGGTACAACACATAAAAAGATTCCACAAAAACAGAACAAATTGAAACACTAGAAAAGAAACCAAAAACAGAACAAGGTTCAAAATAAAAAGAGCTACCAAAAACATATAGCTAGGTAGTCAAATGTACTTAAAAGTTTAAATTTTTTGTATTCGAAGTCAAACTGATTCTTCAAAAAGAAAAAAGGTTTTGTCATCATCAAATAGGGGGAGATTGTTGGGGAGATAATCACTTCACCCTAATAAACTCAGATTATTCTAAAACATAGAATTTGATGATAAACAAACCCTACATTCAGTACGACTTAGAAAGAATTCAAACATGTGTTATAGTTATGCCTGTTGAAGGTATATTCTTTCTGGACAAATTTGGTACTTGGAGGTTCTTTAGACAGTCTGAAATCCCTAAAGCTGGCAAGAAGAGTCTCTTTAGGCTAAGAACATCTACAAGAGGCAGAACTGGAAATGAACACTTTGAAGCCCTTGTACAAGCCGAATGTGAAGTCTTAGCTGAAGCAGATCCCCATGCCAAAGATTTTGAAGTTAAAGAATAACAATGGTGGAATGATTGAAGACTGATCTAACTCTGAATATTTGTTGATATTAGTTGATTGTATATTATGTTTAGATTAGCTTAGTTAGTAGTTAATCTCTGTACATTTCTTTATTCTATTATTTCAAGTGATGTTTATGTAATTCAGAAAATCAAAAACATATAAAAATGGAAAATTGAAAAGATACCACAAAAACAGCACAAAATGGTACAACACATAAAAAGATTCCACAAAAACAGAACAAAATGGAACACTAGAAAAGAAACCAAAAACAGAACAAGGTTCAAAATAAAAAGAGCTACCAAAAACATATAGCTAGGTAGCCAAATGTACTTAAAAGTTTCAAATTTTTTATATTCGAAGTCAAACTGATTCTTCAAAAAGAAAAAGGTTTTGTCATCATCAAATAGGGGGAGATTGTTGGGGAGATAATCACTTCACCCTAATAAACTCAGATTATTCTAAAACATAGAATTTGATGATAAACAAACCCTACATTCAGTATGACTTAGAAAGAATTCAAACATGTGTTATAGTTATGCCTGTTGAAGGTATATTCTTTCTGGACAAAGTTGGTACTTGGAGGTTCTTTAGACAGTCTGAAATCCCTAAAGCTGGCAAGAAGAGTCTCTTTAGGCTAAGAACATCTACAAGAGGCAGAACTGGAAATGAGCACTTTGAAGCCCTTGTACAAGCCCAATGTGAAGTCTTAGCTGAAGCAGATCCCCATGCCAAAGATTTTGAAGTTAAAGAATAACAATGGTGGAATGATTGAAGACTGATCTAACTCTGAATATTTGTTGATATTAGTTGATTGTATATTATGTTTAGATTAGCTTAGTTAGTAGTTAATCTTTGTACATTTCTTTATTCTATTATTTCAAGTGATGTTTATGTAATTCAGAAAATCAAAAACATATAAAAATGGAAAATTGAAAAGATACCACAAAAACAGCACAAAATGGTACAACACATAAAAAGATTCCACAAAAACAGAACAAAATGGAACACTTGAAAAGAAACCAAAAACAGAACTAGGTTCAAAATAAAAAGATCTACCAAAAACATATAGCTAGGTAGCCAAATGTACTTAAAAGTTTCAAATTTTTTATATTCGAAGTCAAACTGATTCTTCAAAAAGAAAAAGGTTTTGTCATCATCAAATAGGGGGAGATTGTTGGGGAGATAATCACTTCACCCTAATAAACTCAGATTATTCTAAAACATAGAATTTGATGATAAACAAACCCTACATTCAGTACGACTTAGAAAGAATTCAAACATGTGTTATAGTTATGCCTGTTGAAGGTATATTCTTTCTGGACAAATTTGGTACTTGGAGGTTCTTTAGACAGTCTGAAATCCCTAAAGCTGGCAAGAAGAGTCTCTTTAGGCTAAGAACATCTACAAGAGGCAGAACTGGAAATGAGCACTTTGAAGCCCTTGTACAAGCCGAATGTGAAGTCTTAGCTGAAGAAGATCCCCATGCCAAAGATTTTGAAGTTAAAGAATAACAATGGTGGAATGATTGAAGACTGATCTAACTCTGAATATTTGTTGATATTAGTTGATTGTATATTATGTTTAGATTAGCTTAGTTAGTAGTTAATCTCTGTACATTTCTTTATTCTATTATTTCAAGTGATGTTTATGTAATTCAGAAAATCAAAAACATATAAAAATGGAAAATTGAAAAGATACCACAAAAACAGCACAAAATGGTACAACACATAAAAAGATTCCACAAAAACAGAACAAAATGGAACACTAGAAAAGAAACCAAAAACAGAACAAGGTTCAAAATAAAAAGAGCTACCAAAAACATATAGCTAGGTAGCCAAATGTACTTAAAAGTTTCAAATTTTTTATATTCGAAGTCAAACTGATTCTTCAAAAAGAAAAAGGTTTTGTCATCATCAAATAGGGGGAGATTGTTGGGGAGATAATCACTTCACCCTAATAAACTCAGATTATTCTAAAACATAGAATTTGATGATAAACAAACCCTACATTCAGTATGACTTAAAAAGAATTCAAACATGTGTTATAGTTATGCCTGTTGAAGGTATATTCTTTCTGGACAAAGTTGGTACTTGGAGGTTCTTTAGACAGTCTGAAATCCCTAAAGCTGGCAAGAAGAGTCTCTTTAATCTAATAACATCTACAAGAGGCAGAACTGGAAATGAGCACTTTGAAGCCCTTGTACAAGCCCAATGTGAAGTCTTAGCTGAAGCAGATCCCCATGCCAAAGATTTTGAAGTTAAAGAATAACAATGGTGGAATGATTGAAGACTGATCTAACTCTGAATATTTGTTGATATTAATTGATTGTATATTATGTTTAGATTAGCTTAGTTAGTAGTTAATCTCTGTACATTTCTTTATTCTATTATTTCAAGTGATGTTTATGTAATTCAGAAAATCAAAAACATATAAAAATGGAAAATTGAAAAGATACCACAAAAACAGCACAAAATGGTACAACACATAAAAAGATTCCACAAAAACAGAACAAAATGGAACACTTGAAAAGAAACAAAAAACAGAACAAGGTTCAAAATAAAAAAAAGAGCTACCAAAAACATATAGCTAGGTAGCCAAATGTACTTAAAAGTTTCAAATTTTTTGTATTCGAAGTCAAACTGATTCTTCAAAAAGAAAAAGGTTTTGACATCAAATAGGGGGAGATTGTTGGGGAGATAATCACTTCACCCTAATAAACTCAGATTATTCTAAAACATAGAATTTGATGATAAACAAACCTTACATTCAGTATTACTTAGAAAGAATTCAAACGTGTGTTATAGTTATGCCTGTTGAAGGTATATTCTTTCTGGACAAAGTTGGTACTTGGAGGTTCTTTAGACAGTCTGAAATCCTAAAGCTGGCAAGAAGAGTCTCTTTAATCTAAGAACATCTACAAGAGGCAGAACTGGAAATGAGCACTTTGATGCCCTTGTACAAGCCCAATGTGAAGTCTTAGCTGAAGCAGATCCCCATGCCAAAGATTTTGAAGTTAAAGAATAACAATGGTGGAATGATTGAAGACTGATCTAACTCTGAATATTTGTTGATATTAGTTGATTGTATATTATGTTTAGATTAGCTTAGTTAGTAGTTAATCTCTGTACATTTCTTTATTCTATTATTTCAAGTGATGTTTATGTAATTCAGAAAATCAAAAACATATAAAAATGGAAAATTGAAAAGATACCACAAAAACAGCAGAAAATGGTACAACACATAAAAAGATTCCACAAAAACAGAACAAAATGGAACACTAGAAAAGAAACCAAAAACAGAACAAGGTTCAAAATAAAAAGAGCTACCAAAAACATATAGCTAGGTAGCCAAATGTACTTAAAAGTTTCAATTTTTTGTATTCGAAGTCAAACTGATTCTTCAAAAAGAAAAGAGGTTTTGTCATCATCAAATAGGGGGAGATTGTTGGGGAGATAATCACTTCACCCTAATAAACTCAGATTATTCTAAAACATAGAATTTGATGATAAACAAACCCTACATTCAGTATGACTTAGAAAGAATTCAAACATGTGTTATAGTTATGCCTGTTGAAGGTATATTCTTTCTGGACAAAGTTGGTACTTGGAGGTTCTTTAGACAGTTTGAAATCCCTAAAGCTGGCAAGAAGAGTCTCTTTAGGCTAAGAACATCTACAAGAGGCAGAACTGGAAATGAGCACTTTGAAGCCCTTGTACAAGCCCAATGTGAAGTCTTAGCTGAAGCAGATCCCCATGCCAAAGATTTTGAAGTTAAAGAATAACAATGGTGGAATGATTGAAGACTGATCTAACTCTGAATATTTGTTGATATTAGTTGATTGTATATTATGTTTAGATTAGCTTAGTTAGTATTTAATCTCTGTACATTTCTTTATTCTATTATTTCAAGTGATGTTTATGTAATTCAGAAAATCAAAAACATATAAAAATGGAAAATTGAAAAGATACCACAAAAACAGCAGAAAATGGTATAACACATAAAAAGATTCCACAAAAACAGAACAAAATGGAACACTAGAAAAGAAACCAAAAACAGAACAAGGTTCAAAATAAAAAGAGCTACCAAAAACATATAGCTAGGTAGCCAAATGTACTTAAAAGTTTCAATTTTTTGTATTCGAAGTCAAACTGATTCTTCAAAAAGAAAAGAGGTTTTGTCATCATCAAATAGGGGGAGATTGTTGGGGAGATAATCACTTCACCCTAATAAACTCAGATTATTCTAAAACATAGAATTTGATGATAAACAAACCCTACATTCAGTATGACTTAGAAAGAATTCAAACATGTGTTATAGTTATGCCTGTTGAAGGTATATTCTTTCTGGACAAAGTTGGTACTTGGAGGTTCTTTAGACAGTCTGAAATCCCTAAAGCTGGCAAGAAGAGTCTCTTTAGGCTAAGAACATCTACAAGAGGCAGAACTGGAAATGAGCACTTTGAAGCCCTTGTACAAGCCCAATGTGAAGTCTTAGTTGAAGCAGATCCCCATGCCAAGGATTTTGAAGTTAAAGAATAACAATGGTGGAATGATTGAAGACTGATTTAACTCTGAATATTTGTTGATATTAGTTGATTGTATATTATGTTTAGATTAGCTTAGTTAGTAGTTAATCTCTGTACATACTTCTGTACATTTCTTTATTCTATTATTTCAAGTGATATTTATGTAATTCAGAAAATCAAAAACATATAAAAATGGAAAATTGAAAAGATACCACAAAAACAGCACAAAATGGTACAACACATAAAAAGATTCCACAAAAACAGAACAAAATGGAACACTAGAAAAGAAACCAAAAACAGAACAAGGTTCAAAATAAAAAGAGCTACCAAAAACATATAGCTAGGTAGCCAAATATACTTAAAAGTTTCAAATTTTTTGTATTCGAAGTCAAACTGATTCTTCAAAAAGAAAAAAGGTTTTGTCATCATCAAATAGGGGGAGATTGTTGGGGAGATAATCACTTCACCCTAATAAACTCAGATTATTCTAAAACATAGAATTTGATAATAAACAAACACTACATTCAGTATGACTTAGAAAGAATTCAAACATGTGTTATAGTTATGCCTGTTGAAGGTATATTCTTTCTGGACAAAGTTGGTACTTGGAGGTTCTTTAGACAGTCTGAAATCCCTAAAGCTGGCAAGAAGAGTCTCTTTAGGCTAAGAACATCTACAAGAGGCAGAACTGGAAATGAGCACTTTGAAGCCCTTGTACAAGCCCAATGTGAAGTCTTAGCTGAAGCAGATCCCCATGCCAAAGATTTTGAAGTTAAAGAATAACAATGGTGGAATGATTGAAGACTGATCTAACTCTGAATATTTGTTGATATTAGTTGATTGTATATTATGTTTAGATTAGCTTAGTTAGTAGTATATCTCTGTACATACTTCTGTACATTTCTTTATTCTATTATTTTAAGTGATGTTTATGTAATTCAGAAAATCAAAAACATATAAAAATGGAAAATTGAAAAGATACTATAAAAACAGCACAAAATGGTACAACACATAAAAAGATTCCACAAAAACAGAACAAATTGAAACACTAGAAAAGAAACCAAAAACAGAACAAGGTTCAAAATAAAAAGAGCTACCAAAAACATATAGCTAGGTAGTCAAATGTACTTAAAAGTTTAAATTTTTTGTA
Source organism: Dittrichia graveolens (assembly GCA_038502395.1). Classification (NCBI taxonomy): domain Eukaryota; kingdom Viridiplantae; phylum Streptophyta; class Magnoliopsida; order Asterales; family Asteraceae; genus Dittrichia; species Dittrichia graveolens. The sequence continues at coordinate 41,621,840 of JARJIL010000003.1, forward strand.
TTCGAAGTCAAACTGATTCTTTAAAAAGAAAAAAGGTTTTGTCATCATCAAATAGGGGGAGATTGTTGGGGAGATAATCACTTCACCCTAATAAACTCAGATTATTCTAAAACATAGAATTTGATGATAAACAAACCCTACATTCAGTATGACTTAGAAAGAATTCAAACATGTGTTATAGTTATGCCTGTTGAAGGTATATTCTTTCTGGACAAATTTGGTACTTGGAGGTTCTTTAGACAGTCTGAAATCCCTAAAGCTGGCAAGAAGAGTCTCTTTAGGCTAAGAACATCTACAAGAGGCAGAACTGGAAATGAGCACTTTGAAGCCCTTGTACAAGCCGAATGTGAAGTCTTAGCTGAAGCAGATCCCCATGCCAAAGATTTTGAAGTTAAAGAATAACAATGGTGGAATGATTGAAGACTAATCTAACTCTGAATATTTGTTGATATTAGTTGATTGTATATTATGTTTAGATTAGCTTAGTTAGTAGTTAATCTCTGTACATTTCTTTATTCTATTATTTCAAGTGATGTTTATGTAATTCAGAAAATCAAAAACATATAAAAATGGAAAATTGAAAAGATACCACAAAAACAGCACAAAATGGTACAACACATAAAAAGATTCCACAAAAACAGAACAAAATGGAACACTAGAAAAGAAACCAAAAACAGAACAAGGTTCAAAATAAAAAGAGCTACCAAAAACATATAGCTAGGTAGCCAAATGTACTTAAAAGTTTCAAATTTTTTATATTCGAAGTCAAACTGATTCTTCAAAAAGAAAAAGGTTTTGTCATCATCAAATAGGGGGAGATTGTTGGGGAGATAATCACTTCACCCTAATAAACTCAGATTATTCTAAAACATAGAATTTGATGATAAACAAACCCTACATTCAGTATGACTTAGAAAGAATTCAAACATGTGTTATAGTTATGCCTGTTGAAGGTATATTCTTTCTGGACAAAGTTGGTACTTGGAGGTTCTTTAGACAGTCTGAAATCCCTAAAGCTGGCAAGAAGAGTCTCTTTAATCTAATAACATCTACAAGAGGCAGAACTGGAAATGAGCACTTTGAAGCCCTTGTACAAGCCCAATGTGAAGTCTTAGCTGAAGCAGATCCCCATGCCAAAGATTTTGAAGTTAAAGAATAACAATGGTGGAATGATTGAAGACTGATCTAACTCTGAATATTTGTTGATATTAGTTGATTGTATATTATGTTTAGATTAGCTTAGTTAGTAGTTAATCTCTGTTCATACTTCTGTACATTTCTTTATTCTATTATTTCAAGTGATATTTATGTAATTCAGAAAATCAAAAACATATAAAAATGGAAAATTGAAAAGATACCACAAAAACAGCACAAAATGGTACAACACATAAAAAGATTCCACAAAAACAGAACAAAATGGAACACTAGAAAAGAAACCAAAAACAGAACAAGGTTCAAAATAAAAAGAGCTACCAAAAACATATAGCTAGGTAGCCAAATGTACTTAAAAGTTTCAAATTTTTTGTATTCGAAGTCAAACTGATTCTTCAAAAAGAAAAAAGCTTTTGTCATCATCAAATAGGGGGAGATTGTTGGGGAGATAATCACTTCACCCTAATAAACTCAGATTATTCTAAAACATAGAATTTGATAATAAACAAACCCTACATTAAGTATGACTTAGAAAGAATTCAAACATGTGTTATAGTTATGCCTGTTGAAGGTATATTCTTTCTGGACAAAGTTGGTACTTGGAGGTTCTTTAGACAGTCTGAAATCCCTAAAGCTGGCAAGAAGAGTCTCTTTAGGCTAAGAACATCTACAAGAGGCAGAACTGGAAATGAGCACTTTGAAGCCCTTGTACAAGCCCAATGTGAAGTCTTAGCTGAAGCAGATCCCCATGCCAAAGATTTTGAAGTTAAAGAATAACAATGGTGGAATGATTGAAGACTGATCTAACTCTGAATATTTGTTGATATTAGTTGATTGTATATTATGTTTAGATTAGCTTAGTTAGTAGTATATCTCTGTACATACTTCTGTACATTTCTTTATTCTATTATTTCAAGTGATGTTTATGTAATTCAGAAAATCAAAAATATATAAAAATGGAAAATTGAAAAGATACTATAAAAACAGCACAAAATGGTACAACACATAAAAAGATTCCACAAAAACAGAACAAATTGAAACACTAGAAAAGAAACCAAAAACAGAACAAGGTTCAAAATAAAAAGAGCTACCAAAAACATATAGCTAGGTAGCCAAATGTACTTAAAAGTTTAAATTTTTTGTATTCGAAGTCAAACTGATTCTTCAAAAAGAAAAAAGGTTTTGTCATCATCAAATAGGGGGAGATTGTTGGGGAGATAATCACTTCACCCTAATAAACTCAGATTATTCTAAAACATAGAATTTGATGATAAACAAACCCTACATTCAGTATGACTTAGAAAGAATTCAAACATGTGTTATAGTTATGCCTGTTGAAGGTATATTCTTTCTGGACAAATTTGGTACTTGGAGGTTCTTTAGACAGTCTGAAATCCCTAAAGCTGGCAAGAAGAGTCTCTTTAGGCTAAGAACATCTACAAGAGGCAGAACTGGAAATGAGCACTTTGAAGCCCTTGTACAAGCCGAATGTGAAGTCTTAGCTGAAGCAGATCCCTATGCCAAAGATTTTGAAGTTAAAGAATAACAATGGTGGAATGATTGAAGACTGATCTAACTCTGAATATTTGTTGATATTTGTTGATTGTATATTATGTTTAGATTAGCTTAGTTAGTAGTTAATCTCTGTACATTTCTTTATTCTATTATTTCAAGTGATGTTTATGTAATTCAGAAAATCAAAAACATATAAAAATGGAAAATTGAAAAGATACCACAAAAACAGCACAAAATGGTACAACACATAAAAAGATTCCACAAAAACAGAACAAAATGGAACACTAGAAAAGAAACCAAAAACAGAACAAGGTTCAAAATAAAAAGAGATACCAAAAACATATAGCTAGGTAGCCAAATGTACTTAAAAGTTTCAAATTTTTTATATTCGAAGTCAAACTGATTCTTCAAAAAGAAAAAGGTTTTGTCATCATCAAATAGGGGGAGATTGTTGGGGAGATAATCACTTCACCCTAATAAACTCAGATTATTCTAAAACATAGAATTTGATGATAAACAAACCCTACATTCAGTATGACTTAGAAAGAATTCAAACATGTGTTATAGTTATGCCTGTTGAAGGTATATTCTTTCTGGACAAAGTTGGTACTTGGAGGTTGTTTAGACAGTCTGAAATCCCTAAAGCTGGCAAGAAGAGTCTCTTTAATCTAATAACATCTACAAGAGGCAGAACTGGAAATGAGCACTTTGAAGCCCTTGTACAAGCCCAATGTGAAGTCTTAGCTGAAGCAGATCCCCATGCCAAAGATTTTGAAGTTAAAGAATAACAATGGTGGAATGATTGAAGACTGATCTAACTCTGAATATTTGTTGATATTAGTTGATTGTATATTATGTTTAGATTAGCTTAGTTAGTAGTTAATCTCTGTACATTTCTTTATTCTATTATTTCAAGTGATGTTTATGTAATTCAGAAAATCAAAAACATATAAAAATGGAAAATTGAAAAGATACCACAAAAACAGCACAAAATGGTACAACACATAAAAAGATTCCACAAAAACAGAACAAAATGGAACACTTGAAAAGAAACCAAAAACAGAACAAGGTTCAAAATAAAAAGAGCTACCAAAAACATATAGCTAGGTAGCCAAATGTACTTAAAAGTTTCAAATTTTTTGTATTCGAAGTCAAACTGATTCTTCAAAAAGAAAAAGGTTTTGACATCAAATAGGGGGAGATTGTTGGGGAGATAATCACTTCACCCTAATAAACTCAGATTATTCTAAAACATAGAATTTGATGATAAACAAACCCTACATTCAGTATTACTTAGAAAGAATTCAAACGTGTGTTATAGTTATGCCTGTTGAAGGTATATTCTTTCTGGACAAAGTTGGTACTTGGAGGTTCTTTAGACAGTCTGAAATCCCTAAAGCTGGCAAGGAGATTCTCTTTAGGCTAAGAACATCTACAAGAGGCAGAACTGGAAATGAGCACTTTGATGCCCTTGTACAAGCCCAATGTGAAGTCTTAGCTGAAGCAGATCCCCATGCCAAAGATTTTGAAGTTAAAGAATAACAATGGTGGAATGATTGAAGACTGATCTAACTCTGAATATTTGTTGATATTAGTTGATTGTATATTAGGTTTAGATTAGCTTAGTTAGTAGTTAATCTCTGTACATTTCTTTATTCTATTATTTCAAGTGATGTTTATGTAATTCAGAAAATCAAAAACATATAAAAATGGAAAATTGAAAAGATACCACAAAAACAGCACAAAATGGTACAACACATAAAAAGATTCCACAAAAACAGAACAAAATGGAACACTAGAAAAGAAACCAAAAACAGAACAAGGTTCAAAATAAAAAGAGCTACCAAAAACATATAGCTAGGTAGCCAAATTTACTTAAAAGTTTCAAATTTTTTATATTCGAAGTCAAACTGATTCTTTAAAAAGAAAAAGGTTTTGTCATCATCAAATAGGGGGAGATTGTTGGGGAGATAATCACTTCACCCTAATAAACTCAGATTATTCTAAAACATAGAATTTGATGATAAACAAACCCTACATTCAGTATGACTTAGAAAGAATTCAAACATGTGTTATAGTTATGCCTGTTGAAGGTATATTCTTTCTGGACAAAGTTGGTAATTGGAGGTTCTTTAGACAGTCTGAAATCCCTAAAGCTGGCAAGAAGAGTCTCTTTAATCTAATAACATCTACAAGAGGCAGAACTGGAAATGAGCACTTTGAAGCCCTTGTACAAGCCCAATGTGAAGTCTTAGCTGAAGCAGATCCCCATGCCAAAGATTTTAAGTTAAAGAATAACAATGGTGGAATGATTGAAGACTGATCTAACTCTGAATATTTGTTGATATTAGTTGATTGTATATTATGTTTAGATTAGCTTAGTTAGTAGTTAATCTCTGTACATTTCTTTATTCTATTATTTCAAGTGATGTTTATGTAATTCAGAAAATCAAAAACATATATAAATGGAAAATTGAAAAGATACCACAAAAACAGCACAATATGGTACAACACATAAAAAGATTCCACAAAAACAGAACAAAATGGAACACTAGAAAAGAAACCAAAAACAGAACAAGGTTCAAAATAAAAAGAGCTACCAAAAACGTATAGCTAGGTAGCCAAATGTACTTAAAAGTTTCAAATTTTTTGTATTCGAAGTCAAACTGATTCTTCAAAAAGAAAAAGGTTTTGTCATCATCAAATAGGGGGAGATTGTTGGGGAGATAATCACTTCACCCTAATAAACTCAGATTATTCTAAAACATAGAATTTGATGATAAACAAACCCTACATTCAGTATGACTTAGAAAGAATTCAAACATGTGTTATAGTTATGCCTGTTGAAGGTATATTCTTTCTGGACAAAGTTGGTACTTGGAGGTTCTTTAGACAGTCTGAAATCCCTAAAGCTGGCAAGAAGAGTCTCTTTAATCTAAGAACATCTACAAGAGGCAGAACTGGAAATGAGCACTTTGAAGCCCTTGTACAAGCCCAATGTGAAGTCTTAGCTGAAGCAGATCCCCATGCCAAAGATTTTGAAGTTAAAGAATAACAATGGTGGAATGATTGAAGACTGATCTAACTCTGAATATTTGTTGATATTAATTGATTGTATATTATTTTTAGATTAGCTTAGTTAGTAGTTAATCTGTGTACATACTTCTGTACATTTCTTTATTCTATTATTTCAAGTGATGTTTATGTAATTCAGAAAATCAAAAACATATAAAAATGGAAAATTGAAAAGATACCACAAAAACAGCACAAAATGGTACAACACATAAAAAGATTCCATAAAAACAGAACAAAATGGAACACTAGAAAAGAAACCAAAAAGAGAACAAGTTTCAAAATAAAAAGAGCTACCAAAAACATATAGCTAGGAAGCGAAATGTACTTAAAAGTTTAAATTTTTTGTATTCGAAGTCAAACTGATTCTTCAAAAAGAAAAAGGTTTTGTCATCATCAAATAGGTGGAGATTGTTGGGGAGATAATCAATTCACCCTAATAAACTCAGATTATTCTAAAACATAGAATTTGATGATAAACAAACCCTACATTCAGTATGACTTAGAAAGAATTCAAACATGTGTTATAGTTATGCCTGTTGAAGGTATATTCTTTCTGGACAAAGTTGGTACTTGGAGGTTCTTTAGACAGTCTGAAATCGCTAAAGCTGGCAAGAAGAGTCTCTTTAATCTAAGAACATGTACAAGAGGCAGAACTGGAAATGAGCACTTTGAAGCCCTTGTACAAGCCCAATGTGAAGTCTTAGCTGAAGCAGATCCCCATGCCAAAGATTTTGAAGTTAAAGAATAACAATGGTGTAATGATTGAAGACTGATCTAACTCTGAATATTTGTTGATATTAGTTGATTGTATATTATGTTTAGATTAGCTTAGTTAGTAGTTAATCTCTATACATACTTCTGTACATTTCTTTATTCTATTATTTCAAGTGATGTTTATGTAATTCAGAAAATCAAAAACATATAAAAATGGAAAATTGAAAAGATACCACAAAAACAGCACAAAATGGTACAACACATAAAAAGATTCCACAAAAATAGAACAAAATGGAACACTAGAAAAGAAACCAAAAACAGAACAAGGTTCAAAATAAAAAGAGCTACCAAAAACATATAGCTAGGTAGCCAAATGTACTTAAAAGTTTCAAATTTTTTGTATTCGAAGTCAAACTGATTCTTCAAAAAGAAAAAGGTTTTGTCATCATCAAATAGGGGGAGATTGTTGGGGAGATAATCACTTCACCCTAATAAACTCAGATTATTCTAAAACATAGAATTTGATGATAAACAAACCCTACATTCAGTATGACTTAGAAAGAATTCAAACATGTGTTATAGTTATGCCTGTTGAAGGTATATTCTTTCTGGACAAAGTTGGTACTTGGAGGTTCTTTAGACAGTCTGAAATCCCTAAAGCTGGCAAGAAGAGTCTCTTTAATCTAAGAACATCTACAAGAGGCAGAACTGGAAATGAGCACTTTGAAGCCCTTGTACAAGCCCAATGTGAAGTCTTAGCTGAAGCAGATCCCCATGCCAAAGATTTTGAAGTTAAAGAATAACAATGGTGGAATGATTGAAGACTGATCTAACTCTGAATATTTGTTGATATTAATTGATTGTATATTATTTTTAGATTAGCTTAGTTAGTAGTTAATCTCTGTACATACTTCTGTACATTTCTTTATTCTATTATTTCAAGTGATGTTTATGTAATTCAGAAAATAAAAAACATATAAAAATGGAAAATTGAAAAGATACCACAAAAACTGCACAAAATGGTACAACACATAAAAAGATTCCATAAAAACAGAACAAAATGGAACACTAGAAAAGAAACCAAAAACAGAACAAGGTTCAAAATAAAAAGAGCTACCAAAAACATATAGCTAGGAAGCGAAATGTACATAAAAGTTTAAATTTTTTGTATTCGAAGTCAAACTGATTCTTCAAAAAGAAAAAGGTTTTGTCATCATCAAATAGGGGGAGATTGTTGGGGAGATAATCACTTCACCCTAATAAACTCAGATTATTCTAAAACATAGAATTTGATGATAAACAAACCCTACATTCAGTATGACTTAGAAAGAATTCAAACATGTGTTATAGTTATGCCTGTTGAAGGTATATTCTTTCTGGACAAAGTTGGTACTTGGAGGTTCTTTAGACAGTCTGAAATCCCTAAAGCTGGCAAGAAGAGTCACTTTAATCTAAGAACATGTACAAGAGGCAGAACTTGAAATGAGCACTTTGAAGCCCTTGTACAAGCCCAATGTGAAGTCTTAGCTGAAGCAGATCCCCATGCCAAAGATTTTGAAGTTAAAGAATAACAATGGTGTAATGATTGAAGACTGATCTAACTCTGAATATTTGTTGATATTAGTTGATTGTATATTATGTTTAGATTAGCTTAGTTAGTAGTTAATCTCTATACATACTTCTGTACATTTCTTTATTCTATTATTCTAAGTGATGTTTATGTAATTCAGAAAATCAAAAACATATAAAAATGGAAAATTGAAAAGATACCACAAAAATAGCACAAAATGGTACAACACATAAAAAGATTCCACAAAAACAGAACAAAATGGAACACTAGAAAAGAAACCAAAAACAGAACAAGGTTCAAAATAAAAAGAGCTACCAAAAACATATAGCTAGGTAGCCAAATGTACTTAAAAGTTTAAATTTTTTGTATTCGAAGTCAAACTGATTCTTCAAATAGAAAAAAGGTTTTGTCATCATCAAATAGGGGGAGATTGTTTGGGAGATAATCACTTCACCCTAATAAACTCAGATTATTCTAAAACATAGAATTTGATGATAAACAAACCCTACATTCAGTATGACTTAGAAAGAATTCAAACATGTGTTATAGTTATGCCTGTTGAAGGTATATTCTTTCTGGAAAAAGTTGGTACTTGGAGGTTGTTTAGACAGTCTGAAATCCCTAAAGCTGGCAAGAAGAGTCTCTTTAATCTAAGAACATCTACAAGAGGCAGAACTGGAAATGAGCACTTTGAAGCCCTTGTACAAGCCCAATGTGAAGTCTTAGCTGAAGCAGATCCCCATGCCAAAGATTTTGAAGTTAAAGAATAACAATGGTGGAATGATTGAAGACTGATCTAACTCTGAATATTTGTTGATATTAATTGATTGTATATTATTTTTAGATTAGCTTAGTTAGTAGTTAATCTGTGTACATACTTCTGTACATTTCTTTATTCTATTATTTCAAGTGATGTTTATGTAATTCAGAAAATCAAAAACATATAAAAATGGAAAATTGAAAAGATACCACAAAAACAGCACAAAATGGTACAACACATAAAAAGATTCCATAAAAACAGAACAAAATGGAACACTAGAAAAGAAACCAAAAAGAGAACAAGTTTCAAAATAAAAAGAGCTACCAAAAACATATAGCTAGGAAGCGAAATGTACTTAAAAGTTTAAATTTTTTGTATTCGAAGTCAAACTGATTCTTCAAAAAGAAAAAGGTTTTGTCATCATCAAATAGGTGGAGATTGTTGGGGAGATAATCACTTCACCCTAATAAACTCAGATTATTCTAAAACATAGAATTTGATGATAAACAAACCCTACATTCAGTATGACTTAGAAAGAATTCAAACATGTGTTATAGTTATGCCTGTTGAAGGTATATTCTTTCTGGACAAAGTTGGTACTTGGAGGTTCTTTAGACAGTCTGAAATCGCTAAAGCTGGCAAGAAGAGTCTCTTTAATCTAAGAACATGTACAAGAGGCAGAACTGGAAATGAGCACTTTGAAGCCCTTGTACAAGCCCAATGTGAAGTCTTAGCTGAAGCAGATCCCCATGCCAAAGATTTTGAAGTTAAAGAATAACAATGGTGTAATGATTGAAGACTGATCTAACTCTGAATATTTGTTGATATTAGTTGATTGTATATTATGTTTAGATTAGCTTAGTTAGTAGTTAATCTCTATACATACTTCTGTACATTTCTTTATTCTATTATTTCAAGTGATGTTTATGTAATTCAGAAAATCAAAAACATATAAAAATGGAAAATTGAAAAGATACCACAAAAACAGCACAAAATGGTACAACACATAAAAAGATTCCACAAAAATAGAACAAAATGGAACACTAGAAAAGAAACCAAAAACAGAACAAGGTTCAAAATAAAAAGAGCTACCAAAAACATATAGCTAGGTAGCCAAATGTACTTAAAAGTTTCAAATTTTTTGTATTCGAAGTCAAACTGATTCTTCAAAAAGAAAAAGGTTTTGTCATCATCAAATAGGGGGAGATTGTTGGGGAGATAATCACTTCACCCTAATAAACTCAGATTATTCTAAAACATAGAATTTGATGATAAACAAACCCTACATTCAGTATGACTTAGAAAGAATTCAAACATGTGTTATAGTTATGCCTGTTGAAGGTATATTCTTTCTGGACAAAGTTGGTACTTGGAGGTTCTTTAGACAGTCTGAAATCCCTAAAGCTGGGAAGAAGAGTCTCTTTAATCTAAGAACATCTACAAGAGGCAGAACTGGAAATGAGCACTTTGAAGCCCTTGTACAAGCCCAATGTGAAGTCTTAGCTGAAGCAGATTCCCATGCCAAAGATTTTGAAGTTAAAGAATAACAATGGTGGAATGATTGAAGACTGATCTAACTCTGAATATTTGTTGATATTAGTTGATTGTATATTATGTTTAGATTAGCTTAGTTAGTAGTTAATCTCTGTACATACTTCTGTACATTTCTTTATTCTATTATTTCAATTGATGTTTATGTAATTCAGAAAATTAAAAACATATAAAAATGGAAAATTGAAAAGATACCACAAAATCAGCACAAAATGGTACAACACATAAAAAGATTCCACAAAAACAGAACAAAATGGAACACTAGAAAAGAAACCAAAAACAGAACAAGGTTCAAAATAAAAAGAGCTACCAAAAACATATAGCTAGGAAGCGAAATGTACTTAAAAGTTTAAATTTTTTGTATTCGAAGTCAAACTGATTCTTTAAAAAGAAAAAGGTTTTGTCATCATCAAATAGGGGGAGATTGTTGGGGAGATAATCACTTCACCCTAATAAACTCAGATTATTCTAAAACATACAATTTGACGATAAACAAACCCTAAATTCAGTATGACTTAGAAAGAATTCAAACATGTGTTATATAGTTATGCCTGTTGAAGGTATATTCTTTCTGGACAAAGTTGGTACTTGGAGGTTCTTTAGACAGTCTGAAATCCCTAAAGCTGGCAAGAAGAGTCTCTTTAGGCTAAGAACATCTACAAGAGGCAGAACTGGAAATGAGCACTTTGAAGCACTTGTACAAGCCCAATGTGAAGTCTTAGCTGAAGCAGATCCCCATGCCAAAGATTTTGAAGTTAAAGAATAACAATGGTGGAATGATTGAAGACTGATCTAACACTGAATATTTGTTGATAATAGTTGATTGTATATTACGTTTAGATTTGCTTAGTTAGTAGTTAATCTCTGTACATACTTCTGTACATTTCTTTATTCTATTATTTCAAGTGATGTTTATGTAATTCAGAAAATCAAAAACATATAAAAATGGAAAATTGAAAAGATACCACAAAAACAGCACAAAATGGTACAACACATAAAGAGATTCCACAAAAACAGAACAAAATGGAACACTAGAAAAGAAACAAAAAACATAACAAAATGGAACACTAGAAAAGAAACCAAAAACAGAACAAGGTTCAAAATAAAAAGAGCTACCAAAAACATATAGCTAGGTAGCCAAATGTACTTAAAAGTTTAAATTTTTTGTATTCGAAGTCAAACTGATTCTTCAAAAAGAAAAAGGTTTTGTCATCATCAAATAGGGGGAGATTGTTGGGGAGATAATTACTTCACCCTAATAAACTCAGATTATTCTAAAACATAGAATTTGATGATAAACAAACCCTACATTCAGTATGACTTAGATAAGAATTCAAACATGTGTTATAGTTATGCCTGTTGAAGGTATATTCTTTCTGGACAAAGTTGGTACTTAGAGGTTCTTTAGACAGTCTGAAATCCCTAAAGCTGGCAAGAAGAGTCTCTTTAGGCTAAGAACATCTACAAGAGGCAGAACTGGAAATGAGCACTTTGAAGCCCTTGTACAAGCCCAATGTGAAGTCTTAGCTGAAACAGATCCCCATGCCAAAGATTTTGAAGTTAAAGAATAACAATGGTGGAATAATTGAAGACTGATCTAACTCTGAATATTTGTTGATATTAGTTGATTGTATATTATGTTTAGATTAGCTTAGTTAGTAGTTAATCTCTGTACATACTTCTGTACATTTCTTTATTCTATTATTTCAATTGATGTTTATGTAATTCAGAAAATTAAAAACATATAAAAATGGAAAATTGAAAAGATACCACAAAATCAGCACAAAATGGTACAACACATAAAAAGATTCCACAAAAACAGAACAAAATGGAACACTAGAAAAGAAACCAAAAACAGAACAAGGTTCAAAATAAAAAGAGCTACCAAAAACATATAGCTAGGAAGCGAAATGTACTTAAAAGTTTAAATTTTTTGTATTCGAAGTCAAACTGATTCTTTAAAAAGAAAAAGGTTTTGTCATCATCAAATAGGGGGAGATTGTTGGGGAGATAATCACTTCACCCTAATAAACTCAGATTATTCTAAAACATACAATTTGACGATAAACAAACCCTAAATTCAGTATGACTTAGAAAGAATTCAAACATGTGTTATATAGTTATGCCTGTTGAAGGTATATTCTTTCTGGACAAAGTTGGTACTTGGAGGTTCTTTAGACAGTCTGAAATCCCTAAAGCTGGCAAGAAGAGTCTCTTTAGGCTAAGAACATCTACAAGAGGCAGAACTGGAAATGAGCACTTTGAAGCACTTGTACAAGCCCAATGTGAAGTCTTAGCTGAAGCAGATCCCCATGCCAAAGATTTTGAAGTTAAAGAATAACAATGGTGGAATGATTGAAGACTGATCTAACACTGAATATTTGTTGATAATAGTTGATTGTATATTACGTTTAGATTTGCTTAGTTAGTAGTTAATCTCTGTACATACTTCTGTACATTTCTTTATTCTATTATTTCAAGTGATGTTTATGTAATTCAGAAAATCAAAAACATATAAAAATGGAAAATTGAAAAGATACCACAAAAACAGCACAAAATGGTACAACACATAAAGAGATTCCACAAAAACAGAACAAAATGGAACACTAGAAAAGAAACAAAAAACATAACAAAATGGAACACTAGAAAAGAAACCAAAAACAGAACAAGGTTCAAAATAAAAAGAGCTACCAAAAACATATAGCTAGGTAGCCAAATGTACTTAAAAGTTTAAATTTTTTGTATTCGAAGTCAAACTGATTCTTCAAAAAGAAAAAGGTTTTGTCATCATCAAATAGGGGGAGATTGTTGGGGAGATAATTACTTCACCCTAATAAACTCAGATTATTCTAAAACATAGAATTTGATGATAAACAAACCCTACATTCAGTATGACTTAGATAAGAATTCAAACATGTGTTATAGTTATGCCTGTTGAAGGTATATTCTTTCTGGACAAAGTTGGTACTTAGAGGTTCTTTAGACAGTCTGAAATCCCTAAAGCTGGCAAGAAGAGTCTCTTTAGGCTAAGAACATCTACAAGAGGCAGAACTGGAAATGAGCACTTTGAAGCCCTTGTACAAGCCCAATGTGAAGTCTTAGCTGAAACAGATCCCCATGCCAAAGATTTTGAAGTTAAAGAATAACAATGGTGGAATGATTGAAGACTGATCTAACTCTGAATATTTGTTGATATTAGTTGATTGTATATTATGTTTAGATTAGCTTAGTTAGTAGTTAATCTCTGTACATACTTCTGTACATTTCTTTATTCTATTATTTCAAGTGATGTTTATGTAATTCAGAAAATCAAAAACATATAAAAATGGAAAATTGAAAAGATACCACAAAAACAGCACAAAATGGTACAACACATAAAAAGATTCCACAAAAATAGAACAAAATGGAACACTAGAAAAGAAACCAAAAACAGAACAAGGTTCAAAATAAAAAGAGCTACCAAAAACATATAGCTAGGTAGCCAAATGTACTTAAAAGTTTCAAATTTTTTGTATTCGAAGTCAAACTGATTCTTCAAAAAGAAAAAGGTTTTGTCATCATCAAATAGGGGGAGATTGTTGGGGAGATAATCACTTCACCCTAATAAACTCAGATTATTCTAAAACATAGAATTTGATGATAAACAAACCCTACATTCAGTATGACTTAGAAAGAATTCAAACATGTGTTATAGTTATGCCTGTTGAAGGTATATTCTTTCTGGACAAAGTTGGTACTTGGAGGTTCTTTAGACAGTCTGAAATCCCTAAAGCTGGGAAGAAGAGTCTCTTTAATCTAAGAACATCTACAAGAGGCAGAACTGGAAATGAGCACTTTGAAGCCCTTGTACAAGCCCAATGTGAAGTCTTAGCTGAAGCAGATTCCCATGCCAAAGATTTTGAAGTTAAAGAATAACAATGGTGGAATGATTGAAGACTGATCTAACTCTGAATATTTGTTGATATTAGTTGATTGTATATTATGTTTAGATTAGCTTAGTTAGTAGTTAATCTCTGTACATACTTCTGTACATTTCTTTATTCTATTATTTCAATTGATGTTTATGTAATTCAGAAAATTAAAAACATATAAAAATGGAAAATTGAAAAGATACCACAAAATCAGCACAAAATGGTACAACACATAAAAAGATTCCACAAAAACAGAACAAAATGGAACACTAGAAAAGAAACCAAAAACAGAACAAGGTTCAAAATAAAAAGAGCTACCAAAAACATATAGCTAGGAAGCGAAATGTACTTAAAAGTTTAAATTTTTTGTATTCGAAGTCAAACTGATTCTTTAAAAAGAAAAAGGTTTTGTCATCATCAAATAGGGGGAGATTGTTGGGGAGATAATCACTTCACCCTAATAAACTCAGATTATTCTAAAACATACAATTTGACGATAAACAAACCCTAAATTCAGTATGACTTAGAAAGAATTCAAACATGTGTTATATAGTTATGCCTGTTGAAGGTATATTCTTTCTGGACAAAGTTGGTACTTGGAGGTTCTTTAGACAGTCTGAAATCCCTAAAGCTGGCAAGAAGAGTCTCTTTAGGCTAAGAACATCTACAAGAGGCAGAACTGGAAATGAGCACTTTGAAGCACTTGTACAAGCCCAATGTGAAGTCTTAGCTGAAGCAGATCCCCATGCCAAAGATTTTGAAGTTAAAGAATAACAAGGGTGGAATGATTGAAGACTGATCTAACACTGAATATTTGTTGATAATAGTTGATTGTATATTACGTTTAGATTTGCTTAGTTAGTAGTTAATCTCTGTACATACTTCTGTACATTTCTTTATTCTATTATTTCAAGTGATGTTTATGTAATTCAGAAAATCAAAAACATATAAAAATGGAAAATTGAAAAGATACCACAAAAACAGCACAAAATGGTACAACACATAAAGAGATTCCACAAAAACAGAACAAAATGGAACACTAGAAAAGAAACAAAAAACATAACAAAATGGAACACTAGAAAAGAAACCAAAAACAGAACAAGGTTCAAAATAAAAAGAGCTACCAAAAACATATAGCTAGGTAGCCAAATGTACTTAAAAGTTTAAATTTTTTGTATTCGAAGTCAAACTGATTCTTCAAAAAGAAAAAGGTTTTGTCATCATCAAATAGGGGGAGATTGTTGGGGAGATAATTACTTCACCCTAATAAACTCAGATTATTCTAAAACATAGAATTTGATGATAAACAAACCCTACATTCAGTATGACTTAGATAAGAATTCAAACATGTGTTATAGTTATGCCTGTTGAAGGTATATTCTTTCTGGACAAAGTTGGTACTTAGAGGTTCTTTAGACAGTCTGAAATCCCTAAAGCTGGCAAGAAGAGTCTCTTTAGGCTAAGAACATCTACAAGAGGCAGAACTGGAAATGAGCACTTTGAAGCCCTTGTACAAGCCCAATGTGAAGTCTTAGCTGAAACAGATCCCCATGCCAAAGATTTTGAAGTTAAAGAATAACAATGGTGGAATGATTGAAGACTGATCTAACTCTGAATATTTGTTGATATTAGTTGATTGTATATTATGTTTAGATTAGCTTAGTTAGTAGTTAATCTCTGTACATACTTCTGTACATTTCTTTATTCTATTATTTCAAGTGATGTTTATGTAATTCAGAAAATCAAAAACATATAAAATTGGAAAATTGAAAAGATACCACAAAAACAGCACAAAATGGTACAACACATAAAAAGATTCCACAAAAACAGAACAAAATGGAACACTAGAAAAGAAACCAAAAACAGAACAAGGTTCAAAATAAAAAAAACTACAAAAAACATATAGCTAGGTAGCAAAATGTACTTAAAAGTTTCAAATTTTTTGTATTCGAAGTCAAACTGATTCTTCAAAAACAAAAAGGTTTTGTCATCATCAAATAGGGGGAGATTGTTGGGGAGATAATCACTTCACCCTAATAAACTCAGATTATTCTAAAACATAGAATTTGATGATAAACAAACCCTACATTCAGTATGACTTAGAAAGAATTCAAACATGTGTTATAGTTATGCCTGTTGAAGGTATATTCTTTCTGGACAAAGTTGGTACTTGGAGGTTCTTTAGACAGTCTGAAATCCCTAAAGCTGGCAAGAAGAGTCTCTTTATGCTAAGAACATCTACAAGAGGCAGAACTGGAAATGAGCACTTTGAAGCCCTTGTACAAGCCCAATGTGAAGTCTTAGCTGAAGCAGATCCCCATGCCAAAGATATTGAAGTTAAAGAATAACAATGGTGGAATGATTGAAGACTGATCTAACTCTGAATATTTGTTGATATTAGTTGATTGTATATTATGTTTAGATTAGCTTAGTTAGTAGTTAATCTCTGTACATACTTCTGTACATTTCTTTATTCTATTATTTCAAGTGATGTTTATGTAATTCAGAAAATCAAAAACATATAAAAATGGAAAATTGAAAAGATACCACAAAAACAGCACAAAATGGTACAACACATAAAAAGATTCCACAAAAACAGAACAAAATGGAACACTAGAAAAGAAACCAAAAACAGAACAAGGTTCAAAATAAAAAGAGCTACCAAAAACATATAGCTAGGTAGCCAAATGTACTTAAAAGTTTCAAATTTTTTGTATTCGAAGTCAAATTGATTCTTCAAAAAGAAAAAGGTTTTGTCATCATCAAATAGGGGGAGATTGTTGGGGAGATAATCACTTCACCCTAATAAACTCAGATTATTCTAAAACATAGAATTTGATGATAAACAAACCCTACATTCAGTATGACTTAGGTAAGAATTCAAACATGTGTTATAGTTATGCCTATTGAAGGTATATTCTTTCTGAACAAACTTGGTACTTGGAGGTTCTTTAGACTGTCTGAAATCCCTAAAGCTGGCAAGAAGAGTCTCTTTAGGCTAAGAACATCTACAAGAGGCAGAACAGGAAATGAGCACTTCTTGTACAAGCCCAATGTGAAGTCTTAGCTGAAGCAGATCCCCATGCCAAAGATTTTGAAGTTAAAGAATAACAATTGTGGAATGATTGAAGACTGATCTAACTCTGAATATTTGTTGATATTAGTTGATTGTATATTATGTTTAGATTAGCTTAGTTAGTAGTTAATCTCTATACATACTTCTGTACATTTCTTTATTCTATTATTTCAAGTGATGTTTATGTAATTCAGAAAATCAAAAACATATAAAAACGGAAAATTGAAAAGATACCACAAAAACAGCACAAAATGGTACAACACATAAAAAGATTCCACAAAAACAGAACAAAATGGAACACTAGAAAAGAAACCAAAAACAGAACAAGGTTCAAAATAAAAAAACTACCAAAAATATATAGCTAGGTAGCAAAATGTACTTAAAAGTTTAAATTTTTTGTATTCGAAGTCAAACTGATTCTTCAAAAAGAAAAAAGTTTTGTCATCATCAAATAGGGGGAGATTGTTGGGGAGATAATCACTTCACCCTAATAAACTCAGATTATTCTAAAACATACAATTTGACGATAAACAAACCCTAAATTCAGTATGACTTAGAAAGAATTCAAACATGTGTTATATAGTTATGCCTGTTGAAGGTATATTCTTTATGGACAAAGTTGGTACTTGGAGGTTCTTTAGACAGTCTGAAATCCCTAAAGCTGGCAAGAAGAGTCTCTTTAGGCTAAGAACATCTACAAGAGGCAGAACTGGAAATGAGCACTTTGAAGCCCTTGTACAAGCCCAATGTGAAGTCTTAGCTGAAGCAGATCCCCATGGCAAAGATTTTGAAGTTAAAGAATAACAATGGTGGAATGATTGAAGACTGATCTAACACTGAATATTTGTTGATAATAGTTGATTGTAAATTACGTTTAGATTTGCTTAGTTAGTAGTTAATCTCTGTACATACTTCTGTACATTTCTTTATTCTATTATTTCAAGTGATGTTTATGTAATTCAGAAAATCAAAAACATATAAAAATGGAAAATTGAAAAGATACCACAAAAACAGCACAAAATGGTACAACACATAAAGAGATTCCACAAAAACAGAACAAAATGGAACACTAGAAAAGAAACAAAAAACATAACAAAATGGAACACTAGAAAAGAAACCAAAAACAGAACAAGGTTCAAAATAAAAAGAGCTACCAAAAACATATAGCTAGGTAGCCAAATGTACTTAAAAGTTTAAATTTTTTGTATTCGAAGTCAAACTGATTCTTCAAAAAGAAAAAGGTTTTGTCATCATCAAATAGGGGGAGATTGTTGGGGAGATAATTACTTCACCCTAATAAACTCAGATTATTCTAAAACATAGAATTTGATGATAAACAAACCCTACATTCAATATGACTTAGATAAGAATTCAAACATGTGTTATAGTTATGCCTGTTGAAGGTATATTCTTTCTGGACAAAGTTGGTACTTAGAGGTTCTTTAGACAGTCTGAAATCCATAAAGCTGGCAAGAAGAGTCTCTTTAGGCTAAGAACATCTACAAGAGGCAGAACTGGAAATGAGCACTTTGAAGCCCTTGTACAAGCCCAATGTGAAGTCTTAGCTGAAACAGATCCCCATGCCAAAGATTTTGAAGTTAAAGAATAACAATGGTGGAATGATATAAGACTGATCTAACTCTGAATATTTGTTGATATTAGTTGATTGTATATTATGTTTAGATTAGCTTAGTTAGTAGTTAATCTCTGTACATACTTCTGTACATTTCTTTATTCTATTATTTCAAGTGATGTTTATGTAATTCAGAAAATCAAAAACATATAAAATTGGAAAATTGAAAAGATACCACAAAAACAGCACAAAATGGTACACCACATAAAAAGATTCCACAAAAACAGAACAAAATGGAACACTAGAAAAGAAACCAAAAACAGAACAAGGTTCAAAATAAAAAAAACTACCAAAAACATATAGCTAGGTAGCAAAATGTACTTAAAAGTTTCAAATTTTTTGTATTCGAAGTCAAACTGATTCTTCAAAAACAAAAAGGTTTTGTCATCATCAAATAGGGGGAGATTGTTGGGGAGATTGTTGGGGAGATAATCACTTCACCCTAATAAACTCAGATTATTCTAAAACATAGAATTTGATGATAAACAAACCCTACATTCAGTATGACTTAGAAAGAATTCAAACATGTGTTATAGTTATGCCTGTTGAAGGTATATTCTTTCTGGACAAAGTTGGTACTTGGAGGTTCTTTAGACAGTTTGAAATTCCTAAAGCTGGCAAGAAGAGTCTCTTTAGGCTAAGAACATCTACAAGAGGCAGAACTGGAAATGAGCACTTTGAAGCCCTTGTACAAGCCCAATGTGAAGTCTTAGCTGAAGCAGATCCCCATGGCAAAGATTTTGAAGTTAAAGAATAACAATGGTGGAATGATTGAAGACTGATCTAACTCTGAATATTTGTTGATATTAGTTGATTGTATATTATGTTTAGATTAGCTTAGTTAGTAGTTAATCTCTGTACATACTTCTGTACATTTCTTTATTCTATTATTTCAAGTGATGTTTATGTAATTCAGAAAATCAAAAACATATGAAAATGGAAAATTGAAAAGATACCACAAAAACAGCACAAAATGGTACAACACATAAAAAGATTCCACAAAAACAGAACAAAATGGAACACTAGAAAAGAAACCAAAAACAGAACAAGGTTCAAAATAAAAAGAGCTACCAAAAACATATAGCTAGGTAGCCAAATGTACTTAAAAGTTTCAAATTTTTTGTATTCGAAGTCAAATTGATTCTTCAAAAAGAAAAAGGTTTTGTCATCATCAAATAGGGGGAGATTGTTGGGGAGATAATCACTTCACCCTAATAAACTCAGATTATTCTAAAACATAGAATTTGATGATAAACAAACCCTACATTCAGTATGACTTAGATAAGAATTCAAACATGTGTTATAGTTATGCCTGTTGAAGGTATATTCTTTCTGAACAAAGTTGGTACTTGGAAGTTCTTTAGACTGTCTGAAATCCCTAAAGCTGGCAAGAAGAGTCTCTTTAGGCTAAGAACATCTACAAGAGGCAGAACAGGAAATGAGCACTTCTTGTACAAGCCCAATGTGAAGTCTTAGCTGAAGCAGATCCCCATGCCAAAGATTTTGAAGTTAAAGAATAACAATGGTGGAATGATTGAAGACTGATCTAACTCTGAATATTTGTTGATATTAGTTGATTGTATATTATGTTTAGATTAGCTTAGTTAGTAGTTAATCTCTGTACATACTTCTGTACATTTCTTTATTCTATTATTTCAAGTGATGTTTATGTAATTCAGAAAATCATATAAAAATGGAAAATTGAAAAGATACCACAAAAACAGCACAAAATGGTACAACACATAAAAAGATTCCACAAAAACAGAACAAAATGGAACACTAGAAAAGAAACCAAAAATAGAACAAGGTTCAAAATAAAAAGAGCTACCAAAAACATATAGCTAGGTAGCCAAATGTACTTAAAAGTTTAAATTTTTTGTATTCGAAGTCAAACTGATTCTTCAAAAAGAAAAAGGTTTTGTCATCATCAAATAGGGGGAGATTGTTGGGGAGATAATCACTTCACCCTAATAAACTCAGATTATTCTAAAACATAGAATTTGATGATAAACAAACCTTACATTCAGTATGACTTAGATAAGAATTCAAACATGTGTTATAGTTATGCCTGTTGAAGGTATATTCTTTCTGGACAAAGTTGGTACTTGGAGGTTCTTTAGACAGTCTGAAATCCCTAAAGCTGGCAAGAAGAGTCTCTTTAGGCTAAGAACATCTACAAGAGGCAGAACTGGAAATGAGCACTTTGAAGCCCTTGTACAAGCCCAATGTGAAGTCTTAGCTTAAGCAGATCCCCATGCCAAAGATTTTGAAGTTAAAGAATAACAATGGTGGAATGATTGAAGACTGATCTAACTCTGAATATTTTTTGATATTAGTTGATTGTATATTATGTTTAGATTAGCTTAGTTAGTAGTTAATCTCTGTACATACTTCTGTACATTTCTTTATTCTATTATTTCAAGTGATGTTTATGTAATTCAGAAAATCAAAAACATATAAAAATGGAAAATTGAAAAGATACCACAAAAACAGCACAAAATGGTACAACACATAAAAAGATTCCACAAAAACAGAACAAAATGGAACACTAGAAAAGAAACCAAAAACAGAACAAGGTTCAAAATAAAAAGAGCTACCAAAAACATATAGCTAGGTAGCCAAATGTACTTAAAAGTTTAAATTTTTTGTACTCGAAGTCAAACTGATTCTTCAAAAACAAAAAGGTTTTGTCATCATCAAATAGGGGGAGATTGTTGGGGAGATAATCACTTCACCCTAATAAACTCAGATTATTCTAAAACATAGAATTTGATGATAAACAAACCCTACATTCAGTATGACTTAGATAAGAATTCAAACATGTGTTATAGTTATGCCTGTTAAAGGTATATTCTTTCTGGACAAAGTTGGTACTTGGAGGTTCTTTAGACAGTCTGAAATCTTAAAGCTGGCAAGAAGAGTCTCTTTAGGCTAAGAACATCTACAAGAGGCAGAACTGGAAATGAGCACTTTGAAGCCCTTGTACAAGCCCAATGTGAAGTCTTAGCTGAAGCAGATCCCCATGCCAAAGATTTTGAAGTTAAAGAATAACAATGGTGGAGTGATTGAAGACTGATCTAACTCTGAATATTTGTTGATATTAATTGATTGTATATTATGTTTAGATTAGCTTAGTTAGTAGTTAATCTCTGTACATACTTCTGTACATTTCTTTATTCTATTATTTCAAGTGATGTTTATGTAATTCAGAAAATCAAAAACATATAAAAACGGAAAATTGAAAAGATACCACAAAAACAGCACAAAATGGTACAACACATAAAAAGATTCCACAAAAACAGAACAAAATGGAACACTAGAAAAGAAAACCAAAAACAGAACAAGGTTCAAAATAAAAAAACTACCAAAAACATATAGCTAGATAGCAAAATGTACTTAAAAGTTTCAAATTTTTTGTATTCGAAGTCAAACTGATTCTTCAAAAACAAAAAGGTTTTGTCATCATCAAATAGGGGGAGATTGTTGGGGAGATAATCACTTCACCCTAATAAACTCAAATTATTCTAAAACATAGAATTTGATGATAAACAAACCCTACATTCAGTATGACTTAGAAAGAATTCAAACATGTGTTATAGTTATGCCTGTTGAAGGTATATTCTTTCTGGACAAAGTTGGTACTTGGAGGTTCTTTAGACAGTCTGAAATCCCTAAAGCTGGCAAGAAGAGTCTCTTTAGGCTAAGAACATCTACAAGAGGCAGAACTGGAAATGAGCACTTTGAAGCCCTTGTACAAGCCCAATGTGAAGTCTTAGCTGAAGCAGATCCCCATGCCAAAGATTTTGAAGTTAAAGAATAACAATTCTGGAATGATTGAAGACTGATATTTGTTGATATTTGTTGATATTTGTTGATATTTGTTGATATTAGTTGATTGTATATTATGTTTAGATTAGCTTAGTTAGTAGTTAATCTCTGTACATACTTCTGTACATTTCTTTATTCTATTATTTCAAGTGATGTTTATGTAATTCAGAAAATCAAAAACATATAAAAATGGAAAATTGAAAAGATACCACAAAAACAGCACAAAATGGTACAACACATAAAAAGATTCCACAAAAACAGAACAAAATGGAACACTAGAAAAGAAACCAAAAACAGAACAAGGTTCAAAATAAAAAGAGCTACCAAAAACATATAGCTAGGTAGCCAAATGTACTTAAAAGTTTAAATTTTTTGTACTCGAAGTCAAACTGATTCTTCAAAAACAAAAAGGTTTTGTCATCATCAAATAGGGGGAGATTGTTGGGGAGATAATCACTTCACCCTAATAAACTCAGATTATTCTAAAACATAGAATTTGATGATAAACAAACCCTTCATTCAGTATGACTTAGATAAGAATTCAAACATGTGTTATAGTTATGCCTGTTAAAGGTATATTCTTTCTGGACAAAGTTGGTACTTGGAGGTTCTTTAGACAGTCTGAAATCCTAAAGCTGGCAAGAAGAGTCTTTTTAGGCTAAGAACATCTACAAGAGGCAGAACTGGAAATGAGCACTTTGAAGCCCTTGTACAAGCCCAATGTGAAGTCTTAGCTGAAGCAGATCCCCATGCCAAAGATTTTGAAGTTAAAGAATAACAATGGTGGAATGATTGAAGACTGATCTAACTCTGAATATTTGTTGATATTAGTTGATTGTATATTATGTTTAGATTAGCTTAGTTAGTAGTTAATCTCTGTACATACTTCTGTACATTTCTTTATTCTATTATTTCAAGTGATGTTTATGTAATTCAGAAAATCAAAAACATATAAAAATGGAAAATTGAAAAGATACCACAAAAACAGCACAAAATGGTACAACACATAAAAAGATTCCACAAAAACAGAATAAAATGGAACACTAGAAAAGAAACCAAAAACAGAACAAGGTTCAAAATAAAAAGAGCTACCAAAAACATATAGCTAGGTAGCCAAATGTACTTAAAAGTTTAAATTTTTTGTATTCGAAGTCAAACTGATTCTTCAAAAAGAAAAAGGTTTTGTCATCATCAAATAGGGGGAGATTGTTGGGGAGATAATCACTTCACCCTAATAAACTCAGATTATTCTAAAACATAGAATTTGATGATAAACAAACCCTACATTCAGTATGACTTAGAAAGAATTCAAACATATGTTATAGTTATGCCTGTTGAAGGTATATTCTTTCTGGACAAAGTTGGTACTTGGAGGTTCTTTAGACAGTCTGAAATCCCTAAAGCTGGCAAGAAGAGTCTCTTTAGGCTAAGAACATCTACAAGAGGCAGATTTGGAAATGAGCACTTTGAAGCCCTTGTACAAGCCCAATGTGAAGTCTTAGCTGAAGCAGATCCCCATGCCAAAGATTTTGAAGTTAAAGAATAACAATGGTGGAATGATTGAAGACTGATCTAACTCTGAATATTTGTTGATATTAGTTGATTGTATATTATGTTTAGATTAGCTTAGTTAGTAGTTAATCTCTGTACATACTTCTGTACATTTCTTTATTCTATTATTTCAAGTGATGTTTATGTAATTCAGAAAATCAAAAACATATAAAAATGGAAAATTGAAAAGATACCACAAAAACAACACAAAATGGTACAACACATAAAAAGATTCCACAAAAACAGAACAAAATGAAACACTAGAAAAGAAACCAAAAACAGAACAAGGTTCAAAATAAAAAGAGCTACCAAAAACATATAGCTAGGTAGCCAAATGTACTTAAAAGTTTAAATTTTTTGTATTCGAAGTCAAACTGATTCTTCAAAAAGAAAAAGGTTTTGTCATCATCAAATAGGGGGAGATTGTTGGGGAGATAATCACTTCACCCTAATAAACTCAGATTATTTTAAAACATAGAATTTGATGATAAACAAACCCTACATTCAGTATGACTTAGATAAGAATTCAAACATGTGTTATAGTTATGCCTGTTGAAGGTATATTCTTTCTGGACAAAGTTGGTACTTGGAGGTTCTTTAGACAGTCTGAAATCCCTAAAGCTGGCAAGAAGAGTCTCATTTGGCTAAGAACATCTACAAGAGGCAGAACTAGAAATGAGCACTTTGAAGCCCTTGTACAAGCCCAATGTGAAGTCTTAGCTGAAGCAGATCCCCATGCCAAAGATTTTGAAGTTAAAGAATAACAATGGTGGAAAGATTGAAGACTGATCTAACTCTGAATATTTGTTGATATTAGTTGATTGTATATTATGTTTAGATTAGCTTAGTTAGTAGTTAATCTCTGTACATTTCTTTATTCTATTATTTCAAGTGATGTTTATGTAATTCAGAAAATCAAAAACATATAAAAATGGAAAATTGAAAAGATACCACAAAAACAGCACAAAATGGTACAACACATAAAAAGATTCCACAAAAACAGAACAAAATGGAACACTAGAAAAGAAACCAAAAACAGAACAAGGTTCAAAATAAAAAGAGCTACCAAAAACATATAGCTAGGTAGCCAAATGTACTTAAAAGTTTAAATTTTTTGTACTCGAAGTCAAACTGATTCTTCAAAAACAAAAAGGTTTTGTCATCATCAAATAGGGGGAGATTGTTGGGGAGATAATCACTTCACCCTAATAAACTCAGATTATTCTAAAACATAGAATTTGATGATAAACAAACCCTACATTCAGTATGACTTAGAAAGAATTCAAACATGTGTTATAGTTATGCCTGTTGAAGGTATATTCTTTCTGGACAAAGTTGGTACTTGGAGGTTCTTTAGACAGTCTGAAATCCCTAAAGCTGGCAAGAAGAGTCTCTTTAGGCTAAGAACATCTACAAGAGGCAGAACTGGAAATGAGCACTTTGAAGCCCTTGTACAAGCCCAATGTGAAGTCTTAGCTGAAGCAGATCCCCATGCCAAAGATTTTGAAGTTAAAGAATAACAATGCTGGAATGATTGAAGACTGATATTTGTTGATATTTGTTGATATTTGTTGATATTTGTTGATATTAGTTGATTGTATATTATGTTTAGATTAGCTTAGTTAGTAGTTAATCTCTGTACATACTTCTGTACATTTCTTTATTCTATTATTTCAAGTGATGTTTATGTAATTCAGAAAATCAAAAACATATAAAAATGGAAAATTGAAAAGATACCACAAAAACAGCACAAAATGGTACAACACATAAAAAGATTCCACAAAAACAGAACAAAATGGAACACTAGAAAAGAAACCAAAAACAGAACAAGGTTCAAAATAAAAAGAGCTACCAAAAACATATAGCTAGGTAGCCAAATGTACTTAAAAGTTTAAATTTTTTGTACTCGAAGTCAAACTGATTCTTCAAAAACAAAAAGGTTTTGTCATCATCAAATAGGGGGAGATTGTTGGGGAGATAATCACTTCACCCTAATAAACTCAGATTATTCTAAAACATAGAATTTGATGATAAACAAACCCTTCATTCAGTATGACTTAGATAAGAATTCAAACATGTGTTATAGTTATGCCTGTTAAAGGTATATTCTTTCTGGACAAAGTTGGTACTTGGAGGTTCTTTAGACAGTCTGAAATCCTAAAGCTGGCAAGAAGAGTCTTTTTAGGCTAAGAACATCTACAAGAGGCAGAACTGGAAATGAGCACTTTGAAGCCCTTGTACAAGCCCAATGTGAAGTCTTAGCTGAAGCAGATCCCCATGCCAAAGATTTTGAAGTTAAAGAATAACAATGGTGGAATGATTGAAGACTGATCTAACTCTGAATATTTGTTGATATTAGTTGATTGTATATTATGTTTAGATTAGCTTAGTTAGTAGTTAATCTCTGTACATACTTCTGTACATTTCTTTATTCTATTATTTCAAGTGATGTTTATGTAATTCAGAAAATCATATAAAAATGGAAAATTGAAAAGATACCACAAAAACAGCACAAAATGGTACAACACATAAAAAGATTCCACAAAAACAGAACAAAATGGAACACTAGAAAAGAAACCAAAAACAGAACAAGGTTCAAAATAAAAAGAGCTACCAAAAACATATAGCTAGGTAGCCAAATGTACTTAAAAGTTTAAATTTTTTGTATTCGAAGTCAAACTGATTCTTCAAAAACAAAAAGGTTTTGTCATCATCAAATAGGGGGAGATTGTTGGGGAGATAATCACTTCACCCTAATAAACTCAGATTATTCTAAAACATAGAATTTGTTGATAAACAAACCCTACATTCAGTATGACTTAGATAAGAATTCAAACATGTGTTATAGTTATGCCTGTTGAAGGTATATTCTTTCTGGACAAAGTTGGTACTTGGAGGTTCTTTAGACAGTCTGAAATCCCTAAAGCTGGCAAAAAGAGTCTCTTTAGGCTAAGAACATCTACAAGAGGCAGAACTGGAAATGAGCACTTTGAAGCCCTTGTACAAGCCCAATGTGAAGTCTTAGCTGAAGCAGATCCCCATGCCAAAGATTTTGAAGTTAAAGAATAACAATGGTGGAATGATTGAAGACTGATCTAACTCTGAATATTTGTTGATATTAGTTGATTGTATATTATGTTTAGATTAGCTTAGTTAGTAGTTAATCTCTGTACATACTTCTGTACATTTCTTTATTCTATTATTTCAAGTGATGTTTATGTAATTCAGAAAATCAAAAACATATAAAAATGGAAAATTGAAAAGATACCACAAAAACAGCACAAAATGGTACAACACATAAAAAGATTCCACAAAAACAGAACAAAATGGAACACTAGAAAAGAAACCAAAAACAGAACAAGGTTCAAAATAAAAAGAGCTACCAAAAACATATAGCTAGGTAGCCAAATGTACTTAAAAGTTTAAATTTTTTGTACTCGAAGTCAAACTGATTCTTCAAAAACAAAAAGGTTTTGTCATCATCAAATAGGGGGAGATTGTTGGGGAGATAATCACTTCACCCTAATAAACTCAGATTATTCTAAAACATAGAATTTGATGATAAACAAACCCTACATTCAGTATGACTTAGATAAGAATTCAAACATGTGTTATAGTTATGCCTGTTAAAGGTATATTCTTTCTGGACAAAGTTGGTACTTAGAGGTTCTTTAGACAGTCTGAAATCTTAAAGCTGGCAAGAAGAGTCTCTTTAGGCTAAGAACATCTACAAGAGGCAGAACTGGAAATGAGCACTTTGAAGCCCTTGTACAAGCCCAATGTGAAGTCTTAGCTGAAGCAGATCCCCATGCCAAAGATTTTGAAGTTAAAGAATAACAATGGTGGAATAATTGAAGACTGATCTAACTCTGAATATTTGTTGATATTAGTTGATTGTATATTATGTTTAGATTAGCTTAGTTAGTAGTTAATCTCTGTACATACTTCTGTACATTTCTTTATTCTATTATTTCAAGTGATGTTTATGTAATTTAGAAAATCAAAAACATATAAAAACGGAAAATTGAAAAGATACCACAAAAACAGCACAAAATGGTACAACACATAAAAAGATTCCACAAAAACAGAACAAAATGGAACACTAGAAAAGAAACCAAAAACAGAACAAGGTTCAAAATAAAAAAACTACCAAAAACATATAGCTAGGTAGCAAAATGTACTTAAAAGTTTCAAATTTTTTGTATTCGAAGTCAAACTGATTCTTCAAAAACAAAAAGGTTTTGTCATCATCAAATAGGGGGAGATTGTTGGGGAGATAATCACTTCACCCTAATAAACTCAAATTATTCTAAAACATAGAATTTGATGATAAACAAACCCTACATTCAGTATGACTTAGAAAGAATTCAAACATGTGTTATAGTTATGCCTGTTGAAGGTATACTCTTTCTGGACAAAGTTGGTACTTGGAGGTTCTTTAGACAGTCTGAAATCCCTAAAGCTGGCAAAAAGAGTCTCTTTAGGCTAAGAACATCTACAAGAGGCAGAACTGGAAATGAGCACTTTGAAGCCCTTGTACAAGCCCAATGTGAAGTCTTAGCTGAAGCAGATCCCCATGCCAAAGATTTTGAAGTTAAAGAATAACAATGGTGGAATGATTGAAGACTGATCTAACTCTGAATATTTGTTGATATTAGTTGATTGTATATTATGTTTAGATTAGCTTAGTTAGTAGTTAATCTCTGTACATACTTCTGTACATTTCTTTATTCTATTATTTCAAGTGATGTTTATGTAATTCAGAAAATCATATAAAAATGGAAAATTGAAAAGATACCACAAAAACAGCACAAAATGGTACAACACATAAAAAGATTCCACAAAAACAGAACAAAATGGAACACTAGAAAAGAAACCAAAAACAGAACAAGGTTCAAAATAAAAAGAGCTACCAAAAACATATAGCTAGGTAGCCAAATGTACTTAAAAGTTTAAATTTTTTGTATTCGAAGTCAAACTGATTCTTCAAAAACAAAAAGGTTTTGTCATCATCAAATAGGGGGAGATTGTTGGGGAGATAATCACTTCACCCTAATAAACTCAGATTATTCTAAAACATAGAATTTGTTGATAAACAAACCCTACATTCAGTATGACTTAGATAAGAATTCAAACATGTGTTATAGTTATGCCTGTTGAAGGTATATTCTTTCTGGACAAAGTTGGTACTTGGAGGTTCTTTATACAGTCTGAAATCCCTAAAGCTGGCAAAAAGAGTCTCTTTAGGCTAAGAACATCTACAAGAGGCAGAACTGGAAATGAGCACTTTGAAGCCCTTGTACAAGCCCAATGTGAAGTCTTAGCTGAAGCAGATCCCCATGCCAAAGATTTTGAAGTTAAAGAATAACAATGGTGGAATGATTGAAGACTGATCTAACTCTGAATATTTGTTGATATTAGTTGATTGTATATTATGTTTAGATTAGCTTAGTTAGTAGTTAATCTCTGTACATACTTCTGTACATTTCTTTATTCTATTATTTCAAGTGATGTTTATGTAATTCAGAAAATCAAAAACATATAAAAATGGAAAATTGAAAAGATACCACAAAAACAGCACAAAATGGTACAACACATAAAAAGATTCCACAAAAACAGAACAAAATGGAACACTAGAAAAGAAACCAAAAACAGAACAAGGTTCAAAATAAAAAGAGCTACCAAAAACATATAGCTAGGTAGCCAAATGTACTTAAAAGTTTAAATTTTTTGTACTCGAAGTCAAACTGATTCTTCAAAAACAAAAAGGTTTTGTCATCATCAAATAGGGGGAGATTGTTGGGGAGATAATCACTTCACCCTAATAAACTCAGATTATTCTAAAACATAGAATTTGATGATAAACAAACCCTACATTCAGTATGACTTAGATAAGAATTCAAACATGTGTTATAGTTATGCCTGTTAAAGGTATATTCTTTCTGGACAAAGTTGGTACTTAGAGGTTCTTTAGACAGTCTGAAATCTTAAAGCTGGCAAGAAGAGTCTCTTTAGGCTAAGAACATCTACAAGAGGCAGAACTGGAAATGAGCACTTTGAAGCCCTTGTACAAGCCCAATGTGAAGTCTTAGCTGAAGCAGATCCCCATGCCAAAGATTTTGAAGTTAAAGAATAACAATGGTGGAATAATTGAAGACTGATCTAACTCTGAATATTTGTTGATATTAGTTGATTGTATATTATGTTTAGATTAGCTTAGTTAGTAGTTAATCTCTGTACATACTTCTGTACATTTCTTTATTCTATTATTTCAAGTGATGTTTATGTAATTTAGAAAATCAAAAACATATAAAAACGGAAAATTGAAAAGATACCACAAAAACAGCACAAAATGGTACAACACATAAAAAGATTCCACAAAAACAGAACAAAATGGAACACTAGAAAAGAAACCAAAAACAGAACAAGGTTCAAAATAAAAAAACTACCAAAAACATATAGCTAGGTAGCAAAATGTACTTAAAAGTTTCAAATTTTTTGTATTCGAAGTCAAACTGATTCTTCAAAAACAAAAAGGTTTTGTCATCATCAAATAGGGGGAGATTGTTGGGGAGATAATCACTTCACCCTAATAAACTCAAATTATTCTAAAACATAGAATTTGATGATAAACAAACCCTACATTCAGTATGACTTAGAAAGAATTCAAACATGTGTTATAGTTATGCCTGTTGAAGGTATATTCTTTCTGGACAAAGTTGGTACTTGGAGGTTCTTTAGACAGTCTGAAATCCCTAAAGCTGGCAAGAAGAGTCTCTTTAGGCTAAGAACATCTACAAGAGGCAGAACTGGAAATGAGCACTTTGAAGCCCTTGTACAAGCCCAATGTGAAGTCTTAGCTGAAGCAGATCCCCATGCCAAAGATTTTGAAGTTAAAGAATAACAATGGTGGAATGATTGAAGACTGATCTAACTCTGAATATTTGTTGATATTAGTTGATTGTATATTATGTTTAGATTAGCTTAGTTAGTAGTTAATCTCTGTACATACTTCTGTACATTTCTTTATTCTATTATTTCAAGTGATGTTTATGTAATTCAGAAAATCAAAAACATATAAAAATGGAAAATTGAAAAGATACCACAAAAACAGCACAAAATGGTACAACACATAAAAAGATTCCACAAAAACAGAACAAAATGGAACACTAGAAAAGAAACCAAAAACAGAACAAGGTTCAAAATAAAAAGAGCTACCAAAAACTTATAGCTAGGTAGCCAAATGTAATTAAAAGTTTAAATTTTTTGTACTCGAAGTCAAACTGATTCTTCAAAAACAAAAAGGTTTTGTCATCATCAAATAGGGGAGATTGTTGGGGAGATAATCACTTCACCCTAATAAACTCAGATTATTTTAAAACATAGAATTTGATGATAAACAAACCCTACATTCAGTATGACTTAGATAAGAATTCAAACATGTGTTATAGTTATGCCTGTTAAAGGTATATTCTTTCTGGACAAAGTTGGTACTTGGAGGTTCTTTAAACAGTCTGAAATCCTAAAGCTGGCAAGAAGAGTCTCTTTAGGCTAAGAACATCTACAAGAGGCAGAACTGGAAATGAGCACTTTGAAGCCCTTGTACAAGCCCAATGTGAAGTCTTAGCTGAAGCAGATCCCCATGCCAAAGATTTTGAAGTTAAAGAATAACAATGGTGGAATGATTGAAGACTGATCTAACTCTGAATATTTGTTGATATTAGTTGATTGTATATTATTTTTAGATTAGCTTAGTTAGTAGTTAATCTCTGTACATACTTCTGTACATTTCTTTATTCTATTATTTCAAGTGATGTTTATGTAATTCAGAAAATCAAAAACATATAAAAATGGAAAATTGAAAAGATACCACAAAAACAGCACAAAATGGTACAACACATAAAAAGATTCCACAAAAACAGAACAAAATGGAACACTAGAAAAGAAACCAAAAACAGAACAAGGTTCAAAATAAAAAGAGCTACCAAAAACATATAGCTAGGTAGCCAAATGTACTTAAAAGTTTAAATTTTTTGTATTCGAAGTCAAACTGATTCTTCAAAAACAAAAAGGTTTTGTCATCATCAAATAGGGGGAGATTGTTGGGGAGATAATCACTTCACCCTAATAAACTCAGATTATTCTAAAACATAGAATTTGTTGATAAACAAACCCTACATTCAGTATGACTTAGATAAGAATTCAAACATGTGTTATAGTTATGCCTGTTGAAGGTATATTCTTTCTGGACAAAGTTGGTACTTGGAGGTTCTTTAGACAGTCTGAAATCCCTAAAGCTGGCAAAAAGAGTCTCTTTAGGCTAAGAACATCTACAAGAGGCAGAACTGGAAATGAGCACTTTGAAGCCCTTGTACAAGCCCAATGTGAAGTCTTAGCTGAAGCAGATCCCCATGCCAAAGATTTTGAAGTTAAAGAATAACAATGGTGGAATGATTGAAGACTGATCTAACTCTGAATATTTGTTGATATTAGTTGATTGTATATTATGTTTAGATTAGCTTAGTTAGTAGTTAATCTCTGTACATACTTCTGTACATTTCTTTATTCTATTATTTCAAGTGATGTTTATGTAATTCAGAAAATCAAAAACATATAAAAATGGAAAATTGAAAAGATACCACAAAAACAGCACAAAATGGTACAACACATAAAAAGATTCCACAAAAACAGAACAAAATGGAACACTAGAAAAGAAACCAAAAACAGAACAAGGTTCAAAATAAAAAGAGCTACCAAAAACATATAGCTAGGTAGCCAAATGTACTTAAAAGTTTAAATTTTTTGTACTCGAAGTCAAACTGATTCTTCAAAAACAAAAAGGTTTTGTCATCATCAAATAGGGGGAGATTGTTGGGGAGATAATCACTTCACCCTAATAAACTCAGATTATTCTAAAACATAGAATTTGATGATAAACAAACCCTACATTCAGTATGACTTAGATAAGAATTCAAACATGTGTTATAGTTATGCCTGTTAAAGGTATATTCTTTCTGGACAAAGTTGGTACTTAGAGGTTCTTTAGACAGTCTGAAATCTTAAAGCTGGCAAGAAGAGTCTCTTTAGGCTAAGAACATCTACAAGAGGCAGAACTGGAAATGAGCACTTTGAAGCCCTTGTACAAGCCCAATGTGAAGTCTTAGCTGAAGCAGATCCCCATGCCAAAGATTTTGAAGTTAAAGAATAACAATGGTGGAATAATTGAAGACTGATCTAACTCTGAATATTTGTTGATATTAGTTGATTGTATATTATGTTTAGATTAGCTTAGTTAGTAGTTAATCTCTGTACATACTTCTGTACATTTCTTTATTCTATTATTTCAAGTGATGTTTATGTAATTTAGAAAATCAAAAACATATAAAAACGGAAAATTGAAAAGATACCACAAAAACAGCACAAAATGGTACAACACATAAAAAGATTCCACAAAAACAGAACAAAATGGAACACTAGAAAAGAAACCAAAAACAGAACAAGGTTCAAAATAAAAAAACTACCAAAAACATATAGCTAGGTAGCAAAATGTACTTAAAAGTTTCAAATTTTTTGTATTCGAAGTCAAACTGATTCTTCAAAAACAAAAAGGTTTTGTCATCATCAAATAGGGGGAGATTGTTGGGGAGATAATCACTTCACCCTAATAAACTCAAATTATTCTAAAACATAGAATTTGATGATAAACAAACCCTACATTCAGTATGACTTAGAAAGAATTCAAACATGTGTTATAGTTATGCCTGTTGAAGGTATATTCTTTCTGGACAAAGTTGGTACTTGGAGGTTCTTTAGACAGTCTGAAATCCCTAAAGCTGGCAAGAAGAGTCTCTTTAGGCTAAGAACATCTACAAGAGGCAGAACTGGAAATGAGCACTTTGAAGCCCTTGTACAAGCCCAATGTGAAGTCTTAGCTGAAGCAGATCCCCATGCCAAAGATTTTGAAGTTAAAGAATAACAATGGTGGAATGATTGAAGACTGATCTAACTCTGAATATTTGTTGATATTAGTTGATTGTATATTATGTTTAGATTAGCTTAGTTAGTAGTTAATCTCTGTACATACTTCTGTACATTTCTTTATTCTATTATTTCAAGTGATGTTTATGTAATTCAGAAAATCAAAAACATATAAAAATGGAAAATTGAAAAGATACCACAAAAACAGCACAAAATGGTACAACACATAAAAAGATTCCACAAAAACATAACAAAATGGAACACTAGAAAAGAAACCAAAAACAGAACAAGGTTCAAAATAAAAAGAGCTACCAAAAACTTATAGCTAGGTAGCCAAATGTAATTAAAAGTTTAAATTTTTTGTACTCGAAGTCAAACTGATTCTTCAAAAACAAAAAGGTTTTGTCATCATCAAATAGGGGGAGATTGTTGGGGAGATAATCACTTCACCCTAATAAACTCAGATTATTTTAAAACATAGAATTTGATGATAAACAAACCCTACATTCAGTATGACTTAGATAAGAATTCAAACATGTGTTATAGTTATGCCTGTTAAAGGTATATTCTTTCTGGACAAAGTTGGTACTTGGAGGTTCTTTAAACAGTCTGAAATCCTAAAGCTGGCAAGAAGAGTCTCTTTAGGCTAAGAACATCTACAAGAGGCAGAACTGGAAATGAGCACTTTGAAGCCCTTGTACAAGCCCAATGTGAAGTCTTAGCTGAAGCAGATCCCCATGCCAAAGATTTTGAAGTTAAAGAATAACAATGGTGGAATGATTGAAGACTGATCTAACTCTGAATATTTGTTGATATTAGTTGATTGTATATTATTTTTAGATTAGCTTAGTTAGTAGTTAATCTCTGTACATACTTCTGTACATTTCTTTATTCTATTATTTCAAGTGATGTTTATGTAATTCAGAAAATCAAAAACATATAAAATTGGAAAATTGAAAAGATACCACAAAAACAGCACAAAATGGTACAACACATAAAAAGATTCCACAAAAACAGAATAAAATGGAACACTAGAAAAGAAACCAAAAACAGAACAAGGTTCAAAATAAAAAAAACTACCAAAAACATATAGCTAGGTAGCAAAATGTACTTAAAAGTTTCAAATTTTTTGTATTCGAAGTCAAACTGATTCTTCAAAAACAAAAAGGTTTTGTCATCATCAAATAGGGGGAGATTGTTGGGGAGATAATCACTTCACCCTAATAAACTCAAATTATTCTAAAACATAGAATTTGATGATAAACAAACCCTACATTCAGTATGACTTAGAAAGAATTCAAACATGTGTTATAGTTATGCCTGTTAAAGGTATATTCTTTCTGGACAAAGTTGGTACTTGGAGGTTCTTTAGACAGTCTAAAATCCCTAAAGCTGGCAAGAAGAGTCTATTTAGGCTAAGAACATCTACAAGAGGCAGAACTGGAAATGAGCACTTTGAAGCCCTTGTACAAGCCCAATGTGAAGTCTTAGCTGAAGCAGATCCCCATGCCAAAGATTTTGAAGTTAAAGAATAACAATGGTGGAATGATTGAAGACTGATCTAACTCTGAATATTTGTTGATATTAGTTGATTGTATATTATGTTTAGATTAGCTTAGTTAGTAGTTAATCTCTGTACATACTTCTGTACATTTCTTTATTCTATTATTTCAAGTGATGTTTATGTAATTTAGAAAATCAAAAACATATAAAAATGGAAAATTGAAAAGATACCACAAAAACAGCACAAAATGGTACAACACATAAAAAGATTCCACAAAAACAGAACAAAATGGAACACTAGAAAAGAAACCAAAAACAAAACAAGGTTCAAAATAAAAAAACTACCAAAAACATATAGCTAGGTAGCAAAATGTACTTAAAAGTTTCAAATTTTTTGTATTCGAAGTCAAACTGATTCTTCAAAAAGAAAAAGGTTTTGTCATCATCAAATAGGGGGAGATTGTTGGGGAGATAATCACTTCACCCTAATAAACTCAGATTATTCTAAAACATAGAATTTGATGATAAACAAACCCTACATTCAGTATGACTTAGATAAGAATTCAAACATGTGTTATAGTTATGCCTGTTAAAGGTATATTCTTTCTGGACAAAGTTAGTACTTGGAGGTTCTTTAGACAGTCTGAAATCCTAAAGCTGGCAAGAAGAGTCTCTTTAGGCTAAGAACATCTACAAGAGGCAGAACTGGAAATGAGCACTTTGAAGCCCTTGTACAAGCCCAATGTGAAGTCTTAGCTGAAGCAGATCCCCATGCCAAAGATTTTGAAGTTAAAGAATAACAATGGTGGAAAGATTGAAGACTGATCTAACTCTGAATATTTGTTGATATTAGTTGATTGTATATTATGTTTAGATTAGCTTAGTTAGTAGTTAATCTCAGTACATACTTCTGTACATTTCTTTATTCTATTATTTCAAGTGATGTTTATGTAATTCAGAAAATAAAAAACATATAAAAATGGAAAATTGAAAAGATACCACAAAAACAGCACAAAATGGTACAACACATAAAAAGATTCCACAAAAACAGAACAAAATGGAACACTAGAAAAGAAACCAAAAACAGAACAAGGTTCAAAATAAAAAGAGCTACCAAAAACATATAGCTAGGTAGCCAAATGTACTTAAAAGTTTAAATTTTTTGTACTCGAAGTCAAACTGATTCTTCAAAAACAAAAAGGTTTTGTCATCATCAAATAGGGGGAGATTGTTGGGGAGATAATCACTTCACCCTAATAAACTCAGATTATTCTAAAACATAGAATTTGATGATAAACAAACCCTTCATTCAGTATGACTTAGATAAGAATTCAAACATGTGTTATAGTTATGCCTGTTAAAGGTATATTCTTTCTGGACAAAGTTAGTACTTGGAGGTTCTTTAGACAGTCTGAAATCCTAAAGCTGGCAAGAAGAGTCTCTTTAGGCTAAGAACATCTACAAGAGGCAGAACTGGAAATGAGCACTTTGAAGCCCTTGTACAAGCCCAATGTGAAGTCTTAGCTGAAGCAGATCCCCATGCCAAAGATTTTGAAGTTAAAGAATAACAATGGTGGAAAGATTGAAGACTGATCTAACTCTGAATATTTGTTGATATTAGTTGATTGTATATTATGTTTAGATTAGCTTAGTTAGTAGTTAATCTCAGTACATACTTCTGTACATTTCTTTATTCTATTATTTCAAGTGATGTTTATGTAATTCAGAAAATAAAAAACATATAAAAATGGAAAATTGAAAAGATACCACAAAAACAGCACAAAATGGTACAACACATAAAAAGATTCCACAAAAACAGAACAAAATGGAACACTAGAAAAGAAACCAAAAACAGAACAAGGTTCAAAATAAAAAGAGCTACCAAAAACATATAGCTAGGTAGCCAAATGTACTTAAAAGTTTAAATTTTTTGTACTCGAAGTCAAACTGATTCTTCAAAAACAAAAAGGTTTTGTCATCATCAAATAGGGGGAGATTGTTGGGGAGATAATCACTTCACCCTAATAAACTCAGATTATTCTAAAACATAGAATTTGATGATAAACAAACCCTTCATTCAGTATGACTTAGATAAGAATTCAAACATGTGTTATAGTTATGCCTGTTAAAGGTATATTCTTTCTGGACAAAGTTAGTACTTGGAGGTTCTTTAGACAGTCTGAAATCCTAAAGCTGGCAAGAAGAGTCTCTTTAGGCTAAGAACATCTACAAGAGGCAGAACTGGAAATGAGCACTTTGAAGCCCTTGTACAAGCCCAATGTGAAGTCTTAGCTGAAGCAGATCCCCATGCCAAAGATTTTGAAGTTAAAGAATAACAATGGTGGAATGATTGAAGACTGATCTAACTCTGAATATTTGTTGATATTAGTTGATTGTATATTATGTTTAGATTAGCTTAGTTAGTAGTTAATCTCTGTACATACTTTTGTACATTTCTTTATTCTATTATTTCAAGTGATGTTTATGTAATTCAGAAAATCAAAAACATATAAAAACGGAAAATTGAAAAGATACCACAAAAACAGCACAAAATGGTACAACACATAAAAAGATTCCACAAAAACAGAACAAAATGGAACACTAGAAAAGAAACCAAAAACAAAACAAGGTTCAAAATAAAAAAACTACCAAAAACATATAGCTAGGTAGCAAAATGTACTTAAAAGTTTCAAATTTTTTGTATTCGAAGTCAAACTGATTCTTCAAAAAGAAAAAGGTTTTGTCATCATCAAATAGGGGGAGATTGTTGGGGAGATAATCACTTCACCCTAATAAACTCAGATTATTCTAAAACATAGAATTTGATGATAAACAAACCCTACATTCAGTATGACTTAGATAAGAATTCAAACATGTGTTATAGTTATGCCTGTTAAAGGTATATTCTTTCTGGTCAAAGTTGGTACTTGGAGGTTCTTTAGACAGTCTGAAATCCTAAAGCTGGCAAGAAGAGTCTTTTTAGGCTAAGAACATCTACAAGAGGCAGAACTGGAAATGAGCACTTTGAAGCCCTTGTACAAGCCCAATGTGAAGTCTTAGCTGAAGCAGATCCCCATGCCAAAGATTTTGAAGTTAAAGAATAACAATGGTGGAATGATTGAAGACTGATCTAACTCTGAATATTTGTTGATATTAGTTGATTGTATATTATGTTTAGATTAGCTTAGTTAGTAGTTAATCTCTGTACATACTTCTGTACATTTCTTTATTCTATTATTTCAAGTGATGTTTATGTAATTTAGAAAATCAAAAACATATAAAAATGGAAAATTGAAAAGATACCACAAAAACAGCACAAAATGGTACAACACATAAAAAGATTCCACAAAAACAGAACAAAATGGAACACTAGAAAAGAAACCAAAAACAGAACAAGGTTCAAAATAAAAAGAGCTACCAAAAACATATAGCTAGGTAGCCAAATGTACTTAAAAGTTTAAATTTTTTGTACTCGAAGTCAAACTGATTCTTCAAAAACAAAAAGGTTTTGTCATCATCAAATAGGGGGAGATTGTTGGTGAGATAATCACTTCACCCTAATAAACTCAGATTATTCTAAAACATAGAATTTGATGATAAACAAACCTTACATTCAGTATGACTTAGATAAGAATTCAAACATGTGTTATAGTTATGCCTGTTAAAGGTATATTCTTTCTGGACAAAGTTGGTACTTGGAGGTTCTTTAGACAGTCTGAAATCCTAAAGCTGGCAAGAAGAGTCTCTTTAGGCTAAGAACATCTACAAGAGGCAGAACTGGAAATGAGCACTTTGAAGCCCTTGTACAAGCCCAATGTGAAGTCTTAGCTGAAGCAGATCCCCATGCCAAAGATTTTGAAGTTAAAGAATAACAATGGTGGAATGATTGAAGACTGATCTAACTCTGAATATTTGTTGATATTAGTTGATTGTATATTATGTTTAGATTAGCTTAGTTAGTAGTTAATCTCTGTACATACTTCTGTACATTTCTTTATTCTATTATTTCAAGTGATGTTTATGTAATTCAGAAAATCAAAAACATATAAAATTGGAAAATTGAAAAGATACCACAAAAACAGCACAAAATGGTACAACACATAAAAAGATTCCACAAAAACAGAACAAAATGGAACACTAGAAAAGAAACCAAAAACAGAACAAGGTTCAAAATAAAAAAAACTACCAAAAACATATAGCTAGGTAGCAAAATGTACTTAAAAGTTTCAAATTTTTTGTATTCGAAGTCAAACTGATTCTTCAAAAACAAAAAGGTTTTGTCATCATCAAATAGGGGGAGATTGTTGGGGAGATTGTTGGGGAGATAATCACTTCACCCTAATAAACTCAGATTATTCTAAAACATAGAATTTGATGATAAACAAACCCTACATTCAGTATGACTTAGAAAGAATTCAAACATGTGTTATAGTTATGCCTGTTGAAGGTATATTCTTTCTGGACAAAGTTGGTACTTGGAGGTTCTTTAGACAGTCTGAAATCCCTAAAGCTGGCAAGAAGAGTCTCTTTAGGCTAAGAACATGTACAAGAGGCAGAACTGGAAATGAGCACTTTGAAGCCCTTGTACAAGCCCAATGTGAAGTCTTAGCTGAAGCAGATCCCCATGCCAAAGATTTTGAAGTTAAAGAATAACAATGGTGGAATGATTGAAGACTGATGTAACTCTGAATATTTGTTGATATTAGTTGATTGTATATTATTTTTAGATTAGCTTAGTTAGTAGTTAATCTCTGTACATACTTCTGTACATTTCTTTATTCTATTATTTCAAGTGATGTTTATGTAATTCAAAAAATCAAAAACATATAAAATTGGAAAATTGAAAAGATACCACAAAAACAGCACAAAATGGTACAACACATAAAAAGATTCCACAAAAACAGAACAAAATGGAACACTAGAAAAGAAACCAAAAACAGAACAAGGTTCAAAATAAAAAAAACTACCAAAAACATATAGCTAGGTAGCAAAATGTACTTAAAAGTTTCAAATTTTTTGTATTCGAAGTCAAACTGATTCTTCAAAAACAAAAAGGTTTTGTCATCATCAAATAGGGGGAGATTGTTGGGGAGATTGTTGGGGAGATAATCACTTCACCCTAATAAACTCAGATTATTCTAAAACATAGAATTTGATGATAAACAAACCCTACATTCAGTATGACTTAGATAAGAATTCAAACATGTGTTATAGTTATGCCTGTTAAAGGTATATTCTTTCTGGACAAAGTTGGTACTTGGAGGTTCTTTAGACAGTCTGAAATCCTAAAGCTGGCAAGAAGAGTCTTTTTAGGCTAAGAACATCTACAAGAGTCAGAACTGGAAATGAGCACTTTGAAGCCCTTGTACAAGCCCAATGTGAAGTCTTAGCTGAAGCAGATCCCCATGCCAAAGATTTTGAAGTTAAAGAATAACAATGGTGGAATGATTGAAGACTGATCTAACTCTGAATATTTGTTGATATTAGTTGATTGTATATTATGTTTAGATTAGCTTAGTTAGTAGTTAATCTCTGTACATACTTCTGTACATTTCTTTATTCTATTATTTCAAGTGATGTTTATGTAATTCAGAAAATCAAAAACATATAAAATTGGAAAATTGAAAAGATACCACAAAAACAGCACAAAATGGTACAACACATAAAAAGATTCCACAAAAACAGAACAAAATGGAACACTAGAAAAGAAACCAAAAACAGAACAAGGTTCAAAATAAAAAAAACTACCAAAAACATATAGCTAGGTAGCAAAATGTACTTAAAAGTTTCAAATTTTTTGTATTCGAAGTCAAACTGATTCTTCAAAAACAAAAAGGTTTTGTCATCATCAAATAGGGGGAGATTGTTGGGGAGATAATCACTTCACCCTAATAAACTCAGATTATTCTAAAACATAGAATTTGATGATAAACAAACCCTACATTCAGTATGACTTAGAAAGAATTCAAACATGTGTTATAGTTATGCCTGTTGAAGGTATATTCTTTCTGGACAAAGTTGGTACTTGGAGGTTCTTTATACAGTCTGAAATCCCTAAAGCTGGCAAGAAGAGTCTCTTTAGGCTAAGAACATCTACAAGAGGCAGAACTGGAAATGAGCACTTTGAAGCCCTTTTACAAGCCCAATGTGAAGTCTTAGCTGAAGCAGATCCCCATGCCAAAGATTTTGAAGTTAAAGAATAACAATGGTGGAATGATTGAAGACTGATCTAACTCTGAATATTTGTTGATATTAGTTGATTGTATATTATGTTTAGATTAGCTTAGTTAGTAGTTAATCTCTGTACATACTTCTGTACATTTCTTTATTCTATTATTTCAAGTGATGTTTATGTAATTCAGAAAATCAAAAACATATAAAAATGGAAAATTGAAAAGATACCACAAAAACAGCACAAAATGGTACAACACATAAAAAGATTCCACAAAAACAGAACAAAATGGAACACTAGAAAAGAAACCAAAAACAGAACAAGGTTCAAAATAAAAAGAGCTACCAAAAACATATAGCTAGGTAGCCAAATGTACTTAAAAGTTTAAATATTTTGTACTCGAAGTCAAACTGATTCTTCAAAAACAAAAAGGTTTTGTCATCATCAAATAGGGGGAGATTGTTGGGGAGATAATCACTTCACCCTAATAAACTCAGATTATTCTAAAACATAGAATTTGATGATAAACAAACCCTTCATTCAGTATGACTTAGATAAGAATTCAAACATGTGTTATAGTTATGCCTGTTAAAGGTATATTCTTTCTGGACAAAGTTGGTACTTGGAGGTTCTTTAGACAGTCTGAAATCCTAAAGCTGGCAAGAAGAGTCTCTTTAGGCTAAGAACATCTACAAGAGGCAGAACTGGAAATGAGCACTTTGAAGCCCTTGTACAAGCCCAATGTGAAGTCTTAGCTGAAGCAGATCCCCATGCCAAAGATTTTGAAGTTAAAGAATAACAATGGTGGAATGATTGAAGACTGATCTAACTCTGAATATTTGTTGATATTAGTTGATTGTATATTATGTTTAGATTAGCTTAGTTAGTAGTTAATCTCTGTACATACTTCTGTACATTTCTTTATTCTATTATTTCAAGTGATGTTTATGTAATTCAGAAAATCAAAAACATATAAAAACGGAAAATTGAAAAGATACCACAAAAACAGCACAAAATGGTACAACACATAAAAAGATTCCACAAAAATCACAAAATGGAACACTAGAAAAGAAACCAAAAACAGAACAAGGTTCAAAATAAAAAAAACTACCAAAAACATATAGCTAGGTAGCAAAATGTACTTAAAAGTTTCAAATTTTTTGTATTCGAAGTCAAACTGATTCTTCAAAAACAAAAAGGTTTTGTCATCATCAAATAGGGGGAGATTGTTGGGGAGATAATCACTTCACCCTAATAAACTCAGATTATTCTAAAACATAGAATTTGATGATAAACAAACCCTACATTCAGTATGACTTAGATAAAAATTCAAACATGTGTTATAGTTATGCCTGTTAAAGGTATATTCTTTCTGGACAAAGTTGGTACTTGGAGGTTCTTTAGACAGTCTGAAATCCTAAAGCTGGCAAGAAGAGTCTCTTTAGGCTAAGAACATCTACAAGAGGCAGAACTGGAAATGAGCACTTTGAAGCCCTTGTACAAGCCCAATGTGAAGTCTTAGCTGAAGCAGATCCCCATGCCAAAGATTTTGAAGTTAAAGAATAACAATGGTGGAATGATTGAAGACTGATCTAACTCTGAATATTTGTTGATATTAGTTGATTGTATATTATGTTTAGATTAGCTTAGTTAGTAGTTAATCTCTGTACATACTTCTGTACATTTCTTTATTCTATTATTTCAAGTGATGTTTATGTAATTCAGAAAATCAAAAACATATAAAATTGGAAAATTGAAAAGATACCACAAAAACAGCACAAAATGGTACAACACATAAAAAGATTCCACAAAAACAGAACAAAATGGAACACTAGAAAAGAAACAAAAAACAGAACAAGGTTCAAAATAAAAAAAACTACCAAAAACATATAGCTAGGTAGCAAAATGTACTTAAAAGTTTCAAATTTTTTGTATTCGAAGTCAAACTGATTCTTCAAAAACAAAAAGGTTTTGTCATCATCAAATAGGGGGAGATTGTTGGGGAGATTGTTGGGGAGATAATCACTTCACCCTAATAAACTCAGATTATTCGAAAACATAGAATTTGATGATAAACAAAC
Organism: Dittrichia graveolens; assembly: GCA_038502395.1. NCBI lineage: Eukaryota > Viridiplantae > Streptophyta > Magnoliopsida > Asterales > Asteraceae > Dittrichia > Dittrichia graveolens. Next base: position 41,665,910 of record JARJIL010000003.1, read on the forward strand.
CCTACATTCAGTATGACTTAGAAAGAATTCAAACATGTGTTATAGTTATGCCTGTTGAAGGTATATTCTTTCTGGACAAAGTTGGTACTTGGAGGTTCTTTAGACAGTCTGAAATCCCTAAAGCTGGCAAGAAGAGTCTCTTTAGGCTAAGAACATCTACAAGAGGCAGAACTGGAAATGAGCACTTTGAAGCCCTTGTACAAGCCCAATTTGAAGTCTTAGCTGAAGCAGATCCCCATGCCAAAGATTTTGAAGTTAAAGAATAACAATGGTGGAATGATTGAAGACTGATCTAACTCTGAATATTTGTTGATATTAGTTGATTGTATATTATGTTTAGATTAGCTTAGTTAGTAGTTAATCTCTATACATACTTCTGTACATTTCTTTATTCTATTATTTCAAGTGATGTTTATGTAATTCAGAAAATCAAAAACATATAAAAATGAAAAATTGAAAAGATACCACAAAAACAGCACAAAATGGTACAACACATAAAAAGATTCCACAAAAACAGAACAAAATGGAACACTAGAAAAGAAACCAAAAACAGAACAAGGTTCAAAATAAAAAGAGCTACCAAAAACATATAGCTAGGTAGCCAAATGTACTTAAAAGTTTAAATTTTTTGTACTCGAAGTCAAACTGATTCTTCAAAAACAAAAAGGTTTTGTCATCATCAAATAGGGGGAGATTGTTGGGGAGATAATCACTTCACCCTAATAAACTCAGATTATTCTAAAACATAGAATTTGATGATAAACAAACCCTACATTCAGTATGACTTAGATAAGAATTCAAACATGTGTTATAGTTATGCCTGTTAAAGGTATATTCTTTCTGGACAAAGTTGGTACTTGGAGGTTCTTTAGACAGTCTGAAATCCTAAAGCTGGCAAGAAGAGTCTCTTTAGGCTAAGAACATCTACAAGAGGCAGAACTGGAAATGAGCACTTTGAAGCCCTTGTACAAGCCCAATGTGAAGTCTTAGCTGAAGCAGATCCCCATGCCAAAGATTTTGAAGTTAAAGAATAACAATGGTGGAATGATTGAAGACTGATCTAACTCTGAATATTTGTTGATATTAGTTGATTGTATATTATGTTTAGATTAGCTTAGTTAGTAGTTAATCTCTGTACATACTTCTGTACATTTCTTTATTCTATTATTTCAAGTGATGTTTATGTAATTCAGAAAATCAAAAACATATAAAAATGGAAAATTGAAAAGATACCACAAAAACAGCACAAAATGGTACAACACATAAAAAGATTCCACAAAAACAGAACAAAATGGAACACTAGAAAAGAAACCAAAAACAGAACAAGGTTCAAAATAAAAAGAGCTACCAAAAACATATAGCTAGGTAGCCAAATGTACTTAAAAGTTTAAATTTTTTGTACTCGAAGTCAAACTGATTCTTCAAAAACAAAAAGGTTTTGTCATCATCAAATAGGGGGAGATTGTTGGTGAGATAATCACTTCACCCTAATAAACTCAGATTATTCTAAAACATAGAATTTGATGATAAACAAACCTTACATTCAGTATGACTTAGATAAGAATTCAAACATGTGTTATAGTTATGCCTGTTAAAGGTATATTCTTTCTGGACAAAGTTGGTACTTGGAGGTTCTTTAGACAGTCTGAAATCCTAAAGCTGGCAAGAAGAGTCTCTTTAGGCTAAGAACATCTACAAGAGGCAGAACTGGAAATGAGCACTTTGAAGCCCTTGTACAAGCCCAATGTGAAGTCTTAGCTGAAGCAGATCCCCATGCCAAAGATTTTGAAGTTAAAGAATAACAATGGTGGAATGATTGAAGACTGATCTAACTCTGAATATTTGTTGATATTAGTTGATTGTATATTATGTTTAGATTAGCTTAGTTAGTAGTTAATCTCTGTACATACTTCTGTACATTTCTTTATTCTATTATTTCAAGTGATGTTTATGTAATTCAGAAAATCAAAAACATATAAAAACGGAAAATTGAAAAGATACCACAAAAACAGCACAAAATGGTACAACACATAAAAAGATTCCACAAAAACAGAACAAAATGGAACACTAAAAAAGAAACCAAAAACAGAACAAGGTTCAAAATAAAAAAAACTACCAAAAACATATAGCTAGGTAGCAAAATGTACATAAAAGTTTCAAATTTTTTGTATTCGAAGTCAAACTGATTCTTCAAAAACAAAAAGGTTTTGTCATCATCAAATAGGGGGAGATTGTTGGGGAGATAATCACTTCACCCTAATAAACTCAAATTATTCTAAAACATAGAATTTGATGATAAACAAACCCTACATTCAGTATGACTTAGAAAGAATTCAAACATGTGTTATAGTTATGCCTGTTAAAGGTATATTCTTTCTGGACAAAGTTGGTACTTGGAGGTTCTTTAGACAGTCTAAAATCCCTAAAGCTGGCAAGAAGAGTCTATTTAGGCTAAGAACATCTACAAGAGGCAGAACTGGAAATGAGCACTTTGAAGCCCTTGTACAAGCCCAATGTGAAGTCTTAGCTGAAGCAGATCCCCATACCAAAGATTTTGAAGTTAAAGAATAACAATGGTGGAATGATTGAAGACTGATCTAACTCTGAATATTTGTTGATATTAGTTGATTGTATATTATGTTTAGATTAGCTTAGTTAGTAGTTAATCTCTGTACATACTTCTGTACATTTCTTTATTCTATTATTTCAAGTGATGTTTATGTAATTTAGAAAATCAAAAACATATAAAAATGGAAAATTGAAAAGATACCACAAAAACAGCACAAAATGGTACAACACATAAAAAGATTCCACAAAAACAGAACAAAATGGAACACTAGAAAAGAAACCAAAAACAGAACAAGGTTCAAAATAAAAAGAGCTACCAAAAACATATAGCTAGGTAGCCAAATGTACTTAAAAGTTTAAATTTTTTGTACTCGAAGTCAAACTGATTCTTCAAAAACAAAAAGGTTTTGTCATCATCAAATAGGGGGAGATTGTTGGGGAGATAATCACTTCACCCTAATAAACTCAGATTATTCTAAAACATAGAATTTGATGATAAACAAACCCTACATTCAGTATGACTTACATAAGAATTCAAACATGTGTTATAGTTATGCCTGTTAAAGGTATATTCTTTCTGGACATAGTTGGTACTTGGAGGTTCTTTAGACAGTCTGAAATCCTAAAGCTGGCAAGAAGAGTCTCTTTAGGCTAAGAACATCTACAAGAGGCAGAACTGGAAATGAGCACTTTGAAGCCCTTGTACAAGCCCAATGTGAAGTCTTAGCTGAAGCAGATCCCCATGCCAAAGATTTTGAAGTTAAAGAATAACAATGGTGGAATGATTGAAGACTGATCTAACTCTGAATATTTGTTGATATTAGTTGATTGTATATTATGTTTAGATTAGCTTAGTTAGTAGTTAATCTCTGTACATACTTCTGTACATTTCTTTATTCTATTATTTCAAGTGATGTTTATGTAATTCAGAAAATCAAAAACATATAAAAACGGAAAATTGAAAAGATACCACAAAAACAGCACAAAATGGTACAACACATAAAAAGATTCCACAAAAACAGAATAAAATGGAACACTAGAAAAGAAACCAAAAACAGAACAAGGTTCAAAATAAAAAAAACTACCAAAAACATATAGCTAGGTAGCAAAATGTACTTAAAAGTTTCAAATTTTTTGTATTCGAAGTCAAACTGATTCTTCAAAAACAAAATGGTTTTGTCATCATCAAATAGGGGGAGATTGTTGGGGAGATAATCACTTCACCCTAATAAACTCAGATTATTCTAAAACATAGAATTTGATGATAAACAAACCCTACATTCAGTATGACTTAGAAAGAATTCAAACATGTGTTATAGTTATGCCTGTTGAAGGTATATTCTTTCTGGACAAAGTTGGTACTTGGAGGTTCTTTAGACAGTCTGAAATCCTTAAAGCTGGCAAGAAGAGTCTCTTTAGGCTAAGAACATCTACAAGAGGCAGAACTGGAAATGAGCACTTTGAAGCCCTTGTACAAGCCCAATGTGAAGTCTTAGCTGAAGCAGATCCCCATGCCAAAGATTTTGAAGTTAAAGAATAACAATGGTGGAATGATTGAAGACTGATCTAACTCTGAATATTTGTTGATATTAGTTGATTGTATATTATTTTTAGATTAGCTTAGTTAGTAGTTAATCTCTGTACATACTTCTGTACATTTCTTTATTCTATTATTTCAAGTGATGTTTATGTAATTCAGAAAATCAAAAACATATAAAATTGGAAAATTGAAAAGATACCACAAAAACAGCACAAAATGGTACAACACATAAAAAGATTCCACAAAAACAGAACAAAATGGAACACTAGAAAAGAAACCAAAAACAGAACAAGGTTCAAAATAAAAAAACCTACCAAAAACATATAGCTAGGTAGCAAAATGAACTTAAAAGTTTCAAATTTTTTGTATTCGAAGTCAAACTGATTCTTCAAAAACAAAAAGGTTTTGTCATCATCAAATAGGGGGAGATTGTTGGGGAGATTGTTGGGGAGATAATCACTTCACCCTAATAAACTCAGATTATTCTAAAACATAGAATTTGATGATAAACAAACCCTACATTCAGTATGACTTAGAAAGAATTCAAACATGTGTTATAGTTATGCCTGTTGAAGGTATATTCTTTCTGGACAAAGTTGGTACTTGGAGGTTATTTAGACAGTCTGAAATCCCTAAAGCTGGCAAGAAGAGTCTCTTTAGGCTAAGAACATCTACAAGAGGCAGAACTGGAAATGAGCACTTTGAAGCCCTTGTACAAGCCCAATGTGAAGTCTTAGCTGAAGCAGATCCCCATGCCAAAGATTTTGAAGTTAAAGAATAACAATGGTGGAATGATTGAAGACTGATCTAACTCTGAATATTTGTTGATATTAGTTGATTGTATATTATGTTTAGATTAGCTTAGTTAGTAGTTAATCTCTGTACATACTTCTGTACATTTCTTTATTCTATTATTTTAAGTGATGTTTATGTAATTCAGAAAATCAAAAACATATAAAAATGGAAAATTGAAAAGATACCACAAAAACAGCACAAAATGGTACAACACATAAAGAGATTCCACAAAAACAGAAAAAAATGGAACACTAGAAAAGAAACCAAAAACAGAACAAGGTTCAAAATAAAAAGAGCTACCAAAAACATATAGCTAGGTAGCCAAATGTACTTAAAAGTTTCAAATTTTTTGTATTCGAAGTCAAATTTATTCTTCAAAAAGAAAAAGGTTTTGTCATCATCAAATAGGGGGAGATTGTTGGGGAGATAATCACTTCACCCTAATAAACTCAGATTATTCTAAAACATAGAATTTGATGATAAACAAACCCTACATTCAGTATGACTTAGATAAGAATTCAAACATGTGTTATAGTTATGCCTGTTGAAGGTATATTCTTTCTGAACAAAGTTGGTACTTGGAGGTTCTTTAGACTGTCTGAAATCCCTAAAGCTGGCAAGAAGAGTCACTTTAGGCTAAGAACATCTACAAGAGGCAGAACAGGAAATGAGCACTTCTTGTACAAGCCCAATGTGAAGTCTTAGCTGAAGCAGATCCCCATGCCAAAGATTTTGAAGTTAAAGAATAACAATGGTGGAATGATTGAAGACTGATCTAACTCTGAATATTTGTTGATATTAGTTGATTGTATATTATGTTTAGATTAGCTTAGTTAGTAGTTAATCTCTGTACATACTTCTGTACATTTCTTTATTCTATTATTTCAAGTGATGTTTATGTAATTCAGAAAATCAAAAACATATAAAAATGGAAAATTTAAAAGATACCACAAAAACAGCACAAAATGGTACAACACATAAAAAGATTCCACAAAAACAGAACAAAATGGAACACTAGAAAAGTAACCAAAAACAGTACAAGGTTCAAAATAAAAAGAGCTACCAAAAACATATAGCTAGGTAGCCAAATGTACTTAAAAGTTTAAATTTTTTGTATTCGAAGTCAAACTATTCTTCAAAAACAAAAAGGTTTTGTTATCATCAAATAGGAGGAGATTGTTGGGGAGATAATCACTTCACCCTAATAAACTCAGATTATTCTAAAACATAGAATTTGATGATAAACAAACCCTACATTCAGTATGACTTAGATAAGAATTCAAACATGTGTTATAGTTATGCCTGTTGATGGTATATTCTTTCTGGACAAAGTTGGTACTTGGAGGTTCTTTAGACAGTCTGAAATCCCTAAAGCTGGCAAAAAGAGTCTCTTTAGGCTAAGAACATCTACAAGAGGCAGAACTGGAAATGAGCACTTTGAAGCCTTTGTACAAGCCCAATGTGAAGTCTTAGCTGAAGCAGATCCCCATGCCAAAGATTTTGAAGTTAAAGAATAACAATGGTGGAATGATTGAAGACTGATCTAACTCTGAATATTTGTTGATATTAGTTGATTGTATATTATGTTTAGATTAGCTTAGTTTGTAGTTAATCTCTGTAAATACTTCTGTACATTTCTTTATTCTATTATTTCAAGTGATGTTTATGTAATTCAGAAAATCAAAAACATATAAAAATGGAAAATTGAAAATATACCACAAAAACAGCACAAAATGGTACAACACATAAAAAGATTCCACAAAAACAGAACAAAATGGAACACTAGAAAAGAAACCAAAAACAGAACAAGGTTCAAAATAAAAAGAGCTACCAAAAACATATAGCTAGGTAGCCAAATGTACTTAAAAGTTTAAATTTTTTGTACTCGAAGTCAAACTGATTCTTCAAAAACAAAAAGGTTTTGTCATCATCAAATAGGGGGAGATTGTTGGGGAGATAATCACTTCACCCTAATAAACTCAGATTATTCTAAAACATAGAATTTGATGATAAACAAACCCTACATTCAGTATGACTTAGATAAGAATTCAAACATGTGTTATAGTTATGCCTGTTGAAGGTATATTCTTTCTGGACAAAGTTGGTACTTGGAGGTTCTTTAGACAGTCTGAAATCCCTAAAGCTGGCAAAAAGAGTCTCTTTAGGCTAAGAACATCTACAAGAGGCAGAACTGGAAATGAGCACTTTGAAGCCCTTGTACAAGCCCAATGTGAAGTCTTAGCTGAAGCAGATCCCCATGCCAAAGATTTTGAAGTTAAAGAATAACAATGGTGGAATGATTGAAGACTGATCTAATTCTGAATATTTGTTGATATTAATTGATTGTATATTATGTTTAGATTAGCTTAGTTAGTAGTTAATCTCTGTACATACTTCTGTACATTTCTTTATTCTATTATTTCAAGTGATTTTATGTAATTCAGAAAATCAAAAACATATAAAAACGGAAAATTGAAAAGATACCACAAAAACAGCACAAAATGGTACAACACATAAAAAGATTCCTCAAAAACAGAACAAAATGGAACACTAGAAAAGAAACCAAAAACAGATCAAGGTTCAAAATAAAAAAAACTACCAAAAACATATAGCTAGGTAGCAAAATGTACTTAAAAGATTCAAATTTTTTGTATTCGAAGTCAAACTGATTCTTCAAAAAGAAAAAGGTTTTGTCATCATCAAATAGGGGGAGATTGTTGGGGAGATTGTTGGGGAGATAATTACTTCACCCTAATAAACTCAGATTATTCTAAAACATAGAATTTGATGATAAACAAACCCTACATTCAGTATGACTTAGAAAGAATTCAAACATGTGTTATAGTTATGCCTGTTGAAGGTATATTCTTTCTGGACAAAGTTGGTACTTGGAGGTTCTTTAGACAGTCTGAAATCCCTAAAGCTGGCAAGAAGAGTCTCTTTAGGCTAAGAACATCTACAAGAGGCAGAACTGGAAATGAGCACTTTGAAGCCCTTGTACAAGCCCAATGTGAAGTCTTAGCTGAAGCAGATCCCCATGCCAAAGATTTTGAAGTTAAAGAATAACAATGGTGGAATGATTGAAGACTGATCTAACTCTGAATATTTGTTGATATTAGTTGATTGTATATTATGTTTAGATTAGCTTAGTTAGTAGTTAATCTCTGTACATACTTCTGTACATTTCTTTATTCTATTATTTCAAGTGATGTTTATGTAATTCAGAAAATCAAAAACATATAAAAACGGAAAATTGAAAAGATACCACAAAAACAGCACAAAATGGTACAACACATAAAAAGATTCCACAAAAACAGAACAAAATGGAACACTAGAAAAGAAACCAAAAACAGAACAAGGTTCAAAATAAAAAAAACTACCAAAAACATATAGCTAGGTAGCAAAATGTACTTAAAAGTTTCAAATTTTTTGTATTCGAAGTCAAACTGATTCTTCAAAAAGAAAAAGGTTTTGTCATCATCAAATAGGGGGAGATTGTTGGGGAGATTGTTGGGGAGATAATTACTTCACCCTAATAAACTCAGATTATTCTAAAACATAGAATTTGATGATAAACAAACCCTACATTCAGTATGACTTAGAAAGAATTCAAACATGTGTTATAGTTATGCCTGTTGAAGGTATATTCTTTCTGGACAAAGTTGGTACTTGGAGGTTCTTTAGACAGTCTGAAATCCCTAAAGCTGGCAAGAAGAGTCTCTTTAGGCTAACAACATCTACAAGAGGCAGAACTGGAAATGAGCACTTTGAAGCCCTTGTACAAGCCCAATGTGAAGTCTTTAGCTGAAACAGATCCCCATGCCAAAGATTTTGAAGTTAAAGAATAACAATGGTGGAATGATTGAAGACTGATCTAACTCTGAATATTTGTTGATATTAGTTGATTGTATATTATGTTTAGATTAGCTTAGTTAGTAGTTAATCTCTGTACATACTTCTGTACATTTCTTTATTCTATTATTTCAAGTGATGTTTATGTAATTCAGAAAATCAAAAATATATAAAAATGGAAAATTGAAAAGATACCACAAAAACAGCACAAAATGGTACAACACATAAAAAGATTCCACAAAAACAGAACAAAATGGAACACTAGAAAAGAAACCAAAAACAGAACAAGGTTCAAAATAAAAAGAGCTACCAAAAACATATAGCTAGGTAGCCAAATGTACTTAAAAGTTTCAAATTTTTTGTATTCGAAGTCAAATTGATTCTTCAAAAAGAAAAAGGTTTTGTCATCATCAAATAGGGGGAGATTGTAGGGGAGATAATCACTTCACCCTAATAAACTCAGATTATTCTAAAACATAGAATTTGATGATAAACAAACCCTACATTCAGTATGACTTAGATAAGAATTCAAACATGTGTTATAGTTATGCCTGTTGAAGGTATATTCTTTCTGAACAAAGTTGGTACTTGGAGGTTCTTTAGACTGTCTGAAATCCCTAAAGCTGGCAAGAAGAGTCACTTTAGGCTAAGAACATCTACAAGAGGCAGAACAGGAAATGAGCACTTCTTGTACAAGCCCAATGTGAAGTCTTAGCTGAAGCAGATCCCCATGCCAAAGATTTTGAAGTTAAAGAATAACAATGGTGGAATGATTGAAGACTGATCTAACTCTGAATATTTGTTGATATTAGTTGATTGTATATTATGTTTAGATTAGCTTAGTTAGTAGTTAATCTCTGTACATACTTCTGTACATTTCTTTATTCTATTATTTCAAGTGATGTTTATGTAATTCAGAAAATCAAAAACATATAAAAATGGAAAATTGAAAAGATACCACAAAAACAGCACAAAATGGTACAACACATAAAAAGATTCCACAAAAACAGAACAAAATGGAACACTAGAAAAGAAACCAAAAACAGAACAAGGTTCAAAATAAAAAGAGCTACCAAAAACATATAGCTAGGTAGCCAAATGTACTTAAAAGTTTCAAATTTTTTGTATTCGAAGTCAAATTGATTCTTCAAAAAGAAAAAGGTTTTGTCATCATCAAATAGGGGGAGATTGTAGGGGAGATAATCACTTCACCCTAATAAACTCAGATTATTCTAAAACATAGAATTTGATGATAAACAAACCCTACATTCAGTATGACTTAGATAAGAATTCAAACATGTGTTATAGTTATGCCTGTTGAAGGTATATTCTTTCTGAACAAAGTTGGTACTTGGAGGTTCTTTAGACTGTCTGAAATCCCTAAAGCTGGCAAGAAGAGTCACTTTAGGCTAAGAACATCTACAAGAGGCAGAACAGGAAATGAGCACTTCTTGTACAAGCCCAATGTGAAGTCTTAGCTGAAGCAGATCCCCATGCCAAAGATTTTGAAGTTAAAGAATAACAATGGTGGAATGATTGAAGACTGATCTAACTCTGAATATTTGTTGATATTAGTTGATTGTATATTATGTTTAGATTAGCTTAGTTAGTAGTTAATCTCTGTACATACTTCTGTACATTTCTTTATTCTATTATTTCAAGTGATGTTTATGTAATTCAGAAAATCAAAAACATATAAAAATGGAAAATTGAAAAGATACCACAAAAACAGCACAAAATGGTACAACACATAAAAAGATTCCACAAAAACAGAACAAAATGGAACACTAGAAAAGAAACCAAAAACAGAACAAGGTTCAAAATAAAAAGAGCTACCAAAAACATATAGCTAGGTAGCCAAATGTACTTAAAAGTTTAAATTTTTTGTACTCGAAGTCAAACTGATTCTTCAAAAACAAAAAGGTTTTGTCATCATCAAATAGGGGGAGATTGTTGGGGAGATAATCACTTCACCCTAATAAACTCAGATTATTCTAAAATATAGAATTTGATGATAAACAAACCCTACATTCAGTATGACTTAGATAAGAATTCAAACATGTGTTATAGTTATGCCTGTTAAAGGTATATTCTTTCTGGACAAAGTTGGTACTTGGAGGTTCTTTAGACAGCCTGAAATCCTAAAGCTGGCAAGAAGAGTCTCTTTAGGCTAAGAACATCTACAAGAGGCAGAACTGGAAATGAGCACTTTGAAGCCCTTGTACAAGCCCAATGTGAAGTCTTAGCTGAAGCAGATCCCCATGCCAAATATTTTGAAGTTAAAGAATAACAATGGTGGAATGATTGAAGACTGATCTAACTCTGAATATTTGTTGATATTAGTTGATTGTATATTATTTTTAGATTAGCTTAGTTAGTAGTTAATCTCTGTACATACTTCTGTACATTTCTTTATTCTATTATTTCAAGTGATGTTTATGTAATTCAGAAAATCAAAAACATATAAAAATGGAAAATTGAAAAGATACCACAAAAAAAGCACAAAATGGTACAACACATAAAAAGATTCCACAAAAACAGAACAAAATGGAACACTAGAAAAGAAACCAAAAACAGAACAAGGTTCAAAATAAAAAGAGCTACCAAAAACATATAGCTAGGTAGCCAAATGTACTTAAAAGTTTAAATTTTTTGTATTCGAAGTCAAACTATTCTTCAAAAACAAAAAGGTTTTGTCATCATCAAATAGGGGGAGATTGTTGGGGAGATAATCACTTCACCCTAATAAACTCAGATTATTCTAAAACATAGAATTTGATGATAAACAAACCCTACATTCAGTATGACTTAGATAAGAATTCAAACATGTGTTATAGTTATGCCTGTTGAAAGTATATTCTTTCTGGACAAAGTTGGTACTTGGAGGTTCTTTAGACAGTCTGAAATCCCTAAAGCTGGCAAGAAGAGTCTCTTTAGGCTAAGAACATCTACAAGAGGCAGAACTGGAAATGAGCACTTTGAAGCCCTTGTACAAGCCCAATGTGAAGTCTTAGCTGAAGCAGATCCCCATGCCAAAGATTTTGAAGTTAAAGAATAACAATGGTGGAATGATTGAAGACTGATCTAACTCTGAATATTTGTTGATATTAGTTGATTGTATATTATGTTTAGATTAGCTTAGTTAGTAGTTAATCTCTGTACATACTTCTGTACATTTCTTTATTCTATTATTTCAAGTGATGTTTATGTAATTCAGAAAATCAAAAACATATAAAAATGGAAAATTGAAAAGATACCACAAAAACAGCACAAAATGGTACAACACATAAAAAGATTCCACAAAAACAGAACAAAATGGAACACTAGAAAAGAAACCAAAAACAGAACAAGGTTCAAAATAAAAAGAGCTACCTAAAACATATAGCTAGGTAGCCAAATGTACTTAAAAGTTTAAATTTTTTGTACTCGAAGTCAAACTGATTCTTCAAAAACAAAAAGGTTTTGTCATCATCAAATAGGGGGAGATTGTTGGGGAGATAATCACTTCACCCTAATAAACTCAGATTATTCTAAAACATAGAATTTGATGATAAACAAACCCTACATTCAGTATGACTTATAAGAATTCAAACATGTGTTATAGTTATGCCTGTTAAAGGTATATTCTTTCTGGACAAAGTTGGTACTTGGAGGTTCTTTAGACAGTCTGAAATCCTAAAGCTGGCAAGAAGAGTCTCTTTAGGCTAAGAACATCTACAAGAGGCAGAACTGGAAATGAGCACTTTGAAGCCCTTGTACAAGCCCAATGTGAAGTCTTAGCTGAAGCAGATCCCCATGCCAAAGATTTTGAAGTTAAAGAATAACAATGGTGGAATGATTGAAGACTGATCTAACTCTGAATATTTGTTGATATTAGTTGATTGTATATTATGTTTAGATTAGCTTAGTTAGTAGTTAATCTCTGTACATACTTCTGTACATTTCTTTATTCTATTATTTCAAGTGATGTTTATGTAATTCAGAAAATCAAAAACATATAAACAAGGAAAATTGAAAAGATACCACAAAAACAGCACAAAATGGTACAACACATAAAAAGATTCCACAAAAACAGAACAAAATAGAACACTAGAAAAGAAACCAAAAACAGAACAAGGTTCAAAATAAAAAGAGCTACCAAAAACATATAGCTAGGTAGCCAAATGTACTTAAAAGTTTAAATTTTTTGTACTCGAAGTCAAACTGATTCTTCAAAAACAAAAAGGTTTTGTCATCATCAAATAGGGGGAGATTGTTGGGGAGATAATCACTTCACCCTAATAAACTCAGATTATTCTAAAACATAGAATTTGATGATAAACAAACCCTACATTCAGTATGACTTAGATAAGAATTCAAACATGTGTTATAGTTATGCCTGTTAAAGGTATATTCTTTCTGGACAAAGTTGGTACTTGGAGGTTCTTTAGACAGCCTGAAATCCTAAAGCTGGCAAGAAGAGTCTCTTTAGGCTAAGAACATCTACAAGAGGCAGAACTGGAAATGAGCACTTTGAAGCCCTTGTACAAGCCCAATGTGAAGTCTTAGCTGAAGCAGATCCCCATGCCAAATATTTTGAAGTTAAAGAATAACAATGGTGGAATGATTGAAGACTGATCTAACTCTGAATATTTGTTGATATTAGTTGATTGTATATTATTTTTAGATTAGCTTAGTTAGTAGTTAATCTCTGTACATACTTCTGTACATTTCTTTATTCTATTATTTCAAGTGATGTTTATGTAATTCAGAAAATCAAAAACATATAAAAATGGAAAATTGAAAAGATACCACAAAAACAGCACAAAATGGTACAACACATAAAAAGATTCCACAAAAACAGAACAAAATGGAACACTAGAAAAGAAACCAAAAACAGAACAAGGTTCAAAATAAAAAGAGCTACCAAAAACATATAGCTAGGTAGCCAAATGTACTTAAAAGTTTAAATTTTTTGTATTCGAAGTCAAACTATTCTTCAAAAACAAAAAGGTTTTGTCATCATCAAATAGGGGGAGATTGTTGGGGAGATAATCACTTCACCCTAATAAACTCAGATTATTCTAAAACATAGAATTTGATGATAAACAAACCCTACATTCAGTATGACTTAGATAAGAATTCAAACATGTGTTATAGTTATGCCTGTTGAAAGTATATTCTTTCTGGACAAAGTTGGTACTTGGAGGTTCTTTAGACAGTCTGAAATCCCTAAAGCTGGCAAGAAGAGTCTCTTTAGGCTAAGAACATCTACAAGAGGCAGAACTGGAAATGAGCACTTTGAAGCCCTTGTACAAGCCCAATGTGAAGTCTTAGCTGAAGCAGATCCCCATGCCAAAGATTTTGAAGTTAAAGAATAACAATGGTGGAATGATTGAAGACTGATCTAACTCTGAATATTTGTTGATATTAGTTGATTGTATATTATGTTTAGATTAGCTTAGTTAGTAGTTAATCTCTGTACATACTTCTGTACATTTCTTTATTCTATTATTTCAAGTGATGTTTATGTAATTCAGAAAATCAAAAACATATAAAAATGGAAAATTGAAAAGATACCACAAAAACAGCACAAAATGGTACAACACATAAAAAGATTCCACAAAAACAGAACAAAATGGAACACTAGAAAAGAAACCAAAAACAGAACAAGGTTCAAAATAAAAAGAGCTACCTAAAACATATAGCTAGGTAGCCAAATGTACTTAAAAGTTTAAATTTTTTGTACTCGAAGTCAAACTGATTCTTCAAAAACAAAAAGGTTTTGTCATCATCAAATAGGGGAAATTGTTGGGGAGATAATCACTTCACCCTAATAAACTCAGATTATTCTAAAACATAGAATTTGATGATAAACAAACCCTACATTCAGTATGACTTATAAGAATTCAAACATGTGTTATAGTTATGCCTGTTAAAGGTATATTCTTTCTGGACAAAGTTGGTACTTGGAGGTTCTTTAGACAGTCTGAAATCCTAAAGCTGGCAAGAAGAGTCTCTTTAGGCTAAGAACATCTACAAGAGGCAGAACTGGAAATGAGCACTTTGAAGCCCTTGTACAAGCCCAATGTGAAGTCTTAGCTGAAGCAGATCCCCATGCCAAAGATTTTGAAGTTAAAGAATAACAATGGTGGAATGATTGAAGACTGATCTAACTCTGAATATTTGTTGATATTAGTTGATTGTATATTATGTTTAGATTAGCTTAGTTAGTAGTTAATCTCTGTACATACTTCTGTACATTTCTTTATTCTATTATTTCAAGTGATGTTTATGTAATTCAGAAAATCAAAAACATATAAACAAGGAAAATTGAAAAGATACCACAAAAACAGCACAAAATGGTACAACACATAAAAAGATTCCACAAAAACAGAACAAAATAGAACACTAGAAAAGAAACCAAAAACAGAACAAGGTTCAAAATAAAAAGAGCTACCAAAAACATATAGCTAGGTAGCCAAATGTACTTAAAAGTTTAAATTTTTTGTATTCGAAGTCAAACTATTCTTCAAAAACAAAAAGGTTTTGTCATCATCAAATAGGGGGAGATTGTTGGGGAGATAATCACTTCACCCTAATAAACTCAGATTATTCTAAAACATAGAATTTGATGATAAACAAACCCTACATTCAGTATGACTTAGATAAGAATTCAAACATGTGTTATAGTTATGCCTGTTGAAAGTATATTCTTTCTGGACAAAGTTGGTACTTGGAGGTTCTTTAGACAGTCTGAAATCCCTAAAGCTGGCAAGAAGAGTCTCTTTAGGCTAAGAACATCTACAAGAGGCAGAACTGGAAATGAGCACTTTGAAGCCCTTGTACAAGCCCAATGTGAAGTCTTAGCTGAAGCAGATCCCCATGCCAAAGATTTTGAAGTTAAAGAATAACAATGGTGGAATGATTGAAGACTGATCTAACTCTGAATATTTGTTGATATTAGTTGATTGTATATTATGTTTAGATTAGCTTAGTTAGTAGTTAATCTCTGTACATACTTCTGTACATTTCTTTATTCTATTATTTCAAGTGATGTTTATGTAATTCAGAAAATCAAAAACATATAAAAATGGAAAATTGAAAAGATACCACAAAAACAGCACAAAATGGTACAACACATAAAAAGATTTCACAAAAACAGAACAAAATGGAACACTAGAAAAGAAACCAAAAACAGAACAAGGTTCAAAATAAAAAGAGCTACCTAAAACATATAGCTAGGTAGCCAAATGTACTTAAAAGTTTAAATTTTTTGTACTCGAAGTCAAACTGATTCTTCAAAAACAAAAAGGTTTTGTCATCATCAAATAGGGGGAGATTGTTGGGGAGATAATCACTTCACCCTAATAAACTCAGATTATTCTAAAACATAGAATTTGATGATAAACAAACCCTACATTCAGTATGACTTATAAAAATTCAAACATGTGTTATAGTTATGCCTGTTAAAGGTATATTCTTTCTGGACAAAGTTGGTACTTGGAGGTTCTTTAGACAGTCTGAAATCCTAAAGCTGGCAAGAAGAGTCTCTTTAGGCTAAGAACATCTACAAGAGGCAGAACTGGAAATGAGCACTTTGAAGCCCTTGTACAAGCCCAATGTGAAGTCTTAGCTGAAGCAGATCCCCATGCCAAAGATTTTGAAGTTAAAGAATAACAATGGTGGAATGATTGAAGACTGATCTAACTCTGAATATTTGTTGATATTAGTTGATTGTATATTATGTTTAGATTAGCTTAGTTAGTAGTTAATCTCTGTACATACTTCTGTACATTTCTTTATTCTATTATTTCAAGTGATGTTTATGTAATTCAGAAAATCAAAAACATATAAACAAGGAAAATTGAAAAGATACCACAAAAACAGCACAAAATGGTACAACACATAAAAAGATTCCACAAAAACAGAACAAAATAGAACACTAGAAAAGAAACCAAAAACAGAACAAGGCTCAAAATAAAAAAAACTACCAAAAACATATAGCTAGGTAGCAAAATGTACTTAAAAGTTTCAAATTTTTTGTATTCGAAGTCAAACTGATTCTTCAAAAACAAAAAGGTTTTGTCATCATCAAATAGGGGGAGATGGTTGGGGAGATAATCACTTCACCCTAATAAACTCAAATTATTCTAAAACATAGAATTTGATGATAAACAAACCCTACATTCAGTATGACTTAGATAAGAATTCAAACATGTGTTATAGTTATGCCTGTTGAAGATATATTCTTTCTGGACAAAGTTGGTACTTGGAGGTTCTTTAGACAGTCTGAAATCCCTAAAGCTGGCAAGAAAAGTCTCTTTAGGCTAAGAACATCTACAAGAGGCAGAACTGGAAATGAGCACTTTGAAGCCCTTGTACAAGCCCAATGTGAAGTCTTAGCTGAAGCAGATCCCCATGCCAAAGATTTTGAAGTTAAAGAATAACAATGGTGGAATGATTGAAGACTGATCTAACTCTGAATATTTGTTGATATTAGTAGATTGTATATTATGTTTAGATTAGCTTAGTTAGTAGTTAATCTCTGTACATACTTCTGTACATTTCTTTATTCTATTATTTCAAGTGATGTTTATGTAATTTAGAAAATCAAAAACATATAAAAATGGAAAATTGAAAAGATACCACAAAAACAGCACAAAATGGTACAACACATAAAAAGATTCCACAAAAACAGAACAAAATGGAACACTAGAAAAGAAACCAAAAACAGAACAAGGTTCAAAATAAAAAGAGCTACCAAAAACATATAGCTAGGTAGCCAAATGTACTTAAAAGTTTAAATTTTTTGTATTCGAAGTCAAACTATTCTTCAAAAACAAAAAGGTTTTGTCATCATCAAATAGGGGGAGATTGTTGGGGAGATAATCACTTCACCCTAATAAACTCAGATTATTCTAAAACATAGAATTTGATGATAAACAAACCCTACATTCAGTATGACTTAGATAAGAATTCAAACATGTGTTATAGTTATGCCTGTTGAAAGTATATTCTTTCTGGACAAAGTTGGTACTTCGAGGTTCTTTAGACAGTCTGAAATCCCTAAAGCTGGCAAGAAGAGTCTCTTTAGGCTAAGAACATCTACAAGAGGCAGAACTGGAAATGAGCACTTTGAAGCCCTTGTACAAGCCCAATGTGAAGTATTAGCTGAAGCAGATCCCCATGCCAAAGATTTTGAAGTTAAAGAATAACAATGGTGGAATGATTGAAGACTGATCTAACTCTGAATATTTGTTGATATTAGTTGATTGTATATTATGTTTAGATTAGCTTAGTTAGTAGTTAATCTCTGTACATACTTCTGTACATTTCTTTATTCTATTATTTCAAGTGATGTTTATGTAATTCAGAAAATCAAAAACATATAAAAATGGAAAATTGAAAAGATACCACAAAAACAGCACAAAATGGTACAATACATAAAAAGATTCCACAAAAACAGAACAAAATGGAACACTAGAAAAGAAACCAAAAACAGAACAAGGTTCAAAATAAAAAGAGCTACCTAAAACATATAGCTAGGTAGCCAAATGTACTTAAAAGTTTAAATTTTTTGTACTCGAAGTCAAACTGATTCTTCAAAAACAAAAAGGTTTTGTCATCATCAAATAGGGGGAGATTGTTGGGGAGATAATCACTTCACCCTAATAAACTCAGATTATTCTAAAACATAGAATTTGATGATAAACAAACCCTACATTCAGTATGACTTATAAGAATTCAAACATGTGTTATAGTTATGCCTGTTAAAGGTATATTCTTTCTGGACAAAGTTGGTACTTGGAGGTTCTTTAGACAGTCTGAAATCCTAAAGCTGGCAAGAAGAGTCTCTTTAGGCTAAGAACATCTACAAGAGGCAGAACTGGAAATGAGCACTTTGAAGCCCTTGTACAAGCCCAATGTGAAGTCTTAGCTGAAGCAGATCCCCATGCCAAAGATTTTGAAGTTAAAGAATAACAATGGTGGAATGATTGAAGACTGATCTAACTCTGAATATTTGTTGATATTAGTTGATTGTATATTATGTTTAGATTAGCTTAGTTAGTAGTTAATCTCTGTACATACTTCTGTACATTTCTTTATTCTATTATTTCAAGTGATGTTTATGTAATTCAGAAAATCAAAAACATATAAAAACGGAAAATTGAAAAGATACCACAAAAACAGCACAAAATGGTACAACACATAAAAAGATTCCACAAAAACAGAACAAAATAGAACACTAGAAAAGAAACCAAAAACAGAACAAGGTTCAAAATAAAAAAAACTACCAAAAACATATAGCTAGGTAGCAAAATGTACTTAAAAGTTTCAAATTTTTTGTATTCGAAGTCAAACTGATTCTTCAAAAACAAAAAGGTTTTGTCATCATCAAATAGGGGGAGATTGTTGGGGAGATAATCACTTCACCCTAATAAACTCAGATTATTCTAAAACATAGAATTTGATGATAAACAAACCCTACATTCAGTATGACTTAGATAAGAATTCAAACATGTGTTATAGTTATGCCTGTTGAAAGTATATTCTTTCTGGACAAAGTTGGTACTTGGAGGTTCTTTAGACAGTCTGAAATCCCTAAAGCTGGCAAGAAGAGTCTCTTTAGGCTAAGAACATCTACAAGAGGCAGAACTGGAAATGAGCACTTTGAAGCCCTTGTACAAGCCCAATGTGAAGTCTTAGCTGAAGCAGATCCCCATGCCAAAGATTTGGAAGTTAAAGAATAACAATGGTGGAATGATTGAAGACTGATCTAACTCTGAATATTTGTTGATATTAGTTGATTGTATATTATGTTTAGATTAGCTTAGTTAGTAGTTAATCTCTGTAAATACTTCTGTACATTTTTTTATTCTATTATTTCAAGTGATGTTTATGTAATTCAGAAAATCAAAAACATATAAAAATGGAAAATTGAAAAGATACCACAAAAACAGCACAAAATGGTACAACACATAAAAAGATTCCACAAAAACAGAACAAAATGGAACACTAGAAAAGAAACCAAAAACAGAACAAGGTTCAAAATAAAAAGAGCTACAAAAAACATATAGCTAGGTAGCCAAATGTACTTAAAAGTTTAAAATTTTTGTACTCGAAGTTAAACTGATTCTTCAAAAACAAAAAGGTTTTGTCATCATCAAATAGGGGGAGATTGTTGGGGAGATAATCACTTCACCCTAATAAACTCAGATTATTCTAAAACATAGAATTTGATGATAAACAAACCCTACATTCAGTATGACTTAGATAAGAATTCAAACATGTGTTATAGTTATGCCTGTTAAAGGTATATTCTTTCTGGACAAAGTTGGTACTTGGAGGTTCTTTAGACAGCCTGAAATCCTAAAGCTGGCAAGAAGAGTCTCTTTAGGCTAAGAACATCTACAAGAGGCAGAACTGGAAATGAGCACTTTGAAGCCCTTGTACAAGCCCAATGTGAAGTCTTAGCTGAAGCAGATCCCCATGCCAAATATTTTGAAGTTAAAGAATAACAATGGTGGAATGATTGAAGACTGATCTAACTCTGAATATTTGTTGATATTAGTTGATTGTATATTATTTTTAGATTAGCTTAGTTAGTAGTTAATCTCTGTACATACTTCTGTACATTTCTTTATTATATTATTCCAAGTGATGTTTATGTAATTCAGAAAATCAAAAACATATAAAAATGGAAAATTGAAAAGATACCACAAAAACAGCACAAAATGGTACAACACATAAAAAGATTCCACAAAAACAGAACAAAATGGAACACTAGAAAAGAAACCAAAAACAGAACAAGGTTCAAAATAAAAAGAGCTACCAAAAACATATAGCTAGGTAGCCAAATGTACTTAAAAGTTTAAATTTTTTGTATTCGAAGTCAAACTATTCTTCAAAAACAAAAAGGTTTTGTCATCATCAAATAGGGGGAGATTGTTGGGGAGATAATCACTTCACCCTAATAAACTCAGATTATTCTAAAACATAGAATTTGATGATAAAAAAACCCTACATTCAGTATGACTTAGATAAGAATTCAAACATGTGTTATAGTTATGCCTGTTGAAAGTATATTCTTTCTGGACAAAGTTGGTACTTGGAGGTTTTTTAGACAGTCTGAAATCCTTAAAGCTGGCAAGAAGAGTCTCTTTAGGCTAAGAACATCTACAAGAGGCAGAACTGGAAATGAGCACTTTGAAGCCCTTGTACAAGCCCAATGTGAAGTCTTAGCTGAAGCAGATCCCCATGCCAAAGATTTTGAAGTTAAAGAATAACAATGGTGGAATGATTGAAGACTGATCTAACTCTGAATATTTGTTGATATTAGTTGATTGTATATTATGTTTAGATTAGCTTAGTTAGTAGTTAATCTCTGTACATACTTCTGTACATTTCTTTATTCTATTATTTCAAGTGATGTTTATGTAATTCAGAAAATCAAAAACATATAAAAATGGAAAATTGAATAGATACCACAAAAACAGCACAAAATGGTACAACACATAAAAAGATTCCACAAAAACAGAACACAATGGAACACTAGATAAGAAACCAAAAACAGAACAAGGTTCAAAATAAAAAGAGCTACCTAAAACATATAGCTAGGTAGCCAAATGTACTTAAAAGTTTAAATTTTTTGTACTCGAAGTCAAACTGATTCTTCAAAAACAAAAAGGTTTTGTCATCATCAAATAGGGGGAGATTGTTGGGGAGATAATCACTTCACCCTAATAAACTCAGATTATTCTAAAACATAGAATTTGATGATAAACAAACCCTACATTCAGTATGACTTATAAGAATTCAAACATGTGTTATAGTTATGCCTGTTAAAGGTATATTCTTTCTGGACAAAGTTGGTACTTGGAGGTTCTTTAGACAGTCTGAAATCCTAAAGCTGGCAAGAAGAGTCTCTTTAGGCTAAGAACATCTACAAGAGGCAGAACTGGAAATGAGCACTTTGAAGCCCTTGTACAAGCCCAATGTGAAGTCTTAGCTGAAGCAGATCCCCATGCCAAAGATTTTGAAGTTAAAGAATAACAATGGTGGAATGATTGAAGACTGATCTAACTCTGAATATTAGTTGATTGTATATTATGTTTAGATTAGCTTAGTTAGTAGTTAATCTCTGTACATACTTCTGTACATTTCTTTATTCTATTATTTCAAGTGATGTTTATGTAATTCAGAAAATCAAAAACATATAAAAATGGAAAATTGAAAAGATACCACAAAAACAGCACAAAATGGTACAACACATAAAAAGATTCCACAAAAACAGAACACAATGGAACACTAGATAAGAAACCAAAAACAGAACAAGGTTCAAAATAAAAAGAGCTACCTAAAACATATAGCTAGGTAGCCAAATGTACTTAAAAGTTTAAATTTTTTGTACTCGAAGTCAAACTGATTCTTCAAAAACAAAAAGGTTTTGTCATCATCAAATAGGGGGAGATTGTTGGGGAGATAATCACTTCACCCTAATAAACTCAGATTATTCTAAAACATAGAATTTGATGATAAACAAACCCTACATTCAGTATGACTTATAAGAATTCAAACATGTGTTATAGTTATGCCTGTTAAAGGTATATTCTTTCTGGACAAAGTTGGTACTAGGAGGTTCTTTAGACAGTCTGAAATCCTAAAGCTGGCAAGAAGAGTCTCTTTAGGCTAAGAACATCTACAAGAGGCAGAACTGGAAATGAGCACTTTGAAGCCCTTGTACAAGCCCAATGTGAAGTCTTAGCTGAAGCAGATCCCCATGCCAAAGATTTTGAAGTTAAAGAATAACAATGGTGGAATGATTGAAGACTGATCTAACTCTGAATATTTGTTGATATTAGTTGATTGTATATTATGTTTAGATTAGCTTAGTTAGTAGTTAATCTCTGTACATACTTCTGTACATTTCTTTATTCTATTATTTCAAGTGATGTTTATGTAATTCAGAAAATCAAAAACATATAAAAACGGAAAATTGAAAAGATACCACAAAAACAGCACAAAATGGTACAACACATAAAAAGATTCCACAAAAACAGAACAAAATAGAATACTAGAAAAGAAACCAAAAACAGAACAAGGTTCAAAATAAAAAAAACTACCAAAAACATATAGCTAGGTAGCAAAATGTACTTAAAAGTTTCAAATTTTTTGTATTCGAAGTCAAACTGATTCTTCAAAAACAAAAAGGTTTTGTCATCATCAAATAGGGGGAGATTGTTGGGGAGATAATCACTTCACCCTAATAAACTCAAATTATTCTAAAACATAGAATTTGATGATAAACAAACCCTACATTCAGTATGACTTAGATAAGAATTCAAACATGTGTTATAGTTATGCCTGTTGAAGGTATATTCTTTCTGGACAAAGTTGGTACTTGGAGGTTCTTTAGACAGTCTGAAATCCCTAAAGCTGGCAAGAAGAGTCTCTTTAGGCTAAGAACATCTACAAGAGGCAGAACTGGAAATGAGCACTTTGAAGCCCTTGTACAAGCCCAATGTAAAGTCTTAGCTGAAGCAGATCCCCATGCCAAAGATTTTGAAGTTAAAGAATAACAATGGTGGAATGATTGAAGACTGATCTAACTCTGAATATTTGTTGATATTAGTTGATTGTATATTATGTTTAGATTAGCTTAGTTAGTAGTTAATCTCTGTACATACTTCTGTACATTTCTTTATTCTATTATTTCAAGTGATGTTTATGTAATTCAGAAAATCAAAAACATATAAAAATGGAAAATTGAAAAGATACCACAAAAACAGCACAAAATGGTACAACACATAAAAAGATTCCACAAAAACAGAAAAAAATGGAACACTAGAAAAGAAACCAAAAACAGAACAAGGTTCAAAATAAAAAGAGCTACCAAAAACATATAGCTTGGTAGCAAAATGTACTTAAAAGTTTAAATTTTTTGTATTCGAAGTCAAACTGATTCTTCAAAAACAAAAAGGTTTTGTCATCATCAAATAGGGGGAGATTGTTGGGGAGATAATCACTTCACCCTAATAAACTCAGATTATTCTAAAACATAGAATTTGATGATAAACAAACCCTACATTCAGTATGACTTAGATAAGAATTCAAACATGTGTTATAGTTATGCCTGTTGAAGGTATATTCTTTCTGGACAAAGTTGGTACTTGGAGGTTCTTTAGACAGTCTGAAATCCCTAAAGCTGGCAAGAAGAGTCTCTTTAGGCTAAGAACATCTACAAGAGGCAGAACTGGAAATGAGCACTTTGAAGCCCTTGTACAAGCCCAATGTGAAGTCTTAGCTGAAGCAGATCCCCATGCCAAAGATTTTGAAGTTAAAGAATAACAATGGTGGAATGATTGAAGACTGATCTAACTCTGAATATTTGTTGATATTAGTTGATTGTATATTATGTTTAGATTAGCTTAGTTAGTAGTTAATCTCTGTACATACTTCTGTACATTTCTTTATTCTATTATTTCAAGTGATGTTTATGTAATTTAGAAAATCAAAAACATATAAAAATGGAAAATTGAAAAGTTACCACAAAAACAGCACAAAATGGTACAACACATAAAAAGATTCCACAAAAACAGAACAAAATGGAACACTAGAAAAGAAACCAAAAACAGAACAAGGTTCAAAATAAAAAGAGCTACCAAAAACATATAGCTTGGTAGCAAAATGTACTTAAAAGTTTAAATTTTTTGTATTCAAAGTCAAACTGATTCTTCAAAAACAAAAAGGTTTTGTCATCATCAAATAGGGGGAGATTGTTGGGGAGATAATCACTTCACCCTAATAAACTCAGATTATTCTAAAACATAGAATTTGATGATAAACAAACCTACATTCAGTATGACTTAGATAAGAATTCAAACATGTGTTATAGTTATGCCTGTTGAAGGTATATTCTTTCTGGACAAAGTTGGTACTTGGAGGTTCTTTAGACAGTCTGAAATCCCTAAAGCTGGCAAGAAGAGTCTCTTTAGGCTAAGAACATCTACAAGAGGCAGAACTGGAAATGAGCACTTTGAAGCCCTTGTACAAGCCCAATGTGAAGTCTTAGCTGAAGCAGATCCCCATGCCAAAGATTTGGAAGTTAAAGAATAACAATGGTGGAATGATTGAAGACTGATCTAACTCTGAATATTTGTTGATATTAGTTGATTGTATATTATGTTTAGATTAGCTTAGTTAGTAGTTAATCTCTGTACATACTTCTGTACATTTCTTTATTCTATTATTTAAAGTGATGTTTATGTAATTCAGAAAATCAAAAACATATAAAAATGGAAAATTGAAAAGATACCACAAAAACAGCACAAAATGGTACAACACATAAAAAGATTCCACAAAAACAGAACACAATGGAACACTAGATAAGAAACCAAAAACAGAACAAGGTTCAAAATAAAAAGAGCTACCTAAAACATATAGCTAGGTAGCCAAATGTACTTAAAAGTTTAAATTTTTTGTACTCGAAGTCAAACTGATTCTTCAAAAACAAAAAGGTTTTGTCATCATCAAATAGGGGGAGATTGTTGGGGAGATAATCACTTCACCCTAATAAACTCAGATTATTCTAAAACATAGAATTTGATGATAAACAAACCCTACATTCAGTATGACTTATAAGAATTCAAACATGTGTTATAGTTATGCCTGTTAAAGGTATATTCTTTCTGGACAAAGTTGGTACTTGGAGGTTCTTTAGACAGTCTGAAATCCTAAAGCTGGCAAGAAGAGTCTCTTTAGGCTAAGAACATCTACAAGAGGCAGAACTGGAAATGAGCACTTTGAAGCCCTTGTACAAGCCCAATGTGAAGTCTTAGCTGAAACAGATCCCCATGCCAAAGATTTTGAAGTTAAAGAATAACAATGGTGGAATGATTGAAGACTGATCTAACTCTGAATATTTGTTGATATTAGTTGATTGTATATTATGTTTAGATTAGCTTAGTTAGTAGTTAATCTCTGTACATACTTCTGTACATTTCTTTATTCTATTATTTCAAGTGATGTTTATGTAATTCAGAAAATCAAAAACATATAAAAATGGAAAATTGAAAAGATACCACAAAAACAGCACAAAATGGTACAACACATAAAAAGATTCCACAAAAACAGAACACAATGGAACACTAGATAAGAAACCAAAAACAGAACAAGGTTCAAAATAAAAAGAGCTACCTAAAACATATAGCTAGGTAGCCAAATGTACTTAAAAGTTTAAATTTTTTGTACTCGAAGTCAAACTGATTCTTCAAAAACAAAAAGGTTTTGTCATCATCAAATAGGGGGAGATTGTTGGGGAGATAATCACTTCACCCTAATAAACTCAGATTATTCTAAAACATAGAATTTGATGATAAACAAACCCTACATTCAGTATGACTTATAAGAATTCAAACATGTGTTATAGTTATGCCTGTTAAAGGTATATTCTTTCTGGACAAAGTTGGTACTTGGAGGTTCTTTAGACAGTCTGAAATCCTAAAGCTGGCAAGAAGAGTCTCTTTAGGCTAAGAACATCTACAAGAGGCAGAACTGGAAATGAGCACTTTGAAGCCCTTGTACAAGCCCAATGTGAAGTCTTAGCTGAAGCAGATCCCCATGCCAAAGATTTTGAAGTTAAAGAATAACAATGGTGGAATGATTGAAGACTGATCTAACTCTGAATATTTGTTGATATTAGTTGATTGTATATTATGTTTAGATTAGCTTAGTTAGTAGTTAATCTCTGTACATACTTCTGTACATTTCTTTATTCTATTATTTCAAGTGATGTTTATGTAATTCAGAAAATCAAAAACATATAAAAACGGAAAATTGAAAAGATACCACAAAAACAGCACAAAATGGTACAACACATAAAAAGATTCCACAAAAACAGAACAAAATAGAATACTAGAAAAGAAACCAAAAACAGAACAAGGTTCAAAATAAAAAAAACTACCAAAAACATATAGCTAGGTAGCAAAATGTACTTAAAAGTTTCAAATTTTTTGTATTCGAAGTCAAACTGATTCTTCAAAAACAAAAAGTTTTTGTCATCATCAAATAGGGGGAGATTGTTGGGGAGATAATCACTTCACCCTAATAAACTCAAATTATTCTAAAACATAGAATTTGATGATAAACAAACCCTACATTCAGTATGACTTAGATAAGAATTCAAACATGTGTTATAGTTATGCCTGTTGAAGGTATATTCTTTCTTGACAAAGTTGGTACTTGGAGGTTCTTTAGACAGTCTGAAATCCCTAAAGCTGGCAAGAAGAGTCTCTTTAGGCTAAGAACATCTACAAGAGGCAGAACTGGAAATGAGCACTTTGAAGCCCTTGTACAAGCCCAATGTAAAGTCTTAGCTGAAGCAGATCCCCATGCCAAAGATTTTGAAGTTAAAGAATAACAATGGTGGAATGATTGAAGACTGATCTAACTCTGAATATTTGTTGATATTAGTTGATTGTATATTATGTTTAGATTAGCTTAGTTAGTAGTTAATCTCTGTACATACTTCTGTACATTTCTTTATTCTATTATTTCAAGTGATGTTTATGTAATTCAGAAAATCAAAAACATATAAAAATGGAAAATTGAAAAGATACCACAAAAACAGCACAAAATGGTACAACACATAAAAAGATTCCACAAAAACAGAAAAAAATGGAACACTAGAAAAGAAACCAAAAACAGAACAAGGTTCAAAATAAAAAGAGCTACCAAAAACATATAGCTTGGTAGCAAAATGTACTTAAAAGTTTAAATTTTTTGTATTCGAAGTCAAACTGATTCTTCAAAAACAAAAAGGTTTTGTCATCATCAAATAGGGGGAGATTGTTGGGGAGATAATCACTTCACCCTAATAAACTCAGATTATTCTAAAACATAGAATTTGATGATAAACAAACCCTACATTCAGTATGACTTAGATAAGAATTCAAACATGTGTTATAGTTATGCCTGTTGAAGGTATATTCTTTCTGGACAAAGTTGGTACTTGGAGGTTCTTTAGACAGTCTGAAATCCCTAAAGCTGGCAAGAAGAGTCTCTTTAGGCTAAGAACATCTACAAGAGGCAGAACTGGAAATGAGCACTTTGAAGCCCTTGTACAAGCCCAATGTGAAGTCTTAGCTGAAGCAGATCCCCATGCCAAAGATTTTGAAGTTAAAGAATAACAATGGTGGAATGATTGAAGACTGATCTAACTCTGAATATTTGTTGATATTAGTTGATTGTATATTATGTTTAGATTAGCTTAGTTAGTAGTTAATCTCTGTACATACTTCTGTACATTTCTTTATTCTATTATTTCAAGTGATGTTTATGTAATTTAGAAAATCAAAAACATATAAAAATGGAAAATTGAAAAGTTACCACAAAAACAGCACAAAATGGTACAACACATAAAAAGATTCCACAAAAACAGAACAAAATGGAACACTAGAAAAGAAACCAAAAACAGAACAAGGTTCAAAATAAAAAGAGCTACCAAAAACATATAGCTTGGTAGCAAAATGTACTTAAAAGTTTAAATTTTTTGTATTCAAAGTCAAACTGATTTTTCAAAAACAAAAAGGTTTTGTCATCATCAAATAGGGGGAGATTGTTGGGGAGATAATCACTTCACCCTAATAAACTCAGATTATTCTAAAACATAGAATTTGATGATAAACAAACCTACATTCAGTATGACTTAGATAAGAATTCAAACATGTGTTATAGTTATGCCTGTTGAAGGTATATTCTTTCTGGACAAAGTTGGTACTTGGAGGTTCTTTAGACAGTCTGAAATCCCTAAAGCTGGCAAGAAGAGTCTCTTTAGGCTAAGAACATCTACAAGAGGCAGAACTGGAAATGAGCACTTTGAAGCCCTTGTACAAGCCCAATGTGAAGTCTTAGCTGAAGCAGATCCCCATGCCAAAGATTTGGAAGTTAAAGAATAACAATGGTGGAATGATTGAAGACTGATCTAACTCTGAATATTTGTTGATATTAGTTGATTGTATATTATGTTTAGATTAGCTTAGTTAGTAGTTAATCTCTGTACATACTTCTGTACATTTCTTTATTCTATTATTTAAAGTGATGTTTATGTAATTCAGAAAATCAAAAACATATAAAAATGGAAAATTGAAAAGATACCACAAAAACAGCACAAAATGGTACAACACATAAAAAGATTCCACAAAAACAGAACAAAATGAAACACTAGAAAAGAAACCAAAAACAGAACAAGGTTCAAAATAAAAAGAGCTACCAAAAACATATAGCTAGGTAGCCAAATGTACTTAAAAGTTTAAATTTTTTGTATTCGAAGTCAAACTGATTCTTCAAAAACAAAAAGGTTTTGTCATCATCAAATAGAGGGAGATTGTTGGGGAGATAATCACTTCACCCTAATAAACTCAGATTATTCTAAAACATAGAATTTGATGATAAACAAACCCTACATTCAGTATGACTTATAAGAATTCAAACATGTGTTATAGTTATGCCTGTTAAAGGTATATTCTTTCTGGACAAAGTTGGTACTTGGAGGTTCTTTAGACAGTCTGAAATCCTAAAGCTGGCAAGAAGAGTCTCTTTAGGCTAAGAACATCTACAAGAGGCAGAACTGGAAATGAGCACTTTGAAGCCCTTGTACAAGCCCAATGTGAAGTCTTAGCTGAAGCAGATCCCCATGCCAAAGATTTTGAAGTTAAAGAATAACAATGGTGGAATGATTGAAGACTGATCTAACTCTGAATATTTGTTGATATTAGTTGATTGTATATTATGTTTAGATTAGCTTAGTTAGTAGTTAATCTCTGTACATACTTCTGTACATTTCTTTATTCTATTATTTCAAGTGATGTTTATGTAATTCAGAAAATCAAAAACATATAAAAACGGAAAATTGAAAAGATACCACAAAAACAGCACAAAATGGTACAACACATAAAAAGATTCCACAAAAACAGAACAAAATAGAACACTAGAAAAGAAACCAAAAACAGAACAAGGTTCAAAATAAAAAAAACTACCAAAAACATATAGCTAGGTAGCAAAATGTACTTAAAAGTTTCAAATTTTTTGTATTCGAAGTCAAACTGATTCTTCAAAAACAAAAAGGTTTTGTCATCATCAAATAGGGGGAGATTGTTGGGGAGATAATCACTTCACCCTAATAAACTCAGATTATTCTAAAACATAGAATTTGATGATAAACAAACCTACATTCAGTATGACTTAGATAAGAATTCAAACATGTGTTATAGTTATGCCTGTTGAAGGTATATTCTTTCTGGACAAAGTTGGTACTTGGAGGTTCTTTAGACAGTCTGAAATCCCTAAAGCTGGCAAGAAGAGTCTCTTTAGGCTAAGAACATCTACAAGAGGCAGAACTGGAAATGAGCACTTTGAAGCCCTTGTACAAGCCCAATGTAAAGTCTTAGCTGAAGCAGATCCCCATGCCAAAGATTTTGAAGTTAAAGAATAACAATGGTGGAATGATTGAAGACTGATCTAACTCTGAATATTTGTTGATATTAGTTGATTGTATATTATGTTTAGATTAGCTTAGTTAGTAGTTAATCTCTGTACATACTTCTGTACATTTCTTTATTCTATTATTTCAAGTGATGTTTATGTAATTCAGAAAATCAAAAACATATAAAAATGGAAAATTGAAAAGATACCACAAAAACAGCACAAAATGGTACAACACATAAAAAGATTCCACAAAAACAGAAAAAAATGGAACACTAGAAAAGAAACCAAAAACAGAACAAGGTTCAAAATAAAAAGAGCTACCAAAAACATATAGCTTGGTAGCAAAATGTACTTAAAAGTTTAAATTTTTTGTATTCGAAGTCAAACTGATTCTTCAAAAACAAAAAGGTTTTGTCATCATCAAATAGGGGGAGATTGTTGGGGAGATAATCACTTCACCCTAATAAACTCAGATTATTCTAAAACATAGAATTTGATGATAAACAAACCCTACATTCAGTATGACTTAGATAAGAATTCAAACATGTGTTATAGTTATGCCTGTTGAAGGTATATTCTTTCTGGACAAAGTTGGTACTTGGAGGTTCTTTAGACAGTCTGAAATCCCTAAAGCTGGCAAGAAGAGTCTCTTTAGGCTAAGAACATCTACAAGAGGCAGAACTGGAAATGAGCACTTTGAAGCCCTTGTACAAGCCCAATGTGAAGTCTTAGCTGAAGCAGATCCCCATGCCAAAGATTTTGAAGTTAAAGAATAACAATGGTGGAATGATTGAAGACTGATCTAACTCTGAATATTTGTTGATATTAGTTGATTGTATATTATGTTTAGATTAGCTTAGTTAGTAGTTAATCTCTGTACATACTTCTGTACATTTCTTTATTCTATTATTTCAAGTGATGTTTATGTAATTTAGAAAATCAAAAACATATAAAAATGGAAAATTGAAAAGTTACCACAAAAACAGCACAAAATGGTACAACACATAAAAAGATTCCACAAAAACAGAACAAAATGGAACACTAGAAAAGAAACCAAAAACAGAACAAGGTTCAAAATAAAAAGAGCTACCAAAAACATATAGCTTGGTAGCAAAATGTACTTAAAAGTTTAAATTTTTTGTATTCAAAGTCAAACTGATTCTTCAAAAACAAAAAGGTTTTGTCATCATCAAATAGGGGGAGATTGTTGGGGAGATAATCACTTCACCCTAATAAACTCAGATTATTCTAAAACATAGAATTTGATGATAAACAAACCTACATTCAGTATGACTTAGATAAGAATTCAAACATGTGTTATAGTTATGCCTGTTGAAGGTATATTCTTTCTGGACAAAGTTGGTACTTGGAGGTTCTTTAGACAGTCTGAAATCCCTAAAGCTGGCAAGAAGAGTCTCTTTAGGCTAAGAACATCTACAAGAGGCAGAACTGGAAATGAGCACTTTGAAGCCCTTGTACAAGCCCAATGTGAAGTCTTAGCTGAAGCAGATCCCCATGCCAAAGATTTGGAAGTTAAAGAATAACAATGGTGGAATGATTGAAGACTGATCTAACTCTGAATATTTGTTGATATTAGTTGATTGTATATTATGTTTAGATTAGCTTAGTTAGTAGTTAATCTCTGTACATACTTCTGTACATTTCTTTATTCTATTATTTCAAGTGATGTTTATGTAATTCAGAAAATCAAAAACATATAAAAATGGAAAATTGAAAAGATACCACAAAAACAGCACAAAATGGTACAACACATAAAAAGATTCCACAAAAACAGAACAAAATGGAACACTAGAAAAGAAACCAAAAACAGAACAAGGTTCAAAATAAAAAGAGCTACCAAAAACATATAGCTAGGTAGCCAAATGTACTTAAAAGTTTAAATTTTTTGTATTCGAAGTCAAACTGATTCTTCAAAAACAAAAAGGTTTTGTCATCATCAAATAGGGGGAGATTGTTGGGGAGATAATCACTTCACCCTAATAAACTCAAATTATTCTAAAACATAGAATTTGATGATAAACAAACCCTACATTCAGTATGACTTAGATAAGAATTCAAACATGTGTTATAGTTATGCCTGTTGATGGTATATTCTTTCTGGACAAAGTTGGTACTTGGAGGTTCTTTAGACAGTCTGAAATCCCTAAAGTTGGCAAGAAGAGTCTCTTTAGGCTATGAACATCTACAAGAGGCAGAACTAGAAATGAGCACTTTGAAGCCCTTGTACAAGCCCAATGTCAAGTCTTAGCTGAAGCAGATCCCCATGCCAAAGATTTGGAAGTTAAAGAATAACAATGGTGGAATGATTGAAGACTGATCTAACTCTGAATATTTGTTGATATTAGTTGATTGTATATTATGTTTAGATTAGCTTAGTTAGTAGTTAATCTCTGTACATACTTCTGTACATTTCTTTATTCTATTATTTCAAGTGATGTTTATGTAATTCAGAAAATCAAAAACATATAAAAATGGAAAATTGAAAAGATACCACAAAAACAGCACAAAATGGTACAACACATAAAAAGATTCCACAAAAACAGAACAAAATGGAACACTAGAAAAGAAACCAAAAACAGAACAAGGTTCAAAATAAAAAGAGCTACCAAAAACATATAGCTAGGTAGCCAAATGTACTTAAAAGTTTAAATTTTTTGTATTCGAAGTCAAACTGATTCTTCAAAAAGAAAAATGTTTTGTTATCATCAAATAGGGGGAGATTGTTGGGTAGATAATCACTTCACCCTAATAAACTCAGATTATTCTAAAACATAGAATTTGATGATAAACAAACCCTACATTCAGTATGACTTAGATAAGAATTCAAACATGTGTTATAGTTATGCCTGTTGAAGGTATATTCTTTCTGGACAAAGTTGGTACTTGGAGGTTCTTTAGACAGTCTGAAATCCCTAAAGCTGGCAAGAAGAGTCTCTTTAGGCTAAGAACATCTACAAGAGGCAGAACTGGAAATGAGCACTTTGAAGCCCTTGTACAAGCCCAATGTGAAGTCTTAGCTGAAGCAGATCCCCATACCAAAGATTTGGAAGTTAAAGAATAACAATGGTGGAATGATTGAAGACTGATCTAACTCTGAATATTTGTTGATATTAGTTGATTGTATATTATGTTTAGATTAGCTTAGTTAGTAGTTAATCTCTGTACATACTTCTGTACATTTCTTTATTATATTATTTCAAGTGATGTTTATGTAATTCAGAAAATCAAAAACATATAAAAATGGAAAATTGAAAAGATACCACAAAAACAGCACAAAATGGTACAACACATAAAAAGATTCCACAAAAACAGAACAAAATGGAACACTAGAAAAGAAACCAAAAACAGAACAAGGTTCAAAATAAAAAGAGCTACCTAAAACA
Organism: Dittrichia graveolens; assembly: GCA_038502395.1. Classification (NCBI taxonomy): domain Eukaryota; kingdom Viridiplantae; phylum Streptophyta; class Magnoliopsida; order Asterales; family Asteraceae; genus Dittrichia; species Dittrichia graveolens. Next base: position 41,699,534 of record JARJIL010000003.1, read on the forward strand.
TATAGCTAGGTAGCCAAATGTACTTAAAAGTTTAAATTTTTTGTACTCGAATTCAAACTGATTCTTCAAAAACAAAAAGGTTTTGTCATCATCAAATAGGGGGAGATTGTTGGGGAGATAATCACTTCACCCTAATAAACTCAGATTATTCTAAAACATAGAATTTGATGATAAACAAACCCTACATTCAGTATGACTTATAAGAATTCAAACATGTGTTATAGTTATGCCTGTTAAAGGTATATTCTTTCTGGACAAAGTTGGTACTTGGAGGTTCTTTAGACAGTCTGAAATCCTAAAGCTGGCAAGAAGAGTCTCTTTAGGCTAAGAACATCTACAAGAGGCAGAACTGGAAATGAGCACTTTGAAGCCCTTGTACAAGCCCAATGTGAAGTCTTAGCTGAAGCAGATCCCCATGCCAAAGATTTTGAAGTTAAAGAATAACAATGGTGGAATGATTGAAGACTGATCTAACTCTGAATATTTGTTGATATTAGTTGATTGTATATTATGTTTAGATTAGCTTAGTTAGTAGTTAATCTCTGTACATACTTCTGTACATTTCTTTATTCTATTATTTTAAGTGATGTTTATGTAATTCAGAAAATCAAAAACATATAAAAACGGAAAATTGAAAAGATACCACAAAAACAGCACAAAATGGTACAACACATAAAAAGATTCCACAAAAACAGAACAAAATAGAACACTAGAAAAGAAACCAAAAACAGAACAAGGTTCAAAATAAAAAAAACTACCAAAAACATATAGCTAGGTAGCCAAATGTACTTAAAAGTTTAAATTTTTTGTATTCGAAGTCAAACTGATTCTTCAAAAAGAAAAATGTTTTGTTATCATCAAATATGGGGAGATTGTTGGGGAGATAATCACTTCACCCTAATAAACTCAGATTATTCTAAAACATAGAATTTGATGATAAACAAACCCTACATTCAGTATGACTTAGATAAGAATTCAAACATGTGTTATAGTTATGCCTGTTGAATGTATATTCTTTCTGGACAAAGTTGGTACTTGGAGGTTCTTTAGACAGTCTGAAATCCCTAAAGCTGGCAAGAAGAGTCTCTTTAGGCTAAGAACATCTACAAGAGGCAGAACTGGAAATGAGCACTTTGAAGCCCTTGTACAAGCCCAATGTGAAGTCTTAGCTGAAGCAGATCCCCATGCCAAAGATTTTGAAGTTAAAGAATAACAATGGTGGAATGATTGAAGACTGATCTAACTCTGAATATTTGTTGATATTAGTTGATTGTATATTATGTTTAGATTAGCTTAGTTAGTAGTTAATCTCTGTACATACTTCTGTACATTTCTTTATTCTATTATTTCAAGTGATGTTTATGTAATTCAGAAAATCAAAAACATATAAAAATGGAAAATTGAAAAGATACCACAAAAACAGCACAAAATGGTACAACACATAAAAAGATTCCACAAAAACAGAACAAAATGGAACACTAGAAAAGAAACCAAAAACAGAACAAGGTTCAAAATAAAAAGAGCTACCTAAAACATATAGCTAGGTAGCCAAATGTACTTAAAAGTTTAAATTTTTTGTACTCGAAGTCAAACTGATTCTTCAAAAACAAAAAGGTTTTGTCATCATCAAATAGGGGGAGATTGTTGGGGAGATAATCACTTCACCCTAATAAATTCAGATTATTCTAAAACATAGAATTTGATGATAAACAAACCCTACATTCAGTATGACTTATAAGAATTCAAACATGTGTTATAGTTATGCCTGTTAAAGGTATATTCTTTCTGGACAAAGTTGGTACTTGGAGGTTCTTTAGACAGTCTGAAATCCTAAAGCTGGCAAGAAGAGTCTCTTTAGGCTAAGAACATCTACAAGAGGCAGAACTGGAAATGAGCACTTTGAAGCCCTTGTACAAGCCCAATGTGAAGTCTTAGCTGAAGCAGATCCCCATGCCAAAGATTTTGAAGTTAAAGAATAACAATGGTGGAATGATTGAAGACTGATCTAACTCTGAATATTTGTTGATATTAGTTGATTGTATATTATGTTTAGATTAGCTTAGTTAGTAGTTAATCTCTGTACATACTTCTGTACATTTCTTTATTCTATTATTTCAAGTGATGTTTATGTAATTCAGAAAATCAAAAACATATAAAAACGGAAAATTGAAAAGATACCACAAAAACAGCACAAAATGGTACAACACATAAAAAGATTCCACAAAAACAGAACAAAATAGAACACTAGAAAAGAAACCAAAAACAGAACAAGGTTCAAAATAAAAAGAGCTACCAAAAACATATAGCTAGGTAGCAAAATGTACTTAAAAGTTTCAAATTTTTTGTATTCGAAGTCAAACTGATTCTTCAAAAACAAAAAGGTTTTGTCATCATCAAATAGGGGGAGATTGTTGGGGAGATAATCACTTCACCCTAATAAACTCAAATTATTCTAAAACATAGAATTTGATGATAAACAAACCCTACATTCAGTATGACTTAGATAAGAATTCAAACATGTGTTATAGTTATGCCTGTTGAATGTATATTCTTTCTGGACAAAGTTGGTACTTGGAGGTTCTTTAGACAGTCTGAAATCCCTAAAGCTGGCAAGAAGAGTCTCTTTAGGCTAAGAACATCTACAAGAGGCAGAACTGGAAATGAGCACTTTGAAGCCCTTGTACAAGCCCAATGTGAAGTCTTAGCTGAAGCAGATCCCCATGCCAAAGATTTTGAAGTTAAAGAATAACAATGGTGGAATGATTGAAGACTGATATAACTCTGAATATTTGTTGATATTAGTTGATTGTATATTATGTTTAGATTAGCTTAGTTAGTAGTTAATCTCTGTACATACTTCTGTACATTTCTTTATTCTATTATTTCAATTGTTGTTTATGTAATTCAGAAAATCAAAAACATATAAAAATGGAAAATTGAAAAGATACCACAAAAACAGCACAAAATGGTACAACACATAAAAAGATTCCACAAAAACAGAACAAAATGGAACACTAGAAAAGAAACCAAAAACAGAACAAGGTTCAAAATAAAAAGAGCTACCAAAAACATATAGCTTGGTAGCAAAATGTACTTAAAAGTTTAAATTTTTTGTATTCGAAGTCAAACTGATTCTTCAAAAACAAAAAGGTTTTGTCATCATCAAATAGGGGGAGATTGTTGGGGAGATAATCACTTCACCCTAATAAACTCAGATTATTCTAAAACATAGAATTTGATGATAAACAAACCCTACATTCAGTATGACTTAGATAAGAATTCAAACATGTGTTATAGTTATGCCTGTTGAAGGTATATTCTTTCTGGACAAAGTTGGTACTTGGAGGTTCTTTAGACAGTCTGAAATCCCTAAAGCTGGCAAGAAGAGTCTCTTTAGGCTAAGAACATCTACAAGAGGCAGAACTGGAAATGAGCACTTTGAAGCCCTTGTACAAGCCCAATGTGAAGTCTTAGCTGAAGCAGATCCCCATGCCAAAGATTTTGAAGTTAAAGAATAACAATGGTGGAATGATTGAAGACTGATCTAACTCTGAATATTTGTTGATATTAGTTGATTGTATATTATGTTTAGATTAGCTTAGTTAGTAGTTAATCTCTGTACATACTTCTGTACATTTCTTTATTCTATTATTTCAAGTGATGTTTATGTAATTCAGAAAATCAAAAACATATAAAAATGGAAAATTGAAAAGATACCACAAAAACAGCACAAAATGGTACAACACATAAAAAGATTCCACAAAAACAGAACAAAATGGAACACTAGAAAAGAAACCAAAAACAGAACAAGGTTCAAAATAAAAAGAGCTACCTAAAACATATAGCTAGGTAGCCAAATGTACTTAAAAGTTTAAATTTTTTGTACTCGAAGTCAAACTGATTCTTCAAAAACAAAAAGGTTTTGTCATCATCAAATAGGGGGAGATTGTTGGGGAGATAATCACTTCACCCTAATAAACTCAGATTATTCTAAAACATAGAATTTGATGATAAACAAACCCTACATTCAGTATGACTTATAAGAATTCAAACATGTGTTATAGTTATGCCTGTTAAAGGTATATTCTTTCTGGACAAAGTTGGTACTTGGAGGTTCTTTAGACAGTCTGAAATCCTAAAGCTGGCAAGAAGAGTCTCTTTAGGCTAAGAACATCTACAAGAGGCAGAACTGGAAATGAGCACTTTGAAGCCCTTGTACAAGCCCAATGTGAAGTCTTAGCTGAAGCAGATCCCCATGCCAAAGATTTTGAAGTTAAAGAATAACAATGGTGGAATGATTGAAGACTGATCTAACTCTGAATATTTGTTGATATTAGTTGATTGTATATTATGTTTAGATTAGCTTAGTTAGTAGTTAATCTCTGTACATACTTCTGTACATTTCTTTATTCTATTATTTCAAGTGATGTTTATGTAATTCAGAAAATCAAAAACATATAAAAACGGAAAATTGAAAAGATACCACAAAAACAGCACAAAATGGTACAACACATAAAAAGATTCCACAAAAACAGAACAAAATAGAACACTAGAAAAGAAACCAAAAACAGAACAAGGTTCAAAATAAAAAAAACTACCAAAAACATATAGCTAGGTAGCAAAATGTACTTAAAAGTTTCAAATTTTTTGTATTCGAAGTCAAACTGATTCTTCAAAAACAAAAAGGTTTTGTCATCATCAAATAGGGGGAGATTGTTGGGGAGATAATCACTTCACCCTAATAAACTCAAATTATTCTAAAACATAGAATTTGATGATAAACAAACCCTACATTCAGTATGACTTAGATAAGAATTCAAACATGTGTTATAGTTATGCCTGTTGAAGGTATATTCTTTCTGGACAAAGTTGGTACTTGGAGGTTCTTTAGACAGTCTGAAATCCCTAAAGCTGGCAAGAAGAGTCTCTTTAGGCTAAGAACATCTACAAGAGGCAGAACTGGAAATGAGCACTTTGAAGCCCTTGTACAAGCCCAATGTGAAGTCTTAGCTGAAGCAGATCCCCATGCCAAAGATTTTGAAGTTAAAGAATAACAATGGTGGAATGATTGAAGACTGATCAAACTCTGAATATTTGTTGATATTAGTTGATTGTATATTATGTTTAGATTAGCTTAGTTAGTAGTTAATCTCTGTACATACTTCTGTACATTTCTTTATTCTATTATTTCAAGTGATGTTTATGTAATTTAGAAAATCAAAAACATATAAAAATGGAAAATTGAAAAGTTACCACAAAAACAGCACAAAATGGTACAACACATAAAAAGATTCCACAAAAACAGAACAAAATGGAACACTAGAAAAGAAACCAAAAACAGAACAAGGTTCAAAATAAAAAGAGCTACCAAAAACATATAGCTTGGTAGCAAAATGTACTTAAAAGTTTAAATTTTTTGTATTCAAAGTCAAACTGATTCTTCAAAAACAAAAAGGTTTTGTCATCATCAAATAGGGGGAGATTGTTGGGGAGATAATCACTTCACCCTAATAAACTCAGATTATTCTAAAACATAGAATTTGATGATAAACAAACCTACATTCAGTATGACTTAGATAAGAATTCAAACATGTGTTATAGTTATGCCTGTTGAAGGTATATTCTTTCTGGACAAAGTTGGTACTTGGAGGTTCTTTAGACAGTCTGAAATCCCTAAAGCTGGCAAGAAGAGTCTCTTTAGGCTAAGAACATCTACAAGAGGCAGAACTGGAAATGAGCACTTTGAAGCCCTTGTACAAGCCCAATGTGAAGTCTTAGCTGAAGCAGATCCCCATACCAAAGATTTGGAAGTTAAAGAATAACAATGGTGGAATGATTGAAGACTGATCTAACTCTGAATATTTGTTGATATTAGTTGATTGTATATTATGTTTAGATTAGCTTAGTTAGTAGTTAATCTCTGTACATACTTCTGTACATTTCTTTATTCTATTATTTCAAGTGATGTTTATGTAATTTAGAAAATCAAAAACATATAAAAATGGAAAATTGAAAAGATACCACAAAAACAGCACAAAATGGTACAACACATAAAAAGATTCCACAAAAACAGAACAAAATGGAACACTAGAAAAGAAACCAAAAACAGAACAAGGTTCAAAATAAAAAGAGCTACCAAAAACATATAGCTAGGTAGCCAAATGTACTTAAAAGTTTAAATTTTTTGTACTCGAAGTCAAACTGATTCTTCAAAAACAAAAAGGTTTTGTCATCATCAAATAGGGGGAGATTGTTGGGGAGATAATCACTTCACCCTAATAAACTCAGATTATTCTAAAACATAGAATTTGATGATAAACAAACCCTACATTCAGTATGACTTATAAGAATTCAAACATGTGTTATAGTTATGCCTGTTAAAGGTATATTCTTTCTGGACAAAGTTGGTACTTGGAGGTTCTTTAGACAGTCTGAAATCCTAAAGCTGGCAAGAAGAGTCTCTTTAGGCTAAGAACATCTACAAGAGGCAGAACTGGAAATGAGCACTTTGAAGCCCTTGTACAAGCCCAATGTGAAGTCTTAGCTGAAGCAGATCCCCATGCCAAAGATTTTGAAGTTAAAGAATAACAATGGTGGAATGATTGAAGACTGATCTAACTCTGAATATTTGTTGATATTAGTTGATTGTATATTATGTTTAGATTAGCTTAGTTAGTAGTTAATCTCTGTACATACTTCTGTACATTTCTTTATTCTATTATTTCAAGTGATGTTTATGTAATTCAGAAAATCAAAAACATATAAAAACGGAAAATTGAAAAGATACCACAAAAACAGCACAAAATGGTACAACACATAAAAAGATTCCACAAAAACAGAACAAAATAGAACACTAGAAAAGAAACCAAAAACAGAACAAGGTTCAAAATAAAAAAAACTACCAAAAACATATAGCTAGGTAGCAAAATGTACTTAAAAGTTTCAAATTTTTTGTATTCGAAGTCAAACTGATTCTTCAAAAACAAAAAGGTTTTGTCATCATCAAATAGGGGGAGATTGTTGGGGAGATAATCACTTCACCCTAATAAACTCAAATTATTCTAAAACATAGAATTTGATGATAAACAAACCCTACATTCAGTATGACTTAGATAAGAATTCAAACATGTGTTATAGTTATGCCTGTTGAAGGTATATTCTTTCTGGACAAAGTTGGTACTTGGAGGTTCTTTAGACAGTCTGAAATCCCTAAAGCTGGCAAGAAGAGTCTCTTTAGGCTAAGAACATCTACAAGAGGCAGAACTGGAAATGAGCACTTTGAAGCCCTTGTACAAGCCCAATGTGAAGTCTTAGCTGAAGCAGATCCCCATGCCAAAGATTTTGAAGTTAAAGAATAACAATGGTGGAATGATTGAAGACTGATCAAACTCTGAATATTTGTTGATATTAGTTGATTGTATATTATGTTTAGATTAGCTTAGTTAGTAGTTAATCTCTGTACATACTTCTGTACATTTCTTTATTCTATTATTTCAAGTGATGTTTATGTAATTTAGAAAATCAAAAACATATAAAAATGGAAAATTGAAAAGTTACCACAAAAACAGCACAAAATGGTACAACACATAAAAAGATTCCACAAAAACAGAACAAAATGGAACACTAGAAAAGAAACCAAAAACAGAACAAGGTTCAAAATAAAAAGAGCTACCAAAAACATATAGCTTGGTAGCAAAATGTACTTAAAAGTTTAAATTTTTTGTATTCAAAGTCAAACTGATTCTTCAAAAACAAAAAGGTTTTGTCATCATCAAATAGGGGGAGATTGTTGGGGAGATAATCACTTCACCCTAATAAACTCAGATTATTCTAAAACATAGAATTTGATGATAAACAAACCTACATTCAGTATGACTTAGATAAGAATTCAAACATGTGTTATAGTTATGCCTGTTGAAGGTATATTCTTTCTGGACAAAGTTGGTACTTGGAGGTTCTTTAGACAGTCTGAAATCCCTAAAGCTGGCAAGAAGAGTCTCTTTAGGCTAAGAACATCTACAAGAGGCAGAACTGGAAATGAGCACTTTGAAGCCCTTGTACAAGCCCAATGTGAAGTCTTAGCTGAAGCAGATCCCCATACCAAAGATTTGGAAGTTAAAGAATAACAATGGTGGAATGATTGAAGACTGATCTAACTCTGAATATTTGTTGATATTAGTTGATTGTATATTATGTTTAGATTAGCTTAGTTAGTAGTTAATCTCTGTACATACTTCTGTACATTTCTTTATTCTATTATTTCAAGTGATGTTTATGTAATTTAGAAAATCAAAAACATATAAAAATGGAAAATTGAAAAGATACCACAAAAACAGCACAAAATGGTACAACACATAAAAAGATTCCACAAAAACAGAACAAAATGGAACACTAGAAAAGAAACCAAAAACAGAACAAGGTTCAAAATAAAAAGAGCTACCAAAAACATATAGCTAGGTAGCCAAATGTACTTAAAAGTTTAAATTTTTTGTATTCGAAGTCAAACTGATTCTTCAAAAAGAAAAAGGTTTTGTCATCATCAAATAGGGGGAGATTGTTGGGGAGATAATCACTTCACCCTAATAAACTCAAATTATTCTAAAACATAGAATTTGATGATAAACAAACCCTACATTCAGTATGACTTAGATAAGAATTCAAACATGTGTTATAGTTATGCCTGTTGAAGGTATATTCTTTCTGGACAAAGTTGGTACTTGGAGGTTCTTTAGACAGTCTGAAATCCCTAAAGTTGGCAAGAAGAGTCTCTTTAGGCTATGAACATCTACAAGAGGCAGAACTGGAAATGAGCACTTTGAAGCCCTTGTACAAGCCCAATGTGAAGTCTTAGCTGAAGCAGATCCCCATGCCAAAGATTTTGAAGTTAAAGAATAACAATGGTGGAATGATTGAAGACTGATCTAACTCTGAATATTTGTTGATATTAGTTGATTGTATATTATGTTTAGATTAGCTTAGTTAGTAGTTAATCTCTGTACATACTTCTGTACATTTCTTTATTCTATTATTTCAAGTGATGTTTATGTAATTTAGAAAATCAAAAACATATAAAAATGGAAAATTGAAAAGATACCACAAAAACAGCACAAAATGGTACAACACATAAAAAGATTCCACAAAAACAGAACAAAATGGAACACTAGAAAAGAAACCAAAAACAGAACAAGGTTCAAAATAAAAAGAGCTACCAAAAACATATAGCTAGGTAGCCAAATGTACTTAAAAGTTTAAATTTTTTGTATTCGAAGTCAAACTATTCTTCAAAAACAAAAAGGTTTTGTCATCATCAAATAGGGGTAGATTGTTGGGGAGATAATCACTTCACCCTAATAAACTCAGATTATTCTAAAACATAGAATTTGATGATAAACAAACCCTACATTCAGTATGACTTAGATAAGAATTCAAACATGTGTTATAGTTATGCCTGTTGAAAGTATATTCTTTCTGGACAAAGTTGGTACTTGGAGGTTCTTTAGACAGTCTGAAATCCCTAAAGCTGGCAAGAAGAGTCTCTTTAGGCTAAGAACATCTACAAGAGGCAGAACTGGAAATGAGCACTTTGAAGCCCTTGTACAAGCCCAATGTGAAGTCTTAGCTGAAGCAGATCCCCATGCCAAAGATTTTGAAGTTAAAGAATAACAATGGTGGAATGATTGAAGACTGATCTAACTCTGAATATTTGTTGATATTATTTGATTGTATATTATGTTTAGATTAGCTTAGTTAGTAGTTAATCTCTGTACATACTTCTGTACATTTCTTTATTCTATTATTTCAAGTGATGTTTATGTAATTCAGAAAATCAAAAACATATAAAAATGGAAAATTGAAAAGATACCACAAAAACAGCACAAAATGGTACAACACATAAAAAGATTCCACAAAAACAGAACAAAATGGAACACTAGAAAAGAAACCAAAAACAGAACAAGGTTCAAAATAAAAAGAGCTACCAAAAACATATAGCTTGGTAGCAAAATGTACTTAAAAGTTTAAATTTTTTGTATTCGAAGTCAAACTGATTCTTCAAAAACAAAAAGGTTTTGTCATCATCAAATAGGGGGAGATTGTTGGGGAGATAATCACTTCACCCTAATAAACTCAGATTATTCTAAAACATAGAATTTGATGATAAACAAACCCTACATTCAGTATGACTTAGATAAGAATTCAAACATGTGTTATAGTTATGCCTGTTGAAGGTATATTCTTTCTGGACAAAGTTGGTACTTGGAGGTTCTTTAGACAGTCTGAAATCCCTAAAGCTGGCAAGAAGAGTCTCTTTAGGCTAAGAACATCTACAAGAGGCAGAACTGGAAATGAGCACTTTGAAGCCCTTGTACAAGCCCAATGTGAAGTCTTAGCTGAAGCAGATCCCCATGCCAAAGATTTTGAAGTTAAAGAATAACAATGGTGGAATGATTGAAGACTGATCTAACTCTGAATATTTGTTGATATTAGTTGATTGTATATTATGTTTAGATTAGCTTAGTTAGTAGTTAATCTCTGTACATACTTCTGTACATTTCTTTATTCTATTATTTCAAGTGATGTTTATGTAATTCAGAAAATCAAAAACATATAAAAATGGAAAATTGAAAAGATACCACAAAAACAGCACAAAATGGTACAACACATAAAAAGATTCCACAAAAACAGAACAAAATGGAACACTAGAAAAGAAACCAAAAACAGAACAAGGTTCAAAATAAAAAGAGCTACCTAAAACATATAGCTAGGTAGCCAAATGTAGTTAAAAGTTTAAATTTTTTGTACTCGAAGTCAAACTGATTCTTCAAAAACAAAAAGGTTTTGTCATCATCAAATAGGGGGAGATTGTTGGGGAGATAATCACTTCACCCTAATAAACTCAGATTATTCTAAAACATAGAATTTGATGATAAACAAACCCTACATTCAGTATGACTTATAAGAATTCAAACATGTGTTATAGTTATGCCTGTTAAAGGTATATTCTTTCTGGACAAAGTTGGTACTTGGAGGTTCTTTAGACAGTCTGAAATCCTAAAGCTGGCAAGAAGAGTCTCTTTAGGCTAAGAACATCTACAAGAGGCAGAACTGGAAATGAGCACTTTGAAGCCCTTGTACAAGCCCAATGTGAAGTCTTAGCTGAAGCAGATCCCCATGCCAAAGATTTTGAAGTTAAAGAATAACAATGGTGGAATGATTGAAGACTGATCTAACTCTGAATATTTGTTGATATTAGTTGATTGTATATTATGTTTAGATTAGCTTAGTTAGTAGTTAATCTCTGTACATACTTCTGTACATTTCTTTATTCTATTATTTCAAGTGATGTTTATGTAATTCAGAAAATCAAAAACATATAAAAACGGAAAATTGAAAAGATACCACAAAAACAGCACAAAATGGTACAACACATAAAAAGATTCCACAAAAACAGAACAAAATAGAACACTAGAAAAGAAACCAAAAACAGAACAAGGTTCAAAATAAAAAAAACTACCAAAAACATATAGCTAGGTAGCAAAATGTACTTAAAAGTTTCAAATTTTTTGTATTCGAAGTCAAACTGATTCTTCAAAAACAAAAAGGTTTTGTCATCATCAAATAGGGGGAGATTGTTGGGGAGATAATCACTTCACCCTAATAAACTCAAATTATTCTAAAACATAGAATTTGATGATAAACAAACCCTACATTCAGTATGACTTAGATAAGAATTCAAACATGTGTTATAGTTATGCCTGTTGAAGGTATATTCTTTCTGGACAAAGTTGGTACTTGGAGGTTCTTTAGACAGTCTGAAATCCCTAAAGCTGGCAAGAAGAGTCTCTTTAGGCTAAGAACATCTACAAGAGGCAGAACTGGAAATGAGCACTTTGAAGCCCTTGTACAAGCCCAATGTGAAGTCTTAGCTGAAGCAGATCCCCATGCCAAAGATTTTGAAGTTAAAGAATAACAATGGTGGAATGATTGAAGACTGATCAAACTCTGAATATTTGTTGATATTAGTTGATTGTATATTATGTTTAGATTAGCTTAGTTAGTAGTTAATCTCTGTACATACTTCTGTACATTTCTTTATTCTATTATTTCAAGTGATGTTTATGTAATTTAGAAAATCAAAAACATATAAAAATGGAAAATTGAAAAGTTACCACAAAAACAGCACAAAATGGTACAACACATAAAAAGATTCCACAAAAACAGAACAAAATGGAACACTAGAAAAGAAACCAAAAACAGAACAAGGTTCAAAATAAAAAGAGCTACCAAAAACATATAGCTTGGTAGCAAAATGTACTTAAAAGTTTAAATTTTTTGTATTCAAAGTCAAACTGATTCTTCAAAAACAAAAAGTTTTTGTCATCATCAAATAGGGGGAGATTGTTGGGGAGATAATCACTTCACCCTAATAAACTCAGATTATTCTAAAACATAGAATTTGATGATAAACAAACCCTACATTCAGTATGACTTAGATAAGAATTCAAACATGTGTTATAGTTATGCCTGTTGAAGGTATATTCTTTCTGGACAAAGTCGGTACTTGGAGGTTCTTTAGACAGTCTGAAATCCCTAAAGCTGGCAAGAAGAGTCTCTTTAGGCTAAGAACATCTACAAGAGGCAGAACTGGAAATGAGCACTTTGAAGCCCTTGTACAAGCCCAATGTGAAGTCTTAGCTGAAGCAGATCCCCATGCCAAAGATTTTGAAGTTAAAGAATAACAATGGTGGAATGATTGAAGACTGATCTAACTCTGAATATTTGTTGATATTAGTTGATTGTATATTATGTTTAGATTAGCTTAGTTAGTAGTTAATCTCTGTACATACTTCTGTACATTTCTTTATTCTATTATTTCAAGTGATGTTTATGTAATTCAGAAAATCAAAAACATATAAAAACGGAAAATTGAAAAGATACCACAAAAACAGCACAAAATGGTACAACACATAAAAAGATTCCACAAAAACAGAACAAAATAGAACACTAGAAAAGAAACCAAAAACAGAACAAGGTTCAAAATAAAAAAAACTACCAAAAACATATAGCTAGGTAGCAAAATGTACTTAAAAGTTTCAAATTTTTTGTATTCGAAGTCAAACTGATTCTTCAAAAACAAAAAGGTTTTGTCATCATCAAATAGGGGGAGATTGTTGGGGAGATAATCACTTCACCCTAATAAACTCAAATTATTCTAAAACATAGAATTTGATGATAAACAAACCCTACATTCAGTATGACTTAGATAAGAATTCAAACATGTGTTATAGTTATGCCTGTTGAAGGTATATTCTTTCTGGACAAAGTTGGTACTTGGAGGTTCTTTAGACAGTCTGAAATCCCTAAAGCTGGCAAGAAGAGTCTCTTTAGGCTAAGAACATCTACAAGAGGCAGAACTGGAAATGAGCACTTTGAAGCCCTTGTACAAGCCCAATGTGAAGTCTTAGCTGAAGCAGATCCCCATGCCAAAGATTTTGAAGTTAAAGAATAACAATGGTGGAATGATTGAAGACTGATCAAACTCTGAATATTTGTTGATATTAGTTGATTGTATATTATGTTTAGATTAGCTTAGTTAGTAGTTAATCTCTGTACATACTTCTGTACATTTCTTTATTCTATTATTTCAAGTGATGTTTATGTAATTTAGAAAATCAAAAACATATAAAAATGGAAAATTGAAAAGTTACCACAAAAACAGCACAAAATGGTACAACACATAAAAAGATTCCACAAAAACAGAACAAAATGGAACACTAGAAAAGAAACCAAAAACAGAACAAGGTTCAAAATAAAAAGAGCTACCAAAAACATATAGCTTGGTAGCAAAATGTACTTAAAAGTTTAAATTTTTTGTATTCAAAGTCAAACTGATTCTTCAAAAACAAAAAGTTTTTGTCATCATCAAATAGGGGGAGATTGTTGGGGAGATAATCACTTCACCCTAATAAACTCAGATTATTCTAAAACATAGAATTTGATGATAAACAAACCCTACATTCAGTATGACTTAGATAAGAATTCAAACATGTGTTATAGTTATGCCTGTTGAAGGTATATTCTTTCTGGACAAAGTCGGTACTTGGAGGTTCTTTAGACAGTCTGAAATCCCTAAAGCTGGCAAGAAGAGTCTCTTTAGGCTAAGAACATCTACAAGAGGCAGAACTGGAAATGAGCACTTTGAAGCCCTTGTACAAGCCCAATGTGAAGTCTTAGCTGAAGCAGATCCCCATGCCAAAGATTTTGAAGTTAAAGAATAACAATGGTGGAATGATTGAAGACTGATCTAACTCTGAATATTTGTTGATATTAGTTGATTGTATATTATGTTTAGATTAGCTTAGTTAGTAGTTAATCTCTGTACATACTTCTGTACATTTCTTTATTCTATTATTTCAAGTGATGTTTATGTAATTCAGAAAATCAAAAACATATAAAAACGGAAAATTGAAAAGATACCACAAAAACAGCACAAAATGGTACAACACATAAAAAGATTCCACAAAAACAGAACAAAATAGAACACTAGAAAAGAAACCAAAAACAGAACAAGGTTCAAAATAAAAAAAACTACCAAAAACATATAGCTAGGTAGCAAAATGTACTTAAAAGTTTCAAATTTTTTGTATTCGAAGTCAAACTGATTCTTCAAAAACAAAAAGGTTTTGTCATCATCAAATAGGGGGAGATTGTTGGGGAGATAATCACTTCACCCTAATAAACTCAAATTATTCTAAAACATAGAATTTGATGATAAACAAACCCTACATTCAGTATGACTTAGATAAGAATTCAAACATGTGTTATAGTTATGCCTGTTGAAGGTATATTCTTTCTGGACAAAGTTGGTACTTGGAGGTTCTTTAGACAGTCTGAAATCCCTAAAGCTGGCAAGAAGAGTCTCTTTAGGCTAAGAACATCTACAAGAGGCAGAACTGGAAATGAGCACTTTGAAGCCCTTGTACAAGCCCAATGTGAAGTCTTAGCTGAAGCAGATCCCCATGCCAAAGATTTTGAAGTTAAAGAATAACAATGGTGGAATGATTGAAGACTGATCAAACTCTGAATATTTGTTGATATTAGTTGATTGTATATTATGTTTAGATTAGCTTAGTTAGTAGTTAATCTCTGTACATACTTCTGTACATTTCTTTATTCTATTATTTCAAGTGATGTTTATGTAATTTAGAAAATCAAAAACATATAAAAATGGAAAATTGAAAAGTTACCACAAAAACAGCACAAAATGGTACAACACATAAAAAGATTCCACAAAAACAGAACAAAATGGAACACTAGAAAAGAAACCAAAAACAGAACAAGGTTCAAAATAAAAAGAGCTACCAAAAACATATAGCTTGGTAGCAAAATGTACTTAAAAGTTTAAATTTTTTGTATTCAAAGTCAAACTGATTCTTCAAAAACAAAAAGTTTTTGTCATCATCAAATAGGGGGAGATTGTTGGGGAGATAATCACTTCACCCTAATAAACTCAGATTATTCTAAAACATAGAATTTGATGATAAACAAACCCTACATTCAGTATGACTTAGATAAGAATTCAAACATGTGTTATAGTTATGCCTGTTGAAGGTATATTCTTTCTGGACAAAGTCGGTACTTGGAGGTTCTTTAGACAGTCTGAAATCCCTAAAGCTGGCAAGAAGAGTCTCTTTAGGCTAAGAACATCTACAAGAGGCAGAACTGGAAATGAGCACTTTGAAGCCCTTGTACAAGCCCAATGTGAAGTCTTAGCTGAAGCAGATCCCCATGCCAAAGATTTTGAAGTTAAAGAATAACAATGGTGGAATGATTGAAGACTGATCTAACTCTGAATATTTGTTGATATTAGTTGATTGTATATTATGTTTAGATTAGCTTAGTTAGTAGTTAATCTCTGTACATACTTCTGTACATTTCTTTATTCTATTATTTCAAGTGATGTTTATGTAATTCAGAAAATCAAAAACATATAAAAACGGAAAATTGAAAAGATACCACAAAAACAGCACAAAATGGTACAACACATAAAAAGATTCCACAAAAACAGAACAAAATAGAACACTAGAAAAGAAACCAAAAACAGAACAAGGTTCAAAATAAAAAAAACTACCAAAAACATATAGCTAGGTAGCAAAATGTACTTAAAAGTTTCAAATTTTTTGTATTCGAAGTCAAACTGATTCTTCAAAAACAAAAAGGTTTTGTCATCATCAAATAGGGGGAGATTGTTGGGGAGATAATCACTTCACCCTAATAAACTCAAATTATTCTAAAACATAGAATTTGATGATAAACAAACCCTACATTCAGTATGACTTAGATAAGAATTCAAACATGTGTTATAGTTATGCCTGTTGAAGGTATATTCTTTCTGGACAAAGTTGGTACTTGGAGGTTCTTTAGACAGTCTGAAATCCCTAAAGCTGGCAAGAAGAGTCTCTTTAGGCTAAGAACATCTACAAGAGGCAGAACTGGAAATGAGCACTTTGAAGCCCTTGTACAAGCCCAATGTGAAGTCTTAGCTGAAGCAGATCCCCATGCCAAAGATTTTGAAGTTAAAGAATAACAATGGTGGAATGATTGAAGACTGATCAAACTCTGAATATTTGTTGATATTAGTTGATTGTATATTATGTTTAGATTAGCTTAGTTAGTAGTTAATCTCTGTACATACTTCTGTACATTTCTTTATTCTATTATTTCAAGTGATGTTTATGTAATTTAGAAAATCAAAAACATATAAAAATGGAAAATTGAAAAGTTACCACAAAAACAGCACAAAATGGTACAACACATAAAAAGATTCCACAAAAACAGAACAAAATGGAACACTAGAAAAGAAACCAAAAACAGAACAAGGTTCAAAATAAAAAGAGCTACCAAAAACATATAGCTTGGTAGCAAAATGTACTTAAAAGTTTAAATTTTTTGTATTCAAAGTCAAACTGATTCTTCAAAAACAAAAAGGTTTTGTCATCATCAAATAGGGGGAGATTGTTGGGGAGATAATCACTTCACCCTAATAAACTCAGATTATTCTAAAACATAGAATTTGATGATAAACAAACCTACATTCAGTATGACTTAGATAAGAATTCAAACATGTGTTATAGTTATGCCTGTTGAAGGTATATTCTTTCTGGACAAAGTTGGTACTTGGAGGTTCTTTAGACAGTCTGAAATCCCTAAAGCTGGCAAGAAGAGTCTCTTTAGGCTAAGAACATCTACAAGAGGCAGAACTGGAAATGAGCACTTTGAAGCCCTTGTACAAGCCCAATGTGAAGTCTTAGCTGAAGCAGATCCCCATACCAAAGATTTGGAAGTTAAAGAATAACAATGGTGGAATGATTGAAGACTGATCTAACTCTGAATATTTGTTGATATTAGTTGATTGTATATTATGTTTAGATTAGCTTAGTTAGTAGTTAATCTCTGTACATACTTCTGTACATTTCTTTATTCTATTATTTCAAGTGATGTTTATGTAATTTAGAAAATCAAAAACATATAAAAATGGAAAATTGAAAAGATACCACAAAAACAGCACAAAATGGTACAACACATAAAAAGATTCCACAAAAACAGAACAAAATGGAACACTAGAAAAGAAACCAAAAACAGAACAAGGTTCAAAATAAAAAGAGCTACCAAAAACATATAGCTAGGTAGCCAAATGTACTTAAAAGTTTAAATTTTTTGTATTCGAAGTCAAACTGATTCTTCAAAAAGAAAAAGGTTTTGTCATCATCAAATAGGGGGAGATTGTTGGGGAGATAATCACTTCACCCTAATAAACTCAAATTATTCTAAAACATAGAATTTGATGATAAACAAACCCTACATTCAGTATGACTTAGATAAGAATTCAAACATGTGTTATAGTTATGCCTGTTGAAGGTATATTCTTTCTGGACAAAGTTGGTACTTGGAGGTTCTTTAGACAGTCTGAAATCCCTAAAGTTGGCAAGAAGAGTCTCTTTAGGCTATGAACATCTACAAGAGGCAGAACTGGAAATGAGCACTTTGAAGCCCTTGTACAAGCCCAATGTGAAGTCTTAGCTGAAGCAGATCCCCATGCCAAAGATTTTGAAGTTAAAGAATAACAATGGTGGAATGATTGAAGACTGATCTAACTCTGAATATTTGTTGATATTAGTTGATTGTATATTATGTTTAGATTAGCTTAGTTAGTAGTTAATCTCTGTACATACTTCTGTACATTTCTTTATTCTATTATTTCAAGTGATGTTTATGTAATTTAGAAAATCAAAAACATATAAAAATGGAAAATTGAAAAGATACCACAAAAATAGCACAAAATGGTACAACACATAAAAAGATTCCACAAAAACAGAACAAAATGGAACACTAGAAAAGAAACCAAAAACAGAACAAGGTTCAAAATAAAAAGAGCTACCAAAAACATATAGCTAGGTAGCCAAATGTACTTAAAAGTTTAAATTTTTTGTATTCGAAGTCAAACTATTCTTCAAAAACAAAAAGGTTTTGTCATCATCAAATAGGGGTAGATTGTTGGGGAGATAATCACTTCACCCTAATAAACTCAGATTATTCTAAAACATAGAATTTGATGATAAACAAACCCTACATTCAGTATGACTTAGATAAGAATTCAAACATGTGTTATAGTTATGCCTGTTGAAAGTATATTCTTTCTGGACAAAGTTGGTACTTGGAGGTTCTTTAGACAGTCTGAAATCCCTAAAGCTGGCAAGAAGAGTCTCTTTAGGCTAAGAACATCTACAAGAGTCAGAACTGGAAATGAGCACTTTGAAGCCCTTGTACAAGCCCAATGTGAAGTCTTAGCTGAAGCAGATCCCCATGCCAAAGATTTGGAAGTTAAAGAATAACAATGGTGGAATGATTGAAGACTGATCTAACTCTGAATATTTGTTGATATTATTTGATTGTATATTATGTTTAGATTAGCTTAGTTAGTAGTTAATCTCTGTACATACTTCTGTACATTTCTTTATTCTATTATTTCAAGTGATGTTTATGTAATTCAGAAAATCAAAAACATATAAAAATGGAAAATTGAAAAGATACCACAAAAACAGCACAAAATGGTACAACACATAAAAAGATTCCACAAAAACAGAACAAAATGGAACACTAGAAAAGAAACCAAAAACAGAACAAGGTTCAAAATAAAAAGAGCTACCAAAAACATATAGCTTGGTAGCAAAATGTACTTAAAAGTTTAAATTTTTTGTATTCGAAGTCAAACTGATTCTTCAAAAACAAAAAGGTTTTGTCATCATCAAATAGGGGGAGATTGTTGGGGAGATAATCACTTCACCCTAATAAACTCAGATTATTCTAAAACATAGAATTTGATGATAAACAAACCCTACATTCAGTATGACTTAGATAAGAATTCAAACATGTGTTATAGTTATGCCTGTTGAAGGTATATTCTTTCTGGACAAAGTTGGTACTTGGAGGTTCTTTAGACAGTCTGAAATCCCTAAAGCTGGCAAGAAGAGTCTCTTTAGGCTAAGAACATCTACAAGAGGCAGAACTGGAAATGAGCACTTTGAAGCCCTTGTACAAGCCCAATGTGAAGTCTTAGCTGAAGCAGATCCCCATGCCAAAGATTTTGAAGTTAAAGAATAACAATGGTGGAATGATTGAAGACTGATCTAACTCTGAATATTTGTTGATATTAGTTGATTGTATATTATGTTTAGATTAGCTTAGTTAGTAGTTAATCTCTGTACATACTTCTGTACATTTCTTTATTCTATTATTTCAAGTGATGTTTATGTAATTCAGAAAATCAAAAACATATAAAAATGGAAAATTGAAAAGATACCACAAAAACAGCACAAAATGGTACAACACATAAAAAGATTCCACAAAAACAGAACAAAATGGAACACTAGAAAAGAAACCAAAAACAGAACAAGGTTCAAAATAAAAAGAGCTACCTAAAACATATAGCTAGGTAGCCAAATGTACTTAAAAGTTTAAATTTTTTGTACTCGAAGTCAAACTGATTCTTCAAAAACAAAAAGGTTTTGTCATCATCAAATAGGGGGAGATTGTTGGGGAGATAATCACTTCACCCTAATAAACTCAGATTATTCTAAAACATAGAATTTGATGATAAACAAACCCTACATTCAGTATGACTTATAAGAATTGAAACATGTGTTATAGTTATGCCTGTTAAAGGTATATTCTTTCTGGACAAAGTTGGTACTTGGAGGTTCTTTAGACAGTCTGAAATCCTAAAGCTGGCAAGAAGAGTCTCTTTAGGCTAAGAACATCTACAAGAGGCAGAACTGGAAATGAGCACTTTGATGCCCTTGTACAAGCCCAATGTGAAGTCTTAGCTGAAGCAGATCCCCATGCCAAAGATTTTGAAGTTAAAGAATAACAATGGTGGAATGATTGAAGACTGATCTAACTCTGAATATTTGTTGATATTAGTTGATTGTATATTATGTTTAGATTAGCTTAGTTAGTAGTTAATCTCTGTACATACTTCTGTACATTTCTTTATTCTATTATTTCAAGTGATGTTTATGTAATTCAGAAAATCAAAAACATATAAAAACGGAAAATTGAAAAGATACCACAAAAACAGCACAAAATGGTACAACACATAAAAAGATTCCACAAAAACAGAACAAAATAGAACACTAGAAAAGAAACCAAAAACAGAACAAGGTTCAAAATAAAAAAAACTACCAAAAACATATAGCTAGGTAGCAAAATGTACTTAAAAGTTTCAAATTTTTTGTATTCGAAGTCAAACTGATTCTTCAAAAACAAAAAGGTTTTGTCATCATCAAATAGGGGGAGATTGTTGGGGAGATAATCACTTTACCCTAATAAACTCAAATTATTCTAAAACATAGAATTTGATGATAAACAAACCCTACATTCAGTATGACTTAGATAAGAATTCAAACATGTGTTATAGTTATGCCTGTTGAAGGTATATTCTTTCTGGACAAAGTTGGTACTTGGAGGTTCTTTAGACAGTCTGAAATCCCTAAAGCTGGCAAGAAGAGTCTCTTTAGGCTAAGAACATCTACAAGAGGCAGAACTGGAAATGAGCACTTTGAAGCCCTTGTACAAGCCCAATGTGAAGTCTTAGCTGAAGCAGATCCCCATGCCAAAGATTTTGAAGTTAAAGAATAACAATGGTGGAATGATTGAAGACTGATCAAACTCTGAATATTTGTTGATATTAGTTGATTGTATATTATGTTTAGATTAGCTTAGTTAGTAGTTAATCTCTGTACATACTTCTGTACATTTCTTTATTCTATTATTTCAAGTGATGTTTATGTAATTTAGAAAATCAAAAACATATAAAAATGGAAAATTGAAAAGTTACCACAAAAACAGCACAAAATGGTACAACACATAAAAAGATTCCACAAAAACAGAACAAAATGGAACACTAGAAAAGAAACCAAAAACAGAACAAGGTTCAAAATAAAAAGAGCTACCAAAAACATATAGCTTGCTCTCAAAATGTACTTAAAAGTTTAAATTTTTTGTATTCAAAGTCAAACTGATTCTTCAAAAACAAAAAGTTTTTGTCATCATCAAATAGGGGGAGATTGTTGGGGAGATAATCACTTCACCCTAATAAACTCAGATTATTCTAAAACATAGAATTTGATGATAAACAAACCCTACATTCAGTATGACTTAGATAAGAATTCAAACATGTGTTATAGTTATGCCTGTTGAAGGTATATTCTTTCTGGACAAAGTCGGTACTTGGAGGTTCTTTAGACAGTCTGAAATCCCTAAAGCTGGCAAGAAGAGTCTCTTTAGGCTAAGAACATCTACAAGAGGCAGAACTGGAAATGAGCACTTTGAAGCCCTTGTACAAGCCCAATGTGAAGTCTTAGCTGAAGCAGATCCCCATGCCAAAGATTTTGAAGTTAAAGAATAACAATGGTGGAATGATTGAAGACTGATCTAACTCTGAATATTTGTTGATATTAGTTGATTGTATATTATGTTTAGATTAGCTTAGTTAGTAGTTAATCTCTGTACATACTTCTGTACATTTCTTTATTCTATTATTTCAAGTGTTGTTTATGTAATTCAGAAAATCAAAAACATATAAAAATGGAAAATTGAAAAGATACCACAAAAACAGCACAAAATGGTACAACACATAAAAAGATTCCACAAAAACAGAACAAATTGAAACACTAGAAAAGAAACCAAAAACAGAACAAGGTTCAAAATAAAAAGAGCTACCTAAAACATATAGCTAGGTAGCCAAATGTACTTAAAAGTTTAAATTTTTTGTATTCGAAGTCAAACTGATTCTTCAAAAAGAAAAAGGTTTTGTCATCATCAAATAGGGGGAGATTGTTGGGGAGATAATCACTTCACCCTAATAAACTCAAATTATTCTAAAACATAGAATTTGATGATAAACAAACCCTACATTCAGTATGACTTAGATAAGAATTCAAACATGTGTTATAGTTTTGCCTGTTGAAGGTATATTCTTTCTGGACAAAGTTGGTACTTGGAGGTTCTTTAGACAGTCTGAAATCCCTAAAGTTGGCAAGAAGAGTCTCTTTAGGCTATGAACATCTACAAGAGGCAGAACTGGAAATGAGCACTTTGAAGCCCTTGTACAAGCCCAATGTGAAGTCTTAGCTGAAGCAGATCCCCATGCCAAAGATTTTGAAGTTAAAGAATAACAATGGTGGAATGATTGAAGACTGATCTAACTCTGAATATTTGTTGATATTAGTTGATTGTATATTATGTTTAGATTAGCTTAGTTAGTAGTTAATCTCTGTACATACTTCTGTACATTTCTTTATTCTATTATTTCAAGTGATGTTTATGTAATTCAGAAAATCAAAAACATATAAAAATGGAAAATTGAAAAGATACCACAAAAACAGCACAAAATGGTACAACACATAAAAAGATTCCACAAAAACAGAACAAAATGGAACACTAGAAAAGAAACCAAAAACAGAACAAGGTTCAAAATAAAAAGAGCTACCAAAAACATATAGCTAGGTAGCCAAATGTACTTAAAAGTTTAAATTTTTTGTATTCGAAGTCAAACTGATTCTTCAAAAAGAAAAATGTTTTGTTATCATCAATTAGGGGGAGATTGTTGGGGAGATAATCACTTCACCCTAATAAACTCAGATTATTCTAAAACATAGAATTTGATGATAAACAAACCCTACATTCAGTATGACTTAGATAAGAATTCAAACATGTGTTATAGTTATGCCTGTTGAAGGTATATTCTTTCTGGACAAAGTTGGTACTTGGAGGTTCTTTAGACAGTCTGAAATCCCTAAAGCTGGCAAGAAGAGTCTCTTTAGGCTAAGAACATCTACAAGAGGCAGAACTGGAAATGAGCACTTTGAAGCCCTTGTACAAGCCCAATGTGAAGTCTTAGCTGAAGCAGATCCCCATGCCAAAGATTTTGAAGTTAAAGAATAACAATGGTGGAATGATTGAAGACTGATCTAACTCTGAATATTTGTTGATATTAGTTGATTGTATATTATGTTTAGATTAGCTTAGTTAGTAGTTAATCTCTGTACATACTTCTGTACATTTCTTTATTCTATTATTTCAAGTGTTGTTTATGTAATTCAGAAAATCAAAAACATATAAAAATGGAAAATTGAAAAGATACCACAAAAACAACACAAAATGGTACAACACATAAAAAGATTCCACAAAAACAGAACAAATTGAAACACTAGAAAAGAAACCAAAAACAGAACAAGGTTCAAAATAAAAAGAGCTACCAAAAACATATAGCTAGGTAGCCAAATGTACTTAAAAGTTTAAATTTTTTGTATTCGAAGTCAAACTGATTCTTCAAAAAGAAAAAGGTTTTGTCATCATCAAATAGGGGGAGATTGTTTGGGAGATAATCACTTCACCCTAATAAACTCAAATTATTCTAAAACATAGAACTTGATGATAAACAAACCCTACATTCAGTATGACTTAGATAAGAATTCAAACATGTGTTATAGTTATGCCTGTTGAAGGTATATTCTTTCTGGACAAAGTTGGTACTTGGAGGTTCTTTAGACAGTCTGAAATCCCTAAAGATGGCAAGAAGAGTCTCTTTAGGCTAAGAACATCTACAAGAGGCAGAACTGGAAATGAGCACTTTGAAGCCCTTGTACAAGCCCAATGTGAAGTCTTAGCTGAAGCAGATCCCCATGCCAAAGATTTTGAAGTTAAAGAATAACAATGGTGGAATGATTGAAGACTGATCTAACTCTGAATATTTGTTGATATTAGTTGATTGTATATTATGTTTAGATTAGCTTAGTTAGTAGTTAATCTCTGTACATACTTCTGTACATTTCTTTATTCTATTATTTCAAGTGTTGTTTATGTAATTCAGAAAATCAAAAACATATAAAAATGGAAAATTGAAAAGATACCACAAAAACAGCACAAAATGGTACAACACATAAAAAGATTCCACAAAAACAGAACAAAATGGAACACTAGAAAAGAAACCAAAAACAGAACAAGGTTCAAAATAAAAAGAGCTACCAAAAACATATAGCTAGGTAGCCAAATGTACTTAAAAGTTTAAATTTTTTGTATTCGAAGTCAAACTGATTCTTCAAAAACAAAAAGGTTTTGTCATCATCAAATAGGGGGAGATTGTTGGGGAGATAATCACATCACCCTAATAAACTCAGATTATTCTAAAACATAGAATTTGATGATAAACAAACCCTACATTCAGTATGACTTAGATAAGAATTCAAACATGTGTTATAGTTATGCCTGTTGAAGGTATACTCTTTCTGGACAAAGTTGGTACTTGGAGGTTCTTTAGACAGTCTGAAATCCCTAAAGCTGGCAAGAAGAGTCTCTTTAGGCTAAGAACATCTACAAGAGGCAGAACTGGAAATGAGCACTTTGAAGCCCTTGTACAAGCCCAATGTGAAGTCTTAGCTGAAGCAGATCCCCATGCCAAAGATTTTGAAGTTAAAGAATAACAATGGTGGAATGATTGAAGACTGATCTAACTCTGAATATTTGTTGATATTAGTTGATTGTATATTATGTTTAGATTAGCTTAGTTAGTAGTTAATCTCTGTACATACTTTTGTACATTTCTTTATTCTATTATTTCAAGTGATGTTTATGTAATTTAGAAAATCAAAAACATATAAAAATGGAAAATTGAAAAGATACCACAAAACAGCACAAAATGGTACAACACATAAAAAGATTCCACAAAAACAGAACAAAATGGAACACTAGAAAAGAAACCAAAAACAGAACAAGGTTCAAAATAAAAAGAGCTACCAAAAACATATAGCTTGGTAGCAAAATGTACTTTAAAGTTTAAATTTTTTGTATTCAAAGTCAAACTGATTCTTCAAAAACAAAAAGGTTTTGTCATCATCAAATAGGGGGAGATTGTTGGGGAGATAATCACTTCACCCTAATAAACTCAGATTATTCTAAAACATAGAATTTGATGATAAACAAACCCTACATTCAGTATGACTTAGATAAGAATTCAAACATGTGTTATAGTTTTGCCTGTTGAAGGTATATTCTTTCTGGACAAAGTTGGTACTTGGAGGTTCTTTAGACAGTCTGAAATCCCTAAAGCTGGCAAGAAGAGTCTCTTTAGGCTAAGAACATCTACAAGAGGCAGAACTGGAAATGAGCACTTTGAAGCCCTTGTACAAGCCCAATGTGAAGTCTTAGCTGAAGCAGATCCCCATGCCAAAGATTTTGAAGTTAAAGAATAACAATGGTGGAATGATTGAAGACTGATCTAACTCTGAATATTTGTTGATATTAGTTGATTGTATATTATGTTTAGATTAGCTTAGTTAGTAGTTAATCTCTGTACATACTTCTGTACATTTCTTTATTCTATTATTTCAAGTGATGTTTATGTAATTCAGAAAATCAAAAACATATAAAAATGGAAAATTGAAAAGATACCACAAAAACAGCACAAAATGATACAACACATAAAAAGATTCCACAAAAACAGAACAAAATGGAACACTAGAAAAGAAACCAAAAACAGAACAAGGTTCAAAATAAAAAGAGCTACCAAAAACATATAGCTAGGTAGCCAAATGTACTTAAAAGTTTAAATTTTTTGTACTCGAAGTCAAACTGATTCTTCAAAAACAAAAAGGTTTTGTCATCATCAAATAGGGGGAGATTGTTGGGGAGATAATCACTTCACCCTAATAAACTCAGATTATTCTAAAACATAGAATTTGATGATAAACAAACCCTACATTCAGTATGACTTAGATAAGAATTCAAACATGTGTTATAGTTATGCCTGTTAAAGGTATATTCTTTCTGGACAAAGTTGGTACTTGGAGGTTCTTTAGACAGTCTGAAATCCTAAAGCTGGCAAGAAGAGTCTCTTTAGGCTAAGAACATCTACAAGAGGTAGAACTGGAAATGAGCACTTTGAAGCCCTTGTACAAGCCCAATGTGAAGTCTTAGCTGAAGCAGATCCCCATGCCAAAGATTTTGAAGTTAAAGAATAACAATAGTGGAATGATTGAAGACTGATTTAACTCTGAATATTTGTTGATATTAGTTGATTGTATATTATGTTTAGATTAGCTTAGTTAGTAGTTAATCTCTGTACATACTTCTGTACATTTCTTTATTCTATTATTTCAAGTGATGTTTATGTAATTCAGAAAATCAAAAACATATAAAAATGGAAAATTGAAAAGATACCACAAAAACAGCACAAAATGGTACAACCCATAAAAAGATTCCACAAAAACAGAACAAAATGGAACACTAGAAAAGAAACCAAAAACAGAACAAGGTTCAAAATAAAAAGAGCTACCAAAAACATATAGCTAGGTTGCCAAATGTACTTAAAAGTTTCAAATTTTTTGTATTCGAAGTCAAACTGATTCTTCAAAAAGAAAAAAGGTTTTGTCATCATCAAATAGGGGGAGATTGTTGGGGAGATAATCACTTCACCCTAATATACTCAGATTATTCTAAAACATAGAATTTGATGATAAACAAACCCTACATTCAGTATGACTTAGAAAGAATTCAAACATGTGTTATAGTTATGCCTGTTGAAGGTATATTCTTTCTGGACAAAGTTGGTACTTGGAGGTTCTTTAGACAGTCTGAAATCCCTAAAGCTGGCAAGAAGAGTCTCTTTAATCTAAGAACATCTACAAGAGGCAGAACTGGAAATGAGCACTTTGAAGCCCTTGTACAAGCCCAATGTGAAGTCTTAGCTGAAGCAGATCCCCATGCCAAAGATTTTGAAGTTAAAGAATAACAATGGTGGAATGATTGAAGACTGATCAAACTCTGAATATTTGTTGATATTAGTTGATGGTATATTATGTTTAGATTAGCTTAGTTAGTAGTTAATCTCTATACATTTCTTTATTCTATTATTTCAAGTGATGTTTATGTAATTCAGAAAATCAAAAACATATAAAAATGGAAAATTGAAAAGATACCACAAAAACAGCACAAAATGGTACAACACATAAAAAGATTCCACAAAAACAGAACAAAATGGAACACTAGAAAAGAAACCAAAAACAGAACAAGGTTCAAAATAAAAAGAGCTACCAAAAACATATAGCTAGGTAGCCAAATGTACTTAAAAGTTTCAAATTTTTTGTATTCGAAGTCAAACTGATTCTTCAAAAAGAAAAAGGTTTTGTCATCATCAAATAGGGGGAGATTGTTGGGGAGATAATCACTTCACCCTAATAAACTCAGATTATTCTAAAACATAGAATTTGATGATAAACAAACCCTACATTAAGTATGACTTAGAAAGAATTCAAACATGTGTTATAGTTATGCCTGTTGAAGGTATATTCTTTCTGGACAAAGTTGGTAGTTGGAGGTTCTTTAGACAGTCTGAAATCCCTAAAGCTGGCAAGAAGAGTCTCTTTAGGCTAAGAACATCTACAAGAGGCAGAACTGAAAATGAGCACTTTGAAGCCCTTGTACAAGCCCAATGTGAAGTCTTAGCTGAAGCAGATCCCCATGCCAAAGATTTTGAAGTTAAAGAATAACAATGGTGGAATGATTGAAGACTGATCTAACTCTGAGTATTTGTTGATATTAATTGATTGTATATTATGTTTTGATTAGCTTAGTTAGTAATTAATCTCTGTACATACTTCTGTACATTTCTTTATTCTATTATTTCAAGTGATGTTTATGTAATTCAGAAAATCAAAAACATATAAAAATGGAAAATTGAAAAGATACCACAAAAACAGCACAAAATGGTACAACACATAAAAAGATTCCACAAAAACAGAACAAAATGGAACACTAAAAAAGAAACCAAAAACAGAACAAGGTTCAAAATAAAAAGAGCTACCAAAAACATATAGCTAGGTAGCCAAATGTACTTAAAAGTTTCAAATTTTTTGTATTCGAAGTCAAACTGATTCTTCAAAAAGAAAAATGTTTTGTCATCATCAAATAGGGGGAGATTGTTGGGGAGATAATCACTTCACCCTAATAAACTCAGATTATTCCAAAACATAGAATTTGATGATAAACAAACCCTACATTCAGTATGACTTAGAAAGAATTCAAACATGTGTTATAGTTATGCCTGTTGAAGGTATATTCTTTCTGGACAAAGTTGGTACTTGGAGGTTCTTTAGACAGTCTGAAATCCCTAAAGCTGGCAAGAAGAGTCTCTTTAGGCTAAGAACATCTACAAGAGGCAGAACTGGAAATGAGCACTTTGAAGCCCTTGTACAAGCCCAATGTGAAGTCTTAGCTGAAGCAGATCCCCATGCCAAAGATTTTGAAGTTAAAGTATAACAATGGTGGAATGATTGAAGACTGATCTAACTCTGAGTATTTGTTGATATTAATTGATTGTATATTATGTTTTGATTAGCTTAGTTAGTAATTAATCTCTGTACATACTTCTGTACATTTCTTTATTCTATTATTTCAAGTGATGTTTATGTAATTCAGAAAATCAAAAACATATAAAAATGGAAAATTGAAAAGATACCACAAAAACAGCACAAAATGGTACAACACATAAAAAGATTCCACAAAAACAGAACAAAATGGAACACTAGAAAAGAAACCAAAAACAGAACAAGGTTCAAAATAAAAAGAGCTACCAAAAACATATAGCTAGGTAGCCAAATGTACTTAAAAGTTTCAAATTTTTTGTATTCGAAGTCAAACTGATTCTTCAAAAAGAAAAAGGTTTTGTCATCATCAAATAGAGGGAGATTGTTGGGGAGATAATCACTTCACCCTAATAAACTCAGATTATTCTAAAACATAGAATTTGATGATAAACAAACCCTACATTCAGTATGACTTAGAAAGAATTCAAACATGTGTTATAGTTATGCCTGTTGAAGGTATATTCTTTCTGGACAAAGTTGGTACTTGGAGGTTCTTTAGACAGTCTGAAATCCCTAAAGCTGGCAAGAAGAGTCTCTTTAGGCTAAGAACATCTACAAGAGGCAGAACTGGAAATGAGCACTTTGAAGCCCTTGTACAAGCCCAATGTGAAGTCTTAGCTGAAGCAGATCCCCATGCCAAAGATTTTGAAGTTAAAGAATAACAATGGTGGAATGATTGAAGACTGATCTAACTCTGAATATTTGTTGATATTAGTTGATTGTATATTATGTTTAGATTAGCTTAGTTAGTAGTTAATCTCTGTACATACTTCTGTACATTTCTTTATTCTATTATTTCAAGTGATGTTTATGTAATTCAGAAAATCAAAAACATATAAAAATGGAAAATTGAAAAGATACCACAAAAACAGCACAAAATGGTACAACACATAAAAAGATTCCACAAAAACAGAACAAAATGGAACACTAGAAAAGAAACCAAAAATAGTATAAGGTTCAAAATAAAAAGAGCTACCAAAAACATATAGCTAGGTAGCCAAATGTACTTAAAAGTTTAAATTTTTTGTATTCGAAGTCAAACTGATTCTTCAAAAAGAAAAATGTTTTGTTATCATCAATTAGGGGGAGATTGTTGGGGAGATAATCACTTCACCCTAATAAACTCAGATTATTCTAAAACATAGAATTTGATGATAAACAAACCCTACATTCAGTATGACTTAGAAAGAATTCAAACATGTGTTATAGTTATGCCTGTTGAAGGTATATTCTTTCTGGACAAAGTTGGTACTTGGAGGTTCTTTAGACAGTCTGAAATCCCTAAAGCTGGCAAGAAGAGTCTCTTTAGGCTAAGAACATCTACAAGAGGCAGAACTGGAAATGAGCACTTTGAAGCCCTTGTACAAGCCCAATGTGAAGTCTTAGCTGAAGCAGATCCCCATGCCAAAGATTTTGAAGTTAAAGAATAACAATGGTGGAATGATTGAAGACTGATCTAACTCTGAATATTTGTTGATATTAGTTGATTGTATATTATGTTTAGATTAGCTTAGTTAGTAGTTAATCTCTGTACATACTTCTGTACATTTCTTTATTCTATTATTTCAAGTGATGTTTATGTAATTCAGAAAATCAAAAACATATAAAAATGGAAAATTGAAAAGATACCACAAAAACAGCACAAAATGGTACAACACATAAAAAGATTCCACAAAAACAGAACAAAATGGAACACTAGAAAAGAAACCAAAAACAGAACAAGGTTCAAAATAAAAAGAGCTACCAAAAACATATAGCTAGGTAGCCAAATGTACTTAAAAGTTTAAATTTTTTGTATTCGAAGTCAAACTGATTCTTCAAAAAGAAAAATGTTTTGTTATCATCAATTAGGGGGAGATTGTTGGGGAGATAATCACTTCACCCTAATAAACTCAGATTATTCTAAAACATAGAATTTGATGATAAACAAACCCTACATTCAGTATGACTTAGATATGAGCCTGTTGAAGGTATATTCTTTCTGGACAAAGTTGGTACTTGGAGGTTCTTTAGACAGTCTGAAATCCCTAAAGCTGGCAAGAAGAGTCTCTTTAGGCTAAGAACATCTACAAGAGGCAGAACTGGAAATGAGCACTTTGAAGCCCTTGTACAAGCCCAATGTGAAGTCTTACCTGAAGCAGATCCCCATGCCAAAGATTTTGAAGTTAAAGAATAACAATGGTGGAATGATTGAAGACTGATCTAACTCTGAATATTTGTTGATATTAGTTGATTGTATATTATGTTTAGATTAGCTTAGTTAGTAGTTAATCTCTGTACATACTTCTGTACATTTCTTTATTCTATTATTTCAAGTGTTGTTTATGTAATTCAGAAAATCAAAAACATATAAAAATGGAAAATTGAAAAGATACCACAAAAACAACACAAAATGGTACAACACATAAAAAGATTCCACAAAAACAGAACAAATTGAAACACTAGAAAAGAAACCAAAAACAGAACAAGGTTCAAAATAAAAAGAGCTACCAAAAACATATAGCTAGGTAGCCAAATGTACTTAAAAGTTTAAATTTTTTGTATTCGAAGTCAAACTGATTCTTCAAAAAGAAAAAGGTTTTGTCATCATCAAATAGGGGGAGATTGTTTGGGAGATAATCACTTCACCCTAATAAACTCAAATTATTCTAAAACATAGAACTTGATGATAAACAAACCCTACATTCAGTATGACTTAGATAAGAATTCAAACATGTGTTATAGTTATGCCTGTTGAAGGTATATTCTTTCTGGACAAAGTTGGTACTTGGAGGTTCTTTAGACAGTCTGAAATCCCTAAAGATGGCAAGAAGAGTCTCTTTAGGCTAAGAACATCTACAAGAGGCAGAACTGGAAATGAGCACTTTGAAGCCCTTGTACAAGCCCAATGTGAAGTCTTAGCTGAAGCAGATCCCCATGCCAAAGATTTTGAAGTTAAAGAATAACAATGGTGGAATGATTGAAGACTGATCTAACTCTGAATATTTGTTGATATTAGTTGATTGTATATTATGTTTAGATTAGCTTAGTTAGTAGTTAATCTCTGTACATACTTCTGTACATTTCTTTATTCTATTATTTCAAGTGTTGTTTATGTAATTCAGAAAATCAAAAACATATAAAAATGGAAAATTGAAAAGATACCACAAAAACAGCACAAAATGGTACAACACATAAAAAGATTCCACAAAAACAGAACAAAATGGAACACTAGAAAAGAAACCAAAAACAGAACAAGGTTCAAAATAAAAAGAGCTACCAAAAACATATAGCTAGGTAGCCAAATGTACTTAAAAGTTTAAATTTTTTGTATTCGAAGTCAAACTGATTCTTCAAAAACAAAAAGGTTTTGTCATCATCAAATAGGGGGAGATTGTTGGGGAGATAATCACATCACCCTAATAAACTCAGATTATTCTAAAACATAGAATTTGATGATAAACAAACCCTACATTCAGTATGACTTAGATAAGAATTCAAACATGTGTTATAGTTATGCCTGTTGAAGGTATACTCTTTCTGGACAAAGTTGGTACTTGGAGGTTCTTTAGACAGTCTGAAATCCCTAAAGCTGGCAAGAAGAGTCTCTTTAGGCTAAGAACATCTACAAGAGGCAGAACTGGAAATGAGCACTTTGAAGCCCTTGTACAAGCCCAATGTGAAGTCTTAGCTGAAGCAGATCCCCATGCCAAAGATTTTGAAGTTAAAGAATAACAATGGTGGAATGATTGAAGACTGATCTAACTCTGAATATTTGTTGATATTAGTTGATTGTATATTATGTTTAGATTAGCTTAGTTAGTAGTTAATCTCTGTACATACTTTTGTACATTTCTTTATTCTATTATTTCAAGTGATGTTTATGTAATTTAGAAAATCAAAAACATATAAAAATGGAAAATTGAAAAGATACCACAAAACAGCACAAAATGGTACAACACATAAAAAGATTCCACAAAAACAGAACAAAATGGAACACTAGAAAAGAAACCAAAAACAGAACAAGGTTCAAAATAAAAAGAGCTACCAAAAACATATAGCTTGGTAGCAAAATGTACTTTAAAGTTTAAATTTTTTGTATTCAAAGTCAAACTGATTCTTCAAAAACAAAAAGGTTTTGTCATCATCAAATAGGGGGAGATTGTTGGGGAGATAATCACTTCACCCTAATAAACTCAGATTATTCTAAAACATAGAATTTGATGATAAACAAACCCTACATTCAGTATGACTTAGATAAGAATTCAAACATGTGTTATAGTTTTGCCTGTTGAAGGTATATTCTTTCTGGACAAAGTTGGTACTTGGAGGTTCTTTAGACAGTCTGAAATCCCTAAAGCTGGCAAGAAGAGTCTCTTTAGGCTAAGAACATCTACAAGAGGCAGAACTGGAAATGAGCACTTTGAAGCCCTTGTACAAGCCCAATGTGAAGTCTTAGCTGAAGCAGATCCCCATGCCAAAGATTTTGAAGTTAAAGAATAACAATGGTGGAATGATTGAAGACTGATCTAACTCTGAATATTTGTTGATATTAGTTGATTGTATATTATGTTTAGATTAGCTTAGTTAGTAGTTAATCTCTGTACATACTTCTGTACATTTCTTTATTCTATTATTTCAAGTGATGTTTATGTAATTCAGAAAATCAAAAACATATAAAAATGGAAAATTGAAAAGATACCACAAAAACAGCACAAAATGATACAACACATAAAAAGATTCCACAAAAACAGAACAAAATGGAACACTAGAAAAGAAACCAAAAACAGAACAAGGTTCAAAATAAAAAGAGCTACCAAAAACATATAGCTAGGTAGCCAAATGTACTTAAAAGTTTAAATTTTTTGTACTCGAAGTCAAACTGATTCTTCAAAAACAAAAAGGTTTTGTCATCATCAAATAGGGGGAGATTGTTGGGGAGATAATCACTTCACCCTAATAAACTCAGATTATTCTAAAACATAGAATTTGATGATAAACAAACCCTACATTCAGTATGACTTAGATAAGAATTCAAACATGTGTTATAGTTATGCCTGTTAAAGGTATATTCTTTCTGGACAAAGTTGGTACTTGGAGGTTCTTTAGACAGTCTGAAATCCTAAAGCTGGCAAGAAGAGTCTCTTTAGGCTAAGAACATCTACAAGAGGTAGAACTGGAAATGAGCACTTTGAAGCCCTTGTACAAGCCCAATGTGAAGTCTTAGCTGAAGCAGATCCCCATGCCAAAGATTTTGAAGTTAAAGAATAACAATAGTGGAATGATTGAAGACTGATTTAACTCTGAATATTTGTTGATATTAGTTGATTGTATATTATGTTTAGATTAGCTTAGTTAGTAGTTAATCTCTGTACATACTTCTGTACATTTCTTTATTCTATTATTTCAAGTGATGTTTATGTAATTCAGAAAATCAAAAACATATAAAAATGGAAAATTGAAAAGATACCACAAAAACAGCACAAAATGGTACAACCCATAAAAAGATTCCACAAAAACAGAACAAAATGGAACACTAGAAAAGAAACCAAAAACAGAACAAGGTTCAAAATAAAAAGAGCTACCAAAAACATATAGCTAGGTTGCCAAATGTACTTAAAAGTTTCAAATTTTTTGTATTCGAAGTCAAACTGATTCTTCAAAAAGAAAAAAGGTTTTGTCATCATCAAATAGGGGGAGATTGTTGGGGAGATAATCACTTCACCCTAATATACTCAGATTATTCTAAAACATAGAATTTGATGATAAACAAACCCTACATTCAGTATGACTTAGAAAGAATTCAAACATGTGTTATAGTTATGCCTGTTGAAGGTATATTCTTTCTGGACAAAGTTGGTACTTGGAGGTTCTTTAGACAGTCTGAAATCCCTAAAGCTGGCAAGAAGAGTCTCTTTAATCTAAGAACATCTACAAGAGGCAGAACTGGAAATGAGCACTTTGAAGCCCTTGTACAAGCCCAATGTGAAGTCTTAGCTGAAGCAGATCCCCATGCCAAAGATTTTGAAGTTAAAGAATAACAATGGTGGAATGATTGAAGACTGATCAAACTCTGAATATTTGTTGATATTAGTTGATGGTATATTATGTTTAGATTAGCTTAGTTAGTAGTTAATCTCTATACATTTCTTTATTCTATTATTTCAAGTGATGTTTATGTAATTCAGAAAATCAAAAACATATAAAAATGGAAAATTGAAAAGATACCACAAAAACAGCACAAAATGGTACAACACATAAAAAGATTCCACAAAAACAGAACAAAATGGAACACTAGAAAAGAAACCAAAAACAGAACAAGGTTCAAAATAAAAAGAGCTACCAAAAACATATAGCTAGGTTGCCAAATGTACTTAAAAGTTTCAAATTTTTCGTATTCGAAGTCAAACTGATTCTTCAAAAAGAAAAAAGGTTTTGTCATCATCAAATAGGGGGAGATTGTTGGGGAGATAATCACTTCACCCTAATATACTCAGATTATTCTTAAACATAGAATTTGATGATAAACTAACCCTACATTCAGTATGACTTAGAAAGAATTCAAACATGTGTTATAGTTATGCCTGTTGAAGGTATATTCTTTCTGGACAAAGTTGGTACTTGGAGGTTCTTTAGACAGTCTGAAATCCTAAAGCTGGCAAGAAGAGTCTCTTTAGGCTAAGAACATCTACAAGAGGCAGAACTGGAAATGAGCACTTTGAAGCCCTTGTACAAGCCCAATGTGAAGTCTTAGCTGAAGCAGATCCCCATGCCAAAGATTTTGAAGTTAAAGAATAATAATGGTGGAATGATTGAAGACTGATCTAACTCTGAATATTTGTTGATATTAATTGATTGTATATTATGTTTTGATTAGCTTAGTTAGTAATTAATCTCTGTACATACTTCTGTACATTTCTTTATTCTATTATTTCAAGTGATGTTTATGTAATTCAGAAAATCAAAAACATATAAAAATGGAAAATTGAAAAGATACCACAAAAACAGCACAAAATGGTACAACACATAAAAAGATTCCACAAAAACAGAACAAAATGGAACACTAGAAAAGAAACAAAAAACAGAACAAGGTTCAAAATAAAAAGAGCTACCAAAAACATATAGCTAGGTAGCCAAATGTACTTAAAAGTTTCAAATTTTTTGTATTCGAAGTCAAACTGATTCTTCAAAAAGAAAAAGGTTTTGTCATCATCAAATAGGGGGAGATTGTTGGGGAGATAATCACTTCACCCTAATAAACTCAGATTATTCTAAAACATAGAATTTGATGATAAACAAACCCTACATTAAGTATGACTTAGAAAGAATTCAAACATGTGTTATAGTTATGCCTGTTGAAGGTATATTCTTTCTGGACAAAGTTGGTAGTTGGAGGTTCTTTAGACAGTCTGAAATCCCTAAAGCTGGCAAGAAGAGTCTCTTTAGGCTAAGAACATCTACAAGAGGCAGAACTGAAAATGAGCACTTTGAAGCCCTTGTACAAGCCCAATGTGAAGTCTTAGCTGAAGCAGATCCCCATGCCAAAGATTTTGAAGTTAAAGAATAACAATGGTGGAATGATTGAAGACTGATCTAACTCTGAGTATTTGTTGATATTAATTGATTGTATATTATGTTTTGATTAGCTTAGTTAGTAATTAATCTCTGTACATACTTCTGTACATTTCTTTATTCTATTATTTCAAGTGA
The DNA here is from genome assembly GCA_038502395.1 of Dittrichia graveolens. Lineage (NCBI taxonomy): Eukaryota > Viridiplantae > Streptophyta > Magnoliopsida > Asterales > Asteraceae > Dittrichia > Dittrichia graveolens. The sequence continues at coordinate 41,736,202 of JARJIL010000003.1, forward strand.
TGTTTATGTAATTCAGAAAATCAAAAACATATAAAAATGGAAAATTGAAAAGATACCACAAAAACAGCACAAAATGGTACAACACATAAAAAGATTCCACAAAAACAGAACAAAATGGAACACTAAAAAAGAAACCAAAAACAGAACAAGGTTCAAAATAAAAAGAGCTACCAAAAACATATAGCTAGGTAGCCAAATGTACTTAAAAGTTTCAAATTTTTTGTATTCGAAGTCAAACTGATTCTTCAAAAAGAAAAATGTTTTGTCATCATCAAATAGGGGGAGATTGTTGGGGAGATAATCACTTCACCCTAATAAACTCAGATTATTCCAAAACATAGAATTTGATGATAAACAAACCCTACATTCAGTATGACTTAGAAAGAATTCAAACATGTGTTATAGTTATGCCTGTTGAAGGTATATTCTTTCTGGACAAAGTTGGTACTTGGAGGTTCTTTAGACAGTCTGAAATCCCTAAAGCTGGCAAGAAGAGTCTCTTTAGGCTAAGAACATCTACAAGAGGCAGAACTGGAAATGAGCACTTTGAAGCCCTTGTACAAGCCCAATGTGAAGTCTTAGCTGAAGCAGATCCCCATGCCAAAGATTTTGAAGTTAAAGTATAACAATGGTGGAATGATTGAAGACTGATCTAACTCTGAGTATTTGTTGATATTAATTGATTGTATATTATGTTTTGATTAGCTTAGTTAGTAATTAATCTCTGTACATACTTCTGTACATTTCTTTATTCTATTATTTCAAGTGATGTTTATGTAATTCAGAAAATCAAAAACATATAAAAATGGAAAATTGAAAAGATACCACAAAAACAGCACAAAATGGTACAACACATAAAAAGATTCCACAAAAACAGAACAAAATGGAACACTAGAAAAGAAACCAAAAACAGAACAAGGTTCAAAATAAAAAGAGCTACCAAAAACATATAGCTAGGTAGCCAAATGTACTTAAAAGTTTCAAATTTTTTGTATTCGAAGTCAAACTGATTCTTCAAAAAGAAAAAGGTTTTGTCATCATCAAATAGGGGGAGATTGTTGGGGAGATAATCACTTCACCCTAATAAACTCAGATTATTCTAAAACATAGAATTTGATGATAAACAAACCCTACATTCAGTATGACTTAGAAAGAATTCAAACATGTGTTATAGTTATGCCTGTTGAAGGTATATTCTTTCTGGACAAAGTTGGTACTTGGAGGTTCTTTAGACAGTCTGAAATCCCTAAAGCTGGCAAGAAGAGTCTCTTTAGGCTAAGAACATCTACAAGAGGCAGAACTGGAAATGAGCACTTTGAAGCCCTTGTACAAGCCCAATGTGAAGTCTTAGCTGAAGCAGATCCCCATGCCAAAGATTTTGAAGTTAAAGAATAACAATGGTGGAATGATTGAAGACTGATCTAACTCTGAATATTTGTTGATATTAGTTGATTGTATATTATGTTTAGATTAGCTTAGTTAGTAGTTAATCTCTGTACATACTTCTGTACATTTCTTTATTCTATTATTTCAAGTGATGTTTATGTAATTCAGAAAATCAAAAACATATAAAAATGGAAAATTGAAAAGATACCACAAAAACAGCACAAAATGGTACAACACATAAAAAGATTCCACAAAAACAGAACAAAATGGAACACTAGAAAAGAAACCAAAAATAGTATAAGGTTCAAAATAAAAAGAGCTACCAAAAACATATAGCTAGGTAGCCAAATGTACTTAAAAGTGTAAATTTTTTGTATTCGAAGTCAAACTGATTCTTCAAAAATAAAAAGGTTTTGATACGTAAGAGATCTGGTTGAGACCCATAACATAAAACAATGAGAAGGAGAAACCCTGTGGGATTGCATGTGGAGATATCTGAAGAAGTGTCAAGAAATAGGTGGTGCCGATGAAAAAATGAAGATTTCAGGATTCATTCACGGCATCAAGTCGCAACAAATGGTGGAGAAGTACTGTAATGAAATACCAAAAACGCTGGACGAAGTCATGGAGAAAGCAAGAGCCTTCATAAGGGGGAAAGAAGCTACGGGAGGTTACGAAGAGTTCACTAGAAGGGGAGGTTACCCTCAGAAGGTACCTAGGTGGAGACCCCCTCCCCGGAAGATGTTGCTTAACCCAACCATCGACAGGAAATACCTCGAAAACAAGAAACCCCCATACACGCTTGACGACCGAAAGAAGCCTCAGTTCACTCCGTTTACCAAGTCACTACATGAAATTCTGCTTACAGAAGAAGTAAGCAAAAGTTTTACACCACCGAGACCCATGACAGGGCCTCTGGAAAAACGGAATATGGAACATTTTTGTGAGTTCCATGCTGATCGGGGACAGGACACAAACGAGTGTTATCAACTAAAAAAGCAAATTGAAGAGGCCGTAGAGTTGGGAAAATTATCTCATCTGGTGAAGGAAATAAGACAACACGCTAGCAAAGGCCCCACCAAAGGAAGGCACCAAAAACAAGAAAGCAAAGACAAAGAATTCAAAGAAATTCTCATGATCCAAACCCCATGCAGGCAAGAAAGGGGAAAGGCTCCAGATACGGAAGGATGGGTGAAGGCAACCATCGAATTCAAAAATGATGATTTAGCCTCTCCAGAAGTTGGTCCGGTAGTCCTCCGAGGAAGGATAACTGGGTACGAAATTCATCGGATCATGGTTGACGGAGGAAGTTCCTTATGTACGAACATTGTTTGATGAAGTTTCATCCCAACATTCGTTCTCTCCTCGTAAGAGTGTCGGTTCCTCTTGTCGGTTTTTTAGGGGAAACAGTTTGGCCGTTGGGGGAAATAAAGCTTCCGGTAACCTTCGAAACACCCCCCTTAGAAAGGATGGTATATCTAAAGTTCATGGTTGTAAAGACCATCTCCATATATAATGTCATTTTGGGAAGATCTGGTCTACGACAGCTAAAAGCAGTAGTATCCACAATACATTCGGCAATGAAGTTCCCTACACCTAGAGGTATAGCAACAGTGCAAAGTGAGAGGAAAGATGTACAAGAATACCTCAGTATAAAATGGGAGATGATGACAAGAAAAGAAGAAACCAAAGCTACACACAAGCGCATAAGGGTGAATGAAAGCCATCTGGAACAAAAAGTAACCATCGGCCAGTCCCTAACTCCAAAATGCAAACAACAACTTGAAACCCTCTTGAAGAAATACGTAGATGTCTTTGCATGGACCCCTAGTGATATGACTGGAATACCGAGGAACATAGCAGAACACAAGCTTGGTATTCCGAAGGACGTGAAGCTCATCATGCGGAAAAAAGAGGTCTAGCCCCAGACCGAAGTCGGGCTATATGTGCGGAGGTTGATAAAATTTTACAAGCAGGGGCATTGCATGAAGTAAAGTACGAGAGTTGAGTAGCAAATCCAGTAATGGTAAGAAAGAAAGACAGATCGTGGAGGATGTGTATCGACTTCACCAGCTTAAACAAAGCTTGTCCGAAGGACCCATACCCACTGCCGGAAGTGCACCTGAAGGTAGAATCCTTATCTGGTTTTAAGTTCAAATGCTTCCTGGATGCATACAAAGGATACCACCAAATCCAAATGTCCGAAGACGATGAGGATAAGACGCCCTTTCATACTGATAAATAAGTGTTCTGTTACAAGAAAATGCCCTTTGGATTGAAGAACGCGGGAGCCACTTATAAACGCTTGGTGGACAAAGTTTTCGAAACACAGATTGGAAGGAATCTGGAGGCTTACGTAGATGATATAGTGATAAAAAGAAACTCTGAGGAAAAGCTGATGCAAGACATAGAAGAAACTTTTATCAGCCTACAGAAAGCCAACATGAAGCTCAACCCTAGTAAATACTCGTTTGGACTCGAAGAAGGAAAATTCCTGGGACACTTAATCACACCCGAAGGAATCAAGGTGAATCCGGAAAAGACCAAAGCTATCATGGATCTGGAATCCCCCAAAACACTAAAGCAAGTGTGGAGCTTAAGCGGAAAATTAGCAGCACTCCAACGATACACCTCCAAGGTTGCCGAGAAATCTCTCCCAATCTTCAAAACATTGAAAATTTGTCTAAGCAAAAATGATTATAGGTGGACCTAAGAAGCAGAGGAGGCTTTCCGAAGGATTAAAGAAACTATCTCCGAGCTACCGATGCTCACGGCGCCAATAGATGGAGAAACATTGATTTTGTATCTAGCAACATCAAAGCAAAGCTTAAGCGCAGTACTAATGACCGAAAGACAAGAGAAGAAGATTCCGATTTACTTCGTTAGCAGGGTAACACAAGGACCGGAAGTCAACTATTCTTCCATGGAGAGACTAGCGTTATGCCTTGTCCACGCTTCCAGACGATTGAAAAGGTATTTTCAAGCTCACCCAATACGAGTATTAACAGATCAACCAATACGACAAGTTCTAACCAAGCCAGACGTATTGGGACGATTGGCAAAACGAACAATAGAACTTGGAGCATATGACATCCGCTACGAACCCAGAACGTCGGTAAAAGGGCAAGTCTTAGCTGATTTTTTGATTGAGATAACCGATGAAGAAGCTGAAACAATCACCGAAGGGAAGAATGAAACAATCCAAGAAACAAAGAACAAAGAAACCAATACCCCAGCGACACAGGCGCTGGGAAGAAGCGGATACGAAGCAGAAAAGAAAAATACGGAAAGAATCTCCAGAGGTTTGGAGATTACACACTGACGGAGCATCAAGCACCGGCGGAGGAGGAGCATGACTCATGATTACTAGTCCTTCAGGAACTGAATACACCTATGCCCTTCGTTTTAATTTCTGAGCATCTAACAACGAAGCTGAATACGAAGCCTTGTTAACAGGACTTCGAATAGCCTCTGCAATGAAGATACATAATCTAAAGGTAATTGTAGACTTCATGTTGGTAGCCAACAAGATCAACGGGTCTTACGAAGCAAAGGAAGGAAACATGAAAAGGTACTTAGCTAAAGCAACGGAAATGATAAAGTCATTCAAAAAAATGCTCAATAAAACAAGTTCCTCGCAGTAAGAACAAAAAGGCAAATGCTCTAAGCAAACTAGCTTCTGTAGCCTTTGCGCATTTAACTAAAGAAATCCTGGTAGAAGTCCTGGAAAAAAGATCAACCGCTGATGAGGAAGTAAATACCATCACTGAAGAAGAAGGAGACAATTGGATGACTCCGATAATCCACTTCCTCAAGACAGGCATAGCTCCGGAAGGCGAAGAAGGAAGTATGGTCCATTACGAAGCTGTCAAATATCAACTAATAGATAATGTCCTTTATCGAAAATCATATTTAGGACCACTTTTAAGATGTGTGGGTCCTCTCCGGGCAAACTACATAATCAGGGAAATACACGAAGGTGCTTGTGGTCTCCACGCCGGAGCTCGCTCTGTGGTTGCAAAGGCAATGCAAATAGGATACTACTGGCCGTCCATGCAAAGGGATGCGCTTGAAGAAGTAAAGCGATGCGGGGCCTGTCAAATCCATGCTCCCATAGCTAGGCAGCCGAAGCAACACTTGGTATCTATCATGGCAGCTTGGCCATTTCGAAAATGGGGAATAAACATAGTGGGTCCTTTCCCCGAAGCTGCTGGACGATTAAAGTTCCTGATCGTGGTAATCGACTATTTCACCAAATGGTGTGAGGCCAAGCCGGTAGCAACAATAACTAGAGGACGGGTCATGAAATTCGTATGGGATAACATTGTTTTCCGATTTGGCCTCCCAAAAGAATTTATGAGCGACAATGGAACGTAGTTCAAAGACAATCCATTTAGAGCATGGTGTAAAGATCTCCGGATTCAGCAAAACTTCACTTCCGTAGCATACCCGCAAGCTAATGGTTATGTTGAAAGAATGAATCGAAGCATGGTAGAAGGCATAAAGACACGGTTAGCCGCCGAAGGAAGAGACTGGGTGGATCAGCTAAGTCATGTTTTGTGGGCTCACCGAGCGATGGTAAAGACGAGCCATGGGGATACCCCCTTTAGCTTAACCTATTTCACCGAAGCGGTAATACCACCAGAAATTGGAATCCCAACGCAAAGATGTGCGGACAAATCAGAAGAGGAAAACAACAATAGTCTCTACTTTAATCTCGAGGCACTTATCGAAAGAAGGGAAATAGCTAACATCAGAGAAGCCAAGTATAAATGCAATGTAGAACAATACTACAACAGAAGAGTTCGGAAAACAACATTCAAACCAAACGACTACGTATGGAGGAAAAATGAGGCTAGCTGAATCGAAGGACAAGGAAAGCTGGGACCAAACCGGGAAGGCCCATATAAGGTGACAATAGCACATCCCAATGGTTCATACGAGCTCTAGTATATACACCAAAGGATGATACCACGAACTTGGAACAGAATGAACCTCAAAAAGTGTTATCTCTAAAGATTGCCCCACATTCCTCATTTTGGTAACTACAAAGGTCAACCTGAAAATTCAAAAATAAGAAAAACCCATCTTTTTGTGAAACATTTTGTATTCCTAGCTTGAACCAAGTTAGAAAAATCCATATTTTTGTAAAACATTTTGTATTCCTAGCTTGAACCAAGTTAGAAAAATCAATCTTTTTGTGAAACTTTTTGTATCCCTAGCTTGAACCAAGTTGCGAAAGTGGTACTTTGTAAGAGTCAGCTCGTTCAATGCATCACTAGCGTCCACGAGACCACGAGCAACACGACTTCATAACCGGAAAGGTATGAGGTACCCCTTGAAGCCAACAGATCCTAGTCAGGGGGAGAAAAGGTCTTCGCAACACAAAACATGCGAAATCGACACTTTTCAAAAAGCTCTTCACAAACATATAAAGTGTGAAACAAACACTTCACACAACCAAAAGAGCTATAGCAAAAACAAAAAAGAACCCTTGTGAAAACACAACCAAGGGCTCACTGATAACAATACGGAAGGACCCTTCACAAACAACCTTCCACGCATAACATGTCAAGCAAAGAAACGTAGTTAAAGCACAACCAACAACTAGTAATTACAATAACCCCAAATGTAGCAAACAGATCAAGGGAATAATTGTTGAAAAGACATAACTTGGCCTACACAAACCAAGTAGCCAAAGATAAAAAGAGTATTAAACAGGAACGGAGGAAACATCCACATAGGAGCACCAACAGCCACCACACTGCCTTTAGGGTCCAAAGCCTTCAATTGCTCCAATGGAAGGTTAGCATTGTCAGCAACTTTCTACACAAACGGGTAATGAGTACGCACGAAATCACCTGTAACACCCGCAACCCTTGGCTAGGAGATTAGCGGGTTGGCGGTACGTGATTGGTTTACTTTATGTGATTGTGTGATTATTTAATGTTAAGTGAAACTAAATTAAATATAAGTTTATGAATATATATATATATATATATATATATGATTCTGGTGGAATTAAAAAGGAAGAAAAGAAGTACTAGTATGTATATATGTTAATATGGATGTATGCATGCATGAGTTGATAAAAGAATAGGATTTCAAAATGATAAGTTGCCACCTCCTGCTTATTTTACACCAATATATGTGTACGTGTATAATTTTCTGTTCATTTCTTCAAAAGTGTTCAAGGTGTAGTATGTGTTTTTGAAAGAAAAACCCAAGAGTGAAGAAAGTGTCAACTTGAACTTCTAACATCAAGTGTTTGTGAGTTTTAATTCAAAAGAAAGGTAATATGGTGTTTGTAACTTGATAGGATACATGTTGATGTGTTTAAGTATTCAAAAGCATGAATTTATGTTGATTAAACCATTTTTGAAGTTTGAAAGAAAGTTGGTAAATGGGTTTTGAAGATTTGGAAAATCCGAGAATCGATGATTTGTTTGATCAACTGCAAGGAGCTTCATTCTTTTCTAAAATCGATTTGAGATCGGGATATCATCAGGTACGAGTATCTGATGAGGATGTATCAAAGACAGCATTTCGTACGCGCTACGGGCACTATGAGTTCTTGGTTTTGCCGTTCGGCTTAACCAATGCACCTGCGATTTTTATGGATTTGATGAACAGGGTTTGTCGACCATTCTTGGATGATTTTGTAATAGTCTTTATTGATGATATTCTAATTTATTCAAAGACTGAGCAGGAGCATGAACAACATTTGAGACAAGTTTTGGAAACCTTGAAGAAAGAACATCTGTTTGCTAAGTTCTCAAAGTGCGAGTTCTGGTTGAGGGAAGTTCAATTCTTGGGGCATGTTATCTGTAATGAAGGAGTGAAAGTGGATCCTTCTAAAGTGGAAGCTGTAATGAACTGGAATGCTCCAAAGACACCGTCTGAGATAAAAAGTTTTCTGGGTTTGGCTGGATACTACCGCCGGTTTATTAAGGATTTTTCGAAGATTGCGGGTCCGTTAACTAAGTTAACTCGGAAAGACGTGAAGTTTGTTTGGGGTAGTGAACAAGATAAAGCTTTCCAGACTTTGAAACAGTTATTGTGCCAGGCTCCCATTCTTGCATTGCCAAGTGGAACGGATGATTTTACTGTTTATTGCGATGCATCATTTGCGGGATTGGGATGTGTGCTTATGCAGAGGGATCGGGTGATTGCGTATGCTTCAAGACAGTTAAAACCACACGAAAAGAATTACCCGACTCATGATCTAGAACTGGCAGCTGTCGTTTTTGCCCTAAAACTGTGGAGACACTATTTGTATGGCACCAAGTGTGTGATTTGTACTGATCATAAGAGTCTCCAGTATGTGTTTACACAGAAAGAGTTGAACATGAGACAGAGGCGATGGGTGGAGTTGATAAAAGACTATGATTGCGAGATTAGATACCACCCTGGGAAAGCGAATGTGGTAGCAGACGCCTTGAGCCGCAAAGGAGCAGGGAATTCCATTAAATTCATGCGTATGGAGATTGTATCTGATTTAGTGGATAGAATAAAGTCTGCACAGCTGGAAGCTCCCAAGGAGGAAAACTTGAAGAATGAATTAATGAAGAAACGTACAGATGAGCTTACTGATGATTCTCGTGGATTGAAAGTGTATAAGACTCGTGTGTGGGTGCCTATGCTTGGAGAATTGAGAAAGTTGATTTTAACTGAAGCACACAAGTCGAGATTATCTGTTCACCCAGGAAGCACCAAAATGTACCACGATTTGAAGGTGCTTTACTGGTGGCCTACTATGAAGGCAGATGTGGCTCATTTTGTGGAGTCATGCCATATCTGTGCTCAAGTGAAAGCAGAGCATCAGAAGCCCTACGAATCTTTAAAATAGTTAGAAATTCCTGAGTGGAAGTGGGAACATACAACGATGGATTTCGTGACTAAACTTCCGCGAACTCAGAGGAATCACGATATGATTTGGGTGATTGTGGATTGATTGTCGAAGAGTGCCCATTTTCTGGCTACCTGTGAGACGGCTTCTCTTAGCAAGTTGGCGTAGTTGTACATTAATGAGATCGTAGCAAGACATGGTATACCGTTGTCAATAGTATCTGACAGAGACTCCAGGTTTGTTTCTAATTTCTGGAGGAGTCTACAGAGGGAGTTGGAGACGAGGATTAATTTGAGTACTGCTTATCATCCCCAGACTGACGGTCAAACTGAACGAACCATACAGACACTCGAAGATATGCTACGTGCCTGTGTAATTGAGTATGGTGGATCTTGGGATTCACACCTGCCATTGATAGAGTTTGCTTATAATAATTCTTACCACTCAAGTATTGGAATGCCTCCATATGAAATGTTGTACGGTCGTCGCTGTCGTACTTCGACATGTTGGTTAGAGGCTGGTGAGAAAAAATTGCAGGGCCTGAGATTCTTCAGACGACAGCTCAGAAGGTTGCTATAGCCAGAGAGAAGTTGAAAGCAGCCAGAGATAGACAGAAAATGTATGCGGATCCACGGCGTCGTCCAGGATCGTTTGATGTGGGGGAGTTAGTGTATTTGAAAGTCTCTCTGTGCAAGGGCGTGATTCGATTTGGTAAACGCGAGAAGTTAGCTCCCCGTTACATTGGTCCTTTCAGAATTCGTCAGATTGTAAATGACCAGACAGTTACATTGGACCTTCTGGCAGAGCTTGCAGGTATTCATGATACATTCAATGTCTGCTACTTGAGAAAATGCAAGGTTGAAGACGAGAGTCAGATTCTCCCAGTGCACGAACTGAAAGTAGATTCAAAGAAGAGATTGATTGAAGAACCTGTTAAATTGTTAGACCGCAAAGTGACCAAGCTCCGAAAGAAGCAGATACCGATGGTATTGGTCAAGTGGAAACACAGTCTAGGTTCTGATTTGACGTGGGAGACTGAGGCGGAAATGAAGGATAGATACCTCAATTGTTTGAACCGGAAAGGATTCCAAGGACGGAATCCTCTTAAGGAGGGGAGATTTGTAACACCCGCAACCCTGGGCTAGGAGATTAGCGGGTTGGCGGTACGTGATTGGTTTACTTTATGTGATTGTGTGATTATTTAATGTTAAGTGAAACTAAATTAAATATAAGTTTATGAATATATATATATATATATATATATGATTCTGGTGGAATTAAAAAGGAAGAAAAGAAGTTAGTATGTATATATGTTAATATGGATGTATGCATGCATGAGTTGATAAAAGAATAGGATCTCAAAATGATAAGTTGCCACCTCCTGCTTGTTTTACACCAATATATGTGTACGTGTATAATTTTCTGTTCATTTCTTCAAAAGTGTTCAAGGTGTAGTATGTGTTTTTGAAAGAAAAACCCAAGAGTGAAGAAAGTGTCAACTTGAACTTCTAACATCAAGAGTTTGTGAGTTTTAATTCAAAAGAAAGGTAATATGGTGTTTGTAACTTGATAGGATACATGTTGATGTGTTTAAGTATTCAAAAGCATGAATTTATGTTGGTTAAACCATTTTTGAAGTTTGAAAGAAAGTTGGTAAATGGGTTTTGAAGATTTGTAGTTATGAATGCATGAAAACATGTTTTTAGTGGTTTATAGGCTTGGCAAATGTTAAATATGTGTTTTGGTAGAAATATTATGAAGTTGGAATGAATTATGGAGAAATTGGACTGAAAATCCGACACAATTTGGAAGATGGTAATCTGGAAATACGAACGTAGCGGCGCGACATTCAAAGAATCGGGACTAGGTTTCGGATTTTGAAGAAATCCGAGTGTGAAGTATATAGACATGGAAAAATCCGATTGATTAGTGAAATCCGACCCTAGAATCCGAAACCATGTTAAATACGACTCCCAAATCCGATTTAGATGAAATCCGAAAGTGAAATCCGCATGTTAGTTCCCGGATTTGAAATCCGATGCACGTCGCGGCACGACGAAGAGGGTGTCGCGGCGCGACAGGCCCCAAATCCGAATATTTGCATACTTTTGTATATTTTTTGCTTTGTTTGAGTTGGATTGTCTATTATATGAATTAATTGAGATGTTTTGATAAATTTGAGATATAAATATTTATGAGAAGGTATATTTATATATTCACGACTGATTTGATTATTGCTGTGATTTCAGGCAATCCAAAGACTCAGTAAGATTAGACTTCTGAGCCCGTGTTGATTTTAAGGTGAGTGGGCGTTAATCGCGGATGGTAAAGATATCGGTTAATGTTATTGGTGTGATGCATGATTGTGATTGGATTGAATTGATTGAATTGTTGATTGTGTTATTGATTGTTGATATCTGCTGCATGAATATTTGGTCGATACGCACTCTTAGTATGAATTCGAGTTGCGTTGGGAAGTCAGCTATACGTAGAATTGGGCTGGGCTCGTTCACTGATTGGTGGAACAGTGTTAGCCCTACTGGTGCATATGTTGCACCAGATGGGGAGTGCATTGTGCCAATTCAGCGGAGGGCTATCGGTAAACCTTTGCTTTGGCCGGCATTGGTTGTAGGTTCTGTGCCGAACCGCCGGTCTTCTCGGGATACGTGATTACATGCTTTGATATTAATCGTGAATGTTTGCTTTTGGTGTTTAGCCTCTACTCACTTAGCTTTGTGCTAATTCCCCTCAGTTGTTGCTTTTGCAGGTTCATGTTTGTGAGTTTGGCAGAAGGAAAGAGATGACCTGACTCTGATATTATTTTTGAAACGAAACGAGCCTGTAGTTTTTGTAACACACAATGATATTTTGTTTGTGAACAATGTTTGTACAGTTTGTAATTATTGGTTGTATGTTATTAAGTTTGTTTATTAAAAGCTTCTGCAGCGTATTAAAAAAATGGCTTGAGTTTTTGTCGTGTTACAGTTTGGTATCAGAGCCTAGGTTTGGCGATGCATGCACAGCTAGAGTGTTGCATTCCCAAATCTTGGCTCGTGACGGGTCAAGCTTTCCTTCGGGGGAATTAGAGTGAGTTAGAGTTGTCGGTTGTAGTTAGTATTTTGGATACTAATGGTTTATGCTAATGAGTTATGAGGTGATGTGATTGTAACAGATAATGGCTGACAGAGATACTCCAATCCTTCCTCCTACGACCCAAGCTACATCTGAAGCACCAGTGACTGAATATTTGAGTAACCCGGCTACTGCGGGAACATCGGGTCAGGGTTAGGAAGAGGAGCGTAGCGACTATGTTTATCATTTAGAAAACGAGTTAGTTAAACTCAGAGATAAGATTCAAAGGATGGAGCGACAACAACAACAGCAACCTGAACCAACCCCTGTACCGATTGCGATCCCTACACAGTCGACAACTGCACCAGTTACAACACCGCTGCCACCAATGACGAGGAGGTGCGTGAACTGTGGCCAGTTTGGCCATGACTTGAAGAACTGTAGGTTCCCAAGAAGTGTATGCTGGAATTGTCAGAGGGATGGGCACCGTGTTGGTGATTGCCCGGTGGGCAAAAAGACGGGGTCAGGATCTGGAGGAGGAGGAGCTGGAGGGTCGTCTTCAGCAGGTCAGAAACGAAAGAACCTACCCACTGCCAAGGGTCGGGCGTTCAAAATGACGGTGGATGATGCCACCACCACTGACGACGTGATCACGGGTATGTTTCTAATAAACTCTACTCCTGCTAGAGTATTGTTTGATTCAGGAGCAAATCGCTCCTTTGTTTTTGTGGAATTCTGTGATAGATTAAATGTGCCTGTGATTGAACTTGCTACTACTTTAGAGATAGAAGTAGCCGATGGTATGATGGTTCCGGTCACGACTGCTGTGGCTGGGGCTAAAATTGATATAGATGGCGTGTGTTTTCCTGTTTATTTTCTTGTAATGCCGTTATCGGGGTTTGATGTGGTGCTTGGGATGGATTGGCTAAGTCTGAATCAAGCCAGTATCAAGTGTCACAAGAAGTTGATTTCGTTTCCACTAGCTGATGGTTCGCGAGTATTAGCAAGAGGAGAGAAGGCAGGGTCTGTTATTCCTATGATTTCATGTTTAAAAGCAAAGAAGGCGTTGGGTAAGGGGTGTGAATCATATTTGGCATATGTGATTGATGGGAAGAAAGAGAAACAAGCGATGACTGATATCCGGGTGGTAACGGAATACCCGGAAGTGTTTCCAGAAGAGTTGCCAAGATTGCCTCCGGTTCGTGAAGTGGAATTTAAAATAGAATTAATACCTGGTTCTAGGCCAGTAGCGAAGGCTCTGTATAGGTTGGCACCTTCAGAGATCCAGGAGATGATGACGCAGATTCAGGATCTGCTTGATAAGGGGTTTATTCGTCCGAGTTCATCCCCGTGGGGAGCACCGGTATTATTTGTAAAGAAGAAAGACGGTACGTTGCATATGTGTATCGACTACTGTGAGTTGAATAAAAGAATGATTAAGAACAAGTATCCGTTACCGAGAATCGATGATTTGTTTGATCAACTGCAAGGAGCTTCATTCTTTTCTAAAATCGATTTGAGATCGGGATATCATCAGGTACGAGTATCTGATGAGGATGTGTCAAAGACAGCATTTCGTACGCGCTACGGGCACTACGAGTTCTTGGTTATGCCATTTGGCTTAACCAATGCACCTGCGATTTTTATGGATTTGATGAAAGAAATTAGAGACACACGACATTCTCCTTGCTTCCGCAGGAGTAGGAAGGCCCTCAAGAAGGTCCCGACAGGCTTCAGCATTGTCATACAAAGATTTGTTTTTCAACTTACAAAAGAAAGGAACAAATAAAGTCTCAACAAACCTAGGATTCATCGGTGGAAGATCAGAAAGAGATGCAGAAGAATCCCCCTCCGAAGAACCACTTTCCTCACTAGAAGAAATGTTGTGAACAACTTTCTTCTTCTTCTCCAAAACAGGCTTCTTCCTCCGCTAAACCTTACCCTTGCCTTTCACAGGAGTAACCTTACTTGAGCCTGCCATGTCAGTTGCCTTTAGAGAAACATCTACCAAACCTTCATCTTTCTTCCCCATCAAATCCAGGAGGCTTTTCACCATCACTACCACCGTCCAAACCTTCCGCAGATGCTTGCAAAGAAACATCTACCAAACCTTCATCTTTCTTCCTTTTCTTCGAAGCAGCAGCCCCGACAGCAACAACAACTTCCCTCTTTGATTCACCAGCAACAGAAGCATTCCGCGAACGACGAACAACCCTTTGCCCCACAGAGGTAGCCTCTACAGCAACAACGACAACCTTTGTACCGGCATCACTCACCCCATCAGTCTCCTCCTCATCAAACGAAGGCAGTTGAAGAAATTCCAAAAGATCCATTACTACAAAAGATATAAAGAAAAGATAAGAAACAATCAAACGTCAATATAACTATAGTAACAACAAAGATAGCCCCTTCATACCCACGCCCTTGTGCCTAAGAACAGTAGTCTCCGGGGAACCTGAAGAACTCAAGCTACTCACCACCAGAACCTCTTCTAGAAACGTTAGAACTTTAATAGGATTGGATCTCAACAAATCAAACAAACCAGTATCGGTCTCAGAATCATGAGGTTCAGAGTCAGCGACAAGAATACTCCTATCCCTCCAGATCATCTTAAACGGTACAACAGACTCCTTAACCCAGAAGAAGAGGTTTTTCCACCCTTTCAATCCATCCGGATAACTAAGAATACAAGTCGGAGAAGGAGCTTTTCTCTTCTCGATAGTTATCCAGTTGCCTGCCCTACCCAACTTAAAGAATCTACGAAACAAAGCCACCGTAGGAATGCCCTTCAGCGAACGACAGTGGACTTCAAAACTAATGATCTTAATCACACCCAGAGGAGATAATTGTGACAAATGTACACCAAAATACTTGATAACGTAAAGAAATAACTCAGAAAAAGGAAGACGCAAATTACGAAAATTGAACCAGTCTATATAAAACCCAATGTAACACTCAGGGAGGTCTCTGATGGTCTCAGAGGGCGAAGGACAACGAGGATCAAGAGCAGGGTTAATATTGTAAGAAGAACAAATTAACTTCAAGTATTCTTCATCAACAACAGAATGCATAAGACTTAAGTTTTCTTTGAACGACATTGCAAAAGAAGCAAACCTGAAAGAAGACGAAGGCGATGAACAGAAGCAAAGCATTCAACAATATCAAAATTCCAGAGAGATGTCGACGAGAAAGGAAAGAAGATGTGAAAATGAAACCGGCGCCCCCTTTTTCTTCCATTTCTATTTTTTAAATTCAAAAATGAAACCGAACAAGCAGGTAGCAGTCACTTCGGAGTCAGACCATCATAACATAGGGAAGACATGCCTTTCTCTCTCCTTACCATAACTGCCGAACATGTGTCCCTACCAAAAAAACAGACGAAAACAATATAATATAAAATGACTTAAAATCTCTAAGTCTGAACTTTCTTTCTCAAAAGAAGAAGAACTTTTTCAAAAGAAACCTCAGACTAGGGGAACTTGATGACATATGGTCCGAAGGTTGGACCATCCGAAAGAACAAACAACTATCCGAAGGAGCAAGTAACTGCCAAAACACTTATAAATTAAATATTGTAGAAATGTTCCCCATAAGATCTACAAGCATGGTATAAGAAGATTCCGATTAATGAGCTTTTAATGAATAAGCGGCTGCTACCCGACAAAGACATTAAATGCGCAGACCTGGTGCAGAACCAACCCTCAACCATAGACCAGTTAGACGGCATAACCATCGGATAAAACCACCGGACAAGGACCAGGTAAGCTATTATAAAAGAAGCAAGCAGAACACAGGTATGAACAACTCATTCTCTCATTCAATACACTGAGTGTTGGGAGATAATCACTTCACCCTAATAATCAACTCTCCCTATCTTAAAACATATAATTTGATGATAACCAAACCCTACATTCAGTATGACTTAGAAATTATTCAAACATGTGTTGTTTGAATCAGATTCTGGAAAATATGCTAAGTATGGAACCATCAGCTGAGTATCAGCCCCTACTCAAAGTATCAGCCAAGATACAACAGCTAAGGAGTATCAGCCAAGATACAACAGCTAAGGAGTATCAGATGAAGAAAACAAGTGTTGAAGACCATCAACTGAGGAAAATCACATATCAACAGAGTGAAGAAATATGATCAGCTCAGTGCTTACACCATCAGTTGAGCAAGTACTTTGCTCAGCTACACCATCAGCTGAGTGAACATTGGATAAGCTGAGGTCCAGAGTATCAGCTAAGTAAGTCTTTTTAAACACAAGTCATTTTCCTACATAAACTGATGTATTTAAATGATCAGCTGAGCATACTTGATCAACTGATCATATCAATACATGAGCTTATGTCCTCCTAAGATAACTATTGATCAACTGAGCATCTATATGATTAGCTGAGCAATATGTATCAACTGATTCCTAGCAAAAATGATAAACTGATCTATCTTGTCAACTGAGTAGTGAAATTTAAAGTTCGTATTACTCTCTGTTAGCTGAGTCGAGCAAAATGTCAAATCTGCTCTATCTTTCAGATTGTAAAAGTCATATGTAAAAGGAAGAATATGTGTTGTTCTATTATGCCTTAGATCTTTGTTTGTAAAAGTAAAAAGCACTTTTTGAATCAAGTATGAGACAAAAAGGCTTGATCTTATCCTCTGTAAAAGGAGAAAGATACATCAAACAGACGAAGATCTCAAAGATTTGTTTCAACAACTAAGTATGGCTGGCAATCCCATACTTGGTAAAGTCAAATCAAGAAGAAGCATGACTGTTGTTTGAAGTACAAGCATGGAAAGGGAAAGATATTTCTACACGGCAGAAGATATGGGTTTTAATATTTTATATTGTGAGTGGGTTGCACTTTTTAAGAAAAGTACAATTACATTTATCAAACAATTGATTAAATTAACTTTACTTTTCACCCACTACCTTTACAATTAAAATTTTATATTTCCACACACTTTTTGTCTCATTCCTTCATGCAACCGGATGCCAAGACTTCTATAAATATACATGCATTGTGGACATGCAAAATATCCGAAAATGATCAAGCTTCTACACAAAACAAAGCAATCTCATTAGTTGAGAAAATTCGTAGAGTTTAAGCATTGTGTAGAATCAAACTTGTTCATGTGTTGAACAATTTTTAAACATTAGTTGTTTTAGAGTTAGCTTGTCTATGTGTTAGACAAATTGATTGCCACCTTTTATTGTACTTAGAATTTCCGCTTCTAGTACATGTAATTCTTGATTTATAATAAATAAGAATTATATAAAAGTATAACGGTGTCTTTAATTTTAAATAGCTAAAGTTTGTATTCAACTCCCCCTTCTACAAACATATGTTGTTGCGTACTCAATCTGGGACTAACAACTGGTATTAGAGCATGTTAGATAATCAATATCTAGATCTGTTTTACTTACTTTACAACTGCTTCTACCCCTCTCAAAATGGCCTCATTCTCAAATAGCATGAACATCTCAAACACCGGGTCTTTAACAAGATGTCCCATGTTTGATGCAGAAAACTTCTCCATGTGGAAAAGTAGAGCACATCTCTTTTTATCCACGCTTGATATCCAAATGCTTGAAATAGTTACTGAGGGTCGTTATGTTCCCACATCTGGTTTATCCATTCCATCAGATTCTAAAGGTCAAACCTCCATAACAGAAAGAATCATCACCAAACCTATGCATCTGTGGACAGATGAGGATAAGTGGTTGGTTAGCCTAGATGTTAAGGCTAGATCAACTCTTCTCTCTACACTACCCAATGAGATCTATCATCAAGTACTTTACTGCACTTCTGCTAAAGAGATGTTAGATACACTCACAGTTGCATATGAAGGGACTGAAGAGGTGAAGGAGAACAAGAAGCTCGTCCTCAACAGAGGGTATGAAAGTGGGTTACCTTTTAATTTCTGGGCTGAGGTTGTAAGTTTTGTATGTTTCACATAGAACAGATCCCTTATAATCAAGAGGCACAATAAAACTCCATATGAAGTACTCAAGGGAAGGAAGCCAAGCATCAGCTTTATGCATATTCTTGGATGTCAATGCTTTATCCTCAATGTAACACCGTATTTTCAACCCAAAATTTTCATTTTTAAAATAACACTGCGGAAGAGATTAAAATACTAAAAGTATTTACAACTAAAAACATACAACAGTTTTCACAACCAACAATAGTTCAAATATCAGTATTACAAAAATTACATCTCGTCACAAATATAAACATCAGAGGCCTAGGCAATTACTCCCCAAGCTAACCACTCTTAGCCGAGCCGCTGACTTACCAAAACTTGTAAAAAGAGTGAGAGGTCGGGGATTAGCACAAAGCTAAGTAAATAGAGTAAGACCATAACAGATACATCAGCCCCAACCGCATGATATCAACAACAGCAAATAACAGATAATCATGCCCCGGGAAGACCGGCGTTTCTGTAGGAACGTACAACCAATGCCGGCTAAAGCAAAGGTTTACCGATAGTTCATTTGCTATTCTCACACAGTATTATCCTTAAGTTGCAACAAATGCATCAAAAGGTCCCAATATTGATTAGCCAATAGCAAACAAACCTAGCCCATATGCCCAGCCGAAACTGACTTCCCAACCATCATGTATACATAACACTGACGCAACAATCAATTAACAAACAAGCAGTTAATCAATTAACAGACAAGCAGTCTATCCATGCGTCTATCCATAAACAGCTGCAACCAAACTAGTTACAACTAACATCATCTGAGAGTAAACATCCACTCACCTCGAGTTCTTAGTTCTCCACTCAGTGGTCTAATGTTACTGAGCCTTGTTTGTTCCTGAGAACACAATAAACTGAAATTAGTATTCAACTCATAAATATATGTCAACACATATATAGAAGATCCAGATAGAACAAGATCAAAAGCTTGCAACATCTGTTTTTACTCTAGATTTGTCTCTATGATTGAAGCAAAGAAGGTTGATGAAGCTCTTAAGGATCCCCACTGGGTGACTGCCATGCAAGAAGAGCTGGCAGAATTCAAAAGAAATAATGTATGGACCTTAGTACCTAAACCAAAGGATAAAACCATCATTGGAACAAAGTAGGTGTTCGGAAACATGCGAGATGAAAATGGGCAAATCATTAGAAACAAAGCAAGGCTAGTGGCACAGGGGTATTGTCAAGAAGAAGGTATTGATTTTGATGAAACCTTTGCCCATGTTGCAAGATTGGAAGCTGTCAAGTTGTTCCTAGCCTATGCTGCCTTCAAGAACTTCAAAGTTCCAAATGGATGTGAAGAGTGCATTTCTGAATGGAGATCTGAAAGAAGAGGTGTATGTCAAACAACCTCCTAGTTTTAAGGAGTCAAACTTACCTAATCATGTATTCTTTCTTAACAAAGCTTTATATGGTCTTTAGCAAGCTCTAAGAGCCTGGTATGATACCCTCTCTTCTTTTCTCATTAATAAAGGTTTTACAAGAGGATGCATTGATAGCACTTTGTTTATAAGGAAGTACAAAGGTGATGTGATACTTGTGCAGATATATGTAGATGATATAATATTTAGGTCTACTAATTTGGAACTTTGTAAAAAGTTTTCTAAACTCATGTCTGATAATTATCAGATGAGCATGACGGATGAATTAAACTATTTTCTTTGTTTGCAAATTAAAAAAGAGGTTGATGGTATTTTCATTCATCAAACAAAATATGTCAAAGATTTACTCAAAAAGTTTGATTTTGAAAATTGTTCTTCATTGAAAACACCTATGTCCACTTCTATTAAGTTAGGGAAGGAAACTGATGGTAAATCAGTGAACATTACTGCTTATAGAGGAATGATTGGGTCACTTATATACCTCACTGCAAGTAGACCAGATATGATGTTTTCAACATGTCTCTGTGGAAGATATCAAGCAGATCCTAAGGAATCACATCTTGCTGCTGTTAAGAGAATATTCAGATATCTCAAAGGAACTCCAATCTTGGTCTTTGGTATCCCAAAGACTCAGATGTTGAGTTAGTTTGATATTCTAATTCTGATTTTGCAGGGTGTACATTAGACAGAAAGAGTACTTCAGGTGGTTGTCAACTTGTAGGAGGAAGATTAATAAGTTGGTCTAGTAAAAAACAAAATTCAGTGTCAACATCTACTGCAGAGGCATAATACATTGCTGCAGGAAGCTGTTGTGCTCAAATTTTGTGGTTACAAAATCAACTACTTGACTATGATGTGAAGTTTGAAGACACCCCAGTTCTGTGTGACAATACAAGTGCCATCTCTATCTCAAATAATCTAGTCATGCAATCAATGACAAAGCATATTGAAATCAGACATCATTTTCTCAGAGATAATATGCAAAAGAAAAAGACAACTCTGCACTACATCAACACTGATTTGCAACTTGCAGACTTGTTCACAAAACCTTTGGATGAAACAAGGTTCAATTTCCTAATATCCAAACTAGGTATGCTTAATTTCTAGTCTAGAGTAGTAGTAGTTTTGTTTATGTTAATTGATAAAGTGTTGAATATCATGTTTTACTTATCTAAGCATCTCTAAGTCTTACTGATTCTATGTAAACTAAGTAAGCTTTCTCAGCTGATGCCTATTAGCTGCTCAAATTTACTCATCTGATCACCCTTAGCTAAGGAAGAAATGCTCAGCTAAGTACCTCTCTCAGCTGATAAAGCCTAAATTTTCACTATCTATTGATGCCTTTCAACTGATACATGTCAATGCTCAGCTGATGGTTCAACACTTAGTCATTTTTTATCTTCTGTGCTCAGTTAATGCTTTTTAACCCTAGTTATTTACTCCGCCTGTCAGATTTTATTTAATAGCTTATTATTATGTTTTCCATTAGAAATTTTGTCTGTATCTAACGATCTCTGTTAAACTACACTTCATAAATACCCCACTTCCTCTCTCTCTAAAAAGCTTTACCCTACCATTCTCTCTCGATATTTCTCCATTTCTCTCACCGTTCAACATCCCTACCAAATGGCAACTTACATCCCTGATCCTGCAGTTAACCCTAGTGAGAATGTTGCACCTAACCAACCCATGAATATCACTCCTAACAACATTTTATTGTGCACCTCCATCCCTGCCTCACGCGAAAACCAAGGGTATGAACCAATGGTGAAGTTTCTTCAAGCTCACACCCTATTCGATAGTCTCACTGCTGATCCCCACTATATCTTTCCTACAATCATCGGCGAGCTATGGTACTCTACAACCTGCCTTAATGATAACGCAATCCATTGTACCCTAGCCCAAGGAAACTATCAACTGCAAATCACCACTGAAACCTTGAGGGAAGCTATTGGTATTCCTCATTTCCCACCATACAACGCCTTTCCCTCTCGAACCCAAGTTCAAACTGTTCTTCAAACCATCGGTTAAAACAAGCCTGTAGTACACGGGCAAGTCAAAGTCTCTGCTCTCTCGCACCGGTGGAAGTATCTGGCCAACGTGGTCATTAGATGCTTTGGTCCAAAATCGAGAAGCCACCATATCATAAATCAAACCGAGTTACTAGTGTTGTATGCCCTAGTGTTTGGGGTAAACATCTATTTTGCTCAGGTCATCTTCTCTGACCTTGTGGATAAAATAACTCAGAGCACTAACAAGAAATCCTCCAGAGCTCAAGTGCCTTATATTTGCTTTTTGAGTATGATTGCAATAATGGTGATTGGTGAAAATGACTATGTCGGACTAAATGGACATCTTGAAAGTATTCCTTTCCCTTCCATGGGTGAGAAGCTATTCCATTTTATTAAGGCAAACAGAGGTCCTCCCATCACTGCCCAAATGCAAGAATTAATCGATAATGCTGTTGAGGCAAATGCTGATAATGAAGATGGTGATGGTAGTGGTGGTGATAGTAATGAGGGTGGTGCTGATGAAAGTGATAATGGTGGAGATGCTGGTAATAATGGTGATGAAAGTGATGGTGATGCTGGTGATGGTGCTACTTTTGGTGATTCTGGTTTTGCTCATTTAAGTCCAATAGTCATGAGTCCTCTAGGTAATGCTGATGAGCTAGATCAACCTGAACAAGAAATATCTGAGCAATTACTTGAGCTCATTGATAGAAGCAGGCACATCATATCCCAAGGTAAGGATAGCTCTGACTCAACTTATGAGGATATTCAAATGGTAGTCCCAACCTTTGATAGCCCATCATCATCTCCGGTCCATACACCAATTCAACAGCCAAGCTCTAGTGAACCTCCAGTGGTCACTAGTTATACTCCCATTCGTAGCCCCATATACACAAGGTCCATAGAGGATGCTCATAACAAGCCCTTTTAGGTAGTAACATCTATACCTCTGACCTCAACTCCAATTACCCTTACTCATGTTGAGGTGGAGCAATTGGATGTTGCTAACCCTGAGCCAGTGGATGTATCCTCCCAACAGGATATATCTGTAAAAATGGGATTAAAACCGCAATCTGAGGTAGCCTCCCAAACGGTTGTTCTCATTGAAAGACATACCTCATCCAAAGGTCACACTGTGTTTATAACACCATTGAGTCAGCCTATGCCATTCACATTCTCCCAATAGAATGTGGATCCAATAAGGGATTCCCTAATATTGAGTGCATCCCACACTCACTCCACTTATCTTGCACCTCTTATCGATTCCATTCTTACACATGCACAGTCTGTCAATGCTAGTGATACAAACCAACCTCTAGTACAGGGCTTAACAGTCTTTCCCAATGAATTTGAGGTTATACACCGAGGCTCAGATGAGGGAACACAATCCTTACCCAAATTCTTCGAACCAACCTCCTCCTCCCCCTCTTAACCCTCTACTTCTAACCCAAACCAAAACCTTACCCTTCTCCAAACCATACACCAAAACCTTGATAACCTAACTCAAACCTTCTATACCTTCCAAACTCAAACCACTACTCAACTATCACAGCTTGCAAAAGACATTGAGTCCCTTAAAACCCCAACCCAACCCTCTTCTGCACCTCTTCCAATCCCCACTGACCTTACCCCCATTCTAACCAAAATAGACCAATTATCTACCCTTCTCCCATCTCCACAACATACCTCTATGTTACCACAATCCACCATCTCCTCTCTAAATCAAACCATTTCTAACCTTCTAACCCGACTTCAAACCCTACGCCCAATGAAGCCAAACATTTCTGTCCCCATACCAGAACAACTCCTACCTATGCCTTCATTCCTCAAAGGCATCCTTGATAACATTGAATCCCTCTCTAAACAAAGAAATCCCTCTCTAAACAAAGAAGAATGAGTCATCTTTCTCTATGGAAAGCTATTAGGGATCTCAAGGATGACCTCTCCCTCCAACTCTGTAAACTTACCTCTACCTCTGCTCCCACCCATACACCTACCCCTTCCTCTATACCTAAACCTACACCTGCCCCTACCCCATCTCCCAAACCAACCACAAGTGACTCCCATCCTCCTTTTGATGATGACAAAAGGGGGAGAAATCTTCAAGTTCAACAAGGGAGAATGATCCTTCATCAGATGAAATCAATGCTGCTTATTCTGAAATAGCCACTAAAATTCTGCAGCAGGAAGCACCCAAAGCAACAGCTCCTCCTGTTCTCAAAAGAAAAACACCTTATGAGGGGGAGCAAAAGTTCCCAAAGAGATTAAAGCGCATGGAAAATAGGCCTAAGCCTAAAAAGAAAGTTGCTGAGGGTTGTTCTCCACCAATCAATATAGAGTCTGATTCTTATGATGAGGATGATACTCCACTATCCGACATCCTCAGAAGAAAAAGACAAAGACCCAAACCAACTGCTCCACTAGTCCAATCAACTCCATCAGTCCAAAAGTCTTCAACCTCTGCTCTAAAAGACAAAGGAAAAAGAAAAATGATTGAAGAGCAAGTTAAAGAAGATATCAACAGAAAAAGGGAGCTTGAGCTAAAAGAGCAAGATGAAAGGGAAAACATCCAAATGGCTCAAGCCTTGGGTGTTCTAGTGGAAGAATTCTACCAAGCCAAAGAGCTAGCATATCAAAAAGAACAAGAAAAAGCTCAAAGCAAAGCTGCTGCTCAAACTAAATTGGCTAGGGAGAAATCTTAAGCTGAGATGCTTAAAGCAAGATCCCATGCTGATGCAATCAAAACCCTCTTCAATCTTGATTTATCTGCTCCCTATAACCTAAGTCAACAGAGAATCCAAAGCTTCAGAGAAAGAATCAATATCTTAAACAGAACCGAGCCAACTCCTATCACAAGAGCTACTGTCCACAAAGGTGATGGTGAACCCTACCTCAAAGCTATAAGGAAAAACAACTTCAACAGCTGTGAAGTTGTATCATATGAAAGGTGTCACATTTATGGATTCACAGAACTGGTTGAGATCATGTACCTTCTCTACAAATTCAAGAGCAAGTGTAAGTGCAATTTATTCAAAAGATTCAAAATTGGATAGCTCTTGCTGTATCACAAAAAGCCTTCACTCCTGATAATTACTATAGGCATGTGCATATAGTGGAAAATCTACACATGAAAGGATCTAAGCCCTTTAAAACATTTGAGCTAAGAGAGGTACTTCCCCAACATGAATATCTATATGACTTTGAGTGTCTCAACACAGTCTTGCCACTCAACATCACTCTTGAGCTTTTCAAGTTTATATCTATGCCTGTTGAGGGCATCTTTTTCCTGGACAGAGGAGGCACATGGAGATTCTTTAGACAGCCTGAAATCCCTAAAGCAAGCAAGAGTTTTCTCTTCGGTCTAAGAGTATCAACAAGAGGCAGAATTGAAAATGAACAATTTGAAGCCCTTGTCCAAGCTCAATGTGAAGTCTTAGCCGAAGCAGATCCTCTAGCAAAAATATTTGATGTTAAAGAAGAAGAATGGTGGGATTGAAGACTGATCTATCTCTGAAGGCTTGCTGATCACTCTAGTTAATTGTATATACTTGTAAACTCTGTTTAGATTAGTTTAATTAGTAGTTAATCTTTTGTAAATACTTATGTACTTTTCTTTATTCTGTTATTCAAGTGATGTTTATGTAAAACAAAAAGTCAAAAATATATAAAAATGAAAAGATACCACAAAAACAGAACAAAATGGAACACTAGAAAAGAAACCAAAAAACAGAACAAGGTTCAAAATAAAAAGAGCTACCAAAAACAGATAGATAGGTAGCCAAATGCACTTAAAAGTTTAAATATTTTGTATTTGAAGTAAAACTGATTCTTCAAAAAGAAAAAGGTTTTGTCATCATCAAATAGGGGGAGATTGTTGGGGAGACTTCACCCTAATAATGAACTCTGTCTATCTTAAAACATAGAATTTGATGATAACCAAACCCTACATTCAGTATGACTTAGAAAGTATTCAAACATGTGTTGTTTGAATCAGATTCTGGAAAATATGTTAAGTATGGAACCATATCAGTCCCTACTCAAAGTAAGAGTCAAGAGACATCAGTAAGGAGTATCAGATGAAGAAAACAAGTGTAGAAGACCATCAGCTGAGAAAATTCACATATCAGCTGAGTGAAGAAATCGGATCAGCTGAGTGCTTACACCATCAGCTAAGCAAGGACTTTGCTCAGCTACACCATCAGCTGAGTGAACATTGGATAAGCTAAGGTCTAGAGCATCAGCTAAGTAAGTCTTTTTAAACACAAGTCATCTTCCTACATAAACTGATGTATTTAAATGATTAGCTGAGCATACTTGATAAACTGATCATATCAATACATGAGCTTATGTCATCCTAAGATAACTATTGATCAACTGGGCATCTATATGATTAGCTAAGCAATATGTATCAACTGAGTCCTAGTAAAAATGATCAACTGATCTATCTTGTCAACTGAGTAGTGAAATTTAAAGTTCCTGTTACTTTGTGTTAGTTGAGTCGAGCAAAATGTCAAATCTGCTCTATCTTTCAGATTGTAAAAGTCATAAGTAAAAGGCAGAACATGTGTTGTTCTATTATGCCTTAGATCTTTGTTTGTAAAAGTAAAAAACACTTTTTGGATCAAGTATGAGACAAAAAGGTTTGATCTTATCCTCTGAAAAAAGAGAAAGATATCTCAAACAGACAAAGATCTCGAAGATTTGTTTCAACAACTAAGTATGGCTGGCAATCCCATACTTGGTAAAGTCAAATCAAGAAGAAGCATGACTGTTGTTTAAAGTACAAGCATGGAAAGGGAAAGACAGTTCTACACGGCAGAAGATGTGGGTTTGAATATTTTATATTGTAAGTGGGTTGCACTTTTTCAGAAAAGTACAATTACATTTATCAAACAATTGATTAAAGTAACTTTACTTTTCACTCACTAACTTTACAATTAAAATATTATATTTCCACACACTTTTTGTCTCCTTCCTTCATGCAACTGGATGCCAAGACTTCTATATATATACATGCATGGTGGACATGCAAAATATCCGAAAAAGATCAAGCTTCTACACAAAACAAAGCAATCTCATTAGTTGAGAAAATTCGTAGAGTTTAAGCATTGTGTAGAATCAAACTTGTTCATGTGTTGAACACTCTTTAAACATTAGTTGTTTTAGAGTTAGCTTGTCTATGTTTTAGACAAATTGATTGCCACCTTTTATTGTACTTAGAATTTCCGCTTCTATTACATGTAATTCTTGATTTATAATCAATAAGAATTATATAAAAGTATAACGGTGTGTCTTTACTTTTAAAAAGCTAAAGTTTGTATTCAACCCACCATTCTACAAACATTTGTTGTTGCATACTCAATCTGGGACTAACACTGAGAAACAAACATTCTCTACACTAATACTTCCACCATTAATACTCATACTCATACAAATACTTACTCGCAAGCCCGAGCTTGGTCACGAGTCCAAACACTCGTGGCGAGGCTAACCCTTTTCTGTTTTGTAGATCACTGGAGAAGCTCATCAGGACCTACGGAAGCAACAAACTTCATGATCATATAAAGAACACATGTTATACACTCAAAGTCTCAAACACAATTAATTCTCTTTTACGCCCTGTTCTTGAGTTATTTTTTGAAAGAAAAGGGATGAGAAAAGAAGGAAACAATTTGTGTGGTGTGTTCTTAAGTTTTTTAAGGATAGAAAGGGGGAATGAGAGATTATTTGGTTAAAAAATCATACTCCCAAATATGGGATGATTTGGAAGGAAAGGATTCTCTCTTTCTTTCCTTTCTTTTCTTTTTAACACAAGAACACAAACTAGTCATCTGTTGGGAAATTTGCTAAGTGATTGAAACTGTTGGACATGCAAATGTAAAACTGTTAGAATAATTTTGAAGAAATAGTTGCAAACTGTTATTTTGGTTTGTGAAAACAGTTGTGACTAACAGTTATTGTAAGTGTTACAACTATTAGTACAAAAGCTCAGAACTGTTAGTTCAATTATAACAACTGTTAGAAGACCTTGAAGACAAGACTGTTAGAAGAAACTTAGAACTGTTTATTCAACAAACAGTTTCAGTTGAGCTATTCGTGGAAACAACTATTTTTATGGATCTGAAAGATATCTTATCAACTTAGAAGATTATCAAGATTATCTCGCAAGATAGAAGATTACCTAACCGTCAACTATTCAAGGAGGATCAAGAGTCTATAAATATTTGATAAGAATATTGTTTTAGTATCGCTCATTTTGTAATTCGATTCTGTTAATTTTCGCACTCATTCGTATTGTTAATTACTTTCAGAAAGTGTGTTAGCCTCCTAGTTTCTTTGAAACCTAAGAACAAAGTGTGTTCTTCGTCTAACAAAAGAGTTAGATTGGAGGTGTAGGTGAATATTGTAATCATCATTGGTTATTAATAAACATCTTATGTTTGGTAGTATTTCCTTGTGTTGATTAAATTGGTCATGTGTTAAAACCTTTATAAATCAAGTAAGTGTGATTCCGCAACTTCTTAGTTGATTGTGATCAAACTAAAAGATTATCTTTTAACAACTCTGATTTAATTCAAAAGATAATTCTTGTTATTGTTATTGGTAATATCCGATCCTGACATCATCTTTTTTTCTTCCCTTTCTTTCCCTTCACTTTGTTTTCCTCCCCTTTTTTTCATTAAAAAACCAGAGAACAGAGCATTAATGATATGAATATATTGATCAAAAAGCTTAAAATTTAAGTTGCATATTTAAATCCGTTTTATACAAAGAGAACTACAGAAGTTATAATAATTTTTTTAAAAAAAGTTACAATAAACACCCTCAAAAAAGGGTATTTACAAAAGCTCTTGGCCTTTCATAAACTAGCTACAATAATAGCCTAAACTAATTTCTTACAAGATAGTAAATACCAATGAGTCATAGGAAAAGATATTTTCAGCCATATATTTATTATGCTTATATACTATTAAAATGAACATAACAATCTCCCCTTTCACTAGTACAAAAAAGACTTTCAGACCTAGTTATTTAGGGCATTTAAACCCGATTTTGATAAGGACCAGAATGGGAGGAAGCCCGAAAGTCGGATGCTTGAAGCCTGGTTAAAAAATTGGGTTTGAATGCTTACTTTTAAGCCCGGTTTTATACTTTAAAAACAGGGTCTGTATATTTCGTTTTAAGGTCCATATTGTCACTTTTAAGCCATGTTCTTTAGTTAATTAACTGGGTCTAAATGTTTATTTTTTAAAAAATATATATCTTAATTGTTTTTTGTTTATTGGTTTTCCGGCTATTTTAGTTAATGAACAATATCCAACCCAATTAATACATAAAAATTATATAATACCAAAGTTGCTCATGTATAAATAAGAACCAATTTGATTACTGATCATAATAACAACCCTGATTATTTGGTCGTAATTCGAACCGGTCGTTTAATGAACCAATAATGTTTAATACACTATGTACAAACGATATTTTAAGTCACTAGCTTGCGCTCATTTATGAATGTATCAAAGCACACAAAAGCTATACATAAACAAGTCAAAACATATTAACCATATAGCAAGAATATTTTGTAAGAACATTTTTCTTAACTTCCAACACGGACAAATCTTCCATCCCGTATCATTCAAAGAAGCCCTACACAAAGAAGAAGAATGAATCATCATAGTAAACAATAACCAATTGAATTAGCCAAATATATTTCTTAACTTGCATCAATGTCCTAATGTATATAGGTATATTAGACTTACATATTGTAGTGCTTGTAAGTCATTAATTTAGGTCTCTTCCTCTTCGAGTATATTGAAGTCTATTACAATAAATTTAAAATTATATATCAGTCAAAAAGTGGAACAACATAGTTCTGACTTGTATATAATTCTTTTAACTACCATACATAACTACAATGAGTTACATCCACCCGTGCATTATGACGGTATTTTAAAGCATATACATGTGATTAATGAAATGTTGTCGTCTTATGATTCTGTGAAAGACTTACAGGATGATTACATGTAATAGAAATCACTAACCTTCAGCTTATATATGGTGTAATCGTAAATGAAACTATCAAACATTGGTGGTAAACCACAAATTAACAGTTGCAAAGCATTATCCATTTGAGTACCTCTTCAAGTAGAGTAATGGCTAGCATAAGCTAAATCCAAGGTTTGCAATGTGGGTGGAGTGAAGGCGCTCTATTTTATCTTTGTAAACACAAATAGATTATTAGCATTAACATAAAAATATTACAAACTTAAAATTCTATCATATATTTTAAATTACAAACTCAAAATTCTTTAAGTTATATATTTTTGTTTCTAGTTATATAACAAATTCTAGTTATATTTCAAGGATCACATAACAATTTTAAGAAACACACAAACTCTTTTTTGGATAACCAAAAAAAAAATCAAAACCCACGTACAAAATAAAGAAACCAGGATAAAATTAGCTTACAAAATATTAAAACGTATTACATCAGCCTCAAGAACCTTCAAAGATTCCTTGTAAGAGCATCTCTCAAGTGGGTAATACAACATATCCATTTTCTTTAACTAAACTCAAAAGCAGAGTGCTTCTTATTTGTACAATATTTTGAGGGAATGAAAAATATCGATAGGGGTTTGGGGAAGATAAAACTTTTTGGGGGAAAAGGTCTTAGAAATGTGGATATGTGAAATTTTTTGATGTTTCGACCCAGGGTTTGAATATGTTAAGTTATTTAGGTGTGCTTGTACTTATGTTTTCGGCCTTATTTTCTTTATAAAATACAGGAATGTTTCTTAACTTTTGAGCCCGGTTTTTAATTAAACAACCAGGTCTAAATCCTATAAAAATGCGCATAAGCCTTTTAGACCCGGTTGTAGGTGTTCTTTTAAAAAAATCAGTTCTTATTATGGGAGAATAAAAGCCTTTTTGTAGTATTGCTTTATATTTGAGTAGTACTAAAAATTTATCCATTTAAGCCTCTTAATAACTCCCCCTTAAAGTACGCAGAACCTTTTTTTTCCTTTCTACGTTCTTGTAACTGTTAGTGCTGTCAATTTACACATGTATGCCGGTATCTCTACAGATGAAACATGAGCCTATTGAGTCACACACCAAGGATTGATCCCATAGTACATGAAGAGAAGCAGAACAGGGTATGGAAGTCATTGAAATAATACTGTGTAACACCCCAATTTTCAAAATTTAAAAGAAAGCTCTAAACAAAAGCTATTTGACTAAAAATAGAATCTGATAAGCTGATGGAAACAAACCAAGTATTTTTGAACCCTCTCGTTCATACAAAAGGTGATACAACCACAACTTATGTCAAAAAACAGTTTCTAACAAGCTTGCTATCAGCGGTAGCAAATAAAACATTTCGTTTAAACCCTTGGGGTTTGTATAAAAAGAGATATGCGCGCATTTAAATTAAAATACATTCCGTTACACAATTAGGAACGTTATTGTTTCAAATCACGTTTTAAACAGCCAACAATCAAACCAGGGCCTCGCCTTGGTGCTAACACAACCTACAAAACAACAACAAGTAGTATCTACTAAGCTACAATACCTTAGTGAGAAAGCTAAACTATAAATCATATAAGCATGCACATACACATATACGAATGCCACAACAGTTCTTATGGATACAGTACTGCACCATCTTAGCATCCTCCAAGAAGGCTAAAATGCTATGGTAGCTACAACTGCACGAAGCAATGTACCACCCTTCCGTGATACTCTAATCACTAATATAAACACATCGCAATGCATGACACATATCACAAATATGAATCAGAGTTTAGGAAACTCACCTCCGCTATTAATACCACACAAAGTTATGCCAGATATACTTAGAACACGTTAAACAGTAATTCCTACAGATATATAATCATGGTATTAATCAATATAATCAAACTCAGCACTTAATAAACTGAACAGGGGCAGGGCATGCTCGTACCCCCTAAAGGCACGCCCGTGCCTCTTAGCCCAGGCCTAGAAACAAAGCCCAATCAAGCATGGGCGTACCGGGCCTAAAGCACGCCCATACCCTACCTAGGTACGCCCATGCCCACGTACGCCCGGACCTCAAGAACAGAGGCGGGCACAGCCACAAGGCACGGCCGTACCCCTCAAAGGCACGCCCGTGCCTTTCTCCATCCAGCACCAGTTCGCCGACTGTCTGCTGTTTTCCGACCAAAACACCAAAATAACTGACTCTTAATTCATAAAAACACTACTAGGGTGTTTTCCTACACCCCAAAGAACTTTTAAGCAATAAACAACAATCATAACATCACTAAATCCTTGATTCACCTTGAATCAACTCAAAACCCACTAAAAACTTCAAGAACATGACTAGAAGTCTTACCTTAAGCTTGAATCTATGCTAGGCTCAGTTGTCACTACTTGTATCTCCTAATATTGATAAAAAAAACTTGACAGAAAAAAGGGCTGGTACAAGAAGCTACGTGAAGTGGTTTGTAACAAATGAAGACTTTGACTCTCAAAGGTCAAAGTTGGCTATTTATAAATATAAGTTTAGGAATTGACACAAATGGACCCTTAATTTCTCTTGTTTCGTTTGACAACTTTAACCCCTCATGTTTCTAAACACCTCTTAATCTTAATTAGGAAATCGTCACAACTGTAACACTTGATTATTTATTAAATTACGAAATTTTGAACTTTGGGTGTTACACATGGTTGTGAAGGAGTAACTAAAATAACACTTTCTTTATATTTGACCTTTTTGTTCGTCCAATCAAATTGCTTCCTTATGTACGACCTTGGGAGTTCAGGGGCATGTAAGGGACTTTAAAAGGATTTATATCCATTCCTTAACACCTCTGGTTCATTCTAACATACTTGTGCACTTATACTCACTAAGAAAGAAACCTTTTGTGGTTTTGTCTGTACAAATAACTGGTCCAAAGGGTCTTGTGTGGTTGTTCTAGAAGAATAACTACCATAGTTGGAGGTTAACTATGGAGTGCTAGCACATTGGGATCACATTAAGTTGGTGTGGACATAAAATAAAGTGGAGGCTCATTTGTCAACCTTTTCATCCCTACTTTATGCACCTTCTAGCTTTATTGAGGATATATTCTTCCCTTTCATGTTATAGTTGCATTAGCCTTTTGTTTTCTAAAGTAGATCTACCACAGAGACTTAAAGACACCTTTTTTCAAACCTAAAAACCCTTTTTAAAACATATTTGTGTGCTTCCATTGTGCGGGTTTGGTGGCCTATGATTCCCAACAGTGGTATCATATTCATCTCATTACACTTGGATGGCCTGAAAACTAAAATCTTTGAAAATTTGTTTTCTTTCCAGTAGCTCTTCACAATCGTGAAGACTCTTTGCTTTACGATTATGAAGTCTCCACGACCTATCGCTTGAGGTGTAGGTCACAAAATAGGTTTTTGCACGAGTCGCGAGGCTTGATGTGTGTTTTGCATACAGTTATATATTTATAAAATCAACATTATTTTAAGCACGACTACAACATAATAGGCAAGCGAACCTAATTTATCGTAGTGTAGAAAATAAGTATGGGTGTCGAACTCACAGGGAACGAGTATAATTTTAGATACAATTAAATTAATTATCTACTAAGCTAAATAAAAAGCAATCAAGGGGAAATTTTATGATTTTCAACCTAAAAGCAATCAAGCTTTAATCCTAAAATCTAAGAAATCAATGATTTAAGATCTAGAAAAACAATAAAGCAACCAACTTTTAGATTTAAATAATCAATAAGTGAGGAATCTCTACTTAGACTATAGAACTGCCTTTTCAAATTAGTAGATTTCAGTGGAAGTGCAATGGATAACATGGAATTGAATACCAATTTCTAAATTGGCTAGATCTCATGGTGAGACTCACTAGCCCTATAGTTACAAAAACATTAACGCAATGCTCATGGCATTAACTATCCCTATAACCAGTCAATTTACTCGAGTTATGCTAGACTTCATCTATAGATTTGTTAATTCACAAAATCAATCAATTAGCATTGAATGGTCATCACATGTAATTCCAAACTGTTAATATTAGAAAAATGTAGAAAAGCCCATGAAGCCCATGTGGTAGGCGTAGCCTATGAATAGGCTATTAGGCCCTTGGGCGTGGGATTACTCTTGTACGTTTGAGCAATATATGCAATATCCATTTAACGTGATGTGTGTGTAATTCTCTCTCAATATTCATTTCTATGTTCATTACTTGAAGGTTCATTGTTCATCGATTTGACCTTTCAATTGGTATCAGAGCCTAACTTGATCTAAGTTGGCTCTTGATTGGGTAAATCATTGATTAACAAGCATCATCGAAGAAGGTTACTGTTCAGAAATCGAAGCTATGAAGGGTTGAGTGTTTTTTGTATTAAAATTGATCCTATTCATCTTGAAATCAATTCTATATTCGAAAACAATCATTTATGTTTTGATTTGGATCAAAATCGAATGAATTCTTGATGTTTTTCGTGGAATACAACTACGGTTTTTGCTTCAATAGTTCATCTGATTTCATGGGAATGATGGATTTATTGGAATATTCTTAATCTACGAGGAATTGCGACCAAGAGGGTATAAAAATCGATTGGTTTTTCATTGTATTTGATAAGGATTGAAATTTCAGTCAAGATCATTTGAAGATGATGAAGAACAATGGAGATCGGAGTTTTTGATCGAGTGGGATTAATTTTTCAAAGTTTTTCGTGTTTATTGTTGAGTTCGAGCGTGTCTAGTATAGCAAAGAAGACTTCGAGCAAGGCAGTTGAAAACAGATCCCGTGAAATCCGGAATTTGTTGGTTACATAGACTTCGAGCGCATAAAATCCTCAATTTGAAGAAAGCACACTTCGAAGTTCGATGCCTTAAACACTTCGAGCTTGAAATCAACATCACAAATTCCAAGTTTGAAATCCCAGACAACTTTGTGCTGATATAAGTTCCCTAGTGCACTTCGAATTCAAAAGTAACTCACTCACATTGACTTCGAGCGCATTCATCTAAGTCACCAACCCACTTCGAAAACAAAACTTTGACTTCGAGCACAAAACTTTGACTTCGAGTGTGTTCATTCCAAATACAATACGAAACCAACTTGCCTTATCAAATTTCGCATTCGAAGATCATTTGCTCAAAATACTTTCGCAAACATCCATTCGAAGATCGAATCACTTCCATTCGAAGTTCACTTCGAAAACAAATTTAGGACTTAACAATACTTCGAATTCGAATATAACTTCGAAATCACTTTGAAACACTTTAAACCAAAATTCTACTGTTCCATTCAAAGTCAACTTCCAAGTTAACTTCGAATTCCTAAGAACATTCACATCGAATTTCTAACATTCACTTTGAATTCATAGTTCACTTCGAACCTATTCTTCCAATTCGAATAAACCATCTTGGAACACAATCACCTAACTTTTTCCAAGTTAACGATCACT
Organism: Dittrichia graveolens; assembly: GCA_038502395.1. Classification (NCBI taxonomy): domain Eukaryota; kingdom Viridiplantae; phylum Streptophyta; class Magnoliopsida; order Asterales; family Asteraceae; genus Dittrichia; species Dittrichia graveolens. The sequence goes on from JARJIL010000003.1 coordinate 41,771,348, forward strand.
TCGAAACTTTCAAGTAATTAAACCAAGAATGTCAAGTTCCAACGAGATATTGGCTATTGGCACAAACTCCAAACCCCCTGTTCTCTTCCGCAATGACTACCTAGTATGGAAAGGGAGGTTCATGGATTTTCTAGAACACAATGAAGTATATGGTGAACTGATGATCGATTCTATTCTCAACGGAGAAAAGAAATTCTACAGAATCATGGATGCACAACCTGAAAACAACCCTCCAATTGTTGGAACAGTGAGAGAGAAAATGATAGATGAGTTAACAGCTGCTGAGAAAGAAAGAAAGCTGATAGTTTGGCTAAGTATTATCTCAAACAAGGTTTATCATTTGAGATGTACATGAAGGTTGACAGCTTAGCTACTGCCAAAGAGATTTGGGATGAGATCAAACGTCAATTGCAAGGAACTGAGCAAGGAGAACATATAAAAAGAACACAATTGGTGAACATGTTTCACGAATTTACTGTCAGGGATAACGAACTGTTAATTGACACATACAGTCGTTTCTGTAACCTCCAAAATGAACTCAGAACGAACAAGGTTGAAAGAACAGATTTGGATATCAACTGCGTGTTTCTCCGTGCTCTAGGACCATAATGGAAAGAGCATGTGAAGCTTTACAAGCACATCAACCGAAACCTTACAATTGTCACGTATCATAATATCTTTGAGGACCTTCAGCAATACCAAGATGAGGTCTCAAAAACATCTCCCAGACTCTCTGCTGATCCCTTAGCCTTAGTTGATTCAGAACCATCCCCCCGCGAGTCCTCCCGAACACAAAAATTCAAACAAGTGGCCTTATCTGACTCAGAATCTGATGAGTCACATGGTACAGAAAATAGAATTTGATAAGCTGATGGAAACAAATCAAGTATTTTTGAACCCTTTGGTTCATACAAAAGGTGATACAATCACAACTTATGTCAAAAAATAGTTTCTAACAAAGCGGAAGCAAATAAAACATTTTGTTTAAACCCTCGGGGTTTGTATAAAAAGAGATATGCGCGCATTTAAATTAAATACTTTCCGTTACACAAATAGGAGCGTTATTGTTTCAAATCACGTTTTAAACAACCAACAGTCAAACCAGGGCCTCGCCTTGGTGCTAACACAACCTACAAAACAACAACAAGTAGTATCTGCTAAGCTACAAGACCTTAGTGAGAAAGCTAAATTGTAAATCATATAAGCATGCACATACACATATACGAATGCCACAATAGTTCTTATGTATACAGTACTGCACCATCTTAGCATCCTCCAAGAAGGCTAAAATGCTATGGTAGCTACAATTGCACGAAGTAGTGTACCACCCTTCCGTGATCCTCTAATCACTAATATAAATACATCGCAATGCATCACACATATCACAAATATGAATCAGAGTTTAGAAAACTCACCTCCGCTATTAATACCACACAAAGTTATGCCAGATATACTTAGAACACGTCAAACAGTAATTCCTACAGATATATAATCATGGTATTAATCAATATAATCAAACTCAGCACTTAATAAATTGAACAGGGGCAGGGCATGCCCGTACCCCCTAGAGGCACGCCCATGCCTCTTAGCCCTGGCCCAGAAACAGAGCCCAATCAAGCATGGGCGTACCGGGCCTAAAGCACGCCCGTACCCTACCTAGGTACGCCCGGACCTCAAGAACAGAGGCGGTCATAGCCACAAGGCACAGCCGTACCCCTCAAAGGCACGCCCGTGCCTTTTTCCTTCCAGCACCAGTTCGCCGACTGTCTGCTGTTTTCCGATCAAAACACCAAAATAACTCACTCTTAATTCATAAAAAAACTACTAGGGTGTTTTCCTACACCCCAAACAACTTCTAAGCAATAAACAGCAATCATAACATCACTAAATCCTTGATTCACCATGAATCAACTCAAAACCCACTAAAAACTTCAAGAACATGACTAGAAGTCTTACCTCAAGCTTGAATCTATGCTAGGCTCAGTTGTCACCACTTGTATCTCCTGATATTGATAAAAAAAACTTGATAGAAAAAAGGGCTGGTACAAGAAGCTACGGGAAGTGGTTTGTAACAAATGAATACTTTGACTCTCAAAGGTCAAAGTTGGCTATTTATAAATATAAGTTTAGGAATTGACACAAATGGCCCCTTAATTTCTCTTGTTTCGTTTTGATAACTTTAACCCCTCATGTTTCTAAACACCTCTTAATCTTAATTAGGAAATTGTCACAACTGTAACACTTGATTATTTATTAAATTATGAAATTTTGAACTTTGGGTGTTACACATGGTTTTTCAATCACATTGCTTCAATGGAGTCAAACATTCGTGTTCCCATGCTCAAACCAACTGATGTTGAGAGGTGGAAGCTGAGAATCAAGCAGCATGTTCAATTAATGGACTATGTTGTTTGGGAAATCATTGAGAATGACCCACAACTCCTATTGATTTAGATGAATCTGGAAAACCAAGGAAGAAACGACCACCAAAAACAGATGCTGAAAGGAAAGAAAGGATGATTGAGATGAAAGCTCTCAGCATTCTTCAGATTGCTATTCCCAATGAGTACCAGCATTATTTTAAGAAGTTTGAGGATGCTTATGAACTGTGGAATGCTTTGGAGAAGAGGTTTGCAGGGAATGCAAGTTCCAAAAGAAATCAAAGGGATCTTCTGAAACAGGCTTATGAGAACTTTTATAGTCGAAGGAATGAGAGTATCACTCAGATTTTTGATAGGTTCTATAAGCTGGTGAGTCAACTTTAGATTGCAAAAGTTAGAATAGAGCAAGATGAGATCAATAGAAAGTTCCTTACGTCCTTAGGTGAAGAATGGACAGTTTATGCTGCACAATGGAGAACTAAGGATTCTCTGGAAGATATAGAATTAGATGATCTGTACAACAGTTTAATTGTGTTTGAGGGAGAAATTGAGGGAAAAAGGAAGTTTGTGACCCCTAGCCACAATACTGCTCTTCTTTCATCCTCATGTATGGACTCAAACCATTCTTTAACTAATTCTGTTGATGGTTGTGCAGGTACCAGTTCTATTGCTGGACTAGATGTGAACACTTCTGATGCAGTACTTGAAGCATTCCTTGCTAGTCATGCACATTCAACTCTCACTAATAAGGATCTTGAACAAGTGCATCTAGATGATCTTGATGAGATGGACCTCAAGTGGCAGATGGCCATGTTAACTGTGAGAGCAAAAAGATTCATCAAAAGAACTGGCAGGCAAAACATGAACTTCAGTGCTGATGGTCAGGCTGGATTTGACAAATCCAAAGTAAGATGCTTCAAATGTCAACAGCCTGGTCACTTTGCCAGAGAATGCAAATCTGGTGGACAAGGCCAGCATCAAGGACAAAGATCAAATCCAACCTCATCAGCATTGGTGTCACAAGAAGGTCATGGGTTTGATTGGAGTGATCAAGCAGAGGAAGACACTCACAACAAAGCATTGATGGCATTGACGGACTCCTCCATCAAAATGGATTCACCAGAAACATAAGACATTCATAGCATTCATAGGGCTGATCAAGGATCAATTTGGCATGTGGATAGTGGATGCTCAAGGCACATGACTGGAAATCCACACTCCTTGAAGGATTTCAAAGGAATTAATGGAGGATATGTAGCATTTGGAGGAAATCCAAAGGGGGGAAGAATCACAGGTAAAGGAGCCGTAGAGACAGGTACACTTAATTTTAATGATGTTTTCTTTGTTGAACAACTCAAGTACAATCTGTTGAGTGTGTCTCAAATCGGTGACAATGGAAACAAAGTCTTGTTTACAGATACTGAGTGCATTATCCTTTCAAAAGATTTTAAACTAGATGAAAAGGATATTCTTAAAAGGACACCAAGAAGGATAATGTATACTGTTTGGATACACAAAAGGTTGCTAAACAGAATGTATTAAGTTGTTTACTTTCAAAGGCATCTCATGATGAGTCTGCCATTTGGCATAGAAGGATATGTCACATGAATTTTTAAACCATGAACCTGTTAGCTAAAAATAGTTTGGTAAGAGCTTTTCCCCAAAAAGAATTCTCATGTGATGATCATTGTATTGCTTGCCTCAAAGGAAAGCAACACAAAACTTCTTTTAAGCCCAAAGACGTTTCTTCCATTTCTGTACCTTTACAATTATTGCATATGGATCTTTTTGGTCCTACATATGTGGTCTGTATAGGGAAGAAAGCCTACTGTTTAGTCATAGTTGATGACTTCACCAGATTTACTTGGGTTCAATTTCTTAAAACTAAGGATGAAACTGCTGAGTTAGTTAAGTCTCTTATTCTTAGAATAGAAAACCAATCTGATTTGAAAGTGAAAGTCATTAGATCTGACAATGGTTTTGAGTTTAAGAACTATGAGTTAAACAGTTTTTGTGAAGAGAAAGGGATTGAAAGACAGTTCAGTGCTCTTAGGTCTCCACAACAGAATGGAGTGGCTGAGAGAAGGAATAGGACTTTGATAGAGGCTGCTAGATCAATGTTAGCTGATTCTAGGCTCCCAATCACATTCTGGGCAGAAGTAGTGAACACTGCCTGCTATGTTCAGAATAGGGTTCAAGTGGCCAAGTCCAAAGGGAAAACTCCTTATGAGTTGTTCCTTAAAAGAAAACCTTTGATCAACTTTTTCAAACCATTTGGATGTCCCTGCACTATCCTTAATACCAAGTCACAATTAGGCAAGTTTGAGAGTAAAGCATAAGAAGGATTCTTTGTAGGTTACTCCACTCAAAGTAAAGCATATAGAGTCTTTAACAATGTTACTAGGATCATAGAAGAAAGTATGAATGTGTCTTTCAATGAGAATAGGATCAATGTTGCAGGTAATGGTCCTGAATGGTTATTTGATATTGATGCATTGGCTAAATCTCTTTGTTTTGAGTTTTCTACAGAAACAGTTGCAGGTGTTCCTACAGCTGTTAGTGCAAACCAACAAACTGTCTCCAACAGTTCATACAGTTTTGAAACTGTTAGCTTAAGACCAACAACTGGTGGTGAAAACAAAGTTACTGAAGACTTTGTAGTGATTCCCTTGTTTCAAAATGCTGTTAGTCCAATGCATGATGATGCTGAATCTTCAAAGGACATGGAATCTCATGTTCCTCAACAAAACAATGAATCTAAACATCAAATAGTTGCAGATCAGGTATATAACACTTCTGGGAATGAAAGTGAATCTGAGATTGATGTCAAATTTGGGAATGTACTGACTGAAGAAAACGTCCCTACATCAAGAATTCACAAGAATCATCCCATAGGGCAGATTATAGGTGATCCTACCACTCCTATTAGAACAAGAGCTATGCTGCAAAGTGAAAATAGTGGTGTGGATCTTGAACAGTTTGATGTGAATGCCTGATTTTTATCTCAGATAGAACCAAAGAAAGCAGTAGAGGCATTAAAAGACCCTATATGGGTAGAAGCAATGCAAGAGGAACTTTTACAGTTCCAAATTCAGCAAGTTTGGAAGTTAATTGAACTTCCAAGAGGCAAAAGAGCAATTAGCACCAAGTGGGTGTTCAGAAATAAAAAGGATGATATAGGCATAGTCATCAGGAATAAGGCTAGACTTGTTGCACAGGGTTATATATAAGAAGAAGGCACAGATTATGATGATGTTCTTGCACCAGTTGCAAGGATAGAAGCAATTAGATTGTTCCTTGCCTTTGCAAGCTTTAAAGGGTTGAAGGTGTATCAAATGGATGTCAAATTAGCTTTTCTCTATGGAACTATTGATGAAGAGGTATATCTGTGTCAACCACCTGGTTTTGAAGACTCAAAGTATCCTGATAGGGTATATAGGTTGGATAAAGCTTTGTATGGGTTACATCAGGCTCCTAGAGCTTGGTATGAGACATTATCATCTCATTTGCTTGAGAATGGTTTTAAGAGAGGCACTATTGATAAGACATTGTTTACAAAGATTGTTAAAACAGAGATTTTGCTTGTTCAAATCTATGTTGATGATATAATCTTTGGATCCACTAATGAAAATCTGTACAAGGAGTTTGAAGTCATCATGCATAAGAGATTTCAGATGAGTTCCATGGGAGAACTTACATTTTTCTTGGGATTACAAGTGAAGCAGAAGCCATCGGGTATTTTTCTCAGTCAGTCAAAGTATGTTAAGGACATTCTGAACAAGTTTGGCTATCAAGATGTGAAGCTGGCAAGTACTCCAATGGAAACACACAAACACTTGGGAGCAGATCCTGAGGGGGATGATGTAGACATACACTTGTATAGGTCTATGACAGGTTCGTTAATGTACTTAACTGCTTCTAGACCAGATATAATGTTTGTTGTGGGTGTTTGTGCCAGGTTTCAATGCAGTCCAAAGATGTCACACCTATTTGCTGTAAACAGGATCTTTAGGTACCTCAAAGGCCAACAAAAACTGGGTCTTTGGTATCCTAAGGATTCACCTTTTGAATTGGTGGCATATTCTGATAGTGACTATGGTGGAGCTAATGTGGATAGGAAATCCACTTATGGAGGATGTCAATTCTTTGGCTCAAGGTTGGTATCTTGGCAGTGCAAGAAACAAACAACAGTTTCAACTTCAACAACCAAGTCTGAATATAGTGCTGCATCAAGCTGCTGTTCACAAGTGTTGTGGATCTAGAATCAGCTTCTGGATTATGGTATGACTTTCTTAAATACACCCATCTATGTTGATAACACAAGTAGCATTGTTAACAATCCTGTGAAGCATTCTAAAACAAAACACATAGAGATCAGGTTTCACTTCATCAGAGATTGCAATGAGAAAAGGTTAATCCAAGTTATGAAAGTCCATACTGATGATCGGTTAGCTGATCTGTTCACTAAAGCATTTGATGTGAGTAACTTAGAATAACAGTTTGTTTGCTTATTCATCTGTGTTTTTGTGTTTTCTCACTAACAGTTTGAAACTGTTAGTTTTAAGTCTAACAACTGTTTATGTAGGTGTTCAGGGAACAACTGTACAAAATGCAACTAACAGTTCTCAACTGTTAGTACATGGAGTTCACAACAGTTAGGCAAACTGAAGTGTTACAGTTCAATAACAATTGAAGTTCATTAAGCAAACAGTTCTCAACTATTCGTTCTTTCAACTGTTAGTTTAGGGTATTTTAGTCTTTACAGAAACTCTGAAGAATTTTGAATTGCATTTAATATGCGTCACATATATAAGCCATTCCCTCCTCGCAGTTTTCATTACGCTTACTAAACTTCTATCGAACGCTAAACCCTAGAATTTCACTTCCGAATCGCCATGGCTCCCCTTCCGTTTGTCAAGGAACACAACATGCTTGCATTTCTCTCAAAACCCGCTGATTTGCATGTCTTTATGATATGATTGACTACCTTTTGATGTCAAACCTTCACACTGCTCTCACCATCAACCCAACCATCTATACTTCTCATATCGATCAATTCTGGAAAAAATGCTACCATCAGAGAAGTAGATGGAGTGCAATGGATTGATTCGGATGTTGATAATCATGCTGTTTCTATCTCTAAGAATATCCTCCGAGAACACCTTCACCTTGATGATCTTGAAGGTGAGTATTCTGATTCGGTTTCATTGGAATTTTTACATGCTGAGTTGGTTAAACTGGGGTATGAGGGCCCTAGGGGAAAGGGTACCTTCTACAAAGGACAGTTTTATGCACACTGGAAGTATTTGATTCATACTCTCCAGCAGTGTATTAGCCCCAAACGAACTGGTTGGAATGAGTTTGGAAGCAACATTGCTTTGGCCTTAATCTGTTTGGCCAACAATCGTTGCTTCAATTTTTCTAAATTAACTTTTAATGGAATGGTAAAACATCTCGGGACCAAATATGGTCTCTTTTTGATGTACCCCCGATTTGTGCAAGTTTGTCTAAACTCTTTATTTCCAAATCTTCAAACACACAAGAGGGTCTTGATTCCCTCGGCTCATGTGGCTTCCACATTGAGCAAACTGTTGATAAATGGCAAAAGTTTCTCTGGTGCCATCACTCCACCACTCGCTGCAATGGTGGAGTTTCTTTCCAGAAACAGAGCTGCTAGAGTTGAGCATGAAGCCCAAATCATTGCTACACCACCAACTCTAGAACCCACAACTCATGATACTTGAATATCTCCCTCTGCTACCGTTTCTCAAGCTACAACACCAGCCCCCACTCTCATAACATTTAAAAAGAGAACGAGAACTGTTGGTGCTCCTTCCACCACAGTCCCTATCATCCAAGCTGTTAGCCCTTCACAGGTGCATTCACCTATGCATAATATTCAAGGGGAACCCACTCTGCCGCCTCCCAAACACAATGAGGAGGTGATCACTCCAAGGGAGAGTGATCATGTGGTTCTTAAGGCGGACACTACTATTTCATCCGCAAGGGGTGAGCAGGATAGTGTCAACATAGGTAAGACCTCAACCATAGCAACAGAGGTTGGTCAAACAGCTTCTGGAAATCCCCAGTACCAAGAACAAAGGGGTATTGGTGAGGGAACTTCTAGGAGTGACCCACCAATTATGTCTGCCGATGATATGTGTTGGAATATGCCCACTGATACACGTGTACTAGCATCACTACTGATGAGGTACGAGCCTATTGGGTCACACGCCAAGGGTAGATTCCGGCAGCACAACGCAAACATGAGAGAATATGAAATTAGGGTTTCTGGCGACCTTCACGGGCCGTGAAGAGGTCGTGAAGAGAAACCCTCCACGAGCCTTCACTACCCGGACAAGTAGTCGTGGGAGCAGGGCCTTCACGGTCCGTGAGAGCCCGTGAAGGCAGGCGCCATTCTTTTAATTGGACCACTCGATGGCCCAATGAGAATGAGCGGTGGAACCCGGCCTATGAGGCCTTCACGAGGGCTACACGGCCCGTGAGAGCCCGTGAAGGCAGAAGTCAAAGTGACACTTTATTTCTATTGGACCTTTGTGTTGGTCCAATGAGAGAGTGGCTAGGTGGCCGACTCTGGTGACTTTGGGGCTTCCTCTAGCCTTTATAAAAGGCTCCATGATTCTCTCTAAGCGGGCTCTTGCCAACTTGAACATACATAGACATAATATGGTGCTTGAACTACTAGTAAGTTAAGTATATGTGTAATCTCGTGAAGGCAAGCCTCTACATGTTGTTGCTGCTCCAGAAGCACGAGGAATCGGTGTGGCTCGTGTGTCGGGTCAATAGCAAGACGGGATCTCGGCTACTTGGTGCGGACTATCAATAGAGGAGCTCGGTTTCAAGTTCTCGAAGATCTTCCTAGCTCGGTGGATAGCTCCAGCCTCGTGATGGTATTGTTGGAATATGCCCACTGATACACGTGTACTAGCATCACTGCTGATGAGGTACGAGCCTATTGGGTCACATGCCAAGGGTAAATTCCGGCCGCACAACGCAAACATGAGAGAATATGAAATTAGGGTTTCTGGCGACCTTCACGGGCCTTCACGGGCAGTGAAGAGGTCGTGAAGAGAAACCCTCCACGAGCCTTCACCACTCGGACAAGTAGTCGTGGGAGCGAGGCCTTCACGGCCCGTGAGAGCCCGTGAAGGCAGGCGCTATTCTTTTAATTGGACCACTCGTTGGCCCAATGAGAGTGTGCGGTGGAACCCGGCCTATAAGGCCTTCACGAGTGCTTCACGGCCCGTGAGAGCCCGTGAAGACAGAAGTCAAAGTGACACTTGGTTTTTATTGGACCTTTGTGTTGGTCCAATGGGTGAGTGGCATGACAGCCGACTCTGTGGACTTTGGCATGCTTCCAGCTTCTATATAAGGCTACTATATCTCTCTCTATAAGGACTCTTGCTTCATGCTCATTATATACACATATACATAGATGGTTCTTGGTTCTAAGAGACCAAGGTAGTGTATCAAGTGAAGGCAAGTTGTTCAAGTGTTGTGGCTGCTCCAGATTCAAGAAGACGACATGTGGTTCGTGTCTCGGGTCATTAGCAAGGCGGAATCTCGGCTACTTGGTGTGGACTATCAATAGAGGAGCTCGGTTTCGGGTTCTTGAAGATCTTTCTAGCTCGGTGGATAGCTCCAGCCCCGTGATGGTATAATTTCTCCTCCCTCTCGTTTCTTTTAGTTGCTATATTCGTTTGTAGTCACGATCCCCACTTGGGGAATACATGCATGTCGGTTTAAATTCCCGAAAACCCCGGTTTTTGATGTCGTTGCTTCCGCTGAGTACGGGTGTTGGCGTGCATGGATTTGCTACAGTGGTATCAGAGCCTAGGCTACAAAGATATAGCACGAAAATGGCTCAAAAAACCGTTTTTGGTAGTTTCGTTCTTTTGTCCAGTAGGTCTTCACGGGCCGTGAAGTGTTCTTCACGAGTCGTGAAGGCTACACGACCAGTGTTCGTGAGGGGTCTGGTCGTGGGAAGTGTTTTCAGGCTTCACGAGTCCTCATGGCCCGTGACCGGTCGTAAAGCTCTTGGGCTTCACGAGCCGTGAGAGGTCGTGAAGGCACTCGTGAACAGTTTAGTCGTGAAACTTGGTTTTTAGGCTCACGAGCCCTTCTGACCCGTGATCGGTCGTAAGGCCCTTGGGCTTCACGAGCCGTGAGGGGCCGTGAAGGAGCTTCTGGGCAGTTTTTGTCCTTAAAAGAAAATTTTTCGTGGTTTTTCGGGTCATGGAGGAGTTCCTGTTTTCTGGCAGATTCCGTTTGTTTAACCCCTCGTAATATTTTGGTACAAATATGGGTATGTAAGGTATGTTCTTGGCATGAGATGCATACATGCATAAACATATGTTGTGTATATATGAACATGGGTATAAAAGTTGGTTTTGTGCCCTAATGCATATGTACAAGAATTTCCCTGTTGTGCCTTGAGTGTTTGTGTTGGAAATTCTTACCAAAATATTCTTTGGTCACGGTTTTGGCACACCGTGCTTTGTAGTTGTTGTTTGTTGCTTTTAGTTGGTAACCATCGCCCTAGAGCTTGTGGTTGTGCCTTGTCGTTTGTTTGGTTGTTTGGATTTATTTGGTGACCTTGGTGTCATGTGTGATGTAATTAATTATTTATTCGTTCGGTATGTAATTTATTATCGCGGCTTGCATGCTGTTTCATTTATCCATATGTACTTGTACTAGATTGATAGGAAGCGCGGGGCTTGCATGCCATTTCCTTTCTTTTGTGTACTTATATTTTGAAGACCACAATCAAGAGTCAAGAGGAGACTTCTTGAAGACCTTGGATCCGTTTAGTCCCGATGGAGGTAGCGGATTCAGTAGGAGCACTCCATGGTCTAGGTTTGTGTCCTTAGTAGACCTAGTCTTCCCGGCTTGGCTCGCGGGTAGGACGCATAGGTTTTTGGCATGATTACCAACCCCTTGTATGCGTGTGATGTGATTTATTGTTCTTGCATGGTTGTTTATGTTTCCTCGCATGCTTGATAACATTTCTAAGTTAACAAAATCACAAGAGTTTTTAAATTGGTTAACAAACTCTTGCGCGTACACGATTAACAAGACAATATAAACTTGGTATTTATATTTAAAGTGAAAATCGTTTTTGTCACTTACTTTGTTAATCAAATATTAAAACTTGGTTTTAATCAAGAAACAAAAGCCCGTTTCCTAAAAACGTAAATCACGCACCATCCATAAGATGACATACCCAATTCTAGTGAAGTATGGGATAATTGTCGAGATAAGCACGAGTTATTCCATGTGGATCTGTGTGGAAGGTGAGAGTGGCAACTTGGAATTATTGGTTGTCGAGCTTAGCACGAGCCAATGATTGCCGAGTGTGCTACCATGTATCTTGTTGGACGATTTACAATTGCAAACTAAAATCCTTGTGTGATTGTCGAGCTAAGCACGAGTCAACCAAGAATTTTAATTTGGGATTGGTTTAAGTAGGGATCAAACATGCCAACCGACCGTTTTACGTCGTTGGATCCCACAAGTGTCTAAGAGTTGCAATGAAGATTGCAATCGGTAAAATGGTTACCGGTCTAAATAGCTTCATGAAGTGATCCGCGGTAAACCCGTCATGTAGTGGAGTAAAATATGGTTCTTAGCCCTTGTTAAGATAAATTGTTTTTCTAAAACTTTATGGGTAATTATTTTAACGAGGATTATATCAAACTAACTAAAACATGTATTCTTGTTATTTATAGATGTCAAACGATAATAACACCACGTCAAACAATTCGCTTCGTATGTTCCTACATAGGGAGAAACTCACGGATGTGAACTTCGTTGACTGGCTTAGGCAATTGAGAATTGTCCTTCGCTATGAGTCAAAGTTACACATCCTTGAGGAACCTCTTCCGGAGCCACCTGCTACCGACGCGACTTGGTCCGTCTGATACACGTATGAAAAGCGTGTTGAGGACACACACGATGTTGCCTGCCTCATGTTGTCAACTATGAGCTCGGAGTTGCAAAAGCACTTTGAGCACATGAGTGTGCACGATATGATGAACAAGTTGAAGGACATGTTCCAACAACAAGTTAGGGAGGAACACTATGAGTGTGTTAAAAACCTAGTCGGTTGTAGACTGCAGGAAGGTAGGAGTGTGAGTGCCCACGTCCTTAAGATGAAGGCGTACGTGGACCAAATGAAGAGATTAGGTTTTCCCATGGGGAGGGAGCTTGCTGTGGATATAGTACTCCAGTCCCTGCCCACATCATATGATCAGTTTGTCATGAACTATCACATGCATGACATGGAGAAAACCTTAGGTGAATTACATGGTATGTTGAAGACTGCGGAGTCTGACATGGCCAAACATGAATCCACCTCTTCCATTCCTACCACGAGTTCTAGGGAACAAAAGAAAAAGAAGAAGAAACCGACACGAAGGGAAAAGGTTGGAGTGTCCAAGCCTATTCCCCACATTGAATCTGAGGACCATGATTGTGTGCCTCAAGAAGAGATTCGAGAAAAAGTGGTTTGCTACTTCTGTGGAAGATTTGGAGATTGGGGCCGTCACGCATGCCCATCGTGCCGAGAGGATATTAAACTTCTAAGGAAAGAGAGAGTTAATTTCCCCTCTCAAGGTATATTCATGATTCATTGCTAATTCTTCTATTTCTCTAGGTTGTTCACCCGAGCTAATTAACTCACGTTTGTCACAAATTAATTTTGATACAAAGTGTAGGTACCATTTAAAGGAAGAACCAAGAGCATGAAGAACTGGATCTCTAAAAGAGGTAACTCGGAAGATTGACCTCTACAAGAGAATTGGGAGTTTTGATCTCACCTATTCTGACCGGTTTCATTATTATTATGTTTTTGATGCCCTGTGAGGCAAGTTTAGTTTTTGTTGTATGTTCATGAAGATGATGGATGAGTTTTTGAATTTTGGGTTGTAAAAGATTTTTTTGCATTACTTATTCAATTTCGAAGTTTGTTCATGTCATAGCTTACGTTTTATTTTGGCCTTCAAGGCGTAACATTCTACATTTGATGACGATGAATTCATACTTGAAATTTGAATCTTGTTTTAGATAAATATTTGTTGATTGATAGAAATTAAAATTATCCATGTCAAGACATACATGTTACAAGCAATAATTAATCATGAATGATTGATTCTAAGTCCAAAATAGTTTGGATTAGTCGGCTCTTTGTCATAATCTACTTAACCATGTAAATAAGATAAGTATCTCCTAGATCCATCTGGTTAGGATCTTGGACTAGTTTAACCTCGGGTTAAACATTTGATGCTAATCTTATCTATAAGGGTAAGATGATTATGAATCCCTTCACGGTATATGTGAGAGGGATGCTAGCTTGTAAGATATTGATCACCTTTGGTGGATAATCCGTACAAGCACATAACAAAGAGAAACTAATTAAAAGAATCAATTGGGACATATAGATAGGATGCTTAGATCTAGTTAAGATGCTAAGATACCTTAAATCTATATCAATGACTACATTATGAATTGCGGGATTATCTCACAATTCGTTCCTTAACATAGACACATTTGTACATGGTGTCACGTTGAAGGAAACCGGATATTGTTGAAAATAATCTGGTAAATAATGGGTCAAATATGGGTATTCGACTTGTTGGTATACACGTTGAAAGTGACGAGCCAAGTCCTTAATCTTAACTCAACTTGAAAGCCTATTTAGCACCTTATGAGATATATCTTGAAAGAGTTCTTTGCTTGTATATATCAAAGTTTGGAGATTTTCAATCTACATCTGTGGGAGATTGAAAAACTTAAATGGTGCTAATACATTTAAAAGGTTCTATGTTTTGGATATTTGACCTTACGAGAACTATGTTTTGTTGCTCGAAAGGAAGATAATAACTAAAGCATTCCAGTGGAAGAACGTGCAACTTAAATGAAAGACTTGATGTTGGCACTAGCATATGATCAAATATCGGCATGAGAATGCCGGTTATCCTGACCATGAGTAATTACTTTCAAGGTTGATAGAAGTCATGTAGCCAAAGAGATATGGGTTCCTCACATCTAAGTGTCAATGACTTGATGGTGAGTTTTGTTCAAATCACCATCTATCGGAAAGCATAGTGGGCCTTGAGTTCACTGAGGTTATAAGAAGTAATTAATCATAAGATGAAATCCATTTCAAGTATGCAAATACTTTACTTAATTCCATACCAAGGTGCAAACCTAGATGGTGTAAATGGAATTAACATGGATTGTATTGTAGACTACTTCAAATACCGACTAGGGGTAAAGGTTTCATAATGGTTATTGTGAAAACTTTTCCTAGTGGCTATGTTGAAGATCATTTGATACTTGTTGCTATTGTTGTCTTCTTACGGCAATAAAGGATAGTACACGGATATACAAGACCGCGTTCCTTTATGGAACTTCGTATTGAGGAACTGCTTACCACACTCTCCAAGGGTCTTAGATATCCGTAGTATCCAAATTAAGTCTACAAGTGTGAATAAGTCCTTTGGACTTATACTAACATCGTAAAAGTAAGATCTTTGCTTTCATGAGAAAATCAAAGTCATGAGTTTTCTAGGAGCATAGATAAGACTTTTACATATGTTAGGGCTAGTGGGAGCTTTTATTGTATACCTAGAAGTATGTATCGATTGAAGATAATGTCCCATTGTTAAGTGTTCTATGAACCTAAAATAGGGAATTATTGTATCATGATAATACTTAGGAGATACAAGATTTTGAATCACAAGAAATACTTGTGTATGTTCTTAATGTTTGACAACGAGAAATAAGCCTTGGAGTAAGTTTTTTACTCTAATACTAATTTCTAATAGGATAACTGTCGATCTTGATTGAAGTCTTTGATCCTACTATATGGTGTTAATAATTGATTAGAGAAGTTCTTAAGTATCACTGATCCTATTGTGAACTTTTGTAACAATGAGGATATGAGTACCTTAGTGCTTCGTTATATGATCTCTTTGACGGATACTTTGAATAAAGTAGTTTGGTCAAAAGATAATTGAGAGGATAACAAGAATACAAATGGATGTTGCATGGCAAATCCATTGAATAAGCCGTAGTCATAATGACTAGTGATGTTAGACATACTAGGTCATGTAGCATTTCTTATGCATATGATTTGGCATTAAATATTGTTTTAGTTGTTGATTGTTTTATATTTGCTTTGGGAACTGCAAGCAGTGTGTTACTTTTGATTGCTTTCGATATATAGTGGGGACTATATATACGCAGATGCGGTTACTTTCATTAGGCTTTACTGTGTTCCATCTTAGCATGTTTAACCACTTCCCAGAGTGCTTATGCATTCTAGATTTCCACAGTCAGTCATTCTTCAAGGGAAGGAAGTTTGAGTTAAGACTGAGGTTAGGGTTTGGTCATGCATTAATCAAGGATTGAATGCAAGTGACGCAAAACTAACCTGTACTTGAAATGAGTTTCAAGTGATTGGAAGTTCCACACCTAAGTTCACTTCATGGATTATGGTCTCAAGTGACTCTGGATGATAATATCATTTCATCCTTAGACCGGAGATACATGTGTATCCAAAGCACGAGTCTGCTTTATTTTGATTACTTTCAAACGTGGTTCGTAACTGGCCGCTATAAAGGGAGTTATCAAATAAAGTATGAAGCATGTGTCGGGGCTATGTAGTCAAAAGTATTTGTTCCTCTAGTTAGAGAGATATCCCTGGGCCCCTCGATGATTGGCGCTGACACCAAAAATGCATGGCCATGCTCAAGTTACAATGATTTTAGATCAGCCGTAAACTTGTTATTTTGGTCACCACCAATCTAGAATCGAGAAACAGAATCGTGAACGATCTGGAGATTGACATTTTTCCATGTCTCGTGTTCACACGGATATCGCGAACAAAGGGATGTTTATGATCACTTATCTATAGGACCTTTTAGCCTTTCTAGGCTAGCAGGATTCGTCGAGGATGGCGTAACTCGTACCGACTTGGGGGCAAGTATGCTTTGCTAGAGCCGCTGCTTGTTTGTGGTGTTTGTAACGTTGTATCATGTGTAAGTGGGAGTCTGTTGGAATATGCCCACTGATACACGTGTATTAGCATCACTACTGATGAGGTACGAGCCTATTAGGTCACACGCCAAGGGTAGATTCCGGCAGCACAACGCAAACATGAGAGAATATGCAATTAGGGTTTCTGGCGACCTTCACGGGCCGTGAAGAGAAACCCTCCACGAGCCTTCACCACCCGGACAAGTAGTCGTGGGAGCAGGGCCTTCACGAGTGCTTCACGGCCCGTGAGAGCCCGTGAAGGCAGGCGCCATTCTTTTAATTGGACCACTCGATGGCCCAATGAGAATGAGCGGTGGAACCCGGCCTATGAGGCCTTCACGGCCCGTGAGAGCCCGTGAAGGCAGAAGTCAAAGTGACACTTTATTTCTATTGGACCTTTGTGTTGGTCCAATGAAAGAGTGGCTAGGTGGCCGACTCTGGTGACTTTGGGGCTTCCTCCAGCCTTTATAAAAGGCTCCATGATTCTCTCTAAGCGGGCTCTTGCCAACTTGAACATACATAGACATAATATGGTGCTTGAACTACTAGTAAGTTAAGTATATGTGTAATCTCGTGAAGGAAAGCCTCTACATGTTGTTGTTGCTCCAGAAGCACGAGGACTCGGCGTGGCTCGTGTGTCGGGTCAATAGCAAGACGGGATCTCGGCTACTTGGTGTGGACTATCAATAGAGGAGCTCGGTTTCAAGTTCTCGAAGATCTTCCTAGCTCGGTGGATAGCTCCAGCCTCGTGATGGTATAATTTCTCCTCCCACTCGTTTCTTTTAGTTGCTATCTTCGTTTGTAGTCACGATCCCCCCTTGCGGAATACATGCATGTCGGTTTTAATACCCGAAAACCCCAGTTTTTGATGTCATTACTTCCGCTGCGTACGGGTGTTGGCATGCATGGATTTCCTACAATATGTTCACAGTGGCAACACTAGCAGACATTGAGGCAAGTATGAAACAGAAAGGATTGACGAATCTAGACCTTCTACCATTCCTTGCCGCATTCCTCTATCTTAAAAAGAGGAACTCTTTACAAGACAAGCTTCTGGCCTAGCACAATGAGCTCATAATCAAGCAAGACAAACAGATCAAAGTTTTGTCAACTACTTTGAAGAAGGCTACAGATGTACTTCAAGCTCATGATCAAATGCTTAAACAGTTCCATGCTAGACCTCCTCAAACAGTTCCAATCAAAAAGGGGGAGAAACCAAGTTTGAAGAAAGTGCAAAGTGTGAAAAGTCAACAAACAGTTTTGCAATCCAAACAAACAGTTGAACTAGATACACAAACAGTTGCGACTTCAGAAACAACAGTTGCTCCAGATCAACAACAAACAACTACAAGTGCTCAACCAGATGAAGAAAAGTTATCTGTAGTTGATAGGGTTTTGATCAACAGGATGATCATGTCTGGGGATTATCCAACAACAGATATATTCAAAACATGGTCTAAAGTAAAGCAAGATCATTTGATTGCAGTGGGTGCTCAAACTCTTAACATCAGTACATTCAAAATGGCACAAAAGATTGATGATGAGTGGCTAGATGGTAAAATCTCAAAGCTGGAACCAATTGCACCTAAGCCAGGGTTCAAAGGCATTGCAATTGCTGAAACAAAGAAAGATGAGAAGATGCCTCCTGTGCTAGGTAAAGGAAAGGAAATTGTGGTTAATATTCCCAAGCTAAAGCTGTCAAAAGAACAACAAGAAGAGCATGATCATGAATTGGCACAAAGATTGAATGCTAAGCTTGAGCAACAAGAAAAGAAAGATTTTGAATTGGCTCAAAATCTTGCAGCTGAATTCATTAAGGAGATCGATGAAGAAGAAAGGGCAAAGAAGATTGATAAGGGAGTGAAAAGGAAAAGAATTGAAAGGAAGAAAGCAATTCCACCTCCCAAGCCAATAGTTGAAAAGAAAAAGACAACAACACAGTCTCAACAATCCCAAAAAGTTCAAAAATCTGAAGAGAAAGCCAAAGCTGGTATGGTTCAAACTATTCTGCATGATAGACTCATAGTGGAAGTTGAAGAAAAGATAGATAAACTTGTGAAAGAGCAATTAGGCCAAAAATCCCACATCACTGAGTGGAGATTTGAAATGCTGAGGATTAAAACTGGAAAGCAAAGGGTAACAATTGTAAGGGAGCTAGAACCGATTGAAAGCTATGCTAGCTTCTTACATCTTATGGAAAGTGTGACCAGAAGGGATGTACAAGAGATGTATGAGTATGGCACAAGTCACTATGGAGAAGTTGCTGAGATTGAAGTCAGAGTCTTGATGAGGCATTTAACAAGCATATGCGATCCATTGAAAGTTATGCCCATGTTGACTAACTCTTTTGTGAAAACAGTTGTGACTAACAGTTGTTGTAAGTGTTACAACTGTTAGTACAAAAGCTCAGAACTGTTAGTTCAATTATAACAACTGTTAGAAGACCTTGAAGAGAAGACTGTTAGAAGAAACTTAGAACTGTTTATTCAACAAACAGTTTCAGTTGAGCTATTCATGGAAAGTACTATCTTTATGGATCTGAAAGATATCTTATCAACTTAGAAGATTATCAAGATTATCTCGCAAGATAGAAGATCACCTAACTGTAAACGATTCAAGGAGGATCAAGAGTCTATAAAAATTTGATTAGAATATTGTTTTAGTATCGCTCGTTTTGTAATTCGATTCTGTTAATTTTCGCACTCATTCATATTGTTAATTACTTTCAGAAAGTGTGTTAGCCTCCAAGTTTCTTTGAAACCTAAGAACAAAGTGTGTTCTTCGTCTAACAAAAGAGTTAGATTGGAGGTGTAGGTGAATATTGTAATCATCATTGGTTATTATTATCTTATGTTTGGTAGTATTTCCTTGTGTTGATTAAATTGTTCATGTGTTAAAACTTTTATAAATCAAGTAAGTGTGATTCCGCAACTTCTTAGTTGATTGTGATCAAACTAAAAGATTATCTTTTAACAACTCTGATTTAATTCAAAAGATAATTCTTGTTATTGTTATTGGTAATATCCGATCCTAACATCATCTTTTTTTCTTCCCTTTGTTTCCCTTCACTTTGTTTTCCTCCCCTTTTTTTCATTAAAAAACCAGAGAACAGAGCATTAATGATATGAATATATTGATAAAAAAGCTTAAAATTTAAGTTGCATATGTAAATCCTTTTTCTACAAAGAGAACTAGAGAAGTTATAATAAATGCTTTTTTAAAAAAAAGTTACAATAAACACTCTCAAAAAAGGGTATTTACAAAAGCTCTTGGCCTTTCATAAACTAGCTACAATAATAGCCTAAACTAATTTTTTACAAGATAGTAAATACCAATGAGTCGTAGGAAAAGATATTTTCAGCCATAATATATTTATTATGTTTATATACTATTAAAATGAACATAACAATCTCCCCTTTCACTAGTACAAAAAAGACTTTCAGACCTAGTTATTTAGGGCATTTAAACCCGATTTTGATAAGGACCAGAATGGGAGGAAGCCCGAAAGTCGGATGCTTGAAGCCTGGTTAAAAAATTGGGTTTGAATGCTTACTTTTAAGCCCGGTTTTATATTTTAAAAACAGGGTCTGTATATTTTGTTTTAAGGTCCATATTGTCACTTTTAAGCCATGTTCTTTAGTTAATTAACTGAGTCTAAATGTTTATTTTTTTAAAAATATATATGTTAACTGTTTTTTGTTTATTCGTTTTCCGGCTATTGTAGTTAATGAACAATATCCAACCCAATTAATACATAAAAATTATATAATACCAAAGTTTCTCATGTATAAAAAAACCAATTTGATTACCGATCATAACAACAACCCCGATTGTTTGGTCGTAATTCAAACCAGTCGTTTAATGAACCAATAATGTTTAATACACTATGTACAAACCATATTTTAAGTCACTAGCTTGCGCTCATTTATGAATGTATCAAAGCACACAAAAGCTATACATAAACAAGTCAGAACATATTAACCATATAGCAAGAATATTTTGTAAGAACATTTTTCTTAACTTCCAACACGGCCAAATCTTCCATCCAATATCATTCAAAGAAGCCCTACACAAAGAAGAAGAATTAATCATCATAGTAAACAATAACCAATTGAATTACCCAAATATATTTCTTAACTTGCATCAATGTCCTAATGTATATAGGTATATTAGACATACATATTGTAGTGCTTGTAAGGCTTTAATTTAGGTCTCTTCCTCTTCGAGTATATTGAAGTCTATTACAATAAATTTAAAATTATATATCAGCCAAAAAGTGGAACAACATAGTTCTGACTTGTATATAATTCTTTTAACTACCATACTTACTACAATGAGTTACATCCACCCGTGCATTGTGACGGTATTTTAAAGCATATACATGCGATTAATGAAATGTTGTCGTCTTATGATTCTGGGAAAGACATACAAGATGATTACATGTAATAGAAATCACTAACCTTCAGCTTATATATGGTGTAATCGTAAATGAAACTATCAAACATTGGTGGTAAACCACAAATTAACAGTTGCAAAGCATTATCCATTTGAGTACCTCTTGAAGTAGAGTAATGGCTAGCATAAGCTAAATCCAAGGTTTGTAATGTGGGTGGAGTGAAGGCGCTCTATTTTATCTTTGTAAACACAAATAGATTATTAGCATTAACATAAAAATATTACAAACTCAAAATTCTATCGTATATTTTAAATTACAAACTCAAAATTCTTTAAGTTATATATTTTTGTTTCCAGTTTTATAACAAATTCTAGTTATATTTCAAGGATCACATAACAATTTTAAGAAACACACAAACTCTTTTTTGGATAACCAAAAAAAAATCAAAACCCACGTACAAAATAAAGAAACTAGGATAAAATTAGCTTACAAAATATTAAAACGTATTACATCAGCCTCAAGAACCTTCAAAGATTCCTTGTAAGAGCATCTCTCAAGTGGGTAATACAACATATCCATTTTCTTTAACAAAACTCAAAAGCAGAGTGCTTCTTATTTGTAAAATATTTTGAGGGAATGAAAAATATCGATAGGGGTTTGGGGAAGATTAAACTTTTTGGGGGGAAAGGTCTTAGAAATGTGGATATGTGAAATTTTTTGATGTTTCGACCCAGGGTTTGAATATGTTAAGTTATTTGGGGTGTGCTTTTACTTATGTTTTTGGCCTTATTTTCTTTATAAAATACAGGAATGTTTCTTAACTTTTGAGCTTGGTTTTTAATTAAACAACCAGGTCTAAATCCTATAAAAATGCGCATAAGCCTTTTAGACCCGGTTGTAGGTGTTCTTTTAAAAAAATCAGTTCTTATTATGGGAGAATAAAAGCCTTTTTGTAGTATTGCTTTATATTTGAGTAGTACTAAAAATTTATCCATTTAAGCCTCTTAATAACTCCCCCTTAAAGTACGCAGAACCTTTTTTTTTCCTTTCTACGTTCTTGTAACTGTTAGTGCTGTCAATTTACACATGTATGCCGGTATCTCTACAGACGAAACATGAGCCTATTGAGTCACACACCATGGATTGATCCCACAACACATGAAGAGGAGCAGAACAGGGTATGGAAGTCATTGAATAATACTTCGTCATGGTGTAACGCCCCAATTTTCAAAAATTTAAAAGAAAGCTCTAAACAAAAGCTATTTGACTAAAAATAGAATTTGATTAGCTGATGGTAACAAACCAAGTATTTTTTTAACCCTCTGGTTCATACAAAAGGTGATAACTTATGTCAAAAAACAGTTTCCAACAAGCTTGCTATCAGCGGAAGCAAATAAAATATTTCGTTTAAACCCTCGGGGTTTGTATAAAAAGAGATATGAACATATTCAAATTAAAATACTTTCCGTTACACAAATAGGAGCGTTATTGTTTCAAATCACGTTTTAAACAACCAACAGTCAAACCAGGGCCTCGCCTTGGTGCTAACACAACCTACAAAACAACAAGTAGTATCTGCTAAGCTAGAAGACCTTAGTGAGAAAGCTAATCTGTAAACCATCTAAGCATGCACATACACATATACGAATGCCACAACAGTTCTTATGGATACAGTACTGCACCATCTTAGCATCCTCCAAGAAGGCTAAAATGCTATGGTAGCTACAACTGCACGAAGCAGTGTACCACCCTTCCGTGAGCCTCTAATCACTAATATAAACACGTCGCAATGCATCACACATATCAAAAATATGAATCAGAGTTTAGGAAACTCACCTCCGCTATTAATACCACACAAAGTTATGCCAGATATACTTAGAACACGTCAAACAGTAATTCCTACAGATATATAATCATGGTATTAATCAATATAATCAAACTCAACACTTTATAAACTGAACAGGGGCAGGGCATGCCCGTACCCCCTAGAGGCACGCCCGTGCCTCTTAGCCCAGGCCCAGAAACAGAGCCCAATCAAGAATGGGCGTACCGGGCCTAAAGCACGCCCGTACCCTACCTAGGTACGCCCGGACCTCAAGAACAGAGGCGGTCACAGCCACAAGGCACGGCCGTACCCCTCAAAGGCACGCCCGAGCCTTTCTCCTTCCAGCACCAGTTCGCCGACTGTCTGTTGTTTTCCGACCAAAACACCAAAATAACTCACTCTTAATTCATAAAAACACTACTAGGGTGTTTTCCTACACCCCAAACAACTTCTAAGCAATAAACAGCAATCATAACATCACTAAATTCTTGATTCACCGTGAATCAACTCAAAACCAACTAAAAACTTCAAGAACATGACTAGAAGTCTTACCTCAAGCTTGAATCTATGTTAGGCTCAATTGTCACCACTTGTATCTCCTGATATTGATAAAAAAAACTTGACAGAAAAAAGGGCTGGTATAAGAAGCTACGTGAAGTGGTTTGTAACAAATGAAGACTTTGACTCTCAAAGGTCAAAGTTTGCTATTTATAAATATAAGTTTAGGAATTGACACAAATGGCCCCTTAATTTCTCTTGTTTCGTTTTGACAACTTTAACCCCTCATGTTTCTAAACACCTCTTAATCTTAATTAGGAAATCGTCACAATTGTGACACTTGATTATTTTATAAATTACGAAATTTTGAACTTTGGGTGTTACACATGGTTGTGAAGGAGTAACTAAAATAACACTTTCTTTATATTTGACCTTTTTGTTCGTCCAATCAAATTGCTTCCTTATGTACGACCTTGGGAGTTCAGGGGCATGTAAGGGACTTTAAAAGGATTTATACCCATTCCTTAACACCTCTTGTTCATTCCAACATACTTGTGCACTTATACTCACTAAGAAAGAAACCTTTAGTGGTTTTGTCTGTACAAATAACTGGTCCAAAGGGTCTTGTGTGGTTGTTCCAGAAGAATAACTACCACAGTTGGAGGTTAACTGTGGAGTGCTAGCACATTGGGATCACATTAAGATGGTGTGGACATAAAATAAAGTGGAGGCTCATTTGTCAACCTTTTCATCCCTACTTTATGCACCTTCTAGCTTTATTGAGGATATATTCTTCCCTTTCATGTTATAGTTGCATTAGCCTTTTGTTTTCTAAAGTAGATCTACCACAGAGACTTAAAGACACCTTTTTTCAAACCTAAAAACCCTTTTTAAAACATATTTGTGTGCTTCCATTGTGCGGGTTTGGTGGCCTATGATTCCCAACAGTGGTATCATAGTCATCTCATTACACTTGGATGGCCTGAAAACTAAACTCTTTGAAAATTTGTTTTCTTTCCGGCAGCTCTTCACGACCGTGAAGACTCTTTGCTTCGCAATCATGAAGTCTCCACGACCTATCGCTTGAGGTGTAGGTCACAAAATAGGTTTTTGCACGAGTCGCGAGGCTTGATGTGTGTTTTGCATACCAGTTTTATATTTATAAAATCAGCATTATTTTAAGCACGACTACAACATAATAGGCAAGTGAACCTAATTTATCGTAGTGTAGAAAATAAGTACGGGTGTCGAACTCACAGGGAACGAGTATAATTTTAGATATAATTAAATTAATTATCTACTAAGCTAACTAAAAAGCAATCAAGGGGAAATTTTATGATTTTCAACCTAAAAGCAATCAAGCTTTAATCCTAAAAATCTAAGAAATCAATTATTTAAGATATAGATAAACAATAAAGCAACTAACTTTTAGATTTAAACAATCAATAAGTGACGAATCTCTACTTAGACTATAGATTTGCCTTTTCAAATTAGTAGATTGCAGTGGAAGTGCAATGGATAACATGGAATTGCATACCAATTTCTAAATTGGCTAGATCTCATGCTCAGACTCACTAGCCCTATAGTTACAAAAACATTAACGCAATGCTCATGGCATTAACTATCCCTATAACCAGTCAATTTACTCGAGTTATGCTAGACTTCATCTATAGATTTGTTAATTCACAAAATCAATCAATTAGCATTGAATGGTCATCACATGTAATTCCAAACTGTTAATATTAGAAAAATGTAGAAAAGCCCATGAAGCCCATGTGGTAGGCGTAGCCTATGAATAGGCTATTAGGCCCTTGGGCGTGGGATTACTCTTGTACGTTTAAGCAATATATGCAATATCCATTTAACATGATGTGTGTTTAATTCTATCTCAGTATTCATCTCTATGTTCATTACTTGAAGGTTCATTGTTCATCGATTTGACCTTTCAATTGGTATCAGAGCCTAACTTGATCTAAGTTGGCTCTTGATTGGGTAAATCATTGATTACCAAGCATCATCGAAGAAGGTTACTGTTCAGAAATCGAAGCTATGAAGGTTTGAGTGTTTTTTGTATTGAAATTGATCCTATTCATCTTGAAATCAATTCTATATTCGAAAACAATCATTTATGTTTTGATTTGGATCAAAATCGAATGAATTCTTGAAGTTTTTCGTGGAATACACCTACGGTTTTTGCTTCAATAGTTCATCTGATTTCATGGGAATGATGGATTTATTGGAATATTCTTAATCTACGAGGAAGTGCGACCAAGAGGGTATAAAAATCGATTGGTTTTTCATTGTATTTGATAAGGATTGAAATTTCAGTCAAGAACATTTGAAGATGATGAAGAACAGTCGAGATCTGAGTTTTTGATCGAGTGGGATTTGTTGGTTACTTCTTTGCTATGTCAACCTTTTCATCCCTACTTTGTTGAGTTCGAGCGTGTCTAGTATAGCAAAGAAGACTTCGAGCAAGGCAGTTGAAAACAGATACCGTGAAATCCGGAATTTGTTGGTTACTTAGACTTCGAGCGCATAAAATCCTCAATTCGAACCCCCCCTCTCTTTTCACTTGCCTCCTTCTCTTCCCAAGACTTGCCACTTGAACTCCCCCATGCTCTATATAAGCCCCCTACTACTCTTCATCATTTCCTTTACCACCACACTCCATCTCTTCACTTTTCTCTCTTCTTCTTTCACCAACAAAATCTCCCAAGAACATCAAACCCTTGTTCATCTTGTGAAGATCAAAGACAAATCAAAGAAAAAGAGTTGGTAAGATGATCATAACAAACCCATCTCTACTCTTCTACCTTTCTTCTTTTCTTCTTTCTTTTTATTTATTTTCTTTGATGTTCATCTTATTTATTTTAAATATCTATAATCATGTAAATATAAACATCCTACCAATGTTGTAGGAGCACATGATATGTGCATCATCCTACCATTGTTGTATGGAACATAATCAACTAAAAATAAAGAAAATAAGACTTTGATCATGCATGTGTATCATCTTACCAAATGTTGTAAGGAACACATAAAATGTGTATCATCCAACCATTGTTGTAAGGAAAACATGGATTATCAAAGCTTATACTTATACAAGATGATTAATCATGAATATAAACATGTTATATTAAAGTTATGACCCATAAAACAAAGAGAAATCATAATCTGGCAGATTCTGAACTAGAACTCCCCCATTGTTTTTGTTATATCTGGAGTTCTAGGTATCAAAATCAGTTGCTTCTTTTTGATAATCTTAGTTTAAAGTGTTACCTTTAATTTAAACCTTGATTCACAAATTTTCATGAAGGTTTGATCCTTCAAACATATTTAATAAGACACATATGTTGAATCTGGAAATCTGACAGATTTAAAAAGGTGCAATTTAGACGTGTATAACTTACTCATTCTTGGGTCAAAATACGTCTAGTTTTTTTAAAGTTTCATCTTTGAGTCGTGGTTAATTCCCATTTTGAATCATGTAAAAACGAGGTCGTATGAGCCCTACAGAGACTTTTTAGTAACAATATGTCATCCAGATACTGATCAGTGGACATCTTATATACTTTTAATTATTAAGAATACTAAACATAGATTATAAATTCCTACATTTTTACTGAACATTCTAGAAACATAAATTAAGGTTATATTAAAATATTAAGCCTTAATATGACTCCTAAAATACAGTTTTTAATTTTTAAAGTTTAACTTAAGGAAATAAAAATTCCAGTGAACACCTATGATTTAAGGAAAATAGAGACAACCTTTAAAAATTTAATAAATAAGTTAATAACAAATAAATAATACAAAATAATAAATAAAATAAGTCTAATAGAGCTACATACTTCTTATATTAGGAAAGGAGTTTCGGTAGAAACGAGAAACCCTTACAAGTTAACACATTTGCATACCGAGTGAGTATCATAGCCCCTTTTTACCGTATTTCATATTAGTTTTGGGGTGAAAGCATGTGTTTACATTTCATGAAAAGCTTATTTCCTAACTTCTTATATATTTCAAAGTTATTTTGTGCACTATGGTATTATTCTTTGATGTGCTTGGGTTATCGTTGTAAGGCCCTTTGTTGGACATTATCCTTTAACTCCGCTAGTGAGCCGATGGTATTTGTAAGTAGTCTATTTGCAGATTCTGACATCTCCCATTTATGGTTGACGAACTATAGATGTACTTTACCTCTACTAACATCATTTAATATGGGTGTTAGGTTTATTCTTGGGCAATTGGTTGTCGGTTAGGTTGGATAATGGCTCAAGCAATAATCATCATAGTATATTACTACCATGTGCAATGTATTGGGCAATATAATGCATCTTCTATAATTATTACATACTTGGATTTTATTCAAAAATCTCCATCATTTATTTAAACTTTTTCTCATTTAAAAGTTATATTGTGCATATTAAAAACCTATGAACTCACCAACTCTAGTAGTTGACCGTTTTTCTTTTACCCATGCTTTGAGGTGACCGTTGTTAGGTACAATGAATAGAAGCACGATGTGTGGCATCTTCATCTTCATCTTCATCTTCACATTTTATAAAAACAATTTCTATTTTATTTATGCATCGTACGAGACAATATCTTTAAACATTATTTGGTTGTGTAACTTTTACTTATGTTTTATCCGAATCACTACTTGTTTAATTTAATATATTGGTTGTTGCCTATTTACCTTGTGCGATGATCCCTTGTGCTGTGACACCTCGTGTTTCCGCTTTAGCGGGGTGCGACAGATTTGGTATCAGAGCCGAAGGTTATAGAGAATACCGGTTTTCCTTAACGGAAAGCTCAAACTATAACCAAAGGTTCATGAAAATGATTTTCAAAATAATATTGTTTAAAATACATCAAGTGTATTGATAATATAATTAAGTTGAGTACCACATTGTTATACCTCAATTAGACAAAGCTTGATCACCTATGTCTAATTTAGCTATGTACAATATGGGACTTAGGTTAGTTATAATAAAAATATACTTAGAAACAAATTTTATTTATTTTCTTTCTAGAACATGATCATTGTGTGTGTGCATGAGCATAACATTCATATATAGACAATTTAAGTTATGAATTTAGTGAGTAAGTCTATTCAAACTTTGCAGATCATGTCAAGCGAAAGTGAACCTACCGAGACCCGCCCAAGATCTTCCTCCGATAGTAACCAGTCCCCTCAATACCAGCTGCCAGAAGGGTAATTAGAACCCCTACATAGGCCTGTAAGAATCTTTAGGTCTCCAGCAGAGTTAGCATCAGCACCCTAACCAAGCTAAAACCCAAACCCCGGAACGACCGGACTTCGAGTTAGGCAAATTGCCCGAAAGAGGGTGGCCATTCCAACACGAGCAACCGTCGTACCACCCCAACCTACCGTGGGAGAACCTTCCTGACAGGGGAACGAGCCGGTAAGAGCCACCATCCTTACGGGAATCCCGATGATGCCTTCATCCGGGATGACCGAGGAGGAAAAGAGGAGGTTCCACCACATGTCTCTGGAGCTGTATACCATGAGAGGCATGTTAGATTACCAAACCCATAGAGGCGGCTCAGGAAGCCCGAAGACTAATTAGGCTAGTGCATACATGCCTAGTTTCAGGGGTTGTGTTGATGGATTTAGTGGGACTAGTTTACATTGAATTGGGACGCTAGATGGGTTGGAGTGGATTGGCTTTGGGTTTTAATGTCTTTCTTTTTGTTGATTATGAACTAAATTATCCTATGTTGGTTTAAAGGATTTATGATTGTATGCGTATGGCTATTATTGACTCTCTATTAATATATGGCATCTTTTAAAGAGCCAATTTTGGTATTTATTTTGTGCAAAGTGAATGATTGATTATTTAATTAAATCTCGTACTATTAGTCATATTTAATGCCATGAATGAATTAAACACGTTACATGTAGAGTAGTATGATAAAACTGAATAGAATGCGTAACTAAAAATCGTCGTGTGATTATGCTCTAGAACGATGCCTCCACGAAGAGCAAACCCTGAGTTAGACCAACTTGTCATGGAACAAGAGATTGCAACATTACCCAACAAAGTTAGCCAAGTTGCTGCTGGGCTTCAAACAAATCAAGGAGCACCAACCCCAACCCAAGATTGCAACTACAAAACATTTAGGGCTTGCAACCCTAAAGAATTCTTTGGAACGCAAGGAGCCATGGGTCTACTAAACTGGATTGAGAGCACGGAATCAGTCCTTAGCATCAGTAAATGTACGGAAGTAAACTAGGTGGAGTTTGCAGCATGTCTCCTTCAAGGGCGAGCCCTATCGTGGTGGAATATCCAAGTGCAGACGCTTGGAAGAAGTGCCGCGCACCAACTCACCTGGGATGCATTCCTCAAGCTACTAAGGGACGAATTTTGCTCAATGAGTGAAATTCAAAAGCTAGAAGCCGAGCTTTAGAATCATGAAATGGTCGGGGGCGACATCAACTCCTACACCACCCGATTTCATGATTTGGCCAAGCTGGTGCCGCACTTGGTGACCCCGGAAGAAAACCATATCGATAGATACATTTGGGGTCTAGCCCTTGAGATCCGGGCCAATGTCACGGCTGCAAACCCGAACACCATCCAAAGTGCAGTAAATCTAGCTACAAGACTTACCCACAATGCTATCCATTCGGGATCGCTTGGGAGCGACAAGGACAAGGGTAAGAGGAAACTTGAGGAGGTGCCAAGGAAGCCATTCGGTGGAGAAGCTGCCAGGACTCATAAGAAGGCTAGAAACTTCGGAGCACAGTCGCAAGCAGCCGATAAAGGATGGAGGTCTTATCCCAAATGTGACAAGTGCCACAAACACCACGAAGGGAAGTTCATGGTGTGCTTTAGATGTAAGCGGCTAGGTCACCTCATCAAAACTTGCCGAGTGAAGCCATGCTTTAAGTGTGGAAGTCTGGAGCACCATGGCACTGCTTGCTCGCGGCCAACTCAAGGGTCTAATTATAATCAAGCACGTCCTGCAAGCCAAGGTAACCAAGGAAATCAAGCATGAGTGAGGGTGTTTCATATTGGAGCGAATGAAGCTAGACAAAACCCCGATGTCGTTACAGGTACGTTTCCTCTTAACGGTTATTATGCATCAGCACTATTTGATTCAGGGGCCGATAAAAGCTTCATATCATTAAGATTTAAGTTAAGGCTAAATTTAAAAACCATAAAAATGAAAGAGCCGTACACCATTGAATTTGCTAATGGTCCAAAAACTAGCGTTAAGGACATAATCCCTGGTTGTACCTTGGGCTTAGCCGATAAAACGTACACCATAGATCTAATCCCACTTCAAATGGGAAGTTTCGACATAGTTGTTGGGATGGATTGGCTTTCTAGCCATCGAGCGGAAATTTGTTGCTTCGAAAAGATCGTACGAATTCCGACGCCTGATGGTGAAACACTTAATGTGTATGGAGAAAAGTCCGGAAGGGATTTCAAGATAATCTCCTCCATCAAGATGAGAAAGTTTTTAAGAAAAGGAAACGAGGCATTCCTAGCACATATAATCAATAAGAGAACCAGTGAGAAAAACATTCAAGAAATTTCCGTCGTACAAGACTTTCTTGAAGTATTTCCGGAAGATTTACCAGGATTACCCCTGAATCGGCAAGTCGAATTCCATATCGATCTAGTCCCTGGAGCAGCTCCCGTGGTGAAAGCACCATATCGACTGGCCTCATCAAAAATGCAAGAGCTGTCGGCACAACTACAAGAACTACTGGATAAAAGTTTTATTCAACCAAGTTCATCCCCTTGGGGAGCCCCAGTTCTTTTCGTCAAAAAGGACAGGTCGCTACGAAAGTGTATCGACTTTCGGGAACTCAACAAGTTGACTATCAAGAATCGATACCCTCTCCCTCGAATCGATGACATGTTCGACCAACTTGAAGGAGCCAACTATTTTTCAAAAATCGATCTTCGCTCGGGATATCACCAATTGAGAGTTCGCAAAGAAGACATCCCTAAGACCGCCTTTAGAACCCGCTATGGACATTACGAGTTCTTAGTTATGCCTTTTGGGTTGACTAATGCTACAGCAGTATTTATGGACTTAATGAATAGGGTCTGTAGACCATATTTAGATAAGTTTGCAATAGTGTTCATAGACGACATTCTCATCTATTCGCGAAGCAAGGAAGATCATGAGCAGCATTTGAAATTAATCTTAACACTACTCAAGGACCAGAAGTTGTATGCCAAATTCTCCAAGTGTGAATTTTGGATCCGAGAAGTACACTTCCTTGGTCACGTAGTTAATTCAAATGGAATTCATGTCGATCCAGCAAAGATCGAGGCAATCAAAAAGTGGGAAGCACCAAAGACGCCAACAGAGATTTGGCAATTTCTTGGTTTGGCAGGATATTATAGGCGTTTCATCGAAAACTTTTCATGCGTGGCTCAACCATTAACGACTCTGACTCAGAAGGATAAGAAATTCATTTGGGGAGATAAGCAAGAAGAAGCCTTTCAAACCTTAAAGCAGAAGCTATGCAACGCACCTATCTTGGCATTGCCAATTGGAACATAAAACTTTGTGTTCTATTGCGACGCATCACACCAAGGGTTGGGATGTGTTTTAATGCAAAAAGAAAAAGTTATCGCCTACGCTTCGAGACAATTGAAGGTTCATGAGAAAAACTACACTACTCATGATTTGGAGTTAGGAGCGGTAGTGGTTGCACTCAAAATATGGAGACACTATTTATATGGCACCAAGTGGGTAGTCTACACTGACCATAAGAGTCTCCAGCATATTTTTGATCAAAAGATGCTCAATATGAGACAAAGGCGATGGGTAGAACTACTCAACGATTATGATTGCAAAATCAAATATCACCTAGGTAAGGCCAATGTGGTAGCCGACGTGTTGAGTAGGAAGGAAAGAGTAAAACCAAGACGAGTACGAGCATTAGGAGTTGTTGTGCAAACAAGTCTGAAAGGAAGGATCATTGAAGCTCAGGAGCAAGCATTAAAAGCAGACAATCTAAAAGAGGAAACTCTCCGTCATTTGGAGCACAGATTCGAGATTAGAACTGATGGAGTACGTTACTTCGAAAAGAAGGTTCGGATACCCAAGGCGAATAACATACAATTAACGATATTGGATGAGGCACATAAGTCTAAGTATTCTATTCATCCCGGAGCCGATAAAATGTACAAGGATTTGAAGGAATACTATTGGTGGCCCGGAATGAAGAAGGATGTCGCCCTATATGTGGTGAAATGTTTAACTTGTGCAAGAATTAAGGCACAACACCAGAAACCCTCTGGATTACTGCAGCAACCAGAAATCCCGGAATGGAAATGGGAACAGATAACTATGGATTTTGTGACTAAGTTACCCCGATCCGCTAAAGGGTACGATTCCATCTGGGTAATAGTAGACCAGCTTACAAAGTCAGCACATTTCCTTCCCATTCGTGAAGATTACAAGATGGAAAAACTGGCACGAATCTACATCAATGAGATCGTCATGCGTCATGGAGTGCCCATCTCTATCATCTCGGATAGGGATAGTCGCTTCACCTCACGATTTTGGCAATCACTTCAGAAAGCACTGGGAACGCGAGTCAATTTAAGCACCTCTTACCACCCCAAAACAGACGGTCAATCGTAAATAACTATTCAAACGCTAGAGCATATGTTACGTGCTTGTGTGTTAGACTTTGGCGGAAGCTGGACTCACATTTGCCACTGGTTGAATTTTCATACAATAATAGTTATCACACCAGTATCCAGTGTGCACCCTATGAAGCACTGTACGGACGCAAATGTAGATCCCCGCTCAGGTGGTTGGAAATCGGAGACCGAAAATTGTCCAGACCAGACGTCGTACAGGAAACCACTGATAAGATAAAGATTATCAAGGAAAGGCTCAAAACCGCTAGGGACCGACAAAAGAGCTACGCCGACAATCGCAGGAAACCCCTAGAGTTTCAAGTTGGTGATAAAGTTCTACTAAAGATATCACCTTGGAAAGGGATAGTGCGTTTTGGGAAAAAGAACAAATTAAGTCCCAGGTACGTTGGGCCATTCGAGATAATCGAAAGGATTGGACCTGTAGCCTACAAGCTAAAACTGCCACAAGAACTGAGTGCCATCCATGACACGTTCCATGTGTCGAATTTAAAGAAATGCCAAACGGAGGAAACCTTAGTCTTACCCTTAAAAGATGTGCAAGTTGAAAACCGGTTGCACTTTGTAGAAGAACCAATTGAAATCCTTGACCGGGAGGTCAAAAGACTAAGGAGAAGCAAGATCCCCCTTTTAAAAATTCGTTGGAACTCAAGGCACGGGCCTGAATACACTTGGGAGCGAGAGGATTATATGAAACTCAAATATCTGCACCTCTTCGCCAAAAAGCAAGTCCAGGACGTCAACGATTAACTTCGGGACGAAATTCTTTTAATCAGGGGAGACTGTGACAATCGGCAACAAATTTCTCCGGTTAGCCATTAGAAATTCTAACTTTAAGCCTGGTATGACTAAAAATATTAGTTATGATTTAAATATATCAATAACAATATTAGATTCCATAAAAATCCCGCCTATATGGTTAGAACCTTCACGAACTCGAAAAACCGAATTATTAAAAGTCAAGAATTACAAATCATATACAATAATAATAATAATAATAATAATAATAATTAAATACATCATAATAAATATAAATAAGTTAAAATATAAAACATATATATATATATATATATATATAAACTCATAAAAGTAATTAAAACTATGTTAATTAAAAGATTTAAACAAAATCACCATTTATACAAAAGTTATTTAAACTAATTACACATAATATTTTTAAAAAAATATAAAAGAAACCCCCCCCCCATGGGACGGCCAAGCCTACCCCCCCTCTCTTTTCTCTTGCCTCCTTCTCTTCCCAAGACTTGCCATTTGAACTCCCCCATGCTCTATATAAGCCCCCTACTACTCTTCATCATTTCGTTTACCACCACACTCCATCTCTTCTCTTTTCTCTCTTCTTCTTTCACCAACAAAATCTCCCAAGAACATCAAACCCTTGTTCATCTTGTGAAGATCAAAGACAAATCAAAGAAAAAGAGTTGGTAAGATGATCATAACAAACCCATCTCTACTCTTCTACCTTTCTTCTTTTCTTCTTTCTTTTTATTTATTTTCTTTGATGTTCATCTTATTTCTTTTAAATATGTATAATCATGTAAATATAAACATCCTACCAATGTTGTAAGGAGCACATGAAATGTGCATCACCCTATCATTGTTGTATGGAACATAATCAACTAAAAATCAAGGAAATAAGACTTTGATCATGCATGTGTATCATCTTACCAAGTGTTGTAAGGAACACAAAAAATGTGTATCATCCTACCATTGTTGTAAGGAACACATGGATTATCAAATCTTATACTTATACAAGATGATTAATCATGAATATAAACATGTTATATTAAAGTTATGACCCATAAAACAAAGAGAAATCATAATCTGGCAGATTCTAAACTAGAACTCCCCTATTGTTTTTGTTATATCTGGAGTTCTAGGTATCAAAATCAGTTGATTCGTTTTTCTAATATTAGTTCAAAGTGTTAACTTTCATTTAAACCTGTATTCACAAATTTTCATGAAGGTTTGATCCTTCAAACATATTTAATAAGACACATATGTTGAATCTGGAAATCTGACAGATTTAAAAACATGCACTATAAACGCGTATAACATACTCATTTTTGGGTCAAAATACGTTTAGTTTTTTTTTAAACGTTTCATCTTTGAGTCGTGGTTAATTCCCATTTTGAATCATGTAAAACCGAGGTCGTATGAGTCCTACAGCGACTTTTTAGTAACAATATGTCATCCAGACACTGATCAGTGGACATCTTATGTACTTTTAATTATTAAAAATATTAAACATGGATTATAAATTCCTACATTTTTACTGAAAACATTCTAGAAACATGTATTAAGGTTATATTAAAATGTCAAGCCTTAATATGACTACTAAAATACAGTTTTTAATTTTTAAAGTTTAACTTAAGGAAATAAAAATTCTAGTAAACACCTATGATTTAAGGAAAATAGAGACAACCTTTAAAAATTTAATAAATAAGTTAATAACAAATAAATAATACAAAATAATAAATAAAATAAATCTAATAGAGCTACATACTTCTTATATTAGGAAATGAGTTTCGGTAGAAACGAGAAACCCTTACAAGTTAACACATTTGCATACCGAGTGAGTATCATAGCCCCTTTTTACCGTATTTCATATTAGTTTTGGGGTGAAAGCATGTGTTTACGTTTCATAAAAAGCTTATTGCCTAACTTCTTATATATTTCAAAGTTATTTTGTGCACTATGGTATCATTCTTTGATGTGCTTGGGTTATTGTTGTAAGGCCCTTCGTTGGACATTATCCTTTAACTCCGCTAGTGAGCCGATGGTATTTGTAAGTAGCGTTATTTGGAGATTCCGACGTCTCCCATTTATGGTTGACGAACTATAGATATACTTTACCACTACTAACGTCATTTAATATGGGCGTTTGGTTTATTCTTGGGCAATTGGTTGTCGGTTAGGTTGGATAATGACTCAAGCAATAATCATCATAATATATTACTACCATGTGCAATGTATTTGGCAATATAATGCATCTTCTATCATTATTACATACTTGGATTTTATTCAAAAATCTGCATCATTTATTTAAACTTTTTCTCATTTAAAAGTTATATTGTGCATATTAAAAACCTATGAACTCACCAACTCTAGTAGTTGACCGTTTTTGTTTTACCCATGCTTTCAGGTGACCGTCGTTAGGTACAATGCATAGAAGCAAGATGTGTGGCATCTTCATCTTCATCTTCATCTTCACATTTTATAAAAACAATTTCTATTTTTTTTATGCATCGTACGAGACAATATCTTTAAACATTATTTGGTTGTGTAACTTTTACTTATGTTTTATCCGAATCACTACTTGTTTAATTTAATATATTGGTTGTTGTCTATTTACCTTGTGCGATGATCCCTTGTGCTGTGACACCTCGTGTTTCCGCTTTAGTGGGGTGTGACAGCAGTTAAAAACAGATCCCGTGAAATCCGGAATTTGTTGGTTACATATGTTGGTATCTGCCTACTGACACACATAGGCCAACATCACTGCCAATGAAGCACGGGCCTATTGGGTCACACGCCAAGTTTCAATCTCGACAGCCTACCATAAGAAGAAAGAGTCAAAATGGTCAAATTCCAGTTGACCTAGGCTTCACGACCGTGAAGGATGCTCCACGGGTCGTGAAGCAGCTCGTGTCCACGAATCCTGTCGTGGGCCGCATGGTTCGTGAAACCCTAGGTCTTCACGACCCTACACGGCCCGTGAATGAGGTCGTGAAGACACAAACCCTCACGAGTCTTGCACGGCGCGGCACGAGTCGTGGAGGATAAATGGCCGGTCGTGGCGCATTATCCTTCACGACCCGTGAGAGCCCGTGAAGGCAGAATTCTAAGTGACACTTGTATTTGGTTGGACCATTTTGTTGGTTCAATCATGGTGTGCCACTTAGCTCTGACTCTGGGCTCTTTGAACAGATAGAATGCCTATAAAAGAGATCCTTTTGGTGCATTCTACTCTCTTGGTTAATTCTTGCAATTATACACATTAGAGATATACACAAGTGAGTGTTCTAAGTTGTGAGAAGCAAAAGACCTTGTGTGGTCATACTCCGCCCCTCCCTCACTATGTATATCACCAACATCCCCTTCACCGCCCCTCTCATCACTTTTATCTCTCGACTCTCCCCGCTCAGCTTCTCCTGTGGAAGTCTGAGGCCTAGTCTCTATTGCCTCACTGGAAGCTATAGGCCCTGGGGTAGGTGCAACCGGCTCTGGTTGCGCCATAGGGCCAAGTCATATACTCTTCCTATAAGCTTGCACCACTTCATTTTGTGCACAAAGATCCGGAAGAGAAGCCGGAAAAGGTTGAGGTTGAATTGGATGATCATCAGTGAGAACCTTTACATACATGAACTGCTTCGGCCGGATTGAAGCATGATTTGGCCGGCGAGGAATTTCCTCGTTTCTGTCCATCGCGAATTGGACCATCATGGGCAAGAATCTTTGGTAGAGCAGAAATCTGCCCTTTGCACGCTTAAGATCAGACAATTTCCCTTCTTCTTGCTGCACAAGATCAAGAAATATCAAAGAGGATTAATCAATGTGACGGTGATTAGTCGCAGCATATATGAGTTTAATCTGGTTGGTGTTGGGATATTCATATCCAGTATGTTTGGGGGTAAGGCACCGTTGAAGAATTGTGAGAAAGGTATAGAATATGGGGTGAAGGTTGGCTCGTTTGAAGTGTGAACGAAGTTGTAAATCCCCGATGTAACCCATTGCACGAATGCCTGCAAGGGTAGCTGACTCATCAGGCATCTCCTCAAAGTCAAGGAGAGGAGGCCTGCTTCTAGAGGTGGGGAGTTGAAGGATTTCACGAAGTCGGTTGGCGGTAATGTTGAGAGTGAAGTGGTCCACATCACCATGAATGGAGACTCTACCAGTGTCAGGACTGGTATGGGTGTGAACTGTATTCCAGAACTGTTGCACATACAACTACGGAACATGTGTTCCAGAAGTAGATGGATCAAATGTGAGAGCATGGTTTAATGGGTGTATACGGAGGATTTCGGTAATGATTGGGAAGTTTGGGTTTCTTGTAACATCCTAAGATTGGGCCTAGTATTTATGGTGGCTTTGGTACGTTAATACGTGATTAGTATTTGATTATATGTTTAATTAATTACTAGTTAACCTTATGTGAACTAATTGTTAATTTAATTAATTAGTTGAGATATTTGTTCACATGAATATATATATGTACGGTTATATGTGCATATACATAAATATATATATATATATGGCATGTGGAAAGATAGATATTTGTTGATTTATATGGACACCTCATGCTACACATATTGAAAAGCAATACGTGGGTTAATATGAACTATCTTCAGAGTTAAGTAACTCACTTAAAGAAACTTTAGTGTGTGTGCTTGTGTGTGTTCTTGAGAGCAAAGCTACTTGAAATTTGAAGATTAAGATTTGTTGGTTGATTATTCAAAACAAAGGTATGATGATGTTCATGATAGGATGCTAGTCTTTTTGTTATGTGTTTATGTTAAACATATGTGGGTTTCATGAAATCACCATAGATGAGTATGAAGAAAACCATCATAAGTGGGTTTTGTGTGATTTAATGGTTTTTTATGTTTAAACATGTTCTTGATGGTTCCTAGCATGTTAAATGATGTTTTTAAATGTTTAGAAACACTAGAATTGATTTTCAGAATTGTGTGAATAAACTACGTAATTGGTTATGGAGTTTGGAGCCAAATTGATGAAGATGATGATGAAAACGATTCTAGAAAATGAATGTCGCGGCGCGACCATGAGCTTCAAGTTCAAGGCTGGTTTGGTTCGAAGGGACTTCGAGTTCGATGGCTGGTTTGGTTCGAAAGGACTTCGAGTTCAAAGGCTGGTTTAGTTCGAAGGGACTTCGAGTTCGAAGGTTTGGCCGCTCGAAGCCGTGTCGCGACGCGACGGGTCCAAGGTCGCGGCGCGACGCGTTGAGTTCGAATTCGAAGTGGCCGGTTCGAAGTATTCTAGTGCGAAGGGGCTGCTTGAAGGAGCGTCGCGGCGCAACACTTTCACTGACTTATGGGTTTTCTTGGTTGCTTGTATTAATTGAGGATATGTGATATCTGTTTATACATATGTGAATATTTCATGTTCATGTTTGATTAAAAGGATATAAATATATGCATTTGGTATATATTTATGAATCGGTTACTGATTTCGGTTTTTTGTGTTCTCAGGAACAAACAAGGCTCAGTAATATAAGATCACTGAGTGGAGAAGCTGAAAGCTTGAGGTGAGTGGATGTTTACTCACAGATGTTGTTAGTTGTAACTGGCTTGGGTTGCAACTGTTATTGGTTTGACGCATGGATAGATTGTGCATCTGATAATTGATTAAGTGTTGATTCTTAATTAATTGTTGCGTCAGTGCTTTGTATACATGATGGTTGGGAAGTCAGCTTCGACTGGGCATATGGGTTGGGTTTGTTTGCTATCGGCTAATCAGTATTGGGATCTTTTGATTCATTTGTTGCAACTTAAGGTAATACTGTGTGAGAATAGAAAAAGAACTATCGGTAAACCTTTGCTTTGGGTGGCATTGGTTGTAGGTTCCTGCAGAACCGCCGGTCTTCCTGAGGCACGATTATCTGTTATGTGTTGTTGATATCATGCGGTTATTTGCTGATATTTCTATTGTGGTTTTACTCAATTCACTTAGCTTTGTGCTAATCCCCCACCTCTCGCTCTTTTACAGGTTTTGGTAAGTCAGCGGCTCAGCTGAGAGTTGTTAGCTTGGGGAGTAATCACTTAGGACTCTGATATGTTATTTTGTGACGAGCCGTGTTTTGTATACTGATATTTAAACAGTTGTGTTTGTACAGTTGTAAACACTTTGGTTATTTAATTTGCTTCCGCAATGATTATCAAAATGAAAATTTTTGGGTCAAAAATACGATGTTACAAGTTTGGTATCAGAGCATTGGTTTGGCGGTGTAGGCACATTGGAAGTGTTACATTCCCAAATATTGGCTCATGGTAGGTCGATTACTCCTTGGGTATGGGATTGGGGTGAATTAGAGTGTGGTTAGTATGTTGTGTACTAACGGATTTATCTAATAAATCGTGAGGTGATGTGATTGTTACAGATAACAATGGCTGATTGTAATCACTCAACTGGTGCCCCAATTGTCCCGTCTACTGCTGAAGTCCCTACTGTAATAGCGGAAACCTTGCAAAATGCCGGTACATCTGGTACCACCGGGGATGAAAGAGACGAGTACATCTTTCAGTTGGAGGGCCAACTTCAAGACTTGCGAAAGGAACTGGAGCAACAAAAACAAGTTCCTATAATTCAACCCCTGGTTACTACTGTGATACCAACTGCACCTGCGATACCACCGATTCTTCCACCAGTTACTACTTTGGCTGAGATTCCACCCTTATATGTACCGTTACCACCAATGTCGCAACCTACGTCACAACTGTTCTTCTACCCGTTATTTCCTCGGGGGTCTTATCCACAGGGATCTATGCCTCAGGGATCTTACTCTTATCAATACATGGGATTTCCACCCGGCATGGGGTACAGACAACCATTACATATAAGCAATTCCTGGATTGCAAACCAGAGGAATACCATGGCAGCACGGATCCTAACGTTACGTTAAACTGGTTGAGAGACACCGCGAGGATTTTGGATGCCTGTAATTGTGAGGAAGAGATGAGAGTTTGCTTTGCCACCCGGATGCTCAAAGGCAAGGCGATGGTTTAGTGGGATTCCATTACCACCCACTTATCAAGAGCTCAGATGGATTCAATAACATGGAATCAATTCCAGGATAAACCGTGTGAGCAGTACTGCAATGCCTTCGAATTGAATAAGATAAGGCAGGAGTTTATGGAATTGAAGATGAACAGGAAGATGTCAGTTGATGAATTGATCAAACAGTTTAACTCGAAACTGAGGTTTGTAACTCAGTGGGTACCGGATGAATCTTCCAAGGTTCAGCATTTCATCGGAGCTTTGTTACCGGAGTACATGAGTACTACACGGTTAGCTCGATTGCCGTCCCAGGCCTTCACCTTGGCAAAGTCTTCTGAGGGGGACATTCAAGCAAGAGATAAACAAAATAAAGACGAGGCGGCTTTGCCGAAGGCGAAGTATGACCAGGCACGTGGTCAACAAAAGAAGAAATGGCAGGGTAATTCTTCTCAGGGAGGGTAGAGTCGGAAGCCGACCACGAGGGGTATAAGTGCAAAGTCCCAATGGTGTACCCGATGTAAATCCACACGCACTGGGCAGTGTACTGCGCAGACCATGCGCTGCTTGCATTGTGGAACCCATGGGCATGAAACGAAAGATTGTAGGTTTCCTCGCAATGTTTGCTGGAATTGTTTCCAATTGACATTATTTTATTCAATTAATAGTGTTCTAATCGATGTAAACAGCTGATGGGCTAAATCCGGATGGGTATGAAGGTTGGATAAACATCGTGGCCCTCATACGGGAACTAATATACCATCTCTCCAATTATTATCATTAATCGTATCTGACGACACACTCTCAAACAAATTGTCACATGTTGCAAACCGAAATTTGTCATACAACTTGAAATTTTTTTTTGAGAGATCGTTGTGATCTCTTTCAAATGTTGCTTATTTGATCGATGCTATTCCGATCAAAATATTTAATATGATTGATATTATTCCAATCGACATTATTTTATCCAAGTAGCCGATGGGCTAAATCGGGATGGGTATACCCAATAAACAACCCCATAATCCGAGCAACGGCTCGCATTATTGACAGGTTGAGCACACCTCATAATTCGCTCCGTAACTTTCGACAACGGTCTTGGTTACGAAAAACGCGTTTACAAGGCAGGCGATAGCCAAAAAAAAATTTGTTCCGGACAAGGCAATAGCCACAAAACAATGATTATTTACACAGAAGTATTAACTGTTATGAAATGCATAAGGCTAAGGCCAAATGATGCAAACATCGTTACAAATGAAAACTAACGGGTTATCACAAAATACATGTATTATAAGGGAATATCCAAAAACATGTTCACCCTCGAGTTAAATCTATTGATACTCATTATAGATTTGATACAATAAACAAAAATGACCCAATACATTTCAATCAACAATAGATTGTGTGGCTAAGGAGACGAGAGGAGAATGTATTCTGGTGAAATTGCTTACCTTCTGCCGTTACTGGTGTTCTTATTTATAAGCAAATGGGTGAGGGATGTGTTCCCCTTTTATTCATCAGTCCTTGTGAGGACCTTCTGCCTTGGTTGGCCTCGTGACGAGGCTAACCCTTGTATGTTTTGCGGGGATCTCTAGTGTGGTGTTGGTCCAAACTTCCTCCTTGATCCGGACATCCCTTGGTAACACGTGCTGAAGCCTTTGGCCGGACCTTTTGCTTCAGCAAGGACCTTACAACATCTTTCTAACATTCACAATTCATTTACTAACTTACTTTTCACATTACATAAGCTAATCAACAAGAACATGTAAACAAAACATATCCTTGCTGAAAAAGCACCGTCGCGCCGCGACCACCTTAAGTGTCGCGCCGCGACGCATGAAAACCGGACCAAATTCGCATGGTTCATGCGAAAGTCGGACCAACTAAGTACATGGCCTATCCGACAGTCGGACCAACAAGTCGGATGGGCCATCCGACTGTCGGACCGCTCATTCGAATGTCGGATCAGCAAGTCGCATAGTGCATTTTTATCGGGGTCGCGCCGCGATAATAAGCTTGTCACGCCGCGATCTTCATTTTTCCAGTTTATCACCTTCTTCATTTAAATTACAGCCAACTTTAACTTTACATATTCAAAACCTCAAGCTACAACACAAGCCCCCTCTCTTTTAACATTCAAAAAGAGGAAGAGAACTGTAACATCCTCGATTTAGGGCTAGTTATAATTAGTACGTGAGTGTACGTTATTAGTATAATAGACGAATAATTAAATGAATTAATGTTATGTGTTTGTAAGAATGTGTGTGTAGTATGTGTATATGTATTAAGAATATATATGTACTATTCTAGATTATTGAGAAAGAAATAAAGAAAAGACAAGAATTAAGAAAAGACCAGAGCGAAAGAACGATTCAAACTTTGGAAGATATGTTAAGAGCTTGCGTGATAGAGTATGACGGGACCAAGCCTTTAGGTTGTTAAAGTAGGTTGGGTAACTGAGTGGAGAAGCTGAAAGCTTCAGGTGAGTGGATGTTTACTCACAGATGTTATTAGTTGTTATTGGCTTGGGTTGCAACTGTTATTGGTTTGACGCATGGATAGATTGTGCATATGATAATTGATTAACTGTTGATTGTTAATTAATTATTGCGTCAGTGCTATGTATACATGATAGTTGGGAAGTCAGCTTCGGCTGGGCATATGGGCTGGGTTTGTTTGCTATCGGTTAATCAGTATTGGGATCTTTTGATGCATTTGTTTCAACTTAAGGTAATACTGTGTGAGAATAGCAAATAAACTATCGGTAAACATTTGCTTTGACCAGCATTGGTTGTAGGTTCCTACAGAACCGCCGGTCTTTTTGGGGCACGATTATCTGTTATGTGTTGTTGATATCATGCAGTTATTTGCTGATATTTCTGTTGTGGTTTTACTCCATTCACTTAGCCTTGTGCTAATCCCCCACCTCTCGCTCTTTTACAGGTTTTGATAAGTCAGCGGCTCGGCTGAGAGTGGTTAGCTTAGGGAGTAATCACCTAGGACTCTGATATGTTATTTTGTGACGAGCCGTGCTTTGTACAACTGATATTTTAAACAGTTGTGTTTGTACAGTTGTAAACACTTTGGTTATTTAATTCGCTTCCGCAATGATTATCAAAATGAAAATTTTTGGGTCAAAAATACGGTGTTACATTTCTAAAATTGGTTAGGTTGATGAAGTGGTTGTTATCATGGGTGACCACACAAAGAAATTGGTTTCTAGGAAGGAGTTGATCGTCAGGATTATGGGATTGGCTAGCTGTCGAAGAACATTACGAGACAGATTCGTCTTCCATAGCCATGATTAGACATGTAAGAATAGCCAATAGGTTAGAAAGTTGATCTTTGATGAATAAATCAATGAAATGTATTGACTTGTAAAGTCAAAACATTCACATGTGAAGCACTTTGACCTCTGTTGACTTTAACACATTCTTTTTGAATCAACACTTTGAAAAATTTTATAACACCTGAAAATCCTTCATAGATGAAGTGGTATTTTTGATGGGCAAGAATGTGTTTTAACACATGTTTTACAATGAATACATGTATCTAAACACTTTTATAACACTGAAATCAAGGCGATCTTCAACCACACGAAGAACACTTTTCAAATTTTGTGAGTTTTTCTTTGATACAAACAGTTTTCTTGTGTTCCTAAGCCGCATCGCAACTCTAGTTTTTATTAACACCATTGTTTGATGGTTGGACAAACAAATGGAA
Source organism: Dittrichia graveolens (assembly GCA_038502395.1). Lineage (NCBI taxonomy): Eukaryota > Viridiplantae > Streptophyta > Magnoliopsida > Asterales > Asteraceae > Dittrichia > Dittrichia graveolens. Next base: position 41,815,646 of record JARJIL010000003.1, read on the forward strand.
GTTCATAAAGTGGTCTTCCGAGTTGTACAGTACAAGTTCATTTTTGAGCATTTCAACATGATTAAAACACACTTTGTTACTTATATGATGTATACCTTGAGTATGTATGCAAGTTTAACACACACGTGAAAAATTTTGACAGCAAGTTTGCACCAATATTCGAAAATAAGTAACCGGGGAATTCGAAATTCAAAAATCTTTTGAATGTGTAAAGAACAAGTTTACCACATCTCACCTATTTATAGTAAAAATATCAAACGGTAAAATTTAAAAAAAAATCACGCTCGAAGTGTGAAGAGCTTCAAATGTGGGAGACGCGCTCGAAGTCTTCTATCGAGCACTGTTCACTTTGGAGTCCAAAGAGCTTCGAGTTCGAAGTGTGAAGACTTCGAGCTCGAAGAAGATTGAATCTGACCACTGCTCATGTCCGCTCGAAGTGCATTGGACAAGCACTGTTTAGAATACGAAGTCTACTAGCTTCGAATTGAGGCTATTAAACGCGCTTGAAGTTAACTAAGGATTAGTGACCTCGTATTCGAAGTCAACTGACTTCGAATTGAATCCTCCGAACGCGATCGAAGTGAACTTGGACTTGATGACTTCGTATTCGAAGTACATTGACTTCGAATGAAAGCCTAAAGGGCGCTCGAAGTGAACTTGGATTTCATGATTTTGTATTAGAAGTCTACTAGCTTCGAATTGATGCTAGTAGGTGCGCTCGAAGTGACCTTGGACTTAGATGACTTTGTATTCGAAGTCCATAGACTTCGAATTTGTCTAAAGGGCGCTCGAAGTCCACTTTTGATTGTGTGCTTCGTGTTCGAAGTGCATTGACTTCGAATTAAACTTGGTGAATTCGAATAAAATAAAATCTTTTTGTACTTTTCAAGTTTTAAGGAAGTAAAACATATTTTTGATATTTTTGATCGTTTTGTGTATGTTTTTGGAATTTTCATTGATTTTCTAAATGTTGTTGAATTTTCTTTGATTTTCTCCCTCTGCAAGCATGCGTAACTTGTATGAATGATTGACACTCCCCCTCAAATTGTGCTTGGTTTATCTGCAATATGAACAAACAAAGTGAACTACCCACTCAAGAAATGACTGATCGTCAGACTTTATAATTCAACATACCTAATTTGGATACTAACTCATTAAAACGAGATTCGTCTAATGGTTTAGTAAACAAATAAGCTAGTTGATCATTAGTCTTGACATATTGAAGTTCTATTAGACCTTTTTCCACATTATCTTTAATAAAGTGATACCGGATGTCAATGTGTTTGGTCTTTGAGTGGTGGACTGCATTGCATGAGATGGCAATGGCAGATTGTGAATCACACAATAAAGGTATCTTGTTTAAGTGTAGGCCAAAGTAAGAGAGTAGAGTCCTAACCCACAAACTTTGAGAACAACACATTGCAGCAGCAACATATTCAGCCTCAGCAGTTAAAGTAGAGACACAATTCTGTTTCTTAGAAGCCCAACACACTAACCGATCTCCCAAAAAATGTGCACTGCCAGATGTACTCTTTCTGTCAAGCATGCAACCAGGATAGTCGGCATCTGAATAGGCATATAATTGTAGATTGGAATCCCTTGGATACCATAGACCTAGATCAGGAGTACCCTTGAGATACTTGAATATTCTTTTGACTGCTAGCAGATGTGATTCCTTTGGATTAGCCTAGAATCTAGCACATAAGCATGTAGAGAACATTATATCTGGTCTACTAGCCGTTAGATACAGTAATGAGCCAATCATACCCCTATATGTTTTTAAATCAACTGCTTTTTCGTCAAGATCAGCACACAGTTTAGCTTTTGAAGACATGGGGGTAGATAGTGAAGAACAACTAAGCATGTCATACTTCTTCAACAAGTCTTTAATGTACTTGGATTGACTAATGAAGATGCCATAACTCGGCTATTTCACTTGTTATCCGAGAAAGAAGTTCATCTCTCCCATCATACTCATCTGAAAACGATTTTGCATGGTATATGCAACCTCATCACTGTACTTTGGGTTTGTAGAACCAAAAATGATGTCATCCACATAAATGTGTACTAAGATTAAATCCTTTCCTTTGGCTTTGGTGAACAGAGTGGTGTCGGTTTTTCCTTTTATGTATCCCTCACTCAACAAATATTCAGACAGGACATCATACCAAGCTCTCGAGGCTTGTTTTAGTTCATATTGGGCTTTGTCTAGAATATAAACATGTTGAGGGAATTTGGGATTGACGAAGCCTTCTGGCTGAGACACAGAGACCTCCTCCTTGAGGATACCATTTAAAAAAGCTGTCTTAATGTCCATTTGGAAAACCTTGAAGCTTTTATAGGAAACATAGGCTAAGAAGAGTCGAATGGCTTCTATCCTAACTACAAGAGCAAATGTTTTATCGTAGTCGATACCCTCCTGTTGGTTGTAACCCTTAGCAACCAGGCTAGCTTTGTTTCTAACCACTGTTCCATCGGAATTGCGTTTGTTCTTAAAAATCCACTTGGTACCAACCACTAATTTTCCCTCTAGAAGTGGTACCAATCTCCAAACTTTGAGTCTTTCGAACTGGTTAAGTTCTTCTTACATTGCAATGACCCAATCTGCATCATGTAAAGCATCGGAGACTTTGGTAGTATCTATCATGGATAGGAGACTGGAATACAGACACTCATTTGCCGTTGCAGAACGAGTTCGTACTCCATCTTGAACATTGCCTATTATCTGAGATTTGGGGTGGGATTGTGTCCATCTTATTCCTCGGGGGTTTTGGATCAGAGGAAAGAACTCATTTAAACGATTGGAGAGTTCAATGTCTTCCTCTGTTGATATTGGGTCTGAATCATAGACTGGAGTTCCCTCATAAACCGGCTCATGAGGAACTATGACTGGATTGACAGTTGATGTAGATGGAGAATCCACAGTTAGATACAAAGAGGAGTTGTCACCCTCCGTTGTAGTTGTAGCAGGAGACACTGCATCATTCCTGTCACCAGCATTTTGAAAATTAGATTCAGACTGTAAGAAATCAAATAAGAAATCTAAGTTGTGTTCTGATGACGATGGATTTATATTTGTTTCTTATTTGTGAAGTACTGGTCCTAAACTGACTTGTCTAGAAGCAACTTAATTTCCATTTTTAAATGTGTTAACATCCAATATGTCGTCAAATGTAACATTTATACTTTCCATAACACAGTTAGTTCTTTTATTTAACACTCTGTAGGCTTTTGACTCATTTCAATAACCTAGGAAAATAGCTTCATCAGCCTTAGCTTCGAATTTTCCTAGATTATCCTTTTCATTAAGTATAAAGCACCTATTGCCAAATATATGAAGATATTTGATATTAGGTACAATGCCATTTTCTAATTCATATGGTGTTTTATTGAAGCGCTTATGTATGAAAGAACGATTCTGTGTGTAACACGCAGTGCTGACGGCTTCAACCCAATAGGAAGGTGGGAGACCAGAGTAAGCAAGCATGGTACGAGTAGCCTCAACCAGAGTTCGGTTGCGTCGTTCCACCACTCCATTCTGTTGTGGAGAGTATGCTGCAGAAAATTGATGAGTGATCCCCGCGAGGTCAAGGTAGTCTGACAAGCATTTGTTCTTTAACTCAGTTCCATTATCCGTGCGAATGGAGGCGACACTGTGTTCATACTTGTTCTGTTGTTGTTTGATGAAGCTGATGATAGGAGAAGTTGCTTCATCTTTCGACCTTAAGAAGTTGACCCAAGTATACCTAGAGTAATAATTGACAATTACTAGGATATACTTCTTCCCATTGCGTGTTTGTACCCTCATCGGACCACATAGATCCATGTGTAGAAACTCCATTATTTTCTTTGTACTGGAGATTTGCTTGACCTTGTGAGAAGTGCGTTTCATCTTCCCTTTTTCACAATCTGCACACAGATGATATTTGGAGAATTTCAACTTAGGCAGGCCTCTCACCAGATCTCCAGTAACTAGTTTGTTAATGTTGTAGAAGTTGAGATGGGAGAGTTTTCTGTGCCACTACCAAGTTAGGTATGATAAGGCCTTGCTGAGTAGACAAACGGAGGTCTTCGTGTTGTAGTTGTTCAGATCAATTGAATACAAGTTTGACTTTCGTGTTCTCGCAAGAAGTAAATCACCTGTGTCTGTTGTCACTGAACATGAATTCTTTGTGAATGTAACCTCCAAATCTTTGTCACAAAACTGGCCAATGCTGAACAAAATATGGCCCAGTCCTTCTACATAAGAAACCTTCTTTATTTTGATATTTTTCTTTTCTATATCTCCGTACCCCAGTATCGCTGCAACATGTCATTCCCAAAATGAACATTCCCTGTGTACTTGGGAACGAAGTTGTTGAGAAGACGCTTGTCACCGGTCATGTGCTTTGTGCAGCCTGAGTCCAGGTACCAGAGATTAGGTTCATGCATACAGAAAAGAACGAAGGTTTAGGTCCCCATTTTGAAACGGGTCCTTGCTTGTTAGATGAAACACTGGTGTTAACGACGTCTTGAAAAATACAGTGTATTCTTTTTGGTGTGTTCCATTGATTCATTTGTTGTTCTTTGTTAAACCTTGAAGTTTTAATGCAGTAAGGATCAGGAACAATTTTTGATTCAATGGTTAGAGGGATTTCTCCTCTCTCACGAATTGGTGGACTTTCTATGTCTTTGACATCCACTACCTGAACCACATCTTTTCGTTGCCAAATTTGAATCGTTTTGGGTTTTGCAACTATTTGAGATTTAGGTTACTTTTTGGTGGTAACAGGTTGGTATTTGATGGTAGAGGGTTTTGATTCTCGCTGTTTGCTTGGTTTTCCTTTTGATCATGATGTTTTTGAGGAATTTGATTTTCCCTTTGATGAGAGAAACTTGGTACGTTGTATTTGAGATTTCCATGTTTTAGATTCTGTAGTATTCCAAGCCTTCAAAAACTCTTTGTATCCTCCGTTTATGTATGCTTCTAACTCTTGAATAGTGATTAGTCTATTTGCATAGTTCCAATACTTCATGAGTTTTAAAGCGTGTTTAGTCACCCACTGATGAATGACTATTCCATGTGATGTAATAAAGGGGGCATTTATTTCATTCGACCCTTGTGGTCTCCACTTCTCACATGCACTAATTCCCATTTGTTTTCGAAGCCTATCATATTCGCACTTGTATTCACAATGTCCATGCAAACACCCATAACTCGTGCAAAAATGTGTGCTTGCTTTCATTTCTTTTGTGGAAAGTGAATTATAGTTACTAAAGAAATTAGAAATGTGATGAAACTTTTTGGAAAAATCAGAACAAGGCTTAGAAAAACTGGGTTTAAACTTTCTTGTGTTTCCATTGGTGCAAACACTCTTCATCTTGTTGTCTTTTCTCCTTACATCTGAAACATTCAAAACGCGGTTAGGTGTGAATGGTTTTGTGTTCTTTTGGACAACTTTTGTTGGTAACTTTGTTTTGTTCTTGGAATAGTGTGTGAGATTGGCTTTGGGAATGGCATTTGGTTGCCTTTTGGTGGCTTCAGTTGATTTATGTTGTGACTTTGGAGTCCGTGATTCTTCCACCTTAGATTTCCCTTTTTCTTCAATGCTATATTTGCTGGTTGGTTGAAAAGTAGATGGAGTGGAAGTGCATGTCAAGTTTTTCTTTTGACAGTGACATGGAAGACTCTTTTCTGATTTAGTTATTTCTCTTTCCAAATCATCAGTGATAATGGTTTGATAAAAATAAGCTACAAGCTTTTCGAGTTTCCTTTGTAACACCATATGTGGTATATATATTCGGGCTTCCAGAACTGCTTGCGGCTTTTTGAGATCATCGGGATAGGTGAAAACGTTAGACTCATCTGTTATATTGGGCTTATGAGGGTCAGATGAGATAGAATCATTCAATTCCTGATAATTAAAATAAATTTTAGATTTTAGTGGAGTATTTCTTTTAAAATCTTCTTCCACAACCTCTTCTTCTCGTCCAACAAATACCATTTTGTTTGTGATGCCAACATTCATTAAGTTAAAATCATATAATTGTTTGGCTGTCACTTTCTCACTGATTCGTGGGTTTTCAAATCCAAGACCATCATAGGTCCATTTTGAGAATTTTCTTTCTTTCGATTTATTGAGAAAAATTGTTTGTTCTGTTTGACCCCGAATGATCGGTGTATCTTCAAGCTCTTTTATTTTTTAGCATAGTTCACCCTTTTCCTTGAGAATAAATTTTGCATCATTTTCGGTGCTAATCTTCTCTACTTTTAGGTCATGTAATTGGGTACTCATGTTAGCAGTTAGCACAATGAGTTCGTTTTCTTTTTCAATGATTTTTGTTTTGAGCTCTTCAATTTCTCTATCAACATGTATGGATTCCATTTGTTGATTTCTAATTACTTCTTTTAGTTTTTCTTTGTTTAATTTTGATTTTAGTACCTTTTTCTCTAACTTTTTCATTCGTGATATGATGATCTGAACATGTTCCATGCTCAGACCACAACCTGCAATGGAGTTAGAGTGTACCTCATCATTATCATCTGCAGCATCAAGCCCTTCATCATCAGAATTGTCATATTGTGCCTCTGGCTCGGCTTCATCATCACTAAACTCATCTTCAACGTCTGCCATTAGGCAGAATTGAGCTTGTGCCTCTTCCTCCACCAACATGGCCCTTCCTGCACTCTTCCTTTTGGCCAGTCTAAGATTTTGCTTATAGTACCTGGCGTCTTTCTTCTTTTTCTGTGTGAAATCTTTTATGAAGTGACCGTTTCCCCCATAGTTGTAGCATTTGCGATCTTCTTTTCTCTCCTCCTTGGCAATTCTTGGTTTCTCAGCCACCTTATAGTTTTCTGGTCTGCGAGACCCAGAAGCGTACCTTTAGCGATTGTTGGTTTTAGAGTACCTATTCTTGAAAGCCTTGGTTATGAATGACATTGCCTTGATGACTTGTTCCAATTCTGTACCATATGACTCATCAGATTCTGAGTCAGATAAAGCCACTTGTTTGAACTTTTGAGTTCAGGAAGACTCTCGGGGGGTTGGTTCTGAAGCGACTAGAGCTAAAGGGTCAACTGAGAGTATGGGAGATGTTTTTGAGACCTCATCTTGGTATTGCTGAAGGTCCTCAAAAAAGTTGTGGTATGTGACAATTGTAAGGTTTCGGTTGATGTGTTTGTATAACTTGACATGATCTTTCCATTCTGGTCCTAGAGCACGAAGAAATACGCAATTGATATCCAAATCCGTCCTTTAAACCTTGTTTGTCCTGAGTTCGTTTTGGAGCTTGCAGAAACGACTGTAAGTGTCAATTAACAGTTCGTTCTCCCTGGCAGTAAATTCGTGAAACATGTTGTAACATCCGCAAACCCGGGTTAGTTGATTAGCGGGTAATTGTTAAGCAATTTCGTGTTTATTTGCATTTTGCTGGCTAAGTGGAAATTTAGAGTTAATTAATTAAATTGATTAACTAAATGGGAAAATTATAAATATGTATATATGCTTATTATTGGAAGATGGCAGAAAAGAGAAAGAAAAGGCATGTATATACGTATGTAAGTTATCATGTATGTACGTATGTATGGGAAAGTCTAGGACACCTCCTGCTTGGTAAAATGAAATTTATATGTGTACGTGGGTTCAATTCACCAGCTCATACTAAAAAGGTGAAGTGTGTGTGTTTGTGTGTTAAACCACTCTTGAAGAAACCTCTCAAAAGCAAGAAACTTGGAATTTGGAAGTAGAGATTTGGTGTTCTAAACTTCAAAATAAAGTTGAACTATTGATTCTGGTATGAATATGATGATCTGGTTGTGTTATTAATCATGTTTTATAAGTTTAAAGTATGAAACACCATTGTTAAGTTTTGATGAAAATTTGAAGAAATGGGTTTTGATTAGTTTGTTGTTTTTAATGATTTAAAAGTGTTTATGATGATTGTTGTTATGAAATAAGAAGTTTCATGTATATTAGAAGTGTTTTGAATTGAGAAAATCGATGATGAGTATGAAATATATATGTTTGGTTGGCTGGAAATCCGACAAATGAAGAAGATGAGTTGCAGAAATCGCGCGTTGCGCCAGGACGTTTAAGGGTCGCGGCGTGACCACGAAAATCCGGGCCTTTGAAATCCGACGAAAGGCAAAATCCACAACCCGAAATCCGTAACCCAAAATCCACTACCCAAATCCGAGAAACCCAAAATCTAGGGCCTAAATCCGACACTCAAAATCCGGAACCTAAATCCGACAGTGTCGCGGCGCGACACAGATGCTTGTCGCGGCGCGACAATCCCATTTCATGAAATTTAATTGTTTTGCTATGAATTTGCTTGGGATGTGATGGACTATCATTTATATGATTATTATAAGTTGTTTAAAAGTTAAATAGAGATTTTAATATATCTATGGATATATTAATGAATCAGAGATTGATTTCAATTTGTTGTGTTCTCAGGAATTGCAAAGACTCGGTAATATTAGACAACTGAGCAGACGGGAACGAGGACTGAAGTGAGTGGAAGTGTACTCACGAGTGGTGTTGGTGGTAACGCTTATGGTTATATGATTTGAGATATACTTATGATTTGAGTTGGCCTGATAGACTGTTTAGTCTGAGATGCCATGATATCTGTTTAGTCTGAATTGCCATTATAAAGTGTTTAACTTGATATGTGTTGATAGACTGTGTTGATTGTTACTCGTTGGTAGTCGATTGTTGTTTGTTGATTGTGATCGCTTGGATTGTTGCGTGTCCAGTGTACATGGTTAATGATATGTGCACGTGGCGAGACTTGTACGTATGGTTAAAGATATGCGTACATGGTTAGGGGTCAGCTATCGTATGTTTTCAGCTGGGTTATCTGCTATTGGTTGCACAGTTCTTGATCTTCTATGCATTTGTTGCATCAGAAGGGGTTTAACTGTACCAAGTAGCAAATAGCTATCGGTAAACCTTTGCTTTGGCCCGCATTGGTTGCAGGTTCTACAGAACCGCTGTTCCTCTTGAGGTTGGATTGGTTTGTGATGATTGATTAATCTGTTTGCTTGTCCAGTTGAGGACTGTTTGTGCTCGTTGTTGTTGGAAACTTGTTTGTAGCTTCCATTCACTTAGCTTTGTACTAATTCACCTCGGTTGATTGCTTTTTGCAGGTTTGGCTGTTTAGCCTTGTTTGTGGGGAAGGGAAATTTGACCAACGCTCTGATATTATGTTTTGAGAAGAGACGAGCCTTGTTTATAAATATTTTGTAATACAACTTGATGTGATGTTTGTAAACAGTACTTTGTACTTTGTGGGTGTTTGTTTAAATGAAATTAGTTAACGCTTCCGCAGCGATTTTAAAAAAATGGATTGAGAATTTACGGTGTTACAAGTTGGTATCAGAGCCTTGGTTTAGCGATGCAGGCACAACTAGAGTGTTGCATTCCCAAATCTTGGCTCGTGTTGGGTCAAACTTTCCTTGGGGGATTAGAGTGAATTGATGAAGCAGTGTGTTAGTTAGGATGTTATGTACTAACGGTTTATCTAATGAGACTGTGAGATGATGTGATTGTACAGATATGGCTGACAGAGATACCCTTGCTGATCCTCCTGTGACCCAAATGGTGGTTGAGACTTAAATGATTGATATTGTGGATATGACGAATCGTGTGGGTACTTTAGGTTATGAACGGGAAAATGATCGAGAGGAATATATTCACAAGTTAGAGAATGAACTTCGGGAACTTAAAGATGTAGTTCGTGGTATTGGAATAGAGAGGATTAATCAGAATATGTCATCACAGATACCGACTGTTGTTGCTACTCAATCTACTACTTTGTCGGTTACCGCTCCGTTACCTCCGGTAACGCAAGTGACGTAACCGTTATCTTTCAATCCTTCCACTTTACAGAGAGATTATCCTTTTGGATATCCGGGATTTAAACAACCTTGTTCGTACAAACAATTTTTGGATTGTAAACTATCGAAATATCACGGGAGTACTGATCCGAACGTGACTTTGAATTGGTTGCGAGAAATGGTAAAAGCTCTTGATGCGTGCAATTGCGATTGTGAATCCAGAGTTAAATTTGCGGCTCGTATGCTTAAAGGTGATGCGATGGTATGGTCGGATTCATTAACCGGGCATTTTACTGAGGAACAACAGGAAAATTTTACTTGGAATCAATTTCAAGAGAAGCTGTGCGAGCAATATTGTAGCTCATTTGAGATTGCGAAAATCAAGAAAGTGTTTATGGATTTAAAGATGACAAGGGACATGACGGTAGATGATTTGATTAAACAATTCGATGAGAGACTACAGTTTGTGAAACAGTGAGTGCCTGATGAGGCATCAAAGATACAACATTTTGTGGGAGCTTTGCTTCCAGAATATCGAAGTACTACCAGATGGGCAAACACCTTATCACAAGCGTTTACTCTAGCCAAGTCGGCTGAGGGTGATGGAAAGGCAAGGGATAAAATGAATAGAGAAAGTATTTTGCAGCAGAAATCAATGATTGAACATGTTAATGAACCACAAAGATAGAGTGGGCAGAGTGGCCAAAAACAGAAGAATCGAAATAAGAAACCTAAGACAGATGGATCTAAACAAAGTTCGCTATGGTGCCGCCGTTGTAGATTTCTTCATACGGGGCCTTGCACACCCCGGACTTTGCGTTCCTTTCGATGTGGATTGTTTCGACATGAGATCAAGGAATGTGGTTTCCCTCGGAGTGTGTGTTGGAATTGTCAGAGAGAGGGTCATCATACGAATGAATGTTATGAAGAACGAAAAATGGGGTCAGGGTCAGGAGTGGATGCAGGTGGGGGATCCTCGTCAGCAGTTGGACGAAAGAGAAAGAACCCTTCTGTGCCAGAGGGTATAACTTTTGATATGATGAATAACAACGATGTTGATATGAACGAAGATAGAACGGGTATGTTTTGATAACTTTTATATTTGTACGTATGTTTATTAACTTCATAGTTAATTGTTGATGCTTGATGCCTGTGTGTGTTAGGTGTATATGCTTACTTCTGAAAGAGCATGATTCTTTAGAAGTAAAGATAATTGATATTATTGTAGGAAATCCATGCACGCCAACACCCGTATGCCGCGGAAGCAACGACATCAAAAACCGGGATTTTCGGGTAATAAAACCGACATGCATGTATTCCGTAAGTGGGGATTGTCACTACAAACGAATATAGCAACGGAAACAAAAAGAAGGAGAAGAATAAATATACCATCTCGCGGTTGGAGCTATCCATCGAGCTAGGAAGATCTTCGAGAACCCGAAACCGAGCTCCTCTATTGATAGTCCACACCAAGTGAGCGAGATCCCGTCTTGCTAACGACCCGAGACACGAACGATATGACGTCCTCGTGAATCTGGAGCAGCCACTACCACAAGAACCACTTGCCTTCACTTGTTACACTCACTTAACTCTAGTAGAACTCAAGTACCAAATATGTGTGTGTGTTATGACATGAAGCAAGAGTTACAAATGAGAGAATTAGAAGCACTTAAATAGGCTGGATAGAAGTGCAAAGAACACCAGGGTCGGCTGTCTTGCCACCCCATGATTGGGCCAACACAAAGGTCCAATAAAAGCAAAGTGGCACTTTGACTTTTGTCTTCACGGGCTCTCACGGGCCGTGAAGCACTCGTGAAGTCCACATAGGCCGGGTTTCACCGCATACTCTCATTGGGCCAACCAGTGGTCCAATAAAAGCATGGTGCCTGCCTTCACGGGATCTCACGGGCAGTGAAACGCTCGTGAAGGTTGTGCTCCCACGACTACTTTTCCGGGTAGTGAAGCCTCGTGGAGGGTTTCCCTTCACGACCTCTTCACGGCCCGTGAAGGTCATCAGAAGCCGTAATTTCATATTCTCTCATGTTTGGGTTGTGCTGCCGGAATCTACCCTTGGCGTGTGACCCAATAGGCCTGTACCTCATCAGCAGTGATGCTAGTACACGTGTATCAGTGGGTATATTCCAACAGACTCCCACTTGCACATGATACAACGTTACCATCACCACAGACAAGCAGCGGCTCTAGCAAAGCATACTTGCCCCCAAGTCGGTACGAGTTATGTCATCCTTGACAAATCCTGGTAGCCTAGAAAGGTTAAAAGGTCCTATAGATAAGTGATCATAAACATCCCTTTGTTCGCGATATCCGTGTGAACACGAGACATGGAAAAATGTCAATCTCTAGATCGTTCACAATTCTGTTTCTCGATTCTAGATTGGTGGTGACCAAAATAACAAGTTTGCAACTGATCTAAAATCATTGTAACTTGAGCACGGCCATGCATTTTTGGTGTCAGCGCCTAATCATCGAGGGGCCCAGGGATATCTCTCTAACCAGAGGAACAAATCCTTTTGACTACATAGCCCCGCCACATGCTTCATACTTTATTTGAAAACTTCCTTTATAATGGCCACTTACGAACCACGTTTAGAAGAAATCAAAATAAAGCAGACTCATGCTTTGGATACACATGTATCTCCGGTCTAAGGGTGAAATGATATTATCATCCCGAGTCATTTGTGACCATAATCCATGAAGTGAACTCAGGTGTGGGTCTTCCAATCACTTGAAACTCATTTCAAGCATAGGTTAGTTTTGCGTCACTTGCCTTCAATCCTTGATTAATGCATGACCAAACCCTAACCTCAGTCTTAGCTCAAACTTCCTTCCCATGAAGAATGACTGACTGTGGAAATCTAGAGTGCTTATGCACTCAGGGAAGTGGTTAAACATGCTAAGATGGAACACAGTAAAGACTAATGAAAGTAACCGCATTTGCGTATGTATAGTCCCCACTATATATCGAAAGCAATCAAAAGTCACGATACTGCTTGCAGTTCCCAAAGCTAACATAAAGCAATCAACTTACTAAAACATTATTTCAAGCCAAATTGTATACATTAGAAATGCTACATGACCTAGTATGACAAACATCACTAGTCATTATGACAACGGCTTATTCAATGGATTTTCCATGCAACATCCATTTGTATTCTTGTTATCCTCACAATTATCTTTTTACTAAACTACTATCCAAAGTATCCGTCAAAGAGATCATATAACGAAGTACTAAAGTACTCGTATCCTCATTGTTACGAAAGTTCACAATAGGATCAGTGATACTTAAGAACTTCTCTAATCAATAATCAACACCACAAAGTAGGATCATAGACTTCGATCAAGATCGACAGTTATCCTATTAGAAATTAGAGTATAAACCTACTCCAAGGCTTATTTCTTGTCTTCAAACATCAAGAACATATACAAGTATTTCTTGAACTTTCAAAATTTCAAATCTTTGTATCTTTAAGTATTATCATGAAGCAATAATTCAACATTTCATAGAACACTTAACAATGGGACATTATCTTCAATTGATACATACTTCTATGTATACAACAAAATCTCCCACTAGCCCTGACATATGTAAAAGTCTTATCTATGCTTCTAGAAGACTCATGTTTTGATCCTTTCATGAAAGCAAAGATCTTACTTTTACGATGTTACTATAAGTCCAAGGGACTTATCCATACTGGTAGACTTAATTTAGATACTACGGATATCTAAGACCCTCGGAGAGTGTGATAAGCACTTCCTCAATACATAGTTCCATGAAGGAATGCGGTCTTGTATATCGGTGCACTATCTTTTATTGCCATAAGAGGGCAATAATAGCAGCAAGTATCAAATGACCTTCAACATGACCACTAGGAAAAGTTTCCACAATAACCATCATGAAACTTTTAACCCTAGTCGGTTATTGAAGTAATCTACAATACAATCCATGTTAATTCCATTTACACCATCTCGGTTTGCACCTTGGTATGGAATTAAGCAAAGTATTCACATACTTAAAATGGATTTCATCTCATGATTCATTGCTTGTCATAACCTTAGTGAACACAGGGCCCACTATGTCTTCCGATAGATGGTGATATGAACAAGACTCACCATCAAGTCATTGCCACTTAGATGTGAGGAACCTATATCTCCTTGACTACATGACTTCTATCAGCCTTGAAAGTAATTACTCATGGTCATAATAACCGGCCTTCTCATGCCGATATTTGATCATATGCTAGTGCTAACATCAAGTCTTTTATTTAAGTTGCACGTTCTTCAACTGGAATGCTTTAGTTATTATCTTCCTTTGGAGCAACAAAACATTGTTCTCGTAAGGTCAAATATCCAAAACCTATAAGAACCTTTTAAATGTATTAGCACCATTTAAGTTCTTCAATCTCCCACTAAATGTAGATTGAAATTCTCCAAACTTTGATATACACAAGCAAAGAACTCTTTCAAGATATATCTCATAAGGTGCTAAATAGACTTTCAAGTTGGATTAAGATTAAGGACTTGGTTTGTCACAATCAATGTGTATACTAACAAGTCGAATACACATATTTGCCCCATTTTTTACCAGATCATTTTCAACAATATCCGGTTTCCTTCAACGTCATGTGTCCATGTTAAGGAATGAATTGTGAGATAATCCCACAATTCATAATGTGGTCATTGATATAGATTTAAGGTATCTTAGCATCTCAACTAGATCTAAGCATCCTATCTATATGTCCCAATTGATTCTTTTAATTAGTTTATCTTTGTTATGTGCTTGTACGGATTATCCATCAAAGGTGATCAATATCTTACAAGCTAGCATCCGTCTTGTAAAGTATAAAATTGTATAGAAATAGGAGTTTACTTGAGAAAATACTTAGAAAGTATAAATAGGGATATGACCCTTGTAATAAGTGAGTTTTGCCATAATCAATGTTTAAGTGTGTGTTTTGTATGGTGTAAATCTTCTACACACTACATTCTTGCATTACTCCATTCATACTCGAACCACTTGGGACTAACAAGTGGTATCAGAGCCTAAGAAGTGTGATTTGATTCTGAATTCAACATACAAGTTCAAGATTTTTGAAGAATTTGAAGAAAACCGAGAACACATTTTGAGATTTTTGGGTTTTCGTCAAATTTTGTGATTTTCGTGAAGATTATGGTTGATTGATGCTCGATTATCATTTTAGAATCATTCTGGAGTGAACGAGATCAAATTAACATCAAAACAGCAAGCCAATCGAAGATTTAAATATGTTTTGTGAAAAACAAGTTTTTGGGGAAAATCGTCTAATTCGATATCAATTCGTTTTTGTTTATCAGAAAAATTGATATAGGATTGATTGAAGTTGATAGGCGAAGTGATCTGGTCAAGAAATATATAGATTCGTGCAAATTTGAAGAATTTTTGAATCTGAACGGGTTGAAGATGAAGGTACCGGATTTTGAATATGAATGTATCGGATTTTGTAGATGAAGTTATCGGATTTCATAAATCCGATTGTATTTACCGGATTTGGTTTATGCGGATTTGAAAATTATTGGATTTCAAATTTGGCGGATTTCAAAGTCTCGGATTTGGTTTCTTCCGAATTTCAAAGTGTCGGATTTGGCTTCTTCCGGATTTGAAAGTATCGAATTTTGCTTCTTCCGGATTTAAAAGTATCGGATTTCAAAGTACCGGATTTGGGATTTGGCAGATTTGGGTTTTTAGCGGATTTGGGAAGATTTTCAATTCTTCTATCATTTTCTCCATAGCAATTTTAACCAAAATAAAAAATTTCCAAGCTGACCTGGCAGCTCGACCCCAGCCAGGGGCTCTGCCCCTTGGACTTCAAAAATGGTATTGTGGGAGAGGAAGAAATTAAGCATGAAGAAGAACTCAAAAGAAAATGCAAAACGCAATTAATTATGATGAACTGAACGCGTCGTACGCGGACACTGAGAGGAGTGGTGGTTGTGCATTAGAATAATGCTTTATTCCTATCCCACCTGTAGTAAAGAAAGCTGTTGAAGAAGCAAATGATGGAAATGCTCGAGTGTATATTCCACACATGGAATTACAAAGGAGGCAAGAATTGCTTGAAGTTGTATGCATCGATCAGAAAATTAAATTTGATGTGGAAAATTGTGTTTTAAAAGAAACAATCTTTTTATCTTTACAAGAAATTAAATTCCGCTGCATCTGAGATAAAGATTGAAATGTCTGATGAAAAAGATAAAAATTCTGATATTGCACAATTTCTTATTCCACAATTTATTTCCAATGGAATCGAACGGAGGATGCTCGAAGAAAAGGTGGAAAGATTGCTAACCGAATTGGACAGGTATCTGGATATTGTGTATCCACAGTGTCCGAAGGCTTGCAGAGACTTCTTGTCACATAAATGCAATCAGTTTTGTGATTCAAACAGTATTACAGAAAAAGGATCATCTTCAAACACAAAGCAGTTTCTTGAAATGTCAAAAATCAAAAAGACATCAAATGTGCATGTTTTAAAATCTATTAAATCATTTCATATGTCTAACAAAAATTCCTTGTTTGAATCAAAATCAGCTCAATCAAAAAGGAAAGAAGGTTCAAGCAACAGCATGAAGAAGTCAAACATCAAAGATGTGTAGAAAAGAGAGACAAAAACATCAATGAAGTGGAGTGCGAAGGAAGATTTGAAAGAGATAGAGAAGAAGAAAGCACATGTAGTCAATACTGATTTCAAGAAAAAGTGAAACCATTTTGTAAGATCCATAAAACCTACTGTAATAACAATTGTGAGTTACTTTTTTCATGGAAAGTCAAAACAAAGAGCTCAAAAGCAAAAGTAGTTGATAACAAAATGTGTTGTGTTGGAAATGGCTGTCCTGAAGGACAATGTAAGTTCAAATGTGAAAATCATCAAAATAAACTGAAAAGTGAATCAAAATCCAACAAAAACTGGAAGAATTCAAATGATAATAAAATTTTGTTTTGGTTTATCAATAAGAATGGATTCATTATTCACCAATGGATTAACAAACATCAAAATGCAGGGCTATTAAAAAGGTATGGCAACCGAAAAATATCAGTCTGTCCGGGACAGTGGAGAGAACATATGATCATAATGAACAACAATCAAACACATTCTCCAACTCCAGTAGTTCATAACAAATTCACATCCTTTACTCAATCTCAATAGAAAGCTTTTTTCAATTCATCATATCAATCATATTCAACGAAGAATCCAAAACAGATGATGAATACACCTATGTGGAAGGCTTAGGCCACAATCTTTTTAGCATAGGACAATTCTGTGATAAGGGTATGGAAGTAGTTTTCAAGAAAAGCTCCTGTTCATTAACAACTGAAGATGAAGCAGAAATTTTGGGTGGCAACAGAAAGTCAAACTTGTGCACAATTGACTTGTCTGAGAAAGGTTCCGGCACACCAGTATGCCTACTGTCTAAAGCATCATCAGACCTAAACTGGTCATGGCATCGCAAGTTGTCTCACTTGAATTTCAAAAACATAAACAAGCTGGTGAATGGTAACTTGGTCAGAGGTCTACCGAAGCTTAAATTTGAAAAATATCATCTCTGTAAGGACTGCGAAGCGGGAAAAATGAAGAGAGTTCCACACAAAGTAAGTCAGATATCTTCAACTACCGCGCCTTTACAGTTGATTCACATGGATCTCTGCGGACCAATGAAAGTCCAGTCAAGAAATGCAAAAAGATATATCTTGGTGATGGTGGATGATTATTCCCGGTACACTTGGGTCCGGTTCGTGAGTCATAAGAGTGAGGTACCACAACAAGTAATTCTATTTCTAAAGAAACACAAGACTCATAACGGACAACCGGTGAAGAGTGTTCGAACAGACAATGGGACTGAGTTCAAAAATAGAACTTTAGATTCCTATTTAGATTCTGAGGGAATTAATCATCAGCTCTCGGCAGCATATACTCCTGATTAGAATGGAGTAGTTGAGAGGAAAAATAGAACTTTGGTTGAAGCTGCCAGAATAATGCTGCAATACTCAAAGCTACCACCATCCTACTAGGCTGAAGCCGTGAATACTGCATGCTACACCCAAAATAGATCACTAATTCATCGTCGCTTTAATAAAACTCCATACGAATTATGTAATGGAGTAGTGCCTAATATCAAATACTTTCATGTATTTGGTAATAGGGGCTTTGTGCTGAATGAGTCGAACAAACTATCAAAGTTTGTTTCGAAAGCCGATGAAGGAGTCTTTTTAGGTTACTCAATGGATAAAAAGGCTTTTAGAATTCTAAATCGGAGAACTAACATGATTGTCGAAAGCATAAATGTTACGTTTGACGATTTAGTCAATTTAAATTCCTTAACGAGTAAACCTAACTCATCCAAACATTCAATTTTTACAAATAACAAAACAGATGAGTCATCCGCACATTCAGAAGATATAATCTTGGATTTTATGTTTGATTTCTTTAAAAAGAATGATAATACATCTACTGTCTTGCAGGATATTCAGCAGGAGTCTGCGTCAATAACTGAGCCACCATGTGTATCTACAGTTCAACAGACTACAAATTCTGCTAATTTGGAGTTTGAAGCTACAAATATTCCTGCAAATGACCAATGTCCAAGATATGATCAAGCGGCAGAAGACATTAATTCAACTGATCTTCAAAATTTTAACGCCTTCATTCAGGTTCAATCCTCCGAACCTGTTTGGTTGAAGAGTCATCCAGAGACTCAAATCATAGGAAGTTTGGACTCCGGTGTTCAAACTCGATCTGCCACAGCTAACATATGTCAACACTCTAGTTTTCTAAGCATGGTCGAACCCACACGGGTGTCGGAAGCTCTAGCTGATCCTGATTGGATTATTGCTATGCAAGAAGAGCTAAATCAATTTGACCGACTCAAAGTCTGGAGACTAGTTCCACGACCTGAAGGCAAATCTGTTGTTGGAACGAAGTGGGTATTTAAGAATAAGAAGGATTCTGATGGTGTGGTGGTTAGGAATAAAGCTAGGCTAGTGGCTAAGGGGTATAATCAACAGGAAGGGATAGATTATGATGAGACCTTCGCCCCTGTAGCTAGAATAGAAGCAATTCGACTGTTCCTAGCCTATGCTTCCTACAGAAACTTCACTGTATATCAAATGGATGTGAAGACTGCCTTCCTCAATGGCAAATTGAAAGAGGAAGTGTATGTCAGTCAACCAGAAGGTTTCGTAGATCCTAACAGACCCAATGACGTCTATATTCTGGATAAAGCTCTATATGGTTTAAAACAAGCCCTGAGAGCTTGGTACGATGAGCTGTCAGAACATCTGCTTAATGAAGGATACGTCAAAGGGAAAACTGACACCACATTGTTCAAAAAGGAGATTGGCAACAATTATGTGTTGGTACAAATATATGTCGATGACATAATATTTGGTTCTACAAATCCTAAATATGGCAATGAATTTTCAAATACAATGAAAAAGCACTTTGAAATGAGCATGATGGGGGAAGTTAATTTTTTTTCTCGGATTGCAAATTAAAAAATTTAGTCATGGAATTTTTATAAATCAAGCAAAGTATATCAAAGATCTGTTAAAGAGATTTGATATGACTGGCTGTTCATCAATCTCAACACCCATGGCTTCTCGAACAAAACTATTTGCTGATCCAGAAGGAAAAGCAGTAGATTTGAAAACTTATAGAGGAATGAAAGGTTCATTGCTATATTTAACGGCTAGTAGGCCGGATATTATGTATTCTACATGTCTTTGTGCCAGATTCCAAGCAAATCCTAAAGAATCTCATCTTCTGGCGGTAAAACGCATATTTAGATATCTTAAGGGTACTCCAGATCTAGGTTTGTGGTATCCTAGGGATTATGGGTTTGAGCTAATTTCCTATTCTGATGCAGATTATGCCGGTTGCATGCTAGACCGAAAGAGCACATCCGGGAGTGCACATTTTTTGGGAGACAGACTGGTTTGCTGGGGGTCCAAGAAGCAGAATTGTGTTTCATCATCAACAACTGAAGCAGAGTACATTGCTGCTGCTAGCTGCTGTTCTCAATGTCTTTGGATTCGGACTCAGCTTTCCGACTTTGGTCTGGTATATAACAAAATCCCTCTAATGTGTGATTCTCAAAGTGCCATTACAATTACATGCAATCCGGTACATCATTCTAAAACGAAACACATTGACATCAGATATCATTTTATAAAAGACTATGCTGAAAAAGGTTTAATTGAATTAAAATACGTTCAAACAGATAATCAACTTGCTGATATTTTCACCAAAGCGTTAGACGAATCTCGTTTTAATGCTCTAGTGTCAAGATTAGGAATGTTGAATTTGACAGTTTAACATAACATTCTGAATCAACAGATCTTACACGGAATATGTTAGTTGTGCAGGACAAATTTGGTGAATGGACAGGCAGAGCTAATACAAGTTATGAATCACTGAGGGTTCATACTTGTAGGGGGAGAAAATATATCAGGTTTTGTATATATTAAATGAAAAATCAAAAACATGTACAAAACACACAAAATTCAAAAACATTTTTTTCTTCATCTCAAATTGTTGTACAGTTGTGCATAATTTGAGGGGGAGTTTTATTTGTTTTGGTTTTGAATTAAAATTGACAAATTTTTGAAAAAGTTCATCTTTTTATTCAAAGAATTATTTTTAAAGATGAAATATTATGTTTAGGGGGAGTGGAATGAGTTGAAAAGTCAAAATTTTAATTGAGGTGTTGAAAATCAGATAAAAGTTGTCGGATTCTGATACTTGAATCGGATTTTGACAAACCGAATGTTTTATCGGTTTGTGGGTTCCGGATTTCTTATGGATCAGACTTTACCCATTCGGATTTCATGGGTCGGTTTTTCCTATAAAAACAAAAATCCGATTTCATTATCGGTTTTCCAAACCTTTCAAGAATCTGAGAGTTCAAAGAATCCGAAAATTTCAAAGTGTTTTGTTATGCAATCAAACAACAGATCCAAGGTCGCATTACCTTTCTGATTCCAAAGGTATACTTTGTTTTCATTTTCATCAACGTTTAAGTGGTGTTTAATCGATTCTTTTGACTGAAAAACCCTCAAAACACTTTATGTTCAAATCTTCAAATCGTATGTGTTTGTTAACATGATTGGACTCGGTTTTAGTTGTACTTTAATGGGTTGTATGTCGATTTCAAGATACTCGATCTTTGAATTGGTTTTTGAATGGTTTTGAATCTGTCGGATTTATTCGAGTTTAATCAGAAATGTTGGTTCAAACGAGGAAGGATTTTAGTTGTTATTTGGGTTGTTTGATTCAAAAGGATTTCTTAGTTTAGGTTTAATTGCACAAATATGTTGATTTTTAAGTGATAAATGAACGAAGTAAAGATTTTTGGAAGAATCGGATTGTCGAACTACTTGCTCTGTTCATTGAACATGAAATGTCGGATTTTATGGAAATCCGATAGTTAATCAGATTTCATGTTCAATCTGATTTTGACAAATCCGAATGTTCTCATTGACAAGTATCGGATTTAATAAACAAACAAAACAAAGGATTTCAATATTATCGGATTTTATATAAATCCGAATGGTTGTCGGATTTTATATAAATCCGATTGTTTGTCGGATTTCATATAAATCCGAGTGGTTGTCGGATTTTAACACAATCGGATTTCATATAAATCCGAGTGGTTGTCGGATTTTAACACAACCGATTTTTCAAATGTCATCGGATTTTGAAAGTGTCGGTTTTTCATAACAGATTTCAAATTCAAAAGACTCGGATTTTTCAAATAAACGAGTGTCGGTTTTTCAAAGTCATCGGATTTTGAATAACATTGACAATCGGATTTTAACATGTATCGGATTTTCAAAGGACTCAATCGGATTTTAACATGTGTCGGATTTTGAAACAAAAAGGGTGTCGGATTCCATCTTATTGGATTTCTAATTGTCGGTTTTTGCCAACACTTAGGAATTTTCAAAAATTTTGGAAATTTTTGAGATTTGTACTAATTGTTTTATTTCACAGATGGCTCAAATTCCATCCAATACCCTTTTCCCTCAAGCCAATTACCTACCAAACCAACTGAACAATGCCTATTTTGTCCCAGACATTACCAAAATAGAATACCCAATAATAACCGAACTTATAACATCTCATCCATTAAACCACATATTCACTTTTAACCCTACTGAAGCCTTCCCTCATGTCTCGGAAGTGTACGTACAACAACTCTGGAGTTCATTATCATTAACTGAAAGTGCTGAGGGCCTTCCTGTACTTGCTGGTCAAATAGACCAAGTTGAATTTGAGATGGGTATCGAAAGCATACGCAGAATACTAAGACTACCCAAATCCACCTCTTATCCACCAAAACCTGATTTTGATCCAATCCCTACTGACAAACAAATTCTAACTCATGTGATGGATCTTGGATGGAGAGAAGATGAATTAACTGGTGTATCAAAGTTTAAACGTTCTGGTTCCACAATGGCAAACTCTATATGCAATAATCATGCGGTGTTTGACAAGTGTAACCAAAGGGATAGATGGGGCCAATATCTTTGCATTGAAAGTACTGGTTGGAATGGCTAAGCATTTTCATTTTGATTATGCAGAATTATTGTTTATTGAAATAGCCAAGGTGGCCACGGAGAAAGTGATACCTGGTAAAAGACGTAACTTCTTACCATTTCCACGGTTTTTGTCTATGATTATTCAACGAGTGATGGCCAGAGATACTGATATCTCAAGGCGTGATGATGAACCAGCACTGCAAATTCAAATGATGATCAAATTATACAAAATCCCGGCGATGCCTGATATTCAACCATTCGTGATGCCTGCTGAGTTAATATATTTGTTGGATCTGGAAAGCGAGGTGGTCCAGGAGTATGTGAGATTGAATAACATTGTTCTTATGGATCGACATGAGCCTGTTGATCCTACCCCAAGAACGTTAGGATCCCCGAGTGCTAGTGATATTAGGAGTCAATCTTCTACGGGAGAAGCTGACATGGGAGAGTTAAGAGAAAAAATAATCGAGAGGGGTGGAGAAGAAAGTGAAGGTGTTGGTGAGTTTAAAGAGGGAGTTGCTCTGGACACATCTGAAAGTTACACTGATTCATTTCAAAAGCATATTGAAAAAATGTTTCCAGATCAGATAGAGGAGGAGTTAGGTCCTGATGGTCAAAGAGTACTTACTAGTTTACCTGATTATGACCAAATGATGGATTTTTCTGATATTGATACACAAATGATGTATGATGATATTATTGCGCTTAATGTAGATGAAGATGCTGAGAGGCAAAAACAAAGTGAGGGAGTGAGTGAAGTAAGAAAAGAATATGTGAGTGCTGAGAATCCTCCAGCCATTTTTAGCCGGGAAACCACATCTACTGTTGGGTTTATACCTGACATTGAAAAAGACTCTGGCTTCCCACCAGAGCATGCACAAACCCCTCCAAGCCACTCAGTATCCTCTCAACAGGATATTGTTTCATCACACGGAGATAAAGCACAAAATCTAACGGTTCCTCATTTGGAGGAAACTGATATTGAAACAAGTAACACTCCTCTCCATGGCACACCTGTCGTTTCTGCGCACATCGATAACTATCAACAGATTGTTGATTTTCTTTCTAAACACAGGGAAACACTTGAAGCAATAACTGGTCTATTCAGTGATAGACCAGCTGGAACTACTATAGGTGAAGCCTTCAAAGGCCATATCCGAGGATTAGTAGGAAATCCTACCACAGCCAACGTCAATCCAGCTGTGAAAGTGGGTGGTCCTTCATCTACAGAATTTGTTTCTGGAGATGCTGGAACCTCAACGGGTAATCTAAGTGATCCCGGTGTTACAACTTCTGAATCAGAATCGGCTAAGGAATTCGTTTCCAAGGCTGATTTTGATGCTGCTCTTGAACATTTGCACGTCAGAATTGATGATATTCAAAGATTACAACTTGACAGATTCACCAGAATCGAAAAGAAATTGGATGATTTAATCGAACAGAAAGAAATGGACGTAAAAGATAAAGTTACAGATGCCTTGTCAGTGGATGAATTAAAAAGCTTGTTAATGGTTAAACTGATTGGCAAGGGTGATAGCAGTTCTGAGGATTTAGATATCTTATCATTGTTAAGAACTGAGGTGGAGTCTACGTGCAAAGCTGCTGCCGGGTCATCAAAACGACCTAGGCATGACGATGATGATTTAGACACCGATCGTCCTGAGGGGGAGAAACGTTTGAAAACTTATTTTGATACCCTGGCTGCTCAGCGAATCGGTGCAGTTGCTGCCAGATTGGAGGAAACATCGTTTAAACAAAAATATAAGGGCAAGCAGACTGTGGTTGAGTTTGAAGAGTCAAATGTGCCTGAGGTTGAAGCAAAGGATGAGGATATGAAGCTAAGCAAGAGGTTGAAAAGCCTTCTTCTGAGATAGTAGATGAATCTGGGCTTGAAAGTTATAATTTGGATAGTGTGTTGAAAGTACATAAAGAAGTAACAGATCAATTTCCGCCATCTCCCAAGCAATTCAGAGTCACTCCTTCAGACATCAGAAAACAACAATTGAAAGAAAGTCAAATCAAAGAAATATCTAAAAAGTCAGAATGGAATATTCCTAAAACTGCTCAAATAGATCCGGTTCACACTGGGTCTTTACCAAATGTAAAGAAGAGTTATGTGCTAACTAGGGAGGCCCTGAAGAAAACTGTCAGAAACTGGAGATACCAAGATATACCAGTGGCCTTTCTAGAAGAAAAATTGTTGACACACAGAGGAAGTAGAAGAAATGTTAGATGTGAATATGATGGGTGCCAAAGATGCAGAAGATGTTAAAGCAAAGATGATACTCAATATACATACTACAAAGAAAGAGGAAGTCATATCAAAATATCAGATCATAAAGCTCAATTTTGTTGGAGTTCAGAGAGTTGTTTACAAAGAAATGATCAGCTATTTAGTCACAAGGTCGGATATGAAGAGCTATACAATCGGGCATGTGGATCTAAAATTCTTAAACCTTAGTGATGTTAACTTTCTGCTAGAGAGCTTGAGATGAAAATAGAAAAGAATGTTGAAGATTCAGCTGGTTATAAGAAGCTAAGGGAGTTTATCAGGCACAAATGTCTGATTGCAGAGTATACAGATCTTCAGTTGGGAGCCGAATCTGATAAAGCCAAAATCAATCTGCTAAAGCCTAACACAAAACATTCAAAAATTTACCAACTGAAGATGTTTCAAGTTGTCTGGAGTGATGATGAAGAGTTCGAGGGAGATGAAGGGATTGTCCTGTTTAATAGTAAAAGAGAAAAGTTTTTCTTAAGGTTCAAAGAAATTAATGCTTACTCAGACGGATCTTTGAAGATTTGGACTTTAAAAATTATAGATTATAGCATGAGCCTAAAGGATGAAGTAGACCAAGCGCCAAGAGTTAGATTAACAGAAGTCATAAAGCTATTCAATGCCAAACGAGATGAACGAAAGATGATCAGACATTGGAAGAGAAAGATGTGTTAAAGAAACATGAGCTAGACTTAAACAAGGGGGAGATTGTTAGAGTTAAATTTGTGTTTTAGTCTAGTCACAATTTAATGTTTTTCTATTTTACTTTGTACCTACTATATATAGTAGTGTTTCCTTTCTTCCTTGTAACCTTGAATATTATATTGAATAGAAAACACACACATTAAGGTGTTTCCATACTTTTCTCTCTACTTGAATCACTTGTGTATTCATTGAATTGCTCTACACCTCTCACATATACCGTGAAGGGTTTCATAATCATCTTACCCTAATAGATAAGACTAGCATCAAATGTTTAACCCGAGGTTAAACTTGTCCAAGATCCTAACCACATGGATCTAGGCGATATTTGTCTTATTTATATGGTTAAGTAGATTATGACAAAGAGCCAACTAATCCAAACTACTTTGCACTTAGATTCATTATTCATGATTTTTATTACTTGTAACATGTATGTCGCGACATGGATAATTTTTATATTTATCAATCAACAAATATTTTTCAAAAACAATATTCAAATCTCAAGTATAAATTCATCGTCATCGAATGTAGAATGATGCGCCATGGAGGCCAAAATAAAACATAAGCTATGACATCAACAAACTTCGAAATTGAATAAGTAATGCGGAAAAATCTTTTACAACAAATCCAAAATTCAAAATTTCATCCATCGTCTTTATGAACATACAATAAAAGCTCAACTTGCCTCGCAGGGCATCAAAATCAACGAAATAATTAAACCGGTAACAATAGGCGAGATCAAAACTCCCATTTCTCTTTTAGAGGTCAATCTTTCAAGTTGCTTTTGGTACCTACACTTTGTAACAAAATAAATTTGTGACAAACGTGAGTTAATTAGCTCGGGTGAACAACCCAGCGAAATAGAAGAATTAGCAATGAATCATGAATGTACCTTGAGAGGGGAAATTAACTCTCTCTTTCCTTAGAAGTTTAATATCCTCTCGGCACGACTGGCATGCATGACGGCCCCAATCTCCAAATCTTCCACAGAAGTAGCAAACCACTCGTTCTTGAATCTATTCTTGAGACACACAATCATTGTCCTCATATTCAATATGGGGAATAGGCTTGGACAATCCAACCTTTTCCCTTCGTGTCGGTTTCTTCTTCTTTTTCTTTTGTTCCCTAGAACTCGTGGTAGGAATGGAAGAGGTAGATTCATGTTTGGCCATGTCAGACTTCGCAGTCTTCAACATACCACGCAATTCACCTAAGGTTTTCTCCATGTCATGCATGTGATAGTTCATGACAAACTGATCATATGATACGGGCAGGGACTGGAGTACTATATCCATAGCATGCTCCCTCCCCATGGGAAAACCTAATCTCTCCATTTGGTCTACGTACGCCTTAATCTTAAGGACGCGGGCACTTACACTCCTACCTTCCTGCATTCTACAACCGACTAGGTTTTTAACACACTCATAGTGTTCCTGCCTAACTTGTTGGAACATGTCCTTTAACTTGTTCATCATATCGTACAAACTCATGTTCTCAAAGTGCTTTTGCAACTCCGATCTCATAGTTGACAACATGAGGCAGGCAACATCGTGTGTGTCCTCAACACGCTTTTCATACGTGTATCGGATGGACCAAGTCACGTCGGTAGCAAGTGGCTCCGGAAGAGGTTCCTCATCGATGTGCAACTTTGACTCATGGCGAAGGACAATTCTCAATTGCCTAAGCCAGTCTACGAAGTTCACTCCCATGAGTTTCTCCCTATGTAGGAACATACGAAGCGAATAGTTTGACATGGTGTTATTATGGTTTGACATCTATAAATAACAAGAATACACGTTTTAGTTAGTTTGATATAATCCTCGTTAAAATAATTACCCATAAAGTTTAGAAAAAAACAATTTATCTTAACAAGGGCTAAGAACCATATTTTACTCCACTACATGACGGGTTTACCGTGGATCACTTCATGAAGCTATTTAGGCTGGTAACCATTTTACCGATTGCAATCTCTATTGCAACTCTTAGACACTTGTGGGATCCAACGACGTAAAACGGTCGGTTGGCATGTTTGATCCCTACTTACATCAATCCCAAATTAAAATTCTTGGTTGACTCGTGCTTAACTCGACAATCACACAAGGATTTTAGTTTGCAATTGTAAATCGTCCAACAACATACATGGTAGCACACTCGACAATCATTGGCTCGTGTTAAGCTCGACAACCAATAACTCCAAGTCGCCACTCTCACCTTCCACACAGATCCGCATGGAATAACTCGTGCTAAGCTCGACAATCATCCCATGCTTCACTAGAATCGGGTGTGTCATCTTATGGATGGGGCGTGATTTACGTTTTAGGAAACGGGCTTTTGTTTCTTGATTAAAACCAAGTTTTAATATTTGATTAACAAAGTAAGTGACAAAACCGATTTTCACTTTAAATATAAATACCAAGTTTACATTGTCTTGTTAATCGTGTATGCGCGAGAGTTTGTTAACCAATTTAAAAACTCTTGTGATTTTATTAAATTTAGAAAAGTTATCAAGCATGCAAAGAAACATAAACAACCATGCAAGAAATATAAATCACATCACACACATACAATTGGGTTGGTAACCATGCCAAAAACCTATGCGTCCTTCCCGCGAGCCAAGCCAGGAGGACTAGGTCTACTAAGGACACAAACCTAGACCATGGAGTGCTCCCACTGAATCCGCTACCTCCATCGGGACTAACCGGATCCAAGGTCTTCAAGACATCTCCTTTTGACTCTCGATTGTGGTCTTCAAAACACAAGTACAAAAGAAAGGAAATGGCATGCAAGCCACGCGCTTCCTATCAATCTAGTACAAGTACATATGGATAAATGAAACAGCATGCAAGCCGCGATAATAAATTACATACCAAATGAATACATAATTAATTACATCACTTGTGACACTAAGGTCACCAAATAAATCCATACAACCAAACAAACCACAAGGCACAAACACAAGTTCTAGGGTGATGGTTACCAACTAAAAGCAACAAACAACAACCACAAAACACGGTGTGCCAAAACTGTGACGAAAGGAATATTTCGGTAAGAATTTCCAACACAAACACTCAAGGCACAACAAGTAAATTCTTGTACATATGCTTTAGGGCACAAAACCAACTTTTATACCCATATTCATATATACACAACATATGTGTATGCATGTATGCATCTCATGCCAAGACCATACCTTACATACCCATATTTGTACCAAAATATTACGAGGGGTTATCCAAACGGAATCTGCCAGAAAACCAGAAACTCCTCCATGACCCGAAAAACCAGAAAATTTTCTTGTAAGGACAAAAACTGCCAAGGAGCTCCTTCATGACCCCTCACGGCTCGTGAAGCCCAAGGGCTTCACGACCAATCATGGGACAGAAAGGGCTCGTGAACCTAAAAACCAAGTTTCATGACTAGTTCACGAGTGCCTTCACGACCCCTCATGGCTCATGAAGCCCAAGAGCTTCATGACCGGTCACGGCCATAAGGACTCGTGAAGTCTGAAAACAATTCCCACGACCAGACCCCTCACGAACACCGGTCGTGTGGCCTTCACGGCTCGTGAAGAACTTGTTGGAATCTGCCCACTGACACATGTATGCCGGTATCACTGCTAATGAAGCGCGAGCCTATTGGGTCACACGCCAAGGATTGATCCCGACAGCACGTTTAGAAAGAGAGGAATAAAATAGTGTTTTTGGTTGTCAATGGGTGCTTCATGACCATGAAGGTTTGTGCTTCATGGGCGGTGAAGGCTAGGTACTTCAGGACCATGAAGCTGACTGCTTCATGGGCTGTGAAGGCTGGGTGCTTCACGCCCATGAAGCTGTCTTCATGGGCCTTGAAGGCTATGAGCTTCATGGGCCGTGAAGAATCCTTCACGGGCTGTGAAGAGGCAGCTGAAGTGTCATTTGTGTTTTATTGGACCATTTGATGGTCCAATCAGAATGCTTGCTTTTAGCCGGATTTCTGGTGTCAAATGGTAGTTTTTGAGACTAGAGAACTCTTGCAAACACTACACAACTCTTTCTACTCCATTTTCTCTCTTAGTACCAAAAAGGTTTCATGCTAAAACACTAAGATGGTGATCTTGAGTGTTCATATCAAGATCAATGGTGCAAGAGGAGAACCTTTTTGGGCTGTTCCAGATGGTGGAGTCAACATGGATGTTCACCTAATGGCTCACTAACATTTGGGGATCAAACTCTTCTTGGTGTGGACTAGCAATGGAGGATGAAGCCTTTTGTTTCCTCAAGTTCATCCCACATTTGAAGATCTCGATTTCCAGCCATGGTAAGAAGGTATTTTTCTTCCTTCTTCTTCTTCTTTTGAGTTGCATTTTGCTTTGTAGTGTATTCCACCATTGGAACTAGTTGTGGGTTTTGTGTGTGCTTTCGTTTTATGTCTTGCATGCTACTTTTCTTGTGTGTTTCCGCTGCGTTTTTGCCCACCACGAGTTCCAACAGTGGTATCAGAGCCATCTCTACAAAGAAATTGCACTTTGATGGCTTAAAAACCGAAAATGGACATTCTGTCCAGATGAGCTTCACGGGCGGTGAAGGTTTTCGCTTCACGGTCGTGAAGCCTACACGAGTGGCTTTATGGGGTGTCGCTCGTGAATGGTTTTGACTGTGTCAGAGTCGTGGAGCTCATGGGCTTCACGGGCCCTCACGGCCCGTGAAAGCTTCTGGGCCGTGAAGGTCTTCGTGAACAGTGTTTTTATCCTTGTTTATAAAAAGAAATAAATTTTCAGTTTTAGCACCTTTCGATTCTGTTTTTCCAGAATCTGTCCTTTTGTTTGAACACTTGAAAAGCCCCGTTTATGTGTCTTGATTCATATATTTATATGTATTGGGTGGTTTTGGCATAAAATGCACACATGCATATACTTATATTGTGTATATATGAATATGTGTTCTCAAAGTGTTTGGGATACTAATACATATGTACAAGGATTGTTCCTTTTTGTGCCTTGAGTGCTTTGCTTGTTTGAACAATCTTAATTGAGATACATTTTGCATGATTTTGTTGTGGCACACCATGTTTTTGTTTGTGGTTGTTGTTGTATCCGGTAACGCCTTGCCCGTTAGACCTATGTGTTGGTTGTTTGATTGTTTATTTATGTATTTATTCATTTGGTGACTTTTAGTCACAATGGTTTGTAATAATATTTAATTCGGTTTGTAAATTTGTAAATTTATTATGGCTTGCATGCCATTGCTTTCCTTTGTACTTGTTGTAAGTAACTTAGAATAGCAATCACGGCTTGCATGCCGTTTCTTTTCAAATTGTTTGTAATTGTGAAAAGAAGACCGAAGACAACCATCGAGAGTCGTGGAGGAGACGTCTCGGCTATATTGGATCCGGTGGATCATTTGGAGATGACGGATTCAGTGGGAGCACATCCGGCGAGGCCATTTGGTTGTGTCCTAAGTTTGGCCTTGCTCTCTCCGTTTGGCTCACGGGGAGGGCGCATAGGGTTTAGGGGCGTGTTACCGGATATTTGATTTGTGTGTGGTTGTGATTTATTTTTTTATTTTCTTGCGTGGTTGTTTAGGATCTTCGCATGCTAGAAAACTTTTCAAAATAATAAAATCACAAGAGTTGTTAAATTGTTTAACAAACCCCGCGCGCTCACGATTAACAAATAAATATAAATTGGTTTATATTAAAGTGAAAAATGTGTTTTGTCACTTGTTTGTTAATCAACTTGAAAAGAGGTTTTTAAAACCGGAAAGACAAAAGTCCCATTTTTCTCAAACGTAAATCTCATGCCACCCGTAAGATGACACCACCCGAATCTAGTGAAGCATGGGATGATTGTCAAGTTAAGCACGAGTTATTCTATGTGAATCTGTGTGGAAGGTGAGTGTGGCGACTTGAAATTATTGGTTGTCGAGCTTAGCACGAGCCAATGATTGTCAAAGGTGTCACCGTGTATCTTGACGGACGATTTACAATTCCAACTTAATACGCCTTGGTAATTGCCGTGCCTATACCGAGTTGCCAAAGCGGCTTAACGAGGAATTGGTGTGAGAAGGGATCAAACATGCCAAACCGACGCTATGAGTGTTGATGGATCCCGCAAGTGTCTAAGAGTTGTAGTCTTGGATTACAATTGGTAAAGCGTTTACCGGCCTAAATAACTTCATGAAGTGATCCGTGGCAAACCTGTCATGTAGTGAAGTGAAATAAGGTTCTTAGCCCTTGGTAAGATAATTGTTTTTCTTAAAACTAAATGGGTAATTATCGTAACGAGGATTGTATCAAAACTAACTAAAACGTGTATTCTTATATCTTTAATTGGCAAATGTTAACGACACTGCTTCAACATAAAACTCCGTTCGTTCCTAAAGAAGGAGATACTCATTAGTGTGGACTTCGTGGACTAGGATTGGTTGTTGAGGCTTGTCCTCCACCATGAGTCAAAGTTGCAGATTTTAGAGAAATCCCTTCTAGAGCCAAAATGCTACCAACACGACCTAGACCTCTAAATGCATGTAAAAGTGCATCGTGGCCTTGATCGGTTGAAGGATACATGAAGGCGGGAATATTAGTGTCCATATCCTTGAGATGAAGGCGTATGTGGACCTAAAGGAGAGGCATGGATTCTCCATAGAGAGGGAGCTTGTGGTGAATGTATATTCTCCAATGTCCCTGCCCAAGTGATGTAAATTGTTCATTGTGAACTATCACATGCACAATATGAAGAAGTCCTTATAAAGCATTATGGCATGTTGTGGACTGCTACGTCTTGCATGGCCAAAGTATGGCTCACCTCACCGATTCCCGCTAACATTATAAAGGAACAAGAAACCGAGAAGAAGAAATTGACCTCAAACGAAAAGTTTGGTTTTACCAAGCCTACCTTATATGTGAAGTCAAAGGGCAATGAGATTGCGCCTCAAGATAAGACTCCACAAGGGGTAATTTGCTACTTCTACGGAAAGATTGGAAAATTAGCACCACCACGCCTGCCCTATGGGCCTGAAAGAGCTAAAATCACTTATAAGTAAGAGAAATTAGCTCTTTGACTTCAGGAACATTCATGATCAAACTCCATTGCTCTTCTACTTCTAAAGGCTAGGTTTTGAACGCTAGCAATAACGCTCACGTTTGTCACAAATTTGTTTGTTACAAAGTGAAGGTGTTAAAAGAGAAGTAGGCGGATGAGGCATGGAGAACTGGAATTCAAAAGTGGGAAACATAGTTGTTGTCCCTATTGAGAGGATTGGAAGTTTGTATCTTGCCTTTCCTTCTATCTATTCTATTACTTTATTGGAAGTATGTTTATGTCATGTATGGCTAGAAACATTATATCTAAACGCCTTTGTTGACGATGGATATTACTTTGACTTTTGAAATTAGTGTTGGAATATGCCCGCTGACACGAACGAGTTAATGGCACTACCGATGAGGTATAGGCCTATTGGGTCACACACCAAGTGTTGATTCCGGCAACACGATCAAGCAAAAGAGAGGAAAACGCCAAAATGGGTTTTGGCAGGATGGTACACGGGCCGTGTTCCTGAACACGGGCCGTGTCCAGTCCAACATACACGAGACGTATTAGCCCAGTTCAAGGTCGTGTAGTTTGGGCCTACACAGGCCGTGTAGATGAACACGGGCCGTGTAGGATAGACACGGGCCGTCTTAACCCAATTGGGGCCGTGGACTTTGGGCCTACACGGGCCGTGTACGTTCGCTGTAATAGCAGAATTAACAGCCTTAAACACTTAGTTTAATGGTGTTAACTTCTAATAATGGTGGTAGACAAAGAGGCTACGAGTTATCTGCTCTAAGGGAGGTTTTTGGATGGCTCTTGGCTCTTGGTTGACACTTGAACTCTCTCTCACTTGTTCATCTTGTTCTTGGTGTTCTTGAACACAAGAAGCAAGAAACACATAGACTTGGGTGTTGTTTTGGTGGCTACACCAACTTACTAGTATTTGGGAATCAAGGTTGCTTGGGGTGGACTTCATTAGAGGAATCCTTGTTTGGATTCTTGAAGCCTTGACTTGCTTGAGTTCTTGAAGATTAACAAGAGGAAGATCATTGTGCTTGAGTTGTGGTATAACTTTCTTTCTATCTTGTTTATTATATTTTAGTTGCAATTCCATGTCTAGATATTGGTCCATGGGAAGTGTTTGTTTGGTTAGCTTATTATTTTGTATTATATCTTGCTTCCGTTGCTACTCGATTATGCCAAACAAAGACCTTCAGTGGTATCAGAGCCATATCTAACATGGCTTTGCACTAACGAGTCTAGAAAAACCATATGAATATTTTATACAAGAAAATTGTTTTCATGAAATTTTTTCGTGTAGATTTTTGTTAGGCTAAAATTGATATATTTGTAGCCTACATAATAATCATATAAATATTTTTATATTAGAAATTGTTTTCTAGAAATGGTTTTTCATTTAGATTCATGTTAGGCTAAAATTGGTATATTTGTAGCCCACCTCAGATGTTAGTTTTTACATCAAGTCTCAAAAACCATATAAGTTCATTTATATAAGAAAATTGTTTTCTTAAAATTGGTTTTTTCATTGAGGCTCTTGTTGTGCTAGAATAGATTTATTCGTAGACGTGTTAATACTTTAGTTTTTATATTTATATATTTGTTGTAACTTGGCATGAAGTGTACACAAATATATACTTATAAATGTATATATAAATATGTGTCACAAAAATGGTTTGGTACACTAATGCATATGTACAAGGATTGTCATTTTGGTGCCTTTGATGTTGTTGACAATCTTGACTAAAATATAGATATATATTTATATCATGGTTTTGTGTGGCACACCATGTTTCGTTTGGTTAATTCGGTAACACGATATGCCCTTAGACCTATGTGTTGTGGTGGTTGATTGATTCGGTTTTTGGTGGCCTGCGTGCCATATTGATGTAAATATTTATTTATATATTTGTTAGTGCGGCTTGCACGC
Organism: Dittrichia graveolens; assembly: GCA_038502395.1. Taxonomy (NCBI): domain Eukaryota; kingdom Viridiplantae; phylum Streptophyta; class Magnoliopsida; order Asterales; family Asteraceae; genus Dittrichia; species Dittrichia graveolens. Next base: position 41,849,998 of record JARJIL010000003.1, read on the forward strand.
CGTTTATTTTATTCCGTGTATTTGTATAAATAGTGTAGGAATGCGACCCGCGTGTCGTTTATATATATATTCTATGTATTTGTAAATAGTATAGAATTAGAACCGGAGAAGTCAACGGGAGTCATGGTGATGACGTCTTGGCGAAGGAATCAACATGCTATTGGAGGTGTTGGATTCGGTGGGAGCTCACCCAACGAGACTTTACCTTGTCCTTAGGTTTTGGCTTTGTTTTCCCCGTTGTGGCTCACGGGGAAAACGCATAGGAATTTTGGGCATGTTACCGAATTATACATATATATATTTGCGTGGTTGTGTTTTATTTTTCTATGCATGGATTAGGATTCGCATGCTAGACAATTTTTCTATAAAATTAAATAAAATACAACGTTTGTTAAAATGGTTAACAATCTCGCGCGAATAGAATTGACAAAGAAAATATAAACTTGGTATTATATTTAAAAGTGCTTAAAAATCGTTTTGACACTTACTTTGTTAATTCACAAAAAGGTTTTTAGAAACCGGAAACAAAATCCCGTTTTTTCAAAATGTAAATCACGCACCATCCGTAAGATGACCCCATCCGAATCTAAAGAAACAAGGATGATTGTCGAGCTAAGCACGAGTCATTTCTTGCGAAGTTGTGTGGAAGGTGAGTGGGGTAACTCGCATGATTGGTTTTCGAGCTAAGCACGAGCCAATTGATGGTTGGGAGTGCCACCCGTGTGTCTTGTCGGACGGTTTACAATTTTAGTATATAATTCTTGATTAGTTGTCGAGCTAAGCACGAGCTAAAGAAAAATTATATATTAAGATTGGTGTAAGGAAGGGATTAAACATGCCAACCAACATAATGGATGTCAACGGATCCCGCAAGTGTCTAAGAGTTGTAATAGAGATTACAATTGGTAAAATGGTTGTCGGCCTAAATAGCTTCGCCACGTGATCCGCGGTAAACCCGTCATGGTGCGAGGTGAAATGAGGTTCTTAGCCCTTGTTATAAATAGTTGTTTTTGTCTAAAACTATGGGGTAATTATTTTTTAACAAGGTTTATCTAAACTAACCAAAACTCGTATTATTGTTATTTATAGATGTCAAATCATAACAATACCACGTCAAACATCTCACTTCGTGTGTTCCTAGAAAGGGAGAAAATCCCGGGGGTGAACTTTATTGCATGGCTTAGGCAATTGAGGATTGTCCTTCGCCATGAGTCAAAGTTGCACATCCTTAAGGAACCCCTTCCGGAGCCACCTGCTACCAACGCGACTTGGGCCGTCCGATACGGGTATGAAAAACGTGTTGAGGACACACACGATGTTGCCTGCCTCATGTTGTCAACTATGAACTCGGAGTCGCGAAAGCAGCTCGAGCACATGAGTGTGTACGATATGTTAAACAAGCTCAAGGACATGTTCCGACAGCAAATTAGGCAGGAACACTATGAGTGTGTTAAAAGCCTAGTCGGTTGTAGGCTGCATGAAGGCGGGAATGTTGGTCTTCACGTCCTTAAGATGAAGGCGAACGTGGACCAAATGGAGAGGTTAGGATTTCCTATTGGGTGAGAGCTCGCTGTGGATATTGTACTCCAGTCTCTGCCCGCATCATATGAACAGTTTGTCACAAACTATCATATGCAAGGATTGGAGAAGTCCTTAAGCGAATTCCATGACATGTTGAAGTCTGCGGAATCTGACATGGCCAAGCATAATTCCACCTCAACCACTCCCGCATTGGGCTTAAAGAAACAAAAGAAAAGGAAGAAGAAACCGACCCTAAGAGGAAAGGTTGGAGTTTCCAATCCTATCCTTAATATTGAGTCGAAGGACATAGAGATGTGCCTCAAGAAGAGACTCAAGAAAAGATGGCTTGCTACTTCTGTGGAAGATTTGGAAATTGGGGCCGTCACGCCTGCCCTACGTGCCGAGAGGATATAAAACTTCTCAGGAAAGAGAGAATTAACTTTCCATCTTCAGGTACGTTCATGATTCATTGCTATTCTTCTATAAGCTGGGTTGTTGACCTGAGCGGATTGACTCACGTTTGTCGCAAATTTGTTTGTTACAAAGTGTAGGTCCATTGTTTAAAGAAAAGCATGAAGAACCGGATCTCGAACGAGGAAACCATGGTGATTGTCCTCCAAGAAAAGATAAGGAGACTTGATCTCACTTTTGTCATCGGTTTATTTATTACTTTATTTTATTGCCCTGCGTGGCAAGTAACATCTCTTTGTATGCTCGCTTTAATTACGGTGAACAAAAATTTTGAAGTTTTAAGAATTGATGTTGAACCTTTTTAAACGTCATTTATTCAAGGTTTTATGTCATAGCTCATGTGTTGTTTTGCCCTGCGTGGCGTACAACTTTACATGTGGTGACGATGAGTTATTCTTAAAATACGAAATTTATTATGAAAATCTATTGTGAGGTATTTTTGTTCAAAATTTCCCATCTCATGGCATACACAAGGATTTGTTACAAGTGATAGAATATTCATGAATAATTGATTCTGAATCCAAAATAGTTTGGATGAGTTATCTTTGTGTGATAATCAACTTAATCACATAAACAAGAAATATATCGCCTAGATCCATGTGGTTAGGATCTTGTAGTAGTTTAGTCTCGGGCTAAATGCTTTGATGTTGATCTTGTTTATTAGGCTAAGATGATTATGAGATCCTTCGCCGGAGTTTGTGAGAGGATTATAAGCTTGTTGGATATTGATCACATTTTGTGGATAATCCGTTCAAGCATATCACAAAGAATAACGAAAGGGAACCTCTTCATCAATACCTTGATGGTAGTAATTTCGAGACGTTTATTAGTTCAGGCATATGTCTGAAACCTTGTTGGTGTGCAGAATTCGCCAAAACAACTTTAAGAATCAATAGGGCTTATAGATCAAGGTACTTAAATCTAGTTAAGATGCTAAGATATCAATTATCTATATATTGGATGACCATATAGTGAATTGTAGAATTGTTTCACAATTCATATCCTACTAAGACGCATTGGTACATGGTGTCATGGAGTAGGGAACCGGGTGTTATTGATTTGGTTTATGACGGGTCGATAATGTGTGTCCGGTTTGTTGGGATATTCATTTGCCATTGTGACTAAGTCCTCAAATCCAAATTCGGTTGATAGTCTATTTAGCATTTATTGAGATACGACTAGAAAGGTTCTATGCTTGTCTATCTTATAGTTCTAAGTTATCCATTCTACGTTCAGTGGGAGATGGATAAACTTGAAATCGAGAAGTGCTAATACATTTGAGGAGTTCTTCTAAGTTTTAGTTATTTAACCTTTTGAGAACAATGTTTGTTGCTTAAAAGGGGAAGAAGAAAGAAACTAAAACTAAGGCATTCCAGTGGAAGAACGTGAAACTTAAATGAAGACTTAATGATGATACTAACATATAATCTGATATCTTCGATAGATGATCAGCATGGTTATGTTGGTATGCCTGACTAAGAATATGGGATTAACATGGATGGAATTGTAGACAACTTCAAATACCGACTAGTGGTAAAGTTTTTCATGGTGGTTATGGAGAAACTTGTCCTAGTGGCTATGTTGAAGAATGTTTGATACTCGTGGATATTAATGACTGCGTTTCGTCATGAAACAATATGATGAGGAAGTGCTTATAACACTATCCGAGGGTCTTAATATACGTCCGTAGTATCCGAATTATGTCTACAAAAGTGGATAAGACCACTTCGGACTTATTCTTGCATCTTGAAGGAAAGATATCTTTGCATACTATTAGAAGATCATAGTGATGAGTTTTCTAAAAGCATAGATAAAACCTTTTACGTATGTCAGGGCTAGTGGGAGCTTTGTTGTATTCCTAGTGTTAAATGTCTATGGAAGATAATGTCCCGATATTAGGTTATCTGCAAACCTAATTCAGGAATTACTGCTTCATAGGGGCATTTAAGAGATACAAAATTGGATAGTATTTAGTTCAAGAAATATAGAGATATGTTCTTGATGTTTGACGACTTGAATAGGCTTGGAGTAAGTAGTTACTCTAATGCATGTTTCTGCTAGAATAACTGTTGATCTTTGATCAAAGTTGATGATCCTAACTTGTGGTGTTGTTTGTTGATTCTTAAAGTATCACTAACCTTATTGTGGGTTTTTGAGACAATGAGTGTGTGATTACTTTAACTTTTTGAAAAGTAAGATCTCTTTGTGCATACTTTTGAAGTAGTCTTGTCAAAAGAGATATAATTGAATAACAAAAGATCTTGTGGATGTTGTGGGACAAATCCACTAGTTAAGCCGTTGTTATGGACTAGTGGTGTTTGTCATACTAGGTACATTAGCATGTCTAATGCGTATAACTTGGCTTGAATATGTTTTGGTTTATGTTTGATTTGTACTTATATTTTGGGGACATTAAGAAATATTCCAATTCATACCATATTGATTATTAAATGGAGATTTAATAATACGCCGAGGGCGGGTATTTTATGAATCCTTATTGTGTTCCATCTTAGCATGTTTAAACACTTCCCAGAATGTTTATCATTCTAAAATCTCCACAATCGGTTATACTTTACGGGAAGGAAGTATAAATTAAGATTGAGGTAAAGAGTTTGTTTTTTTAAACGTGATTCTTGCCTATACTTGAAAGGGGTTTCAAGTGATTGGAGGACCCGCACCCGAGTTCGCTTCATGGTTCTAGTCATAAGAAACTCGGGATGATGATGATGTTTCATCCTTAAACTAGAGATGCATGTGATTCCAAAGCATAGGTCTGCTTTGCTTTGATCGTTTTCTAACGTGGTCCGTAATTGGTCGTTATAAGGGAGATGATTAGGTAGAGTATTATCTATGTGGCGGGACTATGTAGTCGAAAGGAATTTGTTCCTCTATGTATAGAGAAGATATCCATGGGCCCCTTGATGATTGAGTGCTGACGTTCATATGCATGGCCGTGCTCAAGTTATATTGATGATGGATCAATGTTAACTTGGTTTGTTGGTCACCACTAATCTACAATCGAGAAACATAATCGTGAACGATCTGAAGGTTGACTTTATTCCATGGCTTGTGTTCACATAGGATATCGCGAACAAAGGGATGTATATGTTCATTTATCTTTAGGACAATCATTTTATGATTGGGATCTTGTCAAGAGTGGTATACCCTATACTGACTTGGGAGCATAGATGTCTTGCTAGAGGCCGCTCTATGTTTGTGTTATTTTTCGTAGTCGTGCCACGTGCAAGTGGGAGTCTGTTGGAATATGCCCGCTGACACGAACGAGTTAATGGCACTACCGATGAGGTATAGGCCTATTGGGTCACACACCAAGTATTGATTCCGGCACCACGATCAAGCAAAAGAGAGGAAAAGGCCAAAATGGGTTTTGGCAGGATGGTACACGGGCCGTGTCCAGTCCAACATACACGAGGCGTATTAGCCCAGTTCAAGGTCGTGTAGTTTGGGCCTACACGGGCCGTGTAGATGAACACGGGTTGTGTAGTGCTTGATAGACACGGGCCGTCTTAGCCCAATTGGGGCCGTGGACTTTGGGCCTACACGGCCGTGTAGACCTACACGGGCCGTGTACGTTCGATGTAACAGCAGAATTAACAGCCTTAAACAATTGGTTTAATGGTGTTAACTTCTAATAATGGTGGTAGACAAAGAGGCTACGAGTTATCTGCTCTAAGGGAGGTTTTTGGATGGCTCTTGGCTCTTGGTTGACACTTGAACTCTCCCTCACTTGTTCATCTTGTTCTTGGTGTTCTTGAACACAAGAAGCAAGAAACACATAGACTTGGGTGTTGTTTTGGTGGCTACACCAACTTACTAGCATTTGGGAATCAAGGTTGCTTGGGGTGGACTTCATTAGAGGAATCCTTGTATGGATTCTTGAAGCCTTGACTTGCTTGAGTTCTTGAAGATTAACAAGAGGAAGAGCATTGTTCTTGAGTTGTGGTATAACTTTCTTTCTATCTTGTTTATTATATTTTAGTTGCAATTCCATGTCCAAATATTGGTCCATGGGAAGTGTTTGTTTGGTTAGCTTATTATTTTGTATTATATCTTGCTTCCGTTGCTACTCGATTATGCCAAACAAATACCTTCAATTAGTGGTGATTTATTTCAAAGTTTATCAATGTCGTGGCATTTAAAATAAGCTTATGCTTAAGTAGTAATAGAACGATCATAAATGTATTGATAAGTTATCCTATTGTGAAAGTCGATTAAGCTATATAACCAAAACTTGCATCACTAAGATCCGTGAGGTTTAGGAACTTGGAACCCTTTGACCATAGGTCAAATGTTGAATGCATATCTTGTTTGTTATGCTAGATGACTTAAACATCATTCACTTGAGTATGTGAGAGGATTCAAAGCTTGTTGGAATTCCTTCACACTTTTGGTGTGTTGGCCGTTCAAGCAATCATTAAGGAGTAACTTTAGATACCTTGTTACCTTTACCGGTGATGGTAGAAGGGGTGGTATGTCTATTTTAATGGACTAGTTTTTGAAACCTTAGAGGTGTTCAAAACTCACCATGATGAGGTACATGATAGAGAGGGCAATGCAACTATGATACTCGAATCTAGTTAAGATGTTGAGTACCTTCGTTTTATATTATGTGATTATCATAAGAATTATGGGATTGTCTCACAATTCAATCCTCTTAAGACACATTGTTACATGTGGTCGTCTAAATGAGGAACTAGACATTTTGATATGGTCCGATAAGTGATAGGTTACACTTTTATATCCAAAATTGTTTTGGGTCATTCTCCAAATGGTGGGCTATAAGTTCTAAATCTTATAAACAACAAAGATGGTCATGTAAACGCCTTAGAGGATATGACGAAAAGGAGGATCCTTGTTTGTCCATCACAAAGTCTGGATTGTCTAGCCTACGTTTAGATGTGAGGTAGAGGAACCCAAGATCTAGAGGTGATTACTCCATTAGGTACTCTACTAAGACCATGGGATATTTGTTTTGACAAACCTTGTGAGAACATGATGTTAGTTGCTCAAAGGTATAGTCTCTTAAATTAATATCCATGGATGTATGTAAGAGTAAAGTATACCTTGAATGGAAGGACCTGATGTTGACACTAGAATCCAATCAGAAATGATTGAAGCTCAGCATGGCAATGCTGGAGAACCTGGCATAAAATTCATTACCTCTTGGTAGAAGTTCTCATAAGACCAGAAAGATATAATTCATTATGTCTGAGGAAGACAACTTTATGATGATTGATGATGAATGCGTCAACTACCGGAAAGCATAGTGGGCTTGGAGTCCTCTAGGAGAAAGGAGGAAATGATAAGATGAGATGCTATCCATGACGGATATCCAAGATTTCGACTTGGTTGATCCTACACTTGGGTGTGAACCCGCAAGGTGTGATTGGTTCTTTAAGGAGATAGACCAACATGGATAAGTTTGTAGACTACTTCAAATACCGACTAGTAGGAATGGTTTCACGATGATTGACCATGAGGAAGGTATCATCTAGAAACATTCTCCAAGTGGTTATGTTGAAGCCCACACGAGTACTTATTTTATAAGTGCCTTTTAGGCTATATTGGATGGAAGTGAAGACTACATTCCTTAATAGGAATTTTCTGAGGAAATGCTCACAACATTTTCGAGGGTCTCTCACTATCATAAGTATCCTAATGAAATCTACAAACCCTAAGTAGTCCACTTGTGGACTTGTGTTGCCATCTCAATGTTAGAGTCTTTGGTTTGATATGAAAATAATTTGTTTGAGTTTTCAAAAGGCAATGATAAAACATGGATGAATGCCAGAGCTAGTGGGAGCATTTTGTAATCCTATTCTAAATATGTCTAGCACATACAACGTATTGGAGATAATGTCCTGATCTTACTTCGAAAAGCTTAGATCAAGAATTATGCATCCAGAACGATTATAGGATATACAAGACCATGAAAGGAGTAAAGAAATATTGAAATATGTTCTTGTTGATCTATAGTAAGAAGCAACATAGAATAAGTTGTTATTCAAATACTTGCTTATATACTTCTTAGGATAACTGCCGATCTTAATCGGGGTTCGTGATCCTACTAAATATGGTGTTGTTAATAAGTATGCTTCTCAAAGCATTGCTGACTCTATTGGGATCTTATGAGACAATGAGAGTACGATGACTTGGCTTGAGTTTGTTTTAGTTGAAATTTTGATATGTTGAATTTGGGAATGTTAAGCAACATTGTGCTTCTGCTAGTATCGATTATCAAATGGGGATTTGTTAATACGTGTGTAGCGGGTACTCTCAGTTGCCTTTATTGTGTTCCATCTTAGCATGTTTACCACTTCCCTAAATGTTTTTGCATTCTAAATGTCCACAGTCAGTCACTCTTTATAGGAAAGAAGTTTGAACGAAGACTGAGGGAAAGCGTTGGTCGTGTATTCAATGGGGATTGGATACGAGAGACGCAATACTTTACCTATACTTGAAAGGAGTTTCAAGTGATTGGACGATCCACACCTGAGTTTACTTCATGGTACATGTCAAGAGTAACTCGGGATGATAATATCATTTCATCCTTAGACCGGAGATACATGTGTTTCCACGACATTGGTCTGCCTTGTTCTGATTGCTTTCAAACGTAGTCCGTAGCTGGTTGTTATAAAGGAAGCTTTTGGGCAAAGTATTACCGATGTAATGGGGCAATGTAGTCGAAGGAATTTGTTCCTCTGTTTAGAGAGATATCCTTGGGCCCCTCGATGATTGGGCGCTGACACCAAAATGCACGGCCGTGCTCATGCTTGCAATGATAGTTGATCAGTTGCAAACTTGCATATTTTGGTCACCACCAATATTGATCGAGAAACATAATCATGAACGATCGGAGAATGACTTTTTACCATGTCTCGTGTTCACCCGGATATCGCGAACAATAGGATGATTGATCACTGATCTGTAGGAACTTTTCAAACCTGTTTGGATTGTGATTAGGTACTTGTCAGGGATGACATGCCTCATGTCGATTTAGGGGCAGGGATGTCTTGCTAGAGGCCGCTCCCTGTCTGTGATGCATATGGGTACGGTGTGTCATGTGTAAGTGGGAGTTTGTTGGAATCTGCCCACTGTCACACGTATGCTGGTATCACTACTAATGAAGCGCGAGCCTATTGGGTCACACACCAAGGATTGATCCTGACAGCACGTTTAGAAATAGAGGAATAAAATAGTGGTTTTGGTTGTCAATGGGTGCTTCATGACCGTCAAGGTTTGTGCTTCATGGGTGGTGAAGGCTAGGTGCTTCAGGACCATGAAGCTAATTGCTTCATGGGCTGTGAAGGTTGGGTGCTTCAGGACCATGAAGTTGTCTTCATGGGCCGTGAAGAATCCTTCACGGGCCGTGAAGAGGCAGTTGAAGTGTCATTTGTGTTTTATTGGACCATTTGATGGTCCAATTAGAATGCTTGCTTTTTGGCCGGATTTCTGGTATCAAATGGCAGTTTTTGAGAGTAGAGAACACATGCAAACACTACACAACTCTTTCTACTCCATTTTCTCTCTTGGTACCAAAAAGGTTTCATGCTGAAACACTAAGATGGTGATCTTGAGTGTTAATATGAAGATCAATGGTGCAAGAGGAGAACCTTTTTGGGTTGTTCTAGATGGTGGAGTCAACATGGATGTTCACCTAATGGCTCACTAGCATTTGGGGATCAAACTCTTCTTGGTGTGGACTAGCAATGGAGGAGGAAGCCTTTTGTTTCCTCAAGTTCATCCCACATTTGAAGATCTCGATTTCCAGCCATGGTAAGAAGGTATTTTTCTTCCTTCTTCTTCTTCTTCTTTTGAGTTGCATTTTGCTTTGTAGTGTATTCCACCATTGGAACTAGTTGGGGGTTTTGTGTGTGCTTTCATTTTATGTCTTGCATGCTACTTTTCTTGTGTGTTTCCGCTGCGTTTGTGCCCACCACGAGTTCCAACAGTTCGATCATCAATTAGTTTGTGATTCAAGAGTGTTTAGAGAGGGAGTTGAGGTTATAATCATTGTAATATCAAATCATCCTGTTGATTTGATTAGAGAGTGATAATAGTTATTGTTCTGTTTGATCATTGAATATACATTTGATTAATTTGATTATTTGTTTAAAGTGTATTCAACCCCCCCCCCCCTTCTACACTGTATCGGTTGCTTGTTCACCCTCTTTGGGACCAACAGTATTCGGCATCTTTAGTCTTCGGTTTCCTGCAATCCTTGATAAAATGCCCCGTTCTACAACAGTTGTAACATTTCTTTTCCTCCTCCCGAGGCTCTGCGGGTTTATCAGTCTTCCTCATCTCTTCAGATACAATTCCATCACTTTTCCTTGGCCCCGATGTGTATCGTTGTCTGTTGTTGGTCTTTCCATACTTGTTTTGGAAAGCCCTTGTAATCAGTGACATTGCTTTCAATACAACATCCTTCTCTGACATCTCCAGCTCTCCTTCCGAGGAGTCGGAGTCTACCACAACCTGCTTTCCCTTGCTTCCCCTTGATGATTCTCGCGGTCTTCTTTCAGCCACTAGTGCAACCGGGTCAGATGGTTGCTTCATTGAGAGTTTGGTGAGGACCTCATCTTGAAATTGGTTCAAGTCCTCATAGATCGAGTGGCGAGATACCGCCTTGAGATTCCGATTGACATTCTTATACAAACGGACATGTTCACTCCATTCTGAACCAAGAGCATTGATCCAGTTGACATTGATATCAAAATCGGATCTCGCCACGCCATGATTCCTCATTTCATTCAACAGTCTGCAGAAACAACCGTATGTATCCTGCAGCAGCTCCCCTTCCATGGCCTTGAATTCCCTAAAGGTGTTAACAAGTTGAGTTTCCCTGATGAACGATCCTTGTTCAGTACCCTGCATTTGTTGTTTTACTTTGTCCCAAATTTCTTTGGTAGAAGTCAAACTGTCTATTTGGGAATAGATTTCCGCGCATAACCCTTGTTTCAAGTAATATTTCGCGTCTTTGTCGGCGCGTGCACGGTCTCTTTCTTCAGCAGTTAGTTCTGACTAAGAATTACATAAGAAAAGTGGGCCAAGCCCATAATACTAACTAGTCTAGTAAATATAAATTACAATACAACAAAAGAACACAAGGCTAACAAACTAATTAATATCTAACAGTATATCTCTTCTTTCCTTGTTCTTGTTCTAGTTGCATGTAGTTTCTTGCAAGTTTCATCACAATTGGAACTTCATGGCATCATTTTGTGTGTTTTTCTTGCTTCCGTTGCATGCTTTGATCCCCATGGAATCCCAATGGTAAGAACTGCCATCAATCATGTGATGGATCCCGAAGAGTTCGAAAGATTTTAGTCGCCAAGGTCTGCCATATAGGAACAAGATTGGTTCTTTTGAATTGTTTTATTTGAGTAGGAGCACCATTGTATCCTAAGCCGATATCGTAGTCAAGAAGTTCATTAATGGGTGGTGATTCCTCAAATCCACCTTGTGGATGTTGCCTGCCATGCTGGAGTTGTAAGAGATATCTAAATTGGTGCGTAGCGAGTTGGACGCGTCTGTTGTTGATTCGTCCATTTAGGTACGGTTTGCCTTTTTGAGTGACTCCATCTTCAAACGTATACCATAGTTGTTGGAGGTATACTTTGGGTACATGAATTGGTGAGGTGTTAGGGTTACAGGTTATGGTGTGGCATACATGGTGAGCTTTGATGATTTCTGTAATGATAGGGAAACTGGTGTCGGTTTCAAGGTCGAAGTAGACGTTGTTTGATGTCAAGGCAAGCATCAGCGAGTATGAGGTCAGCAATAGGGATAGGTTTGTTGGGAAGGTTTGTAGCAACCATTTTTAAAGTACAAAGATAAACATGTTAGTACACAGATATGGCAAACAGTTGATTAAAACACTTTAGATTTGAAAATTTTCACATGTGAGCATGAAATCTTTGTTTCAGGTGTTGAAAAGTGGTTTGACTTAGCTTTTGAACATTTTGGATAAAACTTTGAAAATCTTCTAAGTCTTGGAAGTTGGACAATGTTGTGTGGCACTCTAATTCGGATCATCTGAATTTAAACAAAAGTCAGACCAGGCGTACCAACTCAAGTTGGACCAAGTTAAAGTTAAATTAATTTAGACCAAATGAACGAACAGTATTAACCTATAAGTTGGACCACTTGAAATTAACTTAAGACTGACCAAGTGAAACTTAACCTAAGTCAGACCAAGAGAAACCAACAATATTAACATTCAGATCGGACCAAATGAAACTAACTTATGTCGGACCAAGTGAAATCAATATAATTCGGACAAAGTGAAAAGGTCATCAACATCATTAACACTCGAGCCGGACTAACCAAAATCGGTATAAGTTGGACCAAGTGAAAAGTGTATCAACAGCATTAACACTCAAGTCGGACCATTGAAAATTGCATCAACAGTTTTAAAGCCTAAGCCGAACCAATTGAAATCAGTCTAAGTCGGACAAAGTGAAAAGTGCATAAAAAGAATTAACACTCAAGTCAGACCAAGTGAAATCAATATAAGTTAGACCAAGTGAGAAGTTTATCAACAACATTAACACTCAAGTCGGACCATTGAAAATTGCATCAATAGTTTGAAGACCTAAGTCGGACTAATTGAAGTAAATGTAAGTCGGACCAGGTAAGAAGTGCATAAACAACATTGATACTTAACCTTAAGTCTGATCAAGGGTTTCGTTGTAACACCGTATTTTCAACCATAAAATTTTTCATTTTAAACAACATTGCAGAAGCGATCACAAATATAGGAAGGAAGTTTGAACGAAGACTGAGGGAAAGCGTTGGTCGTGTATTCAATGGGGATTGGATACGAGAGACACAATACTTTACCTATACTTGAAAGGAGTTTCAAGTGATTGGACGATCCACACCTGAGTTTACTTCATGGTACATGTCAAGAGTAACTTAGGATGATAATATCATTTCTTCCTTAGACCGGAGATACATGTGTTTCCACGACATTGGTCTGCCTTGTTCTGATTGCTTTCAAACGCAGTCCGTAACTGATTGTTATAAAGGAAGCTTTTGGGCAAAGTATTACCGATGTAATGGGGGCAATGTAGTCGAAGGAATTTGTTCCTCTGTTTAGAGAGATATCCTTGGGCCCCTCGATGATTGGGCGCTGACACCAAAATGCACGGTCGTGTTCATGCTTGCAATGATAGTTGATCAGTTACAAACTTGCATATTTTGGTCACCACCAATCTTGATCGAGAAACATAATCATGAACGATCGGAGAATGACTTTGTACCATGTCTTGTGTTCACCCGGATATCGCGAACAATAGGATGATTGATCACTTATCTGTAGGACCTTTTCAAACCTGTTTGGATTGTGATTAGGTACTTGTCATGGATGACATACCTCGTGTTGATTTAGGGGCAGGGATGTCTTGCTAGAGGCCGCTCCCTGTCTGTGATGCATATGGGTACGGTGTGTCATGTGCAAGTGGGAGTTTGTTGGAATCTGCCCACTGACACACGTATGCTGGTATCACTACTAATGAAGTGCGAGCATATTGGGTCACACGCCAAGGATTGATCTTGACAGCACGTTTAGAAAGAGAGAAATAAAATAGTGGTTTTGGTTGTCAATGTGTGCTTCATGACCATGAAGGTTTGTGCTTCATGGGCGGTGAAGGCTAGGTGCTTCAGGACCATGAAGCTGATTGCTTCATGGGCTGTGAAGGTTGGGTGCTTCATGACCATGAAGCTGTCTTCATGGGCCGTGAAGAGGCAGTTGAAGTGTCATTTGTGTTTTATTGGACCATTTTATGGTCCAATCAGAATGCTTGCTTTTTGGCCAGATTTCTGGTGTCAAATGGTAGTTTTTGAGACTAGAGAACACATGCAAACACTACACAACTGTTTCTACTCCATTTTCTCTCTTGCTACCAAAAAGGTTTCATGATAAAACACTAAGATGGTGATCTTGAGTGTTCATATGAAGATCGATGGTGCAAGAGGAGAACCTTTTTGGGCTGTTCCAGATGGTGGAGTCAACATGGATGTTCACCTAATGGCTCACTAGCATTTGGAGATCAAACTCTTCTTGGTGTGGACTAGCAATGGAGGAGGAAGCCTTTTGTTTCCTCAAGTTCATCCCACATTTGAAGATCTCGATTTCCAGCCATGGTAAGAAGGTATTTTTCTTCCTTCTTCTTCTTCTTCTTTTGAGTTGCATTTTGCTTTGTAGTGTATTCCACCATTGGAACTAGTTTTGGGTTTTGTGTGTGCTTTCGTTTTATGTCTTGCATGCTACTTTTCTTGTGTGTTTCCGCTGCGTTTGTGCCCACCACGAGTTCCAACAGAACTCTTCACGACCCGTGAAGGCCTACTAGACAGAAAAACGAATCTTCTAAAACGGTTTTTCGAGCTATTTTCATGCTATATCTTTGTAGCCTGGGCTCTGATACCACTGTAGGAAATGCATGCACGCCAACACCCGTACGCAGGGGAAGCAATGACATCAAAAACCGGGATTTTCAGGTATTAAAACCGACATGCATGTATTCCCTAAGTGGGGATCGTGACTACAAACGAATATAGCAACAGAAACAAAAAGAAGAAGAAGAAGAAATATACCATCACGCGGCTGGAGCTATCCATCGAGCTAGGAAGATCTTCGAGAACCCAAAACCGAGCTCCTCCATTGATAGTCCACACCAAGTGAGCGAGATCTCGTCTTGCTAACGACCCGAGACACGAACCACACGATGTCCTCGTGAATCTGGAGCAGCCACTACCACAAGAACCACTTGCCTTCACTTGTTACACTTACTTAGCTCTAGTAGAACTCAAGTACCAAGTATGAGTGTGTGTTATGACATAAAGCAAGAGTTCCAAATGAGAGAATTAGAAGCACTTAAATAGGCTGGATAGAAGTGCAAAGAACACCAAGGTCGGCTGTCTTGCCACCCCATGATTGGACCAACACAAAGGTCCAATAAAAGCAAAGTGGCACTTTGACTTCTGTCTTCACGGGCTCTCACGGGCTGTGAAGCACTCGTGAAGGCCCCTTAGGCCGGGTTTCACCGCATACTCTCATTAGGCCAACCAGTGGTCCAATAAAAGCATGGCGCCTGCCTTCACGGGCCCTTACGGACCGTGAAGCCCTCGTGAAGGTTGTGCTCCATGACTACTTGTCTGGGTAGTGAAGCATCGTGGAGGGTTTCCCTTGACAAATTCTTCACGGCCCGTGAAAGTCGCCAGAAACCCTAATTTCATATTCTCTCATGTTTGGGTTGTGCTGCCGGAATCTACCCTTGGTGTGTGACCCAATAGGCCCGTACCTTATTAGCAGTGATGCTAGTACACGTGTATTAGTGGGCATATTCCAATAATTATGTTATCGTGAGATTATCTAGTACTATTGTCAGGAAATGATATGATGGTGCGTATGTGATATGTGAAGTAATGTGAATTGGGTATGATATGCTAAGGAAAAAATATTCCAGATTAGTTAAACTTGCATGCTATGCGATGTGTTGTAAGCTTGTTTTGCAAATGGTATTGATTTATGTGTATAGAAATGCTATACTTGAATATGTTTATTTATGTGTTATGTTGTGTGAAGAAGAGGGAAGAGAATAAATTGTTGAGAATTGGGATGTATTGGTGGCAACCAAGGGATGTTTTGATAAAGTTATAATCAGGATTATGAATTGTTATTAAATCTACTGAGTAAAGATAATTTATGATGATGAATGACGAATCTGAAGAGATTAGAGTATGTTGAGACATTGAAATTTTTGAACCTATATATGATGTTATGTTATGGAATTAGAGGAATGATTGATACCCTACGATAGTTAAAGATTCTTGAGAGGGATGATTCAACTCATGATTTGGAGATTGCAGTAGATGAGTTTGTATCGACTATGTGGGAAATGTTGATTGCAGTAGATGAGTTTGTATCCTATGTGGGAAATGTTGATTATAAGAAAAAGTATGTGTGATTGACCTGAGTATTGAAAGAAATAGTGAATGTTTACATGCGGATGAATTGAACATATGGTAGGAACAATGTTTAATATGAATAAAAGAATGTGAACGAGAGATTTAAATCTTACCTCGAAAGGATAAATTGATGATAGGCATGTGAAAATACGAAGGAGTCTATGATGATAACACTTTAGTTATGCGAATTGAAGTATATTTGATTTGATGAATGAAATTGGAATTACCTTTACTGGGAATTGATGACTTAATAATTGAAAAATGAGAAAGAGATTGATTGCTACAGATTGAGTAAGCCTGAAATGTGCAAAATTGTTTGAGTAGAAGGTGTAATTGATACTCAATGCAAATGAGAAAGAGTTAGCTAAATAACAGTTGATCCTTGTGAACTGGAGATACATGTGATTTGAAGAATGAAAGATTGAAACTTTTGAGAATAAGAAAGAGAAAGGGGAATTTAATGGCCTAAACATATGGAAGGAAGACTGGTGGATCTTGTATATGAAGATATCCTTGCTCGGAAATATGTATGCTTAGGAATGCTTATGCATGAAATTGCCTTTACTTGGAATTGAAAATTTAATCTGACAATACATATGAAACTAATTGCTAGTGCACTTGGAAGGGCTAAATAGTATTATGCCATATAGAGTATTTAATTGATGAGTTACTAAAGGAGTGAACATGATATATTTTGTAGAAATAACATGACTGTATATGAGTCAAGGCAAAGTATCACAGAATTATGAACTGTTGAGATACCTCAGATACTAGAACGGTGATGATGGAATTTATATGTAAATTACCTTATATGATGAAATTTGAATATGTTACGGGTAATTGTGATTGTTCAGTCGGACGGCATCGTTTGAGCAGAATTGCGTACTTATGAGATAATTTGAGATATCAGAATAATTATGATAGCAAGTTACGATGGAGTTGACGCCTGATTTACTATATTTGAAGGGATTTAGATATATCACAAGTGATTATTTATTGATTTGTAAGAAGCGCTTGTATTTTATCACCAGTGAGATAGAATCTGTTGGACAAATTATATTTTGACAAGATGATTTAAAGATATGATGTTTTATATGCTGAGATTACTGATGGAAGATTGAGATGCAGTGAATAAACTTCTAAATGAATTTATTACGAGAATTGAAATGTGAGATGAACGGTACGGCTAAATTCCTATCAGATAAGATGAGTAAAACGAGTTATACAGATAATTGAGAATAAATTGCGTTTATGTGTGATAACTTTGAGGATTCGTGGAATTCATAAGCAAATTGATTAGATTGGTGCGATGTGGTTTCTATCAAGTGGATGTTAAAAGGTCAATTGGAGTCAATATGTGAATATTGGAGTAATGTACTGACAGGTTAATTGGAAGTAAGAAGAAAGTGATATGTGAGTATTTTATATGATAGATAGTGAATGAAAAGTACGTAAAGTTTGTTAATTAAGATAAACAGGGTAATGTGAATAAATATTCAAGAGATGTGTTGACATTGTCTATATGCGAGAATGTGAAAGAAAATGAATTGAAAGACAGACTAATCGAACCTATGAGTTACATGTTGAGTTGAATGCTGAATTGAAGAAGAGTTTTGAAGGATAATTTGGGAGAAGGATATGAAGGAAGAGACTTATGTGTTTGATAGTGAGACGAAGATATGGATGAGTTACAAAAATGAATTGACAGTCAGAAATTAACGAATGTGAAGAATGAATAATCCATTTGATGTGTGCTATAGGATTCCGAGGACGGAATCCTCTGAAGGAGGGAAGATTTGTAACATCCGCAAACCCGGGCTAGTTGATTAGCGGGTAATTGTTAAGCAATTTCGTGTTTATTTGAATTTTGTTGGCTAAGTGGAAATTTAGAGTTAATTAATTAAATTGATTAACTAAATGGGAAAATTATAAATATGTATATATGCTTATTATTGGAAGATGGCAGAAAAGAGAAAGAAAAGGCATGTATGTATATATGTAAGTATATCATGTATGTATGTATGTATGGGAAAGTCTAGGACACCTCCTGCTTGGTAAAATGAAATTTATATGTGTACGTGGGTTCAATTCACCATCTCATAGTAAAAAGTTGAAGTGTGTGTGTTTGTCTGTTAAACCACTCTTGAAGAAACCTCTCAAAAGCAAGAAACTCGGAATTTGGAAGTAGAGATTTGGTGTTCTAAACTTCAAAATAAAGGTGAACTATTGATTCTGGTATGAATATGATGATATGGTTGTGTTATTAATCATGTTTTATAAGCTTAAAGTATGAAACACCATTGTTAAGTTTTGAAGAAAAGGTGAAGAAATGGGTTTTGTTTAGTTTGTTGTTTTTAATGATTTAAAAGTGTTTATGATGATTGTTGTTATGAAATATGAAGTTTCATGTATATTAGAAGTCTTTTGAATTGAGAAAATCGATGATGAGTATGATATATATATGTTTGGTTGGCTTGAAATCCGACAAATGAAGAAGATGAGTTGCAAAAATCGCGCGTCGCGGTGCGACCCCGAAAATCCGGGCCTTTGAAATCCGACGAAAGGCAAAATCCGCAACCGGAAATCCGTAACCCAAAATCCGCTACCCAAATCTGAGAAACCCAAAATCCGGGGCCTAAATCTGACACTCAAAATCCGGAACCTAAATTCGACAGTGTTGCGGCGCGACAGGCCCATTTCATGAAATTTAATTGTTTTGCTATGAATTTGCTTGGGATGTGATGGACTATCATTTATATGATTATTATATGTTGTTTAAAAGTTAAATAGAGAAATAAATATATCTATGGATATAATGAATCAGAGATTGATTTCAGTTTGTTGTGTTCTCAGGAATTGCAAAGACTCAGTAATATTAGACAACTGAGCAGACGGGAACGAGGACTGAGGTGAGTGGAAGTGTACTCACGAGTGGTGTTGGTGGTAACGCTTATGGTTATATGATTTGAGATATACTTATGATTTGAGTTGCCCTGATAGACTGTTTAGTCTGAGATGCCATGATAGACTGTTTAGTCTGAGTTGCCATTATAAAGTTTTTAACTTGATATGTGTTGATAGACTGTGTTGATTGTTACTCGTTGGTAGTCGATCGTTGTATGTTGATTGTGATCGCTTGGATTGTTGCGTGGCCAGTGTACATGGTTAATGATATGTGCACATGGCGAGACCTGTACGTATGGTTAACGATATGTGTACATGGTTAGGGGTTAGCTATCGTATGTTTTCGGCTGGGTTATGTGCTATTGGTTGCACAGTTCTTGGTCTTCTATGCATTTGTTGCATCAGAAGGGGTTTAAATGTACCACGTAGCAAATAGCTATCGGTAAACCTTTGCTTTGGCCCGCATCGGTTGCAGGTTCTGCAGAACCGCCGTTCCTCTAGAGGTTGGATTGGTTTGTGATGATTGATTGATCTGTTGAGATCTGTTCGCTTGTCCAGTTGAGGACTGTTTGCGCTTGTTGTTGTTGGAAACTTGTTTGTAGCTTCCATTCACTTAGCTTTGTGCTAATTCCCCTCGGTTGATTGCTTTTTGTAGGTTTGGCTGTTTCGCCTTGTTTGTGGGGAAGGGAAATTTGACCAACGCTCTGATATTATGTTTTGAGAAGAGATGAGCCTTGTTTATAAATATTTTGTAACACAACTTGATGTGATGTTTGTAAACAGTACTTTGTACTTTGTGGGTGTTTGTTTAAATGAAATCAGATAACGCTTCCGCGGCGATTTTTTTAAAAAATGGCTTGAGAATTTACGGTGTTACAAATATTCACCAATTGTGCTCTTTTTATATGTTATCCTTGCTCAGTTCCTTGTAATTGACGTTTGATCTCATCCCAGATCTCTTTGGCAGTAGCTAAGCTGTTAGCTTTCATGTACATCTCAGATGATAAACCTTGTTTGAGATAATACTTAGCCAACCTATCAGCCTTCTTTCTTTCTCAGTACCTGTTAACTCATCATGAGTTTTCTCTCTCACTGTTCCAACAATTGGAGGATTGTTGTCAGGTTATGCATCCATGATTCTATAGAATTTCTTTTCTCCGTTGAGAATAGAATCAATCATCATTTCAACATAAACTTCATTATCTTCCAGAACATCCATGAACCTCCCTTTCCATACTAGGTAGTCATTGCGGAAGAGAACAGGGGGTTTTGAGTCTGTGCCAATGGACAATATCTCATTTGAACTTGACATTTTGATTGAATTACTTGAAAGTTTCGATGTGATCGTTAACTTGGAAAAAGTTGGTTGATTGGGTTCGAAGATGGTTTCTTTTAATTGAAAGTACTAGTTCGAAGTGGTGACTTTGAATTGAGCAGTTAATTCGAAGTGACTATTCTTGAAATTCGAAGCGAGGTTAATCTTGGAATTCGAAGTCAATTTTGAAATGTACTTCGAATGGAACAGTACTCTTTGGTCTTCGAGTAGAAGGGTTCAACCTTTGAGTTTGTTTTCAGTTTTCGAAGTTAACTTCGAATGGATTAGTGTTTTGAGTAAAGGATCTTCGAATATGAAATGTGATTGAGGCAAGTTGGTTTCAAATTGTATTCTGAATGGACACACTCGAAGTCAGTGTTTGGTATTCGATGTGAATTTGGGACAAATGATGCGCTCGAAGTCAAGGTGTTAAAGTAGAATTTGAATTCGAATTCGAAGTGTACTTGGGGATTAGAATCCGCTCGAAGTTGTATTGATTTCGAACTCGTAGTGTATATAGTCTTCGAATTCGAGAAATGTTTCCTTCGAATTTGAAAATTTGATACGCTCGAAGCCTTTTATAGGCAACAAATTCCGGATTTTACGGGATCTGTTTTCAACTGCCTTGTTCGAAGTCTTCTTTGCAATACTAGACGCGCTCGAACTCTACAGTAAACACCCAAAATCTTCGAAAAATTAATTCAACTCGATCAAAAACTCAGATCTCGACTGTTCTTCATCATCTTCAAATGTTCTTGATAGAAATTTCAATCCTTATCAAATACAATGAAAAACCAATCGATTTTTATACCCTCTTGGTCGCAATTCCTTGTGATCTAGAGTATACCAGTTAATCCATCATTCCAATTAAATCAGATGAACTAATGAAGCAAAAACCGTAGATGTATTCCACGAAAAACTTCAAGAACTCATTCGATTTTGATCCAACTAAAACCATAAATGATTGTATTGAATATAGAATCGATTTCGAGATGAATAGAATCAATTTTAATATGACGAACACTCAAACCTTCATAGCTTCGATTTCTGAACATTGAGCTTCTTCGATGATGCTTGTTATTTGATGATTTACCCAATCAAGAGCCAACTTAAATCAATTTAGGCTCTGATACCAATTGAAAGATCAAATCAGTGATCGAAGAAACTTCAAGTAACCAATAGTGATATGAATATTGAGAGAGAGAGTGCTACACACACTTTCACGTTAAGAATGTTATTTCATAAAATGGCTCCAACGTCACAAGGTTTTTGTTGCCCATGGAACAAATAGCCTATTTATAGGCTAAGCCTACTACATGGGCCTCATGGGCTTTTCTATATTTTTCTAATACTAACAATATGCACTGAGCTTCGTGAGTCGAAGGAATGCTTTGCCGTCGTTAAGGTTTGACATGACGAATCCATTGGCTCCTTCATAATCCACATCAAATTTTTCAATAATGGTGTATTTTATGTGCTTGTCTAGCTTAGAATGTTGTTGGTTGGGCCTTTGAAGTTTTATCTTTGCAAGATCAGCCTCAACACCTAGCTGTAGATCGTGGGTTCTGCACAGGAGGATCTTCTTTCGCATGAAGTCTATAAGAACTTCGAGAGCTCGTTGTTCCTCCCGATTCTTTTCAATCTTACAGGCCAGCTCATCTTCCATATGAGTTATATCCTCCAAATTCAGAAATCTAAGCTCGACCTCGTGAAATGTATACCTTTTCCCATCTACTCTAGTGACGTGAAAGTGAACCATTGAGTTGTTGAGGAAGTTACGCAAGTACACGAAATCGATCTTGACAATTGGATATTTGGAGGCCACTTGTTGTTTTTCTCTTGTATGGAAGGTGGCGGCGAATCGGACAGACTTCTCATGCTCTTGTGAGTTCAGTACATATAGATCGTCAACCTCTCTGACCACCTCTGAAAAGATTTCCGGAATTCTTTCTTCCAGATAAGGAGTATTCAGCCATTGAGTAAGCCAGCGAGGTTGGTCTTTTGCAAGTGCTTCCCTTGGCCTGATATTTCTGATGTTTGGCCTTTCTGCTATGATTCTTTCGTGAGTGGCCAAGGGTTTAGGTCCTCCATGATAGGTTGTAGGTACCGGCCACTCACCTTCTTGCTGCTCAGATCTTTGAGGTTGCTGTTGACTTATAAGATCTATGGGTGCAATATTGAATTGCCCCTGTTCTTGGGTGGAAAAATGTCAAGCAGCTCCCTGTTTACAGTTGTGAAGACCTTGCATATATTGATCAGTGGAGTTTCTTCCTCTTCCTTAGTATTTGGGCTTTTGCCTTTGGATTTTTTAGTTGAAGATTCGGGAAGGGAGGATTCTGGTTCTGTTGTAGGTGTTTGGATTTGCAGGATATGGATTGTTGGAGTTTCAGGACTTTCTATCTCTAACTCTGTCCCCCCTGACCAGCTTCAAATTCAAAGTCTGCAATTATGGGCTCAGCTGATTGTTATTGTTGTTTGCTACCACTACCACTGCCACTCTGACCCTCTAACGGCCTGGTTACTGGGGCGGCCTCAATTCTTAGTACCGTACCTTGGGCCCCAATGTATCGCGGCTGCCGCTTCTCCCCCTCATGATATCCTGGATCCTCAGGATCATCATGCCTCTACTTTCGATATTCGGATTGAGCTTTGCAAGACTCGTCAACTACTTCCAGCCTTTTGCTTATACTTGATACGATGGCAGTTAGGGCATTTAAGGCTTGTAGGACTGTATCTTGGAAGGTGGTGGAGCTGGAGAAGGCGGGCTAGGGTTCTTGTTGTAGTGCTGCAAGTATGTTGGATTCTTCGGTGGTTGGATTGGCAATGTTGCTTAGCTTGGCATGAAGGAGGTCCTTGAGTTCATCGATTGAGTAATATCGCTCAATGACAGTGGATGGTCGGTTGTCCAGGGCACGGATTTGGCTCTGACGAAACTGATTTCAGTGTGGAGTTGTGCGTTTACATACTCCCTCAGGACTGAGTCAAGAGATGAGAACTTGGAATCCATAAAGGATCGTAGTTCCTGTGTAACCCCGAGCTCACTAAGAGGCTCGGTTGGCACAGGTCTTTCAGACCTGTGGCCCTCACGCAGTGTTGGCATAACGGTAGCACTAGAGGTACTTCCGCTCGATCCTTGCGTTACCTCTGCAGTAGAGGCCGCTATGGGCGTTCCGGTAGCGTCACGAAGACGTGCAGGTGGTGATCATGTCCTAGTGAAAGATTGGAAACCTGTTACGATTGGCGCTAGACTCGATTGTGCACAAAATGAAGATGTGGATGGGGGAGGCAGTCCACTGATTTCAAAGCCACCAAACTCCGAATGAGTTGCCGACCGAGTATGTGATGATTCCTCGTGCAATGAAACTACTTCCAGTTGAGTGGAAGCAGAGTGGCTGGTGGGGTGAGGTGCATGCACTGGTGGGATGCCCGTGTCTGTTTCAATACCAGCCGGAACAACGTCCCTACCGTTAGTAGATGAGGCTTCCCGGCTCTCTGGTTCTTGGGTACTCTCACCCTCTTTCTTTTCTTCCTCACCTTCACTATCACTAAACACAACATCTATTTATGCATCTTCTCTTTCCATTAAAGGTACATCACCAAAGGTGGCAGATATGTTAGACAGATCGTGATGGATGTCCACTTGATGATCAGATACTTGTCTCGTGCCAGTGGATTCAGCACGGACAGGGGAAGGTCGCGGGCCAAAACAGATTGACTGCCCAGATGAGGATGATTCTGTTTGAGTCCTTTCTGTGGAAGACTTACTCACTAATTCGGCATGGGTGGAGGCCTTAGAGTCACTGATCACAACTCCCTCGCTCTCTTGTATCTCTCCTCCCTCACCACTTTTACCAACCCTCTCTTCTGATTGTTCCCTCTCAAGCATAACCCTACTCGGGGCAGCCTTGCGCACCCGAGCCCTAAGACCAATAGGACCCTCACCTGGTGCTACTGCTCCCGGGGCAGGCACAACCGGCTCAGGTTGCGCGAGAGGAGCGATCCTATTCTCCTTCATATATTCACGCACAGTCTCACTTTCTTTATTTAGAATTCGAAGAAGGTTAACAGGCACAGGCATGGATACAATATTGGGTAGGTCTCTGATGCGTAAAAATCTGGTGATGCGTTGTACTTGGACCTGCGGGTTGTTGAGTCTCCGAGGAATGGTGTGGTAGGTTTCTAGATCGGTGGCGAAGAAGATGGTAAGGAATCGTTTGAAGGGTATAAAGGTTTTCTAGCGGGTGGTGTCCTTTTCCTTGACCATTCAAACAATTTCATCAAAAATGATTGTGGCGTAGTCTAGATGGCGGTGGTAAGCAACACCAGCTAATAGCAGTAGAGAGTAGTAGGATCCGCCATGTGTACCCCGATGAATGCAAGTAAGGGTACGAGAAATGATAGTAGCAAGCGTCTACCAGAGAGGCACAAGGTTTGTATGTAGAAATTGATTAATCTCGTTCAGCTCCCCGTTATATCCAAGACCTCGGACTAGGTCAAGTACCGCACCCCGGGATTTTCATCAAAGTCAGCTTTGTCAGGGTAGTGATTAGCAGCGGGTAGGTCCAGTATGTTTCTCAGTCAGATAGCAGAAAGAGTTGTGCGAACATTCTCAATTCTGCCACGGAGGCACTTGTGTCCCAATCGAGTGACACCCTCTATAAAGGTATACCACAGTTGTTGCAAGTAGAGTTCAGGTACATGGGTGGGTGATGTGTTTGGGTTTTTAGTTATGGCCTGGCGGAGAGGATGGGAACGGATGATTTCTGAGATTATAGGGATTTTAGTATCTGTCTCCAAGTCAAAGTATAGGTTGTTGCTCAGTGTTTCAAGCCTGTCAGCAGCGGGGACTAGGCTTTCCTCGGGGAGGGGTTGGTTGGCAGCCATCTGTCACATATAATATAGATCAGATTAGTACAAGAGAAACTGATAGTATTAGATACACATGTGAATGTATGAAAGAATATGTGTTTTGGATTTCAATGCTCATGTGAATGTTTGGCTTTGACTTTGACCTTGACTTTTGACTCTTGATTAAAATAGTTTGGATCCATGTTGAAATTTGTATAAGTGTGGAAAGTCCGATGAATGTTTTCTTTAAAAGTCGCATGAAGTAAAATCCAACATAAGATACAAAATCCGAGATAATGAAATCCGATTGTTTAACCATATTAATTTCAAAATCCGATAAAATGAAATCCCCTAAGTTCAACATTATCGGATTTTCATCAAATCTGATAGTTCATCAAATGTCGCATGAAAAGGTTGGACTTGAAAGTTGCATGGACTAATCACATGAAAAGCTTTGATATTGAAGGTCGCATGGGCTAATTTTACATGAAAGTTGCATGAAAAGCTTTTGAACTCGAAAGTCACATGAACTTAACAATCATGCGAAAGTCAGATGGACTTAAAACATGTGAAAGTCTGATGACACAAGTTGGATGAAAGTCTGATGGCCTCAAGTCATGCAAAAGTCGGATGAACAAAATTCATGCGAATGAATTTTCCAAAGTCGGATGAACACATTTCATGCGAAAGTCGGATGAACAAAATTCATCCGAAAGTCGGATGGACAAAGGTCATTCGAAAGTTGCATGGAATAAATTTCCAAAGTCGGATAGATTAAGGTCATGTGAAAGTCGTATAGTCCAACTTCATCCGAAATTCGCATGGAATAAAAGTGTCTTTCGAAAGTCGCATGGAGTGATTTTCCTTATTCGAAAGTCGCATAGGGCAGAGTTCATCCGAAAGTCGGATAGACCAAATTCATCCGACAGTCGGATGATTCCATCTTCTTTCATGCGATTGTTAAGAACATTAAAATCATTTGAACCAAGTGAAAATCAATTTTTGACGATGAGTAAGTTTGTGGGTTCTGTTGAGTGCCAAACCACTCGGATTTCATCCTAAAACAGCTGTGTACTTGCAATTCTATCCAAACAACCTCTAAACATTGCAATTTAATACTTCGAAGTAACCCTGTTCTTCACAACGAAGAACAGTACCCAACAACTTAAAAAATTTCTTGTTTGATTCGATTCTATGTGATTTTAAATGCCATTTTGGTTCTAGTGTGTTCGCAAACATCCAAAGGTTATTCTATGCCCTTCAAACACAACAAATAACACCATTTAGGGTGTTTTTGATTCAAAACTACAAAAGACCCAACTGTTCGATAACATGGGTTAAAAAACTACAAAAAATTCGATTTTGGACATGTAAATGTGCAAGGGATTCACCATTTCTTGTTGAAATCATCTTATCTTTCAGTTTAGTGTTGTTTAAACACAAAATTTTCACTAGAAATGAGTTTCGATGGAGAGCAGTTGAGAAGGCAAGAAGATGAACAGTGTATGTGCTTTTTGAAATGATTGGAAGCGTGACGGAAAGGAAAGGTTGGATAGTTCTATTTATAGACTATCCGACTTTCGAATGGGTCGGGGATTATCTGACTGTCGGATCAACCCGGTTTGGCCCAAACTTGATGGTTGGCCCAGTCCATTCTATTTAAGCCTAAGACATATAATTTAGCATTATTTAAGCCCAAACATGATTATTCTTTCTTTTTGTTGTTTTCTACTTCATTATAAAAGACATAAATTAAACAACTGACAAAGAATCATCTGAAAAGATGAATTCTGAACATTTCTCCCCCTACACGAATGCACGGAAAGCATTCGTGTGAACCAGTGAACCGCATTGCTCCCCCGAGATAGGAGCATCTGTATAGCTGCACAGAGAACAAAAACAATGCGTAAATCTGTTCAAGAAAGGAAAACGCTAATGAATTACAGCTTGAGATTCAGCATTCCAATCTTGGATACCAGAAATGAAAAACGGGATTCGTCTAGTGATTTAGTGAACAGATCAACCAGTTGATTATTAGTGGGAACGTACTGTAGTTCGATCAGACCCTTTTCCACGTTATCTTTCAAGAAATGATACCTGAAAACAATATGCTTGGTTAGAGTGATGGATAGGATTACAAGAAATGGCAATTGCACTCTGAGAATCACACAGCAGTGGAATCTTAGAGTAGGTAAGACCAAAGTCCTGTAGTTGAGTTCGCATCCACAGACTCTGAGAATAGCAACTGGCAGCAGCCACAAATTCAGCTTCAGCAGTTGATGTAGACACAACTCTGTTTCTTTGAACTCCAGCTGACAAAGCGATCTCCCAAGAAGTGTGCACTCCTTGACGTGCTTTTCCTATCGAACATACACCCAGCATAATCCGAGTTGGAGTACGCAAGAAATTTGAATGATGAGTCACGGGGATACCACAGACCAAGCTCAGGGTCCCTATCAGGTATTTGAGGATACGTTTCACAGCAAGTAGATGTGATTCTTTTGGATTCTCCTGAAAACGAGCACAGAGACACGTAGAAAACATTATGTCTAGTCTACTAGCCGTTAGGTACAGTAAATAGCCGATCATTCCCCGATAGGTTTTCAAGTCAACTGCCTTTCCATCAGGATCAACAGACACCTTGGTTTTGGAAGACATGGGGGTGGATTTGGACGAGCAGTCTGACATTTCATATTTTCTTAATAAATCGTTAATATTTTTAGACTGATTTATGAAAATGCCATTGGAAAGTTGTTTGACTTGTAAGCCGAGGAAGAAATTCATTTCCCCCCATCATGCTCATTTCAAAGTTGCTCACCATATGTTTTGAAAACTCTAGACTGTACTGTAGGTTTGTAGAGCCAAATATTGTTGGAATATGCCCGCTGACACGAACGAGTTAATGGCACTACCGATGAGGTATAGGCCTATTGGGTCACACACCAAGTATTGATTCCGGCAACACGATCAAGCAAAGAGAGAGAAAGGCCAGAATGGGTTTTCGCAGGATGGTATACGGGCCGTGTGGTTGAACACGGGCCGTGTCCAGTCCTATATACACGGGGCTTTTTGGCCCAATTCAAGGTCGTGTAGTTTGGGCCGACACGGCCGTGTTGATGAACATGGGCTGTGTCCAGCCTATGAGACACGGGCTGTCTTAGCCCATTTTAGGGCCATGGACTTCGGGCCTACACGACCGTGTTGATGAACACGGGCAGTGTACGTTTGCTGTAACAGCAGAATTAACAACCTTGAAATCTATGTTTAATGGTGTTTTATATCAGTAACTTTGGGCAGACAAAAGGCTACGTTTTTCTCTATTCATGATGAGACTTTTGAAGGGTTCATGAGTTACATCTTGCTAATATTCTCTCTTTGTTCACATTCTTCTTGGTGATCAAAATTTGGTACACAAGAAGAAGAAACATACACATATTGTTCTTGATTGTTGCTTTTGTGTGAAAGCACCAACTTGCTAGCACTTGTGAATCAAAGGAGCTTAGGGTGGACAACACTAGAGGGATTCTTATTTGGATTCTAAGCTTCTTGACAAGAAAAGGTTTTCATTGTGGTTTGCATTGAGGTATAATCTTTTCTTCCCATCTTGTTTATTTATTTAGTTGCAAGTTCATGCTCAGATTTTTGTCCTTGGGAGTATTCGTTGGTTTGGCTTTGAGTTTTTGTTATGTATATTCCTTCCGTTGCTAATTGATTATGCCAAACGATTATCTTCAGTGGTATCACAGCCATATCTAACATGGTTTGCACTATTGAGTCTAGAAAAACCATAAAAGTATTTTATTTGATAACAAAATTGGTTTCTAAAAAATTGTTTTTCATGGAGACGCTTATTGGGCTAGAATTGATATATTTGTAGTCTTGTTAATATTTAGTTATTATATTAATATATTTGTTGTAACTTGGCATGAAGTGTACACAAATATATACTTATAAATGTATATATGAATATGTTTCTCCTAAATGGTTTGGTACACCAATGCATATGTACAAGGATTGTCTTTTTGGTGCCTTTGATGTTTTGACAATCTTAACTAATATATATATATATATATATATATATATATATATATATATATATATATATATTTGTATCATGGTTTTGTGTGCCACACCATGTTTTCTATTTGATGCGTTTGGTTAGATTCGGTAACATGATATGCCCTTAGACCTATGTGTTGTGGTGGTTGATTGATTTTGTTTTTTGACGGCCTGCATGCTGTATTGTTGTAATAATATTTTTATTTATTTATTGGTGCGGCTTGCACGACGTTTCTTTTATTCCAGGTATATGTATAAATAGTATAGGAATGCGACCTGAGTGTCGTTTAAATATATTCTACGTATTTGTAAATAGTATAGAATTAGAACCGGAGAAATCAACGGGAGTCATGGTGATGACGTCTTGGCAAGAAGGAATCAACACGCTATTGGAGGTGTTGGATTCAATGGGAGCTCACCCAACAAGACTATACTTTGTCCTTAGGTTTTGGCCTCGTTTTCCCCATTGTGGCTCATGGGGAAAACGCATAAGATTTTTGGGCATTTACCGAATTATATATATATTTGCGTGGTTGTATTTTATTTTTCTATGCATGGATTAAGATTCGCATGCTAGACAATTTTTCTATAAAATTAAATAAAATACAACGTTTATTAAAATGGTTAACAATCTCACGCGAATAGAATTGACAAAGAAAATATAAAGAGAGTATTATATTTAAAAAGTGCTTAAAATCGTTTTGACACTTACTTTGTTAATTCACAAAAAGGTTTTTTAAACCGGAAACAAAATCCCATTTTTCAAAATGTAAATCACACACCATCCGTAAGATGACACCACCCGAATCTAACAAAGCAAGGATGATTGTCGAGCTAAGCACGAGTCATTCCTTGTGTAGTTGTGTGGAAGGTGAGTGGGGTAACTCGCATGATTGGTTGTCGACCTAAGCACGAGCCAATTAATGGTCGAGAGTGCCCCCCGTGTGTCTTGTCGGACGATTTGCAATTTTAGTATATAATTCTTGGTTAATTGTCGAGCTAAGCACGAGCTAAACAAAAAATTATATATTAAGATTGGTGTAAGGAAGGGATCAAACATGCTAGCCGACATAATAGAGATTACAATTGGTACAATGGTTTCCGGCCTAAATAGCTTCGCCACGTGATCCGCGGTAAACCCGTCACGGTGCGAAGTGAAACAAGGTTCTTAGCCCTTGTTACAAATAAATTGTTTTGTTTAAAACTATGGGTACTTATTTTTAACAAGGATTTCCAAACTAACTAAAACTACTTTGCTATTTTAGATGGCGTCTTCAAACAACACCAACACCACCAACCATTTTTCGCGTAGAGCTTTCCTTGAAAAGGAGAAACTCAATGGTAACAACTTCTTGGATTGGTTTAGGCAACTCAAGCTTGTCTTACGCCTAGAAGGGAACATGGTTACCATAGAGGAGGCCCTACCCGAGGCTCTTGCTGCCAATGCCATTCGGGCTATCCGAGACGCTTATGAGAAGCGTGTCAAGGATACCGAGGACATTACTTGCCTCATCTTGAGTACTATGATCCCCGAGCTTTAAAAGCAAATATATCATTTGAGTTCTTTTGACTGATCGCTCAGCTTAAGGATATCTTGCAACAACAAGTGAGACAAGAGAGGTTTGACTGTCTTAAGATGGTTCTTGGTAGCAAGATGGCCGATGGCGGGATTGTGATTGCTCACGTGTTGCGCATGACAGAAAACGTGGAGCGTATGGAATGGCTTGGATTTACCATAGGGAGGGAGCTAGCCGTGGATTTGATCCTATGGTCCCTGCCCACCACGTATGATCAATTCGTCATGAGTTATCATATGCATAGTATGGATAAATCCATCATGGAGATACATGGTATGCTTAATACAACGGAGTCTAGCATGACCAAAAACAAGCCTGCCGTTCCAAATCCCGTTCTTGCTATAAGGGAGGGGCGAATCCAGAAGAAGAAGAAGTCCGCTTGTACCCCTAAGGGTAAGGGGAAGGGGAAGATTGGCGCTGCCAAGTCTAGCCCCACTTCGGAGGGTAGAGGCAAGGGGAAGATGGTTCCCCAAGCCAAAACTCCGAATGAAGTGGAATGCTTCTTCTGCGGGAAGAAGGGCCATTGGCGCCGTAACTGCCCGGGGTACCTAGAAGGTCTTAAGAAGCTCAAGGGGTTGAGCATCGGAGGAACTTCCAATTCAGGTACGTATATGATTGAACACCATCATACTTCTTGATCTGGTACTTGGGTATTAGATACCGGCTGTGGCACTTACGTTTGTAATAGTGTGTAGGTGCTAAAGACAAGTAGAAGGATGGAGCATGGAGAGCTTGACTTGATAAGGGGAAACAAGGAGATTGTCTCGGTCAAGGCTCGTGGAGAAGTAGAATTATCGTTTTATTCTAGTTTTTCTATATTATTGTTGAACGTATGCTATTCACCACTTGTGGCGAGAAACATTATTTCTTTTCATGCATTAAACGACAATGGTTTTGGTTTTTCTTTTGACAATGGGGTTATTGTTTGTTTTAAAAATAATATTTGTTATTTTAAAGTTTATCCTTGTCGTGGTATTTATGAAGTAGATGCATATGTTAGTAATAATCGTTCAATCATGAATATTGATTCAACGTCTAAAAATGGTTTAGACAAATTATCTTTGTGGCATGTCGACTTGGCCATATAAACAAGACTCGTATCGCCAAGCTCCAAGCGGATGGGATCTTGGAATCATTTGACCATGAGTCAAATGAAGTATGCGAATCTTGTTTATTAGGCAAGATGACTAAAGCACCCTTTTCCGGCGTGAATGAGAGGGTTAAAGACTTATTGGACATTATACATTCCGATGTGTGTGGTCCGTTTAAATACATCAGAAGAGACAATTCTAGATACTTCGTTACCTTTATAGATGATTATAGTAGGTACGGGTATGTCTACTTGGTTAGACAAAAGTCCGAGACCTTTGAGGTCTTTAAGACTTTCCAAAATGAAGTAGAGAATCAATTTGGCAAAAAGATTAAGATACTTAGATCCGATAGGGGTGGAGAGTATCTTAGTCAAGAGTTTCGTGATCATCTCAAGGGTTGTGGAATTATCTCACAACTTACACCTCCTAGGACGCCACAATTAAATGATGTCACCGAGAGGAAGAAACGAACATTGTTAGATATGGTTCGGTCTATGATGAGTCACACCCAGGTGCCCATAAGCCTTTGGGGTTATGCTCTTGAAACGGCAACAAGAATCCTTAATCTCGTACCAACGAAGATGGTCGAGAAAAAAACTTTCGAGATGTGGCATGGGAAGCCTCTCGTTCTTGCCTATCTAAAAGTTTGGGGTTGTCAAGCCTACGTACGACGTGAGGTAGATGACAAGTTAGAGCCCCGATCCGAAAAGTGTTATTTCATCGGATATCCAGCTGCGGGTATTGGATATATATTTTATAAACCTTCCGAGAACAAAGTATTTGTTGCTCGGAGGGCGGTTTTTTTAGAAAGAGAATTAATATCCAATCAGCAAGGCGGGACCAAGATTGATCTTGAAGAAGTTCAATAGTCAACGAATGAAAGACCTGACGTTGGCACAAGCCAACAACCTAGTGAGTTTGAGTCTGAGCATGACAATGCGGAGACTAACGTACATCCATTACCTCCCCGTAGATCCGGTAAAGCTCGCTATGAGCCAGAGAGATATGGGTTTCTCATATCTGAGGGCGACGAGCTATTGGTGGATCTTAATGAGCCCACCAACTATCGGGAAGCGGCAACGGGCCACGAGTCTGCTAAGTGGAAGGAGGCAATGTATAACGAGATGCAATCCATGGAGGATAACCAGGTTTGGGAACTGGTTGATCCTACACCCGGTTGTAAACCATTAGGGTGTAAGTGGGTCTTCAAGAAGAAGACCGACATGGATGGAAAAGTTAATACTTTCAAAGCCCAACTGGTGGCTAGAGGTTTCACCCAGACACATGTTGTTGATTATGATGAAACTTTTTTCCCGAGTGGCCATGTTGAAATCTATTAGGATACTTTTGGCAATCGCCGCATTTCATGATTACGAAATATGACAAATGGATGTCAAAACCGCCTTCCTTAATGGGAAGCTCTCCAAAGAGGTGTATATGACGCAGCCTGAGGGTTTTGTACATCCAAGGTATCCTAATAGAGTGTGTAGACCAAAGAAGTCTATTTATGGACTTAAGCACGCATCTCGTAGTTAGAATCTATGCTTTGACGAGAAAATCAAAGAGTTTGGTTTTTTGAAAAGCGTAGATGAGCCATGTGTGTACGTTAGGGCTAGTGGGAGCGCCGTTGTTTACTTAGTCTTATATGTGGATGATATCCTACTCATTGGTAAAGATATTCCCACCTTGCAAAGTGTTAAAACTTGTCTTGGAAAATGCTTTTCAATGGAAGACTTAGGAAAAGCGGCATATATTCTGGGTATCAAGATCTATAGAGATAGATCTAGAAAACTTCTTGGGTTGAGTCAAAGTACATACATTGACAAAGTCTTGAAGCGATTCAAGATGGAGGATTTCAAGAAAGGAAATCTTCCTATGTCGCATGGAGTGATATTGAGTAAGACTCAATGTCCTAGTTCTCAAGAGGAACTAGAAGTAATGAAGCGAGTACCATATGCTTCGGCCGTGGGCTCAATCATGCACGCCATGTTATGTGCTCGTCCTGATGTGTCTTGCACTTTGAGCTTTAATAGTAGATATCAGGGAAACCCGGGGCAAGCCCATTGGGTTATGGTAAAGAACATTCTTAAGTATCTTAGGAGGAATAAAGAAATGTTCTTGATCTTTGGTGGTGAGGAAGAGCTCAAAGTAAAGGGTTACTCTGATGCTAGCTTCGAAACTGATAGGGATGACTACCGATCACAATCGGGGTTTGTGTTCCTATTGAATGGTGGGGCTATTACTTAGACAAGTTCAAAGTAAGACACATTAGCCGATTCTACTACAGAGTCAGAATACATTGCAGCAAGTGAAGCTGCTAAAGAAGCTGTGTGGATAAGGAAGTTCATCCAAGATCTTGGAGTGGTTCCAAGCATATCCGACCATATTGAGATCTTTTGTGACAATGAGGGTGCGGTAGCCTTAGCGAAGGAACCAAGAGCTCACAAGAGAACGGGGCACATACCTCGAAAGTACTACTTGATTAGAGAGATGATTGAAAGTGGTGAAGTCACTATAGTAGAGTAACCTCGGAAGGCAATTTGGCCGATCCGTTTACTAAACCATTGTCACAAGCTTCTCATGATTCTCACACTATGGCAATAGGTGTTAGATTCGCTCATGACTTGGTTTAGGTTGAGTTTTAATTTATGTTTGGACCGTTATGTATTTGGGAACGTTAAGCAGTAATGTTACAAATGTTTTTTTCGATTTATATAGTAGAGATCTACATATACGCATGTTGCGGTTACTTACATTTGGTCTTTATTGTGTTCTATCTTTTCATGTTTAATCTCTTCCCAAGGTTGTTTTAAAATCTTTAAATCTCCACAATCGGTCATACTTTGTGGGAAGAAAGTATGAATTAAGATTGAGGCAAAGAATTGGTTTTGATAAACGTGATTCTTGCCTGTACTTGAAAGGGGTTTCAAGTGATTGGAGGACCTACACTCGAGTTCACTTCATGGTTTTAGTCATAAGTAACTCGGGATGATAATGACATTTCATCCTTAAACTAGAGATGCATGTGATCTCAAAGTATAGGTCTGCTTTACTTTGATCGTTTTCTAACGCGGTCCGTAATTGGTCGTTATAAGGGAAATGATTGGGTGGAGTATTATCTGTAACATCCTCAACTTGGGCCTAGTTGTAAATTGTATGTACGCGTGTGTGATTAATGTAATAGGAATATTTGTTTGTAAGACTTTGTGAAATTAATAGAGATTAAATTAATATATGCATATTTGTAAATATGTATTTATGTAAGCATGTTAAATATATATATATATACTAGAAAAAAAGAAGTAAACGAAATATATATATATATATATTTATCCAGAGGCGGTTTGCCTCTGGATAAGAATGATATATATGTAGGTGAAAAGTGATATTTGACTTCTTGAAAACACACATACAAACACACACTTGCTTTCTGTTTCGTGAGATTCTAGAGAAGAAGAGATTTGAAGTTTGAATCCAAAGATTCAAATAAGGTAAGCTTGTGATTGTAGTAAAGTCTAGACATGTTTTGTATGGGTTTTGTGTTTGAATCATGGCAAAACTTCAAGTTCATTCAAGAACACCATTAAAAAACATGAAGCTTGCTTCATAAGTGGGTTTTGGTTGATATGGTGTTTTGTTTGGACTTGATGATTTTATGAAGCTTGTATAAGTGTTGTATGAAGTTTGAAAGTGTTTTAGAAGTAAAATCAACAAGTTTAAGATTTTGGTTTGATCTGCAAGTGATCAAGAAATGAAACCAGACAAGTCACGTAATTGCCAGCTGATAGTCGCATGGGTCATGCGACCTATGCCATGCGACTGTCGCATGGATGGTGTGATTGTCGCATAAAGCCATGCGACTTTCGCATGGTGCCATGCGATTTTCTGGCAGTTGATTGTTCCATTTCATGCGACTTGTTGCTTGGCCATGCGACTTTAGTTAAGCATCATGCGATTGTTGCATGGATAAAGGAACAAGCCATGCGACTTTCATAGTCCAGTCATGTGACTGTCGCATGCTTGTAGCGCGGCACGACGCGTTCGGTGCTTGGACGCGACGCGTTGGTGAATTTAAGAAAAGTTTGTTAGAGATCTGCCCACTGACACACATATGCCGGTATCACTGCTAATGAAGTGCGAGCCTATTGGGTCACACGCCAAGGATTGATCCCGACAGCTTTATGTGGATGGAGAAAGTCAAAGAATCAAAAGTGTTTTGATTCGGGGCTTCACGACCGTGAAGGGTGCTCCACGGGTCGTGAAGCAGGCTGCCCTAACGATTGTTCGACGGCCGCCACGCGTCGTGACGCCTTTGGGCTTCACGGCCCGTGACGAGGTCGTGAGGGGTCGTGAAGGAGATGCCCTCACGAGTCTCGACCGGGCGGCACGGCTCGTGGAGTTCTAAGTCCCCTCGTGGCGCACTTAGGCTTCACGACCCGTGAGAGCCCGTGAGGGGTCGTGAAGAGGGTAGCTGCAGTGACAGTTGTGTTTTATTGGACCATTTGATGGTCCAATCAATGAACATGCAAGATGGCCGAGTTTTGACTCCTAATCTGGTCATTTGAGGCTGGAAGGTGCATAGAACATATCACAACATTTCTCTCTTTACTTATAGCTCTCTCTTGGTGCAATAGTAACACATACATACACTAAGTATGGTATTCTTGAGTGTGGGAAGTGTTTCATGGTGCAAGAGGAGATGCTTCATGGGCTATTCCAGAAGGTAGAATCATGATGGATGTCTACATGATGGCTCACTAGCATTTGGGGATCAAGCTTCTCTTGGTGTGGACTAGCAATGGAGGAGGAAGCCTTTTGTTTCCTCAATTTCATCCCACCTTTGAAGATCTCGATGTACAGCCATGGTAAGGAGGTATATTCTTCCTCCTTCTTCTTGTTCTTTAGTTGCAATTTGCTTTGTAGTGTGTTCCACCATTGGAACTAGTAGTGGGCTTTGTGTGTGCTTTTGTTTTATGTCTTGCATGCTACTTTCTTGTTTGCTTCCGCTGCGTTTGTGCCCACCACGAGTTCCAACAGTGGTATCAGAGCCATCTCTACAAAGAAATTGCACTTTGATGGCTTGAAAACCGAAAATGGACATTCTGTCCAGAAGGGCTTCACGGGTCGTGGAGCATTTTGCTTCACGGTCGTGAAGCCAACACGACCAGCTTCATGGGGTGTTGCTTGTGAAAGGTTTTGACTGTGTCAGAGTCGTGGAGCTCATGGGCTTCACGGGCCGTGAGGGCCCGTGAAGGCTTCTGGGCCGTGAAGGTCTCGTGAACAGTGTTTTTATCCTTGTTTTAAAAAGAAATAAATTTTCGGTTTTAGCTCCTTGTGATTCTGTTTTTCCAGAATCTGTCCTTGTTGTTTGGACATTCGAAAAGCCCCGTTTATGTGTCTTGATTCATATATTTATATGTATTGGGTGGTTTTGGCATAAAATGCACACATGCATATACTTATATTGTGTATATATGAATATGTGTTCTCAAAGTGTTTGGGATACTAATGCATATGTACAAGGATTGTTCCTTTTGTGCCTTGAGTGCTTTGCTTGTTTGAACAATCTTAATTGAGATACATTTTGCATGGTTTTATTGTGGCACACCATGTTTTGTTTGTGGTTGTTGTTGTGTCCGGTAACGCCTTGCCCGTTAGACCTATGTGTTGGTTGTTTGGTTGTTTATTTATGTATTCATTCATTTGGTGACTTTTAGTCACAATGGTTTGTAATAATATTTAATTCGGTTTGTAAATTTGTAAATTTATTTATGGCTTGCATGCCATTGCTTTCCTTTGTACTTGTAGTAAGTAGCTTAGAATAGCAATCGCGGCTTGCACGCCGTTTCTTTTCAAATTGTTTGTAATTGAAAAGTGGTTTTTTAAACCGGAAAGACAAAAGTCCCGTTTTTCTCAAATGTAAATCACACGCCACCCGTAAGATGACACCACCCGAATCTAGTGATGCATGGGATGATTGTCGAGCTAAGCACGAGTTGTTCCATGTAGATCTGTGTGGAAGGTGAGTGTGGCGACTTGAAATTATTGGTTGTCGAGCTAAGCACGAGCCAATGATTGTCAAGGTTGTCACCGTGTATCTTGACGGACGATTTACAATTCCAACTTAATATGCCTTGGTAATTGTCATGCCTATACCGAGTTGCCAAAGTGGCTTAACGAGGAATTGGTGTGAGAAGGGATCAAACATGCCAAACCGACGCTATGAGTGTTGATGGATCCCGCAAGTGTCTAAGAGTTGTAATCTCGGATTGCAATTGGTAAAGCGTTTACCGGCCTAAATAACTTCATGAAGTGATCCGCGGCAAACCCGTCATGTAGTGAAGTGAAATAAGGTTCTTAGTCCTTGTTAAGATAATTGTTTTTCTTAATACTAAATGGGTAATTATCGTAACGATGATTGTATCAAAACTAACTAAAACGTGTATTCTTATATCTTTAATTGGCAAACGTTAACGACACCGCTTCAACTTAAAACTCCGTTCGTTCCTAAAGAAGGTGAGACTCACCAATGTGGACTTCGTGGACTAGGATTGGTTGTTGAGGATTGTCTTCCACCATGAGTCAAAGTTGCACATTATAGAGAAATCCCTTCTAGAGCCAAAATGCTACCAACGCGACCTAGACCTCTATATGCATGTAAAAGTGCATCGTGGCCTTGATCGGTTGAAGGATGCATGAAGGCGGGAAAATTAGTGTCCATATCCTTGAGTTAGAGAGGTACGTGGACCTAAAGGAGAGACATGGATTCGCCATAGGGAGGGAGCTTGTGGTGAATGAAAATTCTCCAAAGTCCCTGCACACGTGATGTAAATAGTTCATTGTGAACTATCACATGCAGAATATGGAGAAGTCCTTAATAAAGCATTATGGCATGTTATGGACTCCTAAGTCCTGCATGGCCAAAGTATGACTCGCCTCACCAACTCCTGCTAACATTATAAAGGAACAAGAAACCGAGAAGAAGAAATTGACCTCAAGTGGAAAGTTTGGTTTTGCCAAACATACCATATATGTGAAGTCAGAGGGCAATGAGATTGCGCCTCAAGATGAGACTCCACAAGAGGTAATTTGCTACTTCTACTGAAAGATTGGAAAATTGGCGCCACCACGACTGCCCTATGAGCCTGAAAGAGCTAAAATCACCAATGAGAGTTGGAATTCTAGCTCCTTGACTTCAGGAACATTCATAATCAAACTCCATTGCTCTTCTACTTCTAAAGGCTAGGTTTTGAACGCTAGTAATAACGCTCACGTTTGTTAGAAATTTGTTTGTTACAAAGTGAAGGTGTTAAAAGAGAAGTAGGCGGATGAGGCATGGAGAGTTGGAATTCTAAAAGGGAAACATAGTTGTTGTCCCTATTGAGAGGATTAGAAGTTTGTATCTTGCCTTTCCTTCCAGCTATTCTATTACCATATTGGATGTATGTTTACGCCATGTGTGGCTAGAAACATTATATCTAAACGCCTTTGTTGACGATGGATATTACTTTGACTTTTGAAATTAGTGGTGATTTATATCAAAGTTTATCCATGTCGTGGCATTTAAGCTTTTGCTTAAGGAGTAATAGAACGATCATAAATGTATTGATAAGTTATCCTTATGTTGAAGTCGATTTAGCTATATAAACAAGACTTGCTTCACCAAGATCCGTGAGGTTTAGGAACTTGGAACCCTTTGACCATGGGTCAAATGTTGAATGCATATCTTGTTTATTAGATTAAATGACTTAAACATCCTTCACTTGAGTATGTGAGAGGATTGAAAGCTTGTTGGATTTCGTTCACACTTTTACTGTGTTGACCGTTCAAGCAAACATTAAGGAGTAACTTTAGATACCTTGTTACCTTTCCGGTGATGGTAGAAGGGATGGTATGTTTATTTTAATGGACTAGTTTTTGAAACCTTAGAGGTGTTCAAAACTCACCATAACGAGGTACATGATAGAGAGGGCAATGCAACTATGATACTTGGTATGGGGTTGTCTCACAATTCATTCCTCTTAAGACACATTGTTACATGTGGTCGTCTACAGGAGGAACCAGACATTTTGATATGGTCCGACAAGTGATAGGTTACACTTTCATGTCCAAAATTGTTTTGGGTCATTCTCCAAATGGTGGGCATGAGTTCTAAATCTTATAAACAACAAAGATGGTCATGTAAACACCTTAGAGGATATGACAAAAAGGAGGATCCTTGTTTGTCTATTCCAAAGTCTGGATTTTCTAGCCTACGTTTAGACGTGAGGTGGAGGAACCCAGGATCTAGAGGTATTTACTCCATTAGGTACTCTACTAAGACCATGGGATATTTGTCTTGACAAACCTTGTAAGAACTTGTAAGTTGCTCAAAGGTAGAGTCTCTTAAGAAATTAATATCCATGGATGCTAGTGAGAGTAAAGTATACCTTGAATGGAAAAACCTGATGTTGACACTAGAATCCAATCAGAAATGATTGAAACTCAGCATGACAATGCTGGAGAACCTGGCATAAAATCATTACCTCTTGGTAGAAGTTGTCATAAGACCAGAAAGATATAACTCGTTATATCTGAGGAAGACAACTTAATGATGATTCATGATGAATGCGTCAACTACCGGAAAGCTTAGTGGGCTTGGAGTCCGCTAGGAGAAAGGAGGAAATGATAAGATGAGATGCTATCCATGACGGATATCCAAGGTTTCGACTTGGTTGATCCTACACCTGGGTGTGAACCCGCGAGGTGTGATTGGTTATTTGAGGAAATAGACCAAACATGGATGAGTTTATAGACTACTTCAAATACCGACTGGTAGGAATGGTTTCACGATGATTGACCATGAGGAAGGTATCATCTAGAAACATTCTCCCGGTGGTTATGTTGAAGTCCACACGGATACTTATTTTATAAGTGCCTTTTAGGCTATATTGGATAGAAGTGAAGACTACATTCCTTAATAGGAATTTCTGAGGAAATGTTCACAACATTTTCGAGGGTCTTTCACTATCAATAAGTATCCTAATGAAATCTACAAACTCTAAGTAGTCCACTTGTGGACTTATGTTGCCATCTCAATGTTAGAATCTTTGCTTTGATATGAAAATCGTTTGTTTGAGTTTTCAAATAGCAATGATGAAACATGGAAGAATGCCAGAGCTAGTGGGAGCATTTTGTAATCCTATTCTAAATATGTCTAGTACATACGTCGTGTTGGAGATAATGTCCTGATTTTGCTTGGAAAAGCTTAGATCTAGAATTATGCATCCAGAACGATTATAGGATATACAAGACCTATGAAAGGAGTAAAGAAATATTG
This sequence comes from Dittrichia graveolens, assembly GCA_038502395.1. Taxonomy (NCBI): domain Eukaryota; kingdom Viridiplantae; phylum Streptophyta; class Magnoliopsida; order Asterales; family Asteraceae; genus Dittrichia; species Dittrichia graveolens. The sequence continues at coordinate 41,891,098 of JARJIL010000003.1, forward strand.
AAATATGTTCTTGTTGATCTATAGTAAGAAGCAACAAAGAATAAGTTGTTATTCAAGTGCTTGCTTATATATTTCTTAGGATAATTGCCGATCTTTATCGGGGTTCGTTATCCTACTAAATATGGTGTTAATAAGTATGCTTCTCAAAGCATCGCTGACTCTATTGGGATCTTATGAAACAATGAGAGTACGATGGCTTATGAAAGATAACCTTTATCTCAAGCATCCTTGATCTTATTGAGTTCTGATGAATCAATGAAGGTGCGATAGCTTGACAAAAGACCGTTATCTCACCAACGCACACTTTTGAGTGATTGGTTGAGGTAGAGATATGGTCATCTTACGAATACACACGGATAGCATGGTAGCGGATCCGTTTTGCTAAAGCCGTAGTTGCAAGATAGTGATGATTATCATACTAGTGCTTGCAAAGACTTGGCTTGAGTTTGTTTTAGTTGAAATTTTGATATGCTGATTTTGGGAACGTTAAGCAACATTGTGCTTCTGCTAGTATCGATTATCAAATGGGATTTGTTAATACGCGTGTAGCGGGTACTCTCAGTTGCCTTTATTGTGTTCCATCTTAGCATGTTTACCACTTCCCTGAATGTTTTACATTCTAAATGTCCACAGTCAGTCACTCTTCGGCGGAAGGAAGTTTGAACGAAGACTGAGGGAAAGGGTTGGTCGTGTATTCAATGGTGATCGGATACAAGAGACGCAACACTTTACCTATACTTGAAAAGAGTTTCAAGTGATTGGACGACCCACACCTGAGTTTACTTCATGGTACATGTCAAGAGTAACTCATGATGATAATATCATTTCGTCCTTAGACCGGAGATACATGTGTTTCCACGACATTGGTCTGCCTTGTTCTGATTGCTTTCAAACGCAGTCCGTAACTGGTTGCTATAAAGGAGGCTTTAGGGCAAAGTATTGCCAATGTAATGGGGCATTAGTCGAAGGAATTTGTTCCTCTGTTTAGAGAGATATCTATGGGCCCCTCGATGATTGGGCGCTGACACCAAAATGCACGGCCGTGCTCATGCTTGCAATGATAGTTGATCAGTTGCAACTTGCGTATTTTGGTCACCACCAATCTTGATTGAGAAACATAATCGTGAACGATCGGAGAATGACTTTGTACCATGTCTCGTGTTCACCCGGATATCACGAACAATAGGATGATTGATCACTTATCTATAGGACCTTTTCAAACCCGTTTGGATTGTGATTAGGTACTTGTCAGGGATGACATACCTCGTGTTGATTTAGGGGCAGGGACGTCTTGGTAGAGGCCACTCCCTGTCTGTGATGCATATGGGTACGGTGTGTCATGAATAAGTGGGAGTTTGTTGGAGATCTGCCCACTGACACACGTATGCCGGTATCACTGCTAATGAAGCGCGAGCCTGTTGGGTCACACGTCAAGGATTGATCCCGACAGCTTTATGTGGATGGAGAAAGTCAAAGAATCAAAAGTGTTTTGATTCAGGGATTCACGATCGTGAAGGGTGCTCCACGGGTCGTGAAGCAGGCTGCCCTAACGATTGTTCGACGGCCGCCATGCGTCGTGACGCCTTTAGGCTTCAAGGCCCGTGACGAGGTCGTGAGGGGTCGTGAAGGAGATGCCCTCACGAGTCTCGACCGGGCGGCACGGCTCGTGGAGTTCTAAGTCCCCTCGTGGCGCACTTAGGCTTCACGACCCGTGAGAGCCCGTGAGGGGTCGTGAAGAGGGTAGTTGCAGTGGCAGTTGTGTTTTATTGGACCATTTGATGGTCCAATCAATGAACATGCAAGATGGCCGAGTTTTGACTCCTAATCTGGTCATTTGAGGCTGGAAGGTGCATAGAACATATCACAACATTTCTCTCTTTACTTATAGCTCTCTCTTGGTGCAATAGTAACACATACATACACTAATTATGGTATTCTTGAGTGTGGGAAGTGTTTCATGGTGCAAGAGGAGATGCTTCATGGGTTGTTCTAGAAGGTAGAATCATGATGGATGTCTACATGATGGCTCACTAGCATTTGGGGATCAAGCTTCTCTTGGTGTGGACTAGCAATGGAGGAGGTAGCCTTTTGTTTCCTCAATTTCATCCCACCTTTGAAGATCTCGATTTACAGCCATGGTAAGGAGGTATATTCTTCCTCCTTCTTCTTGTTCTTTAGTTGCAATTTGCTTTGTAGTGTGTTCCACCATTGGAACTAGTAGTGGGCTTTGTGTGTGCTTTTGTTTTATGTCCTGCATGCTACTTTCTTGTTTGCTTCCGCTGCGTTTGTGCCCACCACGAGTTCCAACAAAGTTCAGTTTCAAATAGAACTTAACCCATGCAAACGCTTAACGCGATTGCCGATTGATTTTAGTTGAACGTGTTAGCTCTACCAGCTTTAAGTGAACGCACGTTTATAAGCTAATCAGGTGAGTGCCTACTTTCATGAGACTCAGTAGAGTAAGCCTTGCCTGCTAGATGATTACGTGAACGTACTATGTTTGCCTAACTTGCATATGCAGGTACGCTCGAAGAGGTAAGTGTATGACTTGTAAGATGTTCGAATATGTGACATGAGCATGCCAGTGGGTCTAGTTTGGAAACACTTAGTTAATTTACGATGCTATGCATGAATGACTCTTCGAAAGATGTCGGATCCCCGTGGGATCAAATGTACGTATATGTGTATGTGAATTGTCTGCAGACTATCTGAAGCATGGTTAAGGTCAGCCGGTTGTAGCTGAATCCTTCGGGATTTCACGGGGATTCAGGAGGCATCCTGGATCATAGGTTCTGCAGAACCACCGTGCCTTACCGTAAGTGGTGATCAGCCGGTTGTAGCTGGATTATTTGCGGAGTCTTTGACTCTGTGAACGATGCTCGGTGGACTGCCTTGTGCTCCCCACCAGCGCGGATTGGTCGTGTCTGATTCCCCGGTCTGAGTTGTTGAGCGGGATGGATTACCCTGCAAGACACGATTCTTACGGATCTTGTCAGAACAACGCTATGTGCTAAGCTAGCAATGACTGTTTATGATAAGATGCATGACTTAATATATTGATGCTTATGACTGTATGTACTCACTAGCTAGTGTAGCTAATGATACTATGTTTCCCTTTTCAGGTAAACACTAGATGGCCTGCGAGGCGGGATACTTTTGGGAATTTGTTGCCGCTTGTGGGTGGAACACTTGTATTATATGTGATGTAATGTAATTAGATACTATGGTCGGTTCCTGTACTCGGTAACACCTACGATATTTTGAAAAATAATTAATGTAAATTAATTGTTTGGTTGTTTTAAAAAGAAAAATTTCCGCTGCTAAATATGTTTTGTCATTAAAGCAACCAAATTCAGAAGCGGTGTTACAAATAGGTATCAGAGCCTAAGTTTGAGTGAATTGGATACTTGTAAGAGTATTCGATCTCAAGCTCGGGCCCGACCATAAAGATGTGTTCCTAGAAGGGGGGATTGAGTGAGAGTTATATGCATGCTAGCATTGTATGATGACTTGTTTGTAAGTTAAATAAGTGAGATTGAGTATTAATTAGAAGATGAGGCTTCGCATATGCCTCATCAGGCTGAGGATCAACGATCTCAGCAGAATGTTGGTGAAGGCAGACCTGAGCCAGATCAGGCTGCAATTATAAGGCTGTTGGAGGAGGAGCTTCGTGTGACGAAGGAGCTCTTGTTGCAAGCTACATTGAACAAGCCCCGCAAGACTTGTTCATATAAGAAGTTCTTAACTTGCAATCCTCCGACGTTCCAGTGGAGTGATAACCCCACAATGACCATACAGTGGCTCCGGGAGATGGAGCAGGTGTTTGAATCTTGCGAATGCGAAAGTATTGCGTGAGATACGCAATACGAATGTTAATGGGCCGTGCCATCTTCTGGTGGGATACGGTTAAAGCTTCGGTTCGTAAAGAAGTGTTGAGTGCTCTCACTTGCGAGCAGTTTTCAGAAAAGGTGCTCAAGAAGTATTGCACCGAGTATGACCTAGAGAGGATGGAAAGAGATTTCAACGATCTCAAGAAAGGGGACACGCCGATCGAAGAACACATAACTGCATTCACTGACAAAATGCGGTTTGTTCCCCATTTGATCCAAGACGAGACCACCAAGATATGGCGGTTTGTGGCAACTCTGCCACTGGAGTTTCGCACGCATGTGAGGGTAGCTGTTGAATTGGATCGGGCGTTCGATATATCCCGACAACTAGAAGGTAACCGCATTTACTGCAAGGGCGAATCTGCCGGTGCAGGGTCAAAGAGGAAGTTTAATCCGTCTAATAAATCGGGTCCTTCGAAAGGACAATCCACCGCAGACGGGAAGACAGATTCCTCCAAGAAGCCGAGGCCTAATTCTCCTTGGTGTTCTCTATGCCGAACTTCTCACTCTGGTGAGTGTTCCAACTCTACCAGACGTTGCTGGAGGTGCAGGCAGAAGGGCCACGCTATGACAGAGTGTGGTTTTAAAGAGGATGTGTGTTATCGGTGACAGAAGCCTGGGCACAAGCTGACTGACTGCCCAGACAGGCAGAATACTGGAACTAAAGGGTCTTCTTCTTCTAGAGGACCTAAAAGAGATGACGCGCCCCGCGCAAAAGGCAGGGCATTTCAGATGACGGTCGACGAGGCCAAAGCAGCAAGAGACGTTGTCACGGGTAATTTTCTTAATAATTATCTCCCTGCTAGCTTTTTATTTGATTCTGGAGCTACCTACTCCTTTGTATCTGTGGCCTGTTGTAGAAGATTGCAATTGCCTGTTGTTACCCTAACTGAGCAGCTCAGAGTAGAGGTCGCTGACGGCAAAGTAGTCTCTGTTACAGAGAAAGTCCCAATAGCTGCGATTTATATTGACGGGAGTACTATCCCTATTTCTTTCTTTGTTATGCCCATTGCGGGCTTTGATGTTGTAATCGGGATGGATTGGCTCAGCAAGAGTGATGTTGAGATTATCTGTTCCAAAAAGATGATTAAGATCCCTCTCTCTGATGGATCTTATGCTGTTGCACGTGGAGAGTGACGGGATTCTGATATTCCTATTGTCTCCATGATTAAAGCCCAGAAGTCGATTGCCAAAGGTTGTGACTCTTATGTAGCATACGTTATCGATGCTACAATGGAGAAGCGACCAGTTCGTGATATTCGGTTGGTGTTTGACTACCCTGAGGTATTCCCTGAAGAACTTCCGGGTTTGCCTCCGATTCGTGATGTTGAATTTAAGGTAGAACTTATTCCAGGAGCTACGCATGTAGCTCGTTCTCCATATCGTCTCACTCCTTCTGAAATAAGAGAGATGATGACTCAAATTCAGGATTTGCTTGACAAGGGTTTTATTCGATCGAGTTCCTCACCGTGGGGAACTCCTGTATTGTTTGTGAAGAAAAAGGATGTAACGATGCGAATGTGCATAGATTACAGGGAGCTTAATAAGCGAACTGTAAAGAATAAGTATCCGCTTCCTCGGATAGATGATCTTTTTGATCAGTTGCAGGGAGCTACATGCTTCTCTAAAATTGATCTTCGGTCGGGGTATCACCAAGTACGAGTTAGTGAAGAAGACGTGCAGAAGACTGCATTTCGAACTCGTTATGGTCACTATGAATTTCTGGTTATGCCGTTCCGTTTAACCAATGCCCCTGCCGTCTTCATGGATCTGATGAATCGGGTTTGTCGTCCGTTTCTTGACAGATCTGTGATTGTGTTTATTGATGATATTCTTATCTACTCGAAGACGGAAGTTGATCACAAGCTTCATCTTCGTCAGGTTCTCGAGACGTTAAAGCGAGAACAGTTGTATGCTAAGCTGTCTAAGTGTGAATTCTGGCTTAAGGAAGTTCATTTCCTCGGCCATGTTATATGTCACGACGGTGTCAAAGTAGACCCGGCTAAGGTGGAGGCTGTGATGAATTGGGGAGTTCCTCGGACTCCTTCCGAAATTAAAAGTTTCCTTGGCTTGGCTAGCTACTATCGGCGGTTTATCCGTGATTTCTCGAAGCTTGCGGGTCCGTTGACCAAACTGACTCGCAAGGATGTTGCTTTTGTCTGGTCAGAAGCTCAAGAAGAAGCTTTCCAGACCTTGAAATGATTGTTATGTGAAGCTCCAATCCTTACTTTGCCTGAGGGTTCGGAGGACTTCACGGTGTATTGTGATGCGTCTTACACGGGTTTGGGTTGCGTCCTAATGCAACATGATAAAGTGATTGCCTACGCTTCTAGGCAGTTGAAATCACACGAGCGGAACTACCCAACCCATGATCTGGAACTTGCTGCCGTTGTCTTTGCACTGAAGCTGTGGAGACATTATCTTTATGGCACAAAGTGTGTGATTTGCACAGATCACAAGAGTCTTCAATATGTCTTTACTCAGAAAGAACTCAACATGCGGTAACGTCGTTGGTTGGAGTTAATAAAAGACTATGATTGTGAGATCCGTTACCATCCTGGCAAGGCCAATGTTGTAGCAGACGCTTTAAGCCGTAAAGGTCCGACAGTAGAAGTTAAATTTATGAAGATTGCTATTGTCTCGGATTTGATTTCTTGACTGAAGGAAGCCCAGCAGACTGCATTGCAAGAAGAAAATCCGAAGGCTGAGACAATGAAGAAGTTAAAGGATCAGATTGCAGAAGACAATCGTGGGTTGAAGACTTTTCAATCCAGGGTTTGGGTACCTTCTACGGGAGGTAACCGTGAGCTGATTCTGCAGGAAGCCCATAAGTCCAAATTATCTGTCCATCCGGGAATCACAAAGATGTACCACGACTTGAAGATGCTATACTGGTGGCTAACTCTGAAGAAAGACATCGCTTCATTCGTGGAGAGATGTCAGATTTGCGCGCAAGTGAATACAGAGCACTAGAGACCTTATGGTAATCTGTAGCAGTTAGATATTCCGGAGTGGAAATGGGATAATATCACAAAGGATTTCATGACGAAGTTACCGAGAACGTCCAGAGGGCACGACATGATTTGGGTTATCGTTGATCGATTAACGAGGAGTGCTCATTTCTTGGCAACGAACGAGTCCGCTTCACTGACCCGTTTAGCCCAGTTGTATATTGATGAGATAGTGTCACGTCACGGTCTTCCATGTTCCATTGTATCTGATCGTGACTCTCGGTTTGTCTCGAAATTTTGGCAGAGACTTCAATGCGAACTTGGCACTCGTGTTCATCTGAGCACTGCCTATCATCCGTAGACTGATGGCCAATCTGAACGTACGATACAGACGTTAGAAGATATGTTTCGTGCCTGTGTACTCGAATTGGTGGATCGTGGGATTCTCATCTCCCATTGATTGAATTTTCTTATAATAATTCATATTATTCCAGCATTGGAATGCCACCATACAAGATGCTCTACGGAAGACGATGTCGCACTCTGACCTGTTAGTTGGAGCCTAGCGAGAAGCAGTTCGCTGGACCTGAAATTGTCCAGATAACCTCTGATAAAGTGAATGTGGCTCTTGAAAAGCTAAAAGCAGCTCGGGATCAACAGAAGATGTATGCGGATCCAAAGCGTCGTCCCACTACATTTGAAGTCGGTTACCGTGTGTTCTTAAAAGTTTCTCCTTGGAAAGGCGTCATTCGTTTCGGACGCAAGGGGAAGCTAAGTCCACGTTTCATTGGCCCATTCAAGATTATACGCAAGGTGAACGATCAGACGGTAACTCTAGAGCTGCCGCCTGAGCTATCTGGAATACACGACACCTTTAACTTGTGCTACTTACGCAAGTGCCACTTTGAGGAAGAACAGATTATTCCTTTGAAGGAATTGAAAGTTGACTCTTCCAAGCGACTAGTTGAAGAACCTGTTGAGATTCTTGACACGAAGGTCAAGAAGCTATACAAGAAAATAATCAAACTAGTCCTTGTGAAGTGGAATCACAACTTAGGTCCAAACCTGACGTGGGAAGTTGAGGACGAGATGAAGACAAGATACCCTCACCTGTTTATCACTGAGTAGATTCTGAGGACGGAATCTTCTTAAGGGGGGTAGATTTGCAACATCCTCAACTTGGGCCTAGTTGTAAATTGTATGTACGTGTGTGCGATTAATGTAATAGGAATATTTGTTTTGAAGACTTTGTAAAATTAATAGAAATTAAATTAATATATGCATATTTGTAAATATGTATTCATGTAAGCATGTTAAATATATATATATATATATACTAGAAAAGAAGAAGTAAAAGAAATATATATATAGATATTTATCCAGAGGCGGTTTGCCTCTGGATAAGAATGATATATATGTAGGTGAAAAGTGATATTTCACTTTTAAAGTCAAATATAGCTAAACTTGAAAACACACATACAAACACACACTTGCTCTCTGTTTCGTGAGCTTCTAGAGAAAAAGAGATTTGAAGTTTGAATCTTTGGATTCAAATAAGGTGAGCTTGTGATTCTAGTAAAGTCTAGACATGTTTTGTATGGTTTTGTGTTTGAATCGTGGCAAAACTTCAAGTTCATTCAAGAACACCATTAAAGAACATGAAGCTTGCTTCATAAGTGGGTTTTGGTTGATATGGTGTTTTGTTTGGACTTGATGATTTTATGAAGCTTGTATAAGTGTTGTATGAAGTTTGAAAGTGTTTTAAAAGTAAAATCAGCAAGTTTAAGATTCTGGTTTGATCTGCAAGTGATCAAGAAATGAATCCAGACAAGTCACGTAATTGCCAGCTGACAGTCACATGGGTCATGCGACCTATGCCATGCGACTGTCGCATGGATGGTGTGACTGTCGCATGAAGCCATGCGACTTTCGCATGGCGTCATGCGACTTTCTGGCAGTTGATTGTTCCATTTCATGCGACTTGTTGCTTGGCCATGCGACTTTGGTTGAGCATCATGCGACTGTCGCATGGATAAAGGAACAAGCCATGTGACTTTCATACTCCAGTCATGTGACTGTCGCATGCTTGTAGCGCGGCGCGACACGTTCGGTGCTTGGACGTGACGCGTTGGGTGAATTTAAGAAAAGTTTAGTTTCAAATGGAACTTAACGCATGCAAACGCTTAACGCGATTGCCGATTGATTTTAGGTGAACATGTTAGCTGAACCAACTTTAAGTGAACGCACGTTTATAAGCTAATCAGGTGAGTGCCTACTTTCATGAGACTCAGTAGAGTAAGCCTTGTCTGCTAGATGATTACGTGAACGTACTATGTATGACTAACTTGTTTATGCAGGTACGCTCGAAGAGGTAAGTGTATGACTTGTAAGATGTTAGAATATGTGACAGGAGCATGCTAGTGGGTCCAGTTTGGAACCACATAGTTAATTTACGATGCTATGCATGAATGACTGCTCGAAAGATGTCGGATCCCTGTGGGATCAAATGTACGTATATGTGTAGATCTGTCTGCAGACTATCTGAAGCATGGTTAAGGTCAGCCGGTTGTAGCTGAATCCTTCGGGATTTCACGGGGATTCAGGAGGCATCCTGGATCATAGGTTCTGCAGAACCACCGTGCCTTACCGTAAGTGGTGATCAGCCGGTTGTAGCTGGATTATTTGCGGAGTCTTTGACTCTGTGAACGATGCTCGGTGGACTGCCTTGTGCTCCCCACCAGCGCGGATTGGTCGTGTCTGATTCCCCGGTCTGAGTTGTTGAGCGGGATGGATTACCCTGCAAGACACGATTCTTACGGATCTTGTCAGAACAACGCTATGTGCTAAGCTAGCAATGACTGTTTATGATAAGATGCATGACTTAATATATTGATGCTTATGACTGTATGTACTCACTAGCTAGTGTAGCTAATGATACTATGTTTCCCTTTTCAGGTAAACACTAGATGGCCTGCGAGGCGGGATACTTTTGGGAATTTGTTGCCGCTTGTGGGTGGAACACTTGTATTATATGTGATGTAATGTAATTAGATACTATGGTCGGTTCCTGTACTCGGTAACACCTACGATATTTTGAAAAATAATTAATGTAAATTAATTGTTTGGTTGTTTTAAAAAGAAAAATTTCCGCTGCTAAATATGTTTTGTCATTAAAGCAACTGAATTCAGAAGCGGTGTTACATTATCTATGTGGCGGGACTATGTAGTCGAAAGGAATTTGTTCCTCTATGAATATAGAAGATATCTATGGGCCCCTCAATGATTGAGTGCTGACGTTCATATGCATGGCCATGCTCAAGTTATATTGACGATGGATCAATGTTAACTTGGTTTGTTGGTCACCACTATTCTAGAATCGAGAAACATAATCGTGAACGATATGAAGGTTGACTTTATTCCATGCCTTGTGTTCAGATTGGATATCGCAAACAAAGAGATGTACATGTTCATTTATCTTTAGGACAATCATTATATGATTGGGATCTTGTCAAGAGTGGCATACCCTATACTTACTTGGGAGCATAGATGTCTTGCTAGAGGCCGCTCTATGTTTGTGTTATTTTTCGTAGTCGTGTCACGTGCAAGTGGGAGTCTGTTGGAATATGCCCGCTGACACGAACGAGTTAATGGCACTACCGATGAGGTATAGGTCTATTGGGTTACACACCAATTATTGATACCGGTAACACGATCAAGCAGAAGAGAGAGAAAGGCCAAAAGGGGTTTTGGTAGGATGGTACACGGGCCGTGTGGTTGAACATGGGCCGTGTCCAGTCCTATATACACGAAGCGTTTGGCCCAATTCAAGGTCGTGTAGTTTGGGCCAACACGGCCGTGTAGATGAACACGGGCCGTGTCTAGCCTATGAGACACAGGCCGTCTTAGCCCATTTGGGACCGTGGACTTTGGGCCTACCCGGCCGTGTTGATGAACACGGGCCTTGTACGTTTGCTGTAACAGCAGAATTAACAGCCTTTTAAAATCTATGTTTAATGGTGTTTTATGTCATTAACTTTAGGCAGACAAAAGGCTACGTTTTTCTCTGTTCTTGATGAGACTTTTGAAGGGTTCATGAGTTACATCTTGCTAATATTCTCTCTTGGTTCACATTCTTCTTGGTGATCAAAATTTGGTACTCAAGAAGAAGAAACATACACACATATTGTTCTTGATTGTTTCTTTGGTGTGAAAGCACCAACTTGCTAGCACTTGGGAATCAAAGGAGGTTGGGGTGGACAACACTAAAGGGATTCTTATTTGGATTCTAAGCTTCTTGACGAGAAAAGGTTTTCATTATGGTTTGCATTGGGTTATAATCTTTTCTTCCCATCTTGTTTATTTATTTAGTTGCAAGTTCATGCTTAGATTTTCCTCCTTGGAAGTATTCGTTGGTTTGGCTTTGAGTTTTTGTTATGTATATTGCTTCCGTTGCTACTTGATTATGCCAAACGAATACCTTCAAATATAATATGGTCTACATATATCTGGACTAAGATGTAGTCATCCCCAATTTTCTTTGTGTAGAGGGTGGTGTCGATTCATCCCTTTGAGTAGCCTTCACGAACCAGATAGGCCGATAGAGGGCCTTATCAAGTATGTAGACATCGTTTCGTATTTTGGGATCAACAAATCCTTCTGATTGAGATACATAGACTTCCTCCTTAAGGATTCCATTCAGAAACGCCGTTTTGACATCAATCTAATATACCTTGAAGTCCCTGTAAGCAGCGTACGCGAGAAATACTCGGATGGCTTCAATACGGGCAACAGGAGTGAAGGTTTCATTGTAGTCGATACCCTCCTGCTGGTTGTATCCTTTTGCTACCAGTCTGCCTTTGTTTCGAATCACCACACCGTTGGAAACTTTCTTGTTCTTGAAGACCCACTTAGTGCCAAAAATTGTCTTGTCGTTGGGTCGAGGCACCAGTCTCCAATCCTTTAAACGCGTGAACTGATCTAATTCCTCTTGCATTGCAAGAATCCAGTCCGGAACCTACAGGGCATCAGTAGTTCGTGTTGGTTCTATCAAACTAAGAAAGCTGGAGAACTGACACTCATTTGCTATGGTGGATCTGGTCTGAACGCCGGCATCTTTGTCTGCGATAATTTGCATTTTAGGATGTGTAGCAGTCCACTTGGTGATATGAAGAAGGGGGTTATCAACTATTTCATCATTACTATCCTTAGGGAAGAATGCATCCAATTGTTGTTGAATGGATGTCTCACGCTCAGGAGTAGATGACTCTGGGATGTATTAAGGGGTAGTGTTTCTGTGGTCCTCAGTGTCAGCATCGTCAGCAGTGTCGAGTGTTGAGTTGGATGCAGTGTACCGTTCACCCAAAACGAAGAATGGGTCGGCAGATGAATTAACAGGTCCTGATGTATATGGAGTAGTTGTTTGTTGTGTGAGTTCAAGGGATTCCTGAATGATATCTGTAGGCCTGTCAATAGGTACACAATTAGTTCCAGAGTCATTGTCATCTAAGAAATCAAATATATATTTTAAGTCGGAAGATGCATTTGCGTGTGATATATTTGTTTCTTGTCGATTAAGTCCCGGTCCTGAACTGATGTGTAAAGCAACGATTGCAGGTGACTCATGTGATAAAGATGTGGTGGTTAAAGTATCATCAAAAGTCACATTAATACTTTCAATCACAGCATTTGTTCGTTTATTTAACACGCGAAACGCTTTAGACTCAGAAGAATAACCTAGGAAAATTCCCTCATCTGCTTTGGGGTCAAATTTTTCTAGGTTAGCCTTTTCATTAAGAACAAAGCACCGATTACCAAACACGTGAAAGTGTGTAATATTGGGCACTCTGCCATTTGCCAGTTCATAGGGAGTTTTGTTAAAGCGACAGTGTAAAATTGTTCGGTTTTGGGTGTAGCATGCTGTGTTGACCGCTTCTGCCCAATAGGAAGGTGGTAAATCAGCATAAGAGAGCATGGTTCGAGCTTCTTCTACAAGTGTTCGATTTCTTCGTTCGACAACTCCATTTTGTCTTGGAGTATATGCCGCTGAGAATTGATGCATGATTCCCATTGTGTCAAGAAACGAATCCAAGACTTTGTTCTTTGGTGCCATTGTCGGTCCTGATGATACCAACTTTTCCTTGCGATTGATTCTGCACCTGTTTGAGGAATGAGCTGATTGTAGATGGAGCTTCATCCTTCATTCTCAAAAACTTGACCCACGTGTACCTCGAATAGTCATCAACTATCACGAGAATGTACTTCTTCCCATTCCGAGACTGAATCCTCATCGGCCCACATAAGTCCATGTGGGAGAGGTGCTTTTGTGCTGGACACCTGTTTGATTTTGTGAGATGCCCTCTTCATTTTGCCCCTTTCATAGTGTTCACATAAGTGTTCCTTTTTGAACTTCAGCTTGGGCAATCCGCGAACTAAATCACGGTTGACCAGTTTGTTGATATTTTTAAAGTTTAGGTGAGATAGTTTGCGATGCCACATCCAGGTAAGCTCCGATGAGGCCTTGGACAGAAGACATACTGACTGTTTTCCTTCCAGGTCTGCCAGATCAATAGTGTACAGATTTGACCTTCTGGACCCAGTTAGTACCACATCACCGTTCTCAGTCTTAACTAAGCAAGTTTTGGCTTTGAAGTTAACTTCTAACTCCTTGTCACAAAATTGCCCAATACTGAACAGATTGTGTCCCAATCCCTCCACATATGATACCTTGCTTATTTTTATGTTTTCTTTTATAATGTCTCTGGTTCCCATTTTTGGTGCCACATGGTCGTTCCCAAAACGAACATTTCCCCAATATTTTGGGACATAGTTCGTGAGGAGACCCTTTTCTCCCGTCATATGTTTCGAACAGCCGGAGTCCAGGAACCACCGACTAGATACCTGCACATGGTAGACAAAAGTTGTTGAGGTACCCATTGTGTAGTGGGTCCTTAACTGTTAGAAAAAACAATAGTATCACATGTTGTGTTAGTTAAGGAATTCGTTGCTTGTGTGTTGGGAGTACAAACTTGTGAGATTGTTTATGGTTGGGACGGTAATGGTGTTACTCTTTCTTTGGATATGGCGGGGGAGTCTTTTGATGTGATGATATGTTGTTCAATAACCACGAGATTACAGCCGTTTGGTAGTGAGACATCATAGTCGATGTATTCACTTTTGTTTCTTTGAATTTTTTGTTTCGGTTGTTGCTGTTATCGCTTTGTGAAATGTGGTTTGACAGCTTTTTGATTGGCGTGATTCCAATTGTTGTGGTACCTATGATTTGGAGTCCATGAAGTGTGTCTATTGGTGGGATTCGATTCAGAATTATGCTTAGAGGGTACACTTTCATTACTCATTTGGAATCTTGCTCTTGTGGAGCGTTTCTTTCGCCAATAAGTAATTTTGTTACATTTTCTATTTATGAAGGAAGCTCGTTCATTAGTTGATTCAAAAGATTTATAATTTGGATTTGGTTTTATGCCATGATTCTTTCGGTCATTATCATACGCACATTGATAAGCATAATGACCATCAACACAACCATCACTCATGCAAAATATTTCAGTTTGAACAGAATTAATTGGAGTTCGAATAGGTTTGACATTCAAAATAGACAAATCATTAGAATAATAGAGTTGTTTGTTTATTGAAGTTGGCAGGGTAAATTAAACACTCTTCGTCTTGTCTTTCTCCATCCTTTTCTTCAGACTTCTTTCTCCATCCAAAAGTTTGCTTTCTCTAGCTCTTCACATTGGCACCTAGATGGACACTTGAGTTAGAAGTCGACATTGCCAATTGATCATTTTTGGTACGAGAGTGAAGTGTTTGTCTCTCTATTTGTTTTGTTTTGGATTTGGGTGATCTTATGTTACTTGTCTTATGTGACAACCGTGCATCAATTACCTTGGGTTTTCCCTTTAAGTTGATGGACTCAATTGTTTGCATTTTGAAAAAGTCATTCTCAAGTAAATTATGTTTTTCGTGAAGGGTGAACAATGACTTTTCCGTTTTTCTGCATTTTTCACAATTTTTACCAGACTTTATTAAGGACACATCACTTGCATGTACGTCGGATCTTGAATTTGCAGATGAAGAACATTCACCTTCTTGCACGTGTGCAATCGGGGTTTCGGACGTGCTTGGAGCAGTGGAATTTTGTGGCTAGGCATTTTCAGTTGCGAGGTGGTCGATCAGGTTATGAAGAATTGCTTTCTCAAAGTCAAAAACGATGGATCTATGGACAAGCTCAAGTTCAACTAACTCAAGGCGTCGCTGTAGATCCATATGAGGGATATAGACGCGAGGCTCGGGTGGGGAGTCCGTGATTGATGGCAAGGACTCTATATCTGATTGAGAGTAACTTCGGAAGTCGTCATCAGAGAATGTGGGTTTGAAAACATCGGTTATGAATGACTGATTAAGGCTTTCGTAGTCATATGAGGTGGAAGCTCTATTTGTGATGCGTCTCTTGTGATCCTCCTTGGCGAGTTCGTCGACTTGTCCAACGAATACCATTTTCTCTGTTAACCCAGATTCATGCTTTCAAAGTCAGATAGTTGTTTAGCACTTATCTTATCACTTATGTGTGGATTAACGTAACCTAAACCTTTGTATGTCCATTTTGAGAATTTAACATCCTTAGGTTTGTTTAGAAAAATGGTTTGTGCCATTTGATCTATTTTAATTAACAAGTCTTCAAGATCTTTTATTTTTGAGTATAGTTGACATCGTTCCTTTTGCAAAAATTTGAAATCTTCTTCAACTAAGATCTTGGCCGCTTTTAAGTTATGAATGACTACCTCGTTTTCACTTCATAAGGTGTGTTGGGGAGATAATCAGTTCACCCTAATAATCAACTCTGCCTATCCTAAAACATAGGATTTGATGATAACCAAACCCTACATTCAGTATGACATAGAAAGAATTCAAACATGTGTTGTTTGAATCCGTTTCTGTAAAAATATGCTAAGTATGAAACCATCAACTGAGGAAAATAAGCCATCAGCTGAGCATCAGATCCTACTCAATGTATCAGCCAAAGGATATCAGCCAAGAAGCATCAGATGAAGAAAACAAGTAAGGAAGACCATCAGCTGATGAAAATATTCCATCAGCAATATCAGCTGAGTGAAGAAAGTGATCAGCTGGGTGAAGAATTTGATTAGCTGAGTGCCTACTCTATCAGCTGCGTGAACAAATGGATCAGCTGAGGCCCAGAGCATCAGCTAAGTAAGTCTTTCTTTACACAAGTCATCTCTCCTTATAAACTGATGTATTTGATTGATCAGCTGAGCACTCTTGATCAACTGATCATCCAAATACATGAGCTTATGTCCTCCTAAGCTTACTATTGATCAGCCGAGCATCTATATGATCAGCTGAGCAATATGTGTCAACTGAGTCCTAGCAAAAAGTGATCAACTGATATATTTTGTCAACTAAGTAGTGAATATCAGAGTTCCTTGTACAATCTATTAGGTGAGTCGTGAAAAATGTCAAATCTACTCTATCTTTTCAGATTGTAAGTCATATGTAAAAGGCAGAACATGTGTTGTTCTATTATGCCTTAGATCTTTGTTTGTAAAAGTAAAATGCACTTTTTGGATCAAGTATGAGACAGAAAGGTTTGACCTTATCCTCTGGAAAAGGATAAGGATACCTCAAACATACGAAGATCTTGAAGATTTGTTCAAACAACTAAGTATGGCTTGCAATCCCATGCTTGGTAAAGTCAAATCAATCAGAAGCATGGTGTTGATTAAAGTACAATCATGGAAAGGGAAAGATACTTCTACACGACAGTAGATGTGGGTTTTAATATTTTATATTGCAATGGGTTGCACTTTTGATGAAAAGTACAATTACTTTTATCATACATTTGATTAAAGTAACTGTACTTTTCACCCACTACCTTTACAATTAAAATATTATATTTCCACATCCTCTTGGTCTCTTACCTTTATGCAACCGAATCCACCAAGACTTCTATATATACTCATGCATGGTGGACATGCAAACGTACAACTACACAACACAACAAAGTGAAGTCTCTACTACACTAAAAGAAAATCTCATCAGTTGAGAAATTTCGTATAGTATAAGCATTGTGTAGAATCAAACTTGCTCATGTGTTGAACACTCTAAATACATTAGTTGTTTTAGAGTTAGCTTGTCTATGTGTTAGACAAATTGATTGCCACCTTTTATTGTACTTAGAATTTCCGCTTCTAGTACATGTAATTCTTGATTCATATCATTAAGAATTATATAAAAGTATATAAGTGTGTCTTTAATTTTTAAAAGCTAAAGTTTGTATTCAACCCCCCCTTCTACAAACATTTGTTGTTGCGTACTCAATCTGGGACTAACAACTGGTATCAGAGCGGGTTAGATAATCAATATCTAGATCTGTTTTGCTTACTCTACAACTGCTTCTACCCCTCTCAATATGGCCTCATCCACAAACAATTGGAATATCTCAAACACTGGGTCCTTAACAAGATGTCCCATGTTTGATGCTGAAAATTTCTCCATGTTGAAAAGTAGAGCACATCTTTTCCTATCCACCCTTGATATCCAAATGCTTGTAATAGTCACTGATGGTCCTTATGTTCCAACATAAGCGTTATCTATTCCATCAGAATCTGAAGGTCAAACCTCTACAACTGAAAGAATCATAACCAAACCCATGCATCTGTGGACAGATGAGGATAAGAGGTTGGTTAGCCTAGATGTTAAGTCTAGATCAGCTCTTGTCTCTGCACTACCTAATGAAATCTATCATTAAGTGCTTAACTGTTCTTCTGCAAAAGAGATGTTAGATACACTCACAGTTGCATATGAAGGGACTGAAGAGGTGAGGAGAACAAGAAGCTCCTCCTCAACAAAGAGTATGAATTCTTCTTTGCTCAGAAAGGTGAGAGTCTTACTCAGACATACACCAGGTTCAACTGCCTTGTTAATGACTTGAAAAGGGCAGACATAACCAAGAGCAACTTTGTCTTGGTGAACAAGTTTCTAGACTCCCTTCCTGAAACATGGGATCACTTTGTCACTGTTTTAAGACATAGTGAGAAGATTAAGGGAATGTCTCTGGTTGCTCTCTATGGTAACTTACTCAACCATGAGCAATCAGTCAAGCAAAGGAAGTTATCATCTAAGGAGATGAAGGAGGTAGTGAAAGCTGCACCAACTGCTTTTGTATCAAGAGATACAAAGATGAGAAGCTTTGCAGCTATTGATTCTGGTTTTGATGAAGAAGGAGATGGAGAGGAGAGTGCTAAAGAAAGTGATGAGGAAGTTTGTGAGGAAAGTAATTTGGAGGAGTTGGTTGAAGGTGTAGCTATGCTGGTTAAGAAGTTTAAACCTTTCAAGAAGGGAAAGGGTGTCAAGAGGTTCAGCAAGAGGTCATCAAAATTTGTCAAGCCCAAATCCACTTTTGATGCCTTCTCAGCAGAGTCTTATAAGTGTGGCAAGATTGGCCACATAGCTAGTGACTGAAGTCCAAATATAACATTGGTTCTTCATTTGTGCAAAAGCAGGAGGGCAAGATTGATTATGAAGCCAAGTATAAGAAACTCCTTGCTGCTGTCCTTGACAAGAAGAAGAAGAAAGCCCAGGGCCAAGTTCTTGTTGCTGAAGAAGAAGATTGGGAAGAAGAAGATCTCTCCTCGGATGAAGATGAGGTGATCTCTGCTCAGTTCTGCATGATGGCCAACAACAATGATGGTAGTTCCTTTGATGAAGACATGAAAAGGCTGCTAAAGCTCGTTCAACTACCAACTGGGATCCTTCTTCTATGTATCAGGTTGGAAAATTTATTAACTATGATGATAATGAGAAGAATGCTATGTTTGATTACATGTGTATTGATTTCCAGTCTGCTATTCAAAGAGAGAAGAAGCTAAAACTAAAAGTAGAATCACTAAAGGAAAGTTAATTCTTAAGGATGAGGAAAAGTTAATACTTTAATGACCTCCAAAAAGTAGTAAAGTCTTGGTGTGTATCTGCAGAAAAGACCACTCAGTGTGTCAAGGAGCAGATACCCAAACAAGTTCAAGCTATTATTGGTGGAAATTACTCTAAGGCTGCTAACTAAGTTAATTCTAGTAAGAACCTTAATATCTTAGACAAAGCTAACATCTTGCCACAGACCTTTCACAAGACTGTTAAAGGCTAAAGTGTGTTCACAAAAAAGTTTGTTAGAAGCAAGAGTTCCCACTCAAAAGAATCAATTATTCCTTCTGTTGAATCATCCTCTAGTAAGATTTCAGAATGTAAAAATACTAATAACACAAAGTCAAAGGATATGATTAAAGGAAAGGAATCATTAGTTGAGACCTCAGAGACATTATGTTGTCAAACCTTGAAAACAGTTGACTTAATTCTTAGCATGTCACAAATTGAAGAATCATTAGCTAATACTACTCCATCAGCTGATAGGTTAGTAGATGATAAATGCTCAGCTGATAACCTGTTAGCTGATCATAGCTCATCTTCTAAACAATCAGTTGATCTAGAAGTAATCAACTCTCTTTCAATAGAAGAAACTATGAGTAAAAAGAATGATGTTCACATTGTTCCCATTTTTGTCACTCCAAAGATTGGTCAAAAACTTTCTAAAAACAAAGATCAATCTAAGGTACCTGTAAATAAAGACCTAAGAAATTTACAGGATAAGCTTCATAAGTTGAATGGTCAAGTTAGTCAAGTGATGACTGATAAGAAAGCTTATAGGCATTCAAACCATGTTGCTTAATGCTCCAAGGCCACAAAATCTCAAAAATGTTATAAATGTGGAAGCAAAGAGCATAAGGCATTTAAATGTTCTTTAGAAGGGAATTCAAGACAGCGGACTAGTGATGATAACATAGTCACTCCTCTCATACATAAGAAACCTGAGATGAAGTGGAAAGCTAGGTGCATTCCACAGGGATCCACTGAATAGTGGATTCCTACGTGTGTCATTAACTCTTCTTTCATTTAAATCTGTGCAGGGTGTTGGATCTTGGTTTCTTGACAGTGGATGTTCAAGAACCATGACAGGTAACAAGGCTTTGCTCAGTAACTACAAGAAAGAGAAAGGTCCAAGGGTGACTTTTGGTGACAACAACCATGGGCAAACTAAAGGCTATGGTGAGCTTCATAATGGGAACCTCAAGCTGTCAAAAGTTTCATATGTCAAAGGGCTGAAATATAATCTCATAATCATAAGTCAATTGTGTGATGGAGATAATGAAGTCCACTTCACAAAGACAGGAGGTTCCATCATAAATAAAGAAGGTAATACAGTGTTTAGTGCCAAGAGAACCAAGGATGTGTATATACTTGACATGTCCTCTGGTGACCCTTCAAAGGAAACATGTTTGTACTCCGGGAATAATGAGGATACAAATTGGCTGTGGCACAAGAGGCTTTCCCACCTTAATTATAAAAACATCAACAAGTTGAGCAAGGGTGAACTAGTGTCAGGACTACCTTCACTGACTTATCTTAAGCCTAAACCTTGCACTGCTTGTGAGAAGGGAAAGCAGCATAAAACATCATTTCCATCCAAGCAGTCCTTCTCAATTATAGAACCTTTCTACATGTTTCACATGGATCTCTTTGGTCCTATTGCAACTGCTAGTATTGGTGGAAGTAAGTATGCTCTTGTATTGGTTGATGAATTCTCAAGATATACTTGGGTTTTCTTTCTTAACGCAAAGAGTGAGGCTCCTGAAGAGATTATCTGTTTTATCAAGAAGATGGAAGTGTTGAATGGCAATCTGGTGAGGAGTCTTAGAAGTAATCATGGAACTGAATTCAGAAATCAAACTCTGGAATCTTTCTGTGATGAGAAAGGGATATCTCAAAACTTTTCTACTCCAAGAACTCCACAACAAAATGGTGTAGCTGAAAGAAAAAATAGAACATTGATTGAAGCTGCCAGAACCATGTTGTGTGAAAGTGGGTTACCCTTTAATTTCTGGGCTGAGGCTGTAAGTTGTGCATGTTTCACATAGAACAGGTCCCTTATTATCAGGAGGCACAACAAAACTCCATATGAAGTGCTCAAAGGAAGGATGCCAAGCATCAGCTTTCTGCATATCTTTGGATGTCAATGTTTCATACTTAATCAAAAAGATCAATTGCAAAAGTTTGCTCCTAAAGCTGATGAAGGAGTGTTTGTAGGTTACTCTGTGATTTCAAAAGCATACAGAGTGTACAACCTCAGAACCAAAGTCATAGAAGAATCTATCAATGTAAGTTTTAATGAAAATGACTTTGTTGCTTCCTGCTCTTCTAATCATGTTTCAGGTGAAGAATTTTATAATCTTATGCAAACTGGAGAAGTTCCTTCAGAGCAAGTAGATCCCTCTCCACCAGCTGCTCATGATTTAGATGAACCTGTTCCTATCCAAATTTTTAACCATGAACAACCATCCTCATCTAATCCTATACCTCTACTGAATCATGTCGAAATTGACTCAACATCATTGAATTCCAATTCCATATCACTCATTCCCTCTTCAGTAGAGATACCCACAGATTGTAATAATGAAGTTATATCAGCCACTCAAAATGAACTCATTTCTACTGCTGATAGCCAACATGTAACTTCTTCTCCCTAAATCCAAATGAATCCCAATTCCCAAGAAATCCAAAAAGCCTTCAAAGACCTCAAGCACCATCCTAATAATTTGGTGATAGGCAACATAGATGATCCAGTTAGAACAAGATCAAAAGCTTGCAACATCTGTCTGTATTCTGGATTTGTGTCAATGATTGAACCAAAGAAGGTTGATGAAGCTCTCAATGATCCCCACTGGGTGTCTGCCATGCAAGAGGAACTGTCAGAATTCAAAAGAAATAATGTATGGACTTTGGTACCCAAACCAAAGGATAAATCCATCATTGGAACAAAGTGGGTGTTCAGAAATAAGCTAGATGAAAATGGGCAAATCATCAAAAACAAAGCAAGGCTAGTGACACAGGGGTACTGTCAAGAAGAAGGTATTGATTTTGATGAAACCTTTGCCCCTGTTGCAAGATTGGAAGCTATTAGATTATTCCTAGCCTATGCTGCCTTCAAAAGCTTCAAATTGTTACAAATGGATGTGAAGAGTGCATTTCTGAATGCAGATTTGAAAGAAGAGGTGTATGTCAAACAACCTCCTGGTTTTGAGGAGTCAAGCTTACCTGATCATGTTTACTTCCTAAACAAAGCATTATATGGTCTTAAGCAAGCTCCAAGAGCCTGGTATGATACCCTCTCTTCTTTTCTCATTAATAAAGGTTTTACAAGAGGATGCATTGATAGCACTTTATTTATTAGGAATTACTAAGGTGATGTGATACTTGTACAGATATATGTAGATGATATAATATTTGGGTCTACTAATTTGGAACTATGCAAAAAGTTTTCTAAACTCATGCCTAATAATTATCAAATGAGTATGATGGTTAAGTTAAACTATTTTCTTGGTTTGCAAATTAAACAAGAGGTTGATGGTATTTTCATTCATCAAACAAAGTATGTTGAAGATTTAATCAAGAAGTTTGATTTTGAAAACTGTTCTTCAATGAAAACACCTATGTCTACTTCTATTAAGTTAGGAAAGGACACTGATGGCAAATCAGTGAACATTACTACTTATAGAGGAATGATTGGATCACTTTTATACCTCACTGCAAGTAGACCAGATATAATGTTTTCAACATGTCTCTGTGCAAGATATCAAGCTGATCCTAAAGAATCACATCTTGCTGCTGTTAAGAGAATATTCAGATATCTCAAAGGAACTCCTAATCTTGGTCTTTGGTACCCCAAAGACTCAGATTTTGAGTTAGTTGTATATTCTGATTCTGATTTCGCAGGATGCACATTAGACAGAAAAAGTACTTCAGGTGGTTATCAACTTCTAGGAGGAAGATTGATTAGTTGGTCTAGTAAGAAACAGAATTCAGTGTCAACATCTACTGCAGAAGCAGAATACATTGATGCACGAAGCTGTTGTGCTCAAATTTTGTGGTTACAAAATCAACTTCTTGATTATGATATGAAGTTTGAAGACACCCCAATTCTTTGTGACAATACAAGTGCAATCTCCATCACAAATAATCCAGTCATGCATTCAAAAACAAAGCATATTGAAATCAGACATCATTTTCTCAGAGATAATGTGCAAAAGAAGAAGGTCATTTGCACTACATCAACACTGATTTACAACTTGCAGATTTATTCACAAAGCCATTAGATGAAGCAAGGTTCAACTTCCTAATATCCAAACTAGGTATGCTAAATTTTTAGTTTAGAATAGTGGTAATTTAGTTTGTGTCGATTTATAAAGTTGAAAACTATAAGATATACTTATCTAAGCATATCTAAGTCTTACTTGATTTATGTAAACTGAGTAACTATGCTCAGCTGATGCCTATTAGCTGATCTAATTTACTCAGTTGATCACTTTAAGATAAGGAAGACATGCTCTGCTAAGTACTTTACTCAGCTGATACCCAAATTCTCACTATCAGCTGATAGTTTTCCGTCAGCTGATACCCCTCAACGAATAGTTTTTCATCAGCTGATACACCTCAGCTGATACTCTCCTTGATCATTTAATGCTTTTTAACACTAGTTATTTACTTCGTTTGTTAGTTTTCATTTAATAGCTATTTAATTTGTTTTCCGTTAGATCTTTTGTCAGTATCTAACGATCTCTGTTAACTAATCTTCATAAATATCCCAATTTCTCCCTCATTCACCTTTACCTGTTCAAACTTTCCAAATTCCCTCTCTCTCTCTCTCTCTACAAAGAACTACCCTACCTTCTCTCTCGACACTCACTGTTCATCATCCCTACCAAATGGCCTCCTATATTCCAGACCCGGCTGTTAACCCTGGTGAGAATGTTGCACCCAATCAACCGATGAATATAACTCCCAACAACATTCTACTCTGCACCACCATCCCTGCCTCGCGATAAAACCAAGGATATGAACCAATGGTTCAGTTCCTTCAAGCCCATCCCCTGTTTGAAAGTCTCACCGTTGATCCACACTACATTTACCCTACCATTATCGGTGAACTATGGTACTCCGCAACCTATAACCTAAATACCAACACCATCCACTGCACTCTAGCCCAAGGAAACTAACATCTCCAGATCACCACCGAAACCCTTCGTGAAGCCTCTGTTATTCCTAACTTCTCACCGTACATCGCTTTTCCCTCCAGAGCAGATGTTCAAACCGTTTTAGACACCATCGGCTACAATGAACCTGTAGTGCATGGTCAAGTCAAAGTCTCTACTCTTGCTCATCCATGGAAGTATTTGGCCAACTTGGTCATACGTTGCTTCGGTCCTAAATCTGGAAGCCATCATCTCATCAATCAAACCGAGCTCCTTGTGCTTTATGCCCTAGTATTCGGGGTAAATATCGACTTTGGTCAAGTGATATTTTCGGACCTTATTGATAAAATCACCCAGAGCACCAACAAGAAATCATCGAGGTTGTAGGTGCCCTACATTAGACTATTGAGCCTGATAGCTATGAGGGAGATTGGAGAGGATGATTATGTGGGCTTAATCGAACATCTTGAGCATATACCTGTCCCTGCCATGGTTGAGAAGATATTCCATTTCTTGAAGGTAAACAGAGGTCCTCCAATCACTGCCCAAATGCAGGAGCCCATAGATGCTGCCAATGACAATGCAAATGCTAGTGATGATGATGAGAATGATGATAATGATAATGGTGATGATGATGCTGATGAAAGCCACACTGGCTCTAAGGATGATGATAATGATGCTGGTGATGGTGATGCTGGTGATTTTGCTCCTATCAGTCCAATGGAGTTAAGTCCTCTTGGTGATGATGGTGATGCCCAAGAACAAGAGATCTCTGAGCAACTTCTGCAGCTCATTGACAGAAGTAGGCCCATCATGTCCCAAGGTAAGGATAGTACTGATTCCACCTCTGAGGATATTCAAATGGTAGTCACAACCTTTGATAGCCCATCCTCCTCTCCAGTCCATACACCACTCCAACAGCCAAGCTCTAGTGAACCTCATGTGGTCACTAGTTCTACTCCTATCTGTAGCTCCATATATACAAGGTCACCAGAAGTGACTCATTATGAGCACTTTGAGGGAGTGCAATCCACACCTCTGACCTCAACTCCAATTACCCTTCCTCATGTTGAGGGGGAGCAATTGGATGTTGCAACCTTTGAACCAGTGGATGTATCCTCACAACAGGATATATCTGTAAAAATGGGACTTAAACCGTTAGCTGAGACAACCTCCCAAAAGGTTGATCTCATTGAAAGATAGACCTCAACCCATGGTCACACTGTGTTCATCCCACAATTGAGTCAGCCTATACCATCCACATTCTCACAACAGAATGTGGATCCAATAAGGGATTCCCTGTTATTGAGTGCATCCCACACTCAGTCCACTTATCTAGCACCCATCATTGATTCTATTCTTACACAAGCACAGCCTGCCAATCCTAGTGGTACAAACCAACCACTTGCACAGGGCTCAACTCTCTTTCCCAATGAATTTGAGCTTATACACCAAGGCTCGAATAAGGGAACACACACCTTACCCAAATTCTTTGAACCTCTATCTACTCCTTCCACCTCAACCCCATCCATATCTACCCAAACCCCAAACCTTACCCTTATCCAGACAATTCACCAAAACCTTGATCAACTAACCCAAACCTTCCAAACCCAAACCTCTTCTCAATTGTCTAAACTTACCAAAGACATTGAGTCTCTCAAAACCCCATCCTAACCCTCCCCTGCACCCATTAACCTTACCCCAATCCTTACCAAAATAGACCATCTTTCTACCCTTCTTCCCTCTCAACCACAAATTCCCAGCCTACCTCAATCTACCATATCTACCCTAAACCAAACCATATCCAACCTCCTATCCCAAATCCAAACCCTACGCCCAATAAACCCCAACATTTCTGTACCCATTCCTGAACAACTACTCCCTATGCCTTATTTTCTCAAAGGCATCCTTGATGACATAGAAACCTTAACAGAACAATCCAGAATGAGTCATCTCTCATTGTGGAAAGCTATCAAAGATCGCAAGGATGACCTCTCCCTTCAGCTCTCTAAAATTACCTCTACCTCTACCTCAACCCATACCCTTGCCCCTGTCCTAACCCCATCCCATAAGCCTGTAGCAGGTGACTCCCCTCCTCCTTTTGATGATGCCAAAAAGGGGGAGAAATTCTCAAGTTCTTCAAGGGAGGATGATCCTGACTCAGAGGATATTGATGCTGCCTATGCTGAAACAGCCACCAAATCATGCAGAAGGAAGCACCCAAAGCAACAGCTCCCCACCCATTAAAAGAAAAGCATCTTCTAAGGGGGTGCAAAGGTTTCCAAAAAGGTTGAAAAGGATGGCAAACAGGCCAAAACCTAAAAGAAAAGTTGCTGAGGGTTGCTCTCCACCAATCACCATAGAGTCTGATTCTGATGATGAGGATGATACTCCACTTTCTGACATCCTCAGAAGAAGAAGACAGAGCCCTAAGCCATCTGCTCCACCAGTCCAATCAACCCCATCAGTCCAAAAGGCTTCAACCTCTGCTCCTAAGGATAAAGGCAAACAAAAGATGACAGATGAGCAAGTTGAAGCGGATGCTCAAATGAAAAGGGAGCTTGCTCTTAAAGAACAGGAAGAAAGGGAAAATGCTCAAATGGCTCAAGCATTGGGTGTTTCAGTTGAAGAAATCTACCAAGCCAAAGAGCTAGCATATCAGCAAGAGCAAGAACAAAGTCAAAATCAAGCTGCTCAAAGCTAGATCCCATGCTGATGCCATCAAAACCCTCATCAACCTTGATTTATCTGCTCCCATCAACCTAAGTCAACAAAGACTTCAAAGATTCAGAGAAAGAATTAATATTTTGAGAAACAAAACAGAACCAACTCCAATAACAAGAGCCACTGTCCATAAAGGTGATGGTGAACCCTACCTCAAAGCTATCAGATAGAACAACTTCAACAGCTGTGAAGTTGTATCCATCCTATGAGAGGTGTCATATATATGGGTTCATAGAGTTAGTTGAGATCCTTTACCTTCTCTTCAAATCCAAGTCAAAGCTCAAAGTTCAATTCATTCAGAAAATTCACAATTCGATAGCTCTAGCTGTGTCACAAAGGGCCTTCACTCCAGATGACTATTACAGGCATGTGCACACAGTTGATAATCTTCATAAGAAAGGCTCCAAGCCCTTCAAACAATTTGAGCTAAGAGAGGTACTACCCCAACATGAGTTCTTATCAGATTTTGAGGGTCTCAACACTTCTCTTCCACTGAACACCACTCCTGAGCTGTACAAGTTTATAATTATGCATGTTGAAGGTATATTCTTTTTGGACAGAGCTGGCACATGGAGGTTCTTTAGACAGTCTGAAATCCTTAAGGCTAGCAAGAAGTTTCTATTTGGGCTAAGGATATCTACAATAGGCAGAACTGGAAATGAAAACTTTGAAGCCCTTGTTCAAGCCCAATGTGAAGTCTTAGCTGAAGCTGATCCCCATGCCAAAGATTTTGAAGTTAAAGAAGAACCATGGTGGGATGATTGAAGACTGATTCTAACTCTGAAGATTTTGTTGTTATTTAGTTGATTGTACATTATAGAATAGTTAGTTAGTAGTTAATCTATGTAAACACTTATGTACATTTCTTTATTCTGTTATTTCAAGTGATGTTTATGTATATCAGAAAATCAAAAACATATAAAAATGAAAAAATGAAAAGATACCACAAAAACAGAACAAAATGGTACAACACGGAAAAAGATTCCACAAAAACAGAACAAAATGGAACATTAGAAAAGAAACCAAAAATAGAACAAGGTTCAAATAAAAAGAGCTACCAAAAAACATATAGCTAGGTAGCCAAATGTACTTAAAAGTTTAAATCTTTTGTAATTCGAAGTCAAACTGATTCTTCAAAAAGAAAAACGTTTTGTCACCATCAAATAGGGGGAGATTGTCAGGGAGATAATCACTTCACCCTAATAATCAACTCTGCCTATCCTAAAACATAGGATTTGATGATAACCAAACCCTACATTCAGTATGACTTAGAAAGAATTCAAACATGTGTTGTTTGAATCAGTTTTTGTAAAAATATGCTAAGTATGGAACCATCAGCTGAGGAAAATAAGCCATCAGCTAAGCATCGGATTCTACTCAATGTATCAGCCAAAGGATATCAGCCAAGGAGCATCAAATGAAGAAAACAAGTAAAGAAGACCATCAGCTGAAGAAAACAGTCTATCAGCTGAGCAAAATTGTTGATCAGCTGAGGAAAATATTCCATCAGCTGAGTAAACAGACTAATCAGCTGAGTGAAGAAAGTGATCAGCTGGGTGAAGAATTTGATTAGCTGAGTGCCTACTCTATCAGCTGCGTGAACAAATGGATCAGCTGAGGCCCAGAGCATTAGCTAAGTAAGTCTTTCTTTACACAAGTCATCTCTCCTTATAAACTGATGTATTTGATTGATCAGCTGAGCACTCTTGATCAACTGATCATCCAAATACATGAGCTTATGTCCTCCTAAGCTTACTATTGATCAGCCGAGCATCTATATGATCAGCTGAGCAATATGTGTCAACTGAGTCCTAGCAAAAAGTGATCAACTGATATATTTTGTCAACTAAGTAGTGAATATCAGAGTTCCTTGTACAATCTATTAGGTGAGTCGTGAAAAATGTCAAATCTACTCTATCTTTTCAGATTGTAAGTCATATGTAAAAGGCAGAACATGTGTTGTTCTATTATGCCTTAGATCTTTGTTTGTAAAAGTAAAATGCAGTTTTTGGATCAAGTATGAGACAAAAAGGTTTGACCTTATCCTCTGGAAAAGGATAAGGATACCTCAAACAGACGAAGATCTTGAAGATTTGTTCAAACAACTAAGTATGGCTTGCAATCCCATGCTTGGTAAAGTCAAATCAATCAGAAGCATGGTGTTGATTAAAGTACAATCATGGAAAGGGAAAGATACTTCTACACGACAGTAGATGTGGGTTTTACTTTTATCTTACCTTCATGCAACCGAATCCACGAAGACTTCTATATATACTCATGCATGGTGGACATGCAAACGTACAACTACACAACACAACAAAGTGAAGTCTCTACTACACTAAAAGAAAATCTCATCAGTTGAGAAATTTCGTAGAGTATAATCATTGTGTTGAATCAAACTTGTTCATGTGTTGAACACTCTAAATACATTAGTTGTTTTAGAGTTAGCTTGTCTATGTGTTAGACAAATTGATTGCCACCTTTTATTGTACATAGAATTTCCGCTTCTAGTACATGTAATTCTTGATTCATATCAATAAGAATTATATAAAAGTATATAAGTGTGTCTTTAATTTTTAAAAGCTAAAGTTTGTATTCAACCTTTTACAAACATTTGTTGTTGCGTACTCAATCTGGGACTAACAAGGTGTTCACTTCATTTTTTTTTGCGGTTCATACTGATTGAAGATTGTCTAAGTTAGATGTTGGTTGATTTTTAATTCTATGTTCCAACTTAGTGATTTTACGGTTTTGTCTTTCGATGTGTTTAACCAATGTTTGTGCATACTCAATATTTTCCTTTCCAGAAACACCTGCATCATCATTCTGAGTTTCTTCAAACTCATCATCACCATCAGCTTCATTATCATCCTCATCATCTGAGTAGCCCTCATTTTGAGCCATCAAACAAAAGTGAGCTTGATCGGATCCATCATTATCCGAATCATCAGTATATGTCAGAAATTAATCTTCTTCTACCAGCATCGCTCTCCCACTCTCTTTCTTTTTGGTCAACCGTAGTTTGCTACGGTAGTATTTGTTAGTCCCATGTTTAGAATAGTTAGATTTGATGAGACAAACTATAGATATGTATAGATGATAGGTTAAGAGTTAGGAATTATGTAAGTCTGTTATAGACTGACTAGTCAGCTGAAGCTGAGTAGTCAGCGAATAAACAGATATAGAGTTTTCTATGTAAGTACTAGATAGCTCAGTGACTTCTAAGCTGAGATAGGTTTTAGAGTGAAGACTTGAAGACTTGATGACTTGAAGATTCAAGAAGCCAAGATTCAAGAACTCAGCTTGACAAGGTCAAGACTGAGTGAGTCAGCTCAGCGTCAGAAGTCCGTTCAAGAATTTAAGTAAGTTCTAAATTCTGTTATAAACTCTCCATATCTATGATACTTAAATTAGGATATCTGAACCTAATTTAAACTATCTATTAGTTGGATAGAAATCTTAAACGGAATTAATTAGATATGTTCTAATTAAAAAGTTTGTTACGGTTTTAAAGAAAAGATAAGTTCTATCTTTAAACTGCGATTTGTTCGTAGATATATCAAGTATAAGTATAAAACCTTCTTATGGGTTTTACATACGAACAAACACGAATACAGAGGCGATACACAATGACGACTGCATAAGTTGCAAGACTACATAAGTTGCAAAACGTACGTGTGTTCGTGATACTTGATACGCGTGTGTTGCGATAACTTTGTAAGTTCAAAGTTCGAGAGAGTTTTTAAGAGTTCTTGTTAATCAGTTTTAACAAGAAGTTCGATCATCAATTAGTTTGTGATTCAAGAGTGTTTAGAGAGAGAGTTGAGGTTATAATCATTGTAATATCAAATCGTATTGTGGATTTGATTAGAGAGTGATAATAGTTAATGTTCTGTTTGATCATTGAATATACATTTGATTAATTTGATTATTTGTTTAAAGTGTATTCAACCCCCTCCCTTCTATACTGTATCGGTTGCTTGTTCACCCTCTTTGGGACCAGCAACTGGTATCAGAGCAAGTTACTTCAAAAGTTGAAGATTAAGATCCGCTGTCAAGAGGTTAAGATGTCAACTAGCAAGCAATCAAGTCATATACCAACAATGGTGGCAAAAGGGTGTCCTATTTTTGATGGCACAGACTATCCTATGTGGAAGTTTAGAGCCACGGTATATCTGAAGTCCGTGGATCACAGGATGAATACCGTGATTCAAGATGGCCCAATCATACCAATAATCCATATTACTGCCACTGACAAAACGGTTCCCTCTGGAGAAACTCCCAAGCCTGAAGCATCTTGGACTGTGGAAGATCGTAAACTGTTCAACCTTGATGACAAGGCACAAAGAATTATAGCAAATGCTTTGACAAATCCTCTTCTGCATACTGTGGCTGGGTGCCAAACTGCAAAAGAGATGTGGGATACTCTCAATGTTACGTATGAAGGCACTAACTTGGTCAAGCAACATAAGAAGACAAATCTGAGTCGTTCTTATGAAACTTTCTTTGCTAAAAAGAATGAAACTCTGACAGATTTGTTTACCAGATTTCAATGATTGATAAATGATCTGATCTTGGTAGGTGTCAAGAAAGATGAGAATGAGTTGGTACTCAAGTTCTTGGATGTGTTACCAGAACAATTCAACGAGATCACCATTGCACTTCATGCTGGAGGAACCTTAGGAAAATATGATCTCAAATCTATCTATGGTTTCCTTCTAAATCATCAACAGATCATGGAACAGAAGAAAGTGGCCCAGCAACAACTAAAAGAATCTATCAATAATGTTGGATCTGCATTAATTGCAGAAAAGAAAAAGAAGGGATCTAAAAAGTCTCAAGCTGAGACTAACTCTAAATCTGAATATGAGGAGGTAAGTCCTAACTTCGATTCAGATGATGAAGAGATGGATGCTCTTACTGAACAAATGGCAATGTTAGCAAGGAATTTTAGAAAGTTCAGAAGAGAAAGGGGTCAATCTGACAAAATCAAAAGTGGTAAGTCTACTTTTGATCCTAAGAAAACTAAGTGATATAACTGTCAAAGGATAGGACACATAGCTGCTGAGTGCATAATTAAGAAGGAAGAATCAGCTTCAGTAGCTGACAAGATGCCTACAGAGCTGATAAATATAAAAAGAAATATCAAAGACTCAAAGACAAGCCAGATGAAAACACCAAAGGTCTTCTTGCTGAGACTTGGGATACTGAATCATCTACTTCAGATGATGATGAGCCAAATAGGTGTTTGATGGCCATTGAGGATGAAGAGGAACAAGTTGACTATGAGTTAGAAGACAGTTCCTTTGATGAGGATCTAGAAGAAGCAACTAAGCTGAGTAAGCAAACCAGTAACTGGGATCCTACCTCAATGTATAAGGTAAATAACTTTAGCTCTTATACTGATGAACAAAAATGTGTAATGTTCAACTATTTGTTGAATGACTTCGAAACCTCTCTCACAGTTCAATCTAGTTTGAAAACTGAAATTTCAAAATTAAAAGATGAACTTAAACACTCTGAAACTCTTTTAAATGCTGGTAAAAAGATTCAAAGTGATTATGAATGTCAGCTTCATATAAACAAACTTCTAAGTGAAGAACTACAAGAATCAAAAGAACAAGCTGATAATCTAAAAAAGATCTGCGAATCTTGGTGTAAGTCATCAAGAGAAGCAGAAAAGTGTATTAACCAGCAAATACCAAGTCAAGTAAAAGTAGTGCTAGGGGAGATTATAGTGCTGCTGCTGATGAAATCATCGAAGATCAAGTCAGTCTAGAGGACAAAACGATGAAATCAGTTAATATACTCCCAAGAACATTCATAAGAAACAAGGATGGGAAACAGGTCAAAACCAATAAGTTTGTGAGACCAACCCAAAGTCGTCAGGTTATTCACACAAACCTTCAAGCTGAATGTTCTAGATCCAACAGAAACTGTAAGTCAGTTTTCAAAAGATTGAATTACAATCCTGTGAGAACAACTGTATTTGACAGAATAACTCACGTCAACTCAAAAAGACATTACTCTCAAGCCAAATATGAAAGGATGTCTAAGAATAGGAAGTTGTCTGTAAGTCAGACATCACCAAATAAGGGTAACCATAAAGCTGACAAAGGTAAGTCCAAAGTCAGTGAAAATCAAGTAGACAAACTGTCTAAAAGAATTGAAAGGTTATCCACATATTATGACCCTAAAACTGAATCCAAATTTAATGTTGGAAAACTCAAAGAAATCACCCAAACACCTACCTTTAGAAGAAAATGCTATAAGTGTGGTGATAGAGGTCATGAGGCCAAAGATTGTGTAACTACCAATCTTAGACCTGAAAACATAAAGGATGATCAGTCCAAAACAGACCCAGAATCTATTCGAGCTGATCAGTCAAACTCTAAAGGATCAGCTAAGTGCTTATCCTCTGAACCCACCAAACAGTGGGTTCCAAAAAGAAACTAATATGTTTAGTTGATCATGTGCAGGGCTCCTACAAGTGGTATCTAGACAGTAGATGCTCAAGGCACATGACAGGAAGCAAGGGGATTCTATGTGAATTCCAAAACAATGAAGGACCCAAGGTGACATTTGGGGATAATTCTCAAGGAAGGACGAAAGGTTATGGAAAGATAACTGCTGGAAAAGTCATTTTCAAAAAGGTAGCATATGTTGAAGGCCTTAAACACAATCTGATAAGTATCAGTCAACTGTGTGATGAGGATTATGAAGTCACCTTCAGAAAACATGCAGGGACAATTTATGATAAGAAGGGAAAACCAATATTAATGGCAAAAAGTGAGAGATATCTATTTGTTAGATCTCAGCTCTGCAGATCCTTCAACTGAAACCTGCTTGTATTCTGACTTAACTCCCAAGCTGAGTTAGTTATGGCACAAGAGACTATCACATTTAAATTTCAAATATATTAACAAATTGTCTAGCAAAGAGTTAGTCTCTGGTCTGCCTAAGATCACATTTGTTAAAGACAAACTCTGCTCAGCTTGTGAAATGGGAAAACATCATAAGGGATCCTTCAAGTCCAAACAGAATTTTTCAATTACAGAACCATTGCATATGTTGCATTTAGACCTATTTGGACCTATTAGCACCCCAAGCCCAAGTGGCAAAAAGTATACTCTAGTGATTGTTGATGAGTTCACGAGATTCACTTGGGTAGTATTCTTAAAAGCCAAAAGTGAAGCTGCATATGAGTTAATCAGCTTCACAAGACAAGAAAAGTTGCAAAAGGGTAAGTCTGTTAAACAACTCAGAAGTGATCATGGGATTGAGTTTAGAAACTCAACCCTTGAAGGCTTTTGTGAAGAGAAGGGAATTATCCAAAATTTCTCATATGTAAGAACTCCACAACAAACTGGAGTTGCTGAAAGGAGAAATAGAACCTTAATTGAAGCTGCTAGAACCATGTTATGTGAGGCAAAGCTCAAGCTGAGCATCTTGGCAGAAGTTGTAAGTACAGCCTGCTATACCCAGAATAGATCAATAATAGTTAAAAGGCATGGTAAAACACCTAATGAGATGTATCATGGCAGAAAACCCAACATTGGATACTTCCACATTTTTGGTTCAACATGCTATGTGCTAACCCAAAAAGATCAGCTCCATAAGTTGGTACCCAAAGCTGATCAATGTATATTTGTTGGATATTCTTCAATCTCAAAAGCTTACAGAGTCTTTAATCTTAAAAGAAAGGTAATTTAAGAGTCAGTACATGTTACATTTGATGAAACAAGTATTGATGAATCCAACAGAGCTCAAGCTGGCCCGGTTAGTCTGAGTGAGCTTGAGAGGAACAAAGAAGATCTCATATCAAATCCCATGTATGTTATGGATGATTCTGATGATGATGATGATAAATCTGAAAAATGTGCATCATCGAAAGAAATTATCAATATTGAAGATAATCAACCTGAGAGTCTCGGTGAATCATCAGGTACATGTCAGATTGAAGATCTAAGTGATCTTCCAATTCCTACTCAGACTGAAGAAGTAAGTCATATTCAGCCTGAGAGACACTGCTCTGACTCAGACCCAGAACCTCAGTCTCCCACTACAACTTTCAGAGTATTAAAAGATCATCCTCTTGATGATGTCACTGGAAACATTGAAGATGGTGTGTTAACTAGATCTAAGGCAAATGCAAACTATGCTGCCTACTCTAGTTTTCTATCTCAAATGGAACCAAAGAAGAATGAAGAGGCTCTAAAAGATGAAGATTGGATTGAAGCTATGCAAGAGGAGCTGACAGAATTTCAAAGAAATAAGGTCTGGACCCTTGTCACTGCCCCCAAAGGAAAAACAATTATAGGCACTAAGTGGGTCTATAGAAATAAAATGGATAAGGATCGAGTAGTGATCAGAAATAAGGCAAGGCTAGTAGCTCAGGGGTATCGACAAGAAGAAGGTATTGATTATGATGAGACCTTTGCCCCTGTTGCAAGTATTGAACCTATAAGGTTGTTTCTAGCCAATGCAGCCTTCAAAAACTTTAAAGTGTATCAAATGGATGTTAAAAGTGCATTCCTAAATGGAGCACTACAAGAGAAGGTCTATGTGAAACAACCCCTGGTTTTATTGATTCTAAACATCCAGATTATGTCTAAGTTAGACAATGCTTTGTATGGACTCAAGCAAGCTCCAAGAGCCTGGTATGATACACTGTCCACCTATTTGCTCTCAAATGATTTTGTTAGTGGAAGTATTAACAAAACTCTATTCATAAGAAAGAGCAGAGGACATGTCATTCTAGTTCAAATCTATGTGGATACCATTATCTTTGGTTCAACAAACCAATGTTTGTGTGATTGGTCCTCTAAGATAATGTCCAATCAATACATAATGAGCATGATGGTTGAGATGACTTACTTTTTGGGTTTTCAAATCTATCAGAAAGAAGATGGTATATTTATTAATCAGAGCAAGTATGTCTTTGATCTGATTAAGAAATATGGATTAGTCTCAAGCCATCCCGCAAAGTCTCCAATGTTACACAATGTCAAGCTATACAAGGACATTGATGGAAAATCTGCATGTCAGACTACATATAGAGGAATGATAGGTTCATTACTATATTTAACAGCAAGCAGACCTGATATAATGTTTACTACATGTGTTTGTGCACGATATCAGGCTGATCCAAAGTAATCACACTTGCTAGCCGTTAGAAGAATACTCAAATATCTGAAGGGAACACCAAACTTAGGTTTATGGTATCCCAAAGGATCAGGATTAGAGCTCATAGGGTACTCAGATGCAGACTTCGCAGGATGTGGTCTTGATAGAAAGAGTACTACTAGAGGATGTCAACTTTTGGGTGGAAAATTAGTTAGCTGGACAAGCAAGAAACAAAACTCAGTGGCAATTTCAACAGCTGAAGCTGAATATGTAGCTGTAGGGAGCTGTTGTGCTCAAATACTGTGGATGCAACATCAGCTTAAGGACTTTGATTTGCATTATTCAAAGACTCCCATATTTTGTGACAATCAAATTGCTATTGCCATTACACACATCCTAGTGTTTCACTCAATAACCAAACACATTGAGATAAGACATCACTTCATCAGACATATTGTAGAAAAGGGGCTTAATCTACAAGGCTAAACACCCTGAAATGATTCTGGAAACACCAAAATCAAATGCTAAAATCCATATCAAGTTTTCTTTTTCAAAAAGGCCAAAAACCACCTGTTCACGACGCCTTCACGAGCTACTGTTCTTCACGGGCCTCACGGGCCGTGAAGGCAGTACGCTCCACGACTCGTGAAACAGATTAAAAACCTTTCACGACCACCACCCCACGAGACTGGTCGTGTGGCCTTCACGACCCGTGAAGCAAGCTCCACGGCCTGTGAAGACCTTCTGGACAGAATGTCCAAAATCGAAAATATGGATTTTCAAGCCACAAAGGTGCATGCATCTTACAAGTATGGCTTTGATACCACTGTTGGGAATCCATGGGGATCAAAGCACGCAACGGAAGCAACAAAAACACACAAAATGATCCCATGATTTCCCAATGGTGGTGAAAACTTGCAAGAACATGCATGCAACCAAAAACAAGCACAAATAGAAGAAGGGAAGTGAATCATACCCTTGAAGACTTTGATAATTCTCTGGAACAAAATGAACTTGGGATTTAAGCTTGAAACAAAAGGCTCCACGCCCTAATGCAAGTCCATACCAAGGAAGTCTTCAAGCTCTATGTACTAGCAAACCAAAGAAGACACCAACACTTGATGATCTTCTGGAACAGCCTTTTTAACCACTTCTGCACTAACCACCATCAATTGATCTTGCTCTCTCTCTCTCTATGTAAGAACTCACAATATGTGTATAATGCACCAAAATATCCAAGAAGATTGAATGAACAAAGAACACCTCTAATATAAGCATTCTCTGTGTTCAAAGAGTCCAGAGTCGGAGCTAAGTGGCACTACATCATTGGACCAACAAAATGGTCCAACCAAATACAAGTGTCACTTAGAATTCTGCCTTCACGACTTCTTCACGGGCTCTCACGGGCCGTGAAGGATAAATGCACCACGACCGGCCATTAATCCTCCACGAGCCGTGCCGCGCAGTGCAAGAATCGTGAGCGTTGTGCCTTCACGACCTCTTTCACGGGCCGTGTAGTGTCGTGAAGCCCTAGGGTTTCACGAACCATGCGGCCAACGATAGGACTCTTGGACACGAGTTGCTTCACGACCCGTGGAGCATCCTTCACGGTCGTGAAGCCTTGGTCAACTGGAATTTGACATTTTTGACTCTTTCCTCTTATAGTAGGCTGTCGAGATTGAAACTTGGTGTGTGACCCAATAGGCCCGCGCTTCATTGGCAGTGATGCCAGCCTACGTGTGTCAGTGGGCAGATTCCAACACCAGTGACACAGGTGATGCAACAACCGTTCTACTATCCGTATCCACAACCGGGAGCTTATCCTTTTGCGTTTCCTGGGTTTAAGCAGCCATGCACGTATAAACAATTTCTTGACTATAAACCTTCTGAGTACAGTAGAAGTTCTGACCTTAACATAACCCTGAACTGGCTGAGGGAAATGGTAAAGGCACTAGATGCCTGTAATTGTGAAAACGAATTGAAGGTGAAATATGCAT
Source organism: Dittrichia graveolens (assembly GCA_038502395.1). Taxonomy (NCBI): domain Eukaryota; kingdom Viridiplantae; phylum Streptophyta; class Magnoliopsida; order Asterales; family Asteraceae; genus Dittrichia; species Dittrichia graveolens. The sequence continues at coordinate 41,928,900 of JARJIL010000003.1, forward strand.
CAAGAATGCTGAAGGGTGATGCGATGGTTTGGTGGGATTCGATCACTTGCCCTTTTACTGAACAGCAACAAGAGAGCATTACTTGGAGTCAGTTCCAAGAGAAACTTTGTGAACAGTATTGTGGTACGTTCGAGGTTAATAAGATCAAGAAGGAATTTATGGATCTACAAATGACCGGAAATATGACAGTGGATGATCTGATTAAGCAATTTAATCAGAAAATGAGGTTTGTGAAGCACTGGGTACCAGACGAGGAGTCTAAGATTGCTCACTTTGTTGGAGCACTACACCCTGATCTCCGTAGCGCCACTAGGTGGGCTACTACCTTATCACAAGCATTTAACTTGGCAAAGATAGCAGAAGGGGATTTAATTGCCAGGAACAAGCGGAGTGGGGAGAAGGTTGCCCAACAAAAATTGAAGATTGATCATTATAATTTCTAACAGAGACAAGGTGAGCAAGGCAGTGGATATAAGCAGGGAGACCAAAATAGGTGGTCGAATGTAAGTGGGTCAACGCAGAAGGCACCGTTGTTGGTCCCAAAGAGGGTGAACAAGCAACCGATACAGTGTAGAAGGGAGGGTTGAATACACTTTAAACAATTAAACAAACTAATCAAACGTATATTCAATTATCGAACAGGACAATAACTATTATCACTCTCTAATCAAATCAACAGGATGATTTGATATTACAATGATTATAACCTCAACTCTCTCTAAACACTCTTGAATCACAAACTAATCGATGATCAAATTTCTTGTTAAAACCGATTAACAAGAATTCTTGAAAACTCTCTTTAACTTTGAACTTACAAAGTTATCGCAACACACGCGTATCAAGTATCACGAACTGTAACATCCGCAAACCCGGGCTAGTTTATTAGCGGGTTAGCGGCAGGTAATTTCGTATTCAAAATTTCGTAAGTTGATTTTGTGATTAATTGAATCAATATTTGATTGAATTGATTGTATATGTTTATGAAAATGTAAGTTTGTGTTACTGGAGTAAAGAAAATAAAAAGAAAGAAAAGTTAAGTAGGAATGTTATGTATGTGTAAGTATGCATGTATGTGTTTCTAAATGGATGGTGCCACCTCCTGCTTGAATAAGTGAGTATGTATACGTGGGATTGATTTCACCAGCACATAGTGAGTGTCAAAGTGTGTGTTTGTGTGTCAAAAACCTCTTGTTGAAGAAAGCTAGAAAAACAAGAAACTTGGATTTTCAAGAACAAGATTTGGTGATTCATAATTCAAACTGAAGATTGGTATGTGTTCATATGATGCTATAGATTGTTTTGATGTGTTTATATGTTGAAATACATGTTATAATGAAGAACTACCATTTTTGGAGCTTAAAGCTCAAAACTTGATTTATGGGTTTTGTTGAATAATGAGCTTTAATTGGATTTGATAAGATATACATGTTTGTTATGATGTTATAAGAAGTTTCATGGGTGTTGAAAGTGTTTTGGATGGAGAAAATGGAAGTTAGAAATGAAATATTTGTGTAAGGTTGGCTGGAAATCCGACAGTTCAAGGAGGAAGAAAACAGGATCGCGACGCGTCGCGGCGCGAAGCATAGGGGTCGCGGCGCGACACCCCGTCCCTTCGAAAATCCGATAGAAGCAAATCCGCAACCCTAGAATCCGGAACCCAAATCCGAGTAGCGTCGCGGCGCGACAGACCATTTTGAGGATTTTTTATATTTTTGCTATGTATTCGTATGGCAAGTGATGGGTTATTGTTTGTATGATTATTGTATGTTGTTTACAAGTTATATAGAGATATAAATATATATTATGGATATATATTTATCAGAGATTGACTTCGGTTTGTTGTGTTCTCAAGATTTGCAAAAACTCAGTGATATTAGACAACTGAGCAGACGGGAACTTGGACTGAGGTGAGTGGAAGTGTACTCACGAGTGGTGAAGGCGGTAACATTTGTGGTTACATGTATTGAGATATTGTTATGATTTGGATTTGCCATGTTAGACTGTTTAGTCTAAGTTGACATGATAGATTGTTTAGTGTGAGTTGCCTTGCTAGACTGTTTAGTCTGAGTTGCCTTGCTAGACTATTTAGTCTGAGTTGCCTTGCTAGATTGTTTAGTCTGAGATGCTTTGATAGACTGTTTAGTCTAAGATGCCATGCTAGACTGGATAAATCCAAGATGCCATGATGAACTGTTTAAGTTGAATTGCCAGTACGGAATGTGTTATTTGGTATGTGTCGACAGATTGTATAAATGTGATTCGTTGATTGTTGCTTATTGATTGGGATTGTTTGGATTGTTGCGTGGCCAGTGTACATGGTTAATTATATGTGCACGTGGCGAGACCTGTACATATGGTTAATTATATGCGTGCATGGTTGGGGGTCAGCTATTGCATGTTTTGGGCCGGGCTATCTGCTCGACCATGTGGTTTAGAATCAAGTGGGTTAAAAGTAAATATATGGTTGAGTGGATGTGAGGAAATCAGTTCGGTTATTATTGGGTATTCAATCTTGGTTATGTCTGGGACGAAATAGGCATTGTTAAGTCGATTGGGTAGGTAATTGGTACTGAGAAAAAGTGTTTCAAAGTGGATTTGCAGGTTATCCTGATGTTCAACCATCTGTATGATCAAACAATTAGTAATCAATTCAAATGATAACCCTTTGTAAAAAAAACTTGAAATTAAAAAAAAAATCTTCCAAGTGTTGAAAATCCGACAAAACCTTCTGACACTTCAAAAGTCCAACAGAAATCATCGGATTTGTTTGAAAAACCGACAACATGAAATCCTCTAAAAAATCCAACAACATGAAGTCCTCTTAAAAATCCGACAAGTGACTAAATCCGATTGTGAACACAATCCTCTACTTTCTAAAATCCGACAAGTAGAAATCCGATATCCCTTTGTCTCTAAAATCCAACAAGTCACAAATCTGATATCCCTTTGTCTCAAAAATCCGACAAGTCACAAATCCCAATATTCTATACTTGCAAAATCTGGTAATTTCAAAATCCATTAAATCCCACAATCCGACATATTTAAAACCTACCAACTATTCGAAGACTCTCCAACTATCGGATTTGCCTCAAATCCGACAAAATTGAAATCCGTAATTTCTAACACTAAACTATCAGATTCTCTGAAAATCCGACAGTTCATCCATGTGTTGAACATCACTAAGTTTCGAAAAAACTGACAAATTAAAAACCTTCGATTTTGTTAATCTTAACACCCAAAACTCGAAATTTTATGCAATTAAGTTCAATCCAAAAATTCCTTTCGATTCAATCAATTCATTTAACTTCTAAAAACCAGATTCGTCGAGTTCAAATCTCATGTTTTCCCGAATGAACTTAAAAACCGACAATCAAAAATACAACAGAAATCAACTCAAGGTTTGATTTATTTGAAATCAAAAGTTAACCCACAAAAGTATCCCAAATTCCAAGTGTAAAACATTAAACATAACACTCGATTTCACATATTTTACTTCCGACAATTTCAAGTTTTTGAAGTCACAAAAATCGATTAAAAACCATGTAAATGTTCATGAAATTTCAAGAAATTTATACCTTTGCAATCATTAATAACAGGCAACCTCAGATCTATCAACAAAACACACAAACAATAACTTCGAAAATTATATCTTTTGAGAGTAAATTGCTTAAAGTTTAGAAAACTGATAAAGAAGTCGGATTTCCCTTTTATAGGAAATGAGAAAATACGATACCCATGGTTTAAAACCGACCCAAGAAATCTGATACACAAAAAGCTCGGATTTGGTGTAAATCCGACAAAAATAGCGGATTATGAATGAATCCGACAAAATATGGCGAATTTTGAATTAATCCGACAACATTTGCGGATTTTGAACACTTATGACCAAAATTTTGTTCTTTCAAAGCAACAAACTCCCCCTAAACCCAACATTTCATCTTGAATATATACAATATGACCATGAAGATGAAATTTTTGAATTTTAATAAAAAAATTTAAAATTTGAAAGTCAAATTCAAAAACAAACATAAAACTCTCCTTCAAATCATACACAAATGTACATCAATTTGAGATAAGGAAAAAATTATTTTTGAATTTTAATGTTTTCAAATGTATTTGATTTTTCATTGAGTATATACAAAACATGTTGTAATCTCTTCCCCTACAAGTATGAATCACAAATGATTCATAACTTCTATTTGATGTCTCAATTCCTTTGACTCAACTTTTATACCTGCACCACTAACAAATACTGTGTAATATCTGATAAAACACAATGATATGTCAAACAGACAAATTCAACATTCATAATTTTGACCCCAAAGCATTAAAACGAGATTCGTCTAAAGCTTTTGTGAAAATATCAGCATGTTGATTCTCAGTTTGAACATATTTTAATTCAATTAAGCTTTTTCCATTACAATCTTTTATAAAATGGTATCTGATGTCGGTATGTTTAGTCTTAGAGTGATGTACCGGATTACATGTAATGGCTATAGCACTCTCAGAGTCACACATCAATGGAATCTTGTTATAATCCAGACCAAAATCCGATAGCTGAGTTCTAATCCAAAGACACTATGTATAGCAGTTTGCAGCAGCAATATATTCTGCTTCAGCTGTTTACGACGATACACGGTTTTGCTTCTTGGATCCCCAGTATACCAATCTGTCTCCCAATAAATGTGCACTTCCCGATTACTCTTTCTATCTAACATGCATCAGGCATAATCTGCATCAGAATAGGAAATGGGTTCAAATCCTGAATCTCTAGGATACCATAAACCAAGATCAAGGGTACCCTTAAGATATCTAAAAATGCGTTTTACCGCTAATAAATGAGATTCCTTAGGATTGCCTAAAATCTAGCACAGACACATCTTGAGTACATAATATCCGGCCTATTTGCCGTCAAATATAGGAATGAACCAATCATTCCTCTATATGTTTTCAAATATACTGTCTTTCCATCCAGATGAACACATTGAAGAACAGATACTCATATTAAATCTCTTTACTAGATCCTTGATATACTTAGCCTGATTTATAAAAATCCCATAGTTCATTTGCTTAATTTGCAATCCGAGGAAAAAATTAACTTCCCCAATTATGCACATTTCAAAGTGTTTTTTCATTGTATTAGAAAATTCATTGCCATATTGAGGATTTGTGGAACCAAATATTATATCATCTACATATATCTGTACCAACACGTAGTCCTTTCCCATTTTCTTTTTAAACAACATGGTGTATGTTTTCCCTTTGACGTATCCCTCTTGTAGTAGATGTTCTAACTACTCATCATACCAAGCTCTTGGGGCTTGTTTTAAACCATAAAGAGCTTTGTCTAGAATGTAGACATCATTGGGTCTGCTAGGATCTACAAAACCTTCCGATTGACTAACATACACCTCCTCTTTTAGTTTCCCATTGAGGAATGCAATCTTAAAGTCCATTTGAAAAACCGTGAAGTTTTTGTAAGACGCATAAGCTAGGAATAGTCTTATCGCTTCAATCCTTGCTACAAGTGTGAATGTTTCATCATAATCAATCCCTTCTTCTTGATTATACCCCTTAGCCACTAGCCTTGCCTTGATCCTAACCACCTCTCCATTAGAATCCTTCTTACTCTTAAATACCTATTTAGTTCCCACAATAAATTTATCTTGTGGTCTTGGAACTAACCTCCACACTTTGAGTCGCTCAAACTGATTAAGCTCTTCTTGCATAGCAAGAATCCAGTCAGGATCAGCTAGAGCTTCAGACACTCGTGTGGGTTCAACCATGCTGAGAAAACTAGAATGTAGGCACTCATTAGCAGTTGTAAATATTGTTTGAACACCGGCGTTCAAACATCCAATCACTTGAGTCTGAAGATGACTCTTCACCCAAACAGGTTCGGGGGATTGAACCTGAATGTAATCATTAATATTCCTTATTTCGTCAGAATTTATTTCTTCCATAGATTGATGAATTTTCAGAATGTTTTGTCTGCTGTTGAATCGTCAGAATATTCCTCAGTTAGCATCACAGACTCTTGTTGAAGCTGTTGATTCTCCTGTAAAATATTAGGTAAGCTATCATTCTTTTTAAAGAAATCAAACATGAAGTCCAAACTTATATCATTAGTTTGACTGAATGACTCATCAGTGTTGTTAGTTTTGAAAATTTGTTCTTTTGATGAGGAAGGTTTACCGGTTATAGTATTTAGATTTACCAAATCGTCAAACGTAACATTCATTCTTTCAAAAATCATGTTAGTTCTCCGATTCAGAATTCTAAAGGCCTTTTTGTCCATTGAGTAACCTATGAAAATGCCTTCGTCTACTTTTGGATCAAACATTGACAGTTTGTCCGTTTCATTCAGCACAAAGCACCTACTGACAAATACATGGAAGTATTTGATATTAGCACTACTCCATTACATAATTCGTAAGGAGTTTTATTAAAGTGATGATGAATTAAGGAACGATTTTTGGTATAGCATGTTGTGTTCACGACTTCAGCCCAATATGATGGTGGTAGCTTTGAATACTGTAGCATCGTTCGCGCAGCTTCAACTAATGTTCTGTTCTTTTCTTTCTACTACTCCATTCTGCTCTGGAGTATATGCTACCGAAAATTGATACGTGATTCCTTCAGAATCAAAGTAGGAATCTAGTGTCCTATTCTTGAACTCTGTTCCATTATCATTTCTTATGGCTTTCACCGGTTGTCTTTGTTAAGTCTTGTGTTTCGTTGGAAACAAGATAACTTGTTGAGGAACTTCGCTCTTGTGACTCACATACCGGACCCATGTATATTGGGAGTAATCATCCATCATCACCAGGATATATCTCGTTGCATTCCTAGACTGTACCTTCATTGTTTCACAGAGGTCCATATGTATCAACTGTAAGGGAGCTGTAGTTGACGATATTTGACTGAATTTGTGTGGTACTCTCTTCATTTTTTGCAACTCACAATCCTTGCATAGATGATCTTTTTCGAACTTCTTATACTGAATATATGAAAAGGTAACATGAAAATAAGCCTAAGTCACCTTATATACAAAGTTACTAAGGTGACATTCTAAGTACAAAATTAACTAGATAAGTACAAAAGCTAACTAGATAACAAACACAAAGCTCATTTCTAACAATAATGAATTCTTCTCTAACGCAATTCCATTGGTTTTTAAAATTCATACACAAGCATTCAATTCGAAATGGATTCTAAAGAATTAAAAAGCCGAATCAATTCGAAAGCAAGCAACTCCTACAAGGCCTTCACAAAAATCTACATTTTAAAGCAATACCAAAGACGAACAATTCAAAAGGCAAATACAAAACCAAAGAAAACTTGGTTACAAAACCCTACAAAGAAGCACATTAGTAAGATTAAATGTGAAAATAATTCTGGTTGTGCTAACAAGGAAGGACCCATATAGAAATTGGGACCAAAAATTTCTCTTATTTCCATGTGCAGGGGCCAAATCTAAGGTATATGGACTTTGGTTGTACCAAATGTATGACTGACAACAAGGGTCTTCTCTCTAACTTTGTCCACAAATACAAGGGAAATGTTCATTGTGGAAATGACCACGTTGCACCAATACTTGGCCATGGAGATATAGAGAAGAAAAATGTCACAATGAAGAAGTTGTCTTATGTGGAGGGACTTGGTCATAATCTATTTAGCATAGGTCAATTTTGTGATAAACGATTAGAAGTCAACTTTAAATCCAAGTCATGTTCATCCTGCACCAAAGAAGGAGATGATATACTAGGTAGAACATGGAAGTCCAACCCATACTTAATCTATCTGAACAATCTAGCCTCCAAGACATCAGTATGTCTTATGTCCAAAGCCTCATCGGATATGACATGGATGTGGCACAAGAAACTGTCTCACCTACATTTTAAAAACATCAATAAAATTCTAAAAGGTGATTTTGTGTGCGGCATCCCAAAGCTAAAATTTAAAAAAGAACATCTGTGTGACCATTGTGAAAAATGGAAAATGAAGAGGGAATCAGACACGGTAAAACAAGTGTCGAACACCTCTAAACCTCTACAATTGCTTCAGATGGATCTTTGTGGGCCGATGAGAGTACCGTTAGACAGTTGGAAGAGGTATATCGTTGTGATTGTTGATAATTACTCACGGTATACCTGGGTCAAGTTCATTAGATCAAAAGATGAAGCTCCAGCTATCATTATCTCCTATCTCAAGCAAGTTCAAAATCAGAATGGTCATTTTGTAAGTTCTATTAGAATTGATAAAGGAACAGAATTCAAGAATTGAAGTGTTTTGTTTACATTGTTAGATTCGGTTTTGGATATAGATTAATGGGATGTATTTTGATTTCAAGTTAATCGACTTTTGGGATGTGTATATCTTTGATTTAAGATTGTCGGATTTTTGAATGTTTAGTTGTTGATTGTGTGGTTTGAGTCAAAAGGAGTTCTTAGTTTAGGGTTAATTGCATAAATATTTTGGTATTAAGTGTTAAGTGAACAAAAATGGTTGTTTTGAAAGTATCGGAATCCTATAAATCCGATAGTTTATCGGATTTCAAGTGTTAAATCCGATTGTTTGTTCAAAGTGTAATGTTTGTCGGATTTTAAAACAAACGGATTTCAAAGTTTGTCGGATTTCATGTAAATCTGTGTGTTTGTTAAATTTGGGAAGTTTATCGGATTGTGATAAATCCGAGAGTTTGTCGGATTTCAAGTTCATACCGGATTTCTAATCATTATCGGTTTTTGAAAATATCGGATTTCAAGTTATTGGACTTGTCGGATTTTGGGATTTTAATGACTATCGGATTTTGAAGTAAATGAGTGTCGCTTTTTCAATTTCGTCGGATTTTGAAAAACATGAGTGTCGGTTTTTAAACATAAGTGTCGGATTTTCAAGGATATCAGATTTTGGAAGCAAAAGGGTGTCGGATTTTGCCTAACATCATATTTGTCAGATTTCTAAGTGTCGGATTTCATCCAACACTTAGGAATTTTCAAAAAAATTTCAAATTTTTGAATTTTATCACTATTTGTTTTATCTTACAGATGGTACAAATTCCTTCGAATACCTTGTACCCCCGAGCCAATTTTCTTCAAAACCAACTTAACAATGCCTACTTCCTACCCGATGTAACCAAGATTGAATACCCAATCATCACCGAACTCATCACTTCTCATCCTTTGAACCATGTTTTCACTTTCAACCCTACTGAATCCACACCTCATGTTCCAGAGGTTTATGTACAACAACTGCGGGGTTCCCTTACCCTTACAGAAAGTGCAGAAGGTCACCCAGTCCTTGCAGGCCAAATCGATCATGTTGTATTTGAAATGGGCCTGGAAAGTATACGCAGAATTCTCAGACTACAAAAACCAAACACTTACCCATCCAAAATTGATTTTGATCCCATACCCACTGATAAACAAATCCTAACACATGTGATGGATCTCGGATGAAGGGGAGATGAACTGATGGGGTTGTCCAAGTTCAAACGTTCTAGATTGGTTCCCTAGTGGCAAACTCTTTACGCGATTATTATGAGATGTTTGACAAGTGTGACGAAAGGAATTGACGGTGCCAATGCTTTTGCAATGAAGGTTTTGGTTGGAATGGCTAAACACTTGCATTTTGATTATGCAGAGTTGATATTTATTGAAATAGCAAAGGTGGTGAGGGAGAAGGTGATGCCAGGCAAAAGACAAAATTTCTTACCGTTTCCATGGTTTCTTTCAATGATTATCCAAAGGGTGATGGCTAGGGATACTGATATCTTGAGGCGCGATGATGAGCCACCAGTGAAAATTCAAATGATGATCAAAATGTACAAAATCCCGGCGATGCCAGATATTCAACCCTTTGTGATGCATGCAGAATTGGTACATTTATTGGATTTACAAAGTGAGGTTGTCCAGGAGTATGTGAGAAGTAATAATATTGTTCTTATGGATCGACAAGAGCCTGCCGATCCTACCCCGAGAACGCTAGGATCCCTGAGTGATAGTGTATCTTGGAGTCAGACTTCTTTGGGAGAAGCTGACAGGGATGAGCAAAGTAAAAAAATTAATGAGAGGGGTGGAGAAGAAGGTGAAGGTGTAAGTGAGTTTAGAGAGGGAGTTGCTCTAGACACTTTTGAAAGTGAAACTGATTCGTTTCAAAAGCATATTGAGAAAATGTTTCAAAACCAAGATGAACAAATAGAGGAGGAGTTGGGTCCTGATGGTCAAAAAGTACATCCACGTATACCTACATTTGATGACCAAATGATGGACTTTTCGGATGAATTTGAAAATATTGATACTCAACTGTTGTATGATGATGTAAGTGTGCTTAACGTAGAATAAGATGTTGAGCGGCAAAAACAAAGCGAGGGAGAGAGAGATGTGAGAAAAGAAAATGTGAGTGTTGAGGTTCCCCCAACAATTTTAAGCCGGGACACCACATCTACTGTCGGGTTTATACATGGCATTGAAAAAGACTCTGGCTTCCAACAACAGTATGCACAAACCCCTCCTAGCCACTCAGTATTCTCTCAAAAGGATATTGTTTCATTTCACGGAAATATACCACATACTCTAACGGTTCCTCATTTGAAGGGTACTGTTATTGAAACCAGTGGCACTCCTCTCCAAGCCACGCCTGTTGTTTCTGCGCACATTGATAACTATCAGCAAATAGTTGATTTCCTTTCTAAACACAGGGACACACTTGATGCACTAACCGGTTTATTCAAAGATAGACCAGCTGGAACTACTATAGGTGAAGCCTTAACAGGCCATATCCGAGGATTAGTAGGAAATCCCACCACAGCCAACGTCAATCCAGCTGTGAAAGTGGTGTTGGAATCTGCCCACCGACACACGTAGGCCGACATCACTGCCAATGAAGCGCGGGCCTATTGGGTCACACGCCAAGTTTCAATCTCGACAGCCTACTATAGGAGGAAAGAGTCAAAATGGTCAAATTCCACTTGACCTAGGCTTCACTACCGTGAAGGATGCTCCACGGGTCATGAAGCAGCTCGCGTCCACGAGTCCTGTCGTGGGCCGCATGGTTCGTGAAACCCCAGGGCTTCACGACCCTACACGACCCGTGAAGGAGGTCGTGAAGGCACAACCCTCGCGATTCTTGCACAGTGCGGCACGGCTCATGAAGTATTAATGGCCGGTCGTGGTACATTTACCCTTCACGGCCTGTAAGATAGTGTGCCATTTAGCTCCGACTCTGGGCTCTTTGAACAGAGAGAATGCCTATATTAGAGGTCTTCTTTGTGCATTCTACACTCTTGGTCAATTGGTGCATTACATACACTTTGTGAGTTCTTCCATTGAGAGAGAGAGAGCAAGAACAAGTGTTGGTGGTTAGTGCACAAGTGATTCTAGGGTTGTTCCAGAAGAAGATCATCAAGTGTTGGTGCTTCTTTGGTTTGCTAGTACAAAGAGGTTGAAGACTTTCTTGGTATGGACTTCCATTAGGGCTTGGAGCCATTTGTTTCAAGTATACATACCAAGTTCCCTTTGTTCCTGATTATTATCAAAGTCTTCAAGGGTATGATTTGTTTCCCTTCTTCTCTTTGTGCTTGTTCTTGGTTGCATGTTTGTTCTTGCAAGTTTTCACCACCATTGGGAATTCATAGGATCGTTTTGTGTGTTTTTGTTGCTTCCGTTGCTTGCTTTGATCCCCATGGAATCCCAATAGTGGTATCAGAGCCATACTTGTAAGATGCATGCACCTTTGTGGCTTGAAAATCCATATTTTTGGTTTTGGACATTCTGTCAAGAAGGTCTTCACAAGCCGTGGAGCTTGCTTCACGGGTCGTGAAGGCCACATGACCAGTCTCGTGGGGTGGTGGTCGTGAAAGGTTTTTAATCTGTTTCACGAGTCGTGGAGCGTGCTGCCTTCATGGCCCGTGAAGAGCAGTAGCTCGTGAAGGCGTCGTGAATAGTCTGTTTTTGGCCTATTTGAAAAAGAAAACTTGATATGGATTTTAGCATTTGTTTTGGTGTTTCCAGTATCTTTTTAGGCTTTTTAGACTTGTAGATTAAGCCCCATAATATCCTAATTCTTATATATGTATGTATTGGGTGGGATTGGCATAAAATGTACACATGCATACATGTATATTGTGTATATATGAATATGATTTTCAAAGTGTTTGGAATCCTAATGCATATGTACAAGGTTTATTCTTGTGCCTTTAGTTTTTTAAATAAACTTAATTGGGATATTGTTTTGTGCATGGTTTGGTGTGGCATACCATACTTTGTGGTTGTTTCGTTTTTGTGAGCGCCGGTTTGAGCCTAGACCTTTGTGTGGTTGTTTGGTTGCTTTATTTATTGTTCATTCATTTGGTGGTTTATACCACATTTGGTTTGTAATAATTTATTTAATCCGGTTTGTAATAATTTATTTATTTGTGGCTTGCACACCAAAGTATTTATTCTTTGTAATTTGTAAATTAGCTTAGAATAGATTATGTGGCTTGCATGCCATTTCTCTTTAAATTATGTATGTTTTTTGAAGAGAAAACTGGAGGCACCATCGGGAGTCTTGGGAGACGTCTTGGCTACCTCGGATCCAGAGGCGCGGGATCGAGTGGGAGCACGCCACGAAGTCTTGGATTCCTTGTCCTTAGTAGACTTAGTTCCTTGGTTGGCTCACCGGGGAACACTTAGTTTGGCTCAAATCGGTTTTGTATGCGTGGTTGTGTAGTTTTATTTATTTATTTTCTTGCGTGGTTGTAGGATCTTCTCATGCTAGAAAATCTTATGAAAATAATGAAACTATATAGTTTTCCTTAATTGGTTAACCAACCCCACTCACTCACATGATTAACAAACGAATATAAAGTGTTTATGTTCAAATGGTGAAAAATGTGTTTTATCACTAATTTGTTAATCAAAACGAAAAGAAGTTTTCTAACCGGAAAAACAAAAGTCACGTTTTTCTTAAAAACGTAAATCACACGCCATCTAAAAGATGACACCATCCGAATCTAATGAAGCATGGGACAATTGTCGAGCATAGCACGAGTTGTTCCATGTGGACTTGTGTGGAAGGTGCGTGTGGCATCTTGAAATTTTTGGTTTTCGAGCTTAGCACGAGCCAATTATTGTCAAGGGAGTCATCGTGTATCTTATTGGACGATTTGGAATTCCAATTTAATACGCCTTGATAATTGTCGTGCCTATACCGAGTTATCAAAGCGGCTAATTGAGGAATTGATGTGGGAAGGGATCAAACATGCCAAACCGGTGCTATGAGTACCGATGGATCCCGCAAGTGCCTAAGACTTGTAATCATGGATTGCAATTGGTAAAGCGTTTACCGGCCTAAATACCTTCACGAAGTGATCCGCGGTAAACCCGTCATGTAGTGAAGTTATGTTGGGTTCTTAGCCCTTGTTAAATTTAAGTGTTAAACTATTGGGTAATTATTTAACAAGGATTACAATATATCGAACTAACCTTTTTGTGTGCTTTGCCTTCTTTTAGATGGCATCTACAAGCAACACCACGACACACATATCACTCCGTCCATTTTTGGAGAAAGAGAAACTCATAGGAGTAAACTTTATGGATTGGCATAGGCAAATGAGAATTGTCTTATGCCATGAAAGCAAGTTGTACGTCCTAGAGGAACCTCTTCCGGAGGCTCCTGCTACCACCGCTACGCGGGCCATTAAGGATGCTTGTGAGAAGCGCCTTAAGGACACCAATGTGGTGACTTGCCTCATGTTGACGACCATGAGTTCCGAGTTGCAAAGGCAATTCAAGGACATTGGTGCGTTTGACATGATCTCGCAGCTAAAGGAAATGTTCCAGCAGCAAGCGAGGCAAGAACTCTACGAGTGTGTCAAGGCCTTTATAGGGTGCCGGATGCAGGAAGGCGGGAACATGAGCTCCCACGTGCTTCGTATGAAGCAATACGTGGACCAGCTCGAGAGGTTGGGCTTTCCTATGGGGTAAGAGTTGGCTACGGATATTATCCTCCAATCTTTGCCTCAAGCATATGGTATGTTCATTGTGAACTACCATATGCATAATATAGACAAGTCCTTGCTAGAGTTGCACGGCATGTTGAAGACCGCCGAGTCTAACATGGCCAAGGCAAAGCCATCAACCTCCGCACCCGTCCTAGCCATCCATGAGGGTGGTGCTAAGAGGAAGTGGCCCGCTTCAAGCTCCAAGGGCAAAGGGAAGGGGAAGGCCAAGGTGGCAACACCTAAGCCCAAACCACTCCCAGCGCCGGAGCCGAAGGGGAAGGAACCCGCTCCTATAGCCCCCTCACCGGAAGAGGCTACCTGTTTCTTCTGCGAGGAGAAGGGACACTACCGGCGTAGTTGCCCCAAGTACACAGAGGAGCTCAAGAGGCTACGCGCCAAGGGACAAGGCGCCTCCGGTATGTATATGATTGAACTCCATAACACTTCTACTTCTAACGCTTGGGTCTTGGACACCGGGTGTGGTACTCACATAGTTAATAATGTGTAGGTACTAAGAAGAAGTAGGGACTTGGTTTATGGGGAGTTGGATCTCATCATGGGAAACATGGCGGTTGTCCCGGTTGAGAAGATAAGGAGCGTGGACCTCGCCTTTCCATCCGGCTTATTTATTACTTTATTAAATGTATCTTATTCGCCCTGCGTGGCAAGAAACATTTGATCATTTTATGCACTCGCTGACAAAGGATTTAATTTTAATTTCTCTAATGCAATTATTTCATGCTTTAAGAATTATTTATTTTATTTTAAAGCACATCCATGTCGTGGCATATATGAGACAAGTGTATGCTTGCAAAGTAATAGATCAATCGTGAATTTTGGTTCTAATTCCAAATGTGAATTGGATAAGTTATCTTTATGGCATGGTCGTTTGGGCCATATAAACAAGAAACGCATCGCCAAGCTCCAAGTGGATGGGAGCTTGGAATCATTTGACCATGCGTCGGATGATGTATGCGAATCTTGCTTATTGGGCAAAATGACCAAAGCACCCTTCACTGGCGTTTGTGAGAGGGGCAAAGACTTGTTGGATATCGTTCACACGGATGTGTGTGGTCCGTTCAAGCATGTCGCTAGGGATAACTCAAGGTACTTCGTAACCTTTGTTGGTCCCAAAGAGGGTAAACAAGCAACCAATACAGTGTAGAAGGGGGGTTGAATACACCTTAAACAAATAATCAAATTAATCAAACGTATATTCAATAATCAAACAAAACAATAACTATTATCACTCTCTAATAAATTCAACAGGATGATTTGATATTACAATGATTATAAACCCAAATCTCTCTAAACACTCTTTAATCACAAACTAATTGATGATCGAACTTCTTGTTAAAACTGATTAACAAGAACTCTTAAAAAACTCTCTTGAACTTTGAACTCACAAAGTTATCGCAACACACACGTATCAAGTATCACGAACACATGTACGTTTTGCAACTTATGCAGTCGTCTCTCTATTCGTATATGTTCCCGTGTATGTAAATCCCATAAGAAGGTTTATACTTATACTTGATATATCTACGAACAAATTGCAGTTTAAAGATAGAACTTATCTTTTCTTTAAAACCGTAACAAACTCCTTAATTAGAACATATCTAATTAATTCCATTTGAGATTTCTATCCAACTAATAGATAGTTTAAATTAGGTTCAGATATCCTAATTTAAATGTCGTAGATATGGAGAGTTTATAACAGAATTTAGAACTTACTTAAATTCTTGAACTGACTTCTGACGCTGAGCTAACTCACTCAGTCTTGACCTTGTCAAGCTGAGTTCTTGAATCTTGGGTTCTTGAATCTTCAAGTCTTCAAGTCTACACTCTTAAACCTATCTCAGCTTAGAAGTCACCGAGCTATCTAGTACTTACATAGAAAACTCTATATTTGTTTATACGCTGACTAGTCAGTCTATAACGGACATACATAATTCCTAACTCTTAAACTATTATCTATACATATCTATAGTTTGTCTCATCAAATCTAACTATTCTAAACATGGGACTAACAATATCCCCTATTTGATGATGACAAAACATTGAATCAAAGTAGGTATAGGTTAACAGAATTATGTTGAACCACTCTGGAACTTACCAAAGTTAGTTTTCTTGAAATAAGTATTGAACTGATCCATACTTATTCACCGTATCTTGAACTTACAAGATGTTTATGTTACAAATCTATTATAAGACTTGTATTCTAAGTATTTGGATATACAAGTACTTAGATACTGAACATATCATAATTAATTTAAGTTCTGAATGTACAAAACTTATACAACTTAACATATCAGTTTATAATTGAACATATCAATCATCAGCTTAAACTTACAAAGCTGTCTGTTTGAACATATCAAACATAATTTTGAACATATGAAATAATAAAAAGTTGAACATATCAAACATGAGTTTGTATTAATGAACACATCATTTACATTGTAGCTTAATCATTATGATCAGCTTCTGTGCACTTAGTGCTTACAAAATTATAGAACGTATCTATTTAATCAATAGAATCTCCAACTTCTAACCACATATCATAACATTTAAGGTCCCAAATTGCAGCTTACTTGATAGCATCATTCACAATCTCTTTACCTTTTGGCATCTCTCTCATCTCAGTTTTTCTTGATCTGATTTCTTTGTTGAGATGATATCTGAATACTGAGTTCTGATTTGAGTCATCACATAGAATTCTCAAGTACAGAATCAACTCCAGATTTGCCAAATGAAGATCTGATACTCTCAAGAAACACTTATTACCTTCCACATCAAGATACAAGAACCCTTCCAAAGGTTGAGTGATATAAGTTTTTTCTCTGAATTCAACTCCCTTTGGAACACGTAAATCGATGTCTCTTTTAGCTTGCTGGCTCGCTGCTCTAACTCTTGCAGCTTTGCCTCGATTCAGGAAAGTATCAATTTCATCAGCAGGAATCTCACTTAGCTGATCAATTCTTATGAAGAGTGTCTTAAGCACATTAACTATCTCTTATCTAATTTGACTCTTTTTCATCTGTTTAATAGTTGTGGCTACGATTTTTAACTCTAAGAACACCAACTTGTACAGACATCTCATATCTAGACCAATTTCTTGTTTGTTGTCTAGTACAAAGTTGATAATTACCAATTCTCCTTTTCTACTCAGTGTAATTGATTCAATCTTGTGATTAAAATGTGTTCTCTTATAACAATGCCTTAGATCCACATCTGAGTAGGGAATTGGGGCAGCTCTAGGTCCAGAATAGTCACCTTCAGCTTCAGCTTTGGCAGCCTCAGCTTTAGCCTTTTCTCTTTGAATTTCAGCTTGTCGTTGCTGCTCTTTTATTTCCTCCACTTTTATACCTAGTTCTTTAGCCATCTCTTGTAACATTTGCTCAGCAACCATGTCACTGGCTTTCTGTGCTGCATCAGCTTCATCACTTGAGTCAGATTCATATGCAACTAGTTGAGACTTACCTTGTTGCTCTGGCTCAGGATCAACAATGATGACCTTTCTTCTCTTTGCTAGAGGCATAACACTTCTTTTCTTTCTTTTTACCATCTCAAACACCTTACTCTTCCCTTTATCTATTTGTGAAGTTGGAACAGACTCGGCTTCAATAAATTTTGGCACATTAGCTTGAGGAAAGTTGGCGTGAACAGCTTGAGATGTTTCTTCATGTGGAGTTTCTGGTTGAGCTTGTGAAGTTGTGGTAATTTGGACTGTTGCAGCCTGTTGTTGTCGGGAAGGCTGATCTACAGTACTCATAAACTGATCATGAGCTTGTTCCTCAAATTTTACTTCCTCTGTATGCTCCCCCTCAACCTTATCATCACATTTCTTTGATTCTTCCTCCCCCTTTTTGTCATCATCAATAGGGGAGGGTCTGAATATGAGCACGAAGCTTTCCAAGTTGGCTACCGAAGTCGAAAAGATCATGAAGTTTTCGCATCAACTTGGCTTTAACATTTTTCCTCTTCTTGTGCAGGAGTTCAAACTGAGAGTGTAAATATTCCATAATGACTTGAGCATCGGTGGTCCTCAGCTTGAGCTCCTCAGGTCTTTTTCTTACCTCAAAGTCCTCTTCTCCAGTGGAGGAGTGTATTTCCACCGTAGGAGTGGTTGTTGAGTGTTCCTCCATAGGTGAGAATGTGGGTCCCATATCCAAAGGTTGGTGCTGACCTATGGAATCAAGGGGGCCAGAATGTGGACCCTGTAAACCTTCCTGGTGTATGAAAGGTTCATTGACAGGTCATGCTAGAGTGTGTAAGAATGGAATAGAAGAATGAACAATGTCGTGAGGTATGGTAGTGGGGTGAGCTAGGCTTAGTGGTGAGTAAGGGAGTATTTGACCCTGGGGATTGGTCAGTATTTCAATGTTACCTTCATGGGGCTGTGAAGGCATAGAAGCAGGCTCTCCCATGGCACTAGTAAGTATGGGCTGAATAGACAACATACCCGGTATAGGCGTAAGGGTTGAGGTGAGCCTAGAGGTTAGCACCTTAAGAGATGGTGTCTC
Organism: Dittrichia graveolens; assembly: GCA_038502395.1. Taxonomy (NCBI): domain Eukaryota; kingdom Viridiplantae; phylum Streptophyta; class Magnoliopsida; order Asterales; family Asteraceae; genus Dittrichia; species Dittrichia graveolens. The sequence continues at coordinate 41,947,410 of JARJIL010000003.1, forward strand.
CCCCTCCACTCCTGCTGGTGGAGTTATCAATGTGATATCAACTCCAGAGTCCTTTCAAAATCATTTACATTATCCAGGCCACCCACCTTGTATCCAAGGGAACGAACTACAGTGGATACCATAAATCCCCATGCCGTCTGGAAAACAGATTTCCGTATGACGCCAATAACTTGAGGATGACCAATTAAGGGTAAAACGCTTCGTGATGTTTCCCTAGAAACCGTCGCCTCATACTGATTATGAACCGGGAGATGAAGAATTCGGCGGAGATAATTTCTATCGATTTCTATCGCCACTTGTCCACTTAGGACTGTACCCCGTATAACCGGTTGAGTTGTATCCAGTTTACACGTATACCGGAATTCCGTGAGAAGTTGAGGAATGAGCACAGTAGGACCACGAAGAAATGCATGTTCCAGGGGTCCCTTGCGAATGTAGGAGACCCACTCCTCATATCCCCTGCCAATTTTGTACTTTGGAATGTCGATACAGGCAATGACATTGTTTTGTTTGTAGGTGGGGAGTGCGTTGTTCTTGAAATTTCCACCACGGATCATTTGTTCAGTTAGATTAAGAGTATATCTCTCCATTGAAATCGAACTTTTCGTATTGGATTGCACTTAGCAGTAGTAAGGATAAGCACTGAGCAATGAATTCTGCACACAACAACGTTAGGGTTTAAGAGAGTAGAGAAGAATATTTGGAAGAGTAAACGAAATATGAGTCTCTCTTATTTATACCTTTTCAATGTGAGAGAAAAGTTACCTTTATCGGAGGGTAATAAATATGACCGTTACAGTAAAAACATCTACGCAGTTTGTTACAACGGCTAGATTTATTGCAAGTTACCCAAACGCACACTGTTATATTGAAATGATATTTTTATGGTAAGAATATATCCGAAAAAAATTTCTAAACGACTGACGTTTATTTACAGGACATGCCGTAAATATTTTGGACTTACCATATTGTTGGACTTACCATTTGTTAGGACTAACCTAGATATGTGGAACTGACCACACTTTTGAACGGAATACTCAGCTTAGATGTCATCCACATAGACTTGAACTAGAATGACATGTCCTCTGCTGTTTCTTATGAATAGAGTTTTGTCAATACTTCCTCTAACAAAAGCATTTGAGAGCAGATAGGTGGACAGTGTATTCCAAGCTCTTGGAGCTTGCTTGAGTCCATACAAAGCCTTGTCTAACTTATAGACATAATCTGGATGTTTAGAATCAGTAAAACCAGGAGCTTGTTTCACATACACCTCCTCCTGTAGTGCTCTATTTAGGAATGCACTTTTAACATCCATTTGATACACTTTAAAGTTTTTGAAGGTTGCATAGGCTAGAAACAATCTTATAGCTTCAATCCTTGCAACAGGGGCAAAGGTCTCATCATAATCAATACCTTCTTCTTGTCTATACCCCTGAGCTACTAGCCTTGCCTTGTTTCTGATCACTACTCCAACCTTGTCCATTTTATTTCTATAGACCCACTTAGTGCCTATAATTGTTTTTCCTTTGGGGGCAAGGACAAGGGTCCAGACCTTATTTCTTTGAAATTCTGGCAGCTCCTCTTGCATAGCTTCAATCCAATCTTCATCATTTAGAGCCTCTGCAGTCTTCTTTGGTTCCATTTGAGATAGAAAACTAGAGTAGGCAACATAGTTTGCATTTGCCTTAGATCTAGTTAACACACCATGTTCAATGTTCCCAATGACATCATCAAGAGGATGATCTTTTAATACTCTGAAGGTTGTAGTGGAAGACTGAGGTTCTAGGTCTGGGTCTGAGCAGTGTCTCTCAGGCTGAATAGGACTTACTTCTTCAGTCTGAGTAGGAATTGAAAGAACACTTGGATCATCAATCTGACATGTACCTGATGATTCACCGACACTCTCTTCAATATTGATAGTTTCTTTCGATGATGCACATTTGTCAGATTTATCACCATCATCATCATCAGAAGCATCCATAACATACATGGGATTTGGTGTGAGATCTTCTTTGCTCCTCTCAAGCTCACTCAGACTAACCGGGTCAGCTTGAGCTCTGTTGGATTCATCAATACTTGTCTCATCAAGCGTAACATGTATTGACTCTTCAATTACCTTTCTTATATGATTAAAGACTTTGTAAGCTTTGGAGAGTGAAGAATATCCAACAAATATACCTTGATCAGCTTTGGGTTCTAACTTATGGAGCTGATCTCTTTGGTTTAGCACATAGCATGTTGAACCAAAAATGTGGAAGTATCCAATGTTGGGTTTTCTGCCATGATACATCTCGTAAGGTGTTTTACCATGTCTTTTAACTATTATTGATCTATTCTGGGTATAACATGCTGTACTTACAGCTTCTGCCCAGAAGCTCAGCTTGAGCTTTGCCTCACATAGCATGGTTCTTGCAGCTTCAATTAAGGTTATATTTCTCCTTTCAGCGACTCCATTTTGTTGTGGAGTTCTTACAGATGAGAAGTTTTGGATAATTCCTTTCTCTTCACAAAAGCCTTCAAGGGTTGAGTTTCTAAACTCAGTCCCATGATCACTTCTGAGTTGTTTAAGAGACTTACCCTTTTGCAACTCTTCTTGTCTTACGAAGCTGATTAACTCATATGCAGCTTCACTTTTGGCTTTTTAGAAGACCACCCAAGTGAATCTTGTGAACTCATCGACAATCACTAGAGTATACTTTTTGCCATTTAGGCTTGGGGTGCTAATAGGTCCAAATAGGTCCAAATGCAACATATGCAATGGTTCTGTAATTGAAAATTTTTGTTTGGACTTGAAGGATCCCTTATGATGTTTTCCCATTTCACAAGCTGAGTAGAGTTTGTATTTAGCAAATGTGATCTTTGGCAGACCAGAGACTAACTCTTTGCTAGACAATTTGTTGATATATTTGAAATTTAAATGAGATAGTCTCTTGTGCCATAACCAACTCAGCTTGGGAGTTAAGTAAGAATACAAGAAGGTTTCAGTTGAAGGATCTGCGGAGCTGAGATCTAACAAATAGATATCTCTCTCTCTTTTTGCCATTAATATTGGTTTTCCCTTCTTATCATAAATTTTTCCTTCATGCTTTCTAAAGGTGACTTCATAATCCTCATCACATAGTTGACTGATACTTATCAGATTGTGTTTAAGGCCTTCAATATATGCTACCTTTTTGAAAGTGACTTTTCCAGCAATTATCTTCCCATAACGTTTAGTCCTTCCTTGAGAATTATCCCCAAATGTCACCTTGGGTCCTTCATTGTTTTGGAATTCACTTAGAATCCCCTTGCTTCCTGTCATGTGCCTTGTGCATCCACTGTCTAGATACCACTTTTAGGAGTCCTGCACATGATCAACTAAACATATTAGTTTCTTTTTGGAGCCACTGTTATGTGGGTTCTAAGGATGAGCACTTAGCCGATCCTTTAGAGTTTGATTGATCAGCTCGAACAGATTCTGGGTCTGTTTTGGACTGATCATCCTTTACATTTTCAGGTCTAAGATTGGTACTCACACAATCTTTGGCTTCATGACCTCTATCACCACACTTATAACATTTTCCTCTAAAGATGGGTGTTTGGGTGATTTCTTTGAGTTTTCCAACATTAAATTTGGATCAAGTTTTAGGGTCATAAGATGTGGATAACGTTTCAATTCTTTTAGACAGTTTGTCTACTTGATTTTTGCTGACTTTGGACTCACCTTTGTCAGCTTTATGGTTACCCTTATTTGGGGAAGTCTGACTTACAGACAACTTCCTGTTCTTAGACATCCTTTCATATTTGGCTTGAGAGTTATGTCTTTTTGAGTTGACGTGAGATATTCTGTCAAAGACAGTTGTTCTCACAAGATTGTAATCCAGTCTTTTGAAAACTGACTTACAGTTTATGTTGGATCTGGAACATTTAGCTTGATGGTTTGTATGAATAACCTAGGGACTTTGGGTTGGTCTCACAAACTTATTGGTTTTGACCTGTTTTCCATCCTTGTTCCTTAAAAATGTTTTTGGAAGTATATCACCTGATTTCATCGTTTTGTCTTCAAGACTGACTTGATCTTTGATGATTTCATCAGCAACAGCATTATAATCTCCCCTAGCACTGCTTTTTCTTGATTTGGTATCTGCTGGTTAATACACTTTTCTGCTTCTCTTGATGACTTACACCAAGATTCACAGATCTTTCTTAGATTATCAGCTTGTTCTTTTGATTCTTGTAGTTCTTCACTTAGAAGTTTGTTTATATGATGCCGACATTCATAATCACTTTGAGTCTTTTTTACCAGCATTTAAGAGAGTTTCAGAGTGTTTAAGTTCATCTTTTAATTTTGAAATTTCAGTTTTCAAACTAAATTGAATTGTGAGAGAGGTTTTGAAGTCATTCAACAAATAGTTGAACATTAGACATTTTTGTTCATCAGTGTAAGAGCTGAAGTTATTTACCTTATACATTGAGGCAGGATCCCAGTTACTGGTTTCCTTACTCAGCTTACCCGCTTCTGCTAGATCCTCATCAAAGGAACTGTCTTCTAACTCATAGTCAACTTGTTCCTCTTCATCCTCAATGGCCACAAACACCTATTTGGCTCATCATCATCTGAAGTAGATGATTCAGTATCCCAAGTCTCAGCAAGAAGACCTTTGGTGTTTTCATCTGGCTTGCGTTTGAGTCTTTGATATTTCTTTTTATATTTATCAGCTCTATAGGCATTCTTATCAGCTACTGAAGCTGATTCTCCCTTCTTAACTCTGCACTCAGCAGCTATGTCTCCTATCCTTTGACAGTTATAGCACTTAGCTTTCTTAGGATCAAAAGTAGACTTACCACTTTTGCTTCTGTCAGGTTGACCCCTTCCTCTTCTGAAATTTTTAAAGTTTCTTGCCAACATTGCCATTTGTTCAGTAAGAGCATCCATTTCTTCATCATCCGAACCGGAGTTAGGACTTACTTCCTCAGATTCAGATTCAGAGTCAGTCTCAGCTTGAGACTTTTTAGATCCCTTCTTCTTCTTTTCTACCATTAATGCAGATCCAACATTATTTATAGATTCTTTTAGTTGTTGTTGGGCCACATTCTTTTATTCCATGATCTGTTGATGATTTAGAAGGAAACCATAGATAGATCTGAGATCATATTTTCCTAAGGTTCCTCCAGCATGAAGTGCAATGGTGATCTCATTGAATTGTGCTGGTAACACATCCAAGAACTTGAGTACCAACTTATTCTCATCTTTCTTGACACCTACCAAGATCAGATCATTTATCAAGCATTGAAATCTGGTAAACAAATCTGCTAGAGTTTCATTCTTTTTAGGAAAGAAAGTTTCATAAGAACGACTCAAATTTGTCTTCTTATGTTGCTTGACCAAGTCAGTGCCTTTATACGTAACACTGAGAGTATCCCACATCTCGTTAGCAGTTTGGCACCTAGCCACAGTATGAAGAAGAGGATTTGTCAAAGCATTTGCTATAATGCTCTGTGCCTTATCATCAAGGTTGAACAGTTTACGATCTACTTCAGTCCAAGATGCTTCAGGCTTGAGTGTTTCTCCAGAGGGAACAGTTTTGCCAGTGGCAGTAATATGGATCATTGGCTAATTTGGGCCATCTTGAATCACGGTACTCATCCTGTGATCCACAGACTTCAAATATAGCATAGCTCTAAACTTCCACATAGGATAGTCAGTGCCATCAAAAATAGGACACCCTTTTGCCGCCATTGTTGCTATATGACTTGATTGCTTGTTAGTAGCCATCTTAACCTCTTAACAGCGGATCTTGATCTTCAACTTATGAAGAAACTTGCTCTGATACCAGTTGTTGGTCCCAAAGAGGGTAAACAGGCAACCGATACAGTGTAGAAGGGGGGTTGAATACACCTTAAACAAATTATCAAATTAATCAAACGTATATTCAATAATCAAACAAAACAATAACTATTACCACTCTCTAATCAAATCAACAGGATGATTTGATATTACAATGATTATAAACCCAACTCTCTCTAAACACTCTTGAATCACAAACTAATTGATGATCGAACTTCTTGTTAAAATTGATTAACAAGAACTCTTGAAAAACTCTCTTGAACTTTGAACTCACAAAGTTATCGCAACACACGCATATCAAGTATCACGAACACACGTACGTTTTGCAACTTATGCAGTCGTCTCTCTATTCGTATATGTTCGCGTGTATGTAAAACCCACAAGAAGGTTTATACTTATACTTGATATATCTACGAACAAATCGCAGTTTAAAGATAGAACTTATCTTTTCTTTAAAACCGTAAGAAACTCCTTAATTAGAACATATCTAATTAATTCCGTTTGAGATTTCTATCCAACTAATAGATAGTTTAAATTAGGTTCAGATATCCTAATTTAAATGTCGTAGATATGGAGTGTTTATAACAGAATTTAGAACTTACATAAATTCTTGAACTGACTTCTGACGCTGAGCTGACTCACTCAGTCTTGACCTTGTCAAGCTGAGTTCTTGAATCTTCAAGTCTTCACTCTTAAAACCTATCTCAGCTTAGAAGTCACCGAGTTATCTAGTACTTACATAGAAAACTCTATATCTATTTATACGCTGACTACTCAGCCTAATCTGACTAGTCAATCTATAACAGACTTACATAATTCCTAACTGTTAATCTATTATCTATACATATCTATAGTTTGTCTCATCAAATATAACTATTCTAAACATGGGACTAACAACCTTTATGGATGATTTTAGTAGGTATGGGTATGTCTACTTGGTGAGACAAAAGTCGAAAACCTTTGAGGTTTTCAAGACTTTCAAAAACGAAGTTGAGAACCAATTGGGTAAACGAATTAAGAGGCTCACATCGGATCGTGGTGGTGAGTATCTAAGTTCGGAATTCCGTGACTATCTAAAAGATTGTGGAATTGTTTCGCAATTGACACCTCCTAGGACACCACAATTAAATGGTGTCGCCGAGAGCAGGAACCGGACATTGTTGGATATGGTCCGGTGTATGATGAGTCGTACGGATGTACCCATTTGCTTTTGGGGCTTTGCATTGGAAACGGCCGTTAGAATCCTTAACCTCGTACCAACTAAGAAGGTCAAGAAGACACCCTCTGAGACGTGGCATGGAAAAGTTCCATCGCTTTCATATCTAAAGGATTGGGGTTGTCTTGCCTACGTGAGACATGAGGTGGAGGAGAAATTGGAACCCCGAGCTGAGAGGTGTTTGTTCGTTGGATATCCTGCCGGGTCTATGGGATATTTGTTTTACAAACGTTCCGAGAACAAGATGTTTGTTGCTCGGAGGGCCGTCTTCCTTGAAAGGGAGATGCTATCCAAAGAAGCTTGTGTGAGAAAGGTTGATCTTGAAGAAATTCAAGAACCTTCTGTTGGAATATGCCCGCTGACATGAACGAGTTAATGGCACTACCGATGAGGTATAGGCCTATTGGGTCACACACCAAGTATTGATTCTAGCAACACGATCAAGCAAAAGAGAGGAAAAGGCCAAAATTGGTTTTGGCAGGATGGTACACGGGCCGTGTTCCTGAACACGGGCCGTGTCCAGTCCAACATACACGAGGCGTATTAGCCCAGTTCAAGGTCGTGTAGTTTGGGCCTACACAGGCCGTGTAGATGAACACGGGCCATGTTGTGCCTGTTAGACACGGGTCGTCTTAGCCCAATTGGGGCCGTGGACTTTGGGCCTACACAGTCGTGTTGACCAACACGGGCCGTGTACGTCTCCTGTAACAGCAGAATTAACAGCCTTAAACACTTAGTTTAATGGTGTTAACTTCTAATAATTGTGGTAGACAAAGAGGCTACGAGTTATCTGCTCTAAGTGAGGCTTTTTGGATACACTTGCTCTGTTGATTGACACTAGAACTCTCTCTCACTTGTTCAGTTCTTGGTGTTCTTGAGCACAAGAAGCAAGAAACACATGGACTTGGTTGTTGTCTTGGTGATTACACACCAACCTACTAGCATTTTGGAATCAACACAACTTGGGGTGGACTTCACTAGAGGAATCCTAGTTTGGATTCTTGAAGCTTGACTTGGTTGGATTCTTGAATTTTGACAAGTGGAAGATAGTAGTACTTGCATAGTGGTACATTTCTATCCATCTTGTTCTTTTGATTAGTTGCAATTCCATGTCTAGATGTTGGTCCATGGGAGTGTTTGTTTGGTTAGTTTAGATTTTGTGTCGTATTTTGCTTCCGTTGCTACTCGATTATGCCAAACGAACACCTTCAGTGGTATCAGAGCCATATCTAACATGGTTTTGCACTAACGAGTCTAGAAAAACCATATAAATATTTTTATATTAGAAAATTATTTTCTAGAAATGGTTTTTCATGTAGATTTTTGTTAGACTAAAATTGGTATATTTGTAGCCTACTTAATATGTTAGTTTTACATCGAGTCTAGAAAAGCCATATGAATACTTTTATATAAGAGAAAATTGTTTTCTTAAAATTGGTTTTTTATTGAGACTCTTGTTGTGCTAGAATTGTGTTAGTCCCAAAGAGGGTAAACAACCAACCGATACAGTGTAGAAGGGGGGGGGGGGATAAATACACTTTAAACAACCAATTAAGTTTAATCAAATGTATATTGACTAATCAAATGAACTGGATACAGTTTTTACTTTCTAATCAAATCAACAGGATGATTTGATATTACACTGATTATAAATTCAACTTCTATCTAAACACTCTTGAATCACAAACTAATTGATGATCGAACTTCTTGTTAAAACTAATTAACAAGAATTCTAGAAAACTCTCTTTTAACTTTGAACTCACAAAGTTATCGCAACACACGCGTATCAAGTATGAACACAGGCTTCGCAACTTATGTTGTTCTTGTTCTGTGTATCACGCATACATAGTGTAAACCCATAAAAGGTTTATACTTATATTGATGTATCTACGAATAAATTGCAGTTTAAAGATAGAACTTATCTTTTCTTTAAAACCATAACAAACTCCTTAATTAGAACATATCTAACTAATTCCGTTTGAGATTTCTATCCAACTAATAGATAGTTTAAATTAGGTTCAGATACTCTAATTTAAATGTCGTAGATATTGAGAGTTTATAGCAGAATTTAAAACTTACTTAAATTCTTTAAACTGACTTCTTGCGCTGAGCTGACTTACTCAGTTTGACATTGTCAAGCTGAGTTATTGAATCCTTGGTTCTTGAATCTTCAAGTCTTCAATTCTTCAAGTCTTCACTCTTGAAACCTATCTCAGCTTAGAAGTCACTGAGTTATCTAGTACTTACATAGAAAACTCTATATCTGTTTGTACGCTGACTACTCAGCCTAAGCTGACTAGTCAGTCTACAGCAGACTTACATAATTCTTAATGTTTAACCTATCATCTATACATATCTATGGTTTGTCTCATCAAATCTAACTTTTCTGAACATAGGACTAACAATCTCCCCCTATTTGATGATGACAAAATATTGAATCAAAGTAAGTATAGGTTAAAGAATTATGTTAAACAACTCTAGAACTGACCAAAGTTTGTTCTTGAAATAAGTATTGAACTGATCTATATCTTTTCATCATTTCTTGAACTTACAAGACTTAAGGTTACAAATCTACTCTAAGACTTGTATTCTAAGTATTTGAACATGCAATTACTTAGACACTGAACTTATCAGAATTTATTTAAGTTCTGAACTTACAAAACTTTTAACACTGAACTTATCAGTTTATACTTGAACATATCAATAGTCAGCTTAAACTTACTAAGCTGTTTATTTGAACACATCAAACCGTTGAACATATCAAACTTGAATTTTCATTAATGAACATATCATTTATATTTTAGCTTGATCATCTTATGCACACTTAGTGCTTACAAAAATTTATAGAACTAATCTATTTAATCAACAGGATTTCCAAATTCTAACCACATATTATAACACTTAAGCTCCCAGATGGCTGCTTCTTTGATAGCACTGATTAGAGTTTCTTCACCATCTTGATATTCTTTCATCTCATCCCTTCTGGACCTGATAGCCATGTTAAGCTGATTCTGAATGGTGAGTTCTGAACTGAGTCATCACATAGAATCCTTAGATATAGAATTTGCTCCAACCTAGCCAAGTGCATACTGGCTTCCTCCAAGAAACATTTATTTCCTTCGACATCCAAGTACATGAAGCCTGCTAGGGGTTGATCAATATATGTATTCTCCGTGAATTCAACACCCTTGGGAACTTGTAGGCTGAGAGTTCTGTCTTTTCTTTGCCTTGCTGCTCTTTCTCTTGCAACTTTGTTTCTGTTGAAGAAGACATCGAACTCAGCTGTGGGAACTTCTCCAAGCTGATCAATTTTAATAAATATTCTCTTCATCTCATCAATGACCTCTTGTTTGATCTGACTTTTATTCATCTTTCGCACAATTGAGGCCACTATTTTTAACTCGGAGAATCCCAACTTGTATAATCTCCTCAGATCCAATCCTACTTCAGCTTTGTTTTCTAATACAAAGTTGAGTAGCACCAACTCACCTTTTCTGCTCAAAGTTAGAGTTTTAATCTTATGACCAAAATATTTTCTCTTGTAGCAGTATCTAAGATCATCGTCAGTGTATGTAATTAGCTCTGCTCTAGGTCCAAAATAGTCAGCCTCAGCTTCAGCTACTGCAGCATCAGCTTTGGCCTGTTCTCTTTGTAGTTCAGCTTGCCTCTGCTGTTCTTTCAATTCTTCTAATGACATACCCAGTTCTTTGGCCATTTCTTGTAACATTTGTTCAACTAATATATCACTGGCCTTCTGTGCTGCATCAACTTCATCACTAGAGTCAGAGTCAGCTTCAGCAACTTGGGACTGACCTTGTTGCACAGACTCTGAAATGATGACTTTCCTTCTCTTGGCTTGAGACTTAGTACTTGTTCTTTTCTTTCTCTTTACCGTCTCAATAACCTTGCTTTTCCCTTTATCCATTTGTGAAGTTGGAACAGACTCAGCTTCAACAAACTTTGGTAGCCCAGCTTGAAGGGGTTCAGCTTGAGGGATCACAGCAAGTGGAATGTCTGGTTGAGTTGAATGCTGTTGAGAGGGTTGATCTACGGTACTCATGAACTGATCATGAGTTCTTCTTCTATTTGTACTTCCTCAGTATTCTCCCCCTCAACTGTATCATCATCTTTCTTTGATTCTTCCTCCCCCTTTTTGTCATCATCAATAGGGGAGGGTCTTAGTTTGAGCACAAAGTTCTCCAAGTTGGCTACAGAGTTTGATAGATCGGTCAACTTGCGCGTCAACTTGGCTTTATCACTCTTCCTCTTCTTGTGCAAAAGCTCAAATTGAGCTTGTAGATACCTCATGATGGAGTTAACATCAGTGTGTTCAGCAACTATGGTCTCCACCGGTATCTTTGTAAACTCAAATTCCTCCTATCTAGTGGAGGAATGTAGTTTCACTGTAGGAGTGGCTGTTGAGTGTTCCCCAAAAGGTGAGAATGTGGGCCCCATATCCATAGGTTGGTGCTGACCTAAGGAATCAAGGGGGCCAGACTAGGGACCCTATAAACCTTCCTGGTGTATGAAAGATTCATTGACAGGTCATGCAATAGGGTGTGATAAGAGAAATGAAGTAGAAGGACCAATGTCGTGTGATTGGGTGATAGGTTGGGCTAGTCTGAGTGGTGAGGAGGGGGTTAGTTGATCCTGGGGAGAGATCAATTGTTCAATATAACCTTCATGGGTCTGTGAAGGCACAGTAGTGGGTTCTCCCATGGCTAGGATAGGTATGGGCTGGGTAGACACCATACCCGGCTTAGGCTGACTGGTTGAACTAAGCTTCGAGGTTGGTACCTTAAGAGAATGTGTCTCCCCCCTCAGCTCCTGCCGGTAGAGGTGTCAATGTGACATCAACTCCAAGGTCCTTTTGAGGTGAAGGACCACCTTTGGCAATTTTTCTGGTATAGGTGTGAGATATAACCTTGGTAGCAGTGGGCTGACCAAGGTGGGCTTTAGAGTGTAAGATAGATGGGGAAGTTTGTGGTGGAGGAGAGGGGTTAGACCGAGTTGGGCTTGACTAAGACTCATCTCCTTGTGTAGGTGATGGAGAAATATGAGAGAAAGAAGGAGAGGGGGGAAGAGAAGTTATACATGCATCAATTAGCGGGGACTCTGAGCTAGGGAACATACTCTCTTGATCAGAGCTGGATGTGGAGGACTCAGATTCAGAAGCATATATGCTTTCTGTTTTCTCCTCATCATTAGTAACTTCCTCAGCTTCACTTGACTATAGGGTCGGAAGCTGTGCATATACCCTCATCTGAGCACTCATTGTAGGATGCTCAGGGAAAATATCGTGGGCAAACATCCTTGGCTGAGAACAGGGGTAGGGGTTGACTCATATTGGGCAGTGTATCTTCTACCCATTCTGTCCTCGATCACCATCGATAAAAATCTTATAAAGGGCACAATGGTATCTCTTATTTTCTTGGTCACCAGGGACTTGAGTGCCTCAAAGATTAACTCAGCGTAGTCCAATCTTCGATCATAAAATATGTTGTATATAAGTTGCATCTCAAAGTCATTTACATTACCAAGTCCACCCACTTTGTATCCAAGTGAACGAATCACTATGGACACCATGAATCCCCATGCTGTTTGGAAAACAGAATTCCTTATCACTCCAACGACTTGAGGATGACCTATTAAGGGTAAGACGCTCCGTGATGTTTCCCTCAAAACCGTTGCCTCATACTGATTGTGGACAGGGAGATGAAGAATTCGTCGGAGACAATTAGTATCTATGTCGATCACCACTTGTCCACTTAGAACTGTACCTCTTATTACTTGTTGATTTGCATCTAGTCTGCACGTGTACCACAGCTTGGTGAGGAGTTGTGAGATGAGCACAGTAGGACCAGCAAGAAAAGCGCGTGCTAGGGGACCCTGTCAAATATAGGAGACCCACTCCTCGTATCCCCGGCCGATCTTTGATTTGGGAATGTCGATACAGGCTACGACATTGTTTTGTTTGTAGATGGGAAGCGCATTATTCTTGAAATTTCCACCACGGATCATCTGATCAGTTAAATTTATAGTGTAACCCTCCATTGAAAGCGAACTTATCGTATTGGATTGCACTTAGCAGTAGTAAGGTTTAGCACTGAGCAATGGGCACTGCACACAACAAGATGAGGGTTTAGAAGTAGAGAGGAAATAGTGATTGGGAAGAATTAATTGGAAGCGTAAACTAATTACGGTGAAGAGTATCTCTATTTATACCTTTTCAATGTGAGAGAAAAGTTACCGTTAGCAGATGGTAATAAATATAGCCGTTACAGTGAAAACCGATTACTGACTCGGTTATAATGGCTCCTTTGATATAGGTTACCTTAACATACACTGTTACATTGATCTGAATTTTATCAAGATTAATGAAATTGCTTTTAAGAACAAATCTTTTAAAAAATTATAAACGACTTACGTCTATTTTAAAATAGGACATACCGTTAATATTTTGGACTTACCATATGGTCGGACTGACCATTTGTTAGGACTAACCTAGGCATGTGGAACTGACCACACTTCAGGACTGATTGCTCAGCTCAGATTTAGCACTCAGCTCAGAATGACACTTAGTCAAGGTTAGCACTTAGCATACATTAAACAAAGATAGAGAATTAATGGAAAATACCAAATTAAGGGTTGAGCATGACAAGCTTGCCAAGTAGAGTCGTGAATCTTGTGCCTTCAATTGGTTTAGTGAAGATATCTACAAGCTGATCTTCAGTCTCAATGAAGACTAACTCTATCTTCCCCTTTTCAACTATGTCTCTGATGAAGTGATGTCTTATCTCAATGTGCTTTGTTCTTGAGTGGAAAACTAAATTGTGTGTAATGGCAATAACACTTTGACTATCACACCATCTGATCTTGGGAGCTAAGCGACTCAAGACCATACCTTGTTGAATGGGTGATCTAAAATTCTTATCCACGCTCAAGGTCCTCCTTTCATTGAATTGCCCGTATGGAACACTTCCCTATCCAATTACAACCCGTCTTTGCTCAATGGATACAAAACACCCACGCTTTAGCACCTGGTGCAACGGCTCCTGGTGCAACAGCAAGCACCAGTTTAACTTGGGGGGCGGTGATTTAGTAGCAGTGGGTGGCAAGGTAGCTTTGTAACCTATTCCATTAGGAACCGCAGATTATTTGGTACATCACATTCATGCAGAATATGGGAGTCTTCGAATATTGCAAATCAAAATCCCTTAGCTGATGTTGCATCCATAGTATTTGAGCACAACAGCTCCCTGCTGCAACATACTCAGCTTCAGCTGTGGAGATTGCCACTGAGTTTTGTTTCTTACTTGTCCAGCTGACTAACTTACCACCCAACAATTGACATCCTCCAGTAGTACTCTTTCTGTCTAGACCACAACCTGCAAAGTCTGAATCCGAGTACCCTATCAACTCAAATCCTGATCCTTTGGGATACCACAAACCTAAATTAGGTGTTCCCTTCAGGTATTTGAGAATTCGTTTAACAGCTAGCAAGTGTGATTCCTTTGGATCAGCCTGATATCGTGCACAAACATATGTAGCAAACATTATATCAGGTTTGCTTGCTGTCAAGTAGAGTAATGAAACGATCATTCCTCTATAAATAGTCTGACATACAGATTTCCCATCTATGTCCTTGTGCAACTTGACATTGTGTAACATTGGAGACTTTGCAGGATGGATTGAGTCTAATCCATATTTCTTAATCAGATTAAAAAACATACTTGCTCTGATTAATGAATATACCATCTTCTTTCTAGTTAATTTGAAGTCCCAAAAAATAAGTCATCTCACCCATCATGCTCATTCTGTATTGATTCGACATTATCTTTGAAACCAATCACATAGACCTTGGTTTGTTGAACCAAAGATAATGTCATCCACATAGATTTGAACCAGAATGACATGTCCTCTACTTTTTCTTATAAATAAAGTTTTATCAATGCTTCCTCTAATAAAATCATTTCAAAGTAGATAGGTGGACAGTGTATCATACCATGCTCTTGGAGCTTGTTTGAGTCCATACAGAGCCTTGTCTAACTTATAGACATAATCAGGATGTTTAGGATCAACAAACCCAGGAGGTTGTTTCACATAGACTTCCTCCTGTAATGCTCCATTTAGAAAAGCACTTTTAACATCCATTTGATATACTTTAAAATTTTTGAATGCTGCATAGGCTAGAAACAATCTTATGGCTTCAATCCTTGCAACAGGGGCAAAGGTTTCATCATAGTCGATACCTTCTTCTTGTCTATACCCCTGAGCTACTAGCCTTGCCTTATTTCTGATCACTACTCCATCCTTGTCCATTTTGTTTCTATAGACCCACTTAGTGCCTATAATTGTCTTTCCTTTGGGGGCAAGGACAAGGGTCTAGACCTTATTTCTTTGAAATTTTGTCAGCTCCTTTTGCATAGCCTCAATCCAATCTTCATCTTTTAGAGCTTCCTCAGTCTTCTTTGGTTCCATTTGAGATATAAAACTAGAGTAGGCAACATAGTTTGCATTTTCCTTAGATCTAGTTAACACGGCATCTTCAATGTTAGCGATAATGTCGTCAAGTGGATGATCTTTTAATACTTTGAAAGTTGTATTAGGAGACTGTGGTTCTGGGTCTGAATCTGAGCAGTGTCTCTCAGGCTGAACAGGACTTACTTCTTCAGTCTGAGTAGGGATTGAGAGATCACTTAGATTTTCAATCTGACTTGTACCTGATGATTCACCTAGATTCTCATGCTGATGATCTTCATTATTTGTGGCTTCGTTAGTTGATATTACCTTTTCAGATTTGCCACCATCCTCATCATCAGAATCATCCATAACATACATGGGATTTGATTTGAGATCTTCTTTGCTTCTTTCAAGCTCACTCAGACTAACTGGGTCAGCTTCAGCTTTGTCTGATCGATCAATACTTGTCTCATCAAACGTAACATGTACTAACTCTTCAATGACCTTTCTTTTAAAATTATAGACTCTGTACGCTTTGGATACTGAAGAATATCCAACAAATATGCCTTGATCAGCTTTGGGTTCCAACTTATGGAGCTGATCTCTTTGGTTTAGCACATAGCATGTTGAACCAAAAATATGGAAATATCCAATATTAGGTTTTTCTGCCACGATACATCTCATAGGATGTTTTACCATGTCTTTTAACTATTATAGATCTATTCTGGGTATAACAGGTTGTACTTACAGCTTCTACCCAGAAGCTCAGCTTAAGCTTTGCTCCATATAACATAGTTCTGGCAGCTTCAATTAAAGTTCTATTCCTCCTTTCAGTAACTCCATTTTGTTGTGGAGTTCTTACAGATGAGAAATTCTGGATGATTCCCTTTTCTTCACAAAAGCCTTCCAGAACTGAGTTTCTAAACTCAGTTCCATGCTCACTCCTGAGCTGTTTAAGAGACTTACCCTTCTGCAACTCTTCTTGTCTTATGAAGCTAATTAACTCATACGCAACTTCACTTTTGGCTTTTAAGAAGATTACCCAAGTAAATCTTGTAAACTCATCAATAATCACTAGGGTATACTTTTTGCCACTTATGCTTGGGGTACTTATAGGTCCAAATAAGTCCAAATGCAACATATGCAATGGTTCTGTAATTGAAAAATTCTGCTTGGACTTGAAAGATCCCTTATGATGTTTTCCTATCTCACAAGCTGAACAAAGTTTGTCCTTAGCAAATGTGATCTTTAGTAGACTCGAAACTAATTCTTTGCTAGACAACTTGTTAATATATTTGAAATTTAGATGTGACAGTCTTTTGTGCCACAACCAACTCAGCTTGGGGGTTGAGTCAGAATACAAACAGGTTTTAGTTGAAGGATCTGCAGAGCTGATATCTAACAAATAGATATCTCTCTCTCTTTGTGCCATTAGTATTGGCTTTCCTTTCTTATCATAAATTGTTCCTGCATGCTTTCTGAAGGTGACTTCATAATCCTCATCACAAAGTTGATTGATACTTATCAGATTGTGTTTAAGGCCTTCAATGTATGCTACCTTTCTGAAAGTGACTGTTCCAGCAGTTATCTTTCCATAACCTTTAGTCCTTCCATGAGAATTATCTCCAAATGTCACCTTGGGTCCTTTATTATTTTGGAATTCACTTAGAATCTCCTTGCTTCCTGTCATGTGCCTTGAGCATCCACTGTCTAGGTACCACTTATAGGAGCCCTGCACATGATGAACTAAACATATTAGTTCCTTTTAGGAACCCACTGTTTTGTGGGTTCTGAGGATGAGCACTTAGCTAATCCATTGGAAGCTGACTGATCAGCTTAAACAGATTCTGAGTCTGTTTTAGACTGATCATCCTTTACTTTTTCAAGCCTAAGATTGGTACTTACACAATCTTTGGCTTCATGACCTTTGTCACCTCACTTATAGCATTTTCTTCTAAATATAGGTGTTTGGGTGACTTCTTTAAGTTTTCCAACATTAAACTTGGATTCAGTTTTAGGGTCATAGGATATGGATAACCTTTCAATCCTTCTAGACAGATTGTCTACTTGATTTTCTCTGACCTTGGACATACTTTTGTCAGCTTTATGGTTACCCTTATTTGGTGAAGTCTGACTTACAGACAACTTCCTGTTTTTATAACTTCTTTCAGAAGTGACCAGAGAGTTATTTCTCTTTGACTTATTTGGAGTTATTCTGTCAAAGACAGTTGTTCTAACAGGATTTTAATCCAATCTTTTGAAAACTGACTTACAGTTTCTATTGGATATGGAACATTCAGCTTGATGGTTTGAATGAATAACCTGGGGGCTTTGGATTGGTCACACAAACTTATTGGTTTTAACCTGTTTTCCATCCTTGTTCCTTAAAAAATGTCTTTGGAAGTATTTCATCCGATTTCACATTTTTGTCTTCAAGACTGACTTGTTCTTTGATGATCTCATTAGCTACAGCACTATAATCTCCCCCAAGTACTGCTTTTACTTGATTTGGTATCTGCTGGTTGATACATTTTTCTGCTTCCCTTGATGACTTACACCAAGATTCACAGATCTTTCTTAGATTGTCAGCTTGTTCTTTTGATTCTTGTAATTCTTCACTTAGAAGTTTGTTAATATGAAGCTGACACTCATAATCACTTTGAGTCTTTTTACTAGCATTTATGAGACTTTCAGAGTGTTTAAGTTCATCTTTTAATTTTGATACTTCAGTTTTTAAATCAGATTGAACATTAAGAGAGGTTTTGAAATCATTCAACAAATAATTGAACATTAAACATTTTTGTTCATCAGTGTAAGAGCTGAAGTTATTTACCTTATACATTGAGGCAGGATCCCAGTTGTTGGTTTGCTTACTCGGCTTAGCCGCTTCTGCTAGATCCTCATCAAAGGAACTATCTACTAACTCATAGTCAACTTGTTCCTCTTCATCCTCAATGGCCATCAAACACCTATTTGGCTCATCATCATCTGAGGTAGATGATTCAGTATCCCAAGTCTCAGCGAGAAGACCTTTGGTGTTTTCATCTGGCTTGTCTTTGAGTCTTTGATATTTCTTTTTATTTTATCAGCTCTGTAGGCATTATTGTCAGCCACTGAAGCTGATTCTCCGTTCCTAACTCTGCACTCAGCAGCTATGTGTCCTATCTTCTGACAGTTGTAGCACTTAGCTTTCTTAGAATCAAAAGTAGACTTACCACCTTTGCTTCTATCAGATTGACCCCGTCCTCTTCTGAATTTTCTAAAATTCCTTGCTAACATTGCCATTTGTTCAGTAAGAGCATCCATCTCTTCATCATCTGAATCTGAGTTAGGACTTACTTCTTCAAATTCAGATTCAGAGTCAGTCTCAGCTTGAGACTTTTTAGATCCTTTCTTCTTCTTTTCTGCAACTAATGCAGATCCAGCATTATTGATAGATTCTTTTAGTTGCTGCTGGGCCACTTTCTTTTGTTCCATGATCTTTTGATGATTTAGAAGGAAACCATAGATAGATTTGAGATCATATTTTCCAAAGGTTCCTCCAGCATGAAGTGCAATGGTGATCTTATTGAATTGTTCTGGTAACACATCCAAGAACTTGATTACCAACTCACTTTCATCTTTCTTGACACCTACCAAGAGCAGATCATTAATCAAACATTGAAATCTGGTAAACAGATTAGCCAGAGTTTCATTCCTTTTGGCAAAGAAAGTCTCATAAGAACGACTCAGATTTTTCTTCTTATGTTGCTTGACCAAGTTAGTGCCTTCATACGTAACACTGAGAGTATCCCACATCTCTTTTGCAGTTTGGCACCTAGCCACAGTATGCAGAAGAGGGTTTGTCAAAGCATTTGCTATATTGCTCTGTGCCTTGTCATCAAGGTTGAATAGTTTACGATCCTCTTCAGTCCAAGATGCTTCAGGCTTGGGAGTTTCTCCAGAGGGAACATATTTGTCAAGGGCAGTAATATGGATCTTGGGTATTATTGGGCATCTTGAATCACGATACTTATCCTGTGATCCATGGACTTCAGATATAGCATAGCCCTGAACTTCCACATAGGATAGTCAGTGCCATCAAAAATAGGACACCCTTTTGCCGCCATTGTTGGGATATGACTTGATTGCTTGTTAGTTGACATCTTAACTTCTTGTCAGCGGATCTTGATCTTCAAGTTACGAAGAAACTTGCTCTGATACCAGTTGATGGTCCCAAAGAGGGTAAACAAGCAACCGATACAGTGTAGAAGGGGGGATGAATACACTTTAAACAACCAATTAAGTTTAATCAAATGTATATTGACGAATCAAATGAACTGGTTACAATTTTTACTTTCTAATCAAATCAACAGGATGATTTGATATTACACTGATTATAAACTCAACTTCTCTCTAAACACTCTTGAATCACAAACTAATTGATGATCGAACTTCTTGTTAAAACTAATTAAGAATGCACATCCGCATCGTCCAGTCTTTCTTTTCAACAAGCAAGACTGGAGCTCCCAAAGGTGAAGAGCTGGGACGAATGAAACCTCTACCAAGAAATTCTTCCCTCACCACGAGCCACAGCATATGACCCGTCGGACAGAGGAATTTTAACCATCTTTTCGAACAAAGAATCTCAGCATTTCAGTTGCTGAGCCAATCCCTTCAAATTACAACATCAAATCCCGCACTGGGCATAACAAGAAACGAAATGGAAAAACTATTCCCGTCAATACCAATTACAGCCATGGGAACTCTATCCGTCACAGAAACTACTTTACCGCTAACAACTTCCACATTCAGTGGATCAATCAACGCGAGAACAGGTGATTGCTATTAAGCACGAAAAGACGTAGAGACTAAAGAATACGTAACTCCTTTCTTTCACCGGTTTCGAATACTAACTCTATATCCCGTTTCCATCTCTCGATCACCGACGGATTCGTTATGCCCTCAAAGGTATATATGATTCACATGACTGAAAATTCCTTAAGAACATGTGGTCATTCTGTGCTATGAAATAGGAACAACTAGTATATGTTCCTCAATTGTCATTAATCGTTTTAGATTCCATCATGTACTATATGCTACTTTCATAGGAACTGAGGACAGTTCCCTTGTTTATCTTAATACTAGTAGTCCACAAGACTACTATTACTTCAGCTATTCTTTTGGCATCAATTCTTATCTAACATTATCAATCTGATTACATCAGATTGATCTAAACATCTCTTGATTCTATTAGACCATTAAAGTCTTAATATACTTAGTATAGTTATTATACTTAATCAATCATGTTAAGCAAATAAGGAATTAAGCAACAATCATGTCAGTCATATTAATCTCTCTCACACCCGAATACCTCCCAAGGAACACTTTAAATAATGGTCGAGCCTGAATTTGAGACTGAGTACTTTTTCAAATACCCAATTCACTCAAACTTAGGCTCGGATACCAGCTTGTAACACCGCGATTTCGAGAACCAAATTTTTCTTTAAAAAATACAATTTAAGATTTCAAACTGCGTGGGTTTGACTGTAAATAGAACAATCAAACCTGTCTTATAATTTAAAAATGCAGCGGAAGTAAAAACACGTGGCAAACTATATAAACATTCAAAATGATGCCACAAACGACAGTTGGTGTTACGGAATACATAACCGGCTGACCATGATCTTAAACAGACATAAACACAGTTCAAAAGAGTTTAAACATAAAAGCAGTGTTCCTCCTAAAGCAATTAACTACCCGCAGGCTCCCGAGCTCACTGAGGATTACCTGTACATGTGGAGTGTAGCATCTGTTAGCAATAATAGCTAGTGAGTACCAAATAGCATGCAATCAATATAAGTACATCACATATCATCAATCATGCTCAGATAGTTCTATCCTAGCATCTCGCGATGAGCTGGCGTAGTCAGGAGGTAGCATATCTTGCAGGGGAGCTAACCCGGCTCAATGCACCAAACTGGGTTACCAGACACATCAACCGCACCGGTGGGGGAGCTGTTAAGCGTCCACCGTTGCGTTTTGGAATCAACAGATTCCTCTGCTGTACAGCCGCAGCTATACCCGAAGAGGACAAACCTTGTTCAGGGCAAACCTTGCCCAATAGATCCGTACCGATCACAAACAGATAGTATGATTCAACCGAATCATCAATCAATCAATCATCAATGCGCGCATATATCATAGCATACACCTAAAAAAGTGCATACTACATTGTGTCAACATGGTAAGTTCTAGCATTATCATGCAATCCTACACTTAAACAAGTGCGTGTACAAATCATGGTATACAATTCTGTGATCATTGTTAATATATGTTATAAATTCTGGAAAACTCTCTTTTAACTTTGAACTCACAAAGTTATCGCAACACACGCATATCAAGTATGAACACAGGCTTCGCAACTTATGCTGTTCTTGTTCTGTGTATCACACATACATAGTGTAAACCTATAAAAGGTTTATACTTATACTTGATGTATCTACGAATAAATCGCAGTTTAAAGATAGAACTTATCTTTTCTTTAAAACCGTAACAAACTCCTTAATTAGAACATATCTAACTAATTCCGTTTGAGATTTCTATCCAACTAATAGATAGTTTAAATTAGGTTCAGATACTCTAATCTAAATGTCGTAGATATTGAGAGCTTATAGTAGAATTTAAAACTTACTTAAATTTTTTAAACTGACTTCTGGCGCTGAGCTTACTTACTCAGCTTGACATTGAATCCTTGGTTCTTGAATCTTCAAGTCTTCAATTCTTCAAGTCTTCACTCTTGAAAGCTATCTCACC
Source organism: Dittrichia graveolens (assembly GCA_038502395.1). Classification (NCBI taxonomy): domain Eukaryota; kingdom Viridiplantae; phylum Streptophyta; class Magnoliopsida; order Asterales; family Asteraceae; genus Dittrichia; species Dittrichia graveolens. Next base: position 41,969,711 of record JARJIL010000003.1, read on the forward strand.
TTAGAAGTCACAGAGTTATCTAGTACTTACATAGAAAGCTCTATATCTGTTTGTACGCTGACTACTCAGCCTAAGCTAACTAGTCAGTCTATAGCAGACTTACATAATTCCTAATGTTTAACCTATCATCTATACATATCTATGTTTTGTCTCATCAAATCTAACTTTTCTGAACATAGGACTAACAAATTTTTATATTTGTAGCCTTGTTAGTATTTTAGTTTTTATATTTATATATTTGTTGTAACTTGGCATGAAGTGTACACAAATATATAAGTAATAAATGTATATATGAATATGTGTCACAAAAATGGTTTGGTACACTAATGCATATGTACAAGGATTGTCATTATGGTGCCTTTGATGTTGTTGACAATCTTAACTAAAATATAGATATATATTTGTATCATGGTTTTGTGTGGCACACCATGTTTCATTTATGTTGCGTTTGGTTTAATTCGGTAGCATGATATGCCCTTAGACCTATGTGTTGTGGTGGTTGATTGATTTGGTTTTTTTGGTGGCCTGCGTGTCGTATTGATGTAATTATTTATTTATTTATTTGTTGGTGCGGCTTGCACGCCGTTTCTTTTATTCCGTGTATTTGTATAAATATTGTAGGAATGCGACCTGCGTGTCGTTTATATATATTCTATGTATTTGTATATAGTATAGAATTACAACCGGAGAAATCAATGGGAGTCATGGTGATGACATCTTGGCGAGAAGGAATCAACACGCTATTGGAGGTGTTGGATTCGGTGGGAGCTCACCCAATGAGACTTTACCTTGTCCTTAGGTTTTGGCCTCGTTTTCCCCGTTGTGGCTCACGGGGAAAACGCATAGGATTTTTGGGCATGTTACCGAATTATATATATATATATGCATGGTTGTGTTTTATTTTTCTATGCATGGATTAGGATTCGCATGCTAGACAATTTTTCTATAAAATTAAATAAAACACAACATTTGTTAAAATGGTTAACAATCTCGCGCGAATAGAATTGACAAAGAAAATATAAACTTGGTATTATATTTAAAAGTGCTTAAAATCGTTTTGACACTTACTTTGTTATTTCACAAAAGGGTTTTTATAAACCGGAAACAAAATCCCATTTTTAAAATGTAAATCACGCACCATCCGTAAAACGACACCACCCGAATCTAACGAAACAAGGATGATTGTCGAGCTAAGCACGAGTCATTCCTTGCGTAGTTGTGTGGAAGGTGAGTTGGGTAACTCCCATGGTTGGTTGTCGAGCTAAGCACGAGCCAATTGATGGTCGAGAGTGCCACCCGTGTGTCTTGTCGGACAGTTTACAATTTTAGTATATAATTCTTGATTAGTTGTCGAGCTAAGCACGAGCTAAACAAAAATTATATATTAAGATTGGTGTAAGAAAGGGGTCAAACATGCCAACCGACATAATGGATGTCAACGGATCCCGCAAGTGTCTAAGAGTTGTAATAGAGATTGCAATTGGTAAAATGGTTGCCGACCTAAATAGTTTCGCCACGTGATCCGTGGCAAACCCGTCACGGTACGAGGTGATATGAGGTTCTTAGCCCTTGTTACGAATAATTGTTTTTATCTAAAACTATGGGGTAATTATTTTTAACAAGGTTTATCTAAACTAACCAAAACTCGTATTATTGTTATTTATAGATGTCAAACCAAAATAACACTACATCAAACATCTCACTTCGTGTGTTCCTAGAAAGGGAGAAACTCATGGGGGTGAACTTTATTGCATGGCTTAGGCAATTGAGGATTTTCCTTCGCCATGAGTCAATGTTGCACATCCTTAAGGAACCCCTTCCAGAGCCACCTGCTACCAACGCGACTTGGGCCGTCCGATACGGGTATGAAAAACGTATTGAGGACACGCACGATGTTGCCTGCCTCATGTTGTTAACTATGAGCTCAAAGTTGCGAAAGTAGCTCGAGCACATGAGTGTGTACAATATGTTAAACAAGCTCAAGGACATGTTCCAACAGCAATTTAGGCAGGAACACTATGAGTGTGTTAAAAGCCTAGTCGGTTGTAGGCTGTAGGAAGGCGGGAATGTTGGTCTTCACGTCCTTAAGATGAAGGCGAATGGTGACCAAATGGAGAGGTTAGGATTTCCTATTGGGAGCGAGCTCACTGTGGATATTGTACTCCAGTCTCTGCCCGCATCATATGATCAGTTTGTTACAAACTATCATATACAAGGAATGGAGAAATCCTTAAGCGAATTGCGTGGCATGTTGAAGTCTGCGGAGTCTGACATGGCCAAGCATAGTTCCACCTCAACCACTCCCGTCTTGTGTTTAAAGAAACAAAAGAAAAGGAAGAAGAAACCGACCCTAAAAGAAAAGGTTGGAGTTCCAAGCCTATCCTTGATATTGAGTCGAAGGACGTAGAGAATGTGCCACAAGAAGAGACTCAAGAAAAGGTGGTTTGCTACTTCTGTGGAAGATTTGGAAATTGGGGCCGTCACGCCTGCCCTACATGCCGAGAGGATATAAAACTTCTCAGGAAAGAGAGAGTTAACTTTCCATCTTCAGGTGCGTTCATGATTCATTGCTATTCTTATATAAGCTAGGTAGTTGACCCGAGCTGATTGACTCACGTTTGTCACAAATTTGTTTGTTACAAAGTGTAGGTCCTTTGGTGGAAGAAGAGCATGAAGAACCGGATCTTGGGCGATGAAACCATGATGATTGTCCTCTAAGAGAAGATAAGGAGACTTGATCTCGCTTTTGTCGCCGGTTTATTTATTACTTTGTTTTATTGCCCTGCATGGCAAGTAACATCTCTTTGTATGCTCGCTTTGATTACGATGGACATAATTTTGAAGTTTTAAGAATTGATGTTGAACCTTTTTTAAACGTTATTTATTCAAGGTTTTATGTCATAGCTCATGTGTTGTTTTGCCCTGCGTGGCATACAAATTTACATGTGGTGACGATGAGTTATTCTTAAAATACGAAATTTATTATGAAAATCTATGGTGAGATATTTTTGTTCAAAATTTCCCATGTCAGGGCATACACAAGGATTTGTTACAAGTAATAGAATATTCATGAATAATTGATTCTGAATCCAAAATAGTTTGGATGAGTTATCTTTGTGTGATAATCAACTTAACCACATAAACAAGAAATATATCACCTAGATCCATGTGGTTAGCATCTCGGAATAGTTTAGCCTTGGGCTAAACGTTTTGATGTTGATCTTGTTTATTAGGCTATGGGGATTATGTGATCCTTCACCGGAGTTAGTGAGAGGATTGAAGGCTTGATTGATATTGATCACATTTTGTGGATAATCCGTTCAAGCACACCACAAAGAATAACGAAAGCGAAACTTCTTCGTCACTACCTTGATGGTAGTAGTTGCGAAACGTTTATTAGTTTGGGTATATGTCTGAAACCTTGTTGGTGTTCATAATTAACCAAGACAAATTTCAGAATCAATAGGGCATATAGATTAAGGTACTTAGATCTAGTGGAGACACTAAGCTACTTACTATATATATTGGATGACCATATAGTGAATTGTGGAATTGTTTCACAATTCATATCCTACTAAGACACGTTGGTACATGGTGTCATGTAGTAGGGAACCGGGTGTGATTGATCCGGTTTATGACGGGTCGAGAATGTGTGTCCGATTTGTTGGGATATTCATTTACCATTTTGACTAAGTCCTCAAATCCAAATTCAATTGATAGTCTATTTAGCATTTATGAAGATACGACTAGAAAGGTTCTTTGCTTGTCTATCTTATAGTACAAAGTTATCCATTCTACATTCAGTGGGAGATGCATAAACATGAAATCAAGAAGTGTTAATACATTTGAGGAGTTCTTCTAAGTTTTAGTTATTTAACCTTTTGAGAACAATGTTTGTTGCTTAAAAGGGGAAGAAGAGAGAAACTAAAACTAAGGCATTCCAGTAGAAGAACATTGAACTTAAATGAAAGACTTGATGATGATACTAGCATATAGTCCGATATCTTTGATAGATGATCAGCATGGTTATGTTGGTATGCCTGACTAAGAATCATTACTTCTTTTCATTCTGATTAGAGTCATATAGAGCCAAAGAGATATGGGTTTCTCATATCTAAGTGGCGATGACTTGATGGTGAGTCGTGTTGAGTTCACTACCTATCGGAAGACGTAGTGGATCCATAATTCACTAGGAATAAAAGAAGTAAATGATAAAGAGATGCAATCCATTTGAAATGTCCAAGTGCATGACTTGACTTGATCCCATACATAGGTGTATACCAAGGTGGCAGGGATGGGATTAACATGGATGGGGTTGTAGACAACTTCAAATACCGACTAGTGGTAAAGTTTTTCATGATGGTTATGGAGAAACTTGTCCTAGTGGCTATGTTGAAGAATGTTTGATACTCGTGGATATTAATGACCGCGTTTCGTCATGAAACAATATGATGAGGAAGTGCTTATAACACTCTCCGAGGGTCTTAATATACATCTGAAGTATCCGTACTATGTCTACAAAAGTGGATAAGTCCAATTCGGACTTATGCTTGCATCTTAAAGGAAATATCTTTTCTTACTATTAGAAAATCATAGTGATGAGTTTTCTAGAAGCATAGATAAAACCTTTTATGTATGTCAGGGCTAGTGGGAGCTTTGTTGTATTCCAAGTGTTAAATGTCTATTGAAGATAATGTCCCGGTATTAGGTTATCTACAAACCTAATTCAGGAGTTATTGCTTCATAAGGGCATTTAGGAGATACAAAATTGGATAGTATTTAGTTCAAGAAATATAGAGATATGTTCTTGGTGTTTGACGACTAGAATAGGCTTGGAGTAAGTAGTTACTCTAATGTGTGTTTCTGTTAGGATAACTGTTGATCTTTGGTCAAAGTAGATGATCCTAACTTGTGGTGTTTTCTGTTGATTCTTAAAGTATCACTAACCTTATTGTGGGTTTTTGAGACAATAAGGGTGTGATTACTTTAACCTTTTGAAAAGTTGAGATCTTTTGATGCATACTTTTGAAGTAGTGTTGTCAAAAGAGATAATTGAATAACAAATGTACTTGTGGATGTTGTGGTACAAATCCACTAGTTAAGCTGTTATTATGGACTAGTGATGTTTATCATACTAGGTCAATTGGTGTTTCTAATGCATATAACTTGGCGTGAATATGTTTTGGTTTGTGTTTGATTTGTACTTATATTTTGGGGACGTTAAGCAGTATTGGAATTCATACTATATCGATTATTAAATGGAGATTTAATAATACGCCGAGGGCGGGTATTTTATGAATCCTTATTGTGTTCCATCTTAGCATGTTTAAATACTTCCGAGAATGCTTTCCATTCTAAAATCTCCATAATCGGTTATACTTTATGGGAAGGAAGTATAAATTAAGATTGAGGTAAAGAATTGGTTTTGTTAAACGTGATTCTTGCCTATACTTGAAAGGTGTTTCAAGTGATTGGAGAACCCGCACCCGAATTCGCTTCATGGTTCTGGTCATAAGTAACTCGGGATGATGACGGCGTTTCATCCTTAAACTAAAGATACATGTGATTCCAAAGCATAGGTCTGCTTTTCTTTGATCGTTTTCTAACGCAGTCCGTAACTGGTCGTTATAAGGGAGATTATTGGGTAGAGTATTATCTATGTGGCGGGACTATGTAGTCAAAAGGAATTTGTTCCTCTATGTATAGAGAAGATATCCATGGTCCCCTCGATGATTGAGTGCTGACATTCATATGCATGGCCGTGCTCAAGTTATATTGATGATGGATCAATGTTAACTTGGTTTGTTGGTCACCACTAATCTAGAATCGAGAAACATAATCGTGAACGATCTGAAGGTTGACTTTATTCCATGCCTTGTGTTCACATTGGATATCGCGAACAAAGGGATGTACATGTTCATTTATCTTTAGGACAATCATTTTATGATTGGGGATCTTGTCAAGAGTGGCATACCCTATACTAACTTGGGAGCATAGATGTCTTGCTAGAGGCCGCTCTATGTTTGTGTTATTTTTCGTAGTTGTGTCACGTGCAATTGGGAGTCTGTTGGAAATATGCCCGCTGACACGAACGAGTTAATGGCACTACCGATGAGGTATAGGCCTATTGGGTCACACACCAAGTATTGATTCCGGCAACACGATCAAGCAAAAGAGAGGAAAAGGCCAAAATTGGTTTTGGCAGGATGGTACATGGGCCGTGTCCAGTCCAACATACATGAGGCGTATTAGCCCAGTTCAAGGTCGTGTAGTTTGGGCCTACATGGGCCGTGTAGATGAACACGAACCGTGTTGTGCCTGTTAGACACGGGCCGTCTTAGCCCAATTGGGGCCGTGAACTTTGGGCCTACACGGCCGTGTTGACCAACACGAGCCATGTATGTCTCCTGTAACAGCATAATTAACAGCCTTAAACACTTAGTTTAATGGTGTTAACATCTAATAATTGTGGTAGACAAAGAGGCTACGAGTTATCTGCTCTAAGTGAGGCTTTTTGGATACACTTGCTCTCTTGGTTGACACTAGAACTCTCTCTCACTTGTTCATCTTGTTTTTGGTGTTCTTGAGCACAAGAAGCAAGAAACACATAGACTTGGTTGTTATCTTGGTGATTACACACCAACAAACTAGCATTTGGGAATCAACACAACTTGGGGTGGACTTCACTAGAGGAATCCTAGTTTGGATTCTTGAAGCTTGACTTGGTTGGATTCTTGAAGCTTGACAAGAGGAAGATTGTAGTACTTGCATAGTGGTACATTTCTATGTATATTGTTCTTTTGATTAGTTGCAATTCCATGTATAGATGTTGGTCCATGGGAGTGTTCGTTTGGTTAGTTTAGATTTTGTATCGTATTTTGCTTCCATTGCTACTCGATTATGCCAAACGAATACCTTCACCTTCCAATGACCAACCTGAAGTTGGCGCTAGTTCACAAGATTATTCTCAGCACGGCGCTGCTGGAGAACCTGACATGGATCCTTTACCTCTTAGGGCCCGTTTGGTTGGATGGAATCTGTGGGATTTCATAGGAATTGGAATCCAATTCCCAAGAATTCCAGTGTTTGGTTGTAAGTGGGAATGGAATTTTATGGAATTTAAATCCCTCCTAGGAGGGAAAATGAAATCCTTCCAATGAAGGATGGAATTTAAAATCTACACCTAAAGGAATCTCAGAAATTACTATTATACCCTCCAAATCCTCTCTTTAAACAATCCACAAAACACACAGATGAGTACTCCATTCGTTCTGCTCGTATGTAAAAAAAAAAGCCCTAGCTCCTTTGTTCGTCGCCTTCCCTATCGAGATCTCCTCCCGTTCAGAGGCCGCCGCTCATTGCTCACTGCTCGTCGCGTCGTTCGTCGCCTGCGGTTCGGTCCAAGTTGTTCTTTGCCTGCGGTTCAGTCCAAGTTGTTCGTCGCCTGCGGTTCGGTCCAAGTTGTTCCCCGTTCGTCACCTAGCTGTTCGTTCCTCTGCTGTTCGTCGCCTGCGCTCCTCTGCCGGTCGTAGCTGCTACTCCTCCGCCGCCGGTAAGTTCTCTTTCTCTGCTCTCTCCCTCACTCTCTCCCCTGTATATATGTCTCCTCTCTCTCCCTTTCTCTTGAAAATCATAGCCTTGAAAATCTCACTGATGATTTTGTGGGTAACTTGTTATCTCAACTTATATGTTATGATTATGTGGGTTTGATGATTTTGCAAGAACTTGTTATCTCAACTTATATGCAATTTTGGTTGAATGTTTTTCTATTAGCTGCACATATATGTTTGTAGGAACAAAGATGGCCATATATAACATTTTGTTTTTCTGTTAGCTGCACATATATGTTTGTAGAAACAGAGATGTCCATATATAACATTTGTATTTGAATGTTTTAGTGTTAGCTGATTTTTTTAACAGGAAGTAAATTTGGTTGTTCAAATTTGTAGAAACAGAAATTGTGTGATTCTTAACATTTGTAGAAACAGAAATTGTGGCTTTGTTTTTAGTGAGTTTTGTGGATTTGTTTTTAGTGGATTTATTTGTTTTTAGATCAAGTGAAATACATTGCCAATTGACTTTGATTGGTCTTGTTAGTTTGCACAAGACTAAATCATTAAATAGATTTTGATTGTGTGATTCTTAAATTAGGATGTCAACTGATTGATTGTGTGGTTAATTGATGATTTTGGCCTCAACTAATGATTTTGTGTGTAACTTATTTGTGTATAGGAACATGCTAATTAAAGATACTAATCTGAATGTAGTTATATGTTCTAGATTTACACAAAATTCTCATTAAAATGACAATCGGTAAATACAAGAGGGAAAAAAAGAAGTATTACATATATATATATATATCACAATTTATATCTTATTAAAAATAACAATCTATAACAATCTATTGATATGTTATCTCAACTACTGATTTGTATGTGCAGGAAAAAAATGTCCCGACTTAATTTAACAACACAAAATCGTAGACAACAACAAACATCATTGATTTTGACATGGTGGAACGTGGTTTTGCACATTGTTGTAGTCCTCTTGTTAATGATGTTTAAAAAACATAGAGATAGACCACGTCTTAAACATTTTCCTTCAAATGTAGATCGATACCTGATTCTACATAGATATGTTTATGAGAGTGACACCATGTCAATATCACAAATTAGGATGTCTCGAAGTTGTTTTACAAAGTTGTGTCATATGCTTGAAATATTCGGAGGCCTAAAACCAAGTAGGAATATGAATATCGATGAACAAGTTGCTATTTTTCTCCATATTCTTGCTCACAATGTTAAAAATCGTGTCATCATATGTCGATTTCGCCGTTCGGGAGAAACAATTAGTAGACATTTTTCTCGAGTTTGTAATGCAGTCATACGATTGCATACTCGTTTGCTTAAGAAACCTGAACCGGTGCCCGATAACTCTACCGATCAAAGATGGAAATGGTTTAAGAATTGTTTAGTTAGATGGAACGTATATAAAGTGTCTAGTACCAGCCGAAGAAAAGCCTAGATATAGAACAAGAAAAAATGACATTGCGACAAACGTTCTAGGGGTTTGTTCCCAAGATATGCAATTTATATACATGTTAACGGGATGGGAGGGGTCAGCCGCAGATGGTAGAGTTCTTCGGGATGCTCTTCTTAGACCACATGGATTAAAAGTTCCAAGACCGGGTATGGAAATATACGTATTAACTACAATTTATCACTTAAATGGTTATTAACTACAATAAACACAAATGGTTATTAACTATAAATCTGATATATAGGTTATTATCTGGTTGATGCCGGATACACAAATGGAGAGGGTTTTCTAGCCCCTTATAGAGGTCAAAGGTATCACTTAAATGAGTGGCGTGATGGACACCAACCAACTACAGCAAGAGAATTCTTCAATATGAAACATTCTTCAGCAAGAAATGTTATCGAACGATGTTTTGGCCTTTTGAAGGGAAGATGGGGAATATTGAAGGACAATTCGTATTATCCAATTGATACTAAAAATAAGATAATAATGGCATGTTGTTTGCTTCTTAACTTCATAAGACAAGAAATGGAAGTAGATCCATTTGACATCGAATGTACAAACGATGAGGGAACAGGAGATCTTGGACATGATGATGTGGATAATATTAATTCTATTGGGACTTCAAACGAATGGACCACGTTTAGAGATAAATTAGCCGAGTCTATGTTTGCATCTAGGGGCACTACTGATTAAATGTATTGTATTGTATTGATTACCTCTAAACTTATCTATAAATAATGTATTGTTGGATTATTTTGGTGGATTATTTATGTTATAATTGGTTAATTGAAATATTGTTGGATTATTTTGTTGAATTTATTTTGTTGGGTTATTGAAATATTATCTTTATGTTTATAGGTATGACAAGTCAAGTTAGAAAATATAGGCCATGGACAAGTAATGAAGAAGCAAAGTTGAGGCTATGGTGAATATGACAAATGCGGGAGGATTTAAAGCCGATAATGGTTTCAAATCAGGTTACTTAGCATATTTAGAGCATGCCTTGAAACAATCACTTCCAAATTCCGGTATTTTAGGTAATCCACATATTGCATCGAAGATAAAAACTATGAAAAATGATTGGAAATGTGTGTATGACATGGTAAACGGTTCAAACATGAGTGGGTTTGGCTATGACCCCGTAAAACAATGTGTTACTGCGGAGGAACCGGTTTGGGAAGCATACCTTCAGGTACGAATTATAATAATTATATTGTTACTTAATAAGCGACTAAATGAAAATATTACACTTCTTGATTTTTATATAAATAATAATGTTGAAATATAGGTGCATAAGGATGTGTCTAGATGGAAAAACAAAACATTTCCTTACTATGAAGATCTTTGCATTGTTTTTGGGAAAGACTGAGCACAAGGAAATAGAGCTAAAGATTTTGTTGAGATGGAGCAAGAGGTGAACTTGGAACATTCACAAGAGTCGGATGATGATTTGCTTGATTCAGACAATGCCGTTAGCCGTAATATGAACGTGCAACATGATGAGACTTCGCCAAGTGTTCATTCAAGGAAGAGGAAGAGTCGAAGTGACGACGGGTTTAACAATGCGGTTGGGTTGATTACAGAAAGTCTTAAAGAAATATCAAAAGACTTGAGCCAAGGTATTAAATTTGACATGAAGATCAATGATTTGAGTGAGAAGATCCCTCCTGAGATTTTAAAGATGAATTCACTAACCCAATTCGAGAAGTTCAAAGCTTTGACCAAGATAAGAAGCGACCCTATTAACGTACAAAACTTTTGGCAATTGAAAGAAAGCGACAGAGAGGCTTGGGTCAAATACATCTTGGAAGCGTAGTATTTGATTGCTTAATTGGGATGTTATTTTGGATGTTGATTGATGTTGGATATGTAAGTTTTTGATAACTATATTTTGGTAAAATCATCCCAAGTATATCGAACGATGGATGTATCGAAAGATGACTAGATTATTAGCATGTTTATTATATTAACATTAACATGTAATGATTTTATCTTATTATGTTTATTAACATGTTTATTAGCATGATTTTATAATTTATATTTGTGTTTTCTTTACATAAAAGTAATAAAACAAACTAAAATTAAGTAAAAAAACAAGAAGGGCAATTCTGTCTTTTTACATTACTGAAATCAAATTCATCTACATTATCGGCCAACCAAACAGAGTATGGAATTTGATTCCAATTCCATTTCCTGCCAACCAAACAGATTACAGATTCAAATTCCAATTCCTGACAGATTCCAATTCCATCAGAGATTCTAATTCCTTCAGAAACATTCTGCGAACCAAACGCCACCTTAGGAGATCCGGTAGGAGTCGCAATGAGCTAGAGAGATATGGGTTTCTCATGTCTGAGGGCTGCGACCTAGTGGTGGATCATGATGAACCATCATCTTATCGGGACGCCGTGGAAAGAGGCTATGGAGTCCGGGATGCAATCTATGTCGAATAACCAAGTCTGGAATTTGGTAGATCCGGTACCCGGGTGTAGACCCGTAGGGTGCAAATGGGTCTTTAAGAAAAAGACCGGCATAGATGGAGAGGTAGACACCTTCAAAGCCGACTGGTGGCTAAGGGTTTCACGAAAATCATGGTGTAGACTATGATGAAACCTTTTCCCCGGTGGCTATGTTGAAGTCTATCCGGATACTCATGTCAATTTCCGCATTTCATGATTATGAGATTTGGCAAATGGATGTAAAAACCGCGTTCCTTAATGGGACACTTAGCAAGGAAGTCTATATGACTCAACCCGAGGGTTTTGTACAAGCCAAGCATCCGGATAAGGTCTGCAAGCTTAAGAAGTCCATTTATGGACATAAGTAAGCATCGCGCAGCTGGAACCCGTGCTTTGATGAGAAAGTCAAAGAGTTTGGCTTTTCGAAAAGAAGGATGAGCCATGTGTATATGTCAGGGCTAGTGGGCATAGTTGTGTTCCTAGTCTTGTATGTCGATGACATACTCCTTATTGGGAACGATGTCCCGACCCTTCAAGGTGTAAAAACCTGGTTAGGGAATTGTTTTTGAATGAAGGGTCTAGGAGATGCAACTTATATTCTTGGGATCAAAATCTATAGAGATAGATCCAAGAGGCTAATTGGGCTTAGCCAAAGTACATATGTTGACAAAGTCCTAAAGCCTTTTAGGATGGAAGACTCCAAGAAGGGGTTCATTCCTATGTCACATGGTTTGGTATTGAGTAAGACTCAATCCCCTAGTTCCCCAGAGGAACGGGAAGTAATGAAGCGAGTGCCATATGTATCGGCTGTAGGCTCGATCATGTACGCCATGCTATGTACGAGGCCTGATGTATCGTGTGACTCTGTTCACTAAACCGTTGTCACAAGCTAAGCACGATGCCCGCACATGTGCTATTGGGATTAGATTTGCTAGTGACTTGGTTTGAGTTGTATATTGGTTATTGTATTCGATGTATTTACTATGTTATTGGGAATATCAAGCAATATTGTATTTTTGAATGTATTGATTATTAAATGGAGATTTAATGATACGCGTGTAGCGAATATTTTCTTTAAATCATTATTGTGTTCCAACTTTGCATGTTTTATCTCTTCCTTGAATATTTTGCATTCTAAATAGTCCACGGTCGGTCATTCTTCATGGAAGGAAGTATGAACGAGGATCGAGGGAAATGATTGGTCATAGTGTTCAATGGGATTGAATACAAGGGACGCAATATTTCGCCTATACTTGAAAAGAGTTTCAAGTGATTGGACGACCCACACCTGATCTTACTTCATGGTACATGTCAAGAGTAAATCAGGATGATAATATCTTTTATCCTTAGACCGGAGATGCATGTGTTTCACTATTTTGGTTTGCTCTATTCTGACTGCTTTCAAACGTAGTTCGTACCTGGATATTATAAATGAGGCATTTGGGTAAAGTATTGCCATTGTATTGGAGGCAATGTAGTCGAAGGAATTTGTTCCTCTGTTTAGAGAGATATCCCTGGGCCCCTCGATGATTGGGAGCTGACAACAAAATGCATGGCCATGCTCGAGCTTGCAATGATTGTTGATCAGTTGCAACTCACTTTTGGTCACCGCCAATCTTGATCGAGAAACATAATCATGAACGATCGGAGAATGACTTTGTACCATGTCTCGCGTTCACTTGGATATCGTGAACAATAAGATAATTGATCACTTATCTATAGGACCATGTAAAACTCTTTTAGTTTAAGTTGGTACTTGTCAGGGATGACATACCCCGTGTTTAGTTCGGGGGAGGGATGCCTTGCTAGAGGCCGCTCCCTGTCTGTGGTGCCCATGGGTACGGTGTGTCATGTGCAAGTGGGAGTTTGTTGGAATCTGTCCACCGACATACGTATGCCGGCATCACTGCCAATGAAGTGTGGGCCTATTGGGTCACACACCAAGTTTCAATCTCGACAACCTACTATAAGAGGAAAGAGTCAAAATGGTCAAATTCCACTTGACCTAGGCTTTACGACCGTGAAGGATGCTCCACGGGTTGTGAAGCAGCTCGTGTCCACGAGTCCTGTCGTGGGCCGCATGGTTTGTGAAACCCTAGGGCTTCACGACCCTACACGGCCCGTGAAGGAGGTCGTGAAGGCACAACCCTCACGATTCTTGCACAGCGCGGCACGGCTCGAGGAGGATTAATGGCCGGTCGTGGTGCATTTACCCTTCACGGCCCGTGAGAACCCCTGAAGAAGTCGTGAAGGCAGGATTCTAAGTGACACTTGTATTTGGTTGGACCATTTTGTTGGTCCAATGATAGTGTGCCATTTAGCTCCGACTCTTGGCTCTTTGAACAGAGAGAATGCCTATATTAGAGGTCTTCTTTGTGCATTCTACAATATTGGTCAATTGGTGCATTACATACACTTTGTGTGTTCTTCCATTGAGAGAGAGAGCAAGAACAAGTGTTGGTGGTTAGTGCACAAGTGATTCTAGGGCTGTTCCAGAAGAAGATCATCAAGTGTTGGTCCTTCTTTGGTTTGCTAGTACAAAGACGTTGAAGACTTTCTTGGTGTGGACTTGCATTAGGGCTTGGAGCCATTTGTTTCAAGTATACATCCCAAGTTCCCTTTGTTTCTGATTATTATCAAAGTCTTCAAGGGTATGATTTGTTTCCCTTCTTCTCTTTGTGCTTGTTCTTGGTTGCATTTTTGTTCTTGCAAGTTTTCACCACCATTGGGAATTCATGGGATCGTTTTGTGTGTTTTTGTTGCTTCTGTTGCTTGCTTTGATCCCCATGGAATCCCAACAAGTGGGTGGTCCTTGATCTTCAGAATTCGTTTCTGGAGGTGATGGAACCTCAACAGGTGATCCAAGTGATCCTGGTGTTACACACACTGAATCTGAATCGGCTAAGGAATTTGTTTCCAAGGCCGATTTCGATGCTACTATTGAGCACCTTCATGTACGAATTAACGATATCCAAAGATTACAACTTGACAGATTAACCAAGATTTAAAAGAAATTGGATGATTTACTTGAAAAGAAAGAGACTAAAATGAAAGATAAGGTTACTGATGACCTATCCGTGGGTGAGTTGAAAAGTTTGTTAATGGTTAAATTGATTGGGAAAAGTGATACTTCTTCAGAGGATTTGGATATTCTATCATTGTTGACAACAGAAGTCGAGTCAACTTGCAAAACTGCTGCCGGGTCATCAAAAAGACCTAGGCATGACGACGATGACTCCGACACCGATCGTCTTGAGGGGGAGAAAAGATTAAAGACTTATTTTGTACCCCGGCTGCTTAGCGAATCGGTGCAATTGCTGCCAGATTGGAGAAAACTTCTTTCAAACAGAAATATAAGGGCAAGCAAACTGAGATGGTTGAGTTTGAGGAAACGAATGTGCCTGAGGTTGAGGTGTAGGATGAGGATTTGACGCTTGCCTTATGGTTGAGCAAACAAGAGGTTGAAAAGCCCAAAGAAATTTAAATTGAAAAAGTAACAGAACAGTTTCTGCCGTCTCCTAGTAAATTCAGAACAACTCCTGCAGACATCAGAAAACAACAACAAAAAGAAAGTCAAATCAGTGAACTATCAAAGCAGTCTGAATGGAAAATTCCTAAAACCACTCAAATAGATCCGGTTCACACTGGGTCTTTACCAAATATGAAGAAAAGTTATGTGCTGACTAGGGAGGCCCTGAAAAAGACCGTCAGAAACTCGAGGTACCAAGATATTCCAGTGGCCTTCCTAGAAGAAAAGTTTGTCAACATCTACACCGATGAAATTGAAGAGATGTTGGCTATAAATCTTATGGGTGCAAAGAATGTAGAAGAAGTCAAAACAAAAATGATTCTCAATATGCACACCTGAAAGAAAGAGGAAATCAAATCAGCACACCAGACCATAAAGCTTAACTATGTTGGAATTCACAAAGTCTTATTCAAAGATATGGCCAGCTTTCTCGTCACAAGGTCAGATATGAAGAGTTACACCATTGGGCATGTGGACCTAAAATTTATAAACCTTGGTGACGTCAACTTTCTCTAGAGAAACTCGAAGTAAAAATTGAAAAGAATGCTGAGGATTCAGCTGGGTATCAAAAGCTCAGGGAGTTCATCAGACATTGTTCCCAAATAGCAGAGTATACTGATCTTTAGTTAGGAGCTGAATTTGATAAAGCTAAAATCAATCTGTTGAAGCCAAACACGAATCATTCTAAAATAGACCAACTGAAGATTTATCAAGTTGTCTGGAGTTGTGATGAAGAATTCGAAGGAGATGAGGGGATTGTTCTGTTCAACAGTAAAGAAGAAAAGTTTTTCCTGAGGTTCAAAGAAGTCAATGCTTACTCAGATGGACCTTTAAGAGTTTGGATGATTAAAATCAAAGAGTTTAGTATGAGTTTGAAAGAACAAATAGATCAGGAGCCCAGAGTTAGACTTACCGAAGTTATCAAACAGTTTGATGCCAAACGCAACGAACGAAAGATGATAAGACATTGGCAGAGAAAGAATGGGCAGAGGAATACAAGCTAGACATAAACAAGGGGGAGATTGTTAGAACTATATTTGTGTTTGTGGTCTAGATACATTTTAATGCTTATCTAGTTAATTTTGTACTTAGAATGTCACCTTTAATGATATTGATATAAGGTGACTTAGGCCTTGTTTCAATGTAACCTTTGACATATATTCAAATATATTACACAAACTTAAAGGTGTTTCTACCATATTCTCTCATCTTGATTCTACTTGTACTCATTTATTGCTCTACAACACAGAATGCTACACACAAAACTGCTCGATCCTTTATCTTCATTTTAATAAAACTCCTTGTGAATTGGCAAATGGCATTATACCTAATATCATATATTTTCAAATATTTGGTAATAGGTGTTTTGTATTTAATGAAAAGAGTAATGAAGGACAATTTGACTCTAAAGCTGATGAGGAAGTTTTCCTTGGTTACTCACATGAATCAAAAGCTTTTAGAGTTTTAAATAAGCAGTCAAATGTTGTAGTCAGAGGTATAAACATGAATTTTGATGACACTTTAGATGTCACATCTTTCAAATCAAAGTCACCAACAATAACTTCTGAAAATTTTTGTTCAATACCCGTTTTACTAGAAAATGAAACAAATTCTAAATGCACCAAGATTCTAATAGTTTGGATTTTTTATTTGATTTCATTAATACCTCAGGATCTAAGTCTATTTCCGCTGAAAGGAATGATACAACTGCTCTAAAAGAATCTTTGTGTGCTACAAATGAACCGGCATCCACGTTGCACACTACTCATGGAGCAACTTGTTGAACAAGTTCAAATTCACCTGTCAACGTAGCACCGATTGTACCAAATGAAGATGAACATCATGGTACACCAGTTTATGATCTGGAACCGAATGTACAAAAGGAAGACATAGAACTCGCTAGCCGAATAGACGAATTCTTTCCTCAAGTACCCAGTACCCCAACTCCCAGTGAACCTGTATAGCTTAGGTCTCACCCTAAAACAAAAATAATAGGAAATCTAGACTCACGAGTACAGACAAGATCTCCTATTTCCAATGAGTGTTTATATTCTAGTTTCCTAAGTAAAATTGAACCAACCCACATCTCGAAAGCACTTGAAGATCTAGATTGGGTGATTTCCATCCAAGAATAGCTAAATTAGTTTGAAAGGCTTAAGGTGTGGTGATTAATCCCTAGACTAGAAGGAAAGCCTGTCGTAGGCACTACAATGGGTCTTCAAGAATAAAAAGGATTCAGACAGAGTAGTCATTAGTAATAAGGCCAGGCTGGTTACAAAAGGCTACAAGCAACAAGAGGGAATAGACTATGATGAGACATTTGCCCCAGTTACTAAAATTGAAGCAATATACCTATTCTTAGCATATGCTATCTTTAGGGATTTCCAGGTTTTCCAAATGGATGTGAAAACCTCATTCTTGAATGGAATCCTAGACGAATAAGTATATGGTAATCAGCCTGAAGGCTTTGTAGACCTTAGGAAATCATGTCTACACACCCCATAAAGCATTGTATGGCCTCAAACAAGCACCGAGGTCATGGTACAATGAGTTATCAACATATTTGATCTAAGAGGGTTACTATCAAGGGAAGATTGATACGACTATATGTAGATGATATTATGTAGATGATATTATTTCGACTCTACAAACCCTGAGTATAGTCATGAGTTTTCAAATACACTGTCAAAACATTTTAAAATGAGCAAGATGGGAGAGATGAATTCCTTTCTTGGATTGCAAATTAAACAATTGGTCAAGTGAAATTTTCATAAATAAAGCAAAATACATAAATGATTTAGTAAAAAAATATGAACTGTTAAAGTGTTATTCTTTAGCCACCCTTATGTCATCAAAACCCAAGCTCTTTGCTGATCTTGACGGAAAAGCAGTAGAATTGAAGACATATAAAGGGATGATTGGCTCATTACTGTACTTGACTGAGAGTAGGCCGGATATAATGTTTTCTACTTATCTGTATGCAAGATTCCAGGAAAATCCAAAGAAGTCACATCTTCTTGCCGTCAAAAGAATCCTAAGATACCTGAAAGGAACTCTAGACCTTGGTTTGTGGTATCCTATGGACTCGTCATTCGATCTCATTGCTAATTCAGATTCAGACTATGCAGGATGCATGCTTGATAGAAAGAGTACATCTAGGAGTGCACATTTCTTGGGGGCTAGACTAGTCTGCTAGGGTTTAAAAAAATAGAATTGTGTGTCTACATCTACTATAGAAGTTGAGTATGTGGCTACTGCTAAATGTTGTTCACAAAGTCTGTGGATGAGAACTCAACTAAGAGATTTAGGTCTGAATATTAACAAAATCCCTATCCTATGAGATTCTTATAGTGTAATTTCCATCACGTGCAATCCAGTGCATCATTCAAAACTAAGCATATTGACATCATTTATCTTTTTTTAAAAGAAAATGTTGAAAAAGGCTTAATAGAACTGCATTATGTTCATACCGATAATCAACTGACTTACTTATTTACCAAGCCATTAGATGAAACTCATTACACTTGGTTTCTAAGTTGTGCCTGTTGAATTTGAAGATATGACGTATTTCAAAATCTAATTTCATTTACTTTGTACTTTATGTTTTTGGAATAGAATTACGCATGGTTGGGTTTCCTATGCAGGATAATGCATGAGTTTAGGAGGAGTAGTGATAAATTACAAGACTATAAGTATACATTTCATATGAATAGTTCTAGGGGGAGAAAATAAAAATTGATTGCAAAAACAGAAGAAATGAAAATTTTGATGCAAAAACATGTTAATTTGTATTGTTAAAATGAGAAAATACAAAAATATTTTTCAAATTAATGACAAATGCATGATTTGAGGGGGAGTGTGTTTTTCTTTATTGTTTTTTGTCATCTTAATATTGTTGCCAAAAAGAAAAATAAAAAATATTTTGTTTTTATAAAATACTTAGAATTTTTTTAAAAGAATAGGACAACTGAATTCGGTTGATGAAATGGGTACAAGGTAACCGGAGTTTAGTCTTGGTCAATATCCGGGTTGCCCCATTTGACCAGTTGATCTATAAATAGGTTCAACCGAAATTCGGTAATTTCACTTGAAAATTTTGAAAAGTGTTTCTTTAAATGCTCCTTGTTCTCTTAACCGAAAAATCTTAAGTCTCAACCTTTTTCTACGAAATTTGTTCTGTGCTACTCGCATTTGATACTACAATCAAAAGGTAGACATGGAATAATGAATACAAATCATTTAAGTAGTCGATTAAGTGATTTTAAAAAACCATAACTAATTGATGAAATCGAGTTAAAATCCATCAATGAGTGTTTGTTTGACCAAATAAGTGTGTCAAAATGATTTGTGATGTTAAATTGACACTTATCATAGTATTTCTTGTCAAAAATATCTTTGAAATCGAAGATTTGGTTTTTGAATTTGATTCGGTTACCGAGTTTGAACCGAAGGGTTTTTGGGAATTTTGGACATCAAAATGATATTTTTGATTAACTCGGTGTTATGAAATTCTTCTAAACATGTTTTCGACTAAAGAGTGTTAGAAGCCATGATTCATGCCAAAACCAAAGATGAAGATGAACTTAGAGATCTCGGTGCTAGAGTGATGTGCGGGTAGGGAGAGAGAGAGAGAGAGAAGAGCTATTTTCATCGTGAAAAACACACACACCTTCATTTACAAAATGAGCTCAGTCAAGATCTTGGTTACATTCACCCTAAGTCATATCCCTACTTATACTCCTTGGAGTATTTACATTTTAGGCACACATGTTTGCATTTTATGCAAACCTCAGTCACAATTTAAAGTTATATTTCTATACAATATTTTGAACCTAACAATCTCCCCTTTGTATAGAAATAAAAGTTGTGTCCTTTTAGCATATGTGAAATTTTCAATGAATCTTTACTCTGTCGTCTTCAGAAAAAAAATCTCATCTTGAGTTGGGGGATGTTTAATGAGAATCTTGATCTTTGAAAGCAAACTTTGAAAACCTTGAGAAGTCTTCCTATTTTGGTTGATTGTGTAGATCTTCTTTGAACCAACTTCACTCTATTGAAGCTTTATGTGAATATGATTGACTGAATGGACCGTGCTGGTAAATTTAGATTAGCAATGGCCCCTTTAATTTTTAATAAAGCTTCTTTAAGTGAAAGAAGCACATCAAGATGCACCACGTAGGCTTGCTAAATATGCCATCAATAATAACTCTTGCTTCAAGGGATAGGCATATTTCGAGCAAGTTTTTTGACTATTTATTTTGCATCTTGTTTTTGATAATTGCTCCAGTACTTTTGTTGAAGAGATCAATCACTATCTGTTGAATAGCTAAAAGATCACCTGTTGACTGCACAAAGATCAGCCTCCAAAGAACCACATTGTTGGAAATGAGAGGTGAGGGGCATGTGCAAAGTATGCTAGAGTGTAATCTCTATTCATAGACACACTCTGGCTATGTATGTTGCTCTTATAGTATTCATAGTACTTTCCTCATGTCCTTGGAGCATAATCATGACTTGATTGAAGTAAATCTTTTGAAATCAAAGTCAGGTTTTCTTAAATATTACGAAATCACAGCCAGACGTATTTGACACATTGTTTTTCCTCATGTGATATAACGATGAATGATATCCACTGTCACTCTGTAGCGCCGTCGTCTTCCTTAATTTCTTAAGGCATCTAGTATCTATATCAATATTGTGTTCATCAACTGTATGCCGGATATATATATGTGTAGTTGGAAGAAGACGACGAAGAATTCCCCTGTGATTGCTACTTTACGACTACTTTGAAGAACTTGTGCAACAGACAATCGTTGGAGAGGAATATATTTGAGAAATTTTCATTGCATGTATCTCCCTGATGATGATCATGTATTTACCATAAACATCCTGCATATGAAAATTCTCAACAAGACAATATTATTGAGTATGCTAGAAAGATATGATCATGAAAGGGTAAATCCAAGATCACGTAGATTCTCGTTAACATAACACTTAAAAAACTGTTTGACCTACATTTAGAACTGGCATAGTGTTGATTCCGGTAAGATTTCTATCTAATCACTGTGAATATCACATAAGATATCACTCCAAGATGTTTTGGTATCAGTCTCACGGACTTGATACTTGTGATATTCCACAAGGTGTCGTACAAAAAGAATTATACTGCAATTAAGCTCTAGACTCTATTAGTGCATAGAAGAAGTCGGGGACTGGAGCAGCTTGTCCCCCTTGTTTCAATATCAACAATCTTTAAAGGTGTTTATGATGCATGATAGCATGCTTTTAAATGTTTAGTTATGTTTTTCTTAAGCTTTACTAAGGTTTTGTGAAGCTGTGAAATTGATCTATGAATGTTTAAAGTTGTCGGTTTGTGAAATGAAGAAGATGATGTAAAATCCGAAGGAGAAGAATTCGACAATGATTAAATCCGGTTAGCATGAATCCGACAGGGAAGAATCTGATGGTGGATTCCGACATGTTGAAATCCAAAATTATTGAAATCCGGTACTTGTGATCTGATGAATGGATTTCCAATGATAAGAATCTGATGGTGAATCCGCCAACAATGAAATCCGACAGTTGAATTCCGATGTTGAATCCGGGATTTGTGGAAATCCGAGAGATTGTATCGGATTTCCTTGAATCCGATACCTTGCAGCGGATTTCATTGAAATCCGATAGCTTTGATTATTATTGATAATTCGTTAATCATTTGATGCTATATGCTAAGTGTTCATGCATATGTGACTTTAGTTTGATGTTTATAACTAAAGATGATATAAATATATGTTTGATATATATTTATGAACTGGATACTGATTACAGTTTATTGTGTCAGGAACAGACAAGGCTCAGTAACATTAGATCACTGAGTGGAGAACTGAGAACTCGAGGTGAGTGGATGTTTACTCACAGATGATGTTAGTTGTAACTGGTTTAGTTGCTACTGTTTATGGTTTGACGCATGGATAGATTTTATATCTGATAATTGATTAACCGGTTGTTTGTTAATTGATTGTTGCGTTAGTGATATGTATACATGATTATTGGAAAGTCAGTTTCGGCTGGGCATATGGGTTGGGTTTGTTTGCTATCGGCTAATCAGTATTGTGGGTTTTAAATACTTCCGCAGTGTTGTTTAAATACTTCTGAAGTGTTGTTTTAAAAATGAAAATTTTGGGTTGAAAATACGGTGTTACAAGTTTTGTATCAGAGCCTTGGTTTGGCGATGTGAGCACAGTTGGAAGTGTTACATTCCCAAATCTTGGCTCGTCGTAGGTCGGTTACTCATTGGGTGTGGGATTGGGATTAATTGGAGTGTTGTGGAGTTTAGTATGTTATATACTAACGGATTTATCTAATAAATCGTGAGATGATGTGATTGTTACATAAAACAATGGCTGATCGTGATAACTCAACTGGTGTCCCTACTGTCCGGTCCACAACAGAAATCCCTACCACAACTACAGAGATTCTGCAACACGTCGGTACATCTGATACAGCTGAAGATGAGAGGGATGAGTATATTTTTCAGTTAGAGGGCCAACTACAAGATTTGAGAAAGGAACTACAACAACAAAGACAAGTTACTGCAACTCAACCACCAGTCATTACCATAGCTTCAACTACACCTGAGATACCACCGATCATCCCGACAATTACAACTCTGGAAGAGATTCCTCGAGTGTCAATACCGCTACCACCAGTATCTCAACCAATGTCTTAACCATTCTTCTATCCTCTATTTCCTCAGGGTTCTTATTCTTATCCTTATATGGGTATTCCTCCAAACATGGGATACATGCAACCATGTACTTACAAACAATTTTTGGATTGTAAACCTGCGGAATATCATGGAAGCACTGATCCTAATATCACACTAAACTGGTTGCGAGATACAACTATAATCCTGGACGCTTTCAATTGCGAGGATGAGATGAGAGATTGTTTTGCTACCAGAATGTTGAAGGGAAAAGCAATGGTTTGGTGGGATTCTATCACTACACATCTATCTAGAGCTCAGATGGATGCGATTACATGGGATCAATTTCGAAATAAACTGTCTGAGCAGTATTGCAATGCATTCGAGTTGAACAAGATAAGGCAGGATTTTATGGAATTGCATATGACGAAGAAAATGTTTGTAGATGAATTGATATAGCAGTTCAATGCAAAACTGAGGTTTGTGACTCAGTGGGCGCTTGATGAACCTTCCTAGGTTCAACATTTCATTGGAGCATTACTTCCCGAGTATAGGAGCAGGACTCGGTTAGCCGGATCGTTGTCCCAGGCCTTCACCATAACAAAGTCTACTAAGGGGGACATCCAATCTAGAGATAAACAGAATCGAGATGAAGCGGCTTTGCAGAAACCGAAGTATGATCCGGTAACCAACAAAAGAATAAATGGCAAGGTAATCAGTCTCAGGGAAGCCAAACCCGAAGACCACAACAGGGAATTTGACTGGGAAATCGCAGTGGTGTACGCGTTCTAGATCTACCCACACTGGGCAGTGGACTGCTCAAACTATGCAATGCGTGCGTTGTGGAGCTCATAGGCACGAGGCGAAAGATTGTCCTTCAGGGAGGAAGGCCGGGACGGGGAAAGGGGCAGGAGAAGTTGGGGGATCATCCTTAGCGGTGCAAAAGAGAAAGAACCCTCTGACACCTGAGGGTAGAGCGTTTCGAATGACAGTAGATGATGCTACTGGCACCGATGAGGTTATCACCGGTATGTTTCTTATAAACTCTCTACCTGCTTGTGTGTTATTTGATTCTTGAGCGAATAGCTCTTTTATTTCTATGGCATTTTGTGATAAATTAAAATTGCCTAGTACTATTATTTCTGTACCGCTTGAAATAGAAGTAGCAGATGGTAAGATAGTTCCTGTTACGACTTCTGTGACGGGGGCTGAAATCGATATTGAGGGTAGATGCTTTCCAGTGACGTTCCCTTTAATGCCTTTGTCTGATTTTGATGTGGTTTTGGGGATGGATTGGTTGAGTAAGCATAAAGCGAGCATTAAATTCCATAGGAAGCTGATTTCTTTTCCGTTATCCGATGGGTCGCATGTGGTGGCTCGAGGAGAAAGAAATAAATCCGCGTTTCCTATTATTTCTTTGTTGAAAGCTAAAAAATCTTTGAGTAAGGGTTGTGAATGTTTTCTGGCATATGCTATAGATGCGAGAAAGGAAAAGCGGGCGGTTACTAATGTGCGAGTAGTATCTGATTATCCTGAAGTATTTCCGTATGAATTACCTGGGTTACCTCCCGTTCGAGAGGTGGAGTACAAGATTGATTTGATTCCAGGTTCTAATCCAGTGGCAAAATCTCCTTAATGATTAGCTCCTTCTAAGATTAGAGAGATGATGACACAGATTCAAGATCTTTTAGATCGGGGTTTTATTCGTCCGAGTTCATCACCGTGGTATGCACCAGTCCTATTTGTGAAAAAGAAGGATGGTACTCTACGAATGTGTATTGATTATAGAGAATTGAACAAGAGGACAGTCAAGAATAAATACTCTCTGTCCGGGATTGATGATTTGTTTGATCAGTTGCAGGGTGCTTCTTATTTTTCAAAGATTGATCTACGATCGGGTTATCAGCAGGTACGAGTTTCTGACAAAGATATTGCCAAAACCGTTTTCCATACCCGGTATGGCCATTACGAATTCTTAGTCATGCCGTTCGGTTTGACTAATGCACCTGCTGTTTTTATGGATTTGATGAATCGGGTTTGTCGACCGTTTTTGGATAAATCTGTGATTGTATTTATTGACGACATTCTGGTTTATTCTAAATCCGAAGCTGATCACGAGATACATTTAAGACAAGTTCTTGAGACTTTGAAACGGGAGCAATTGTATGTCAAGTATTCGATATGTGAATTCTGGATGCGAGAAGTACATTTTCTGGGGCATGTCATTTGCAAAGATGGGGTTAAAGTTGATCCGGCGAAAGTAAAAGCTGTAATGAATTGGGATGCTCATAATTTGCTTTCTGAGATTAAAAGCTTATTGGGATTGTCAGGTTGTTACAGACGGTTTATTAAAGACTTTTCTAAAATTGCGAATCCCATGACTAAATTAACTCGTAAGGAGGTTCCCTTTAAATGTAATGATGAACAGGAGAGGGCTTTTCAGACGTTGAAACGACTTTTATGTCAGGCTCCTATTCTTGCTCTACTAGATGGCTCAGATGACTTCATTGTTTATTGTGATGCGTCATTTGCAGAGTTGGGTTGTGTGTTGATGGAGCAGGATAGAGTTATTGCATATGATTCTCGTCAGTTGAAACCTCATGAGAAGAACTATTCAACCCATGACTTAGAACTTGCAGCTACGGTTTTTGCGTTGAAATTATGGAGACACTATCTTTACGGTACAAAATGTGTTGTATGTACTGTTCACAAAAACCTACAGTATGTGTTTTCACAGAAAGAACTTAACATGCGACAGAGGCAATGGCTAGAACTTGTTAAAGATTATGATTGCGAAATTCGTTATCATCTGGGAAAAGCCAACGTGGTAGCCGATGCTTTGAGTCGCAAAGGAACTGGGAATAGTATTTGTTTTATGCGAATCGAAATAGTTTCTGACTTAATTGATAGATTGAAGGCATCTCAGTTGGAAGCCTTGAAGGATGAAAATCTGAAGTCAGAGATTATGATAAAGAAAAAGAATGATTTGAATAATGATTCTCGAGGATTGAAAGTGTATCGAACTCATGTGTGGGTGCCTTTGCTTGGAGGTCTTCGAAGTTTGATTTTAACTGAGGCACACAAATCAAGATTATCTGTCCATCCAGGTAGCACTAAAATGTATTACGATTTGAAAGTTCTATACTGGTGGCCTACGATGAAGACAGATGTTGCACAGTTTGTGGAGTCTTGCCATATTTGTACACACGTTAAGGCAGAACACCAGAAACCCTATGGATCATTGAAACGGTTGCAGATTCCAAAATGGAAGTGGGAGCACATAACGATGGATTTTGTGACTAAACTTTCACGTACGCAAAGGAATCATGATATGATTTGGGTGATCACTGATAGATTAACCAAGAGTGCTCACTTCTTGGCTACAAGTGAAACAACATCACTTAGAAAGTTGGCTCAGTTGTATATAAATGAGATTATTTCTCGACATGGAATACCGCTTTCGATTGTATCGGATAGAGATTCAAGGTTTGTGTCTAATTTCTGGAACAGTTTACAACGGGAGTTGGATACGCGTGTTAATCTGAGTACAACTTATCATCCTCAGACAGACGGTCAAACTGAACGAACAATTCAGATACTTGAGGATATGTTGCGTGCACGTGTGGTGGAGTATGGAGGTTCTTGGGATTGCCACTTGCCTTTGATTGAATTTGCGTATAACAATTCGTATCATTCGAGTATCGGTATGCCACCTTATGAGATGTTATATGGGCGTCGCTGCCATACTCCTTTGTGTTGGTTAGAGGCGGCTGAGAAACAGTATGCAGGGCCTGATATTGTACAGATCACCGCAGATAAAATCGCTATTGCTCGAGAAAAGTTGAAAGCTGCGAGAGATCGACAAAAGATGTATGCTAATCCACGTCGTAGATCTGTTGCTTTTGTTGAAGGTGAACTGGTTTATCTGAAGGTTTCGCCGTGGAAGGGAATCATCCATTTTGGAAAGCGGGGAAACCTAGCTCCTCGTTATATTGGGCCGTTTCGTGTCCAACGGTGGTAAATGATCAGACGGTTACTCTTAATCTTCTTGTGGAATTGTCAGGTATTCACAATACATTCAATGTTTGTTACTTGCGAAAATGTAAAGTGGAGGATGAGAGTCAGATACTTCCTTTACATGATCTTAAAGTGGATTCAAGCAAGAAATTAGTGGAAGAACCCATTGAACTATTAGATCGGAAAGTGACTAAACTACGCAAGAAACAAATATCGATGGTATTGGTTAAATGGAGACACAATTTGGGTTTAGATTTAACGTGGGAAACTGAGGCGGATATGAAGTCTCGTTACCCTCGATTGTTTGAAAGCGAATAGATTCCAAGGACGGAATCCTTTTAAGGAGGGAGGATTTGTAACATCCTGAGTTTGGGCCTAATAGTTGCGTAGGCTTCGGTATGTCTACACTTGAACTATTAATTTATTAAGTGTTTACTTATCTATTAATATTGAATTTGCTTCAGTTAATTGTTATATTAATTAAGTAAAGTTTATTATAATTGAATATGTGTGTACGTATACATGTTTTAGATGGAGTACATGTGGGTTAATTGTAGTAATACACCTCCTGCTTGGTTAATTGGGAAATGCATGCGTGGGTTTTTGTGGATAAATCTTCAAGCTGGGGTAATCACCTCCTCACTTGAAATATGTTGTGTATGTGTTGTGTGTTCGTCGAGAGAAAAAGAACAAAGAATCGGATTTTGGAGTATTGAATTCGTAGATTCAAGTTAAGGTTGGTTTGATTCTTGTATTGTTCTTGAAATCATGATTCCTGGTAACATGCTATAGTTTTTATCAATAACTTGCTGGCTTTGTATATGAACACCATGAATGAGCATATAAGAAACATTTGTTAGTGGGTTTTGTACGTTTCAAGTGATTATGTGGTTTAAAGGTGTTTATGATGCATGATAGCATACTTTTAAATGTTTAGTTATATTTTTGGTAAGCTTTATTAAAGTTTTGTAAAGCTGTGAAATTGATTTATGAATGTTTAAAGTTTCCGGTTTGTGAAATGAAGAAGATGATGTAAAATCCGAAGGAGAGGAATCCGACAATGATTAAATCCGGTTACCATGAATCCGACAGGGAGGAATCTGATGGTGGATTCTGACATGTTGAAATCCGAAACTATTGAAATCCGGTACTTGTGATCTGATGAATGGATTTCCGATGATAAGAATCCGATGGTGAATCCGCCAACAGTGAAATCCAACAGTTGAATTCCGATGTTGAATCCGGGATTTGTGGAAATCTGACAGATTGTATTGGATTTCCTTGAATCCGATACCTTGCAGCGGATTTCATTGAAATCCGATAGTTTTGATTATTATTAATAATTCGTTGATCATTTGATGCTATATGCTAAGTGTTCATGCATATGTGACTTTAGTTTGATGTTTATAACTAAAGATGATATAAATATATGTTTGATATATATTTATGAACAGGATACTGATTACAGTTTATTGTGTTCTTAAGAACAGACAAGGATCAGTAACATTAGATGGAGAACTGGGAACTCGAGGTGAGTGGATGTTTACTCACACATGATGTAAGTTGTAACTGGTTTGGTTGCAACTATTTATGTTTTGATGCATGGATAGATTTTATATCTGATAATTGATTAACTGGTTGTTTGTTAATTGAATGTTGCGTCAGTGATGTGTATACATGATTATTGGGAAGTCAGTTTCGGCTTGGCATATGGGCTAGGTTTGCTATCGGCTAATCAGTATTGGGATCTTTTGATGCATTCGTTGCAACTTAAGGTAATACTGTGTGAGAATAGAAAATGAATTGTCGGTAACTCTTTGCTTTGGCTGGCATTGGTTGTAGGTTCCCACAGAATCGCCGGTGTTCCCGGGACACGATTATGTGTTATTTGTTGTTGTTGATATCATGCTGTTGTGGCTTATGTATCTGTTGTGGTTTTACTCCATTCACTTAGCTTTGTGCTAATCCCCCACCTCTCACTCATTTTACAGGTTTTGATAAGTCAGCGGCTCGGCTGAGAGTTGTTAGCTTGGGGAGTAATTGCCTAGGCCTTTGATGTTTTTATTGTGACGAGCCGTAGTTTATGTAATACTAATATTTTTTAAATTGCTTGGTTTTGTAAACTATTGTTTGTATACAGTTGTAAATACTTTTAGTATTTTAAATCGCTTCCGTGATGTTGTTTTAAAAATGAAAATTTTGGGTTGAAAATATGGTGTTACAAGTTATGCACTTTTTTGTGACACCCCACCGCCCCGCGGTGCGTCGACGCATCGACCACCCGGCAGCCGACGTGGCGATGTCAGGTCTGCAGCCCAATGCACCCCAACCCATCTATTAGTCCTAAGAGATCACCCAGGTTGTTGCCAAGGTTTGAACCCTTGACCTTTAATAGCTAGCTTTCGTGAGTACTATCACCAATTGAGCTTCAAATTGGTTGGGGTGCATTGAGCTGCAGATCTGATATCGCCACGTCGGCTGCCGGGTGGTAGATACGTCGACGCACGGCGGGGCGGTGGGGTGTTACATTAGTGCATTGCATCATTGGGTTAATGATGTCTTCTACAATACTGAATCCCAATAAATGATAGCCAGTTGCCTACCTGGATTTATATGGTTTGGTAAGGATCTTGTTTTTCTTTTGATCTAACCCACAACTCTCTATTTTTTTTTCAACTTCTCCCTCAATCTCTCTTTCTAAAAAAATAAGGACACCTATTTATTTTTATTGTAACTAACATGAAAGATTTTCAAGAAAGAATATGCTGGAAATGATTGTCAAGAAAGATTTGATCAATCAAAGAATATGAACAATCAAAAATAAATTTATGAAGAAAGATGCGGAAGATAATCACTTCACCTTAATAATCAATCTGCTTATTTTAAAACATAGAATTTGATGATTAAACCATACATTCAGTATGACTTAGAAAGTATTCAAACATGTGTTGTTTGAATCAGATTTGTGAAATTCTGCTAAATATAGAAACATCAACTGAGAAGCAGCTGATATCGTCTAAAATATTCATATTATTTATATCCGATATCTTATTCTTTGATTGCATAATTATGATGAATTAGGTTAATTATTTACTTAATTTGTTTTCATATGTGTTTTAGGGCTATTGGGAGAAAAAATGGAGAATTTGATAAAGAAATGATGAATAAGAGAGAAAGAGAGAAAACTGACAGCTTTGACACCTTTTCAATATTTTGGTCGTATCTCACCCGTACGAACTCGAAACGAGGTGATTCAAAAAGCTACGAAAACTAGAAAAAAGAGTTCACAATAATATCATGTTTGTGATATCTAATTGACCCGTGATTCTCTGCTTTAGGGCCGAGAAACAGAATTAAAAGGAAAAGAATTATGTGGGCTTTTATCTCAAGGAAGTTGTTGAGTGGGCTGCAAGAGGCCTATAAGCCCAAAATGAAGAATATATGAAAAGAAGATATGGGCTTTATAAGCCCATCCAATTTACAACTCAATAAAATAAAAGAAAACCTACGGCCAAAAAAAAAACGGCGGCTACACGATTAATTTGATTCGAGCAGTCGACGAAAGAACACAATTAATATTCCATTCGAGGCAGCAATCCACGGCAGGAATCTAAAGTGCACATCGAAGTACTTGATTTCTATCACTATCGAGTTATTAATTATTTGTAAGCTTTAACAATGTTTACATTTAATTTGTTTTTTGATTCATGTTTGATATCTAGTATGATTATGGGCTATGTTTTATTGTATTTACCATGATGAACAACCCCTAGGTTTGATATGTAATCCTATAATTTTATATTTTATGATTAGTTTTGTTTATGCTTAATCGTGATCCTTGAGTTTTTGATCTTAACCTTTGCTGAGTAGTCTGTTAGATACAGTTTGTGCATGATCTGAGATAATGACTTGCATGTGTATTTTCTTCTGGATTATTGTTTGCTTGATCTGAGACAATGACGTTTGCATGCAATAGGATAGATAACTTTTCTGAGATAATGAGGGTTAAGATTATTCAGTAATACCTTAGATAAAAGTTTGAGTCTAATTCACCATACAACGAGAATTAAGTGTGTTTTAGAAAGATTAAGTCATAATCGGATTAGTAGGACTGATGGTTGTTGGTTCGAACGCCCTTAGAAACTATCATATTAACTGTGCTTATAACAAATTGAACCTAGGGGGAGTGATTTATTGGTAAATATATCTCTGTCGTTTGATTTAAACTACTTGACAATTGTTTCCTTAGTTTACTACTTTATACCAATTTGCAATACCTTGGTAGCGGTTAGCTGCCAGTTTCAAAAAACCCCATTTTACTTTTATAGTATTTTAGATTAGCTAGTTAATTTCTTGATAGTACATTCAATTTATGTTCCCTGAGGATACGATCCTGGTCTTGCCCTGTTTACTGCTATACGATCGGGTGCGCTTGCCCGTTAGTGTGTCAGTCAAATTAGGTTAGATTAGTGTTAAAATTTAAGACTGATATTCGCGTATCAGCAGCCTCTACTCAAAGCATCAGCCGAAGGACATCAACCAAGGAACATCAAGATGAAAAGATAGGTGTAGAAGACCATCAGCTGAGGAAAAACAACTATCAGCTAAGTGAAGAAATTTGATCAGTTGAATGTTTACAACTATGAGATGAGAAAATCACTTTGATCAGCTAAGTGATTCATATCCATCAGTAGAGTGAGAAATGGATAAGCTGAGGCCACATGTATCACCTAAGTAAGTCTTTCAAAGCACAAGCCTTCATCTTACATATTGATTCTGGTTCTGATGAAGAAGAGGACAAAGGAGAAAGTGTTGGAGAAAGTGAAGAGGAGAGAAGTCTGGAAGATCTTGAAATAGTAGTTGAGGAAGTTGCTATGCTGGTTAGGAAGTTCAAACCTTTCAGGTAGAAAAAGGGTCTCAAAAGGTTCTGTAAGAGGCCATCAAAGTTTGTCAAAACCAAATCCATATCACATTTTGGTGCCTCTACAGCAGAGTGTTACAAGT
Organism: Dittrichia graveolens; assembly: GCA_038502395.1. NCBI lineage: Eukaryota > Viridiplantae > Streptophyta > Magnoliopsida > Asterales > Asteraceae > Dittrichia > Dittrichia graveolens. The sequence continues at coordinate 42,001,467 of JARJIL010000003.1, forward strand.
TTGGCAAGATTGGCCACATAGCCAGTGACTGTAAGTCCAAAGGTAACACTGGTTTTTCATCTGTGCCAAAGCAGTAGACCAAAATAGACTATGAAGCCAAGTATAAGAGACTCCTTGCTGCTGTCCTTGACAAGAAAAATAAGAAGAAAGCCTAGGGCCAAGTTCAACTACCTGAAGAAGAAGATTGGGCAGAAGAAGATCTCTCATTAGATGAAGATGAAGTGAGGTCTGCTCAGTTATGCATGATAGCCAACAATGAAGATGGTAGTTCTTTTGATAAAGATATGAAAAAGGCTGCTAAAGCTTGTTCAACTACCTATTGGGATCCTTCTTCTATGTATCAGGTTGGCAAATTTATTAACTACAATGATAATGAAAAGAATACCATGTTTGATTACATGTGTATTGATTTACAATTTGCTATTCAAGATAAAAGAAGCTAAAAAAAAGAAGTAGAATCACTAAAAGAAAAATTAACTCTTAAAGATGAGGAACTTAAGCAGATAACAATTTTAAATGATGAACTAGCTAATCAAAAGATACTTAATGAGATCTTAGAAAAATAAACTAGTAAAGCAACTAAAAAGTTCAATGACCTCCAAAAGATAGTTAAATCTTGGTGTGTATTTGCTAAAAATAACCACTCAGTGTGTCAATGAGGAAATACCTAAACAAGTTCAAGCTATTATTGGTGAAAATTACTTTAAGGCTACTAACTATGTTGATTCTAGAAAGAACCTTATTATTTTAGACAAAGCTAACATTTTGCCATAAACCTTCCACAAGACTGTTAAAGGCAAAAGTGTGTTTACAAATAAATTTGTATGAAGCAAAAGTTCCCATGTAATAGAGTCAATTATTTCTTGTTAATTTTAGAAAATGTAAAAAAAGCCTATTTTATAGGCGTGACCTACAAATAGGTCATTGGCCCTTGGCCATTGTAACTCTTTTGACATTAATGCAATATCCATATTCAAAGCAAAAGGTGTAGTGTGTGTTTTCTCTCCAATATCATCTTCTCTCTGCACTAATACTTGAAGGTTTTAATCACGGGATCAAGCTCTCAATTGGTATTAGAGCCAAACTTGATCTAAGTTGGCTCGTGATTGGGTGAATCATAGAAGAAACTACTGTTCAAAATTCGAAGTTATGAAGGTTTGAGTGTATTTTGTGTTAAATTTGACCCCCATTCATCTCTAAATCAATTTTGAGTTCGAAAACAATCTGATATGATTTGATTTGGATCATAATCGATTGAGTTTTTAAAGTTGTTAGTGGAAAAATCTCAGGGACATAGTCAAACCAACATGTCTTGAAAAAGGAGAGATCCCTCTCAACATTGAATCTCAAATTGTTCCTAATCCATTATGGATTAAAACCTCAATTTTCAATAAAGAAGAACAAAAGATTCAATGGAAAACACATAAAGGAATACATCGCATTTTTTCAAGAGGTTATTGACACCAATGTATCACCTAACACACAAGGACCCATTTCAACATGGGACCTAAATCTTCATTCTTTACTCTGTGCAGGAACCTAATCTCTGGTACCTGGATTCAGGTTGCACCAAGCATATGACAGGTGACAAGAGTCTTCTCAAAAACTTCGTTCTTAAGTACTCCGGGAATGTTCGTTTTGGGAATTACAATGTAGCACCGATTATGGGGTACGGAGATATAGTAAAGAAGAGTATCAAAATCAAAAAGGTTTCTTATGTAGAAGGACTGGGCCATAACCTGTTTAGCATTGGCCAGTTCTGTCACAAAGACTTGGAGGTCACTTTTAAAAGGAATTCATGTTCAGTCAAAACGGAAACATGTGATGTGCTTCTTGCAGGAACAAGGAAGTCTAACTTTTATTCCATCGATTTGAACAACTACAACACAAAGACCTCCGTTTGTCTTCTAAGTAAGGCCTCATCAGACTTAATTTGGTAGTGGCACAGGAAATTCTCACATCTCAACTTCCACAACATCAACAAACTGGTTACGGGAGATCTAGTGAGAGGCCTGCCAAAGTTAAAATTCAACAAAGCCCATCTGTGTGCTGACTGTGAAAAAGGAAAGATGAAACGATCATCTCACAAAGTCAAGCAAGTCTCCAGTACAAAGCAGATAATGGAGGTTCCGCATATGGATCTATGTGGTCCGATGAGAGTCCAGACACGTAATGGGAAGAAGTATATCCTAGTCATTGTTGATGATTATTCTAGGTATACTTGGGTCAAGTTCTTAAGGTCGAAAGATGAAGCAACTCCTATCATCATCAGCTTCATCAAACAACAACAGAACAAGTTTGAACACAATGTCGCCTCCATTCGAACGGATAATGGAACTGAGTTCAGGAACAAAATCTTGTCTGACTATCTTGACTTGGTGGGGATCTTGCATCAATTTTCTACAGCATACACTCCACAACAGAATTGAGTGGTGGAATGATGTAACCGAACTCTGGTTGAGGCTGCTCGTACTATGCTATCATACTCTAGTGTCCCACCTTCCTATTGGGCTGAAGTAGTAAGCACATCGTGTTACACATAATCATTCTTTCATTCATAAACGTTTCAATAAAACTCTTTATGAATTGGAAAATGGCATTGTGCCTAATATCAAATATCTTCATATATTTGGTAATAGGTGCTTTGTACTCAATGAAAAATATAATCTAGGGAAATTTGAGGCTAAGACCGATGAAGCGATTTTCCTAGGTTACTCACATGAGTCTAAAGCCTATAGAGTTTTAAACAAAAGAACTAACTGTGTTATGGAAAGCATAAATGTTACATTCGACGATATGTTGGATGTCAATACTTTCCAAAAGAAAAAGGAAGTTGCTTCTGGACAAGTCAGTTCAGGACCGGTACTTCAAATAAAAGAAACAAATACAAATCCAAGTTCATCTGAACACAATTTAGATTTCTTATTTGAATTCTTACAGCCTGAATCTAATGTTCCTAATGCTGGTGACAGGAATGATGCAGTGTCTCCTACTACAACTGCAACCGAGGTTGACAACTCGTCATCCTATCCAACCGTGGATTCTCCATCTACATCAACTGTCAGTCCAACAGTAGTACCTCATGAGCCGGTTTATGCGGGTACTCCCATTTATGATTCAGAACCAATACCAAATATCAAAACAAAGAAAAACCGAGAAAGAAATTGTTTAAAATATCAAAAACATCTGACAAAACAAAGAAAATTTTAAAAACATGTGCAAAATTCTTTAAAATATGTGTTTTCATTACTTTAAAATTGAAAAATACAAAAATATTTAATTTTTGGTTTATAAAAAGAAAAAGAACAAAAAGATTTCAATCCTAATTGTCTTATTCACTTCGAATTCGAACTCTTGGTCTTCGAATTCAAAGTGAGCATTTAAGTCTACGACTTCAAAAATTCCCTAAAGACCTCGGATTCGTAATAAACATTTTACATTCGAAAGAAAAATCAAGACTTCGAGCGCTACTCAACTTCGTATTCGAAGTCAATGGACTTCGCATGCGAAGCACACTAAAGTCAGAGGGCTTCGACTACGTACATAGGTTCAAATTTGAAGCCAGTTGACTTCGAATAGAAAACCATCATTTCCTCTAGACTTCGAGCGCGTTTCATAACTTCAATTCGAAGCTAGTTCACTTCGAATTTTGAACAGTGTATCTGTAATACACTTCGAGCGTGCATGAACAGTATTTTGAACGGAGTCAGGATCTACTCACTTCAAGTTCGAAGCCTTCACACATCGAATTCGAAGTCTCTTGGACTTCGAAGTCAATAGTGGTCCTCATGACCACTTCGAGCGCGCTTTTCCCTCTCGAACCCTTTGGACTTCGAGCGTGTAAAATTCAAATTTTTACCGTTACCCCTTTTCTATAAATAGGTGGTTAACTTTGTGTGTTGTTCACGCTATCAAAACCATTCAAACTTACGAGAATCCTAGTGGAGGAGAAATCTCCATCTACGGTAAACGGCAACATCTTGTGTAAACAGGGGATCATACCGATCCAGAATCCTAGTGAGGGAGAAATCCCCATCTACGGTAAATGGAAGAGTGGATTGACGGTATGCTGCACCGTGACCAGGGCGGCGAATGTAACACCCGCAAACCAGGGCTAGTAGATTAGGGGGTTTACGGTATGTGTTTGTTTGTGTTTTAATTTAATTATGTGATTAATTAAGTGAATTAGTTTAATTAATTAATTGAAATTTGAAATAAGATGTATGTATATAGTCGTATGTATGTATGCATGTATGTTTAGTGGGGTTTACATGTGGGGGTGAATGTGGGATTTAGGTGCCACCTAACTTTGCATGTACACTAATAGTGTGTGTATTATTGTTTCATTACCTCAAACAAAAGAAGTGTGTGTGTTTTATTTCTCTTCCAAGAAGAAAACCGAGTGAAGAAAAGAAAAGTATCGGAATTCATTTGATTGTGTGATCTGATCAAAGATTTTAAGGTTGGTGTTTTAAATTGACATGTTACGATCCTTCTTGTTATGCTATATGATTTAAAACATGATTTATGTTTAGTTTAAAGATTGCATGATTAAGAACATCATGATCGGTTTGTGATAGAATAGGATTTGTAGTGGTTTTGTGTATTCATATCATTTATATGTTTATATGATGATTCATATCATGAAAATGTGTTTTAATATGTTAAAATTATGTTCTGATATGAATTGATGATTATTATGAAATCTGGGTTTGAGTTATGCTATTTTGATGTTTGCGGATTTGATGAGTATGAAGTTATCGGATGTAAATGGAAAACCGATTCTTATGAAATCCGAAGGTAGAAATCCGAATCCTTAAACCTGGAAGTTTTGAATACTGATATTTGGTTTATGAAAACTCCAAATCCGATTATATATAAAGAGGAACATGAAAACCGAGACATAGAATCCGAGTGATTGAATCCGAAACACATGAAATCTGGAACTTGAAATCCGGGACTTAGTGAAATCCGACACTTATGATTTTGGAAACTGGAAATCCGATTAAGACAAATTAGACAGATTGGAACCCATCGGATTCTTAAATCCGACAGTGACGAAATCCTTATAGTTAGTTGCGGATTTGGGAAATCCAATACCTTAGTTGCGGATTTTGAGAATCCGATAGTTTTGAAATCTAATATTTTGTGTTTGGATTTGTGTTCTATTGTTTGTTTAAACTTCATAAATGAATTATAAATATATGATAAGGTATATTTATGAAATTTGGACTGACTGGTTGATATTATGTTTTCAGGAAACCCAAAGGCTCAGTAACATTAGAATTCTGAGTGCTTCCTCTGAACTAGAAAGGTGAGTGGATGTTGGATGCAAATGGTAAATATTGTGTTTAATATTACTGATGTGAGGCATGATTGTATATGATGAATTGATATTGGAACTGCTGATTGTGAATATTATGTATTATGACTGTTGCATGACTATTTGTTCCATACGCACTCTTAGTATGATTTTGAGTTGCATTTGAGAAGTCAGCTATACGTGGAATTAGGGCTGGGCTCGTTTACTTGTTGGTTGAACAGTGGTAGCCTTACTGTTGCATATGTTGCTTTAGAGTGAGATTTCACTGTGCCAATTCAGTAGAGGGCTATCGGTAAACCTTTGCTTTAGCCGACATTGGTTGTAGGTTCTGCGCCGAACCGCTAGTCTTCTTAGAGTTGTGATTACATGTTTAATATTGGCTTGATGTTTGCTTTTGAGTTTAGTCTCTACTCACTTAGCTTTGTGCTAATTCCCCACAGTTGTTGCTTTTGCAGGTTTGTGTTTGTGAGTGCTCGTGGAAGGAGAAGTTGACCTGACTCTGATGTCTAGATTTAAAATGAAACGAGCCAGTTTATTTTGTAACACAGACTTTTGCATGTTTGATTATAAGAACGGATATTTTGTTTGTAAATGTTTGTGAATGAAAAGTATGTTTAATTAATTAAAGCTTCCGAAGCGCAAATTTTTTTTAAAAAACGCCTTAGAATTTATGGTGTTACAGTTTGGTACCAGAGCCCTGGTTTGGCGATGCAGGCACGACTAGAGTGTTGCATTCCCAAATCTTGGCTCGTGACAGGTCAAGCTTTCCTTCAAGGGGAATTAGAGTGAATAAGAGTTGTTTGTAGTAGTTAGTATTTTGAGTACTAACGGTTTATGCTAATAAGTTGTGAGATGATGTGATTGTAACAGATATGGCTGAAAGAGAGACCCCTATCCTCCCTCATGCTACTCAATCATCTACAGAGGCACCGGTGATAGAAGAATTGATGTTACTAACCGAGCAGGAACATCTGGCCAGGAACATGAAGAAGATCTGAGCGAATACATATTAAAACTGGAGAATGAACGGATGGATCTTATAGCTAAATTAAATAACCTGGAACAAAGATTAACCCAAACTGAACAAACTCCAGTATCAACTGCGATCTTTACTCAGGCAACTGTACCACCAGTACAATACCCCTACCACCAGTGACACAGGTGATGCAACAACCGTTCTTCTATCCATATCTACAACAGGGAGCTTACCCTTTTGCGTTTCCTGGGTTTAAGCACCCTTGCACATATAAACAATTCCTGGACTGTAAGCCTTCAGAATATAGTGGAAGTTCTGACCCCTAACGTAACCCTGAACTGGCTAAGGGAAATGGTAAAGGCACTAGATGCCTGTAACTGTGAAAACAAACTAAAGGTGAAATATGCATCAAGGATGCTGAAAGGTTATGCTATGGTGTGGTGGGATTCGATCACTGGCCATTTCACTGAACAACAACAGGAGAGCATTACTTGGAGTCAGTTCCAAGAGAAACTTTGTGAACAATATTGCGGTACATTTGAAGTTGCTAAGATCAAGAAAGAATTCCTGGATCTACAAATGACCGGAAACATGATAGTGGATGATTTGATTAAGCAATTTAATCAGAAAATGAGGTTTGTGAAGCATTGCGTACCAGACGAAGAATCTAAAATTGCTCACTTTGTTGGAGCGCTGCACCCTGATCTCCGTAGCGCCACTAGGTGGGCTACTACCTTATCACAAGCATTCAACTTGGCAAAGATAGCGGAAGGGGATTTAATTGCTAGGAATAAATGGAATGGGGAAAAGATTGCCCAACAAAAATCAAAGATTGATCATTATAATTCCCAACAAAGATAGGGTGGGCAAGGCAGTGGATATAAACAGGGAGATCAAAGTAGAAGGTCGAATGTTGGTAGGTTTGAAGGTATTTGTTTGGCATAATCGAGTAGAAACGGAAGCAAGATATAATACAAAATAATAAGCTAACCAAACAACACTTCCCATGGACCAATATCTAGACATGGAATTGCAACTAAAATATAATAAACAAGATAGAAAGAAAGTTATACCACAACTCAAGCGCAATGATCTTCCTCTTGTTAATCTTCAAGAAGTCAAGCAAATCAAGGCTTCGAGAATCCAAACAAGGATTCCTCTAATGAAGTCCACCCCAAGCAACCTTGATTCCCTAATGCTAGTAAGTTGGTGTAGCCACCAGAACAACACGCAAGTCTATGTGTTTCTTGCGTCTTGTGTTCAAGAACACCAAGAACAAGATGAGCAAGTGAGAGAAAGTTCAATTGTCAACCAAGAGCCAAGAGAGATCCAAAAACCTCCCTTAGAGCAGATAACTCGTAGCCTCTTTGTCTACCACCATTATTAGAAGTTAACACCATTAAACCAAGTGTTTAAGGCTGTTAATTCTGCTGCTACAGCGAACGTACACGGCCCGTGTAGGTCTACACGGCCGTGTAGGCCCAAAGTCCACGGCCTAAATTGGGCTAAGACGGCCCGTGTCTATCAAGCACTACACGGCCCGTGTTCATCTACACTGCCCGTGTAGGCCCAAACTACACGACCTTGAACTGGGCTAATACACCTCGTGTATGTTGGACTGGACACGGCCCGTGTTCAGGAACACGGCCCGTGTACCATCCTGCCAAAACCCATTTTGGCCTTTTTCCTCTCTTTTGCTTGATCGTGTTGCCGGAATCAATACTTGGTGTGTGACCCAATAGGCCTATACCTCATCGGTAGTGCCATTAACTTGTTCGTGTCAGCGGGAATATTCCAACAGACTCCCACTTGCACGTGGCACGACTACGAAAAATAACACAAACATAGAGCAGCCTCTAGCAAGACATCTATGCTCCCAAGTTAGTATAGGGTATGCCACTCTTGACAAGATCCCAATCGTAAAATGATTGTCCTAAAGATAAATGAACATATACATCCCTTTGTTCGCGATATCCTATGTGAACACAAGGCATGGAATAAAGTCAACCTTCAGATCGTTCACGATTATGTTTCTCAATTGTAGATTAGTGGTGACCAACAAACCAAGTTAACATTGATCCATCATCAATATAACTTGAGCACGACCATGCATATGAACGTCAGCACTCAATCATCGAGGGGCCCATGGATATCTTCTCTATACATAGAGGAACAAATTCCTTTCGACTACATAGTCCCGCCACATAGATAATACTCTACCCAATCATCTCCCTTATAACGACCAGTTATGGACCGCGTTAGAAAACGATCAAAGAAAAGCAGACCTATGCTTTGGAATCACATGCATCTCTAGTTTAAGGACGAAACGTCATCATCATCTCGAGTTTCTTATGACTAGAACCATGAAGCGAACTCGGGTGCGGGTCCTCCAATCACTTGAAACCCCTTTCAAGTATAGGCAAGAATCATGTTTAACAAAAGCAACTCTTTACCTCAACCTTAATTTATACTTCCTTCCCATAAAGTATAACCGATTGTGGAGATTTTAGAATGATAAACATTCTCAGAAGTGTTTAAACATGCTAAGATGGAACACAATAAGGATTCATAAAATACCCGCCCTCGGCATATTATTAAATCTCCATTTAATAATCGATATGGTATGAATTGCAATATTGCTTAATGTCCCCAAAATATAAGTACAAATCAAACATAAACCAAAACCTATTCAAGCCAAGTTATACGCATTAGACATGCTAATGGACCTAGTATGACAAATGAAGGTATTCATTTGGCAAAATCAAGTAGCAATGGAAGCAGAGTACATAACATAAAATCAATGCCAAACAATGAATACTTCTCATGGACCAAAATCTAACAATGGAGTTGCAACTAAAATATATATAAACAAGATGAGAAGAAAGGTTATACCTCAATGGTGCAAAACACAAAGTAACCTTCCTAGTCAAGTGGCTTAGAGTCCAACAAAGAACTCCTCCAATGAAGTCCACCCCAAGCTTCCTTGATTCCCAAGTGCTAGCAAGTTGATGTATGACCACCAAAACAACAATCAAGTATGTGTATGTTTGCTTCTTGTGTTCAAGAACACCAAGAACTCCAAGAACAAGAGAGAGAGAGTTCAAGTGTCAACCAAAAAAACAAGTGATAGCCAAAAACCTCTACAAGAGCAGATAACTCGTGGTCTCTTTGTCTACCATCATTATTAGAAGTTAACCCCATTAAACCAAGTGTTTAAGGCTGTTAATTCTGCTGTTATAGCGAACGTACATGGCCCGTGTAGATCTACATGGCCGTGTAGGCCCAAAGTCCACGGCCCCAATTGGGCTAAGACGGCCCGTGTCTAACAGGCACTACACGGCCCGTGTTCATCTACACGGCCACACGGGCCGTGTAGGCCCAAACTACACGACCTTGGATTAGGCCAATACGCCTCGTGTACGTTGGACTGGACACGGTCCGTGTTCAGGAACACGGCCCGTGTACCACCCTGCCAAAACCCATTTTGGCCTTTTCCTCTCTATTGCTTGATCGTGTTGCCGGAATCAATACTTGGTCTGTGACCCAATAGGCCTACACCTCATCGGTAGTGTCATTAACTCGTTCGTGTCAGCGGGAATATTCCAACGGACTCCCACTTGCACGTGACATGTCTACGAAAAATAACACAAACATAGAGCGGCCTCTAGCAAGACATCTATGCTCCCAAGTCAATATAGGGTATGCCACTCTTGACAAGATCCCCAATCATAAAATGATTGTCCTAAAGATAAATGAACATGTAAATCCCTTTGTTCGCGATATCCAATGTGAACACAAGGCATGGAATATAGTCAACCTTCAGATTGTTCACGATTATGTTTCTCGCTTCTAGATTAGTGGTGACCAACAAACCAAGTTAACATTGATCCATCATCAATGTAACCTGAGCACGGCCATGCATATAAACGTCAGCACTCAATCATCGAGGGGCCCATGGATATTCTCTCTATACATAGAGGAACAAATACCTTTCGACTACATAGTCCCGCCACATAGACAATACTCTACCCAATCATTTCCCTTATAACGACCAGTTACGGACCGCGTTAGAAAACGATCAAAGCAAAACAGACCTATGCTTTGGGATCACATGTATCTCTAGTTTAAGGATGAAATGTCTTTACCATCCCGAGTTACTTGTGACTAAAACCATGAAGTAAACTCGAGTGCGGGTCCTCCAATCACTTGAAATCCCTTTCAAGTATAGGCAAGAATCACGTTTTATCAAAACCAATTCTTTACCTCAATGTTAATTCATACTTTCTTCCCACAAAGTACGACCGATTGTGGAGACTTAAAGATTGTAAAACAATCTAGGGAATAAGTTAAACATGCAAAGATAGAACACAATAAAGACTAAATGTGAGTAACCGCAACACGCGTATATATAGATCTCTACTATATAAATCGAAACAAACATTAGTAATATTATTGCTTAATGTTCCCAAATACATAATGGTCCAAACATAAATTAAAACTAAATCTAAACCAAGTCATGAGCAAATCTAACACCTATCGCCGTTGCGTGAGAATCATGAGAAGCTTGTGATAATGGTTTAGTAAACGGATCGGCCAAATTGCCTTCCGAGGTCGACTTCACCACTTTCAACCATCTCTCTAATCAAGTGGTACTTACGAGGTATATGCCTCGTTCTCTTGTGAGCTCTTGGTTCCTTCGTCAAGGCTACCGCACCCTCATTGTCACAAAAGATCTCAATAGGGTCGGATATGCTAGGAACCACTCCAAGGTCTCGGATGAACTTCCTTATCCACACAGCTTCTTTAGCAGCTTCACTTGCCGCAATGTATTCTGACTCTGTAGTAGAATCAGCCACTGTCTTGCTTTGAACTTCTCCAAGTAATAGCCCCACCATTCAATAGGAACACAAACCCCGATTGTGATCGGCAGTCATCCCTATCAGTTTGGAAGCTAGCATCAGAGTAACCCTTTACTTTGAGCTCTTCCTCACCACCAAATATCAAGAGCATCTCTTTAGTCCTCCTAAGATACTTAAAAAAGTTCTTTACCGCAACCCAATGGGCTTGCCCCGGGTTTGCCTGATATCTACTAGTCAAGCTCAAAGCACATGACACATCAGGATGGGTACATAACATGGCGTACATGATCGAGCCCACGGTCGAAGCATATGGTACTCGCTTCATTACTTCTAGTTCCTCTTGAGAACTAGGACATTGAGTTTTACTCAATATCACTCCATGCGACATAGGAAGATTTCCTTTCTTGGAGTCCTCCATCTTGAACCGCTTCAAGACTTTGTCAATGTATGTACTTTGACTCAACCCGAGAAGTTTTCTAGACCTATCTCTATAGATCTTGATACCAAGAATGTATGCCGCTTCTCCTAAGTCTTTCATTGAAAAGCATTTTCCAAGCCAAATTTTGACACTTTGCAAGGTTGGAACATCTTTACCAATGAGTAGGATATCATCCACATACAAGACTAAGAAAACAACGGCGCTCCCACTAGCCCTAACGTATACACATGGCTCATCTACACTTTTCGAAAAACCAAACTCTATGATTTTCTCATCAAAGCATAGATTCCAACTACGAGATACTTGTTTAAGTCCATAAATGGACTTCTTTAATCTACACACTCTATTAGGATGCTTCGGATGCACAAAACCCTCAGGCTGCGTCATATACACCTCTTCGGAGAGCTTCCCATTAAGGAAGGCGGTTTTGACATCCATTTGCCATATTTCGTAATCCTGAAATGCGGCAATTGCCAAAAGTATCCTAATAGATTTCAACATGGCCACTGGGGAGAAAGTTTCATCATAGTCGACACCATGTGTCTGGGTGAAACCTTTAGCTACCAGTCGGGCTTTGAAAGTGTTTACTTTTCCATCCATGTCAGTCTTCTTCTTGAAGACCCACTTACACCCTATTGGTTTACAACTGGGTTTGGGATCAACCAGTTCCCAAACCTGGTTATCCTTCATGGATTGCATCTCGTTATCCATTGCCTCCTTCCATTTAGCAGACTCGTGGCCCCGTGCCGCTTCCCGATAGTTGGTGGCTAGTGCCAACGTCAGTTCTTTCATCCGTTGACTCTTGAACTTCTTCAAGATCAATCTTAATCCCGCCATGCTGATTGGATACTAATTCTCTTTCTAAAAAAACCGCCCTCTGAGCAACAAATACCTTGTTCTCGGAAGGTTTATAGAATATATATCCAATACCCGCAGCTGGATATCCGATGAAATAACACTTTTCGGATCGGGCCTCCAACTTGTCATCTACCTCACGTCGTACGTAGGCTTGACAACCCCAAACCTTTAGATAGGCAAGAACGGGAGGTTTCCCATGCCACATCTCGAAAGGTGTTTTCTCGACCTTCTTCGTTGGAACGAGATTAAGGATTCTTGTTGCCGTTTCAAGAGCATAACCCCAAAGGCTTATAGGCATTTGGGTGTGACTCATCATAGACATAACCATATCTAACAATGTTCGGTTCTTCCTCTCAGCGACACCATTTAATTGTGGCGTCCTAGGAGGTGTAAGTTGTGAGATAATTCCACAACCCTTAAGATGATCACGAAACTCTTGACTAAGATACTCACCACCCCTATCGGATCTAAGTATCTTAATCTTCTTGCCCAATTGATTCTCTACTTCGTTTTGGAAAGTCTTAAAGACCTCAAAGGTCCCGGACTTTTGTCTAACCAAGTAGACATACCCATACCTACTATAATCATCTATAAAGGTAACGAAGTATCTAGAATTGTCTCTTGTGATGTGCTTAAACGGACCACACACATCGGAATGTATAATGTCCAATAAGTCTTTTCCCCTCTCATTCACGCTGGAAAAGGGTGCTTTAGTCATCTTGCCTAATAAACAAGATTCGCATACTTCATTTGACTCGTGGTCAAATGATTCCAAGATCCCATCCGCTTGGAGCTTGGCGATACGAGTCTTGTTTATATGGCCTAGTCGACCATGCCACAAAGACAATTTGTCTAAACCATTTTTAGACGTTGAATCAATATTCATGATTGAACGATTATCACTAACGTACGCATCTACTTCATAAATACCACGACAAGGATAAGCTTTAAAATAACAAATACCATTTTTAAAACAAACAATAACCCCATTGTCAAAAGAAAAACCAAAACCATTGTCGTGTAATGCATGAAAAGAAATAATGTTTCGTGCCACAAGCGGCGAATAGCATACATTCAATAATAATATGGAAAAACCGGAATTAAAAGATAATTCAACTTCTCCTCGAGCCTTGACCGGGACAATCTCCTTGTTTCCCATAATCAAGTCAAGCTCGCCATTCTCCATCCTTCTACTTGTCCTTAGCACCTGCACAATATTACAAACGTGAGTGCCACAGCCGGTATCTAATACCCAACTACCAGATGTAGAAGTATGATGGAGTTCAATCATGTACGTACCTGAGTCAGAAGTTCCTGTGATGCTCAACCCCTTGAGCTTCTTAAGACCTTCTAGGTACCCCGGGCAATTACGGCGCCGATGGCCCTTCTTCCCGCAGAAGAAGCATTCCGCTTCGTTCGGAGTCTTAGCTTGGGGAACCATCTTCCCCTTGCCTTTACCCTCCGAAGCGGGGCCAGACTTGGCAGCGGCAATCTTCCCCTTCCCCTTACCCTTAGGGGTATAAGCGGTCCTCTTCTTCTTCTGGATTCGTCCCTCCCTTATAGCAAGAATGGGATTTGGAACGGCAGGCTTGTTTTTGGTCATGCTAGACTCCGTTGTCTTAAGCATACCATGAAGCTCCATGATGGACTTATCCATACTATGCATATGATAACTCATAACGAATTGATCATACGCGGTGGGCAGGGACCATAGGATCAAATCCACGGCTAGCTCCCTCCCTATGGTAAATCCGAGCCGTTCCATGCGCTCCATGTTTGCTTTCATGCGCAACACGTGTGCACTCACATTCCCGCCATCGGCCATGTTGCTACCAAGTACCGTCTTAAGACACTCAAACCTCTCTAATGATCCATTTGCTTTTGGAGCTCAGGGATCATAGTACTTAGGATGAGGCAAGTAATGTCCTCGGTATCCTTGACACGCTTCTCATAAGCGTCTCGGATAGCCTGAGTTGCATTGGCAGCAGGAGCCTCGGGTAGGGCCTCCTCTATGGTAACCATCTTCCCTTCTTGGCATAGGACAAGTTTAAGTTGCCTAAACCAATCCAAGAAGTTGTTACCAATGAGTTTCTCCTTCTCAAGGAAAACTCTAAGTGAAAAATGGTTGGTGGTGTTGGTGTTGCTTGAAGACGCCATCTAAAATAGCAAAGTAGTTTTAATTAGTTTGGAAATCCTTGTTAAAATAAGTACCCATAGTTTTAAACAAAACAATTTATTTGTAACAAGGGCTAAGAACCTTATTTCACCTCGCACCGTGACGGGTTACCGCGGATCACGTGGTGAAGCTATTTAGTCCGGCAACCACTTTACCAATTGTAATCTCTATTACAACTCTTAGACACTTGCGGGATCCGTTGACATCCATTATGTCGGTTGGCATGTATGATCCCTATCTTACACCAATCTTAATATATAATTTTTGTTTAGCTCGTGCTTAGCTTGACAACTAACCAAGAATTATATACTAAAATTGTAAATCGTCCGACAAGACACACGGGTGGCACTCTCGACCATCAATTGGCTCGTGCTTAGCTCGACAACCAATCATGCGAGTTACCCCACTCACCTTCCACACAACTACACAAGGAATGACTCGTGCTTAGCTCGACAATCATCCTTGCTTCGTTAGATTCGGGTGGTGTCATCTTATGGATGGTGCGTGATTTACATTTTGAAAAACGGGATTTTGTTTCCGGTTTATAAAACCCTTTTGTGAATTAACAAAGTAAGTCTCAAAACGATTTTAAGCACTTTTAATATAATACCATTTTTATATTTCCTTTATCAATTCTATTCGCGCGCAATTGTTAACCATTTTAAACAACATTGTATTTTATTTAATTTTTATAGAAAAATTATCTAGCATGCGAATCCTAATCCATGCGTAGAATAATAAAATACAACCACGCAAATATCTATACATACGATTCGGTAACATGCCCATAATTCCTATGCGCTTTCCCCGTGAGCCACAACGGGGAAAACGAGGCCAAAAATCTAAGGACAGGATATGGTCTTGTTGGATGAGCTCCCACTGAATCCAACACCTCTAATAGCATGTTGATTCCTTCTCGCCAAGACGTCATCACCGTGACTCCCGTTGACTACTTTGGTTTTAAATCTATAATATATACAAATACATAGAACATATATAAACGACACGTAGGTCGCAATCCTATACTATTTATACAAATACATAGAATAAAAGAAACGGCGTGCAAGCCGCACCAATAAGTAAATAACTTAATATTATTACAACAATACAGCACGCAGGCTGCCAAAAAACCAAAAAATAATCAATCATCACAACACATAGGTCTAGGGGCATATCTTGTTACCGAATCAAACCAAGTATATCAAATAGAAACATGGTTTCCAACACATAACCATGATATATAAATATATATCTATATTTTAGTTAAGATTGTCAAAACACCAAAGGTACTAAAAGGACAATCCTTGTACATATGCATTAGTGTATCAAACATTTTGAGACACATATTCATATATACATTTATAAGTATATATTTGTGTACACTTCATGCCAAGTTACAACAAATATATAAATATAAAAACTACAATATATTAACACGTCTACGAATAAATTTATTCTAGCACAACAAGAGTGTCAATGGAAAAACCAATTTTATGAAAACACTTTTCTTATCCAAAAACACTTTTATGGTTTTTCTAGACTCAATAGTGCAAAGCCATGTTAGATATGGCTCTGATACCACTGAAGGTATTCGTTTGGCAAAATCAAGTAGCAACGGAAGCAGAGTACATAACAGCCAAACAATGAGTACTTCTCATGGACCAAAATCTAACAATGGAGTTGCAACTAAAATATATATAAACAAGATCAGAAGAAAGGTTATACCTCAATGGTACAAAACACAAAGTAACCTTCCTAGTCAAGTGGCTTAGAGTCCAACAAAGAACTCCTCCAATGAAGTGGCTTCCTTGATTCCCAAGTGCTAGCTAGTTGATGTATGACCACCAAAACAACAATCAAGTATGTGTATGTTTGCTTCTTGTGTTCAAGAACACCAAGAACAAGAGAGAGAGAGTTCAAGTGTCAACCAAAAAAACAAGTGATAGCCAAAAGCCTCAACAAGAGCAGATAACTCGTGTCTCTTTGTCTACCATCATTATTAGAAGTTAACCCCATTAAACCAAGTGTTTAAGGCTGTTAATTCTGTTGTTACAACGAACGTACACGGCCCGTGTAGATCTACACGGCCGTGTAGGCCCAAAGTCCACGGCCCCAATTGGGCTAAGACGGCCCGTGTCCAACAGGCACTACACGGCCCGTGATCATCTACACGGCCCGTGTAGGCCCAAACTACACGACCTTGGATTGGGCCAATACGCCTCGTGTACGTTGGACTGGACACGGTCCGTGTTCAGGAACACGGCCCGTGTACCACCCTGCCAAAACCCATTTTGGCCTTTTCCTCTCTATTGCTTGACCGTGTTGTCAGAATCAATACTTGGTGTGTGACCCAATAGGCCTACACCTTATCGGTAGTGTCATTAACTCGTTCGTGTCAGCGGGCATATTCCAACAACAAACAACACTAGTCCATAACAATGGCTTAACTTGTGGATTTGTCCCACAACATCCACAAGATCTTTTGTTATTCAATTATATCTCTTTTGACAAGACTACTTCAAAAGTATGCATCAAAGAGATCTTACTTTTCAAAAAGTTAAAGTAATCACACACTCATTGGCTCAAAAACCCACAATAAGGTTAGTGATACTTTAAGAATCAACAAACAACACCACAAGTTAGGATCATCAACTTTGATCAAAGATCAACAGTTATCCTAGCAGAACCATGCATTAGAGTAACTACTTACTCCAAGCCTATTCAAGTCGTCAAACATCAAGAACATATCTCTATATTTCTTGAACTAAATACTATCCAATTTTGTATCTCTTAAATGCCCCTATGAAGCAGTAATTCCTGAATTAGGTTTGCAGATAACCTAATATTGGGACATTATCTTCCATAGACATTTAACACTAGGAATACAACAAAGCTCCCACTAGCCCTGACATACGTAAAAGGTTTTATCTATGCTTTTAGAAAACTCATAACTATGATCTTCTAATAGTAAGCAAAGATATTTTTCCTTCAAGATGCAAGAATAAGCCCGAAGTGGTCTTATCCACTTTGGTAGACATAATTCGGATACTACAGATGAATATTAAGACCCTCGGATAGTGTTATAATCACTTCCTCGTCATATTGTTTCATGACAAAACGCGGTCATTAATATCCACGAGTATCAAACATTCTTCAACATAGCCACTAGGACAAGTTTCTCCATAACCACCATGAAAAACTTTACCACTTGTCGGTATTTGAAGTTGTCTACAATTCCATCCATGTTAATCCCATCACTACCACCTTGGTATACACCTAGGTATGGGATCAAGTCAAGTCAAGCACTTGGACATTCCAAATGGATTGCATCTCTTTATCATTTACTTCTTTTATTTTTAGCAAATTCTGGATCCACTACGTCTTCCGATAGGTGGCGAACTCAACAAGACTCACCATTAAGTCATTACCACTTAGATATGAGAAACCCATATCTCTTTGGCTCTATATGACTCTAATCAGAAACAAAAGAAGTAATGATTCTTAGTTAGGCATACCAGCATAACCATGCTCATCATCTATCAAAGATATCAGATTATATGCTAGTATCATCATCAAGTCTTCATTTAAGTTCCACGTTCTTCCACTGGAATGCCTTAGTTTTAGTTTCTTTCTTCTTCCCCTTTTAAGCAACAAACATTGTTCTCAAAAGGTTAAATAACTAAAACTTAGAAGAACTCCTCAAATGTATTAGCACTTCTCGATTTCAAGTTTATCCATCTCCCACTGAACGTAGAATGGATAACTTCGAACTATAAGGTAGACAAGCATAGAACCTTTGTAGTCATATCTCAATAAATACTAAATAGACTATCAATTGAATTTGGATTTGAGGACTTAGTCACAATGGCAAATGAATATCCCAACAAACCGGACACACATTATCGACCTGTCATAAACCGGATCAATAACACCCGGTTCCCTACTCCATGACACCATGTACCAATGCGTCTTAGTAGGATATGAATTGTGAAACAATTCTACAATTCACTATATGGTCATCCAATATATAGATAATAGATATCTTAGCATCTTAACTAGATCTAAGTACCTTGATCTATATGCCCTATTGATTCTTAAAGTTGTTTTGGCTAATTTTGCACACCAACAAGGTTTCAGACATATGCCTAAACTAATAAACATCTTGCAATTACTACCATCAAGGTAGTGATGAAGAGGTTTCCCTTTCGTTATTCTTTGTGGTATGCTTGAACGCATTATCCACAAAATGTGATCAATATCCAACAAACTTATAATCCTCCTCCAAAATCCGGCGAAGGATCTCATAATTGTCTTAGCCTAATAAACAAGATCAACATCAAAGCGTTTAGCCCGAGACTAAACTATTCCAAGATCCTAACCACATGGATCTAGGCGATATATTTCTTGTTTATGTGATTAAGTTGATATCACACAAAGATAACTCATCCAAACTATTTTGGATTCAGAATCAATTATTCATGAATATTATATTACTTGTAACAAATCCTTGTGTATGCCATGACATGGGAAATTTTGAACAAAAATATCTCACAATAGATTTTCATAATAAATTTCGTATTTTAAGAATAACTCATCGTCACCACATTTAAAGTTGTACGCCACGCAGGGCAAAACAACACATGAGCTATGACATAAAACCTTGAATAAATAATGTTTAAAAAAGGTTCAACATCAATTCTTAAAACTTCAAAATTTTTGTTCACCGTAATTAAAGCGAGCATACAAAGAGATGTTACTTGCCATGCAGGGCAATAAAATAAAGTAATAAATAAACCGGTGACAAAAGCGAGATCAAGTCTCCTTATCTTCTCTTGGAGGACAATCACCATGGTTTCCTCGTTCGAGATCCGGTTCTTCATGCTTTTCTTTCAACAAAGGACCTACACTTTGTAACAAACAAATTTGTGACAAACGTGAGTCAATCCGCTCGGGTCAACAACCCAGATAGCAATGAATCATGAACGTACCTGAAGATGGAAAGTTAACTCTCTCTTTCCTGAGAAGTTTTATATCCTCTCGGCACGTAGGGCAGGCGTGACGGCCCCAATTTCCAAAGCTTCCACAGAAGTAGCAAACCACCTTTTCTTGAGTCTCTTCTTGAGGCACATTCTCTATGTCCTTCGACTCAATATTAAGGATAGGCATGGAAACTCCAACCTTTCCTCTTAGGGTCGGTTTCTTCTTCCTTTTCTTTTGTTTCTTTAAGCCCAATGCGGGAGTGGTTGAGGTGGAATTACGCTTGGCCATATCAGATTCCGCAGACTTCAACATGTCATGCAATTCGCTTAAGGACTTCTCCAATCCTTGCATAAGATAGTTTGTGACAAACTGTTCATATGATGTGGGCAGAGACTGGAGTACAATATCCACAGCGAGCTCTCTCCCAATAGGAAATCCTAACCTCTCCATTTGGTCCACGTTCGCCTTCATCTTAAGGACGTGAAGACCAACATTCCTGCCTTCCTACAGCCTACAACCGACTAGGCTTTTAACACACTCATAGTGTTCCTACCTAACTTGCTATAAGAACATGTCCCTGAGCTTGTTTAACATATCGTACACACTAATGTGCTCGAGCTGCTTTCGCAACTCCGAGCTCATAGTTGACAACATGAGGTAGGCAACATCGTGTGTGTCCTCAACACCTTTTTCATACCCGTATCGGACGGCCCAAGTCGCGTTGGTAGCAGGTGGCTCCGGAAGGGGTTCCTCAAGGATGTGCAACTTTGACTCATGGCGAAGGACAATCCTCAATTGCCTAAGCCATGCAATAAAGTTCACCCCCATGAGTTTCTCCCTTTCTAGGAACACACGAAGTGAGATGTTTGACGTGGTATTGTTATGATTTGACATCTATAAATAACAATAATACGAGTTTTGGTTAGTTTAGATAAACCTCGTTAAAAATAATTACCCCATAATTTTAGACAAAAACAACTATTTATAACAAGGGCTAAGAACCTCATTTCACCTCGCACCGTGACGGGTTTACCGCGGATCACGTGGCGAAGCTATTTAGGCCGGCAACCATTTTACCAATTGTAATCTCTATTACAACTCTTAGACACTTGCGGGATCCGTTGACATCCATTATGTCGGTTGGCATGTTTGATCCCTTCCTTACACCAATCTTAATATATAATTTTTATTTAGCTCGTGCTTAGCTCGACAACTAATCAAGAATTATATACTAAAATAGTAAACCGTCCGACAAGACACACGGGTGGCACTCCCGACCATCAATTGGCTCGTGCTTAGCTCGACAACCAATCATGCGAGTTACCCCACTCACCTTCCACACAACTACGCAAGGAATGACTCGTGCTTAGCTCGACAATCATCCTTGTTTTGTTAGATTTGGGTGGTGTCATCTTACAGATGGTGCGTGATTTACATTTTGAAAAACAGGATTTTGTTTCCGGTTTCTAAAAACCTTTTTGTGAATTAACAAAGTAAGTGTCAAAACGATTTTTAAGCACTTTTAAATATAATACCAAGTTTATATTTTCTTTGTCAATTCTATTCACGCGAGATTGTTAACCATTTTAACAAACGTTGTATTTTATTTAATTTTAAAGAAAAATTGTCTAGCATGCGAATCCTAATCTATGCATAGAAAAATAAAACACAACCACGCAAATATATATATGTATAATTCGGTAACATGCCCAAAATTCCTATGCGTTTTCCCCGTGAGCCACAACGTGGAAAACGAGGCCAAAACCTAAGGACAAGGTAAAGTCTCGTTGGGTGAGCTCCCACCGAATCCAACACCTCCAATAGCGTGTTGATTCCCTCTCGCCAAGACGTCATCACCATGACTCCCGTTGACTTCTCTGGTTCTAATTCTATACTATTTACAAATACATAGAATATATATATAAATGACACGCAGGTCGCATTCCTACACTATTTATACAAATAAACGGAATAAAATAAACGGCATGTAAGCCGCACCAACAAATATATAAATAAATATTTACATCAATATGGCACGCAGGCCACCAAAAACCGAATCAATCAACCACCACAACACATAGGTCTAAGGGCATATCGTGTTACCGAATTAACCAAACGCAACATAAGTGAAACATGGTGTGCCACACAAAACCATGATATAAATATATATATCTATATTTTAGTCAAGATTGTCAACAATATCAAAGGCACCAAAATGACAATCCTTGTACATATGCATTAGTGTACCAAACCATTTTTGTGACACATATTCATATATACATTTATAAGTATATATTTGTGTACACTTCATGCCAAGTTACAACAAATATATAAATATAAAAACTAAAATATTAACACGTCTACGAATAAATCTATTCTAGCACAACAAGAGCCTCAATGGACAAACCAATTTTAAGAAAACAATTTTCTTATATAAATGTACTTATATGGTTTTTGAGACTTGATGTAAAAACTAACATCTTAGGTGGGCTACAAATATACCAATTTTAGCCTAACATGAATCTACATGAAAAACCATTTCTAGAAAACAATTTTCTAATATAAAAATATTTATATGATTATTATGTAGGCTACAAATATATCAATTTTAGCCTAACAAAAATCTACACGAAAAACTTTCATGAAAACAATTTTCTTGTATAAAATATTCATATGGTTTTTCTAGACTCGTTAGTGCAAAGCCATGTTAGATATGGCTCTGATACCACTGAAGGTTTTGTTTGGCATAATCGAGTAGCAACAGAAGCAAGATATAATACAAAATAATAAGCTAACCAAACAAACACTTCCCATGGACCAATATCTAGACATGGAATTGCAACTAAAATATAATAAACAAGATAGAAAGAAAGTTATACCATAACTCAAGCACAATGATCTTCCTCTTGTTAATCTTCAAGAACTCAAGCAAATCAAGGCTTCGAGAATCCAAACAAGGATTCCTCTAATGAAGTCCACCCCAAGCAACCTTGATTCCCAAATGCTAGTAAGTTGGTGTAGCCACCAAAACAACACCCAAGTCTATGTGTTTCTTGCTTCTTGTGTTAAAGAACAAGATGAACAAGTGAGAGAAAGTTCAAGTGTCAAACAAGAGCCAAGAGAGATCCAAAAACCTCCCTTAGAGCAGATAACTCGTAGCCTCTTTGTCTACCACTATTATTAGAAGTTAACACCATTAAACCAAGTGTTTAAGGCTGTTAATTTTGCTGTTATAGCGAACGTACACGGCCCGTGTAGGTCTACACGGCCGTGTAGGCCCAAAGTCCAAGGCCCCAACTGGGATAAGACAGCCCGTGTCTATCAAGCACTACACGGCCCGTGTAGGCCCAAACTACACGACCTTTAACTGGGCTAATACGCCTCGTGTGTGTTGGACTGGACACGGCCCGTGTACCATCCTGCCAAAACTCATTTTGGCCTTTTTCCTCTCTTTTTCTTGATCGTGTTGCCGGAATCAATACTTGGTGTGTGACCCAATAGGCATATACCTCATCGGTAGTGCCATTAATTCATTCGTGTCAGTGGGCATATTCCAACAGGGTCAACACAGAGGGCACCGTGGTGTAGTCGGTGCAAGTCATACCACAATGGGTAGTGTACGCCCTAAACAAGAAGGTTTGTTAAATGTGGTCAGTTTGGCCATGAACTGATGGTTTGCATTCCCGCGCAGTGTCTATTGGAACTGCCAGAAAGAAGGGCACAGAGTGGGAGAGTGCCCTGTGGGAAAGAGAGTGGGAACTGGAGCAGGGGCGGGGACAGCTGGGGGATCATCTTCAGCTGGTCAGAAGAGAAAGAATCCACCTGCTACTGAAGATAGGGCCTTTAAGATGACGGTGGAGGATGCCACCACAACTAACGATGTTATAACCGGTATGTTCCCGATTAACTCTATCCCTGCAAGAGTGTTATTTGATTCTGGGGCTAATCGCTCGTTTGTGTCTGTGGAGTTTTGTGGTAGATTAAATATTCCTATTATTAAGCTTGCTAGTACCCTAGAGATAGAAGTAGCAGATGGCATGATGGTTCCAGTCACGACTGCTATGGCTGGAGCTAAAATTGATATTGATGGTGTATGTTTTCCTGTTTACTTTCTTGTCATGCCTTTATCTGGTTTTGATGTTGTATTGGGTATGGATTGGTTAAGTCTGAATCAAGCAAGTATTAAATGCCATAAGAAGTTAATCTCGTTCCCATTAGCGGATGGTACAAGGGTGATAGCAAGGGGTGAGAAAGTCGGGTCTGCAATTTCAACAATCTCATGTTTAAAGGCAAAGAAAGCACTGAGTAAAGGTTGTGAATCGTTTATAGCGTATGTGATTGATGGAATGAAAGAAAAACAAGCTATGACAGACATCCGGGTGGTAACAGAATACCCGGAGGTGTTTCTAGAAGAGTTGTCTGGGCTGCCTCCGGTTAGAGAGGTAGAGTTAAAGATAGATTTGATTCCGGGTTCCCGACCAGTGGCTAAAGCACCGTACAGACTGGCACCTTCAGAAATTCGAGAAATGATGACGCAAATTCAAGACTTGTTAGATAAAGGGTTTATCCGTCCAAGTTCATCACCGTCGGGTGCGCCGGTGTTATTTGTAAAGAAGAAAGATGGTACTTTGTGTATGTGCATTGATTATCGGGAATTGAACAAGAGAACGATAAAGAATAAATACCCGTTACCCAGAGTTGATGATTTGTTTGATCAACTACAAGGAGATTCTTTCTTCTCGAAGATTGATTTAAGATCAGGTTATCATCAAGTACGAGTGTGAAAGGAGGATGTATCGAAGACTGCTTTCCGTACGCGATATGGTCATTATGAGTTCCTGGTTATGCCAGTCGGTCTAACCAACGCACCAACAATATTTATGGATCTCATGAACAGAGTCTGCAGACCATTTCTTGATAAGATTGTTATTGTTTTCATTCATGACATTTTGATTTATTCAAAGACAGAGATAGAGAATGAGCAACATTTGAGACAGATCTTGGAAATTCTGAAGAAAGAACAGTTGTATGCAAAGTTCTCGAAATGTGAGTTATGGTTAAGAGAAGTTCAGTTTCTGGGGCATATAATTTGTAAGGAAGGGGTAAAGGTGGATACTTCGAAGATAGAGGCAGTGATGAGTTGGAATGCTCCAAGAACACCATCTGAGATAAAGAGTTTTCTGGGATTGGCTGGATACTACCGCAGATTTATCAAGGATTTTTCTAAGATTGCGGGTCCGTTAACCAAGTTAACTCGGAAGGATGTAAACTTTATGTGGGGTAACGAACAAGATAAGGCCTTCCAGATATTAAAAGAACTGTTGTGTCAAGCTCCAATCCTTGGTTTGCCAAGTGGATCTGAAGATTTTACACTATATTGTGATGCATCATTAGCTGGTTTAGGGTGTGTATTAATGTAGAGAGATCAGGTAATTGCTTATGCTTCCAGACAGTTGAAACCACATGAAAAGAACTACCCGACTCATGACTTGGAGCTAGCATCAGTAGTATTTGCGCTCAAATTGTGGACACATTACTTGTATGGCACCAAATGCGTAATTTGTACAGATCATAAGAGCCTGCAGTATGTGTTCACTCATAAAAAATTAAATATGAGACAGAGACGCTGGGTAGAATTGATAAAAGATTATGACTGCGAGATCAGATATCACCCGGGAAAGGCAAATGTTGTGGCAGATGCCCTGAGTCGAAAAGGGAATGGAAGCTCTATTCAGTTCATGCGAATTGAAATAGTATCTGATCTGATAGACAGACTTAAGTTTGCTCAGTTGGAAGCCCTTAAAGAAGAAAATTTAAAGACTGAGTTAATGAAAAAGAGAAAAGATGAATTGAATGACGATTCTCGTGGATTAAAAATATTCAAAGCTCGTGTATGGGTGCCTAAGCTTGGAAAATTGAGACAATTAATTTTGACAGAAGCACACAAGTCAAGATTGTCTGTACACCCAGGAAGCACTAAAATGTACAACGATCTAAAACTTCTTTACTGGTGGCCTACGGTGAAAGCAGATGTGGCACATTTTGTGGAATCGTGCCATATTTGTGCGCAAGTGAAAGCGGAACATCAGAGGCCTTATGGGTCTTTGAAGCAGTTAGAGATTCCTGAGTGGAAATGGGAGCACATCACAATGGATTTTGTAACAAAACTACCACGAACTCAGAGGAATCATGATATGATATGGGTGATAGTGGATCGTTTGACAAAGAGTGTTCATTTTCTAGCTACTTGTGAGATGGATTCATTGGGTAAACTGGCATAACTATACATAAATGAGATCATTGCGAGGCATGGTATACCGTTGTCAATTGTATCTGATAGAGATTCAAGGTTTGTATCTAATTTCTAGAGGAGTTTATAAAGAGAATTGGGAACTAGAGTTAACTTGAGTACAACCTATCATCCTCAGATAGACGGTCAGACTGAACGAACCATACAGACACTCGAGGATATGTTGCGAGCTTGTGTATTAGAGTATGGTGGGTCTTGGGATTCACACCTGCCATTGATAGAATTTGCGTATAATAACTCTCATCACTCCAGTATTGGAATGCCGCCGTATGAAATGTTGTACGGTCGTCGCTGCCGTACTCCGACTTGTTGGTTAGAGGCGGGTGAGAATAGTTTGCAGGTCCCGAAATAGTACAGTTGACTGCGGATAAGGTTGCTATAGCCAGAGATAAATTGAAAGCAGCCAGAGATAGACAAAGAATGTATGCTGATCCGAAACAACGTCCAGTAAAGTTTGAGGTGGGGGAGTTAGTATACTTGAAAGTTTCTCCGTGGAAAGGTGTAATTCGCTTCAGCAAATGTGGGAAGTTGGCTCCACGTTTCATCGGTCCTTTCCGTTTCCGTCACGTTGTGAATGATCAAGCAGTTATTTTAGATCTTCCTACAGAGCTTGCTGGGATTCACGATAAATTCAATGTCTGTTATCTAAGGAAGTGTAAGATTGATGATGAAAGTCAGATTCTTCTAGTGCATAAGTTGAAAGTTGATTCCAAAAAGAGACTGATAGAGGAACCGGTTGAACTACTAGATCGAAAGGTGACCAAACTTCGAAAGAAGCGGATACCTATGGTATTGGTCAAATGGAAACACAGTCTAGGTTCTGATCTAACCTGGGAGACTGAAGGAGAAATGAAAGAAAGGTATCCCCAGTTATTTGAGCCGGAAAGGATTCCGAGGACAGAATCCTTTTAAAGAGGGGAGATTTGTAACACCCGCAAACCAGGGCTAGTAGATTAGCGGGTTTATGGTATGTGTTTGTTTGTGTTTTAATTTAATTATGTGATTACTTAAGTGAATTAGTTTAATTAATTAATTGAAATTTGAAATAAGATGTATGTATATAGCCGTATGTATGTATGCATGTATGTCTAGTGGGGTTTACACGTGGGGGTGAATGTGGGATTTAGGTGCCACCTAACTTTGCATGTACACTAATAGTGTGTGTGTTATTGTTTCATTACCTCAAACAAAAGTAGTGTGTGTGTGTTTTATTTCTCTGCCAAGAAGAAAACGGAGAGAAGAAAAGAAAAGTATCGGAATTCATTTGATTTTGTGATCTGATCAAAGATTTTAAGGTTCCCTGGAAGGGGGCGCCGGAGAGGGTGAGAGCCCCGTTGTGCCTAGACCCTGTCGCATCACGAGGCGCTGTCTGCGAGTCGGGTTGTTTGGGAATGCAGCCCCAATCGGGCGGTAAATTCCGTCCAAGGCTAAATACTGTGTTTATAAATTGACATGTTACGATCCTTCTTGTTATGCTATATGATTTAAAACATGATTTATGTTTAGTTTAAAGATTGCATGATTAAGAACATCATGATCGGTTTGTGATAGAATAGGATTTGTAGTGGTTTTGTGTATTCATATCATTTATATGTTTATATGATGATTCATATCATGAAAATGTGTTTTAATATGTTAAAATTATGTTCTGATATGAATTGATGATTATTATGAAATCTGGGTTTGAGTTATGCTATTTTGATGTTTGCGGATTTGATGAGTATGAAGTTATCGGATTTAAATGGAAAACCGATTCTTATGAAATCCGAAGGTAGAAATCCGAATCCTTAAACCTGGAAGTTTTGAATACCGATACTTGTAAACCGAGACTTTGAAATCCTTGGCTAAAACTGATATTTGGTTTATGAAAACTCCAAATCCGATTATATATAAAGAGGAACATGAAAACCGAGACATAGAATCCGAGTGATTGAATCCGAAACACATGAAATCTGGAACTTGAAATCCGGGACTTAGTGAAATCCGACACTTATGATTTTGGAAATTGGAAATCCGATTAAGACAAATTAGACAGATTGGAACCCATCGGATTCTTAAATCCGACAGTGACGAAATCCTTATAGTTAGTTGCGGATTTGGGAAATCCAATACCTTAGTTGCGGATTTTGAGAATCCGATAGTTTTGAAATCTAATATTTTGTGTTTGGATTTGTGTTCTATTGTTTATTTAAACTTCATAAATGAATTATAAATATATGATAAGGTATATTTATGAACTTTGGATTGATTGGTTGATATTATGTTTTCAGGAAACCCAAAGGCTCAATAACATTAGAATTCTGAGTGCTTCCTCTGAACTAGAAAGGTGAGTGGATGTTGGATGCAAATGGTAAAGATTGTGTTTAATATTACTGATGTGAGGCATGATTGTATATGATGAATTGATATTGGAACTGCTGATTGTGAATATTGTGCATTATGACTGTTGCATGACTATTTGTCGATACGCACTCTTAGTATGATTTTGAGTTGCGTTTGAGAAGTCAGCTATACGTGGAATTGGGCTGGGCTAGTTCACTGGTTGGTTGAACAGTGGTAGCCTTACTGTGCATATGTTGCTTCAGAGTGGGATATCACTATGCCAATTCAGTAAAGGACTATCGGTAAACCTTTGCTTTGGCCGGCATTGGTTGTAGGTTTTGCGTCGAACCGCCGCTCTTCTTAGAGTTGTGATTACATGTTTAATATTGGCTTGATGTTTGCTTTTGAGTTTAGCCTCTCCTCACTTAGCTTTGTGCTAATTCCCCACAGTTGTTGCTTTTGCAGGTTTGTGTTTGTGAGTGCTCGTGGAAGGAGAAGTTGACCTGACTCTGATGTCTAGATTTAAAATGAAACAAGCCAGTTTATTTTGTAACACAGACTTATGCATGTTGGATTATAAGAACAGATATTTTGTTTGTAAATGTTTGTGAATGAAAAGTATGTTTAATTAATTAAAGCTTCCGCAGCGCAAATTTTTTTAAAAAAATGGCTTAGAATTTATGGTGTTACAGCGAAGTACCTACGTAAGGGTTGCACGGCCTTTATAGCTCACGTGGTCGACTCGAGAATGGAAAAGAAGAAGCTGACAGTTTTGGATGTACCAGTGGTATGTGAGTACCCGGAAGTATTTCCAGCGGAACTACCGGGGATTCCACCGGACAGACAAGTGGAGTTCCGTATAGACCTAGTGCCGGGAGTGGCACCTATCACCAAAGCACCGTACCGACTAGCGCTGCATGAGATGCAAGAGCTGATGTCACAACTTCAGGAACTGCTTGCAAGGGCTTCATACGCCCAAGTAGCTCACCGTGGGGAGCACTGATTCTTTTCGTGAAAAGGAAAAATGGAACCTTCAGAATGTGCATAGATTATCGCGAGCTCAACAAGGTGACAATTAAGAATCGTTATCTGTTGCCAAGGATCGACGACTTGTTCAACCAGCTGCAAGGAGCGGCTTGCTTCTCAAAGATAGACTTACGATCGGGATATCATCAACTCAAGGTTCGAGAGGACATAGCCAAGACGGCTTTTCGCACGCGTTATGGGCACTTCGAGTTTGTCGTCATTCCTTTTGGTTTCACAAACGCACCGGCGGCATTCATGGATCTAATGAATCGAATCTGCAGACCAATGCTTGACAAGTCTGTGATAGTATTCATCGACGACATCTTGGTTTACTCAAAGACGGAGGCCGAGCACGAACTACAACTACGGGAAGTACTCGATACCTTGAAGAGGGAGAAGCTTTACGCAAAGTGTTCCAAGTGCGAGTTCTGGTTGCAAGAAGTTCAGTTTCTCAGGCAACTGGTGAACCGAGAGGGGATCAAGGTTGACCCCGCCAAGATCGAGGCTGTAATGAAATGGGAAACGCTGAAGAGTCCTATGGAGATCCAAAGTTTTCTAGGGTTGGCCGGCTACTACAGGAGGTTTATTAAGGATTTCTCAAAGATAGCGGTGCCACTGACCAAGTTGACAAAGAAAAGTGTTTGTTTTGATTGGGGAAAGGAACAACAGACAACATTCGAAACCCTCCGTAGCAAGTTGTGTGAAGCCCGATTTTGACTCTACCGGAGGGGATGGAGAACCTGGTGGTTTATTGTGATGCGTCCCACATGTGACTCGGCTGCGTATTGATGCAAAGGGGAAAGGTGCTTGCCTACGCTTCACGACAATTGAAACCGCATGAGTGCAACTACCTGACTCACGAATTGGAGTAAGCCGCTGTGGTGTTCGCGCTCAAATTATGGAGACATTATTAGTACACAATATATACAGATCACAAAAGTTTAAAGTATTTTTCCGATCAAAAGAATCTGAACATGCGCCAACGGAGATGGCTAGACCTAGTCAAGGACTACGACTGTGAGATTTTGTATCATCCGGGAAAAGCTAACGTTGTAGCAGATGCGCTAAGCCGTAAGGCGAACCACGTACAGTTGAATGTGAAATGCTTAAGGATGATAGTTACAACTTCACTGTTCGAATCGATTTTAGCAGCCCAGAGTGAAGCAACCAAAGAAGAGAATTAGAAAACCGAGAGGGTAAAGGGCCGGATGGCATTGATGGTTAAAGATAGCCTTGGGTTGTGGACCCGATAGGGACGGATTTGGGTACCGAAAATCACGGAAATCCGACATCTCATCCTTGATGAAGCGCACAGGTCAAAAATTTCCATACACCCGGGAGCCACAAAAATGTACAGAGACCTGAAAATGGACTACTGGTGGCCAGGAATGAAGAGAGACGTGGCTAGGTATGCCGAAAAGTGCCTTACTTATTTACGAGTGAACGCTAAGCACCAGCGACCCCATGGTAAATTGCAACCGCTTGAAATACCCGTGTGGATATGGGAGCACATAACTATGGATTTGATAACGAAACTACCTAATACACCAAGAAACTACGATACAATCTGGGTAGTGGTGAATCGATTAACGAAAAGCGCCTATTTCATACGGATTCGAGAGGCTAGTTCGGCCGAGAGATTGGCTGACATCTATGATAAAGAGATAGTTTCAAGGAACTGAGTGCCAGTAACCATTATATCTGATAAGGATGTACGATTCACATCCAGATTTTGGAGAAAATTTCATGAGGATTTGGGAACGAAGGTGAAGTTGAGCACCGCGTATCATCCCCAAACTGATGGGCAAAGTGATTGAACTATCCAAACACTGGAAGATATGCTAAGAGCATGTGTGATTGATTTTGGGGGAATCTGGGATTTGTACTAACCCCTAGGGGAATTTTCGTATAACAACAGCTACCACGCGAGTATTAGCATGCTGCCGTACGAGATGTTGTACGGTAGGAAGTGTAGAACCCCGATCTGTTGGGGTGAGGTTGGACAGAAGGAGCTTGGCAACACGGAATTAGTACAGAAAACCTCAGAGCATGTGCAACAGGTTCGTGAACGACTTAAAGCGGCTCAAAGCCGGCAAAAGAGTTATGCAGATAAACGGAGATCGTTATTGGAATTCCAGGTTGGTGACTATGTATTGCTGAAAGTATCTCCATGGAAAGGAGTTATACGATTCCGAAAACATGGAAAAATGAACCCACGATTTATTAGGCGTTTCAAAGTTATCACGAGAATTGGTAAAGTGGCTTATCGTTTGGAGCTTCCTAAGGAGTTATCGAAGATACACAACACGTTTCATGTATCTCACCTAAGAAAGTGCTTAGCCGACGAGTCAGCGTTCATCCCATTGGAGGACATCACCATATATGAGAAATGGAACTACATGGAGAGACCGGTTGCGATCCTCGAAAGAAAGATCAAACGACTACGCAATAGAGATGTGGGAATGATAAATGTGACAACCGTCAACAAAATTCACAGGTTAGTCATTAGAAACTCTAATTATAAGTCTGGTATAACTAAAAATATCAGTTATGCTTTTAAATATATCAATAATAATCTTAGATTTCGTAGAAATTCCGTCTATATGGTTAGAACCTTCACTAGCTCGTAAAACCGATTTATTAAAAGCCAAGATTTATAAATCATATACAATATTAATAATAATAATAATAATAATTATAATTATTATTATTATTATTATTATTATTATTATTATTATTATTATATGTATCATAATAATTATAGATAAGTTAAAATATAAAACATATATATATATATATATATATAAACTTATAAAAGTGATTAAAACCTTGCTAAATATAAGATTTAATCAAATCACCAACTTATACAAATGATATCCTACACAATTTATACATAATAATTAACAATAAATAAATAAATAAATAACCCCCCCCCCCCAAGTCCCTCAATACCAACTACCCGAAGGGGTTTTAGAACCCCTCAATAGGCCTGTAAGAATCCTTGATATCCCCACATCCTAGCCTAGACAAACCCAGAACCCCAGAACGACCGGACTCCGCATTAGGCAAACCACCCAGAAGAGGGTGGCCATACCAACCCGAACAACCGTTGCACCTTCTGAAGGTATTCGTTTGGCAAAATCAAGTAGCAACGGAAGCAAAGTATATAACAAAAATCGATGCCAAACAACGAATACTTTCCATGGACCAAAATCTAACAAAGGAATTGCAACTAAAATATATAAACAAGATGAGAAGAAAGGTTATACATCAATGGTGCAAAACAGAAAATAACCTTCCTTGTCAAGTGGCTTAGAATCCAACAAAGAACTCCTCCAATGAAGTCCACCCCAAGCTTACTTGATTCCCAAGTGCTAGCAAGTTGATGTACAACCAACAAAACAACAATCAAGTGTGTGTATGTTTGCTTCTTGTGCTCAAGAACACCAATAACACCAAGAACAAGAGAGAGAGAGTTCAAGTGTCAACCAAGGGACAAAGTGTGAGCCAAAAGCCTCTCCTAGAGCAGATAACTCGTGGTCTCTTTGTCTACCACAATTATGAGAAGTTAACCCGATTAAACCAAGTGTTTAAGGTTGTTAATCCTGCTGTTACAGTGAACGTACACGGCCCGTGTAGGTCTACACGGCCGTGTAGGCCTAAAGTCCACGGCCCTAATTGGGCTAAGACGGACCGTGTTTATCAAGCACTACATGGCCCGTGTTCATCTACACGGCCCGTGTAGGCCCAAACTACACGACCTTGAACTGGGCTAATACGCCTCATGTATGTTGGACTGGACACGGCCCGTGTTCAGGAACACGGCCCGTGTACCATCCTGCCAAAACCCATTTTGGCCTTTTCCTCTCTTTTGCTTGATCATGTTGCCGGAATCAATACATGGTGTGTGACCCAATAGGCCTATACCTCATCGGTAGTGCCATTAACTCGTTCGTGTCAGAGGGCATATTCCAACAGACTCCGACTTGCACGTGACACGTGTTGGAATATGCCCACTAATATACGTGTACTAGCATCACTGCAGATGAGGTACGAGCCTATTGGGTCACACGCCAAGGGTAGATTCCGGCAGCACAACACAAACATGAGAGAATATGAAATTAGGGTTTCTTGCGACCTTCACGGGCCTTCACGGGCCGTGAAGAGGTCGTGAAGAGAAACCCTCCACGAGCCTTCACCACCCGGACAAGTAGTCGTGGGAGCAGGGCCTTCACGAGTGCTTCATGGCCCGTGAGAGCCCGTGAAGGCAAGAACCATGCTTTTATTGGATCACTCGTTGGCCCAATTAGAGTGTGCGGTGGAACCCGGCCTATGAGGCCTTCACGGGTGCTTCACGGCCCGTGAGAGCCCGTGAAGGCAGAAGTCAAAGTGTCACCTTTGTTTTATTGGACCTTTGTGATGGTACAATGAGGGTGTGCCTAGTTGGCCGACCCTGGTGACTCCATGACCGTTTCCAGACTTTATAAAAGGGTTGGAACTCTCTCATTTGCCACTCTTTCTTCATGCTCATTATATACACACATACATAGATGACTCTTGGTTCTAAGAGAGCAAGGTAGTGTATCAAGTGAAGGCAAGTGGTTCAAGTGTTGTGGCTACTCCAGATTCACGAAGACGACGTGTGGTTCGTGTCTCAGGTCGTTAGCAAGACGGAATCTCGGCTACTTGGTGTGGACTATCAATAGAGGAGCTCGGTTTCGAGTTCTCGAAGATCTTCCTAGCTCGATGGATAGCTCCAGCCTCGTGATGGTATAATTTCTCCTCCCTCTCGTTTCTTTTAGTTGCTATATTCGTTTGTAGTTACGATCCCCACTTGGGGAATACATGCATGTCGGTTTTGATACCTGAAAACCCCGGTTTTTTATGTCGTTGCTTCTGCTGTGTAAGGGTGTTGTTGTGCATGGATTTCCTACAACACGACTATGAAAAATAACACAAACATAGAGCGGCCTCTAGCAAGACGTCTATGCTCCCAAGTCAGTATAGGGTATGCCACTCTTGACAAGATCCCCAATCATGAAATGATTGTCCTAAAGAAAAATGAATATGTACATCCCTTTGTTCGCGATATCCAATGTGACAAGGCATGGAATATAGTCAACCTTCAAATCGTTCACGATTATGTTTCTTGATTCTAGATTAGGGTGACCAACAAAACAAGTTAACATTGATCCATCATCAATATAACCTGAGGACAGCCATGCATATGAACGTCAGCGCTCAATCATCGAGGGGCCCATGGATATTCTCTCTATACATAGAGGAACAAATACCTTTCGACTACATAGTCCCGCCACATAGATAATACTCTACCCAATCATCTCCCTTATAACGACCAGGTTACGGACCGCGTTAGAAAACGATCAAAGCAAAGCAGACCTATGCTTTGGGATAACATGTATCTCTAGTTTAAGGATGAAATGTCATTTCCATCCCGAGTTACTTGTGACTAAAACCATGAAGTAAACTCGGGTGCGGGTCCTCCAATCACTTGAAACCCCTTTCAAGTATAGGCAAGAATCACGTTTTATCAAAACCAATTCTTTACCTCAATCTAAACTCATACTTTCTTCCCACAGAGTATGACCGATTGTGGAGACTTAAAGATTGTAAAACAATCTAGGGAATAAGTTAAACATGCAAAGATAGAACACAATAAAGACTAAATGTGAGTAACCGCAACACGCGTATATATAGATCTCTACTATATAAATCGAAACAACCATTAGTAATATTATTGCTTAATGTTCCCAAATACATAATGGTCCAAACATAAACTAAAACTAAATCTAAACCAAGTCATGAGCAAATCTAACACCTATCGCCGTAGTGTGAGAATCATGAGAAGCTTGTGACAATGGTTTAGTAAACGGATCAGCCAAATTGCTTTCCGAGGTTACTCTACTAATAGCGAATTCACCACTTCCAACCATCTCTCTAATCAAGTGGTACTTACGAGGTATATGCCTCGTTCTCTTGTGAGCTCTCGGTTCCTTCGCCAAGGCTACCGCACCCTCATTGTCACAAAAGATCTCAATAGGGTCGGATGAACTTCCTTATCCACACAGCTTCTTTAGCAGCTTCACTTGCCGCAATGTATTCTGACTCTGTAGTAGAATCAGCCACTGTGTCTTGCTTTGAACTTCTCCAAGTAATAGCCCCACCATTCAATAGGAACACAAACCCCGATTGTGATCGGCAGTCATCCCTATCAGTTTGGAAGCTAGCATCAGAGTAACCCTTTACTTTGAGCTCTTCCTCACCACCAAATATCAAGAGCATCTCTTTAGTCCTCCTAAGATACTTAAGAATGTTCTTTACCGTAACCCAATGGGCTTGCCCCGGGTTTCCCTGATATCTACTAGTCAAGCTCAAAGCACATGACACATCAGGACGGGTACATAACATGGCGTACATGATCGAGCCCACGGCCGAAGCATATGGTACTCGCTTCATTACTTCTAGTTCCTCTTGAGAACTAGGACATTGAGTGTTACTCAATATCACTCCATGCGACATAGGAAGATTTCCTTTCTTGGAGTCCTCCATCTTGAACCGCTTCAAGACTTTGTCAATGTATGTACTTTGACTCAACCCGAGAAGTTTTCTAGATCTATCTCTATAGATCTTGATACCCAGAATGTATGGTGCTTTTCCTAAGTCTTTCATTGAAAAGCATTTTCCAAGCCAAGTTTTGACACTTTGCAAGGTTGGAATGTCTTTACCAATTAGTAGGATATCATCCACATACAAGACTAAGAAAACAACGGCGCTCCCACTAGCCCTAACGTATACACATGGCTCATCTACACTTTTCGAAAAACCAA
This sequence comes from Dittrichia graveolens, assembly GCA_038502395.1. NCBI lineage: Eukaryota > Viridiplantae > Streptophyta > Magnoliopsida > Asterales > Asteraceae > Dittrichia > Dittrichia graveolens. The sequence goes on from JARJIL010000003.1 coordinate 42,037,584, forward strand.
ACTCTTTGATTTTCTCATCAAAGCATAGATTCCAACTACGAGATGCTTGTTTAAGTCCATAAATGGACTTCTTTAATCTACACACTCTATTAGGATGCTTCGGATGTACAAAACCCTCATGCTGCGTCATATACACCTCTTCAGTGAGCTTCCCATTAAGGAAGGCGGTTTTGACATCCATTTGCCATATTTCGTAATCATGAAATGCGGCGATTGCCAAAAGGATCCTAATAGATTTCAACATGGCCACTGGGGAGAAAGTTTCATCATAGTCGACACCATGTGTCTGAGTGAAACCTTTAGCCACCAGTCGGGCTTTGAAAGTGTTTACTTTTCCATCCATGTCGGTCTTCTTCTTGAAGACCCACTTACACCCTATTGGTTTACAACCGGGTTTGGGATCAACCAGTTCCAAAACCTGGTTATCCTTCATGGATTGCATCTCGTTATCCATTGCCTCCTTCCATTTAGCAGACTCGTGGCCCCGTGCCGCTTCCCGATAGTTGGTGGGCTCATTAAGATCCACCAATAACTCGTCGCCCTCAGATATGAGAAACCCATATCTCTCTGGCTCATGGAGAGTTCTACCGGATCTACGGGGAGGTAACGGATGTACGTTAGTCTCCGCATTGTCATGCTCAGACTCAACCTCACTAGGTTGTTGGCTAGTGCCAACGTCAGGTCTTTCATCCGTTGACTCTTGAACTTCTTCAAGATCAATCTTAATCCCGCCATGCTGATTGGATAATAACTCTCTTTCTAAAAAGACCACCCTCCGAGCAACAAATACCTTGTTCTCGGAAGGTTTATAGAATATATATCCAATACCCGCAGCTGGATATACGATGAATTAACACTTTTCAGATCGGGGCTCCAACTTGTCATCTACCTCACGTCGTACGTAGGCTTGACAACCCCAAACCTTTAGATAGGCATGAACGGGAGGTTTCCCATGCCACATCTCGAAAGGTGTTTTCTCGACCTTCTTCGTTGGAACGAGATTAAGGATTCTTGTTGCCGTTTCAAGAGCATAACCCCAAAGGAATATAGGCACTTGGGTGGGACTCATCATAGACCGAACCATATCTAACATAACAATGTTCGGTTCTTCCTCTTGGCGACACCATTTAATTGTGGCGTCCTAGGAGGTGTAAGTTGTGAGATAATTCCACAACCCTTAAGATGATCACGAAACTCTTGACTAAGATACTCACCACCCCTATCGGATCTAAGTATCTTAATCTTCTTTCCCAATTGATTCTCTACTTCATTTTGGAAAGTCTTAAAGACCTCAAAGGTCTCGGACTTTTGTCTAACCAAGTAGACATACCCATACCTACTATAATTATCTATAAAGGTAACGAAGTATCTAGAATTGTCTCTTGTGACGTGCTTAAATGGACCACACACATCGGAATGTATAATGTCCAATAAGTCTTTTCCCCTCTCATTCACGCCGGAAAAGGGTGCTTTAGTCATCTTGCCTAATAAACAAGATTGGCATACTTCATTTGACTCATGTTCAAATGATTCCAAGATCCCATCCGCTTGGAGCTTGGCGATGCGAGTCTTGTTTATATGGCCAAGTCGACCATGCCACAAAGACAATTTGTCTAAACCATTTTTAGACGTTGAATCAATATTCATGATTGAACGATTATCACTAACGTACGCTTCTACTTCATAAATACCACGACAAGGATAAGCTTTAAAATAACAAATACCATTTTTAAAACAAACAATAACCCCATTGTCAAAAGAAAAACCAAAACCACTGTCTTGTAATTCATGAAAAGAAATAAAGTTTTGTGCCACAAGCGGCGAATAGCATACATTTAATAATAATATGGAAAAACCGGAATTAAAAGATAATTTAACTTCTCCTCGAGCCTTGACATGGACAATCTCCTTGTTTCCCATAATCAAGTCAAGCTCGCCATTCTCCATCCTTCTACTTGTCCTTAGCACCTGCACAATGTTACAAACGTGAGTGCCACAGCCGGTATCTAATACCCAACTACCAGATGTAGAAGTATGATGGAGTTCAATCATGTACGTACCTGAGTCGGAAGTTCCTGCGATGCTCAACCCCTTGAGCTTCTTAAGACCTTCTAGGTACCCCGGGCAGTTACGGCGCCAATGGCCCTTCTTCCTGCAGAAGAAGCATTCCGCTTCATTCGGAGTTTTAGCTTGGGGAACCATCTTCCCCTTGCCTTTATGTCACACCCCGCTAAAGCGGAAACACGAGGTGTCACAGCACAAGATATCATCGCACAAGGTATATAGACAATAACCATTATATTAACTTAACAAAAATAAATAGTTCGGGTAAAACATAAATAAAAGTTACATAACCGAATAATAATTAGATGACATAGTCTTGTACGATGCGTAAATAAAATAGATATTGTTTTTATTAAACATGACGATGAAGATGAAGATGCCACACATCATGCTTCTATGCAAGGTACCTAACGACGATCACCTGAAAGCACGGGTAAAAGAAAGAAAATGGTCAACTACTATAGTTGGTGAGTTCATAGGTTTTTAATATATGCACAAAATATCTTTTAAATGAGAAAAGTTTTAAATAATTGATGGAGGTTTTTGGAATAAAATAAAAGTATGAGCGAATGATAGAAGATGTATTATATTGCCCAATACGTTGCACATGGTAGTAATAGACTATGATGATTGTTGCTTGAGCCATTATCCAACCTAGCCGACAACCAATTGCCAATGATAAACCTAACGCCTATAATAAATGACGTTAGTAGTGGTAAAGTACATCTATAGTTCGTCAACCATAAATGGGAGACGTCGGAATCTCCAAATAGCGCTACTTACTAATACCATCGGCTCACTAGCGGAGTTAAGGAATAATGTCCAACGAAAGGGCCTTACAACGATCACCCAAGCACATCAAAGAATAATACCATAAGTGCTCAAAATAATATTTGAAATAAAAAGGAAGATAGGCAATAAACTTTTCATGAAACGTATACACATGCTTTCACCTCAAAATGTTATGAAATACGGTAAAAAGGGGCTATGATACTCACTTGGTACGCAAATGTGTTCACTCGTAAGGATTTCTTGTTCCCACCGAAGCTCCTTTCCTAATATAAGAGGTATGTAGCTCTATTAGACTTATTTTATTTATTATTTTGTATTATATATTTATTGTTAACTTATTTTTTAAATAATTAAAGGTTGTCTCTATTTTTCCATAAATCATACGTGTTCACTGAAATTTTCAGTTCTTTAAGTTGAATTTTAAAAATTAAAAACTGTATTTTAGGAGTCATATTAAGGTTTGATATTATAATATAATCTTAATACATGTTTCTAGAATGTCTAGTAAAAATATAGGAATTTATAATCCATGTTTAATATTTTTAATAATTAAAAGTGTAAAAGATGTCCACTGATCAGTGTCTGGATGACATGTTGTTACTAAAACGTCTGTTTAGGGCCCATACGACCTCGTTTTTAGATGATTCAAAATGGAATTTAACCATGGTTCAAGGATGAAACTTTAAAAAAAACTAGATGTATTTTGACCCAAGAATGAGTAAGTTACACGCGTTTAAAGTGTACCCTTCTAAATCTGCCAGATTTCCAGATTCAAGATATGGGTCTTTTTAAATATGTTTGAAGGATCAAACGTTGATGAAAATTAGTGAATCCAGGTTTAAATGAAAGGTAACACTTTAAAATAAGATTAGCAAAAAGAATCAACTGATTTTGATACCTAGAACTCCAGATATAACAAAAATAAATGGGGAGTTCTAGCATCAGAATCTGTCAGATTGTTATTCTTTTTGTTTATGGGTCATAACTTTAATATAACATGTTTATATTCATGAATAATCATATTGTATGAGTATAAGCTTTGATAATCCATGTGTTCTTTCAACAATGGTAGGATGATACACATTTTATGTGTTCCTTACAATATTTGTTAAAATGAAACACATGCATGATCAAAGTCTTATTTTCTTGGTTTTTAGTCGATTAAGTTCCATACAACAATGGTAGGATGATGCACATTTCATGTGCTCCTTACAACATTGGTAGGATGTTTATATTTACATGATATATATATATATATAAAGGAAATAAGATGAACAACAAAGAAGATAAATAAAAGAAAAAAGAAAGAAGAAAAGTGGAAGAGTAGAAGAGTAGAGATGAGTGTTTTGTGATCATCTTACCAACTCTTGCCTTTGGTTTGGTGTTGGATCTTCACAAGATGAACAATTCTTGTTGTTCTTGGGAGATTTTTGGTGGTGAAAGAAGAGAGAAAAGAGAAGAGATTGAGTGTGGTGGTAAAGGAAATGATGAAGAGAGGAAGGGGGATTATATAGGACATGGGGGAGATCAAGAGATGGTTTCTTGGGAAGAGGAGGCAAGAGAATTATGAGGGGGGGGGGGGGGGTAGGGTGGCTGGCCATAGGGGGATTTTCTTTTTTTTTGAATAATTAAGTGTAATTTGTTTAAATAAATTTTGTATAATTGGTGATTTTGTTTAAATCTTTTAATTACAAAGTTTTAATTACTTTTGTGAGTTTATTTTTATATGTTTTATATTTTAACTTATTTATATTTATTATGATTTATTTAATTATTTTTATTGATATTATATTTATTATTGTACATGATTTGTAATTCTTGACTTTTAATAATTCGATTTTTCGAGCTCCGGAAGGTTCTAACCTTATAGGCGGGATTTCTATGAAATCTAATATTATTATGGATGTATTTAAATAATAAATACTATTTTTAGTCATACTAGGCTTAAAAATTAGAATTTCTTATGGCTAACCTGGGAAATTTGTTGCCGAATGTCACACTATACCCTCCGAAGCGGGGCCAGACTTGGCAGCGTCAATCTTCCCCTTCCCCTTACCCTTAGGGGTATAAGCGGTCCTCTTCTTCTTCTGGATTTGCCCCTCCCTTATAGCAAGAACGGGATTTGGAACGGCGGGCTTGTTTTTGGTCATGCTAGACTCCGTTGTCTTAAGCATACCATGAAGCTTCATGATGGACTTATCCATACTATGCATATGATAACTCATAACGAATTGATCATACGCGGTGGGCAGGGACCATAGGATCAAATCCACGGCTAGCTCCCTCCCTATGGTAAATCCGAGCCGTTCCATGTGCTCCACGTTTGCTTTCATGCGCAACACGTGTGCACTCACATTCCCGCCATCGGCCATCTTGCTACCAAGTACCGTCTTAAGACACTCAAACCTCTCTTGTCTTGCTTGCGGCTGGAACATTTCCTTAAGCTGAGCGATCAAGTCAAAAGCACTCAAATGATCCATTTGCTTTTGGAGCTCGGGGATCATAGTACTTAGGATGAGGCAAGTAATGTCCTCGGTATCCTTGACACGCTTCTCATAAGCGTCTCGGATAGCCCGAGTGGCATTGGCAGCAGGAGCCTCGACTAGGGCCTCCTCTATGGTAACCATCTTCCCTTCTTGGCGTAACACAATAAGTTGCCTAAACCAATCCAAAAAGTTGTTACCATTGAGTTTCTCCTTCTCAAGGAAAACTCTAAGTGAAAAATGGTTGGTGGTGTTGGTGTTGCTTGAAGACGTCATCTATAATAGCAAAGTAGTTTTAATTAGTTTGGAAATCCTTGTTAAAATAAGTACCCATAGTTTTAAACAAAACAATTTATTTGTAACAAGGGCTAAGAACCTTATTTCACCTCGCACCGTGACGGTTTTACCGAGGATCATGTAACACCGCTTCTAAAAACAGTTGCTTTAATAAAAACTTAGGTTTAACAGCGGAAATTTTTCTTTTTAATATTAACAAACAGTTAATTACATCGTCGTTGTTTCCAAAACATTCGTTGGTGTTACCTAACATACAGGAACCGACCATAGATTCATACATACATTACAACATTCAAATACAAGTGTTCCACCCACAAGGGGCAATACATTCCTATAAGTCACCCACGTCGCAGGCCATCTAATCTTTATCTGAAAAGGGAAATCATAGTACCATTAGCTACACTAGCTAGTGAGTACATACTTAGCATAAGCATCAATAAGGTAACTCATGCATCATACACATCATACATATCATATCATACATATCGTATCGTACACATCTTATCGTAGATAAGCACACATTGCTAGCTTAACACATAGCGGTGTGCTGACAAGATCAGTAAGAGTCATGTCTTGCAGGAGAGCCAGTCCTGCGCAACAACTCAGACTAGGGGATCAATCACAACCAATCTGCTGGTGGGGGAGCATAAAGCAGTCCCCCAAGCATCTTATACAGAACACAAGGTTCCTGAGTAATCACGGCCAGGTCCTGGCTGATTACGGTCTCACGTTAAGGCACGGCGGTTCTGCAGGAACCTCGATCCGGGATACACCCCGAATCACCGTGAAATCTTGAAGGATCCAGCTACAACCGGCTGACCTTAACCACGCATCACGTTGTCCACAGACGTTCTCATACACATATACATACATTCGATCCCACAGGGATCCATCTTTTCATCACATAGTCATACATCGTTCATAGGATCCCATCGGAATCCATCATTCATTCATTCATTCATTCTTTCACATGCATCATCATACAATTCATCATCCTTACACATCATCAATATTAACTAAGCGGTTCCATTCTGGACCCGCTGGCATGCACCTGCTATACATCTTACAAGCAATCGTAACGTCATTCAAAAACTTACACTCATCTTCTTAAGCGTACCTGCATAAACAGGTTAGTCATACACTCATGCACATTCACACATTCACATAGTCATCTTACAAGCAAGACTTACTCATACTGAGTCTCATGAAAGTAGGCACTCACCTGTTTCGCTTACAGCGTTCGTTTACTGAATTCTGGTTCAGCTGACACGTTCACCTAAAACATTCGGCAATCGCGTTAAGCGTCTGCACACATAAGGTTCTACCACAAAACACTTATAAGAACCAATCAAGGCTCTTAGACACCTTACAAGAATCTTACACTTCATAGCACAACATGTGCCTTAGGTTTGCTTAGCTTTAAAATGAACATTCTTACTTTTCACCTGACGCGTCGCGTCCAAGGACCGGACGCATCGCGTCGCGTAGTTTTCATGCGACCTTCGGATCAATCTTTGAAAGTCGGATCACACATGCGAAAGTCGGATGACCCATGCGAAAGTCGGATGACTCATGCGACTCTCGGACCATGAAAGTCGGATCAAGCCAAAAGTCGGATGAAACAAGAGTCGGATGAAAGTGAAAGTCGCACGACGTATGGGAACGCGTCGTGTTCCCCTCTTCGACGCGTCGCGTCGTGTGCAATTCTGCACTTCATCATCTTCTTGTTCATAGTTCATGCGACTTTTATTCAACATACTCAAAAACCCAGACTTCAAATATGTTAGTTTTCCACTTTTAAACACTTCTAAACCTCTTATACCACCTATATGAACTTCATGAACAACCTAACACCTTTTTAAAGCATCGAACATGAGAAACCCACTTAGAAAGTGAGCTTCATGTTCATCCATGGAGTTTCTTCAACTCCAACACAATTTCCAGCTTAAAACATCCATGTATCTAGTATATTACATATCAAATCCTTACTACAAACAACATACTAACCTTGTTTCCGGTCTAGGACTTCAAATTTTCAAATCTTATGAATTCTTCTTCAAGACTTACGAACAGAGAGAATTTGCTTTGTGTGTTTGTGTTTTCTTGAACTGTTTTGACTTTGTGAGTCAAATATCACAATACACTTATACATATCTTATTTCCATTCTTATCCAGAGGCAACCGCCTCTGGAAAGAAATATCTATATTTTCTTTTCCTTTTCTTTTTTTCTTTTCTTCTTTATTCTTTATTCTTTTCTTCTTTTCTTTCTTTATTCTTTTTCTTTTTCTTTCTTTTATTCAATATTTACATCTAGTATATATATATACTTAACATATATATATATACATACACCTCTAACATGTACATACATATATATATATATATATATATATACACACTAACTCATTCAATTATTCATCTATCACACTAACTTCATACCCTCACACATCAATTACAACTAGGCCCAAATCGAGAATGTTACAAATCTACCCCCCTTAAGAAGATTCCGTCCTCTGAATCTACTCAGTGGTAAACAGGCAAGGGTATCTTGTCTTCATCGCGCCCTCGATTTCCCACGTCGGGCTTGGACCTAAGCTGCGTTCTTACTTCACGAGAACTAGCTCGACTATCTTCTTACTTAGCTTCTTTACCTTCGTGTCTAGAATCACTACAGATTCGGCTCCAACGTGGCACTTACGTAAGTAACACACGTTAAAGATAACACACACATTGATCAGTTCATGCGGCAGTTCAAAAATTACCGTCTGATCAATGACCTTACGCACGACTTTGAACGAGTCTACAAAACATGAACTTAACTTCTCCTTACATTTCAGACGAATAACGTCTCTTCAAGGAGAAACTTTCAAGAACTAAAATCAACAATGAGTGGAAATCCAAATAATCAAGAAAGACCGTGACGTGTCACAGTCTTACTAACAACAGAATTGAATGAGTCAACAAAACAGACTCATTTGTGACTATGAACCGAACATCAATTTCGGAACTTCGAATCGTTGCAGACGATCCTAGGATCTCTCGTATTCATCTCAACTTGTGTACATATTTGATCATCATAGTGATCTTCATAGATCTAACTCCCATTGACGATCCTCTACGGCTTCAAACATTTGTTACGACACTGGCTTCACCAGGTAGTAACGGATTCTACCACAGATAGTAAAGTCTTCCGGACCATCAAGCAAGGTGAGGATCGGAGTCTTCACACACTAATTGCATCAAAAGCTGAGAAATCTCTTCTGAGCTTTTGATCATAAGACAGATACATCTTTATGAGTCAGTTTAGCCAACGGACTCGCAAACTTCAAGACATTGCGGATGAACCGCCAATACAAGCCAATTAAGGCAAGAAAACTTCTAACTCAAAAGGAGTTCGAGGAACTCTCCTTCTCTATCTCATCATAGTTTCTATCTTAGCTAAATCTTCTTGACACAATTCTTACAGATGCCATGACTAAGGAAATACATTTCCTAAGCCAGGACTCACACTTAAACAACTTGACACACAATTGTTCTCATTTGAGAACTTCGAAAACATATCACAGATGGAGCTCTAGCCACCGTAGTACCTCCCGAACTCAAGTTAATCTTACAATCGACATCACTGACCGGAGGTAAGGCCGGCAGTTTCTCAGAAAACACATCAGGGTAATCAATTATTACACTGATATGTTGGACTAGTCATTTCTCTATCTTGGCACAAATAAATATGCAAAGAAAGTCACAACACTTAAAGCAAACTTCTATGTTCTTAACAATGGAGATAACAGGAATATCACACTCCTGTTGTTCTCCACAAGCTATAACACAAGATTCATCATCAAGACGAATCTTAATCATCTTTTCTTTGGGTACGGAGAATCTCAGCATTACGACTGCTGATTCAATCCATCCCAATACTATCATCACAAGCCCGTAATAGGCATAACTAAAAGCGAGATAGGGAAACTACTTCCCTTGACATCAAAAACAGCTATTGAAATCTTCTCTATAACAGAGACTACTTTATTACTAATACTTTCCACATCAAGTGGATCGATCATCTTGAAACACATACTCTTAACTTCTAACAACAAGACAAGAAACAAAGGAGTAATCAACTCCAGAGTCAAAATACATAAGCAGAGAAACAGTTGGTAAAGAATATATCGGTATTGACATCCCTTGCATCTTTGGTCTATTCCACTCTCATCTGAAAAGCCCTCCCCTTCGTGCGAGGCGCATCTTCTTTCTTTTGGTCTCTAAAAGACCCTTTAGATCTGGTACTCTGTCTTTCCGGGCAATCTGTCAACTTGTGTCCAGGCTTATAGCATCAGTAACAGACATTTTCTTTGAAACCACACTCAGAACTAGCATGGCCCTTCTCTCCGCACCTCCAGCACCGTTGGATAGCACTTAGAACACTCACCAGAATGGTAAGCGCGACACTGAGAACACCAAGGAGAATCAGGCCTCGGCTTCTTAGAGGAATCAGTTTTCCCGCCTGTAGTGGATTGTCCTTTGGAAGGACCCGATTTATCAGACGGCTGAAACTTCCTCTTTGACTCTGTACCAGCAAACTCGCCCTTGCAATATAAACGATCACCTTCTAATTGTCGGGCAATATCAAACGCCCGATCCAGTTCAACATCAGCCTATACGTGAGAGCGAAATTCCAGTGGCAGAGTTGCCACAAACCGCCTTATCTTGGTGGTCTCGTCTGGGATCAGATGGGGAACAAACCGCATCTTATCAGTGAACGCGGTTATGTGTTCCTCAATAGGCATATCCCCTTTCTTGAGATCATTAAAATCTCCCTCCATTCTCTCCAGGTCATACTCGGTGCAATACTTCTTCAGCACCTTCTCAGAAAACTGCTCCCAAGTGAGAGCACTCAATACTTCTTTTCGAACCGAAGCTTTTACCGTATCCCACCAAAAGATGGCACGACCTTTCAACATTCGTATTACGTACTTCACGCAATACTCCGGTTCGCATTCGCACGACTCAAACACTTGCTCCATCTCCCGGAGCCATTGTATAGTAACGGTAGGGTTATCACTCCCCTGGAATGTCGGAGGATTGCAAGTTAGAAACTTCTTGTATGAACAAGTCTTGCGGGGCTTGTTCAGCGTCGCTTGCAACAAGAGCTCCTTCGTCACATGAAGCTCTTCCTCTAATCGCCTTATAATTGCAGCCTGATCTGGCTCAGGTCTGCCACCACCGACATTTTGCTGAGATCTCTGATCCTCAGCCTGATGAGGCATATGCGAAGCCTCGTCCTCTAATTCTTTCAATGCTTGTTCAGTATTGCCACGCTCGGCAGACATCTTTTCTAGACTTCTATATCACAGAGAAAGAGTAGTTAATACTCTATCTCACTTATTCATCTTACTCACAAGTCATCATACAAAACAGGTCATCACATAATGCTAGCATACACATAACTCTCACTCAATCCCCCCCCTTAGGAACACTTCTTTATGGTCGGGCCTGAGCTTGAGATCGAATACTCTTTCAAGTATCCAATTCACTCAAGCTCTGATACCTAATTGTAACACCGCTTTTGAAAACAGTTGCTTTAATAAAAACTCAGGTTTAGCAGCGGAAATTTTTCTTTTTAATATTAACAAACAGTTAATTACATCGTCTTTGTTTCCAAAACATTCGTTGGTGTTACCTAACATACAGGAACCGACCATAGATACATACATACATTACAACATTAAAATACAAGTGTTGCACCCACAAGGGGCAATACATTCCCATAAGTCACCCGCCTCGCAGGCCATCTAATCTTTACCCGAAAAGGGAAATCATAGTACCATTAGTTACACTAGCTAGTGAGTACATACTTAGCATAAGCATCAATAAGGTAACTCATGCATCATGCACATCGTACATATCATATCATACATATCGTATCGTACACATCTTATCGTACATAAGCACACATTGCTAGCTTAACACATAGCGGTGTGCTGACAAGATCAGTAAAAGTCAAGTCTTGCAGGAGAGCCAGTCCTGCGCAACAACTCAGACAAGGGGATCAATCACAACCAATCTGCTGGTGGGGGAGCATAAAGCAGTCCCCCAAACATCTTATACAGAACACAAGGTTCCCGAGTAATTACGGCCAGGTCCTGGCTGATTACGGTCTCACGTCAAGGCACGGCGGTTCTGCAGGAACCTCGATCTGGGATACACCCCAAATCACCGTGAAATCCCGAAGGATCCAGCTACAACCGGCTGACCTTAACCATGCATCACGTTGTCTGCAGACGTTCGCATACACATATACATACATTCGATCCCATAGGGATCCATCTTTTCATCACATAGTCATACATCATTCATAGGATCCCATCAGGATCCATCATTCATTCATTCATTCATTCTTTCACATGCATCATCATACAATTCATCATCCTTGCACATCATCAATATTAACTAAGCGGTTCCATTCTGGACCCGCTGGCATGCACCTGCTATACATCTTACAAGCAATTGTAACGTCATTCAAAAACTTACACTCATCTTCTTAAGCGTACCTGCATAAACAGGTTAGTCATAGACTCATTCACATTCACACATTCACATAGTCATCTTACAAGCAAGACTTACTCATACTGAGTCTCATGAAAGTAGGCACTCACCTGTTTCGCTTACAGCGTTCGTTTACTGAATTCTAGTTCAGCTGACACGTTCACCTAAAACATTCGGCAATCGCGTTAAGCGTCTGCACACATAAGGTTCTACCACAAAACACTTATAAGAACCAATCAAGGCTCTTAGACACCTTACAAGAATCTTACACTTCATAGCACAACATGTGCCTTAGGTTTTCTTAGCTTTAAAATGAACATTTTTACTTTTCACCTGACGCGTCGCGTCGCGTAGTTTTCATGCGACCTTCGGATCAATCTTTGAAAGTCGGATCACACATGCGAAAGTTGGATGACCCAAGCGAAAGTCGGATGACTCATGCGACTCTCGGACCATGAAAGTTGGATCAAGCCAAAAGTCGGATGAAACAAGAGTCGGATGAAAGTGAAAGTCGCACGACATATGGGAACGCGTCGCGTTCCCCTCTTTGACGCGTCGCGTCGCGTGCAATTCTGCACTTCATCATCTTCTTGTTCATAGTTCATGCGACTTTTATTCAACATACTCAAAATCCCTAACTTCAAATATGTTAGTTTTCCACTTTTAAACACTTCCAAACCTCTTATACCACCTATATGAACTTCATGAACAACTTAACACCTTTTAAAAGCATCGAACATGAGAAACCCACTTAGAAAGTGAGCTTCATGTTCATCCATGGAGGTTCTTCAACTCCAACAGAATTTCCAGCTTAAACATCCATGTATCTAGTATATTACATATCAAATCCTTACTACAAACAACATACTAACGTTGTTTAAGGTCTAGGACTTCAAATCTTCAAATCTTATGAATTCTTCTTCAAAAGTTACGAATAGAGAGAATTTGCTTTGTGTGTTTGTGTTTTCTTGAACTGTTTTGACTTTGTGAGTCAAATATCACAATACACTTATACATATCTTATTTCCATTCTCATCCAGAGGCAACCGCCTCTCGAAAGAAATATCTATATTTTCTTTTCCTTTTCTTTTTTTCTTTTCTTCTTTATTCTTTCTTCTTTTATTCTTTTCCTTCTTTGTTCTTTTTCTTTTTCTTTCTTTTATTCAATATTTACATCTAGTATATATATACACTTAACATATATATATATACATACACCTCTAACATGTACATACATATATATATATACACTAACTCATTCAATTATTCGTCTATCACACTAACTTCGTACACTCACACATCAATTACAACTAGGCCCAAATCGAGGATGTTACAGATCACGTGACGAAGCTATTTAGGCCGGCAACCATTTTACTAATTGTAATCTCTATTATAACTCTTAGACACTTAAGGGATCCGTTGACATCCATTATGCCGGTTGGCATGCTTGATCCCTATCTTACACCAATCTTAATATATAATTTTTGTTTAGCTCGTGCTTAGCTCAACAACTAACCAAGAATTATATACTAAAATTGTAAATCGTCCGGCAAGACACACGGGTGGCACTCTCGACCATCAATTGGCTCGTGCTTTGCTCGACAACCAATCATGCGAGTTACCCCACTCACCTTCCACACAACTTCACAAGGAATGACTCGTTCTTAGCTCGACAATCATCCTTGCTTCGTTAGATTCGGGTGGTGTCATCTTATGGATGGTGCGTGATTTACATTTTGAAAAACGGGAATTTGTTTCCGGTTTATAAAACCCTTTTGTGAATTAACAAAGTAAGTGTCAAAACGATTTTAAGCACTTTTAATATAATACCATTTTTATATTTCCTTTGTCAATTCTATTCGCGCGCAATTGTTAACCATTTTAACAAACATTTTATTTTATTTTATTTTATAGAAAAATTATCTAGCATGCGAATCCTAATCCATGCATAGAATAATAAAATACAACCACGCAAATAGATATACATATGATTAGGTAACATGCCCATAATTCCTATGCGTTTTCCCCGTGAGCCACAACGGGGAAAACGAGGCCAAAAATCTAAGGACAAGATATGGTCTCGTTGGATGATCTCCCACTGAATCCAACACCTCCAATAGCATGTTGATTCCTATGACTCCCGTTGACTATTTTGGTTTTAAATCTATACTATATACAAATACATAGAATATAAACGACACGCAGGTCGCAATCCTATACTATTTATACAAATACATAGAATAAAAGAAACGGCGTGCAAGCCGCACCAATAAGTAAATAAATTAATATTGTTACAACAATACAACACGCAAGCCGCCAAAAACCAAAAATAATCAATCATCACAACGCATAGGTCTAGGGGCATATCTTGTTACCGAATCAAACCAAGTATATCAAATAGAAACATGTGTGCCACACATAACCATGATATATAAATATATATCTATATTTTAGTTAAGATTGTCAAAACATCAAAGGCACTAAAAAGACAATCCTTGTACATATGCATTAGTGTATCAAACATTTTGAGACACATATTCATATATACATTTATAAGTATATATTTGTGTACACTTCATGCCAAGTTACAACAAATATATAAATATAAAAACTAGAATATATTAACACGTCTACGAATAAATCTATTCTAGCACAACAAGAGTCTCAATGGAAAAACCAATTTTAAGAAAACACTTTTCTTATCCAAAAACACTTTTATGGTTTTTCTAGACTCAATAGTGCAAAGCCATGTTAGATATGGCTCTGATTCCACTGAAGGTATTCGTTTGGCAAAATCAAGTAGCAACGGAAGCAAAGTATATAACAAAAATCGATGCCAAACAACGAATACTTTCCATGGACCAAAATCTAACAAAGGAATTGCAACTAAAATATATAAACAAGATGAGAAGAAAGGTTATACCTCAATGGTGCAAAATACAAAATAACCTTCCTTGTCAAGTGGCTTAGAATCCAACAAAGAACTCCTCCAATGAAGTCCACTCCAAGCTTGCTTGATTCCCAAGTGCTAGCAAGTTGATGTACAACCACCAAAACAACAATCAAGTGTGTGTATGTTTGCTTCTTGTGCTCAAGAACACCAAGAACAAGAGAGAGTTCAAGTGTCAACCAAGGGACAAAGTAAGCCAAAAGCCTCTCCTAGAGCAGATAACTCGTGGTCTCTTTGTCTACCACAATTATGAGAAGTTAACCCCATTAAACCAAGTGTTTAAGGCTATTAATTCTGCTGTTACAGCGAACGTACACGGCCCGTGTAGGTCTACACGGCCGTGTAGGCCTAAAGTCCACGGCCCCAATTGGGCTAAGACGGCCCGTGTTTATCAAGCACTACACGGCCCGTGTTCATCTACACGGCCTGTGTAGGCCCAAACTACACGACCTTGAACTGGGCTAATACGCCTCATGTATGTTTGACTGGACACGGCCCGTGTTCAGGAACACGGCCCGTGTACCATCCTGCCAAAACCTATTTTGGCCTTTTCCTCTCTTTTGCTTGATCGTGTTACCGGAATCAATACTTGGTGTGTGACCCAATAGGCATAAGTGCCATTAACTCGTTCGTGTCAGCGGGCATATTCCAACACCTTCTCAACCTACCGAAGGAGAACCATCCCGGCAAGGGAACGGGCCGGAGAGAGCCCCTATCCTTACGGGAATCCGGATGATACCTCCATCCGGGATGACCGAAGAGGAGAAGCGGAGGTTCCATCACATGTCATTGGAGTTGTATACCATGAGGGGTATGCTAGACTACCAGACCTACTGGGTCGGTTGTTGTCTAGACATGGCGGACCTCAACCACCACCATGCAATGAAGGCATTGAAAATGGCCCAGGAAGCCCGGAGGCTGATTAGGCTAGTGGACACATGCCTAGTTGCAGGGGTTGTGATGCTAGTGTTAATGAGACTACTCTACCTCGGGATGTGGCGCTAGCTGGGGATGGAACGGATTAGCCTTGGGATTAATTGTCTTTCTTTTCTTTTATTATGAACCATATTATTCTACGTTAAAAATCTATGATTGTATGCTCAAGGATATTATTATCTCTTTTATGAATATATGGCGTCTTATTAAAGTGCCAATTTTTGGTATTTATTTTGTAACGAATGAATGATTGGTTATTTAATCGCATATTGTTAATCATATTTAACACCATGAATGAATTTAATATTTTACACAGAGAGTAGTGTAATAAAACCAAATAGAATGCGTAACTAAAAATCCTCATGTGATTATGCTATAGAACAATGCCTCCAAGAAGAGGAAACCCCAAGCTAAACCAACTTGTCATGGAACAAGTAATTGCTACGCTAGCCAACATCGTCAGCCAAGTTGCAGCTGGGTTTCAAGCAAATCAAGGAGCACCAACCACAAACCAAGAATGTAACTACAAAACCTTTAGGGCTTGCAACCCTAAAGAATTCTTTAGAACCAAAGGAGTTGTGGGACTACTCAATTGGATTGAGAGTATGGAATCGGTCCTTAGTATCAGCAAGTGTACGGAAGCAAATATGGTGGAGTTTGCAGCATGTCTCCTTCAAGGACGAGCCCTATCCTGGTGCAATATCCAAGTACAGATGCTTGGAAGGAATACCGCACACCAACTCGCATGGGATGCATTTCTCAAGCTGCTAAGGGACGAATTTTGCACAAAAAGTGAAATTCAAAAGTTAGAAGCTGAACTTTGGAATCATGAAATGGTCGGAGGCGACATCAACTCATATACTACTTGATTTCATGATTTGGCCAAGCTGGTACCACACTTAGTGACCCCGGAGGAAAACCGTATCGATAGGTACATTTGGGGTCTAGCCCTTGAGATTTGGGCCAACGTCACAGCTGCAAACCCGAACAACATTCAAAGTGCGATGAATCTGGCTACAAGACTTACCCACAATGCTATTCGTTCAGGATCACTGGTGAACAGCAAAGACAAAGGTAAGAGAAAACTTGAAGAGGTGCCAAAGAGACCATTCGGTGGAGAAGCTGCCAAGAATCATAAGAAAGCAAGAAACTTCGGAGCTCAGTCACAAGCAGCAGATAAAGGATGGAGGTCTTATCCTAAATGTGACAAGTGCCACAAACACCATGAAGGGAAGTGCATGGTATGCTTTAGATGTAAAAGGTTAGGACATCTCATCAAAAGTTGCAGAGTGAAGCCATGTTATAAGTGTGGAAGTCTGGAGCACCATGCCACCGCCTGCTCGCGACCAACTCAAGGATCTAATTCTAATCAAGCACGTCCTGCAAGCCAAGGCAATCAAGGAAATCAAGCACGAGGCAGGGTGTTTGAGATTGGAGCGAATGAAGCTAGACAAAACCCCGATGTAGTTACATGTACGTTTCCTCTAAACGGTTACTACGCATAAGTACTATTTGATTCAGGGGCAAATAAAAGCTTCATATCATTAAGATTTAAGTTAAGCCTAAATTTAAAAACCGTAAAAATGAAAGAGCCTTACACCATTGAATTTTCTAATGGTAAAAAAATTAGTGTTAAGGATATAATCCCTGGTTGTACCTTGGGCTTAGCCGATAAAACATATACCATAGTTCTAATCCCACTTGAAATGGATGTTTCGACGTAGTTGTTGGGATGGATTGGCTCTCTAGACATCGAGCGGAAATATGTTGCTTCGAGAAGATCGTACGAATCCTGACGCCTGATGGTGAAACGCTTAATGTCTATGGAGAAAAATCCGGAAGGGATTTAAAAATAATCTCATCCATTAAGATGAGAAAGTTTTTAAGAAAGGGAAACGAGGCATTCCTAGCACATATAATCAATAAAGAGACCGGTGAGAAAAACATTCAAGAAATTCCCGTTGTACAAGATTTTCCTGAAGTATTTCCGGAGGATTTGCCAAGATTACCCCCGAATCGGCAAGTCGAATTTCACATCGATCTAATCCCTGGAGCAGCTCCCGTGGCAAAAGCACCATATCGACTGGCTCCATCAGAATTGCAAGAGCTGTCAACACAACTCCAGGAACTACTCAACAAAGGTTTTATTCAACCAAGTTCATCCCCTTGGGGAGCCCCAATTCTTTTCGTCAAAAAGAAGGACGGGTCACTACGAATGTGTATCGACTATAGGGAACTCAACAAAATGACTATCAAGAACCGATACCCTCTCCCTCGAATCGATGACCTGTTCGACCAACTTCAAGGCGCCAACTATTTTTCAAAAATCGATCTTTGATCAGGATATCACCAATTGAGAGTTCGCGAAGAAGACGTCCCTAAGACCCGCTATGGACATTACGAGTTCTTAGTTATGCCTTTTGGGTTGACAAATGCTCCAGCAGTGTTTATGGACTTAATGAATAGGGTATGTAGACCATATTTAGATAAGTTTGCAACAATGTTCATTGACGACATTCTTATCTATTCGGGAAGTAAGGAAGATCATGAACAACATTTGAAATTGATTCTAATACTACTCAAGGACCAGAAGTTGTATGCCAAATTCTCCAAGTGTGAATTTTGTATCTGAGAAGTACACTTCCTTGGTCACGTAGTTAATTCGAAGGGAATTCATGTTGATCCAGCAAAGATCGAGGCAATTAAAAAGTGGGAAGCACCAAAGACGCCAACTGAGATTCCGCAATTTCTTGGTTTGGCAGGTTATTATAGGCGATTCATCGAAAAATTTTCACGTGTTGCTCAACCATTAACGACTTTAACTTAGAAGGATAAGAAATTCTTTTGGGGAGATAAGAAAGAGGAAGCCTTTTAAACCTTGAAGCAAAAACTATGCAACGCACCTATCTTGCATTGCCAACAGGAATAGAAAACTTTTTGGTCTATTACGACGCATCACACCAAGGGTTGGGATGTGTTTTAATGCAAAAAGACAAAGTTATCGCCTACGCTTCGAGACAATTGAACGTTCATGAGAAAAACTACACTACTCATGATTTGGAGTTAGGAGCGGTGGTGTTTGCTCTCAAAATATGGAGACACTATTTATATGGCACCAAGTGTACCTTCTACACCGACCATAAGAGTCTCCAGCATATTTTTGATAAAAAGATGCTCAATATGAGGCAAAGGCGATGTGTAGAGCTACTCAATGATTATGATTGCGAAATCAAATATCACCCGGGCAAGGCCAATGTGGTAGCCGACGCGTTGAGTAGGAAAGAAAGAGTAAAACCATCAAGAGTCCGAGCATTAGGAGCTATTGTGCAAACAAGTCTGAAAGGAAGGATCCTTGAATCTCAGGAGCCAGCATTAAAAGCAGGGAATCTGAAGGAGAAAACTCTCCGTCATTTGGAGCACAAATTCAAGATTGGAGCAGATGGAGTGCGTTACTTCGAAGGGAAGGTTTGGATACCTGAGGCGAATAACATACGGTTAACAATATTGCAGGAGGCACATAAATCTAAGTATTCTATTCATCCCGGAGCCGATAAAATGTAAAAGTATTTGAAGGAATACTATTGGTGGCCCGGAATGAAGAAGGATATCGTCCTATATGTGGGGAAATGTTTAACTTGTGCAAGGATTAAGGCAAAACACCAGAAACCATCTGGATTACTGCAACAACCAGAAATCACGGAATGGAAATAGGAACAGATAACTATGGATTTTGTGAATAAGTTACCCCGATCCGCTAAAAGGTACGATTCCAACTGACAGGGATGAATATCATCCCATGCGACTTACAATGTTGAGACATGCGACCCTTATGCCTGTGTCGTGCGACACTTCCCTAAAACACACATGCTACGTTTACCCTTGAATTCCATGTGACTTATTGCTTAAACCCTCATGCGACTTTATGTTGATACCCCGTACGACTCTTGATATATATTCATGCGACACTTGCCTTAATACACTATGCGACTTTCATATAAAACCCTACCATGTGACTTTCATATATTACACCTCATGTGACACTTGATACCCCATGCGACTTTCGCATGGTTGAAACCCTCATGCGACTTTTCACTTGGTTACACCATGCGACTTATACCTTGAAACTATTCACGCGACTTATATCTTGAAACCCTCATGCGACTTTTGCATGGCTATCTCATGCGACTTTCAGATGTACATATAAATAGGGTCATGCGACTCTAGCGTGTGTATAAGGGATCATGCGGCTTTCATATATATATATATACATGCCCATGCGACTTTTGGTATGTATGTATGGGCTCATCCGACTTTGAGGACCTCATAGGGTCAAAATTTATGAAACTTAGTAACGGAGTCTAATGTGAGACTCGAATGAATTACGTGAGCAAACGAACAAGGGATTCGTACACGGAGCTAATTTAATTAGACATATTGTTGGTGACAACTGGTTGGCAAGTAATCACAAGTGAGTTAGTGAACTAAGGTTGAGAAACTGAGAACTGCAGACAAGTGAGTATTCTTACTTACCATCTAAACCCTATGATGTATGTGATTAACGTGCTCTATGCTATATGATTTGATGATTGATGAATGATGAATTGATAAATGATGAAATTATGACTGATGAATTAATGAACTGATAATGTGTTATGTTGTGCTAATGCTTGGACCGTTCACTTCGGTGGCGGGAATGATTAGACCGTTCACTTTGGTGGCGGGAATGACGGAACCGTTCACTTTGGTGGCGGGAATGACGGAACCGTTCACTTTAGTGACGGGAATGATTGGACCATTCACTTCGGTGACGGGAATGATTGGACCGTTCACTTCGGTGACGGGAATGACTGGACCGTTCACTTTGGTGGTGGGAATGATGGGACCGTTCACTTCAGTGACGAGAATGATTAGACCGTTCACTTCGGTAATGGGTATGATGGGACCGTTCACTCCGGTGACGGGAATGTGGGACCGACTACTACGGTAGCGGGAATGTGGGACCGACTACTACGGTAGCGGAAATGAATTAACATGATTGTAAGGCAAATGATTTGATGTCATATGGTTGATTCTAAGTAGAAGTACTCACTAAGCTTCGTGCTTACGGTTGTTGTTTAACCTTCTTTTCAGGTGATGGCCACGGCGGGACTCCAGTACGTGTTTGATAGCTCATCTCTAACCAGCTTCCGCAATGTTTTAACTACTTTGAATTTTGATGTATTCTTAAATTACTACGATTGAACTTATGATTTTATGGGTTTTCACCCGGGGTTGTAATTAACTTATACAATGTTTTAATTATGGTAAATTTTGATCGTACGCATTGGTAAATGTTTATTTGAAAAAAAAATTTGGGACGTTAAAAGGGAAAGCCTCCGGCTTCCTACCGCCAGAAGCAGGCCTCCACTTCTTGATTTTCAGGCGATGCCTGATGAAACTACTACCCTTCAGGGCATTCGTGCCATGGGATACATTGTGGATCCTCAAATGAGATCCCATTTCAAAAGAGCTAACCTCCACCCACTATACTATACATTTTTCACAATCCTTCAGCGGTGCTTAACTCCCAAACACACTGGATATGAGTACCCAAACTCAAATCAAATCAAACTGTTGTATGCTGCTGCAAATCACTTACACGTTGACTATGCTACATTAATCTTTCTTGATCTTATGCAGTCAGTTGAGGGCAAAATTTCGGATCTTAAACGAAACAAAGCCAGATTTTTGCCATATCAAAGGTTCCTACGCATGATGGTCCAATTCGCAATGGACAGAAATGAGTAGATTCCAAGGAGGCCACATCATTCTGCAATCAGGCCTAAGCAATTCATGTATGTCAAAGCTTTGACTGTGATCCTCCAGTGCAACCACAACCATTTCCTGTTTCCTTGCTGGACCTTTGTGCACAAAATAAGGTTGTGAGGTTATATAGGAAAAGTGTAGAACTAGGCCCAATAGTTCAACTAGAGGCGGTTGTACCTACCCCTGGGTCATCAGCACCCCGTGAGGAATTAGTAGCTAGGTCTCAGACTTCTACAGGAGAAGCTGAGAGGGATGTGCAGAGAGAGAAAAGCCCAGAGAGGGGTGGTGAAGGGGATGAGGGTGAAACACATAGTGATGGAGGGGCTGAATATTATTCTGTGTAACACCGGAAAACCAAAGCCATTTTTTTAAAACACGTTGCGGAAGCTTAATTAAATAGACCTCTTTACATACAATCCAAACATTAACAATTTACAAACATCTGTTCATAATCAACAATAACACTCGTCTTGGTGTTACTAAAACATAATGGCTCGCTTCATTTCGAACAAAATATCAGAGCAAGGTCAACTTCTCCTTCTACAAACGCCAACAAACACAAACCTGCAAAAGCAACAACTGAGGGGAATTAGCACAAAGCTAAGTGAGTAGAGGCTAAACACATAAGCAAACATCAACAGTCAATATCAAAGCATGTAATCACATAACCAAGAAGACCAGCGGTTCGGCGCAGAACCTACAACCAATGCCGGCCAAAGCTAAGGTTTACCGATAGCCCTCCACTGAATTGGCACGGTGAAATTCCCCTCTGACACAACGCATGCATCAATAGGACCACAACTGTTCAACCAGCCAGCAAACGAGCACATCCCAATTGTACGTGTAGCTGACTTCACAAACGCAACTCAGTATCATCCAAAGAGCGCGTATCGGCCAAATAGTCATGCAACAAATATAATCAATCAACAATCACAATCAACCATCTAATCACATATGCATGCATCACATCAATAACATCAACCATAATCTTTACCATCCGCGGTTAACGTCCACTCACCTCTTGATCTCAAATCGTGGAACTCAGATTTCTTATATTACTGAGCCTTTGTGTTTCCTGAAGACACAACAACACTGGAATTAGTTTCTGATTCATAAATATGTATGCCTTCATATATTTATCTCATAATATTCAATATGAACCCACAAAAATAACAATTCAAAAGATCCAATAAACAAAATCCCACGTTCTGAAAAAAAAAATAACCAAACATGTCACAAAAAGCCTTCGAGTGGTTCAGACTTCGAAGCGTAGGCCACTTCGAACAGAATGCCACTTCGAGCGGAAGGCCACTTCGCACAGAAGGCCACTTCGAAAAGAAGGCCACTTCGAACAAATCTCCATTCGAAACAAGCCAGTTCGAGCGGATCCCCCTTCGAGCCAATACCACTTCGAGCGGAGTCCCCCATAGGCCACTTCGAGCGGATCCTCCATAGGCCACTTCGAGTTCCCCCCAAAGGAAACTTCGAAGTCTAAGCCTAAAGGCTTAGCCCCTCAAATTTAATTAATTTTTATTAGTTAATTATTTTTTTCATCTTCTTCTTCAACAAATAGTCACCAAAAACTCCATGGATCAAAACCAGAATTTACAAACTTTACCAAAACTTACTAAAAACATATTCAAACATTATTAAACATGTTTTCATGCATCAAGAACATCTTTTGATCAATTAAATCATAAAATCTAACAAAACCATTTAATCAAGTAAACTTCAAACTTTTTCATGGTGATTCTTCATAAAACTCATAGAACACATATCATGATAATCATAAAAATGTTAGAATCATAAACTAACCTTGTTCTTGTTTTATAGAACACCCAATCTTCAAATCAAATATTCAAGTCTTTCAAGTTTTTGAGGTTTCTTCACAAACAAGCTTAAGAACGCACACTACACCTTTTCTTTTGAGAATAATGAGTTGATGACTTCTGCATGCTACACCTATTCATACAAATGCTAAATATCGAGCATGAGGTGTCATAGTGAAACTTATCCATAGGCATATTACTCATATACTCACATATCTACATACATACATGCGTACATACATACATATTATACAATAAATTCTCTTCTTTCCTTTTTAACTTTCGAGTAACATATATATTTACTTAAATCAATTAATTAACTTAACATAATTAACTCATAGTATCACACAAATAAATTAAACACAAATAAGCACGTACCGCTAACCCGATAACGACTAGCCAGGGTTTGCGGGTGTTACAAATCTTCCCTCCTTAAGAGGATTCCGTCCTCGGAATCCCATCTTTTCGTTCAAACAACTGAGGGTATCTATCTCTCATATCAGCTTCAGTCTCCCAGGTTAAATCAGAACCCGAACTGTGCTTCCACTTGACCAACACCATCGGAATATGCTTCTTACGGAGTTTGGTCACTTTTCGATCCAACAATTCAATAGGTTCCTTTATCTATCTTTTCTTTGAATCCACCTTCAATTCATGTTCCGGAAGAATCTGACTCTCATCTTCGACCTTACATTTCCTCCGATAACAAACATTAATTGTATCATGAATACTTGCCAACTCTGCTGGAAGATCCAACATAACTGTCTGGTCATTCACTACCTGACGAATGTGGAAAGGACCAATAAAACGGGGAGCTAACTTCCCGCGTTTGCTGAAATGAATCACGCCTTTCCACGGAGAGAATTTTAAATAAACAAGTTTACCCACATCAAACGATACTGGACGACGTTGCAGATCAGCATACATCTTCTGTCTATCCCTGGCAGCTTTTAACTTCTCTATCGCAATAGCAACCTTATCAGCTGTCAACTGAACAATCTCAGGCCCTGCAAACTGTTTCTCACCGGCCTTTAACCAGCATGTCGGAGTACAACAGCGACGACCGTACAACATTTCATACGGAGGCATCCCAATACTGAAGTGGTAAGAATTGTTATACGCAAACTCTATCAAAGGCAAGTGTGAATCCCAAGATCCACCATACTCAATTATACAGGCACGTAAAATATCTTCGAGTATCTGTATGGTTCGTTCAGTCTGACCGTCAGTCTGGGGATGATAAGCAGTACTCAAGTTAATCCTCATCCCCAAGTCTCTCTATAAACTCCTCCAGAAGTTAGAAACAAACCTGGAGTCTCTGTTAGATACTATTGACAATGGTATACCATGCCTTGCAATAATCTCATCAATGTAGAGTTGTGCCAACATATCATATCATGATTCTTCTGAGTACGCGGAAGTTTTGTTACAAAATCCATCGTTATGTGTTCCTACTTCCACTTAGGAATCTCCAACTGTTTCAATGACCCATATAACTTCTGATGTTCTGCCTTTACTTGTGCACATATATAAAACAATTTCCACAAATGTGCCACATCTGATTTCATCGTTGGCCACCAGTAAAGCACTTTCAAATCATTATACATTTTAGTGCTTCCTGGGTGTATAGAAAGTCTTGACTTGTGGACTTTTATTAAGATCAACATCCTCAATTCTCCAAGTATAGGCAATGAATTCCAAGCATAGGCACTTATACACGAGACTCGTAAGTCTTTAGTTAACATGATTTGGAAATTAATTCCTCTTTTCTCTTTTCATATTTAAGATTTCAAGTTTTTCATTCTTCAATGCTTCCAATTGTAAAGGTTTCAGTTTATCCATTAGGTCAAATACATTTTCCTTCCATATAAATTAAATATTATAATTAGCTTCCTTGCAACTCCAAACATCCATTACCGCATTAATATCTATGAGGTGATATCAAATCTCGCAATTATTATCTTTTATTGATTCCAACCACTGTATCAGTTACATGTTCAATTCTTTCTGTATATAAACTTACTTCAATCTGTTGTGATCACTACAAATTTCTCATTTAGTATCGTATAGATAAAATTTCCACAGTGTTATCGCATTTAGAATAGCTACGTATTCCAAGTCATGGATTTAGATAATTCCTCTTATAAATTTTCAATTGCCACAAAGCATAAACAATAATCCGATTCCATTGTATTAAATCACGTTCCAGAACTTGTCTCAATTGAATCTCAAGTTCTGACTCCATTTCAAATTAAATCAGGATATCATCAATGTAACAATCATGAGGTTATCCGAGAATGGCCTACAAACTCGATCCCTCAGATCCATAAACACTGCAGGCACATTGGTTAAGCTGAACGACATAACTAAGAACTCATAATGACCGCATCGTGTGCAAAAAGTTGTCTTGGACACATCATCATCAAATACACGCACTTGACGATAGTCAGATTTCAAATCAACTTAAAAAGGATGAAGTACCATATGACTGATCGAGCAAATTATAAATTTTGAGTATCTGATACTTGTTCTTAATCTTTTTCTTATTCAATTCGCAATAATTAATTCTTATTCACAAGATACCATTTTTTTAATAAACAGAACCGTTGCATCCCACGAAAATGAACTTGAACATATAAATTCTTTATCCACTAAGTTTTGAATTTTAAGTCATCATTACCTTTCAAACCGAAGACAATCCTGACAACTCCTCTGGAAACACATCCGAGTATTCCGTTATCACCCGAATATCCATTATAATTTGCTTCTCTTTCTTATTATAAATAACATACTCCATGAACGATTTACATTCCTTCATCAGAGCTCTTCTAGCCTTCAAACATGAATCATACAAAATAGATCTAGCCTTCTCATATTGAGTTATCACGTGTGGCCCATCGTTCAAAGGAAACGAAATCACTAGTTCTTTACTGGTTTAATCAATACATAATACATCATGCAGTTCAATTAATCTAAAAACATCTTCCTATAGTACTTCATGCCATTTTGCATCAATTCAAATAACACATAAGTCATGGAATAACAACAATTAACTCTATGTTAATTAATACATATACGAGTATAGAGTTTATCAAAACATACCTGTACATCATTCTTGGTCGGGTAACATCATCTCTCATCATACTGAATGCCCTACTCTCAAACATAGCAGGGTTCTTCCTTTTCGGTCCACTTGTTGACGATGATCTCCCGACTACCTTAACTCCTGACCTTGACCAAACTTTCTTGTCTTCCCAACATTTCTTCGCCCGATGTCCCTCTCTTTGACAATTCCAACAAACACTTCAAGGAAAAATAAAATCGTTAATGCTATGACCACACAATCCACATCGAACACAACACAAATTCTGGAGTTTGCAAAGCCCCAAATGAAGAAATCCACACCTGCGACAGCACTGTGAGTTTTGTTCAGACCTACTTAACATTGGTCTATTGCGTTGATTTTCTTGTTTCTGACCAACTGCTGATGAGGGTTCTCCAATTGTTTTAATTCATGATTCAGACTCAAGTTCTTGTTTAACACTACAATCCATTGCTCTGTGATATTCCCCATAACAAATCCAGCAAACCTTTCAAGAAAAACAACAATCTTTCTTCTCATGACCAAATTGGCCACATGCAAGACATCGCATAGACTGAGATGTACACGGTCTTGTGTGGTGAGACTTACATTTTCCACACCATGGTGCCTGCCGATTAGATCCATTAAACATAGGTTCACAATTCAAGTCTCTTTGCCTCTGACTACCTTGCCCTTTTTGCTTTTGAGTATTGTATTGTTCAATCCTGAATTTATGTTGAGAAACTTGATCTCGGGTCATGTTGTTTTTGGCTTCCAAATTTCTCTTATCTAACTGAGCTAAGGGAAAAGTTTGGGAGGAAGTGCTATCCCACCTGGTAGCACTTTGATAATCTAGGAGCATAGCTCCTTGTAAAGGGACTGGATAAAAGGACAGTTTTTGGGTTACATGTGCCATAAAATGAAATGAAACTAGAACTAGAAATGTTGTATTCTGAGTAGTAATAGCTTGGGAAATCTGAGTTTGAACGTTTTGGGTTATCCTTTCTCATTCCATACGGTGAACAGTATCCCGAAGTTCTTGCATCTCATTTTTCAATTTATTAATATACTTGCTCTTTTCATCCTTCTGTTCACATCCCCATGTATCAGTTTGATTTGTTATATCCAACGCATTCACGGTAGAAGTTCGAGCTACTTCTTGGGTAATAAGAGTGTCAATAGGGGTATCTTTGTCAGCCATATCTGTACAATCACATCATCTCACAATCTCATTAGCATAAACCGTTAGTACACAAAAATACTAACTATTACAAACATCTCTAACTCACTCTAATTCCCTCGAAGGAAAGTTTGACCGTCACGAGCCAAGATTTGGGAATGCAGCACTCTAGCCATGTATACATCGCCAAAACAAGGATCTGATACGAAAACTGTAACACCAGAAAACCAAAGCCATTTTTTTAAAATATGTTGCGGAAGCTTAATTAAACAGACCTCTTTACATACAATCAAAACATTAACAATTTACAAACATCTATTCATAATCAACAACAACACTTGTGTTGGTGTTACTAAAACATAATGGTTTGTTTCATTTAGAACAAAATATCAGAGCATGGTCAACTTCTCCTTCTACAAACACCAACAAACACAAACCTGCAAAAGCAACAACTGAGGGGAATTAGCACAAAGCTAAGTTATTAGAGGCGAAACACAAAAGCAAACATCAACAGTCAATATCAAAGCATGTAATCACATAACCAAGAAGACCAGCGGTTCGGCGTAGAGCCTACAACCAATGCCGGCCAAAGGAAAGGTTTACCTATAGCCCTCTACTGAATTGGCACAGTGAAATTCCCCTTTGACACAACGCATGCCTCAGTAGCACGACTGTTCAACCAACCAGCAGACGAGCCCAGCCTAATTCTACATGTAGCTGACTTGTCAAACGCAACTCAATATCATCCAAAGAGCGCGTATCGGCCAAATAGTCATGCAATAGATATAATCAATAAAAAATGACAATCAACCATCCAATCACATACGCATGCATCACATCAATAACATCAACCATAATCTTTACCATCCGCGGTTAACGTTCACTCAGCTCTTGATCTCAAATCGTGGAACTCAGATTTCTTATATTACTGAGCCTTTGTGTTTCCTGAAAACACAACAACACTGGAATTAGTTTCTAATTCATAAATATGTATGCCTTCATATATTTATCTCATAATATTCAATATGAACCCACAAATAACAATTCAAAATATCCAATAAACAAAATTCCACGTTCTGAAAAAAAATAACCAAACATGTCACAAAAAGCCTTCGAGTGGTTCAGACTTCGAAGCGTAGGCCACTTCGAGGAGAAGGCCACTTCGAACAGAATGCCACTTCGAGCGGAAGGCCATTTCGAACAGAAGGCCACTTCGAACAAATCTCCATTCGAAACAAGCCACTTCGAGCGGATCCCCCTTCGAGCCAAGACCACTTCGAGCGGAGTCCCACATAGGCCACTTCGAGCGGATCCTCCATAGGCCACTTCGAGTTCCCCCCAAAGGCAACTTCGAATTCTAAGCCTAAAGGCTTAGCCCCTCAAATTTAATTAATTTTTATTAGTTAATTATTTTTTTCATCTTCTTCTTCAACAAATAGTCACCAAAAACTCCATGGATCAAACACAGAATTTACAAAACTTACTAAAACTTACTAAAAACATATTGAAACATTATTAAATAGGTTTTCATGCATCAAGAACACCTTTTAATCAATTAAATCATAAAATCTAACAAAACCCATTTAATCAAGTAAACTTCAAACTTTTTCATGGTGACTCTTCATAAAACTCATAGAACACATATCATGATAATCATAAACATGTTAGAATCATAAACTAACCTTCTTCTTGATTTATAAAACACCCTATCTTCAAATCAAATATTCAAGTCTTGCTAGTTTTTGAGGTTTCTTCACAAAGAAGCTTAAGAACACACACACTACACCTTTTCTTTTTAGATTAATGAGCTGATGACTTCTGCATGTTACACCTATTCATACAAATTCTAAATATCTAGCATGAGGTGTCATAGTGAAACTTATCCATAGGCATATTACTCATATACTCACATATCTACATACATACATGCGTACATACATACATATTATACAATAAATTCTCCTCTTTCCTTTTCAACTTTCCAGTAACGTATATATATTTACTTAAATCAATTAATTAACTTAACATGATTAACTCATAATATCACACAAATAAGCACGTATCGCTAACGACTAGCCCGGGTTTGCGGGTGTTACATCCTGCCCAAATACAAGCTATGATTGATTCATTTTTTGATGTACTCTCTGAACAACAACCGGAGTCCCCTGATTTGCATGTTGGTTTAGTGGCGCTTGAACTTCAAATAGACACCTTTGCCCTGGCCACATATATTCCAGGTGCAGCACCTCTGGTTACTGACAACACCAAGCAACAATGAGCTAAAATTCATGTTGTAATAGAGGAAGAGGATTTGAGCTTCTCCGATTTATTCCCAAATTTACCTAAGGCGTTTGACTCTAAAACTGAATTCATGTATGGTGTAGAGCAAAAATCAAGTAGAATGAAGGATCAAAGTTGAAGCAATTGTCAAAACACCTTAATTGTGTGTTTGTACTACTTGAAATATGACAAAAGTTATATTGAAAGGATAGTAAGTTCACTATATACACATATCCCTATTAGTGACCTTATATATACATTTTTATCTATTTAAGTACAAAATGTAACTAGAACACAAACATATATTATATTTCTAACAATCTCCCCCTTGTTTGTGTCTAGTTGATGTTCCTTTACCCAATTGTTCTCTGCCAGTGTCTGGTCATTTTTCGTTCACCGCTCTTGGCATCAAACAGCTTCATTACTTCCGTAAGTCTGACTCTCGGCGCTTGATTTACCTCTTCTTTCAAACTCAAGTTATACTCCTTGATTTTTATTGTCCAAACTTTCAGTGATCCATCGGACTAAACATTAACTTCATTTAACCTTAAGAAGAACTTTTCCCCTTTGCTGTTGAACAGATTTATTCCCTCATCTCCTTCAAATTCATCATCACAACTCCAAATTACCTAATACATCTCCAATTGGTCGAGCTTAGAATTATTTATGTTTGGTTTCAACAAATTGATTTTTGCTTTGTTAGCTTCAGCTCCCAACTGAAGATCAGTATACTCAGCTATTTGACATTTGTGTCTTATGAACTCCCTAAGCTTTTGATAACCAGCCGATTCCTTAGCATTTTTTTCCAATTTTACTTCAAGTTGCTCCAGTAAGAAGTTTATGTCACCAAGGTTTACAAATTTCAGGTCCATGTGCCCAATATTATAGCTCTTCATATCTGACCTTGTGACAAGAAAATTGATCATATCATTGAATAGAACTCTTTGAATTCCAACATAGTTCAACTTGATGATCTGATGTGCCGATTCAATCTCCTCTTTCTTCCCGGTGTGC
Organism: Dittrichia graveolens; assembly: GCA_038502395.1. Classification (NCBI taxonomy): domain Eukaryota; kingdom Viridiplantae; phylum Streptophyta; class Magnoliopsida; order Asterales; family Asteraceae; genus Dittrichia; species Dittrichia graveolens. The sequence continues at coordinate 42,068,843 of JARJIL010000003.1, forward strand.
ATACTGAGAATTAATTTTATTCTGGCTTCATCAACATTCTTAGCACCCATCAAATTTATATCTAACATCTCTTCGATTTCATCACTGTAGATATTAACAAACTTTTCTTCCAGAAAGGCCACTGGTATATCTTGGTATCTCCAGTTTCTGACTGTATTTTTCAAGGCCTCCCTGGTCAGCACATAACACTTTTTAAAATTTGGTAAAGACCAAGTGTGAACAGGATCTATTTGAGCAGTCATAGGAATTTTCCATTCTGATTCTTTTGATAATTCATGCATTTTAGCTTCTTTCTTTTGTTGTTTAATGACGACAGCAGGAGTTATTCCGAATTTTCCTGGAGATGGTGGAAATTGATCTGTTACTTATTTTCTTTCAACAAGCTTTCCAAATTGTATTTTTCAAGATCAGATTTAACAGTAGTTTCAGCGGTCTTTACAACCTCTTGTTTGCTCAGCCACAAAGCTAGCGTTAGTTCCTTATCCTCGGCCGTTGAATATCATCAAGTTGTAGCTGTTGAATATCATCAATACGCACATGTAGATGTTCAATCGCAACATCAAAATCATCCTTGGAAACAAATTCCTTAGCCGACTCAAATTTAGTTTAGCTAACTCCGGGATCACTTAGATTGCCCGTTGAGGTACCAACACCTCTAGAAATGAATTTTGAAGTTGAAGGACCACCGACATTCACAGCTGGAGTGATGTTGACTCTGGTGGGTTTTCCTACCAATCCTTGGATGTGGCCTGTTAAGGCTTCACCTATGGTAGTTCCGGCTGGTCTATCTTTGAATACACTGCTTAATGCATCAAGTGTCTGCCTGTGTTTAGAAAGGAAATCAACAATTTGTTGATAGTTTTCAATGTGCGTAGAAAGAACAGACGTGTCATGGAGCTGTGAGACACTTGTTTCAATAAAAGTACCCTCCGAATGAGGAACCGTTAGATCATGTGTAAATTCTCCATGAAATGAAAAAATATTTTGTGGAGAGAATACTGAGTGGCTGGGTGGGGTTTGTGCATGCTCTGGTGGGAAGCCAAAGTCTTTTTCAATGGTAGGTATAAACCCAACAGTAGATGTGGTGTCCCGGCTAGAAGTGGCTGGAGAACCCTCAGCACTCACTTTTTCTTTTCTCACATCTCTCTCCCTCACCTTGCTTTTGCCTCTCAGCATCTTCCTCTACGTTCAGCACACTAACATAATCATATAAAACTTGAGTATCAATGTTTTCAAATTCAAACGAAAAATCCATCATTTGGTCATCATATGAAGGTATTCTTGGATGTATTCTTTGACCATCAAGACCAACTCCTCCTCGATTTGTTCATCCTGATGTTGAAACATTTTTTTGAATATCCTTTTGGAACGAGTCAGTCTCAATATCAATTGTGTCCACATCAACTCCCTCTCTTATCTCACTAACACCATCACCTGCTTCACCACCCCTCTCATATATTTTTTCTCTATGCTCTTCCCTTTCAGCTTCTCCCATAGAAGTCTGACATATAGTCTCACTACCACTCTAGGAACCTAGTGTTCTTGGAGTAGAATCAGCAGGTTCTTGCCGATTCAGAAGAACAATATTATTATCTCTCACATACTGCTGGACACACCCACTTTTCAAATCCAACAACTGTACCAATTCAGCAGGCATTACAAAAGTATGAACATTAGGCATCGCCGATATTTTATAGAGCTTGATCATCATTTGAATTTGAATGGCTGGCTAATCGTCACACCTAGAGATATCAATATCCCTGGACATCACCCTTTGAATTATCATGGACAAAAACCGTGGAAAGGGTAGAAAATTTCGCCTTTTTCCAGGAATCACCTTCTCACGGACCACCTTTGACATTTCAACAAATATCAACTCTGCATAATTATAATGAAAGTGCTTAGCCATACCAACCAGAACTTTTAATGCAAAGGCATTAGCACCATCAATTCCTTTTGTAACACTGGTTAAACATCTCATAATAATGGCGTAGCCATTGGGGAACCAAACCAGAACGTTTATACTTAGACATCCCCGTCAATTAATCACCATATCATCCAAAATCCATTACAAGGGTTAAGATTTGTTTGTCAGTAGGTATAGGATCAAAAGCAGGTTTAGATGGATATGTGTTTGATTTTGGCAGTCTGAGAATTTGTCTGATACTTTCAAGTCCCATTTCAAACTCCACTTGATCGATTTGACGTGAAAGGACTGGATTGCCTTCCACACTTTCTGCTAGGGTAAGAGAACCCCACAATTGTTGTACATAAACCTACGGGACATGAGGTACAAACTCAAGAGGGTTGAAGGTAAAGACATGGTTTAGTGGATGAGAAGTAATGAGTTCAGTGATGGTAATCTATTTTGGTAACATCAGGTACAAAATATTTATTATTTAATTGGTTTGGTAGGTAATTGGCTCGGGGGTAAAGGGTATTTGAGGGAATTTGCGCCATTTGTAAGATAAAACAATTAGTACTCAATTCAAAATTTTCAAAATTTTCTGAAAATTCCTAAGTGTTGAATGAAATCTGACACTTAGAAATGCGATAAGTCCATTTCTTAAAAATCCGACATGTATGAATCCAATAAACATGTATTTTGCCAAATGCGACATTCATTTGTATTCAAAATCCGTTATAAGTAACAATCCGACATTCATGTCTTGAAAATCCGATAAGATTGAAAATCCGACACTTATGTTTTAAAAATCCGACATTCATTAGTCTTGAAAATCCGACAAGTAAAAACCAATAATTAGAAATCCGGTATTTTCAAAATCCGACAAGTCTAAAAACCGACATGAAATCCAATCTCATGAAATCCATAATTTTCAAAATCCAACAAACTTAAAATCTGATGAACACTAAACTATCGGATTTATAGCAAATCCGACAGTTCATCCACTTGAACACCCTTCAAGTTTCCGACATACCGACACTTTCAAAAACATCCAATTTGTTACACTTAATAGTTAAAACTCAAAATATTTATGCAATTAACCCCAATCCAAGACATCCTTTCGACTCAACTAAACATTTAAACACAAAACATCCCATTCATGAAGTATGAAAAATCCCGATTAAACTTTTGAAAACCGACAATCACGAATCTAACAAATACTCATTCAAAGTTCGATTAACTTGAAATCGAAACTTATCCCGCTAAACTATTAACATATCCGAGTCTATCAATGCAAACTTAACACTTGATTTTACGATTTTAAAATCAACATTTGCGAGGATTTTGAAGTTACAAAAACCGATTAAAAACCAAATAAACGTTGATGAGATTTCAATAAAAATATACCTTTGAGTTCAGTAAGGTATTGCGACCACAGATCTTAGATTTGAATGCACAAACAAACACTTTGAAATTTTCAATTTTTGAGAGAACAATCGGATTTCTTAGTATTCGCAAAAACTGATACTGTAGTCGGAATTTTCTTTTATAGGAAAATGAAAAATCCGACCCAAAAACCGATCCATAGAAATCCGAAACCAAAAACCGATTCATTGAAATCCGAAACCAAAAACCGACACTACTCAGATTTAGTATAAAATCCGATAGAATTATAGGAATCCGACAAAAATTGGCGGATTTTGAGTAAATCTGACAATATTTGTGGATTTTGAACACTTGACACCAAAAATTTGTTCTTTCAAAGCACTACACTCCCCCTTAACATAACATTTCATCCTGAACAATAACCCTTTGATCATGAAGATAAAATTTTTCAAAATTTGAAATTTAATTTAAAAACAAAAATAAAACTCCCCCTCAAACCATGCACAAATGTACATCAACTTGAGATGAAGAAAAAAAAATATTTATGAATTTTCTTTGTTTTGTAAATGTTTTTGATTTTTCTTAATTATATAGAAAACCTTATGTAATTCCCCCCCCCCCCTACAAGTATGAACCTATCATGATTCATAACTTGTATTTGATATGTCAATCCTTTGACTGAAGTTCAACCTGCATCAGTAACACATACCGTGTAAGATCTGTTAAATCATAATGATATGTTAAACCGTCAAATTCAACATTCCTAATCTTGACAGTAAAGCATTAAAACGAGATTCGTCTAACGGTTTTGTGAAAATATTAGCAAGTTGATTTACTGTTTGAACATATTTTAATTCAATTAGGCCTTTTTCTGCATAGTCTTTGATAAAATGATATCTAATGTCTATATGTTTTGTTTTCGAATGATGTACCAGATTGCACGTAATTATAATGGCACTCTGAGAATCACACATTAAAGGAATTTTGTTGTATACCAGATCAAAGTCAGACAGTTGAGTCCTAATCCAATGGCACTGTGAGCAATAGTTAGCAGCAGCAATATACTCTGCTTCAGCTGTTGATGATGAAACATAGTTTTGCTTCTTGGATCCCCAGCCGACTAGTCTGTTTCCTAAAAAGTGAGCACTACCAGATGTGCTATTTCGATCTAGCATGCATCCGGCATAATCTGCATCAGAATAGGAAATAAGTTGAAATCCCGAATCCCTAGGATACCACAAACCAAGATCTAAGGTACCCTTAAGATATCAAAATATGCGTTTTACTGCCAAAAGATGAGATTCTTTGGGATTTGCCTGAAATCTGACACAAAGACATGTTCAATACATAATATCAGGACTACTAGCTGTCAAATACAGCAATGAACCTATCATACCTCTATAGGTTTTCAAATCTACTGCCTTTCCTTCCGGATCAGCAAATAGTTTTGTTCTTGAAGCCATTTGTAATAGATGAACAGCCAGTCATATCAAATCTCTTTAACAGATATTTGATAAACTTAGCCTGGTTAATAAAAATCCCATGACTGAATTGTTTGATTTGCAATCGGAGGAAAAATTAACTTCCCCCATCATGCTCATTTCAAAACGCTTTTTCATTGTATTTGAAAATTCATTTCCATATTCAGAGTTCGTAGAACCAAATGTTATGTCATCGACATATATTTGTACCAACACATAATCTTTTCCCATTTGCTTTTTGAATAGTGTGGTGTCTGTTTTGCCTTTGACGTATCCCTCGAGTAGAAGATGTTCTGACAGCTCATCGTACCAAGCTCTCGGGGATTGTTTTAATCCATAAAGAGCTTTGTCGAGAATATAGACGTCATCGGGTTTGTTAGGATCTACAAAACCTTCTGGTTGACTGACATACACTTCCTCATTTAGTTTCCCATTGAGGAATGCAGTCTTAATATCCATTTGATAAAGCGTACAGTTCTTTTAGGAGGAATAGGCTAGGAAAAGTCTTATAGCTTCTATTCTTGCTACAGGGACAAATGTCACATCATAATCAATGCCTTCCTATTGATTATACCCATTAGCCACAAACCTTGCCTTATTCCTAACCACCACACCATCTGAATCCTTTTTATTCTTGAATACCCACTTAGTTCCAACAATTGATTTGCCGTCCGGTCTCGGAACTAATCTCCATACTTTCAGTCGGTCAAATTGGTTAAGCTCTTCCTGCATTGCTATAATCCAATCAGGATCGGCTAGAGCTTCCGACACTCTTGTGGGTTCGACCATGCTTAAGAAACTTGAATGTTGGCATTCATTAGCGGTAGCAGATCTTGTTTGAACACCGGCGTTCAAACTACCTATGACTTGAGTCTCAGGATGACTTTTCAACCAAACAAGTTTGGGGGATTGAACCTGAATGTAGTCATTTATGTTTCTAGTCTAATTGGAGTTAATGTCTTCCGTTGACTGATCATATCTTGGATTTGTTCAGTAGTAGGAATATTCGTAGCTTCAATCTCTGAATTGTAAGAATTTGCTGTCTGTTGAACTTTAGACACACTATGTGGCTCAGTTATTGTTACAGACTCTTGCTGAATATCCTGTAAAACAGTAGATGAATTATCATTCTTTTTAAAGAAATCAAACATAAAGTCCAAGCATATATCATCTTTTTGATTGAATGTCTCATCTATTTTGTTTATTTTGAAAGTTGGTTCTTTATATGAGATAGGTTTACCCGTTAAGAATTTAGATTAACTAAATCGTCAAACATAAAATTTATGCTTTCAACAATCATGTTAGTTCTTCGATTCAGAATTCTAAAAGCCTTTTTGTCCATTGAGTAACATAAGAAAACTCATCCGTCTGCTTTTGAATCAAACTTTGACAGTTTGTCTGATTCATTCAGTACAAAGCACCAATTACCAAATACATGAAATTTTTTTGATATTAGGCACTACTCCATTACATAATTCGTATGGAGTTTTATTAAAGCGAAGATGTAATAAAGAGTGATTCGGCACACTAAGATGGTGGTAGCTTCGAATACTGTAACATCATTCGGGCAGCTTCAACCAGTGTTCTGTTTTTCCTTTCCACTACTCCATTCTGTTCCGGAGTATATGCTGCCGAGAACTGATGTGTTATACCTTCAGAATCTAAGTAAGAATCAAACGTTGTGTTCTTGAACTCTGTCCCATTATCAGTTCTTATTCCATTCACCGGTTGTCCTTTTTGAGTCTTGTGTTTCTTTAGAGACAAAATTACTTGTTGAGGCACTTCATTTTTGCGACTCTCAAACCGGACCCATGTATACCGGGAGTAATCATCCACCATCCGAAGAATATATCTCTTTGCGCTTCTAGACTGAACCTTCATTGGTCCATAGAGGTCCATGTGGATCAACTTCAAAGGAGCGGTAGTTGAAGAAATCTGACTTACTTTATGTGGTACTCTCTTCATTTTACCCGCCTCACAATCCTTACACAAATGATCTTTTTCAAATTTCAACTTTCCTAGACCTCTGACCAAATTTCCATTCTCCATCTTGTTCATGTTCTTGAAATTTAGATGTGACAACTTACGATGCCATGACCAATTTAAATCTGACGAAGCTTTTGTGAGTAGGCATACTGGTGCGCCGGAACCTTTCTCAGATAAGTCAATTGTATACAAGTTTAACTTTCTGTTGCCATCCAAAATCTTAGCTCCACTTTCTGTCCTTAAAGAACATGAGCTCTTCTTAAACACTACCTCCATTCCTTTATCACAAAACTGTCCTATGCTAAATAGATTGTGCCCTAAGCCCTCAACATAAGACACTTTTTTAATCATTAAGTTTCCAGTCTTTATAACTCCATGCCGAGTATCAAAGAAACTTGGTCATTCCCAAGCTTGACATTTCCCGTGTATTTACTCACAAAGTGTTTGAGAAGACCTTTGTTGCCCGTCACGTGCTTCGTGCAGCGAGAGTCCATGTACCAGAGATGATCCTTCTACACATGGAAAAGAAACTAGATTGATCTTTTATGTTAGATGCTTCAGATATTTTAACAAGATTTGAATTTTCTTTGTTAACCACTCTCTTTATAATCCATTTCTCAGTTGAAGATTTTCTTATATTATGCGTCTGAGTTGATTTGACCACTAGTGAAATGAAGCAGATTTCATTTGGACTTGTTTGATCGGTGTGCATTTGTTATGATTTGATGGAGTTGGTGCAGGTTTTCTGATTTGCATTCATTATATTTAGATGTTCTCTCCATTGTCCTGGCCGGAATGGTATTTTTCTCTTAGCATACCGTTTCAAAAACCCAACTCTTTGATGTTTGTGAATCCATTGGTGGATGATGAATCCATTCTTGTGTACAAACCAAAACAAAATTTTATCATCATTAGGATTCTTCCAGTTTCTGTTCGATTTTAATCCTCTTTTCATTCGATTTTGATGATACTCACACTTGAACTCAAAGTAGCCTTCAGGACAGCCAACTCCATTACAACTCATTTTGTTATCAGTTAGTTTTGTTTTTAAGTTTTCAGTTTTGATTTTCCAAGAAAAGAGTAACTCACAATTCGTATTGCAGTATGATTTATGAATATGAGAAAATGGTTTAACTGTGTTCTTGGATACAGACTTGATTATATGCACACTCTTTGGCTCTTTTTCTTTCAATTGTTTCTTTGGAATCCACTTCTTTGAAGCCTTTGTTGACCCTTCAGTCTTCACACCTTTCGTGTTCGTTTTGTTCACTCCTTTGCTTGAAACTTCTTTCTCTTTTGATTGATCTGATTTTAATTTAGAAAGAGAAGTTTTGTTAGAGACATGAAGTGGTTTAACAGTCTTTGAATCGTGCAAAGTTTTTGATCTTTTGATTTTCGGCATTTTAGGAATTTGCTTTGTTTTTTATGATGATCCTTCCTCTCTAACACTGTTGGGATCACAGAATTGATTACATTTATGTGTCATAAATTCCCTTCATGCCTTTGGACACTGAGGATACACAATACCCAAATATCTATCCAATCCAGTAAGCAAGCGTTCCACCTTCTCTTCAAGCATTCTTCTTTCAAATGCACTTGAAATAAATTGAGGAATTAGGTATTGTGCAATATCAGAATTATTAATTTTTCCTTCAGTTATATCAATCTTAATTTCAGATGCAGCGGAATTTAACTTCTTGTTAAGATTGAAAATTGTTTCTTCTAGTACACAATTTTCCACTTCAAATTGAATTTTCTAATTAATTCATCCTACCTCAAACAGTTCATGTCGTTTCTGTAGTTCCATATGTGGAATATAAACTCTTGTAGTTCAATTGTTTTCTTGACATTTTGTTTCTTTCTTCTCCTCAGGTGGATTAGAAATAAAACACTCATCAGACAAAGAAGAACATCCACCACTTCCAACTTCGTATGAGGCATTAAGTTCATCATAGTTCAGTGTGTTTTGAAGTTTTGTTATGTTTTTGTAATGCCCCAAATTTTTAAATTTAAAATATTAAGATCAAACACATATATGTGTTCGCATTTGAAAGTTTGACATAAAAGAAGAAGCATAATTCATTTCAAATCCTGATGTATCAAAAGATACGCACATAATTCACTAGTTTAGTACCAAAAACTCTATGCTTACAATCCAGGCATTAAGTGTTTCAAAAAGCTTATCAAAATAAGTCAAACCGAAGCTTTGCCCTTGTCTTTGCTAAAACTTGCAAAACATTTTAAAAATAGTATTTGATAAGCTACGAGAGCTTAGTGAGTAAACCAGACTAAACATCATATAAACACACGTATAAGATCATCTGATGATAATACACGTATGTCTGGCAAACAATGCTAGCCTCTGGTTTTAGACCCAGGGCAGTAACCTAGGTCAAAGTACTGTACCATAATTGAGCCTTACTGGACATAGTAGTAAGCACCCCACCTCTGAGACTTACTGCACAAAGCAGCAAGCTTATACACACATATGAATAACATGACATGTCGTGAAGCTCTTGGGCTTCACGAGCCGTGAGAGGTCGTGAAGGCACTCGTGAACAGTTTAGTCATGAAACTTAGTTTTTAGGCTCACGAGCCCTTGTGACCCGTGATCGATCGTGAGGCCCTTGGGCTTCACGAGCCGTGAGCGGCCGTGAAGGAGCTTCTGGGCAGTTTTTGTCCTTAAAAGAAAATTTTTCGTGGTTTTTCGGGTTATGGAGGAGTTTCTGTTTTCTGGCAGATTCCGTTTGTTTAGCCCCTCGTAATATTTTGGTACAAATATTGGTATGTAAGGTATGGTCTTGGCATGAGATGCATACATGCATACACATATGTTGTGTATATATGAATATGGGTATAAAAGTTGGTTTTGTGCCCTAATGCATATGTACAAGAATTTCCTTGTTGTGCCTTGAGTGTTTGTGTTGGAAATTCTTACCGAAATATTTTTGGGTCACGGTTTTGGCACACCGTGCTTTGTAGTTGTTGTTTGTTGCTTTTAGTTGGTAACCATCGCCCTGTGCCTTGTGGTTTGTTTGGTTGTTTGGATTTATTTGGTGACCTTGGTGTCACGTGTGATGTAATTAATTATTTATTCGTTCGGTTTGTAATTAATTATCGCGGCTTGCATGCCGTTTCATTTATTCATATGTACTTGTACTAGATTGATAGGAAGCGCGTGGCTTGCATGCCATTTCCTTTCTTTTGTGTACTTGTGTTTTGAAGACCACAATAAAGAGTCAAGAGGAGACGTCTTGAAGACCTTGGATCCGGTTAGTCCCGATGGAAGTAGCGGATTCAGTGGGAGCACTCTATGGTCTAGGTTTGTGTCCTTAGTAGACCTAGTCCTCCCGGCTTGGCTCGCGGGTAGGACGCATAGGTTTTTGACATGGTTACCAACCTCTTTGTATGCGTGTGATGTGATTTATATTTCTTGCATGGTTGTTTATGTTTCTTCGCACGCTTGATAACTTTTCTAAGTTAACAAAATCACAAGAGTTTTTAAATTGGTTAACAAACTCTCGCGCGTACACGATTAACAAAACAATAGTAACTTGGTATTTATATTTAAAGTGAAAAACGTTTTTGTCACTTACTTTGTTAATCAAATATAAAAACTTGGTTTTAATCAAGAAACAAAAGCCCGTTTCCTAAAACGTAAATCACGCACCATCCATAAGATGACACACCCGATTCTAGTGAAGCATGGGATAATTGTCGAGCTAAGCACGAGTTATTCCATGTGGATCTGTGTGGAAGGTGAGAGTGGTGACTTGGAGTTATTGGTTGTCGAGCTTAGCACGAGCCAATGATTGTCGAGTGTGCTACCATGTATCTTGTTGGACGATTTACAATTGCAAACTAAAATCCTTGTGTGATTGTCGAGTTAAGCACGAGTCAACCAAGAATTTTAATTTGGGATTGGTGTAAGTAGGGATCAAACATGCCAACCGACCCTTTTACGTCGTTGGATCCCGCAAGTGTCTAAGAGTTGCAATGGAGATTGCAATCGGTAAAATGGTTACCAGCCTAAATAGCTTCATGAAGTGATCCGCGGTAAACCCGTCATGGAGTGGAGTAAAATATGGTTCTTAGCCCTTGTTCAGATAAATTGTTTTTTATATAACTTTATGGGTAATTATTTTTAACGAGGATTATATCAAACTAACTAAAACGTGTATTCTTGTTATTTATAGATGTCAAACGATAATAACACCACGTCAAACAATTCGCTTCGTATGTTCCTACATAGGGAGAAACTCACGGGAGTGAACTTCGTTGACTGGCTTAGGCAATTGAGAATTGTCCTTCGCTATGAGTCAAAGTTGCACATCCTTGAGGAACCTTTTCAGGAACCACCTGCTAGCAACGCGACTTGGTCCGTCCGATACACGTATGAAAAGGGTGTTGAGGATACACACGATGTTGCCTGCCTCATGTTTTCAACTATGAGCTCGGAGTTGCAAAAACACTTTGAGCACATGAGTGTGTACGATATGATGGACAAGTTGAAGGACATGTTCCAACAACAAGTAAGGGAGGAACACTATGAGTGTGTTAAAAACCTAGTCGGTTGTAGAATGCAGGAAGGTAGGAGTGTGAGTGCCCACGTCCTTAAGATGAAGGCGTACGTGGACCAAATGGAGAGACTAGGATTTCCCATGGGGAGGGAGCTTGCTGTGGATATAGTACTCCTGTCCCTGCCCGCATCATATGATCAGTTTGTCATGAACTTTCACATACATGACATGGAGAAAACCTTAGGTGAATTGCATGTTATGTTGAAGACTGCGGAGTCTGACATGGCCAAACATGAATCCACCTCTTCCATTCCTACCACGAGTTCTAGGGAACAAAAGAAAACGAAGAAGAAACCGACACGATGGGAAAAGGTTGGAGTGTCTAAGCCTATTCCCCACATTGAATCTGAGGACAATGATTGTGTGCCTCAAGAAGAGATTCAAGAAAAAGTGGTTTGCTACTTCTGTGGAAGATTTGGAGATTGGGGCTGTCACGCATGCCCATCGTGCCGAGAGGATATTAAACTTCTAAGGAAAGAGAGAGTTAATTTCCCCTTTCAAGGTACATTCATGATTCATTGCTAATTCTTCTATTTTGCTGGGTTATTCACCCAAGCTAATTAACTCACGTTTGTCACAAATTAATTTTGTTACAAAGTGTAGGTACCATTTAAAAGAAGAACCAAGAACATGAAGAACCGGGTCTCTAAAAGAGGTAACTCGGAAGATTGACCTCTACAAGAGAATTGGGAGTTTTGATCTCGCCTATTCTGACCGGTTTCATTATTACTTTGTTTTTGATGCCCTGCGAGGCAAATTTAGTTTTTGTTGTATGTTCATGAAGACGATGGATGAGTTTTTGAATTTTTGGGTTGTAAAAGTTTTTTTTCGCATTACTTATTCGATTTCGAAGTTTGTTCATGTCATAGCTTATGTTTTATTTTGGCCTTCAAGGCGCATCATTCTACATTTGATGACGATGAATTCATACTTGAAATTTGAATCTTGTTTTAGAAAAAAATTTGTTGATTGATAGAAATTAAAATTATCCATGTCAAGAGATACATGTTACAAGTAATAATTAATCATGAATGATTGATTCTAAGTCCAAAATAGTTTGGATTAGTCGGCTCTTTGTCACAATCTACTTAACCATGTAAATAATATAAGTATCACCTAGATCCATGTGGTTAGGATCTTGGACTAGTTTAACCTCGGGTTAAACATTTGATGCTAATCTTATCTATAAGGGTAAGATGATTATGAATCCCTTCACGGTATATGTGAGAAGGATGCTAGCTTGTAAGATATTGATCACCTTTGGTGGATAATCCGTACAAGCACATAACAAAGAGAAACTAATTAAAAGAATCAATTGGGACATATAGATAGGATGCTTAGATCTAGTTAAGATGCTAAGATACCTTAAATCTATATCAATGACTACATTATGAATTGCGGGATTATCTCACAATTCATTCCTTAACATACACACATTTGTACATGATGTCACGTTGAAGGAAACCGGATATTGTTGAAAATGATCTAGTAAATAATGGGTCAAATATGTATATTCGACTTGTTGGTATACACATTGAAAGTGACGAGCCAAGTCCTTAATCTTAATCCAACTTGAAAGTCTATTTAGCACCTTATGAGATATATCTTGAAAGAGTTCTTTGTTTGTATATATCAAAGTTTGGAGATTTTCAATCTACATCTGGTGGGAGTTTAAAGAACTTAAATGGTGCTAATACATTTAAAAGGTTCTTATAGGTTTTGGATATTTGACCTTACGAGAACAATGTTTTGTTGCTCGAAAGGAAGATAATAACTAAAGCATTCCAATGGAAGAACGTGCAACTTAAATGAAAGACTTGATATTGGCACTAGCATATGATCAAATATCGGCATGAGAATGCCGGTTATCCTGACCATGAGTAATTACTTTCAAGGATGATAGAAGTCATGTAGCCAAAGAGATATGGGTTCCTCACATCTAAGTAGATTCCGGCAGCACAACGCAAACAAGAGAGAATATGAGATTAGGGTTTCTGGCGACCTTCACGGGCCCTCACGGGCCGTGAAGAGAAACCATCCACGAGCCTTCACCACCCAGACAAGTGGTCGTGGGAGCAGGGCCTTCACGAGTGCTTCACGGCCCGTGAGAGCCCGTGAAGGCAGGCGCCATTCTTTTAATTGGACCACTCGTTGGCCCAATGAGAGTGTGCAGTGGAACCCGGCCTATGAGGCCTTCACGAGTGCTTCACGGCCCGTGAGAGCCCGTGAAGACAGAAGTCAAAGTGACACTTTATTTTTATTGGACCTTTGTGATGATCCAATGAATGAGTGACAATTTGGCCGACTCTTGTTGCCTTGATATGAATTCCAGAGTTTATAAAGGGCTTGGCACTCTCTCTTGGCACAACTCTTGCTCCTACACACACATAACACATATACATGGTTCTTTAGCATCTAGTGGGTTGGTGGTGTGTGTAATCTTGTGAAGGCAAGTAGTTCTAGTGGTAGTGGCTGCTCCAGATTCACGAAGACAACGTGTGGTTCGTGTCTCGGGTCGTTAGCAAGACGGAATCTCGGCTACTTGGTGTGGACTATCAATAGAGGAGCTCGGTTTCGGGTTCACGAAGATCTTCCTAGCTTGGTGGATAGCTCCAGCCCTGTGATGGTATCATTTCTCCTCCCTCTTGTTTGTTTTAGTTGCTATATTCGTTTGTAGTCACGATCCTTACTTGGGGAATACATGCATGTCGGTTTCGATACCCGAAAACCCCGGTTTTTGATGTCGTTGCTTCCGTTGCGTACGGGTGTTGGCGTGCATGGATTTCCTACACATATAATCCGGTTTCCATATTTAAAACATATTAGTGAAGCAAACCTGCTTTCCCCAGTCGACGTTTCTTGTATGTTGAGTAGATAGGTAGACCTTTTGCATCATTTCCTTCCTAGAATCTCCATTCTTGTTTTCCTAAACATCAATACAACCTTCTCTATCGGTTTCCTTTCTTTTTTGTCTCTCTAATTCCGGCTGCATCCATCAGGGATTTCACATCTTGGTGTTTACAAACGTCTATAAATTCTCATATGCTGGACTGGAATGCTACCGTATACCTATATATTTTTATCTTTTCATTACCAAGATAATCTGAATAAAATATGCATTTTTCTGAAACATCGTATTGATTTCTGAAATTGTCTCTCATGTCTGTTCTACTTGTGGAATTCATCCATAACTCTGTCTATCTCTGACTGTGGCACTAACCGCCCGATTATAATATCTTTAGACTCTTTTCTCATCATGCTATCAATTTGTCTGCAATTCTCATCTAATCTATTACATATTTCACTTCATTTCCAAGTGCATACGTACATATATGAAATGCACCCTCGATCTCTGAAATTTACTTATGACTAACAGTCGATTTGCTAACCTTTAATACATCACTGGTTGACACGCGGAAAATCCTTGAACGTACAACCTTCTGATACTTCACGAATAATAACTTAGGGTTAATAATGAACCCTTTTACTTTGTATAGCTAATCTTGATACTGACTCTTATCTGATCACTTCCTTGTTCTTTCATCTGTGCTACAACTCATACGATAATATCTGGCATAAACTCTACCTCATCACTTTACTAAGTTTTCGGCACTGAATTTTTTTCCAAATATAGATTCTGTTACTTGACGATTTAAATCTAGGCTCCATACACCCCGTCATGCTATATCCTTATAAGAATACATTTAACTGATATTTATTCTTTCGTGTCTGTGACTAAAATCACCCTCAGGGTTATACACTACTCTTGAACCTCTTATATATATAATTCTGGTAGTATAGATAAAGCATTAAAGGAAAAAGGTGGCTTTATCACACTATCCTATATATAACAAACAGTTACTTGTATATCCACATAGCAGTACACCTATCATCAGATCCAAAGTATTTCTATACATACTGAGGCATTCTACATATACTCTCAGGTGTACTACCTTTACAAGTACCTCTCACCCGATTCACAAGATTACTCATGATTCCATTAAGCTCCAACATGTATCATGTGTTTGTAATAATATGGGTCCTTATATTACTCTAAACACACTACACATGTTTGATCTTAACTTTATCACAAAAAGTCCCGATTCACAGGCTTAGGCCATGTATCACCAATGAATTATATCACATGTTCATATAACAATTTACTTTATCATAAATGCTCACATACAACCAACTCTGAATAGTTGTAAACACATATAACATATCTGTCTTAGGCATATCCTGTACTCACATACAATGTTCACATAATACATAATCAGTATAATTGCTAGTATACTCACCAAGCTGCAAGCCTCCAGTTTGACAATTTTCAAAATCCGTAGAACCATGGTTTAAGTCCAGAATGTGTCTTGTACACATCTGGGTCTCTCAAACCGTGGATCTGATACCAAGTTGTAACACCCCAAATTTCTAAATTTAAAATATTAAGATCAAACACATATAAGTGTTCGCATCTGAAAGTTTGACATAAAAGCGGAAGCATAATTCATTTCAAATCCTGATGTATCAAAAGATACGCACATAAATACTGTCACCAGTTTAGTACCAAAAACTTTATGCTTACAAACCAGGCGTTAAGTGTTTCAAAAAGCTTATCAAAATAAGTCAAACCGAAGCTTTGCCCTTTCCTTTGCTATAACCTGCAAAACATTTTAAAAATAGTATCTGATAAGCTACGAGAGCTTAGTGAGTAAACCAGACTAAACATCATATAAACACACGTATAAGATCATATGAAGATAATACACGTATGTCTGGCAAATAATGCTAGCCTCTGGTTCTAGACCCAGGGCAGCAACCTAGGTCACAGTACTGTACCATAATTGAGCCTTACTGGACGTAGCAGTAAGCACCCCACCTCTGAGACTTACAGTACAAAGCAGCAAGCTTATACACACATATGAATAACATACATGCTATAGATATGAAGTGAAGTATAGAAGACTCACCTTATAATCAATAATGTTTGTATACCATAGACAATTCTCTACATGAAATAATACCAAATAAATATCAATCATAAATTTCTGCTGAACTTAATAACTGAACAAAACACTAGGCACGCCCGTGCCTCTTACTCAGGTACTCCCGTGCCTAAAGCCAAGTATTCCCGTGGTCTCAAGGCACAATCTGGGCCTTTCTAGAATGGGGCACGCCCGTACCTTATTGTGTCACGCTCGTACCTCACAGGTACGCCCTGGGGCATAGTAGTATCATGAGGGGCACGTCCGTGCCCTTCAACTGGCAGCAACAGTTTTGCCGACTTACATGTTGTTCCGGCCAAAACTGGACCCAGGGCAGCAACCTAGGTCACAGTACTGTACCATAATTGAGCCTTACTGGACGTAGCAGTAAGCACCCCACCTCTGAGACTTACAGTACAAAGCAGCAAGCTTATACACACATATGAATAACATACATGCTATAGATATGAAGTGAAGTATAGAAGACTCACCTTATAATCAATAATGTTTGTATACCATAGACAATTCTCTACATGAAATAATACCAAATAAATATCAATCATAAATTTCTGCTGAACTTAATAACTGAACAAAACACTAGGCACGCCCGTGCCTCTTACTCAGGTACTCCCGTGCCTAAAGCCAAGTATTCCCGTGGTCTCAAGGCACAATCTGGGCCTTTCTAGAATGGGGCACGCCCGTACCTTATTGTGTCACGCTCGTACCTCACAGGTACGCCCTGGGGCATAGTAGTATCATGAGGGGCACGTCCGTGCCCTTCAACTGGCAGCAACAGTTTTGCCGACTTACATGTTGTTCCGGCCAAAACTGGACCCAGGGCAGCAACCTAGGTCACAGTACTGTACCATAATTGAGCCTTACTGGACGTAGCAGTAAGCACCCCACCTCTGAGACTTACAGTACAAAGCAGCAAGCTTATACACACATATGAATAACATACATGCTATAGATATGAAGTGAAGTATAGAAGACTCACCTTATAATCAATAATGTTTGTATACCATAGACAATTCTCTACATGAAATAATACCAAATAAATATCAATCATAAATTTCTGCTGAACTTAATAACTGAACAAAACACTAGGCACGCCCGTGCCTCTTACTCAGGTACTCCCGTGCCTAAAGCCAAGTATTCCCGTGGTCTCAAGGCACAATCTGGGCCTTTCTAGAATGGGGCACGCCCGTACCTTATTGTGTCACGCTCGTACCTCACAGGTACGCCCTGGGGCATAGTAGTATCATGAGGGGCACGTCCGTGCCCTTCAACTGGCAGCAACAGTTTTGCCGACTTACATGTTGTTCCGGCCAAAACTGGACCCAGGGCAGCAACCTAGGTCACAGTACTGTACCATAATTGAGCCTTACTGGACGTAGCAGTAAGCACCCCACCTCTGAGACTTACAGTACAAAGCAGCAAGCTTAT
Organism: Dittrichia graveolens; assembly: GCA_038502395.1. Classification (NCBI taxonomy): domain Eukaryota; kingdom Viridiplantae; phylum Streptophyta; class Magnoliopsida; order Asterales; family Asteraceae; genus Dittrichia; species Dittrichia graveolens. The sequence goes on from JARJIL010000003.1 coordinate 42,086,610, forward strand.
ACACACATATGAATAACATACATGCTATAGATATGAAGTGAAGTATAGAAGACTCACCTTATAATCAATAATGTTTGTATACCATAGACAATTCTCTACATGAAATAATACCAAATAAATATCAATCATAAATTTCTGCTGAACTTAATAACTGAACAAAACACTAGGCACGCCCGTGCCTCTTACTCAGGTACTCCCGTGCCTAAAGCCAAGTATTCCCGTGGTCTCAAGGCACAATCTGGGCCTTTCTAGAATGGGGCACGCCCGTACCTTATTGTGTCACGCTCGTACCTCACAGGTACGCCCTGGGGCATAGTAGTATCATGAGGGGCACGTCCGTGCCCTTCAACTGGCAGCAACAGTTTTGCCGACTTACATGTTGTTCCGGCCAAAACTGGACCCAGGGCAGCAACCTAGGTCACAGTACTGTACCATAATTGAGCCTTACTGGACGTAGCAGTAAGCACCCCACCTCTGAGACTTACAGTACAAAGCAGCAAGCTTATACACACATATGAATAACATACATGCTATAGATATGAAGTGAAGTATAGAAGACTCACCTTATAATCAATAATGTTTGTATACCATAGACAATTCTCTACATGAAATAATACCAAATAAATATCAATCATAAATTTCTGCTGAACTTAATAACTGAACAAAACACTAGGCACGCCCGTGCCTCTTACTCAGGTACTCCCGTGCCTAAAGCCAAGTATTCCCGTGGTCTCAAGGCACAATCTGGGCCTTTCTAGAATGGGGCACGCCCGTACCTTATTGTGTCACGCTCGTACCTCACAGGTACGCCCTGGGGCATAGTAGTATCATGAGGGGCACGTCCGTGCCCTTCAACTGGCAGCAACAGTTTTGCCGACTTACATGTTGTTCCGGCCAAAACTCCACCAAAAACATAATTTTAATACATGAAAACGCTACTAGGATGTTTTCCTACATCCCAAACAACTCCTAAACCAGTAATAACAACATTAACATGCTCAAATCCTTGATTCACCATTGAATCCTCTTTAAAAACCCATAAACCTTCAAGAAAAGTGGATTAGCTCTTACCTCAAACTTGTATGAATGTTAGATCCAGTTGTTACTAATTGTATCTCCTGTTCTTGATCGAAATCCACAAGGAAAAACATGCTGGAACTTATGTACATGAGTTGAAAGGTTACAAATGAGAACTTTGACTATTTGCATAATTGGTCCCTCAACCTTTACAAGTTTTGTTTTGACGGTTTTAGCCCCTCTAGTTTAAAACCACATACTATCACATGTACCCACTTATAACTTATATAACACTTTATACATTTCTTGCATAAACTTAATAATAAAATTCTGGGTGTTACAGGTTTTTCTTTTTAATTCTTCTTCCTGTTTTATTTCCTCTTCTCCCACAAACACCATTTTTGAAGTCCAACCCTGATTCATTATTTCTAGTTGGTACAATTGTGTGCAATTTATCTTTGAAAAGAAATTGTTTTCGTCATACGCTAAACCTTTATACATATTCTCCATGTTTGGTTCAAGGTTTTTAAAGATACTGTGACGAGTAGTGACTTGCTTCTTAACTCTTTCCTTAAGATGTTGAACTTTTTCGTCAAGATTCTTTTCCTCTTTTGTGATTAAGTTAAGATTTATTTCTGCAAAGAACTTTGCTGCATTTGAATCATGAACTTTTAATTCAGTTACTTTTGTGATTAAGTTAAGATTTATTTCTGCAAAGAACTTTGCTGCATTTGAAGTTGTACTATTCTTGAGGATTGATTTGTTAGTTCGACTTCACTTTTTCCCGCTTGTTTCATTTTCATATTTAAGTTCTTTTCATGCAGCTTTTGGTTCTTGTTCGTGAGTGATTGATTCTGTGAAGTTAAGAGCTCCTCCTGTTGCATGAGAGTTAGTATATACTCAGTAGGAAATTCTGAATGATCAATTACTACCTTTTCGTCAGTTTCCTGTTGAGAAGCAACACTTGGGCTTGTGCTATCAGTAGCAACCTCGGCCTCTTCTTCTTCTTCTTCTTCTTCCTCCTCATATTCACTCTCAATATCTGATTCATCAAACTTAGGCATGAACCCTGAATCAGCCCCCACAATCTCATTCTCACTCTCCCCATCAGTTTTTTCGAATTCAAACTCTTCAACCTTAGCCATCAAGTCAAATTGGGCATGGACATTAGGATCTTCGTCACTGTTGTCCGTGTCAGAAAGAAATTGATCCTCTTCTGCTAACAATGCCTTCCCATTGTTTCTCTGCTTAATCAAGTTGACTTTAGCCTTGTAGTATTCAAAATCCTTGACTTTAGGATTTTTACAATCTTTAATGAAATGCCCTGTGCCACCACAGTTGTACCACTTTCTTTTCTAAGCAGTTTCTACCTTCTTTTCATATCTTCTTTCAAGCCTTTGATCATCTTGAAGGTTTCTCATGCACAACAAAAACCCAAGCACAACGGAAGCATGAAGATAAAAAACATATATCAAAACAAACATAAGTTACAATACCGTTCAAATGTTCCCATAAATACAAATGCAAATCAAACAAACCAAATACATAGGGCAAGCCAAATCAATAGCGAATCTAACACCTATAGCTTTAGCGTGAGAATCATGAACAGCTTGTGATAATGGCTTAGTGAATGGGTCCGCAAGGTTCCCATCCGTCTTATGGCAACGTCACAATTCTCGATTACTTCTCTAATGAAGTGATATTTTTGAAGAATGTGTCTTGTCCTCTTGTGAGCTCTTGATTCCTTTGCTAAAGCCACCGCACCCTTATTGTCACAAAAAATCTCAATAGGGTCGGTGATGCTTGGAACCACTCCTGGATCTTGGATGAATTTCTTCATCCACACAGCTTCCTTAGTAGCTTCACTTGCTGCAATATATTCTGACTCGGTTGTTGAATCAATAGCTGTGTCTTGCTTTGAGCTCCTCCATCTTACTGCACCACCATTCAGTACGAACACGAACCCCGATTGAGATCGGCAGTCGTCCCTATCGGTTTGGAAGCTAGCATCAGAGTAACCCTTTACTCTAAGCTCTTCCTCACCACCGTATACCAAGAACATTTCCTTTGTACGCCTAAGGTACTTTACAATGTTTTTTACAGCCCTCCAGTGAGCCTCTCCTAGATTCGCCTGATATCTACTAGTCATGCTCAAGGCACATGAGACATCGGGGCGTGTGCATAACATGGCATACATGATCGATCCCACAACCGAAGCGTATGGGACTCGCTTCATTATGTTCAACTCCTTTTGGGAATTGGGGCATTGAGCCTTGCTTAATGCCAACCCATGCATCATGGGGAGATTCCCTTTCTTAGAATCCTCCATCTTAAATCGTTTAACGACTTTATCCACATATGCATTTTGGCTTAAACCAATAAGACTTCTAGACCTATCCCTATAGATCTTGATTACGAGAATGCATCCCGCATTTACCAAGTCTTTCATAGAAAATCAATTCCCAAGCCAATCCTTGACACTACGCAAGGTTGGGATATGATTTCCTATGAGTAGAATATCATCTACATATAAAACTAGGAAAACTATGGAGCTCCCACTAGCCCTGACATACACGCATGGTTCATCCTCGTTTTTCAAAAAACCAAATTCCTTGATCTTTTCATCAAAACAAAGATTCCAACTATGAGAGGCTTGCTTAAGTCCATAAATGGACTTCTTAATCCTACATACCTTGTTAGGATACTTAGGATGTATAAAACCTTGAGGTTGTGTCATATACACCTCTTCAGAAAGCTTCCGGTTAAGGAAGGCGGTTTTTACATCCATTTGCCATATCTCATAATCATGAAAAGCAGCTATGGCAAGGAGGATCTTAATGGACTTCAACATGGCCACTAGTGAAAAAGTTTCATTATAGTCAACACCCGGTGTTTGCGTGAAACCTTTTGCCACCAATCGGGTTTTGAAAGTGTCCAAGGTATTGTCTTTTCTTCTTGAAAACCCATTTACACCCACCGGGTCGAAACCCGGGTGTTGGACCAACCAGGTCCCAAACCTGGTTATCCGACATGGAATCTATCTCGCTCTCCATTGCCTCCCACCACTTGGCAGACTCAGGGCCCGCCATTGCTTCTCGGTATTTTGTAGGTTCATCATCCACCAATAGCTCATTGCCCTCAGATATGAGAAATCCATATCTCTCTAGCTCATGATGAGCTCTACCGGATCTACGTTGGGTAGGAAATGGAAGTGTGTCAGGTACCGCAGCTTCACCTTGCTCGGTGTCAACCATTGATGGTTGATTGCTAGTGCCAACATCAAGTTTTTTATCGGGTGATACTTGAACTTCTTCAAGATCGATTTCCTTTTGCCTCGGTATGTTGGATATAAGTTCCCTTTCAAGGAAAACGGCTCTTCGAGCAACAAAAACTTTGTTCTCAGAAGGTTTGTAGAAAATATATCCAATACCGGCAGGAGGATATCCGATAAAATAACACCTTTCGGAACGGGGTTCTAGTTTGTCATTTGCCTCACGTCTCACGTAGGCTAGACATCCCCATACACGAAGATATGAGAGAGTGGGCTTTTTCTTGTGCCACAACTCATATGGTGTTGTTTCAACTTTCTTTGTTGGTATGAGGTTAAGGATTCTTACCGCCGTTTCTAGAGCGTATCTCCATAAACTAATGGGTACCTCCATTTGACTCATCATAGAACGGACCATATCTAATAATGTCCGATTTCTCCTTTCCGCAACTCCATTTAATTGTGGAGTCCTAGGAGGAGTTAATTGAAAGATAATCCCACATTTTCTAAGATGGTCTAGAAATTCTGAAGTAAGATACTCACCGCCTCTATCCGAGCATAGTATCTTAATCTTCTTGCCCGATTGATTCTCTACTTCACTTTGAAATGTCTTAAACACCTCAAAGGTTTCAGACTTTTGTCTAATCAAGTAGATATATCCATACCTACTATAATCATCTGTGAAGGTAACGAAATATCTAGTATTGTTCCTTGTGACATTTTTGAAAGGACCACACACATCGGTGTGAATGACACTCCCTTTTGCTTCTACGGGCACAACCTCTCGGTTCCCCATAATTAGATCCAGCTCTCCACACTCCAAGCCTCTACTTTCCCTTAGAACCTGCACCATATTACAAATGTGAGTGCCGCAGCCGGTATCTAAAACCCAGCCCTTTGAAATAGAAGTTTTATGGAGCTCAATCATAAACGTACCTTGGTTCGAAGGTCCCGAGATGCTCATTGCCTTGAGCTTCTTGAGTCCATTTTGGTACTTTGGGCAGCTTCGGCGATAATGCCCCTTGTCCCCGCAAAAGAAGCATTGCGCATCCTCCGGGGCCTTGGCTTGGGGAATCTTCCCCTTGCCCTTTGCCACCAGGGTAGGAGTAGGCTTGGTGGCACCATCCTTGCCCTTACCCTTTCCCTTATGGGAGGGATTCGGCTTCTTCTTTTGGATGCGGCCCTTTCGGATAGCGAGGACGGGATTGGATGAGGTGGCCTTGGGCTTCGAGATGCTTGACTCCGCGGTCTTGAGCATCCCATGAAGCTCCATGAGTGTTTTGTCCATACTATGCATATGATAACTCACGATGAATTGATCATATGCATTGGGCAAGGATTGGAGGATGAGATCAACCGCCATCTCCCTCCCTATGGTGAACCCTAACATCTCCCTCCCTAGGACGGACTTGAGGCATTCGTACCTTTCTTGCCTCGTTTGATGTTGGAACATGTCCTTGAGCTGCGCGAGCAAGTCGAAAGCACTTAAATGATCCATTTGCTTTTGCAAATCGGAGCTCATTGTGCTAAGCATAAGGCACGTAATTTCCTCCGTGTCCTTGAGGCGTTTTTCATATGCCTCTCGGGTGGCCCTAGGTGCCGTAGTCGCAGGGGCTTCGGGCAAGGCTTCCTCAATGATATGCAATTTCCATTCATGGCGTAGGAAAATCCGAAGTTGCCTATGCCAATCCATGAAGTTGCTACCGTCGAGTTTCTCCTTCTCAAGGAAAACTCGTAGAGAAATGTTGCTCGTGGTGGTGGTACTTGAAGATGCCATCTAAAATAGCAAAGTAGATTTGGTTAGTTTGACATTTAAGTTTGTTAAAACAATTTACCCAAAACAAATTTTAATTATTTTAACAAAGCCAAGAACCTTATTTCACTTCCATATATGACGGGTTTACCGCGGATCATACAAGGAAGTTATTTCGGGTTGGCAACCATATTGCCAATTGCAATCCATTATTGCAACTCTTTGGTCTTTGCGGGATCCTACGACAAGCACCGGTCATTTGGCATGTTTGATCCCGTCTTACACCAATCACAATTTAGAATTGTTGATTTACTCGTGCTAAACTCGACAATCTTTCAAGAATTCTAATTTGAAATTATAAATCGTCCATCCAGACATGCGGTAAGTACATTCTACAAGAATTGGCTCGTGCTAAGCTCGACAACCAAGTTTGCGAGTTACTACGCTCACCTTCCACACAACTTCACAAAGATTGGCTCGTGCTAAGCTCGACAACCAATCATTGTGTTGTTAGATTTGGGTGGAAACCTCTCACGGATGGTGCGTGATTTATGTTTTATGGAAAAACGGGCTTTTGTTTCCGATTAATTTTGATTAACATATTTGAGTGACAAAAACTTATTTTTCACTTTAGTTGGTTTGTTAATCATGAACGCGCGCGAGAGAAATATAAACCAATTTTATAAAACTCTTGTGATTTAATTTATTGAAAAAATTTTCTAGCATGCGAAAACCTAAACAATCCATGCAAGAAATAAATCACAACACACGCATAGCAAGGGGTTGGTAACCAAGCCAAAACCTATGCGTTCTACCCGTGAGCCTACGGGAAGAACGTGGTCAACTAGGGACACAATACAAAAAGTCATAGCTACCACTTGATCCGCCATCTCCAACGGGAATCACCTGATCTTCTATTTTCAAGACACCATCCTTGATTCTTGATTGTGGAATGCTTGCTCCATGAGTACAAGTACATAAAATAGAAATGAAATGGCATGCAAGCTACGAAAATTCTATCATCTATTACAAGTACACGCATAAATGAAACGGTATGCAAACCGCAATAATAATTACAATAAATCAATGAATAAATAATTATTACAAACCATGTGACTTTAAGTCACCAAATAAAAGGGAGCAACCACAAACAACCACAAGCTCTAAGGCTAAGGTTACCAACAAAGAAAAAGGCAAACATCTACAAAAACAAACGGTGTGCCAAAAACCGCAACAAGCAAATATTTTGATAAGAATTTCCAAACAAACACTCAAGGCACAATGGAAGTTCTTGTACATATGCATCAAGGCATAAAACCAATTTTTAAAACCTATATTCATATATACACACACATATGTGTATGCATGTATGCATCTAATGTCATGACCATACCATGCATACCCATAGTGGTACCAAAATATTATTTGGGGATTTCCAGAAACATCTGAATTAAAACAGAAACACAGCAATGACTCGAAAAACCGAAAAATTTCTTTTAAGGTCAAAAACACTGTTCATGAGCTCCTTCACGACCCTTCACGGCTCGTAAAGCCCGAGGGCTTCACGACCGCTCACGGCCCGGATGAACTCGTGAAGCACCAAAAAACCATTTCACGACCAGACCCCAAACTACACTGGTTGTGTGACCTTCACGACCCGTGAAGAGAACTTCACGGCTCGTGAAGGCTTACTGGACAGAATGCCAAAACTTCCAAAAAATGATTTTTTGAGCCATTTTGTGCCATCATCTTGTAGCAATGGCTCTGATACCACTAAAGGTTTCTCATGCACAACAAAAACTCAAGCACAATGGAAGCATGAAGATAAAAAAACAAGTTTATTTCGGGTTTACAAGCACATGTACAAGAAACACTTAGTGGGATCTAGCTACAAAGCATGATAGCAACAAGAACAAGAAGAACCAGAAAAAGAGACCATACCCTTGATGTCTCTGGTGGTTGTGATGTTGTAGATGTAATACTTGAACTCCAAGACGAGTTCCTCTATTGATATCCACACCAAGCAAACCGTGAATCTCCTTTGCTAAAGCTTGAGATACTCTAACTTGCACTCAAGAACAACATCAAAACTCTTGCTTACAACCAACACAAACTTCTTTCTTCAAAGACTCCTTTAAAGCTCTCTTTTATGTATGTGTATGTGAATTTGGCAAAAGGTTAGGTGGCACCAGGGTCGGCCATAATGGCACCCTCTCATTGGACCAAACAAAAGGTCCAATAATATCAATGTGTCACTTAGACTTCTGCCTTCACGGGCTCAAACGGCCCGGGAGGAATTCGTGAAGGCATCACCCCCACGATCCCCGATCGGCCCATGAAGCCTCGTGAACCTCTTCACGTCACGACCTCTTCACGCCCCGTGAGGGCCCGTGAAGGTTGACAGAAACCCTAATTCTCTCTCTGGACATGTGTTGTCGGATTCAACGCTTGGCGTGTGACCTAATAGGCTTGTGCCTCATCGGCAGTGATCCAATATACGTGTATCAGTGGGCATATATCCAACACATCTTTCTTCTGGAATTGGTCATCTCTCCTTCTTGATCCCGAAGTGAACCTTTCTCTATTGATCGTTTTGTTCTTTAAAAACTTATTTTGCATCATGTTCGTCAAGTAGGCCATAGCTTCCATGATTTTCTCATTGTCTACCACACTCTCTACCTCTGAATCTAAAGATTCTGTCTCCTGAACATGTTTCATCTTGACAGATTTTGTTAAGCTCTTCACCCTTTTCTCATTAACCACTAAGGCTAGTGGATCTACATTTTCTTTTTGTTAACCCAGACCAACATCATCTTGATATTGGTTTAACTCTTCAAAAATCATATGATAGGTGACTTTATTCAAATTCTTTTAGTTCATCTGCCTGTAGATAGCCACCTGTGATCACCATTCATGCCCTAGAGAGTTTAGAAACCTTGTGTTTTTAGTTAGATTTGAATAATTATCAAGCTTCTGGTTTCTAAGGTCATTGAGCAATTTACAGTAGCGAGTGTAAGTTTCAATAAGTGATTCACCATCTCTAGCTTTGAAGTGGTCAAAGTAGTTAACTAGTGTAGTCTGTTTAATCCAAACTCTAGATTCAGTGCCCTCAATTTGGCTTTTTATCTCATCCCAGATTTCTTTGGCTGTATTCAAGCCATTAACCTTGATATAAAACTCTAATGATAGACCATGCTTTAGGTAATACTTTACCTTTCGTTCAGCTGTGGCCCTGTGTTTCTCTTCAGCTGTGTATTCACTTGGAAGCTTTTCCCTATGAATTTCATCGAGTGGTGGATTATGATGAGGGTTTGCTTCTTGATCTATCCTGAATATTCCATTTCCCTCAAGTATACTCTTTTTCATTTCTTCACCGTATTGTTCGTTATTATCGATGAAGTCCATAAATCGACCCTTCCAAACATGATATTCTCCCCTGTAAAGTACAGGTGATTTTGTGTGTGAACCAAATGACAATGTTTCACTGTATGAACTCATCTTTGCTTCAGGATCTTTTCTTGGATAAGATTTAAAATTGAAGAATTTTCCAAGTGTGGAACCAAATCCGATGAACAGCAAATCCTTGCAAATGGGAAATCCGATTGCTTGACAATACGATAACTTGGAAATCCGATGTGAAAATCCAAGAACTTTCAAATTCCGATAATCTTGGAATCCGATGTGAAAATCCGAGAACTTTCAAATTCCGATAATCTTGGAAATCCGATTGATGTGAAAATCCGAGAACTTCAAAAACCTTTGGAAATCCGTAAACCTAGACAATCCAAATCCGTAATTAACCGAATCTGGAATTCAAATATTCTTGAAATCCGATGCTCAAATCCGAGTGTGCAAATCCGATTTTAACCAAACCAATTAAATCTGATGATTCAATTGTAGCCAAATCCGTAAGTAAATCCGGAACTCAAATATGCAAAAGAACAAATCCGGTACTTAGATTCCCAAATCTAACTCCATAGCCCAAACTAAATCCGCAACTTCGATTCCCAAATCCGAATAATAAATCGGACACTTACAATAATGTCGGAATCCGATAAAATCCTTCGGATTTGAATAAATCCGATTGTTCTTGAGACGAAATCCGCAAGTTCTTTCACATGTCAATCCGCCAACTTCCAAGATTCAAAATCCTTCGAATTTGGATCAAATTCGAAAATCTTTCTTTCCACTAGCTTCGTATACTAGCGAATTACACTCCATAACCAATTTTACAACAACAGTCAGTCAATTGAATACATTTTTGATCAAAACATTAAAGAACACGTAAAATACAAAAATTACAATTCGCTCAAATCTGTTGTAATATAGGATCGCGGACCAACACAGAACTATTCCAATGATGATTACGAGTTAAACAAGCTACTAATCTTCCATTTTCACTTACGAATTGATTGAAATCAGAAAGCTCCAAAACAACGACCAATAGCTCTGTAAATCCGATGAATTGCTTGGAATGTTGCTGTTATCACTTGAATTCTTCAATCACGAGCCTTTTCTTATCAAAGATCAGGCTCTGATACCAATTGAAGAGCAAAGATCAAGTAGAATGAAGGATCAAAGTTGAGAGCAATTGTCAAAACACCTTAAGTGTGTGTTTGTATTACTTGAGATATGACAAAAGTTACATTGAAAGGATAGTAAGGTCACTATATATACATATCCTATTAGTGACCTTATATATACATTTTTATCTATTTAAGTACAAAATGTAACTAGAACACAAACATATATTATATTTCTAACATATGGCTATCAACCGGGTCCTCTTGACACAGTAAGTGCAAATCATAAATTTGATCCTGATCTGGATGTCTATGATGAGCATGAAAGCGACATGGAAGAGGAAGAGGTAGAGGTAGGAGAGAGAGAGAGGTGAGTAAAGAAAAAATGAGTGCTGAGGGACCCCCAAGACAAAAATCCGGGAAGCCACACATGCTACCAGAGCTGACATTGTTAGCTCTAGCATTGAAACAGTCACTGTCATCCGAACAGTGCACATTTACCCCAGCAGCCAATTAAGTGTCTGTCAACAGATGCTTGTTTCACCTCACGGAGAATTAGCTCATACTCTACCGGCCTCTCATTTGTAGATGGCTGGTATGAAACCAGAGGTCTGCCTCTCCCGACCTCGACCGTTCGTTCTATGCACATCGACATACCGCAGACATCTGCATTTCTTTCAAGACACCAACAAACACTTGCACAAATAACAACGTTGTTTACTAGATAACTGTCCAGAACACCTGTAGGTGGCACTACTGAAAGTGCCATTCGAGTATTACGTGGAAATCTTGCCGGAGTGTACACCATTGCAGCTTCGCATGCGAGTAGCTCTGCCTCTGTGGCAAGGACTTCAACGAGTACTCTTGGCGAGTCTCGGTTTATTACAAAGGATGAATTGCAGGAGGCCCTCAACCAGATCACAAAAAGCTTATCCGAAATCAAGCAATCACTTGCTTCATTAAAAACAACGGTTGATGATGGCTCGGGCTTATCTACTGACACTTTAAAATCCCTGCTTTATGCTCGATTGCTGGAGAGAGCCCCAGAACGTGAACATAACCTAGATCTCCTTCAAACCCTTCGGAATGAACAAACTTACAAGGTTAGTAATCTGAATGAATTCAAGGAAATAGTTATCAACTCCATGGAGGATCTGGGCAATGTATTCTTTCAAAAACTGGATTCTGTGGAACACAGGCTGACAATTCTTGAATCTACTTGCAAATCCCAAGCTGCTGTGTCAAAGCGCAGGTGTGATGACGATGATCCCGATCATGATCGTCACGAGGGGGAGAAAAGACCGCGTGTTTTGACCTTTACACCTTTAACAGAACGATTAGCGGCTGCAATGGGGATTGGGGCTGAATCTCAACAACAACAACAGCAACAGCAACAACAAAAACAATAGCAACAACAATAGCAACAACAACAACAACAAACTAAGCCTGACCTGACATCCCAGTGTTTGAATTCAAAAATGAAACTGCAGATATTGGTGAAAGGGACGAATCAGATGAAATGATGAGATAGATTGATGAGTTCTCTATTGGCAAACTGCCAGAAAGAATGGAGGAAGTCCAGATAGTGGACATATTTGATGATATGCTGGTGCCTGTGATACAAAAGCCAGTCTTTTCAAAGGTTGCAAAGCCTACGAAGGAGCTAGTCACCAAAAAGCAGATAGAGGAAGCTATTAGAAAGGTAGATCTAACAAGGGTTCTCCGGGGCATTTCTGAGGAGGTTCATCAACTATTCCCTCTTGAATCAAAGAAATTCCAGGTGTCGGCTGCCGACATCCTGAGGAAATATCTTGAAGCTGAGCAGGCACAACAACTCCAACAATCATCTGAATGGCCTATCCCTCCGAATGTCCAACCAGCTCGTCCAATTCCAACATCTTCAGACCCAGGCCTAGATCGGCACAACTGGTTCACAAGGGAAGCAATGAAAAACCCTATATGGGGTAAATATGGTGTGTATGCGGCTTACCTCGAGGATCGAATCCCTACTATCTATGCTTTTGAAATCAGAGACAACATTCCTCCTGAACTGAGGGGTCTTGATGACGCTCAAAGGAGATGATACAGTCAGATCTTCAATGAATACAAAACACAGAGGGAGCAGATTGTGTAAAAGTACCCCATCAGCAAAGTACTTCGCGTCAGCATGCAAAAATATTCAAGGTACATGTTTGCTGTTTATGATGTTCAAAGGGCAGATGGTCAGAAAATCTCTCTCAATGAAGCAGACTTCTGACACATAAAGCTTCATGACATTGAGTTCATATACGAGGAGCTATCCACAAAGATCAACAAGTCCTATGAAGAACAACAAGGACGATCAGCTCTAATAAAGTATATGAGGAGATTTATTGAATTTATCCAAGAGCACGATCTACAATTGGGAGCCGAGAGTAATCAACTCAAGGTGAATCTGGTCAGACCACTGCAACATCACCCTAATCTACAGACCCTATAAGAGCTAGCCGTTATTGATGAAAATCATCCAAGCTTTGCGGGTCAAAGAGGTGTCGTCTTCGTCAACCAACGTCGTCGAAAGATCTTTGTCAGGATGGTGGACTTGATGACATACTCACATGGTACTCTAAAATTCCTGTTTCATAGACTCCAAGAAAAGGCTGAAAAGGATCGATCAATATTAAGTGAGTCAGAAAGGTTTGGGCTGATAAGGACAATTCATCAGATTAAAAGGACGCTGGATTGTTGCCGGATAATTCAGAGGTGGCAGATTATGTTTGGAATAAGAAAAAGGTCATTATTGTAAATATTATCTTACTGCATTTCTATTTTCATGTAATAGGCTTTCTCTCCATTTAAGGGGAGATTGTTAATTTTAGAAAATGTAGAAAAGCCTATTTTATAGGTGTGGCCTATAAATAGGTCATTGGCCCTTGGCCTTTGTAACGACTTTGACATTAATGCAATATCCATATTCAAAGCAAAAGGTGTAGTGCGTGTTTTCTCTCCAATATCATCTTCTCTCTACACTAATACCTGAAGGTTTTAATCACGGAATCAAGCTCTCATTTCTACTGTTGAATCATCTTCTGTTAAGATTTCAGAATGTAAAAACACTAAGAATATAAAGCCAAATAATGTGAGTAAGGAAAGGAATCATTAGTTGAGACCAAAGAGACATTATGTTGTTAAACCTTGAAAACAGATGACTTAAATCTTAGTATTTCCCAAACTAAAGAATCATTAGCTAATACTTCTATATCAACTGATATGTTAGTAGATGATAAATACTCACCTAATATCCTGTCAGCTATTCTAAACACTTAGTTGATCATGAAGTAATCAACTCTCTTTCAACAGAAGAAACTGTGAGTAAAAAGAATGATGTTCACATTGTTCATAAATCTACCACTCCAAAGATTGATAAAAAATCATTCCAAATCCAAAGATCAATCCAAGGTGCTTGTAAGCAAAGACCTAAGAAATTTACAGGACCAGCTTCATAAGTTGAGTGGTCAAGTTGGTCAGCTGATGACTCATAATCATTAGAAGACTGATAAGAAAGCTCACAAGCATTGAAATAATGTTGTTCAATGCTCTAAGACCACTAAATCTAAAATATGTAACAAATGTGGAAGAAAATAGCATATGGCATTTGAATGTTCTTTAGAAGGGAATTCAAGACAGTGGACTTGTGATGATAACATGGCTATTCCTATTATTCATAAGCAACCTGAGCTGAAGTGGAAAGATAGGTGCATTCCACAGGGATGCACTAATTAGTGGATTCCTACGTGTGTCACTAACTCTTTCTTTTATTCAAATATGTGCATGTTGTTGGTTCATGGTTTCTTGACAATGGATGTTCTAGAACCATGACAGGCAATAAAACTTTGCTCAGTAACTACAAGAAAGAGAGAGGTCCAAAGGTTACTTTTGGTGACAACAATCATGGGCAAACAAAAGGCTATAGAGAACTTCATAATGGGAACCTCAAATTGTCTAAAGTGTCACATGTTAAGGGACTGAAATACAATCACATAAGCATAAGTCAATTATGTGATAGAGATAATGACGTCCACTTCACCAAGACAGGGGTTTCCATATTAGATAAATAAGGTAATATAGTATTCATTGCCAAGAGAACCAAGGATGTGTATACTCTTGACATGTCCTCTGTTGAGTCTTTAAAAGAAACATGTTTCTACTCCAAAACTATTGAGGATACAAACTGGCTATGGAACAAATGGTTTTCCCACCTTAATTTTAAAAACATTAACAAGTTGTGTAAAGGTGAACTAGTGTCAGGACTACCTTCTTTGACTTTTTCTAAGCCTAAAGCTTGTACTGCTAGTGAGAAGGGAAAGCAGCACAAAACATTATTTCCTTCCAAGCCAGCCTTCTCCATTACACAACCCTTCTATATGTTGCACATGGATCTATTTGGTCTTGTTGTAACTGCTAGCATTGGTGCAAGTAAGTATGCTCTTGTACTAGTTGATGAATTCTCAAGATACACTTGGGTTTTCTTTCTTAAAGCAAAGAGTGAGGCTGCTGAAGAGATCATCTACTTTATCAAGAAGATGGAAGTGATGAATGGCAATCTAGTGAAAAGTCTTAGAAGTGATCATGGAACTTAGTTCATAAATCAAACTCTAGAAGCCTTCTGTGACGAGAAAGGGATATCTCAAAACTTCTCTGCTTCAAGAACCCCACAACAAAATGGTGTAGCTAAAAGAAGAAACAGAACATTAATTGAAGCTTCTAGAACCATGTTGTGTGAAAGTGGGTTATCCTTCAATTTCAAGGTTGAGGCTGTCAATTATGCATGTTTCACACATAACAGATCCCTAATTATTAATAGGAGCAATAAAACTCCACATGAAGTGCTCAACGGAAGGAAGCCAAGCATCAGTTTTCTGCACATATTTGATTGTTAATGTTTCATTCTCAATCAAAAGGATCAACTATAGAAGCTTGCTCCAAAAGTTGATGAAGGAGTGTTGTAGGCTATTCTGTGATCTCCAAAGCATACAAAGTATACAACCTCAGAACAAAAGTCATAGAAGATTCAATCAATGTAAGTTTTAATGAAAATGAATTTGTTGCTTCTTGTTCTTCTAACTATTTTTTAGGTGAAAAATTTAATGATCTTATGCAAACTTGAGAAACCACTCCACAAAAATTTTATCCCTCTGGACCAACTGCTCATGATATAGATAAACATGTTCCTATTCAAACCATTAGCCATGCACAACCAACATCATCCAATCCTATACCTCTACTGAACCATGTTGAAAATGGTTCAACATCATTGGACACTAATTACATATCACATATTTCCTCTTCAGTAGAGACATCCAGAGATTGTGAAATTGAAGTTAACTCAGCCTACCAAAATGAAATTATTTTTACTGCTAATAGTTAACACATAACTTCATCTCCCAAAATCCTAATCAATCCTAACTCCTAAATAATCCAAAAAGCCTTCAAAGACCACATATATCATCCTCACAATTTGGTTGTAGGAAACATTGAGGATCTAGTTAGAACAAGATCAAAAGCATGCAACATTTGTTTCTACTCTTTATTTGTATCATTGATTGAACAAAAAAAGATTGATGAAGCCCTGAATGAACCCCACTGGGTGATTGCCATGCAAGAAGAGCTGCAGAGTTCAAAAGGAAGAATGTATGGACCTTGGTGCCCAACCCAAAAGGATAAAACCATCATTGGAACAAAGTGAGTCTTCATAAACAAGCTAGATGAAAATGGGCATGTCATCAAAAACAAATTAAGGCTAGTGGCACAAGGGTACTGTCAAGAAGAAGGTATTGATTTTGATGAAACATTTTCCCCTGTTGCAAGATTGGAAGCCATTTAATTATTCCTAGCCTATGCTGCCTTCAAGAACTTCAAAGTGTTCCAAATGGATATAAATAGCGCATTTCTGATTGGAGATCTGAAAGAAGAGGTGTATGTCAAACAAACTCCTGGCTTTGAGGATTCAAGCTTACCTGATCATGTATTCATTCTCAAAAAAAGCTTTATATGGTCTTAAGCAAGCCCCAAGAGCTTGGAATGATACCCTCTCTTCTTTTCAAACTGTAACACCAAAATTTCAACCCATTTTTTTTAAATTACGGCGGAAGCGATAGATTAATATATATACATATGTTTACAAAGCTAATACTTAAAACCAGGGTTAATTGTTTTCAAAACAACATCAACAGTGTAGTGTTACATAAACCAATGGCTCATCAAACAAAATCAGAGTAGCAGTCAATTATTCCCCAAGCATGCCACTCTACTGCTGAACCACCATCTTACCAAAACCTGTAAAAAGGAGTGAGAGGTGGGGGATTAGCACAAAGCTAAGTGAATGGAAGTTAAACCAACAATTAGCAACAATGCAACCGGAAGATACAATAGTAAACAAGTAACCGAGAAGACCGGCGGTTCTGCAGGAACCTACAACCAATGCCGGCCAAAGCAAAGGTTTATCGATAGTTCATTTGCTATTATCACACAGTATTACCCTTAAGTTGCAATAAATGCATCAAAAGATCAAAATACTGATTAGCCGATAGCAAACAAACCCAGCCCATATGCCCAGCCGAAACTGACTTCTCATCCGAATCATGTGCACATACCAAAGGTTAAATTAACATAAACCAAGTAATCAAACAGCAGACAATAAGTCTATCCAAGTATTAACCAAAACAATTGAAACCAAACGGTTACAACTAAACCAAATGTGAGTTAAACATCCACTCACCTTAGATCTCCGAATCACCAACTCAGTAATCTAATTTCACTGAGTCTTGTCTCCTCTTGAGAACACAGGATAACCAGAATTAGTAATCAATTCATAATTATATCAAAATATCAAGTTTAGTACCAAACGGGTCAAAACCAAGCCGATACATTTCACATGTGAAAACCAATATTTAGAATATGCCTAAATTATATACAATTTATATTCAAGGTACTAAACATGTTACAAGCACCAAAACATGGACAAAGTGTATATACATACCAATTTACTCATAAACGGGTCAAAATCAACCCGTTATACCAAACATGTAAAACAAACTTGAAATACATATCCAACAGTCTAGAATCATTTCATATAAAATACTTAACATGAAGGAATCGTGAAACTTGTATAAACCTTTCCAAACATCATATCATGATTTCAAGTAAGCATAAATTCCAAATAATAATCCATATATGTTATCCAACATTAACTAACCCAAGTATAACAACTAAATCATGATTAGAATCAAGTATAAACAGCCAAAACTGAACATAACTGAAATAATATAGAAAAATAGACAAAACTGTTTCTGTCAGCAGGGAACGCGTTCCCCTCTTGGACGCGGCGCGTCCGTGGCTGAACAGCAACAGATCTGCAGTTTTACACTTCCCTGTTCGAGCCAACCATAAACACCCCAAATGACCATTTCAAGGCTGGAAATTTAGTTGCAGCAGTCTCAAAACACTTATAAACATACATATCATGGATTTCAACAACAAAAACATAATAGAATCATCAACTCATCAAAACCCCTTTCCAAGTTCATCTTCTATCTCCATCAATGGAGTTCTATGTTTTAATCCATAAATCCATATAGTTTGAACATAAAATCAGTACCATAACATCATATAACTATTACCAATTATCAAACCAAACTAACTTCATCAATTAGTCAAATACCCAATTATCAAGAACCCTAATTTAACAAGAAAATCATGGAAGAAGATAGAACAATTCAAGAACCAATGTGTACCTTCAAATTTGGAATTAACCAACACAAAGATACAAGAGTTAATCAAGTTAGAGGCTGCCTTCTTAATGTTTCTTCAAACCAAGCTCAAGAACAAAGGAAGTGATAAGTCTAAAATGGCAAGGAGGTGGTGGCAAGGCTGCCTCTTGACTCACGTAATATACACACACAATGCACTTATCTGCCTTCTAACTCACAGTTAATTAATTAAGCGGTCCTACTCAATTAATTATAAACCAGCGAGGTATTATTCGTGACCCTTATCTAAAAACGAATCCAAATAATCAATTAAATCCATAAAAATATAAAATATATATTTCCCCTTTTTAACCTTGTGGCTTTAAATTAAATTAATAATTTTCTAAAATAAAGCAAATAAACAATTAGCACACATACCAAGACACGTCCTACCAAGCCGCTAGGGTGTTACAAATCCTCCCTCCTTAAACGGATTCCGTCCTCGGAATCTCTTCATGCTCAAATAACTGAGGGTAGCGAGTCGTCATGTCTGCTTCAGTCTCCCATGTCAGATTAGAACCCAAGCTGTGTTTCCATTTAACCAACACCATCGGAATCTGTTTCTTGCGTAGCTTTGTTACTTTCCGATCCAACAACTCAACAGGTTCTTCCACCAGTCTCTTTTTCGAATCAACATTCAGTTCATGTATAGGTAGAATCTGACTTTCATCATCCACTTTGCACTTTCTCAAATAACAGACATTAAAAGTATCATGAATACCTGCCAATTCCGAAGGAAGATCAAGTGTAACTGTCTGATCATTGACTACTCGCTAGACGCGAAACGGACCAATGAAACGAGAAGCCAGTTTCCCACGCTTCCTAAAGCGAATAACCCCCTTCCAAGGCGATACTTTCAAATAAACCAACTCACCCTCAACAAACGAAACGGGTCGGCGGAGTGGATCTGCATACATCTTTATAAGTGCCTCTAACCAAGACGTAGGTGTACGGCAGCGACGACCATATAGCATCTCATAAGGTGGCATACCGATGCTCGAATGGTAAGAGTTGTTATACGCAAATTCTATCAATGGCAGGTGTGAATCCCAAGAACCACCATACTCCAACACACATGCGTGAAGCATATCCTCAAGTGTCTGAATAGTACGCTCTGTCTGCCCGTCTGTCCGAGGATGGTAGGCTGTACTCAAGTTAACACGTGTACCCAACTCCCACTGTAAACTCCTCTAGAAGTTAGAAACAAACCTGGAATCTCTGTCTGAAACAATAGAAAGCGGAATACCATGCCGGGACAAAATCTCATCAATGTATAACTGAGCCAGTCTACTAAGCGAAGCTGTCTCACTTGTAGCCAGTAAATGAGCACTCTTCGTCAACCGATTAACTATAACCCAAATCATATCATGACTCCTCTGCGTACGTGGAAGTTTAGTCACAAAATCCATCGTGATGTGCTCCCATTTCCACTCTAGAATCTGCAACTGTTTCAGTGAACCATAGGGTTTCTGGTGCTCTGCTTTGACCTGAGCACAAATATGACAAGATTCCATGAATTGTGCAACATCTTTCTTCAGTGTGGGCCACCAATACAACATTTTCACATCATTATACATTTTTGTGCTACCTGGGTGTACTGACAATCTCGACTTGTGAGCCTCTGACAAAATCAAACCCGAAGACCCCCAAGTAACGGTACCTAAACACGAGACTGATACAACTTCAATCCCCTTGAATCATCATGCAATTCATCCTTTCTTTTTAACATAATTTCCGTCTTCAGATTTTCATCTTTCAGTGCCTCCAACCGTGCTGCTTTCAACTTATCAACTAAGTCAGAAATTATCTCAATCCGCATAAAAGAAATACCATCACCTGTTCCCTTATGACTCAAAGCATCGGCTACTACATTAGCTTTCCCCGGGTGATAGCGGATCTCACAATCATAGTCTTTTATAAGTTCTAACCATCGCCTCTGTCGCATATTCAGCTCTTTCTGTGAAAACACATACTGAAAACTCTTATGATCAGTACATATAACACATTTCGTACCGTATAAGTAGTGTCTCCACAGCTTCAATGCAAAAACCACAGCTGCAAGTTCCAAATCATGGGTTGGGTAGTTCTTCTCGTGAGGTTTTAGCTGTCGAGAAGCATAAGCAATAACTCTGTCACGCTGCATTAACACACAACCCAAACCTACAAATGATGCATCACAATAAACTACAAAATCATCCGACCCGTCTGGCAATGCAAGAATAGGAGCTCGACATAAAAGCTGCTTTAATGTCTGAAAAGCAACCCCTTGTTCATCTTTCCACTGAAATCGGATCTCCTTGCGGGTTAATTTAGTTAAAGGACTCGCAATTTTAGAAAAATCCTTGATAAACCTGCGATAATATCCTGCCAATCCAAGAAAGCTTTTAATCTCTGAAGGAGATTTAGGAGCATTCCAGTTCATTACCGCTTAAATCTTAGCCGGATCGACTTTAACCCCATCTTTACAGATAAGATGCCCCTGAAAATGCACTTCCCGCAGCCAGAACTCGCATTTAGAATATTTAGCAAAGAGTTGCTCCCGTTTAAGAGTTTCAAGTACTTGTCTCGGATGTATCTCGTGATCAGCCTCAGATTTAGAATATACCAGGATGTCATCAATGAATACAATAACAGATTTATCCAAAAATGGTCGACATACCCGGTTCATTAAATCCATAAAAATAGCAGGGGCATTAGTCAAACCGAATGGCATGACAAGAAACTCATAGTGGCCATACCTGGTACGGAAAGCAGTTTTAGAAACATCCCCGTTAGCAACTCTTACCTAATGATAGCCCGACCGCAGATCAATTTTAGAAAAGTATGATACACCCTGCAGCTGATCAAATAAATCATCAATTCGGGGTAGAGGGTATTTATTCTTTACCGTCCTCTTGTTCAATTCCCTGTAATCAATACACATGCGTAGAGTACCGTCTTTCTTTTTAACAAATAAAACCGGTGCACCCCACGGTGAAGAACTAGGACGAATGAAACCCCGATCCGATAAATCTTGAATCTGTGTCTTCATTTCCCGGATTTCAGAAGGAGCCAACCTGTATGGAGACTTTGCCACTGGGCTGGAGCTTGGAATCAAATCAATTATGTACTCTACCTCTCGAATCCGAGGCAAACCAGGTAACTCATCAGGGAAAACCTCTGCATACTCCTACACTACCCGTATATCTGTAACTGCCTGTTTCTCTTTTCTAGCATCGATAGCATAAGCAATAAAGCATTCACACCCCTTGGCCAGTGATTTTCTAGCTTTCATGTAAGAAATAATAGGAAAAACAGACTTAACTCTCTCCCCACGAGCCACTACGTGTGACCCATCAGACAAAGGAAAAGAAATCAATTTCCTATGACATTTAATGCTAGCCTTGTGCCTACTCAGCCAATCCATACCTAAAACTACATCAAATCCAGATAGAGGTAACAACAAAAATGAGACAGGAAAACATCTACCATCAATATCTATCTCAACTCCGGACACAAAAGTTGTGACAGGAACTATCTTACCATCGGCTATCTCTACCTCAAGTGGGAAAGGCACAACAGAAGTGGGCAAATTCAATTTGTCACAAAAAGCCACAGAAACAAAGGAGCGGTTTGCTCCAGAATCAAATAATACACGCGCAGGTATGGAGTTTATAAGTAACATACCCGTGATTACATCATCAGTGGCAGTAGCATCATCTACTGTCATACGAAATGCCCTACCCTCGGGTGTAGGAGGGTTCTTTCTCTTCTGCCCGGTTGATGATGACCCCCCAGATGCCCCTGCCCCTGCCCCTGAACCAGAACCTGTACCCATCTTTCTCGTAGAAGTACAATCTCCAGCCCTATGCCCCTTCTTATGGCAGTTCCAACATACGTTACGGGGAAATCTGCAATCTTTTATCTCATGACCAAAAGCCCCACAACGAATACACCGCATGGTATGAGGAGTGCACGGACCTGCATGATAAGACTTACATCTAGTACACCACGAAGGCCTCTGATTAGAACCACTAGATGTTGTCTTGCGGTTCTAACCTCCCTGTGACTGATTTCCTTGCCATCTCCTCCTCTATTGGTTACCTGGCTGGTCACCCTTCGGCTTCTGCAAAGCCGCTTTATCCCGGTTCATTATATCCTATGCTTTAACATCACCCTCTGCAGATTTGGCCAAAGTAAAGGCCTGTGATAGATTACCGGCTAACCGGGTGGTACTCCTTTATTCTGGTAGCAGTGCTCCAATAAAGTGTTGTACCTGTGATGCCTCGTCGGGTACCCATTGGGTTACAAATATAAGTTTATCATTAAACTGCTTAATCAACTCATCAACAGTCATCTTTTCTGTCATCTAGAGATCTAGGAATTCCTTTCTAATTTTATTCAGCTCAAATGTGTTGCAATATTGTTCACATACCTTAGATTGAAATTGATCCCAAGTGATTAAATCAGTTTGAGCTCGGGTAAGGTGTGCAGTTAAAGAATCCCACCAGACCATGGCACTACCTTTTAACATTCTGGTAGCTAATCTGACTCTCATATTTTCCTCACAATTACAAGCATCAAGGACTTTGACTGTATCCCTCAACCAATTCATAGTGACACTCGGATCCGTGCTGCCATGAAATTCAGATGGTTTGTAATCCAAAAATTGCTTATATGTACAAGGCTGTTTGAATCCCATGTGTGGTGGATATCCCATGTATGGATAAGGAAATGATCCTCGAGAAATTACCGGATACAGAAATGGTTGTGATACTGGTTGAGATACTGTGGTAAGGGGTATCGTTATAGGTGGTATCTCGGAGATAGTAGGAACTCCATATGAAGTGCTCAAGGGAAGGAAGCCAAGCATCAGTTTTTGCACATATTTTATTGTTAATGTTTCATTCTCAATCAAAAGGATCAACTATAGAAGCTTGCTCCAAAAGTTGATGAAGGAGTGTTGTAGGCTATTCTGTGATCTCCAAAGCATACAAAGTATACAACCTCAGAACAAAAGTCATAGAAGAGTCAATCAATGTAAGTTTTAATGAAAATGAATTTGTTGCTTCTTGTTCTTCTAATCATTTTTTAGGTGAAAAATTTAATGATCTTATGCAAACTTGAGAAACCACTCCACAACAATTTTATCCCTCTGGACCAACTGCTCATGATATAGATAAACATGTTCCTATACAAACCATTAGCCATGCACAACCAACGTCATGCAATCCTATACCTCTACTGAACCATGTTGAAAATGGTTCAAATCATTGGACTCTAATTCCATATCACATATTTCCTCTTCAGTAGAGACATCCAGATATTGTGAAATTGAAGTTAACTCAGCCTACCAAAATGAAATTATTTTTACTGCTGAGAGTTAACACATAACTTCATCTCCCCAAATTCTAATCAATCCTAACTCCCAAATAATCCAAAAAGCCTTCAAAGACCACATATATCATCCTCACAATTTGGTTGTAGGAAACATTGAGGATCTAATTAGAACAAGATCAAAAGCATGCAACATTTGTTTCTACTCTTTATTTGTATCTTGATTGAACAAAAAAAGATTGATGAAGCCTTGAATGAACCGCACTGGGTGATTACCATGCAAGAAGAGCTGCAGAGTTCAAAAGGAATAATGTATGGACCTTGGTGTCCAACCCAACAGATAAAACCATCATTGGAACAAAGTGAGTCTTCATAAACAAGCTAGATGAAAATGGGCAAGTCATCAAAAACAAAACAAGGCTAGTGGCATAGGGGTACTATCAAGAAGAAGGTATTGATTTTGATGAAACATTTGCCCCTGTTGCAAGATTTGAAGCCATTTAATTATTCCTAGCCTATGCTGCCTTCAAGAACTTTAAAGTGTTCCAAATGGATATAAATAGCGCATTTCTGATTGGAGATCTGAAAGAAGAGGTGTATGTCAAACAAACTCCTGGCTTTGAGGATTCAAGCTTACCTGATCATGTATTCATTCTCAAAAAAGCTTTATATGGTCTTAAGCAAGACCTAAGAGCTTGGAATGATACCCTCTCCTCTTTTCTAACTGTAACACCACAATTTCAACCCATTTTTTTTAAATTACTGCGGAAACGATTGATTAATATATATACATATGTTTACAAAGCTAATACTTAAAACCAGGGTTAATTGTTTTCAAAACAACATCAATAGTGTAGTGTTACATAAACCAATGGCTCATCAAAGAAAATTAGAGTAGCAGTCAATTATTCCCCAAGCATGCCACTCTACTGCTGAACCACCATCTTACCAAAACCTGTAAAAAGGAGTGAGAGGTAGGGGATTAGCACAAAGCTAAGTGAATGTAAATTAAACCAATAATTAGCAAAAATGCAACGGGAAGATACAATAGTAAACAAGTAACCGAGAAGACCGGCGGTTCTGCAGGAACCTACAACCAATGCCGGCCAAAGCAAAGGTTTACCGATAGTTCATTTGCTATTCTCACACAGTATTACCCTTAAGTTGCAACAAATGCATCAAAAGATCAAAATACTAATTAGCCGATAGCAAACAAACCCAGCCCATATGCCCAGCCGAAACTGACTTCTCATCCGAATCATGTGCACATACCAAAGGTTAAATTAACATAAACCAAGTAATCAAACAGCAGACAATAAGTCTATCCAAGTATTAACCAAAACAATTACAACCAAACCGTTACAACTAAACCAAATGTGAGTTAAACATCCACTCACCTTAGATCTCTGAATCACCAACTCAGTAATCTAATTTCACTGAGTCTTGTCTCCTCCTGAGAACACAGGATAACCAGAATTAGTAATCAATTCATAATTATCTCAAAATATCAAGTTTAGTACCAAATGGGTCAAAACCAAGACGATACATTTCACACGTGAAAACCAATATTTAGAATATGCCTAAATTATATACAATTTATATTCAAGGTATTAAACATGTTACAAGCACCAAAACATGGACAAAGTGTTTTGATTACACCCTGCGGATACCCCATTTTTGTTAAAGTTTTCAAGTCATATCAATTGTGTTTTGATTATTTGGCAATTGTTTGATGAAACTTGTTAAATCAAAGGATGTGGAACTATGGTTTATTTTATAATGTGTTTATATGTTTGGTAAATGTTTTATGAAGCTTGTTGAGTTTAAAGAATCTGAAAATTGTGAAATCAGTATATGATGTGTTTTAAAAATGGTTTTAAAAATAAGACCATTGCTCCATTTCGGAGATGGTCTATGTTAATGTTGTGTTTTACGCGATGATTTTGAAATGGGATACTCCATAGAGGAGTGAGCTTGATATTAAAACAACACTTATGTTTTAAGTTAAAGAAAATTATGTTTTACCTAGTATGAGTTTTGGGCATTGTGATGCGAAATGTGGTTTTGTTTGTTGAGCATTTATGCTCAAGAGATATGATTGTGACACTTATGTGTGAATTGATAAGCTTGATTGCTTGGATTACTTGGCCTTTATGGCCTGTGATTTATGTGACCCTTTGGGGTTTGTGTTTCGGTCCGGACCACTGTGTGATATGAACTCTATACCATAGGGTTCCTAGCCATTGAGACATGCACATGTTCATGTGGCTTTGGCAATTGAGGAACCGCGATGTATGGGTGGTTGAGTGATCGGTGCAGAGAGTGGAGGGGTATGTCACTAGCCATCATGACCGTGTGGGTTCACTAGGCTGACGAGCCACCGAACCCGGGGCAACACGAGTGGATTTGGTGAACTGGGCATGCACTCCAGATAACCGTTGTATGGTGGACTGCTTCGTGCATCCCCCACCTTGACGGGGAGATGTGGTTATCCCCCATGTGGCAATGTGTTGACAGTGGCTAGCTACCACGTGGAGACATTGTGGCTCAATGGACAGACCCACATCCTTATATGCTTATGTGTATGATTTTAAAACTATATTAGTTGCCAAACTCGTGTTTTCAAAAGAGAAAAGATGATGACTTGGTTTTGAAAAGACTAATGATTTTGGTTGTACTCACTAACTATGTTTATAGCTAACATCGTGTATGAAAATTTTTTGTATCCGCACGTTGTCTAGTGGACTTGGTGAGGCAGGTAGATGTTTTGGACATAGTTTGATTTGGTTGCATTTCCTGTAATCTTGGGTTTCCTATGCTTTTCTTGATGGTCGTGAGATTGAATGTGGTAACACCTAATAGGTTTTGAGTTATATTTAATGATAAAGTTTACTATTAAATTGTACTATATTTTGTTGAAATACTCAAAGAGAATTACAATGCTTCCGCAATAAGTTACATAGATTTGTATAAAGTATGTTTTAAATTGAGTTTTGAAAAATTTAAATTTGGACTGAAAATCAGGGTGTTACAAGTTGGTATCAGAGCCTGGGTTTGAGTGAATCATGCACTCGAGTTAGTGTTTGGTTTCAAACTAGGCCGACCATTGCAGGAAATCCATTTGAGCTGGAAGGGGTAACTTGGGTTAGGATAAGAGTTGCGTGAGTGTTAAGTAACTCAAATGTGTTGCTAGCCCTCTATTACTAAGTTTGATTTCAGTTATGTGTTAAGCCTGATGTAATACCCTACCTTGGGTAACAGTTTAGTAATAAATTGTACTGTTGAGTACTAAGAATAGTGGTCCTGGTTAACATTGAACCTTGGATAGTGACAGAAAGCTATTTCAGCTTGTGTATTGAGTCATGTATTATGGATAAGTCATTGATGGATCCTTTGAATTATGATTCGATATGATCCTATGTATCAGTTAGACCTAAATGTTGGAAATGAAATGATTGTATGTTTACTGTAAGTTCTTTAGAATTGCGATAAGTGTTAGTGACCGAGAATTTGATAAGTTGACTAAGTGGTCCGTTTTAAGTAGTGTTGCAAAGAGTTTCTTAATGATTACATTAGTTATGGTCGGATCAATGATCCAGATGGTGTATGAATATGAATTCCATTAAGAACATAAAGATTTCACGAGATATGGTGATTGGGGGGGGGGTCTATAGATATTCCTTTGAGGTGAAGAATCTTTAGAACCTCGTAACAATTAACTTTGGAATCAAATGTGATTGTTTGGGTTAAATTTGTTTCGATTGGGTTATTTTAGAATTAATGTGTGGATGACTGAAATAGATTTTAGAGATTAGAGGAGTTGATTTTGGAAGTGAGACTCCTATGTATGAATTGAGACATGTTCTCTAATAGTGAGATGGAGCGGAAGCTCCATTATCTTGGTGATAGATGTCCCTTAGGACAAAGCAGTTGACTAGGCATAGTGTGGTGTCTTGGACCACAAGAGATGACTGAGTAATTGACCATCGGGAGCATGCGGCGAGGCCGGTAGCTCGAGTTGGTCAAGAGTTCTGACCTTGAGATCTGCTTCATCAAGGCATAGCAAGGTTGTGACCTAAGTTTGGAGTCGCAAGGTTATAGTCCTAATAGTGTTATTGTGGGTCTTTTATATCAAAAGATGTTTTGGACTTTATTAGGCGACCTAGGGGTACACGACGAAAGGCCTTGTGGGATGAAGATCTCTGGATAGAGTTTGTGATTGCAATGACGAACGTCTTGAGGATGATAGTAATGTTATTTAATGTTGAAGGGATTATTTAAGCTTTAAGGATTGTTATGAATTATGAGTTATTCGTGTTTAAGGTATACCGGTTCTAGTGAACCTTTCTTTGGCATGGTGTTATTATTATGCAAAAATCTGAGCTCGTGCATGAGTTGTTGATTGTTAGTGGCAAGTATAGCCAGTAAATTAAGATGTGACCTGTAAAACAATTAAATTATGTGATGTGTCAAGGTTGTTAAGAACCTTGAGAGGAGATTATATGATTTAGGTCTTTCTGGACCAATTAATGAAAGAATGGCTTCATGTTAGTGACATTTGTAAGATTACTTTCCTAATTATGTGAGCAAAATCTTGTGTGATTATGATTATGTAAAAGTATAGAATTATGATTGTGAGAAAGGGTAGAATCATGAGCTGTATTTATGAATAAACACTATCATATTACCCCAATTATTGGGGAAATGCTTATGGGAACCACTTATGTTCATGAGTGGGTTGTTTGCCCTAGTTGGGTTGCAAGTGCCTTATTATTTGAGAATTGAAAGGTGAATGATAGTTCACTAATTAGCATGATCAATAATAGCTAGCAATGAAATGATATAACTTAAAGGTCGTAAAGCTTGAGTTATCGATGTTAAATTTCTCATAGTCCAATTGGGAGTTATCTATGAACCATTAATGGTGAAATATTAGGCTATTCAAAAGGTCTAGTTGAAGAAATTGATTTTGAGTTTTTATTTAGAAAAGCTGTATAAATGGGCTATATTGGTGGTTAAGCGTCATAATCGATGATTAAGAGCTTGAGTGTAAATAAGAGTGATGATTGCTCCAGTAGAAAGAAAGATTAGGAGATTATGGAAAAGTCGATATCGTTAGCTAGGTTATGTGATCCTATCTAGGATCGTAGCACAACATGGGTATTGTGTAAGTTCGTGAATCGATTTGATTCCGAGGACGGAATCTTTTTAAGGAGGAAATAATTGTAATATTCTGAAATTTTAATATGACCCTAATATTTATTAAATAGATGTTTCCATTGTTTTAAAGAAATTCATGTACCATAATTGTAAAATATAATGGTATATCATGGGTAAATTAGGAATATATTGTTTTAAGAGTGATTTTAACTATTTAATGATATTTAGTCACGAAGTATAAATAGTAATGCTTAGTGTACAATTGATTAAAGCTTCAAATGATTGGAATTATAAAGGTTATGAGTTAGGGGTTTTATTTATAAATTGGATGAGACATTAAGGGTTATAGTGCAAACCATAGTTAAAGGGAGGACTAGAAGTGTCAAGTGTGTGGGTGTAATTTTATTTGACCCATTTAAGGGGTCAAATGTCTTCATTTTCTCCAGGAACCATCGAGAAGATGGAGCAAGAGAGAGAGAGAGAGCTAGAGATGAGTCTTGCAAAGATAGAAGAATCAAGGGAGAAATGGTTGGATCAAGTGCTTAGATTCAAGATTTGGGGTGTTTGTTCTTCAATCTCTCCATCTTTAACCTTGATTTTGAGCATAGAAAGTAAACAACTCAAGTTGGGGTTTACAAATCATGTAAGTTTAAGTTTGAACTTGTGTTTGATTTTAATATTGGTTGTTGTTTATGATGATTGTGGTTGATTATGTTGAAAAATGTTAGAAAATTGGTAATTTTGGGTCTAATGATGAAATAAGGGTTTGAATCATCAAAGTTGTGTAATGTGTTGATGTTATAGTGTTTTATGGTGTTTATTGAGTGTTTGGTGGGCTGCAAACAAGTTTGATTTGAAAATAATTGGGTTTTGGTCGAAATGGGTTTGGAAAACAAGCAGATGGTTACTGTTCACGCTAGCTCGTGGCGCGAGCTAGGTGTGTCGCGACGCGAGGCCGCTGGTCTGCGAAGGTTTTGTTTTTAGAGAATTTCTCACGGCGCGAGGGCCCCTATACATACCAAAATGATGTTTTTGATCCCTTTTGACCTTGTATATGGTTGGGGTTTGTTTCTATTGGTTAGAAAGGTTTAAGTAGAGTGTTTTAAGACCCAAAAGAGTGTTTAAACATAGAATAAAGCTGATAAGAATGTTGTTTTGGTTAACCTATGAATGTTGACCTTGTGTTTCGTGATCATAGGCTTATGATCAAGTGTTGAGCCTTGGTTGAGTGGGGTTGTGATCCTCATCACGCCCTCAGGTGAGTACACCCTGCGGATACCCTGTTTTTGTTAAAGTTTTCAAGTCATCATGATTGTGTTTTGATTGTTTGTCAATTGTTTGATGAAACTTGTTAAATCAAAGGATGTGGAACTATGGTTTATTTTATAATGTGTTTATATGTTTGGCAAATGTTTTATGAAGCTCGTGGAGTTTAAAGAATGTGAAAATTGTGAAATCAGTATATGATGTGTTTTAAAAATGGTTTTCAAAATAAGACCATTGCTCCATTTCGGAGATGGTGCTTGTTAATGTTGTGTTTTACTCGATGATTTTGAAACGGGATACGCCATAGAGGAGTGATCTTGATATTAAAACAACACTTATGTTTTAAGATAAAGAAAATTATGTTTTACGTATTATGAGTTTTGGGCTTTGTGATGCGAAATGTGGTTTTGTTTGTTGAGCATTTTTGCTCAAGAGATATGATTGTGACACTTATGTGTGAATTGATAAGCTTGATTGCTTGGATTACTTGGCCTTTATGGCATGTGATTTATGTGACCCTTTGGGGTATGTGATTTGGTCCGGATCACTGAGTGATATGAACTCTGTACCATAGGGTTTCTAGCCATTGAGACATGCACATGTTCATGTGGCTTCGGCAATTGAGGAACCGCGATGTATGGGTGGTTGAGGGATCGGTGCACAGAGTGGAGGGTATGTTAGTAGCCATCATGACCGTGTGGGTTCACTATGCTGATGAGCCACCGAACCCGGGGAAACACGAGTGGATTTGGTGAATAGGGCATGCACTCCAGATAACCCCATGTGGGCACGTGTTGACAGTGGCTAGCTACCACATGGAGACATTGTGGCTCAATAGACAGACCCGCATCCTTATGTGCTTATGTGTATGATTTTAAAAGTATATTGGTTGCCAAACTCGTGTTTTCAAAAGAGAAAAGACGATGACTTGGTTTTGAAAAGACATATGATTTTGGTTGTACTCATTAGCTATGTTTATAGCTAACATCGTGTATGAAAATGTTTTGTATCCGCAAGTTGTCTAGTGGACTTGGTGAGGCGGGTAGATGTCTTGGATATAGTTTGATTTGGTTGCATTTCCGGTAATCTTGGCTTTCCTATGCCTTTGTTGATGGTCGTGAGATTGACTGTGGTAACACCTAAAAGGTTTTGAGTTATATTTAATGATAAAGTTGACTGTTAAAATGTACTGAATTTATTGAAATACTCAAAGAGAATTACCGCAATAAGTTACAGAGATTTGTATAAAGTATGTTTTAAATTGAGTTTTGAAAAATTTAAATTTGGACTGAAAATCAGGGTGTTACAACAAGTGCAAAACAGTTAATTCTTGCCTCTTCATCAGGAAATGAGTTCTACACAAATCGTAGAAATTCGGTGTACCTGGTAATGAGCTCCTCTACAAATTTGTTACCTTTGGTCAAGGCCCTGAACTCATTATCAACAGTCTCCAGAGCTTAGGCTGTACAATACTTAGCCCGCAAAATTCTCAGAAAATCAGGCCAGGTTAAAGCATTTAAGACTGCAGCTAGTGTAGATGCAATCATAGTGTCATACCAAGAAGCAGTGCGACCCCGTAGCATTTTCCTAGCATAGGCCACCTTCTTGGAATTATCGGCTTTACATCTGCCTCTAAATGAATCTGCCTCTAAATGTGACATGCTGTTTGATAAAGGTTCTGAATGAACAATCTGGATAGTGGAAATTATCATTTTAACTTTAATATTGATATATTATTATATAAGTTGTGATTGTTTAACAAGAAAATATGCGAAAAAAGGAGTATTAGGGTAAAATATTTGGTGCTTAATGATTCAGAATGCACTTTAAGGTAGAATGATTCAGTAGCATTATGTTGAATCATTCTACACAGTCTTCATTCAGAGGCAACAATCAAACACGCTGAATGCTGAATGATTCAGCATTCAGTGCTGAATGGTTCCATTAAGCAGCAAACAAACAGCCTCTTAGTACTCTTTCAAATACGCAATTCACTCAAAGTTAGGCTCTGATACCAGCTTGTAACACCGCTCATTTTGAGAACCAAATCTTTCTTTTTAAAATACAATTTACGTTTTCAAACAGTGTGGGTTTGACTGTAAATAGAACATTTACACTTGTCTTATAATTTAAAAATGCATCAAAAGTAAAAACATGTGGCAAATTCTATAAACAGTCAAAATGTTGCCACAAACAACGTTTGGTGTTACGGATACATAACCGGCTGACCATTATCTTTAAACAAACACAAACATAATATAACAAAGTCTTAAATATAATAGTGTTCCTCCCAAAGCATTTAAACTACCTGCAGGCTCCCAAGCTCACTAAGGATCACCTGCACATGTAAGAGATAGTATCTGTTAGCTATAATAGCTAGTGAGTACAAAATAGCATGCAATCAACATAAACATATCACATATCATCAATCATGCTGAAATAGTGCTATCCTAGCATCTCGCGGTGAGCTGGCGTAGTCAGAATGCGACATATCTCGCAGGGGAGCTATCCCGGCTCAATGCACCAAACTGGGGTACCAGACACATCAACCGCTCCGGTGGGTGAGCTGTAAAGCGGTCCACTATTGCATTTTGGAATCAACCGATTCCTCTGTGTACAGCCATAAGCTATACCCAAGGATGACAGCTTTGTCCTTAAAGTAGAACAACTTTGTTCTTGTTGTAGGACAGCTTTGTCCTTAGGATCCGGACCATTCACAAACAAATAATCTGATCCAATCGGATCTTCATTGCGCGCATATAATCATATATCATCATAATATACTCCTAATCAAGTGCATACTACATTGTCTCAACATGTTAAGTCTAGCATCATCATGCAACCTACACTTAATCAAGTGTGTGTACAAATCATGGTATACAATTCTTAAATCATTTGTTACTAAAGTTATAGATTTATTAATTGTTATGTTATTCGGCACTCACATGATAAGCTAGAATAAGCAAAGACCTTGCTTTGGCACTCACGGTTTGTCAACTTGAACTATAATACCAATATCTACGCATTAATCACTTGAACACGTAAGGAACGTCTAGGATACTTGAAACAATACCCTAATGGTGTTATTTGACTATTTATTAACTTATTATAGTAGCCCAAGCAACAACACGCGAACGAATAGCACAATTTCAATTCAATACCAATGTTCTAATCAATTCATACAAGTCATATGAACCTATGAGAACCTTAAAAATCAGTTCTTGATGTATAAAAATAGTTTGACCCATTTTGCCTTATGGAGTTGTGTGGAAGGTGAGTGTGGCAACTCGCAATCTTGGTAGTCAAGCTTAAGCACGAACCAATGATTGGGCTACAGTACCAACGTGTGCCTTGACGGACGACTTACAAATTCTTATATGACGCTTAAATGATGTCGATCTCTACCCGAGTCATTTAAGAATAGTAAAAGGATTGGTGTAAGAAGGGATCAAACATGCCATAGACATTTGATGTCAAAAGGATTCTGCAAGGGTCTAAGAGTTGCAATGGTTGCAATCGGTAAAATGGTTACCGGCCTAAATAACTTACTTCATGGTCCGCGGTAAACCCGTCACGAGATAGAGTGAAATACATTCTTAGCCTTTTTAAATAATTGGTTTTATAACTATTGGGTAATTATTTCTACAAGGAGTTGACAACTAAAATTGGTACTCTAAAGTTTGTAGAAGGCATCCAACAACGCTTCTACATCATCGAACTCAATTTCCCTGAAATTGTTCCTTGAAAAGGAAAAACTCGATGGCCAAAAGTGTTGGAACTCGTGGTGGGCACAAACGCAGCGGAAGCAAACAAGAAAGTAGCATGCAAGACAAAAAAACGAAAGCACACACAAAGCCCACAACTAGTTCCAATGGTGGAACACACTACAAAGCAAATTGCAACTAAAGAACAAGAAGAAGGGTTAGAAAGTACCTCCTTACAATGGCTTCTTCTCCATTGCAAGTCCACACCAAGTATGCTTAATCCCACTGTACTAGCAACCCATAGATGAACGTCCACCATGACTCCATCATCTGGAACAGCCCATGTAGATCTCCTTTTGCACCATGAAACACTTACCACACTCAAGAACTCACCTTAGTGTATGTATATGTTTTTCTTTGGAGCCAAGAGAGAACTAGTGTAGAGAGAGAGTTCTTGTGTTTGCCATAGAGTGTACCAGCGTCAATCACCAGCAACAAACCTCTAAAACCCGGCCATAAACCATAGGTTTTGATTGGACCATCAAATTGTCCAATAAAACACAAAGAGTCACTACAGCTACCCTCTTCACGACCCCTCACGGGCCGTGAAGCCTAAGTGCGCCACGAGGGGACTTAGAACTCCACGAGCCGTGCCGCCCGGTCGAGACTCGTGTGGGCATCTCCTTCACGACCCCTCACGACCTCGTCACGGGCCGTGAAGCCCAAAGACATCACGACGCATGGCGGCCGTCGAACAATCGTTAGGGCAGCCTGCTTCACGACCCGTAGAGCATCCTTCACGGTCGTGAAGCCCCGAATCAAAACACTTTTGATTCTTTGACATTCTCCATCCACATAAAGCTGTCGGGATCAATCCTTGGCGTGTGACCCAATAGGCTAGCGCTTCATTAGCAGTGATACCGGCATACGTGTGTTAGTGGGTAGATTCCAACAAACTCCCACTTGCACATGACACACCGTACCCATATGCATCACAGACAGGGAGCGGCCTCTAGCAAGACATCCCTGCCCCCAAATCAACGCGAGGTATGTCATCCCTGACAAGTGCCTAATCACAATCCAAACGGGTTTGAAAAGGTCCTACAGATAAGAGATCAATCATCCTATTGTTCGCGATATCCGGGTGAGCACGAGACATGGTACAAAGTCATTCTCCGATCGTTCACAATTACGTTTCTCGATCAAGATTGGTGGTGACCAAAATATGCAAGTTGGAACTGATCAACTATCATTGTAAGCATGAGCACGGCCGTGCATTTTGGTGTCAGCGCCCAATCATCGGGCGGCCCAAGGATATCTCTCTAATTAGAGAACAAATTCCTTCGACTACATTGCCCCATTACATCGGTAATATTTCGCCCAAAAGCTTCCTTTATAACAACCAGTTACGGACTGCGTTTGAAAGCAATCAGAACAAGGCAAACCAATGTCGTGGAAACACATGTATCTCTGGTCAAAGGACAAAAGATATTATCATCCTGAGTTACTCTTGACATGTACCATGAAGTATACTCAGGTGTGGGTCGTCCAATCACTTGAAACTCTTTTCAAGTATAGGTAAAGTGTTGCGTCTCTTGTATCCAATCATCATTGAATACACGACCAACCCTTTCCCTCAGTCTTCGTTCAAACTTCCTTCCGACGAAGAGTGACCGACTGTGGACTTTTAGAATGTAAAACATTCAGGGAAGTGGTAAACATGCTAAGATGGAACACAATAAAGGCAACTGAGTGTACCCGCTACACGCGTATTAACAAATCCCAATTTGATAATCGATACTAGCAGAAGCACAATGTTGCTTAACGTTCCCAAAATCAGCATATCAAAATTTTAACTAAAACAAACTCAAGCCAAGTCTTTGCAAGCACTAGTATTTCAGTCATCACTATCTTGCAACTACGGCTTTAGCAAAACGGATCCGCCACCATGCTATCCGTGTGTATTCGTTAGATGACCATATCTCTACCTCAACCAATCACTCAAAAGTGTGCGTTGGTGAGATAACGGTCTTTTGTCAAGCTATCGCACCTTCGTTGATTCATCAGAACTCAATAAGATCAAGGATGCTTGAGATAAAGGCTATCTTGCACAAGCCATCGTACTCTCATTGTCTCATAAGATCCCAATAGAGTCAGCGATGCTTTGAGAAGCATACTTATTAACAACGCCATATATAGTAGGATCACGAACCCCGATAAAGATCGACAGTTATCCTAAGAAGCATATAAGCAAGCATTTGAATAACAACTTATTCTATGTTGCTTCTTACTATAGATCAACAAGAACATATTTCAATATTTCTTTGCTCCTTTCATAGATCTTGTATATCCTATAATCGTTCTGGATGCATAATTCTTGATCTAAGCTTTTCAAAGCAAGATCAGGACATTATCTCCAATACGCTGTATCTGCTAGACATATTTAGAATAGGATTACAAAATGCTCCTACTAGCTCTGGCATTCATCCATGTTTCATCATTGCCTTTTGAAAAATCAAACAAATGATTTTCATATCAAAGCAAAGACTCTAACATTGAAATGGCAACACAAGTCCACAAGTGGACTACTTAGGGTTTGCAGATTTCATTAGGATACTTATGATAGTGAAAGACCCTCGAAAATGTTGTGAGCATTTCCTCAGAAAATTCCTATTAAGGAATGTGGTCTTCACTTCCACCCAATATAGCCTAAAAGGCACTTATAAAATAAGTATCCGTGTGGACTTCAACATAACCACCGGGAGAATGTTTCTAGATGATACCTTCCTCATGGTCAATCATCGTGAAATTATTCCTACTAGTCGGTTTTTGAAGTAGTCTACAAACTTATCCATGTTGGTCTATCTCCTCAAATAACCAATCACACCTTGCAAGTTCACACCCAGGTGTAGGATCAACCAAGTTGAAACAATGGATATCCTTCATGGAAAGTATCTCATCTTATCATAACCTCCTTCCTCCTAGCGGACTCCAAGCCCACTACGCTTTCTGGTAGTTGACGCATTCATCATGAATCATCATAAAGTTGTCTTCCTCAGATATAACGAGTTATATCTTTCTGGTCTTATGACAACTTCTACCAAGAGGTAACAATTTTATGCCAGGTTCTCCAGCATTGCCATGCTGAGTTTCAATCATTTCTGATTGGATTCTAGTGTCAACATCAGGTCCTTCCATTCAAGGTATACTTTACTCTCACATACATCCATGGATATTAATTTAAGAGACTCTACCTTTGAGCAACTAACATCATGTTCTCACAAGGTTTGTCAAAACAAATATCCCATGGTCTTAGTAGAGTACCTAATGGTGTAATCACCTCTAGATCCTGGGTTCCTCTACCTCATGTCTAAACGTAGGTTAGACAATCCAGACTTTGGAATAGACAAACAAGGATCCTCCTTTTCGTCACATCCTCTAAGGTGTTTATTTTACCATCTTTGTTGTTTATAAGATCTAGAACTTATTGCCCACCATTTGGATGATCCAAAACAAATTTGGATATACAAGTGTAACCTATCACTTATCGGACCATATCAATATGTCCGGTTCCTCCATTAGACGACCACATGTAACAATGTGTCTTAAGAGGAATGAATTGTGAGACAATCCCATAATTCTTATGATAGTCACATAATATAAAACTAAGGTACTCAACATCTCAACTAGATTCGAGTATCATAGTTGCATTGCCCTCTCTATCATGTACCTCGTTATGGTGAGTTTTGAACACCTCTAAGGTTTCAAAAACTAGTACATTAAAATAGAAATACCATCCCTTCTACCATCACCGGTAAAGGTAACAAGCTATCTAAAGTTACTCCTTATTGTTTGCTTGAACAGTCAACATACTTAAAGTGTGAACGAAATCCAACAAGCTTTGAATCCTCTCACATACTCAAGTGAAGGATGTTTAAGTCATTTAACCTAATAAACAAGATAGGCATTCAACATTTGACCCATGGTCAAAGGGTTCCAAGTTCCTAAACCTCACGGATCTTGGTGAAGCAAGTCTAGTTTATATAGCTTAATCGACTTTCACAATAGGATAACTTATCAATACATTTATGATTGTTCTATTACTCCTTAAGCAAAAGTTACTTTAAATGCCACGACATGGATAAACTTTGAAATAAATTACAACTTATTTCAAAAGTCAAAGTAATATCCATCGTCAACAAAGGCGTTTAGATGTAATGTTTCTAGCCATACATGGCATAAACATACATCCAATAAAGTAATAGAATAGCTGGAAGGAAAGGCATGATACAAACTTCCAATCCTCTCAACAGGGACAACAACTATGTTTCCCTTTTTCGAATTCCAACTCTCCATGCCTCATCCACCTACTTCTCTTCTAACACCTTCACTTTGTAACAAACGAATTTGTGACAAACGTGAGCGTCATTGCTAGCGTTCAAAACCTAGCCTTTAGAAGTAGAAGAGCAATGGAGTTTGATCATGAATGTTCCTGAAGTCAGGGAGCTAATTTCTTTTACTCATAAGTGATTTTAACTCTTTCAGGCTCATAGGGCAGGCGTAGTGGCACCAATTTTCCAATCTATCCGTAGAAGTAGCAAATTACCCCTTGTGGAGTCTTATCTTTAGGCGCAATCTCATTGCCCTCTGACTTTACAAATAAGGTAGGCTTGGTAAAACCAAACTTTCCGTTTGAGGTCAATTTCTTCTTCTCGGTTTCTTGTTCCTTTATAATGTTAGCGAGAGTTGGTGAGGCGAGCCATACTTTGGTCATGCAAGACTTAGCAGTCCTTTCAACATGCCATAATGCTTTATCAAGGACTTCTCTATATTGTGCACATAGTTCACAATGAACCATTTACATCACGTGGGCAGGGACTTTGGAGAATATACATTTACCACAAGCTCCCTCCCTATGGAGAATCCATGCCTCTCCTTCAGGTCCACATACACCTTCATCTCAAGGATATGGACACTAATATTCCCGCCTTCATGCATCCTTCAACCGATCAAGGCCACGATGCACTTTTACATGCATGTAGAGGTCTAGGTCGCATTGGTAGCATTTTGGCTCTAGAAGGGATTTCTCTAAAATGTGCAACTTTGACTCATGGTAGAGGACAATCCTCAACAACCAATCCTAGTCCTCGAAGTCCACACTAATGAGTCTCACCTCCTTTAGGAAGGAACGGAGTTTAAGTTGATGCGGTGTCATTAACGTTTGCCAATTAGAGATATAAAAATACACGTTTTAGTTAGTTTTGATACAATCCTCGTTACGATAATTACCCATTTAGTTTTTAAGAAAACCAATTATCTTAACAAGGGCTAAGAACCTTATTTCACTTCACTACATGACGGGTTTGCCGCGGATCACTTCATGAAGTTATTTAGGCCGGTAAACGCTTTACCAATTGCAATCCGAGATTACAACTCTTAGACACTTGCGGGATCCATCAACACTCATAGCATCGGTTTGGCATGTTTGATCCCTTCTCACACCAACTCCTCGTTAAGCCTCTTTGGCAACTCGGTATAGGCACGACAATTACCAAGGCGTATTAAGTTGGAATTGTAAATCGTCCGTCAAGATACACGGTGACACCCGTGACAATCATTCGCTCGTGCTAAGCTCGACAACCAATAATTTCAAGTCGCCACACTCACCTTCCACACAGATCCACATGGAACAACTCGTGCTTAGCTCAAAAATCATCCCATGCATCACTAGATTCGGGTGGTGTCATCTTACGGGTGGCGTGTGATTTACGTTTGAGAAAAACGGGACTTTTGTCTTTCCGGTTTAAAAAATCACTTTCCAAGTTGATTAACAAACAAGTGACAAAACACATTTTTCACTTTAATATTAATCTATTTATATTTATTTGTTAATCGTGAGCACGCGGGGTTTGTTAAACAATTTAACAACTCTTGTGATTTTATTATTTTGAAAAGTTTTCTAGCATGCAAAGATCCTAAACAACCACGCAAGAAAATAACAAAATAAATCACAACTACGCACAAAGCAAATATCCGGTAACATCCCCCTAAACCCTATGCGCCCTCCCCGTGAGGCAAACGGAGAGAGCAAGGCCAAACTAAGGACACAACCAAATGGCCTCGCCGGATGTGCCCCCAATGAATCCGCATCTCCAAATGATCCACCGGATCCAATATAGCCGAGACGTCTCCTCCATGACTCTCGATGGTTGTCTTCGGTCTTCTTTTCACAATTACAAACAATTTGAAAAGAAACGGCATGCAAGCCGCGATTGCTATTCTAAGCTACTTACAACAAGTACAAAGGAAAGCAATGACATGCAAGCCATTAAAATTTACAAATTTACAAATTTACAAACCGAATTAAATATTATTACAAACCAATGTGACTAAAAGTCACCAAATGAATGAATACATAAATAAACAACCAAACAACCAACAC
Organism: Dittrichia graveolens; assembly: GCA_038502395.1. Classification (NCBI taxonomy): domain Eukaryota; kingdom Viridiplantae; phylum Streptophyta; class Magnoliopsida; order Asterales; family Asteraceae; genus Dittrichia; species Dittrichia graveolens. The sequence goes on from JARJIL010000003.1 coordinate 42,126,846, forward strand.
ATAGGTCTAACGGGTAAAGTACTCAAGGCACAAAAGGAACAATCCTTGTACATATGCATTAGTATCCCAAACACTTTGAGAACACATATTCATATGTACACAATATAAGTATATGCATGTGTGCATTTTATGCCAAAACCACCCAATACATATAAATATTCTAGAAAAACAGAATCGAAAGGTGATAAAACCGAAAATTTATTTCTTTTATAAACAAGGATAAAAACACTGTTCACGAGACCTTCACGGCCTAGAAGCCTTCACGGGCCCTCACGGCCCGTGAAGCCCATGAGCTCTACGACTCTGACACAGTCAAAACCTTTCACGAGCGACACCCCATGAGGCCAATCGTGTAGGCTTCACGACCCGTGAAGCCAAATGCTCCACGGCCCGTGAAGCACTTCTGAACAGAATGTCCATTTTTGGTTTTCAAGCCATCAAAGTGCAATTTCTTTGTAGAGATGGCTCTGATACCACTGTTGGAACTCGTGGTGGGCACAAACGCAACGGAAGCAAACAAGAAAGTAGCATGCAAGACAAAAAAACGAAAGCACACACAAAACCCACAACTAGTTCAAATGGTGGAACACACTACAAAGCAAATTGCCACTAAAGAACAAGAAGAAGGAGTAGAAAGTACCTCCTTACCATGGCTGGAATTTGAGCTCTACATGTGGATTGGGATGAAGATGAAGAAACAAAAGGCTTCTTCTCCATTGCAAGTCCACACCAAGTATGCTTAATCCCATTGTCCTAGAAACCCATAGATGAACGTCCACCATGAATCCATCATCTGGAACAGCCCATGTAGATCTCCTCTTGCACCATGAAACACTTACCACACTCAAGAACTCACCTTAGTGTATGTATATGTTTCTCTCTAGAGCCAAGAGAGAACTAGTGTAGAGAGAGAGTTCTTGTGTTTGCCATAAAGTGTACCAGCCTCAATCACCAGCAACAAACCTCTAAAACCTGGCCATAAAGCATAGGTTTTGATTGGACCATCAAATGGTCCAATAAAACACAAAGAGTCACTACAGCTACCCTCTTCACGACCCCTCACGGGCTCTCACGGGCCGTGAAGCCTAAGTGCGCCACGAGGGGACTTAGAACTCCACGAGCCGTGCCGCCTGGTCGAGACTCGTGAGGGCATCTCCTTCACGACCCCTCACGACCTCGTCACGGGCCCTAAAGCCCAAAGGAATCACGACGCGTGGCGGCCGTCGAACAATCGTTATGGCAGCCTGCTTCACGACCCGTGGAGCATCCTTCACGGTCGTGAAGCCCCGTATCATAACACTTTTGATTCTTTGATATTCTCCATCCACATAAAGCTGTTGGGATCAATCCTTGGCGTGTGACCCAATAGGCTCGTGCTTCATTAGCAGTGATACCGGCATACGTGTGTCAGTTGGCAGATTCCAACAAAAACTTCATGGACTTGTTCATGCAACTAATGATATCCCTTAGGTATGAGCAGAAAATGTGGCTAGTGCGACAAGGGCGGTTGGAGACGCGCATGATAAGCGCGTCAAGGAAACAAACGAAGTGGCTTGTATCATGCTTTCTTTGATGATTCCCGAGATTCAAAAGCAAATGGAACATCTAGGGGCGTATGATGTGCTTAACCAGCTGAAGGAAATTTTCCAACAGCAGGCGAAACTTGAGCAATTCGAGTGCCTAAAGTCCTTATTCGACTGCCACATGCAGGAGGGTAGAAATGTTAGCGTTCACGTGCTTAAGATGAAAGCATTGGTTGATCGCTTAGAGAGGTTGGGATTCCCATTAGGGAGGGAGTTAGTGGTGGATGTGATCCTCTGCTCTGTGCCTAGTTCCTTCTCACAATTTGTTTGGAACTATCATGTCCATGGCATGGACAAATACCTAATCGAGCTTCATGTAATGTTGAAGACCGTCGAGTCTGATATGTCCAATAATCCCTCCTCGTCCAAATTCGTCCTAGCTATCCAGGGAGGCGGAACCAAAGAAAAGGTGCTCCCCCTCCAACGGAAAGGGCAAGGGAAAGGTTGCAAAACCTAACCCGAGTCCAGCCTCGAAGGGCAAGGGGAAAGCCGTGATGGTTCCACCTGCCAAGGACCTTGCAGAAGCCGAGTGCTTCCACTACAAGTAAAAGGGGCATTGGCGGCATTCTTACCCAAAGTATCTTTAGGAGCTCAAGCGGGTAAAACCGAAGGGAGCGGGTAACTCACGTACATATTGATTGAACTCTACAACACTGCTACTTCTAACGGCTGGGTACTTGATACCAGTTGTGGCACTCATATTTGTAATAATGTGCAGGTGCTAAAAAGAAGTAGGGTTCTGGGTGCTGGAGAGCTTGACCTGATCATGGGGAACAAGGAGGTGGTTCCTGTGAAGCAGATTGGGAGTGTTGATATCGCCTTTCCTTTAGGCCTTGCTATTACTTTACTTAATGTTTGTTTTTCGCCCTGCGTGGCACGCAACATTATTTCCTTTCACGCATTGTTTCACTATGGATTTAAGATGAATTTTGATAATGGAATTATTTCTTGTCTAAGAGATGGTGTTCATTATTTTATGGGTTATCCATGTCGTGATATTTATGAAACAAATGTGTGTTTGGATGGAAATAAATCAATCATGAATATTGATTCTAAGTCCAAAGGTGTTTTGGACAAGTTGTGTTTGTGGCATAGTCGTCTTGGCCATATATATAAGAAATGTATCGCCAAACTCCAAGTGGATGGGATTTTGGAATCGTTTGACCATGGGTCAAGCGAAGTATGCGATTCTTGTTTATTAGGCAATGACTAAAGCACCATTCACTAGCGTTAGTGAGAGGGGCAAAGACTTGTTGGACATTGTTCACACGGATGTGTGTGGTCTGTTCAAGTCTTCTACAAGAAACAAATGTAGATACTTCGTTACTTTTACTGATGACTTCAGTAGGTATGGTTATGTTTATTTGATAAGCATAAGTCTGAAACCTTTGATGTATTTAAGACATACCAAAACGAAGTGCAGAATCAATTGGGCAAGCGGATTAAGATTCTCAGATCCGATAGGTGTGGTGAGTATCTTAGTGCCGAGTTTCTTGATCATCTTAGGGGTTATGGAATTATTTCACAACTTACTCCACCCAGGACACCACAATTAAATGGGGTTGCTGAGAGGAGGAACCGAACTTTATTGGATATGGTTCGGCCCATGATGATTCGTACAAAGATACCCGCAAGTTTTTGGGGCTATGCTTTAGAAACCGTTGCTAGGACCTTAAACCTTGTACCAACAAAGAAGGTTGCAAGTACACCCTTCGAGATGTGGCATGGAAGAGTTCCTTCACTAGCCTATCTCAAAGTTTGGGTTGTGAGGCTTAAGTGAGACGTCAAGCTCAAGACAAAGTTGAACCCAGAGCTGAAAGGTGTATTTTCATTGGTTACCCAACTGGTTTTATGGGATATTTGTTTTACAAACATTCTGAGAACAAAGTGTTTGTTGCTCGAAGGGCGGTCTTCCTTGAAAGGGAGTTGATATCCGCAGAGGTCAGTGGGAGGCAAGTTGATCTTGAAGAAATTCAAGATGGCGCGTATGATCAACCTGATGTTGGCACTAGTACTACTTGTAAGGTCGGCAAACCGGAAGAAGTGGAACCTCAACCGATCAAGGATGAGGTACCTGACACACAGCCATTAGTGCTCCGTAGATCTAGTAGAGTTCGTAATGAGCCAGAAAGATATGGTTTTCTCATATCCGAAGGCGACGAACTATTGGTGGATCATAGTGAACCGACCAACTACCGGGAAGCCGTAGCGGGCCCTGAGTCTGCTAGATGGAAGGAAGCAATGGAAAGTGAGATGCAATCCATGGAGGATAATCAAGTCTGGGACTTGGTTGATCCGGTACCCGGCCACAAGCCAGTAGGGTGCAAGTGGGTCTTCAGAAAGAAGACTAACATGGATGGAAAGGTAGACACTTTCAAAGCCTGACTCGTAGCAAAGGGTTTCACTCAAACTCATGGTGTAGACTATGATGAAACTTTTTCTCTAGTGGCTATGTTAAAGTCTATTAGGATATTAATGGCTATCACTGCATATTACGATTACGAAATATGACAGATTGGATGTCAAGACTGCCTTCCTTAACGAGAAGTTGGCAGAGGAGGTGTACATGGCACAACCGGATGGTTACGTACATCCCAAATATCCTAATAAATTCTGCAAGCTTAAGAGGTCCATTTATGGTCTTAAGCAAGCATCTTGGAGTTGGAAAATTTGCTTTGATGAAAAGGTCAAAGAGTTTGGCTTTTCTAAAAGCAAGTATGAACCTTGTGTGTATGTCAGGGCAAGTGGGAGTGTTGTAGTTTTCCTCATCTTGTCTGTAGATGACATACTACTCATAGGAAGTGACGTGATTACCTTGGAGGAAGTGAAAACCTGGCTTTGGAGTTGCTTCTCTATGCAAGACATGGGAGAAGTAGCATATATTTTGGGGATACAGATCTATAGAGATAGATCTAAAACACTCATTGGTTTGAGCCAGAGTACATACATAGATAAAGTCTTGAAGAGATTCAAGATGCAAGATTCCAAGAAAGGGAATTTGCCTATGATGCATGGTATGGCATTGAGCAAGTCTCAATGTTCTAGTTCCCCAAAGGAACTAGAAGAAATGAGTCGAGTCCCGTATGCTTTGACGGTGGGATCAATCATGTATGCTATGCTATGTACTCGGCCTGATGCATCGTATGCCATGAGCATGACGACTCAATATCAGGCAAACCATGGTCAAAGTAATTGGGTTGCTGTTAAAAACATCCTTAATTATCTTCGGAGAACTAAGGAGATGTTTTTAGTGTTTGGTGGATTGGAGGAGCTCAAAGCCATTGGATATTCTGATGCTAGCTTCCAGGCAGACAAGGATGATTGCTGGTCTCAATCAGGATTTGTATTCTTGTTAAATGGTGGAGCAATAAGTTAGAGAAGTTCCAAGCAAGATACCGTGGCTGATTCAACCACGGAGTCAGAGTATATTGTGAAGGTATTTGTTTGGCATAATCGAGTAGCAACGGAAGCACAATATAATACAAAAATTCTAAGCTAGCCAAACAAACACATCCCATGGACCAAAATCTTAACATGAAGTTGTAACTAGAAAATAATAAACAAGATAGAAGAAAGATTATACCACAATTCAAGATCAAAAGCTTTCTTCTTTGTCAAAGTGTGTAGAATTCAACAAGAACTCCTCTAGTGAAGTCCACCCCAATCACACTTGATTCCCCAATGCTAATAGGTTGGAATAGCCACCAAAACAACAAGAATCAAGAACCAATAACACCTTTGTGCATCAAACCTTGATCACAAAGTGTATCACCATTAGAGAGAAAAGTATATGTTCTTCATGTGTTCTTCCTAGCATATTTTCACTCAAATAACACAGAGAATTCGTGGCTATTGTAACCCATAAAATCAATGACACTTAACCTCATTAAAAAGAGCTTTAAAACCAATCAATTCTGCTGTTACAGCACATGTACACGGCCCATGTTCATCAACCTGTCCGTGTAGGCCCAAAGTCCACGACCTCAAATGGGCAAAGATAGCCCATGTCTAATAGGCTGAACATGGCCTGTGTTCATCTACACGGCCGTGTAGGCCCAGAGCACACGGCCTCGATATGGGCCAATACGCCCCATGCTAGTTGGGCTGGACACGGCCCGTGTCTTAGCCTGCCAAAACCCATTTTGGCCTCTTTCTCTCTTTTGCTTGATCGTGTTGCCGGAATCAATGCTTGGTGTGTGACCCAATAGGCCTATACTTCATCAGCAGTGCTAGTAACTCATTCGTGTTGGCGGGCATATACCAACAGACTCCCACTTGCACGTGACACGACTACGAAAAATGACACAAACATAGAGCGGCCTCTAGCAAGACATCTATGCTCCCAAGTCAGTATAGGGTATGCCACTCTTGACAAGATCCCAATCATAGAATGATTGTCCTAAAGATAAATGATCATGTACATCTCTTTGTTCGCGATATCCTATGTGAACACAAGGCATGGAATATAGTCAACCTTCAGATCGTTCACGACTATGTTTATCGATTCTAGATCAGTGGTGACCAACAAAACAAGTTCACATTGATCCATCATCAATATAACTTGAGCACGGCCATGCATATGAACGTCAGCACTTAATTATTGAGGGGACCATGGATATCTTCTCTATACATAGAGGAACAAATTCCTTTCAACTACGTAGTCCCGCCACATAGATAATCCTCTACCCAATCATTTCCCTTATAACGACCAGTTACGGACCGCGTTAGAAAACAGTCAAAGTAAAGTAAACCTATGCTTTGGAATCACATTTATCTCTAGTTCAAGGATGAAACGCCATCATCATCCCGAGTCACTTATGACCAGAACCATGAAATGAACTCGGGTGCGGGTCCTCCAATCACTTGAAACCCCTTTCAAGTAAAGGCAAGAATCACGTTTATCAAAACCAATTCTTTACGTAAATCTTAATTTATACTTCCTCCCGTTAAGTATAACCAATTGTGGAGATTTAGAATGAAAAACATTCTTGGAAGTGTTTAAACATACTAAGATGGAACACAATAAGGATTCATTAAATACCCGGTCGTATAATTAAATCTCCATCTAATAATCGATATAGTATGAAATACAATACTGCTTAACGTCCCCAAAATATAAATACCAACCAAACATGAACCAAAACAATATTCAAGCTAATTCACGTGCATTAGAAATGCTAAATGACCTAGTACGACAAACATCACTAGTCCAAAACAACGGCTTAACTAGTGGATTTGTCCCACAACATCCACATGTACTTTTGTTATTTACTTATGTCTCTTTTGATAAGACTACTATAAAAGTATGCATCAAAGATATCTTACTTTTCAAAAGGTTAAAGTAATCACACCCTCAATGTCTTAAAAGCCCACAATAGGGTTAGTGATACTTAAGAACCAACAATCAACACCAAAAGTTAGGATCATAAACTTTGATCACAACGAGCAATTATCCTAATAGAAACACGCATTAGAGCAACTACTTACTCCAAGCCTATTCTAGTCGTCAAACATCAAGAACATATCTCTATATTTCTTGTACTAAATATTATCCAATTTTGTATCTCCTAAATGCCCTTATGAAGCAGTAATTCCTGAATTTGGTTCGCAGGTAACCTAATATCGGGACATTATCTTCAAAAGTCATATAAAATTAGGAATACAACAAAGCTCCCACTTGCCCTGACATATATAAAAGGCTTTATCTATGCTTCTAGAAAACTCATCACCTTGATTTTCTAATAGTAAGCAAAGATCTTTCCTTTAAGATGCTAGCATAAGCCCGAAGTAGACTTATTCACTTTTGTAGACATAATTCAGATACTACGAATGTATATTAAGACCTTCGGAGAGTGTCAAAAACACTTCCTCATCATAACGTTCCATGACGGAACACCGTCATTAATATCCACGAGTATCAAACATTCTTCAACATAGCCACTAGGAAAAACTTTACAACTAGTCGGTATTTGGAGTTGTCTACAATTCCATTCATTTTAATCCCATCACTACCGCCTTGGTTTACACCTAGGTATGGGATTAGGCCAAGTCAAGTACTTGGTCATTACAAATGGATTGCATCTCTTTATCATTTACTTCTTTTAATTTTAGTGAATTCTGGATCCACTACGTCTTCCGATAGATGGTGAACTCAACATGACTCACCGTTAGGTCATTGCCACTTAGATACGAGAATCCCATATCTCTATGGCTCTATAAGACTCTCATCAGAATTAGAAGAAGTAATGACTCTTAGTCAGGTATACCAGCATATCCATGTTGATCATCAATCAAAGATATCAGATTATATGATAGCATCAACATCAAGTCTTTCATTTAAGTTCCACGTTCTTCCACTGGAACGCCTTAGCTTTTGTCCCCTTTTAAGCTACAAAACATTATTCTCGAAAGGTTAAATAACTAAAGCTTAGAAGAACTCTTCAAATGTATTAGCACTTCTTGATTTCAAGTTCATCCATCTCCCACTGAATGTAGATTGGATAACTTTGAACTATAAGATAGACAAGCAAAGAACTTTTCTAGTCATATCTTAACAAGTGTTAAATAGAACATCAGTTGAATTTAGATTTGAGGACTTAGTCACAATGGCAAATGAATGTACAAACAAATCACACATACATTCTTGACCCATCATAGACCGGATCATTATCAATAATATCCGGTTCCCTACACCATGACACCATGTACCAATGTGTCTTAGTAGGATATGAATTGCGAGACAATTCCACAATTCACTATATGGTAATCCAATATATAGATAATAGGTATCTTAGCATCTTAACTAGATCTAAGTATCTTGATCTATATGCCCTATTGATTCTGAAAGTCGTTTTGGCTAATCCTGAACACCAACAAGGTTTCAGACATATACCCAAACTAGTAAACGTCTCGCAACTGCTACCATTAAGTTAGTGACAAAGAGGTTTCTCTCTTGTTATTTTTTATGGTGTGTTTGAACGGATAATCCACAAAAATGTGATCAATATCCAACAAACCTTCAATCCTCTCTCCGGTGAAGGATCTCATAATCATCTTAGCCTAATAAACAAGATCAACATCAAACGTTCAGCCCGAGGCTAAACTATCCCGAGATCCCAACCACGTGGATCTAGATGATATATTTCTTGTTTATGTGGTAAAGTTGATTATCTCACAAAGATAATTTATCCAAACTATTTTGGATTCAGAATCAACTATTCATGAATATTCTATTACTTGTAACAAACCTTGTATATGCCATGACATGGAAAATTTTGAATCTAACAAAATATCTCACAACAAATTTTTTATAACAAATTTCATTTTTTTAAGAATAAACTCATCGTTACCACAGATAAAGTTGTGTGCCACGCAGGGCAAAACAACACATGAGCTATGACATAAATAAACCTTGAATAAACAATGCTTAAAAGGTTTTACATCAATTCTTAAAACTTCAAAATTATATCCATCGTCTTAAAAACCGAGCATACAAAGAAATGTTACTTGCCACGCAGGGCAATAAAATAAAGTAATAAATAAACCGGCGACAAAAGCGAAATCAAGTCTCCTTATCTTCTCTTAGAGGACAAACATCCTGGTATCCTCGTCCGAGAACCGGTTCTTCATGCTTTTCCTTCACCCAAGGACCTACACTTTGTAACACAAAAAATTTGTGACAAACGTGAGTCAATCAGCTCGGGTCAACAACCCAGCTTATAGAAGAATAGCAATGAATCCTGAATGTACCTGAAGATGGAAAGTTAACTCTCTCTTTCCTGAGAAGTTTTATATCCTCTCGTCACGTAGGGCAGGCGTGAGGGCCCCAATTTCCAAATCTTCCATAGAAGTATCAAACCACCTTTTCTTGAGTCTCTTCTTGAGGCACATTCTCTATGTCCTTCGACTCAATATCAAGGATAGGCTTGGAAACTCCAACCTTTCCTTTTTGAGACTCATGCGACATATGCGTTTGCACCATGCAACTTATTTGTTTGAGACTCATTCGACTTACAGTATATACCATGCGACTTATAGTTGTTCATGCGACTTTTAGGATTTCATGCAACCCTAGGCCCAAATCCGATAGTTTGAAATCCGGTTATGAAATCCGATAGTTTGAAATCCTGATTGTGAAATCCGACATTTTACCTCGACGTGACGTGTCGGCTTGATGGACGCGACGCGTCCCCGGTTTTGTAGACTTTGATGTGGTTTGCATTTTTTATTGTTACATCCCTATGTGAACCTATACTTATGCCCATACGACTTAGCATAAGAAGTTTTGTTAGTAAGCCTAGGTTACTACCCGGTATTGACTCGTCGGACGTGGATCAGGTGACAGCTAACCTAAGAGTAACCAAGTAAAGTTTGAGTAAGAACCAAGTGACAAGGACAGCTGCTAGGTCAGTATCCTTACTTGTATACCAACCAGTAGTAACGTGATTGTATGATGACCGGCAATTGTGTCGGGTAGTTATGACCGTCTACCTCGGCAGCGGGTAGTTATGACCGTCTGCTTCGGCAGCGGGTAGTATGACCGTCTGCTTCGACTGCAGGTAGTTATGACCGTCTGCTTCGGCAGCGGGTAGTATGACAGTCTGCTTCGGCAGCGGGTAGTATGACCGTTTGCTTCGGTACCGGGTAGTTATGACCGTCCGCTGCAGCAGCGGGTAGCATGACCGTATGCTTTGGCATCGGGTAGATATGACCGACCACATCGGTGACGGGTAGAAAGTGCATAGTCGTAACTACTGTAAGTTGTCGTAGGTTGCAATAACTTACTCACTAAGCTTCGCGCTTACCATTGTTAATTTTCTGTCTTTCAGGAGGGGACCATGGTAGAGCTCTGGGACAGTGATGACAGCTCGCAGTAAAAAAGAATAATAGGAGGACGTTTTATTTGTATGTACTTGATGTTAAATAAATATATGCATGTTATGAGTTTTTAAGTATGTATATATGTATTAAGTATATATATATGTACTAGATAAATGGTTAGAATAAAAGAAAGAAAGAAAAGAATAAAGAAAGGAAAAGAAAATAGATATTTTGTCCTGAGGCGGTTTGCCTCTGGATAAGATATATATGTATGTGATGTGTAAAATTGACTCACAAAGTCAATTGTAGCAAAACTCTCAAAACATACACAAACACACACTTGATAAAGATTTTGTTGGTTCTTGGAAGAAAGAATTTAAAGAAGTTGAAGTTCTAGACTTGAAACAAGGTTAGTATGATGTTTGTAGTAAAGATTTCATATGTTTTATGCTAGATATAAGGGTGTTTTGGTGCTAGAACTCAAAGTCAAGAAGAAGAACTCCATGGTTGAACATGGAAAGCTTACTTTGCAGGTGGGTTTTCCATGTTTGATGATTATAATTGGAGTTCATGAGTTCATGATGATTGTCTAGGTGTTTTATCATGTTTAAAGGTGTTTTTCAAGTGAAAAAGACATGTTTATGAATCTGGAAATAAGTTGGTTTAAAGCATAAGTCGGATGCGTGATGAACAAAGAAGAAGATGAAGTGCAGGTTGGCACGCGACGCGTCGAAGGAAGGGACGCGAAGCGTTCCTGCGTATGTCGCGCGACCTTCACTTTCCATCCGACCTTTTGTTGATCCGACTCTCATGATCCGACAGTCGCATGAGCCATCCGACTTTCGCATGGGTCTTCCGACTTTCGCATGAATGATCCGACTTCTAGTTGATCCGAAAGTCGCATGAAAGAAGTGCGACGTGACGCGTCTGGCCCTGGACGCGCTGCGTCGGGTGAAAATCAAGAATGCTACGTTTTGAAAGTTAAGCGATTTTAACGCACATGTTGTGCTAAGTTTTGTACGATTCTTTCAAGATGTTTATGAGCCTTAATTGGTTCTGGTACGTATTTTAGTAATAGAACCTAATACGTGCAAACGCTTAACGCGGTTGCCAAATGTTTTAGGTGAACGTCGAATGTTTTAGGTGAATGTGTCAGCTGAACCAGTGTTAAGTAAACGAACGTTGTAAGCTAATCAGGTGAGTGCCTGATTCCTTGAGACTCAATAGAGTAAGGCTTGCAAGCTAGATGACTATGTGAATGTATTGTGTATGTTTAACTTGCTTTTACAGGTATGCTCAAGAAGGTGGTTGTAATTTTTGAATGATGTTATGATTGCCTGTAAGATGTATAATAGGTGCATGCCAGCAGGTCTAGATCGGAACCGCTTAGTTATTAATGATGTACTGTACGAATGAATGATTGAATGATGGATCCCTATGGGATCATATGTACGATATATGATGATGATGATGATGGATCCCTATGGGATCAAATGTACGTATATGTGTATGTGCACTATCTGCAGACTATCTGACCCATGGTTAAGGTCAACTCTGTAGTTGGATCCCAAGGGGACTTCGGTCATAATTCAGGATTTAACTATGATTCGGGGTGCATCCCGAGTCGAGGTTCTGCAGAACCGCCGTGCCTTAACGTGAGTGGTAATTGGCTGGATAACGGCTGGATTACTTGAGGAGTCTTTGGCTCCGTGAACGATGCTTGGTGGACTACTTTATGCTCTCCCACCAGTGTGGTTGGTTGTGCCTGATCCCCGGTCTGAGTTGTTGAGCAAGATGGATTATCCTGCAAGACATGACTCTTACTGATCTTGTCAGCACACCGCTGTGTGTTAAGCTAGTGATGATTGCTTATGTATGACATGTATGCTGCATGACTTACTGTATTGATGCTTATGATAAGTATGTACTCACTAGCTAAGTGTTAGCTAATGGTGCTATGATTTCCTTTTTCAGGTAAAGACTAGAAGGCCTGGTGAGGCGGGTGGCTTTTGATGTAAATGCCCCTTGTGGGTTGGAACACTTTATATTTGTATGTTGTAATAAAATACCTTATGGTCGGTTCCTGTGATAGGTAGCACCGGTGAATGTTTCAAAAAATGACAATGTAAATAAACAGTTTGTTATTATTAAAAGAAAAATTTCCGCTGCTAAACCCGATTTGTCATTAAAGTGGTTGTTTTCGGAAGCGGTTTTACAATTAGGTGTCAGAGCCTAAGTTCGAGTGAATTGAGTACTTGTAAGAGTATTCGATCTCAAACTCGGCCCCGACCATAAATAAGTGTTCCTATGGGGGGATTGAGTATGAGAGTTGCATGAATATTACCTGTTATGGTATAGCATGTTAGATATGATAAGCAAGTATAGTGGAGTATTAAATACTCTTTCGTATTGTATAGACAAGTTAAGCTAAAGATGTCTACTGAGCGCGGTGACAACGACCGAGCATTAAAAGATATGGAAGATGTGGCTTCTTCGCATGTGCCTCATCAACCTGAAAATGAACGTTTTTAGCGCAATGCTGAAAGTTGTAGATCTGAGTTAGATCAGGTAGCTTATATACATTGTCTGGAGGAAGAGCTTCGGTTAGCCAAGGATTTCTTGTTGCATACCATGTTAGATAAGACTTGTAGGATGGATTCGTCTAAGAAGTTCTTGTCAAGTAGACAATCAAGGGGAGTGATAACCCCGTGATTACTATACGGTGTAGGGAGGAAGCTACTAGAAAGGGCTGTAAAAAGAAGTTTCAGCCATTGCAAAATTTAGTCCTTCAAAAGGGAGAACCGCTGGAGGTGATAAAGCTGACACTTCTAAGAGAACAAAATCTGACAACCTTTGGTGTTCTCAGTGCCCTACCTACCATTCAGGTGAATGCTCCAAATTCACCAGAAAATGTTGGAGATGCGGACAGATAGGTCATGAAAATATTGAATGTTTATACCAGGAAGCTGTTTGTTATCAATGTTACCAGCCCGGTCACAGGAGGATTGATTGTCCGGATAGACAGAGTTCAGAAATTGGTGGGTCTTCCCGAAGGCAAAAGCAAGATGAGGCATCTCGTGCTAAAAGGAAGGCATTCTACTAGACGACGACGGAGGACGCGGAAGCAGCGGGGGATGTCGTTACTGGTACATTCTTTACTAACTGTTTCCCTGCATGTGTGTTCTTTGACTCTGGAGTTAATTACTCCTTTGTTTCTTTGTCTTGTTGTTAAATGTTGAGATTACCTGTTTTCAAGATGATCAATCCAGTTAATGTGGAAATTGCTAATGGTAAGGTAGTCTCTGTTACAGAGAGAGTTTCAATAGTTGTTCTTGAAGTCGACGGAAGCTGTTTCCCTATCTCATTCTTTGTTTTGACATTGAGGGCTTTGATGTTGTTAATGGGATGGATTGGCTCAGCAGTCGTAATGCTAAGATTCTCTATTCTAAAGAAAAAGATGATTAAGATTCCTCTTCTCGATGGATCTTATGCTGTTGCCCGAGGAGAATGACAGGAGTATGATATTCCTGTTATCTTCGTTGTTAAGAATTTAGAAGTCTGTTTCAAAAGTTGTGACTCTGTCTTCACATATTTATTGATGCCAAGATATAGAAGCGACCACTCCTGGATATCAGGGTAGTGTTTGATTACCCTGATGTGTTTCCTAAAGAACTGCCTGGTTTACCTCCGGTCGGTGATGTCAATTGTGAGATTGATTTGTTCCGGGAGCTTTTGCGGTGGCTAGAGCTCCATCTTTAATATGTTCTAGAAATTCTTAAACGAGAACAGTGGTATGTTAAATTTTCTGAGTATGAGTTCTGGCTAAGGGAAATGTATTTCCTTGGTCATATTATCTGTAAGGATGGTGTCAAGTAATTCCAAATAAGGTAGAAGTTGTGATGAATTAGGGAGTTCCTCGAACTCCTTTTGAAATTAAAAGTTTCCTTCCCTTAGCTGGCTGTTATCTACGGTTCCTTTGCAATTTCTAGAAGTTTGCTGGTCCGTTGACTAAACTGACTCATAAAGATGTATCTGTTGTATGGTCGAAAGCTCAGGAGAGATCCTTCCAGACTTTGACGCAATTATTGTGTGAAGCTTCAATCCTCACCTTGTTTGATGGTTTGGAAGACTTTTCTATCTATTGTAAAATCCGTTACCACCCTGGTGAAACCAGTGTTGTAACGAATGCTTTAAGCCGTAGAGGACCGTCATCGGGAGCTAGATTTATGAAGATCACGATGATGTCAGATGTGCACACAAGTTGAGATGAATACCAGAGATCTTGTGATCGTCCGCAGCGATTTAATATTCCGGAATTGATGTTCATTTCTTAGCCACAAATGAGTCTGTTTTGTTTACTCATTTGATTCAGTTTTATGTTGATGAGACTGTGTCACGTCACGGTCATTCATGTTTGATTGTTTTGATTTTGACTATCTAATGTTTCTAGTTCTAACAAAGTTTGCAACATGAGTTAGACAATTGTGTTCACCTGAACATTGCCTATCGCCTGCAAATTGATGGCCAATCTGAATGTATGATCCAAACATTAGAAGGTATGCCTCGTTCGTGTGTAGCTCTTGGATAGTTGAAAATAGCTAGTAACCGACAGAATATGTATGCGGATCCCAGCTGTTGTTCCACTACATTCGATGTTGGAAATCGTATGTTCTTGAAAGTTTCTCGTTGGAGAGACGTCATTTGTTCTGGATGTAAGGGGATGCTAAGTCCATGTTCTGTAGACCAATTCAAAGTCGTGCGTAAAGTTAATGATCAGACAGTAACTCTTGAGTTGCCGCCTGAACTAGTCTGTATTCACCACACCTTTAACGTGTGCTACTTACACAAGTGCCACGTTGAAGAGGAGCATATCATTCCGCTGTAGGAATTGAAGGGTGACTATTCCAAGCGATTAGTTGAAGAACCTGATGAGATTCTAGACATGAAGGTCAAGAAGTTGCGTAAGAAAATGATTAAGCTAGTCCTTGTTAAGTGGAAGCACAACCTAGGTCCAAACCTGACTTAGGAAGTTGAGGACGGAATGAAGACAAGGTACCCTCACCTATTTATCACTGAGCGGATTCCGAGGACGGAATCCTCTTAAGAGGGTAGATTTGTAACATCCTCAACTTGGGCCTAGTTGTAAATAGTATGTAAATAGTTGTAAATAGTATGTTTTATTTGTATGTACTTGATGTTAAATGAATATGTTCATGTTATGTGTTTTTAAGTATGTATATATGTATCAAGTATATATATATATATATGTACTAGTTAAATGGTTACAAGAAAAGAAAGAAAGAAAAGAATAAGAAAAGAAAATAGATATTTTGTCCAGAGGCGGTTTGCCTCTCGATAAGATATATATATATATATATATATGTGTGTGTGATGTGTAAAATTGACTCACAAAGTCAATTGTAGCAAAACTCTCAAAACACACACAAACACACACTTGATAATACTTTCGTTGGTTCTTGAAAGAAATAATTTAAAGAAGTTGAAGTTCTAGACTTGAAACAAGGTTAGTATGATGTTTGTTGTAAAGATTTGATATGTTTTATGCTAGATATAAGGGTGTTTTGCTGCTGGAGCTCAAAGTCAAGAATAAGAACTCCATGGTTGAACATGGAAAGCTTAATTTGCCAGTGGGTTTTCCATGTTTGATGATTATAATTGGAGTTCATGAGTTCTTGACGATTTTCTAGGTGTTTTATGATGTTTAAAGCTGTTTTCAAGTGAAAAAGACATGCTTATGAATCTGGAAATAAGTTGGTTTAAAGCATAAGTCGGATGAGTGATGAACAAAGAAGAAGATGAAGTGCAAGTTGGCACGCGACGCGACACGTTCCCACGTATGTCGCGTGACCTTCACTTTCCATCCGACCTTTTATTGATCCGAATTTTACTTGATCCGACTTTCATGATCCGACAGTCGCATGAGCCATCCGACTTTCGCATGGGTCGTCCGACTTTCGCATGAATGATTCCTCTTCTAGTTGATCCGAAAGTCGCATGAAAGAAGTGCGACGCGACGCGTCTGGCCCTTGGACGCGACGCATCGGGTGAAAATCAAGAATGCTCCATTTTGAAAGTTAAGCGATTTTAAGGCAAATGTTGTGCTAAGTGTTGTAAGATTCTTTTAAGATGTTTATGAGCCTTAATTGGTTATTGTACATATTTTAGTATTAGAACCTAATACGTGCAAACGCTTAACGCGATTGCCGAATGTTTTAGGTGAACGTGTCAGCTGAACCAGTGTTAAGTAAACGAACATTGTAAGCTAATCAGGTGAGTGTCTACTTCCATGAGACTCAATAGAGTAAGGCTTGCATGCTAGATGACTATGTGAGTGTATTGTGTATGTCTAACTTGCTTTTGCAGGTATGCTCAAGAAGGTGGTTGTAAGTTTTGAATGATGTTATGATTGCCTGTAAGATGTGTAATAGGTTCATGCCAGCGGGTCCAGATTGGAACCGCTTAGTTATTAATGATGTATTGTATGAATGAATGATGGATCCCTATGGGATCATATGTACGATATATGATGATGATGATGGATCCCTGTGGGATCAAATGTACGTATATGTGTATGTGCAATGTCTGCAGACTATCTGATCCATGGTTAAGGTCAACTCTGTAGTTGGATCCCAAGGGGACTTCGGTCATAATTCCGGATTTAACGGTGATTCGGTATGCATCTCGGGTCGAGGTTCTGCAGAACCGCCGTGCCTTAACGTGAGTGGTAATCGGCTGGATAACGGCTGGATTACTTGAGGAGTCTTTGGCTCCGTGAACGATGCTTGGTGGACTACTTTACGCTCCCCCACCAGCGCGGTTGGTTGTGTCTGATCTCCCGGTCTGAGTTGTTGAGCTGGAAGGATTACCCTGCAAGACATGACTCTTACTGATCTTGTCAGCACACCGCTATGTGTTAAGCTAGTGATGATTGCTTATGTATGACATGTATGTTGCATGACTTACTGTATTGATGCTTATGATAAGTATGTACTCACTAGCTAAGTGTTAGCTAATGGAGCTATGATTTTCCTTTTCAGGTGAGGACTAGAAGGCCTGGTGAGGTGATGGCTTTTGATGTAAATGCCCCTTGTGGGTTGGAACACTTTATATTTGTATGCTGTAATAAAATACCTTGTGGTCGGTTCTTGTGATAGGTAACACCGGTGAATGTTTTGCAAAATGACAATGTAAATAAATAGTTTGTTATTATTAAAAGAAAATTTTCCGCTTCTAAACCTGATATGTCATTAAAGTGGTTGTTTTCGGAAGTAGTGCTACAAAGAGCTTGCAGATGCATGTACATGAAAAAATAAATTCTTAGCTAGTATGCCTTATTGGCAAACAGATAGGCTAGACTTATACATGTGACTATACATGGCAAGTGATACATGGCCTAAGCCTGTGAATCGGGATTTCGAGGGGTAACGATAAGACCTGATATGGGTAATGTGATGGGAATAATATACGGGCCCATATTATTACAAGCACATGACACATGTCAGAACTTGTCGGAATCAGGGGAAATCTTGTGAATCAGGAGAGGGGTACTTGTAGAACAGCAGTTTGCTTATAGAGTAGAAGTGCCTTAGTATGATTAGGGTTGTTTCGGGAAGAAGAAGCATGCTAGGGTTACGTGCAAGATGTGATTATGGATTATGATAGTAGGATAGTGTGTAAAGCCACCTAACGCTTTAATGCTTTACCTATACTTCCAAAATGGTTAACACAAGACGGAGACGCGACCTGTTACCTACTAGAGCAGGAACTCGCCAAGCACCTGATGGATTTGAAACAAGTGTTACCAGCGAGTCTGACCCTCGCTAACAGCCAATCCTGAACGAAGGAACATATGAGGTACCCGACCCAAGGAATGTGACGCCGGTGACTTCTGTTCCCGATATTGAGGAAGAAGAAGAGGAAGGAGATATGGACAGAGAGACTGTGATAGTGGCAAAGGTGACTGCCGACGTGATGAAGGAGTTAAAGGAAATGTTGTCACACATTGTGACGGAGATAAAGGAAGACATGGGAACCATGATTGACCAGAAGTTGAGCGCCCTATGGGCGCCAAGGGAAGTTGTAGCAACCCAAACCACTAGCCGCACGGCAAACCAGCCACAACAAGGGGGTAGCTACCGAGATTTTTCTGCTTGTCAACCACCCACCTTCAAGAGGACCCCAAACCCCGTGAAAAGTACTCAATTGGTTTCTAAAGTGGAGGGAGCTTTCCACACCTATCGTTGTGCGAATGAGAACAAGGTATGGTTTGCGTCAAATCTTCTAAGGGGTAAGGGAAAGACCTGGTGGCACTTAGTGAGGCAGTTGAAGGGGGAGACGATTTCCGCCATGACTTGGGAGGAGTTTACGACGTTGTTTACTGAGAAATTTGCGCCAAGGGTAGAACGGAAAATATTGTTGAATGAGTTCCTAAAGCTAGAACAAACCACTGAATTGGTGAATGAGATCACCGCGATTTTTAAGGAGAAAGTCCTGTTCTGCCCTGCCTATGTGGCAGATGAGAGTTTGCAAATGAACCGATATGCACTGATGTTGAAAGAGGAAATCCGAGAGTTTGTTACAACTGGTAGATGCTCAACGTTAGAAGAGATGATTAAGGTCGCAATGAAGAGAGATATGGACCTGGAGTTGAGGGCCAAGAAACGGACGACCGATCTGGCTGCCTTGGGGCATACTCAGGGAAAGCAGTTTGTCAAGAAACCAAATACCGGTGGTACGGGGTCTGCAGGGAAGAATATGGGTAGGAAGTGTTTCAAGTGTGGAAGGGGACATGTCGGGCCATGCCGGATAGGGATGGATATCTGCTTTCGATGTGGGAAGAGTGGGCATCTAGGGAGAGACTGCAAAGCTTTCGTCAACGTCTGCTTTGGGTGCAATCAACCGGGGCACCGCATTGTAGAATGTCCTCGAGCAGCAGGAGCTGAAAGACCAGCCAGGCAACAGCCGCTCCGGATTACCGATGGGAGGGAAGGCAAGAAAGCCGATGTGCCGAGAGCAAGGGGGCGTGCCTTCTAGATGATGGTCGAGGAGGCGGTCAAAGAACCTAATTGCACTCGTGTTATTTGATTCTGGGGCCAGTAGGTCCTTTGTATCTTCTTCTTTTTGTAAAAGTTTTGTAAGTAATCCGGTGAAGTTGGAAACACCATTAGAGGTAGAGATTGCTGACGACAAGACATTAAACGTATTTATTGTATATAGGAGCAATGTTATAGTTATAGATGATGTAAAATTTCCCATAGACCTCATCCCAACACCAATGCGAGAATTCCAATTGATCGTGGGAATGGACTCGCTGGGCCGGCACCAGGCCAGCATCGTGTGCAGTCAGGGAATCATCCGTATACAAAACCCAAGTGGGGGAGAAGTTATCTTCTACGAGAGACGCAAGAAGGGAGTGGTAGCTTTGTGTACTGTGGCAAAAGTAGCTAAATATTTACACAAGGGTTATGAAGCCTTTCTCGCCCACGTGGTAAGTAGTAAGATGGAAAAGGGGAAGCTCAGTGGCAGACGTGCCGATAGTAGGAGAGTACCCAGAGGTTTTTCCCGAAGATCTGCCAGGGATCCCACCCGACAAGCAAGTAGGGTTTCGAATAGACCTCACGCCCGGAGCAGCACCAATTGCTAAAGCACCGTATCGTCTAGCGCCTCCAGAAATGCAAGAGCTCATGTCACAATTACAAGAACTGTTGGATAAGGGGTTCATCCGGCCGAGTAATTCACTTGGGGAGCGCTAGTATTGTTCGTAAAGAAGAAGGATGGAACCTTCCAGATGTGTATACTACCGGGAATTGAAAAAGGTAACCATAAAGAACCGGTATCCATTGCCTAGGATCGACGAATTGTTCGACCAATTGCAAGGGGCGGCTTGGTTCTCTAAGATCGACCTGCGGTCGGGTTATCACCAATTGAAAGTTCGGGAAGAAGATGTAGCAAAGAAAGTGTTCCACACCCGCTACGGGCACTTCAAATTCGTAGTGATGCCTTTTGGTCTCACAAACGCTCCCGCAGCCTTCATGGATTTAATGAATAGGGTTTGCCGACTGATGTTGGATAAGTCCGTGATAGTTTTCATTGATGACATCCTGATTTACTCCAAGACTCGAGGGGAACACGAGGATCACCTAAGAGAGGTATTGAGAACGCTAAAGAACGAGAGGCTATACGCCAAGTTTTGAAAGTGTGAGTTCTGGTTACGAGAAGTGCAGTTCCTTGGACATTTAGTAAACAAGGACGGTGTCAAGGTAGACCCAGCAAAGGTCGAAGCAGTAATGAAGTTGGAAGTACCCAAGAGCCTAACGGAAATTAGGAGCTTCTTAGGGTTGGCCGGCTACTATAGAAGGTACATCCAGAACTTCTCCAAGATTGCAGTGCCATTAACGAAATTGACAAAGAAGAGCGTACAATTCAACTGGGGAAGGGAGCAACAACAAGCCTTTGAAACCCTACACGAGAAACTGTGCGAAGCGCCAATTTTGACATTACCTGATGGAATGGAGGATTTTGTGGTTTACTGTGATGCCTCACACGTACGCCTAGGATGTATCTTGATGCAGCGAGGGAAAGTTATAGCATACGCATCCCGACAACTAAAGCCACATGAGATTAACTACCCAACTCATGATTTAGAATTGGCAGCAGTGGTATTTGCGTTAAAAATTTGGAGGCACTATTTGTATGGGGTTAAGTGCATGATCTACACCGATCATAAGAGCCTAAACTACTTCGCCGACTAGAAGAATTTGAATATGAAGCAGCGGAGGTGGTTGGATTTGGTCAAGGATTACGAGTGCGAGATCCTCTACCACCTAGGAAAGGCGAATGTGGTAGCGGACGCCTTGAGCCGTAAGACCAGTTACGAGAGGGTACTAGTGGTTTGCATGAGAATGATTGTGTCGACAATGTTACTTGACTCCATTAGGAGTGCCCAAGAGGAAGCAATGAAGGAAGAAAACCAGAGAGCATAGCGCATAAAAGGGCAAATTATGCATATGATGAAAGATAGTCGAGGGTTAATGGTTCGACGCAACCGCGTTTGGGTACCGAAATCATTAGGGATTCGTGATACGTTACTCGAAGGAGCACATAAGTCCAAGTTCTCTATTCACCCAGGGGCAACAAAGATATACAGAGACTTGAGAGCGGATTATTGGTGGCCAGGAATGAAGAGAGACGTAGAAAAGCATGTGGAAAGGTGTCTAACTTGTTTACGGGTAAAATCCAAGCATCAGAGGCCTCATGGAAAATTGCAACAGTTGGAAATACCAGTGTGGAAATGGGAGCACATAACCATGGACTTGATCACCAAACTCCCGAACACGCCGAGGAACTTTGATGAAATCTAGGTCGTCGTGGACCGACTCACAAAGAGTGCTCACTTCATACCTATAAAGGAAGCATTTTCCGCATAAAAGATGGCAGAAGTATACGTAAAGGAAGAGGTATCGCGTCATGGAGTGCCAGTTTCTATCGTTTCTGATCGAGACGTGCGTTTTAGTTCCAAGTTTTGGGAGAAGTTTCATGAGGACTTGGGTACCCGGGTCAACCTCAGTACAGCTTACCACCCTCAGACCGACGGACAGAGTGAAAGAACGATAGAAACACTGGAGGATATGTTGCGAGCAAGTGTCATAGACTTCGGTGGAAGCTGGGATTCGTACTTACCGCTAGCAGAATTCTCATACAATAACAACTATCATGCGAGTATTGGAATGCTGCCATACAAAATGTTGTACGGAAGGAAGTGCAGGACCTCCATTTGCTGGGGAGAGGTTGGGCAGAGGGAGCTCGGTAATACCGAGATAGTAAAGAAAACCACATAATACGTACAAGAAGTTTGTGAAAGGTTGAAAGCGGCCCACAGTCGCCAAAAGAGTTACACGGATAAACGAAGAACCCCTCTAGAAATTTAGGTAAGGGATTTCGTACTTCTGAAGGTGTCCCCGTGGAAAGGGGTGATACGATTCAGGAAACGGGGAAAGTTGAACCCGAGGTTTATCGGGCCGTTCAAAGTAATTGCAAGAATCGGCAAGGTAGCCTATCAATTGGAATTACCTGAGGAATTGTCAAGGATACACAACACCTTCCATGTTTATGGAAATGTTTAGCCGATGAGACGGCTTTTGTACCATTGGCAGACATCACCGTGGAAGAGAAGTTGAACTATGTTGAAAGACCGGTTGCAATCATCGATAAAAGAATCAAGCAATTACGCAACAAACAAGTACGGATGGTTAAGGTACAGTGGGAGCACCGTAAAGGGTCGGAATGGACATGGGAGTCTGAAGACGAGATGAAAAGAGATGACCCAACGTTGTTTGAATAGAGATTTCGAGGATGAAATCGTGTTTAAGTAGGGGAGAGTTGTAATACCCGAACCTTCGAAATAAATAAAAGAATATTTTTGTGAGAAAATGATTTTATGATTGGGTTATTGATTTGATGGTGGACTAGTTTGTGTTACTTGGGCTTGAATATATATATATATATATATATGTATATATATATATATATAAATAGTTGAATAAATGGACTAATGTGAATAGTTCAAATGGGTTAAGCATAATAGGGCTTATTGATCCACTTGGGCTTAGGCCTTCTAAGGGAAGGTATATAAAGGGAACTAGGGAACAGCCCCCATCACCTACTACTATTTCATTCATTCAAACAGAGAACTCACTGTGTGTTGGTGTGTGTTATGACCCACGAGAAGCAAGGAGAAGGAGAGATCTAGAATCAGTGTAAACTAAAGCAATTGTCAAGAGAATCATCAGGTAATATTTCCTATCTCATTTTGGTATTGTAGATATAAATGCTAGCTTGTTTCAATTATTATAGAGCAAGATAGAATATGGGTTTTGGAAGTTTTGGGTTTATGAAGAACAAGAGAAAAAGAAATGGAGAGATGAGCATTAATACATGATAAAATGTGTTTAAGTCTGGTTATAAAGGCTGGGTTTTTGAGAAATGTTTTGAAACAAAAAATAAAATGATTTGGTTAAGTTTTGAAAGAGTTTGATTCTGACTATGGAGGCTGGGTTTTTGAGAAAGAACGAACTAACAGAGAAGACATGTGCCATACAACTTCCTCATGGTTCATGCGACTTTCCATGCGACCTTCATGACTCGATGCGACTTACTTGTTATTCCATGCGACTTTCATGTGCTCATGCGATTTATCTAATGCTCATGCGACATACTTGTTATTCCATGCAACTTTCATGTGCTCATGCGACTTACTTGTTATTCCATGCGACTTTCATGTGCTAATGCGACTTATCTAATGCTCATGCGACTTACTTGTTATTCCATGTGACTTTCAAACATAGATAGATGTTTCATGCAACTTGTTTGAGACTCATGCGACTTATGCGTTTGCACCATGCGACTTATGTGTTCGAGACTCATGCGACTTACGGTATATACCATGCGACTTATAGTTGTTCATGTGACTATTAGGATTTCATGCGACCCTAGGCCCAAATCCGATAGTTTGAAATCCGGTCATGAAATCTGATAGTTTGAAATCCGGTCATGAAATCCGGTTAAGAAATGCAATTGTTTGAAATCCGGATTGTGAAATCCGACACTTTACCTCGACGCGACGTGTCGGCTTGATGGACGCGACGCGTCCCCGGTTTTGTAGACTTTGATGTGGTTTGCATTTTTTATTGTTACTTGCCTATGTGAACCTATACTTATGCCCATACGACTTAGCATAAGAAGTTGTGTTAGTAAGCCTGGGTTACTAGCCAGTATTGACTCGTCGGACGTGGATCAGGTGACAGCTAACCTAAGATTAACCAAGTAAAGTTTCAGTAATAACCAAGTGACAAGGACAGCTGCCAGGTGAGTATCCTTACTTGCATACCAACCAGTAGTAATGTGATTGTATGATGACCGGCACTTGTGTCGGGTAGTTATGACCATCTGCTTTGACAGCGGGTAGTTATGCCCGTCTGCTTCGGCAGCGGGTAGTATGACCATCTGCTTCGGCAGTGGGTAGTTATGACCGTCAGCTGTAGCAGCGGGTAGCATGACCTATGCTTTGGCATCGGGTAGATATGAAAGACCACATCGGTGGCAGGTAGAAAGTGCATGATTGCAACTACTGTAAGTTGTCGTAGGTTGCAGTAACTTACTCACTAAGCTTCGTGCTTACCGTTGTTAATTTTCTGTCTTTCAGGACGGGACCGTGGTAGAGCTCCAGGACAGTGACGACAGCTCGCAGTAAAAAAGAATTCCAACTTATTTCTAAAACTTATTCTAGTTGAATTGATGTGGAATTGAAACTTGAGATATTGTAATTAACTCGTGATGTCTTTTGATTCTTCCGCAACTTACTCTGATATGAAATGATGTTATATTTATGTGTGTCTTGCAAAAAAAAATTTGGGGACGTTACATGATTAATACCAATCTTTAGTTTTAGTACTTGATTTGTTGATGTTTAAATGTAAGTGATTTGTTATAGGTGATCCCGACAACAAAGAAAAGCCGGAACATTACTTGCCTATGGTAGCTTTATAGGTGAGTACCGACCTAACCCTTAATCATTATGTACTAGTTATGGGTTTGTTGATTATCTTGAGATGTGTGCGATGTATGATGATTTGAAGATTATGATATCAATGTTGTAATGTTGAATATGAACATGTGTAAGCTAGTTTGAGTTGTGGTTAGACTATTAGCATGAACATGATGTAGTATTGATTAGTGGTAGCCATTGATCGATACCCACAAAGATAAATATTAAAGATAATTAAATATGCTCCCAACCATAAGGAGCTAGTTACCTATAATGGTATGATATCCAATTGAACGCATAAGTATCACTAATTCAAGAACGTGTGTTTAAGGAAATATAAAGCATAGATGCTAACTAAATGTAAAAAGGTAGTTCATGAGTGTTTGTAACTTGTGTATACTTAAATGCCCACTATGTTTAGGATCATGATGATATGATCAATATGATGCTTATGTTGACTAGGTTCACACTGATAGCGAACAAATATATGTTGTATGCTTCATGCCATGGTTATATGCCATGGCTATGTTGTACTTGTGAATCCTACTCATCGAATGTAATTAGAACTTGTTATGCACACATGCTATTGGATCCTGATTGGATCAGCTATGTCAAACTTGTTGTTATGAATGCATGCTATTGGATCCTGATTAGATCATCCATGTTGTACTTGTGTATTCACTAGCTTTTAAAGCTACCCCCCTTCTAGTTGTTATGAATGCCCTATGTGCTACATGATGCTAATAGTTATGTTTGTACTCACTAGCTTTTAAAGCTATCCCCCTTCTAGTTGTATGCTTTTTCAAATGTTTATGCTTTGTTGTGTCCGGAGTTGCTTTTGTGGTGTTGGGACACTTGTTGCTCCTTGACAAGTATGATGGTCGGTTGGTATTGATGTTGGTAACACCCGTTGTAAAATAAAAACCCGGTTGGGCTGTTTTAAATAAAGAAAATACTTTGTCAAGACTTCCGTTGTTTTGTTTATCAAACTGAAATATGTTTAAATTCAGGTTTTAAAAAGTAAAAAAAGTTGACCTTGAAATTGTAGTGTTACAATTAGGTATTAGAGTCTAAGTTTGAGTAAATTGGATATTAGATTAGGTGTTCAGTCTCAAACCCGGGCCCGAACATCATAGTGTCCCAGAGTTGTTGTGAGTACATTATGTATTATGTGCAGATACTTATGTGATAAGAATGCTTCTTGATGTGTATTGCTAAACTAGGTTGCCTAAAGATAGGATTCCCTAGTAAAATGAAATTGAAGGCCTGATTATAAATCACAAGAATTTAATTGAAAGCAACAAAGTGTTGAACCATGAATTTAGATAAGTATGTAAAACTTATGATAAGTGCCTCAACGGTACAACTTGGAAGAATTGTGCGAGATAACTCAAAATGAGAATGGTAGAAAAAACAAGATTACCAATACATATATTGGTTACATAATGAGATAATTGAGAAAACAAAGTGTGAGATTAAAGGTATCACGAAATATGAAATTGTGGCAATGATGAATCTGAAAGTAAATAAACAAGTGTATATAAATCGTGAGTGGAAAGTGATGTTTGGAACAATATGATATAATCAGATTAATGATAATACTAAGGAATAAGTGATGCTTGATAGGTGATGGAGTCGTAGAGGCCATGTGCTGCTAATAGTAGGATGATATTAAAGTATTTAAGAGAAAATTGTTCCCAGTTTCTATGAAAATTGTAAGCTTTAAATAAGAAAGCCTAATTGTGGATTCTATTTTGAATTCTGAAGTATGAAGTAAAGCTATGACGAATAATTTTATTAAGATAAATGTTGATAAAATTCAAGTATTATTTGTTTACAATCGTTCTAATTTTGAATATTTAGAATGATTGATGAGAAATGTTAAATTTAACATAGATTGATAAGAGTAAATTTCTGAAATACAAAGATATGCTTTAGTTGTGATGTGAATGGTACATAATGTCATGTGACCGTTGGAACTCTTATGCCGTGTAAAAAGCTAAAAGTGTGTTGATAAACCATAAAGTAGGCAATAAAAAAGGAATTGTGAGACTCATGATTAGCTGACCCAAAAGACTGGTTGGAAATAAAAAGAGAATGAAAGTAAGATATTGATTAATATAAGTAATAATTGGGGAAAGCAATAAAAGAAGTAAGAATAACTCTATTTGAATTAGTAGTATTCTTTGGTGTTAAAAGAAAATTACAAGTCATTTGAATTGGGATATATGACGATGATTAAGCAATACATCAAGAGATGAAAAGTAAGAATGAGGTCCTTAGGTGTAACACCATAAAATCCTAAGTCATTTTTTTAAAAAACTCACTGCGGAAGTATAATCATATAATAATTTACATAAAAACCCACAACCGAAACACTGATTACAAAAATACAGTATCTTGTCTGTGTTACAATAGATCACGTAAAGATGGCTCATCTAAATTTAAAACATATATCAGAGTGCTAGTCAATGTTTCCTTTAACAAAAACCCAGCTAAACAGCTGCAAACACTGAACCTGCAAAAATGTTTCAACTGTGGGGAATTAGCACAAAGCTAAGTGAGTGGAAGGTAAATCAAAATAGCCAACGGCAAAAATCAATACAATAGCATGCAATCACATAACCCAGAAGACTGGCGGTTCGGCGCAGAACCTACAACCAATGCAGGCCAAAGCAAAGGTTTACCGATAGCCCACCGCCAATTGACACAGTTAGATCCCCTCTAATCCGACGCATGCACCAGAGAGTCTACAACTGCTCAACCAATAGCGATCAGGCCTAGCCCAACTCTACGTATAACTAACTTCTCAAACGCCACTCGATATTATCCAAGGAGTGTGTATCGGCCAAACAATTCAACATCATAAACACAAACATCAAACATCAAACTAAACAGTCTGTCAATCACAATCGCATGCATTACATCAATCATATCAATCATTACCTTTACCATCTGTGAGTTTACACCAACTCACCTCTAACTCTTGATCTTAACACTCAGATATCTTATATCACTAAGTCTTTCTGTTTCCTAAAAACACAACGACACCGAAATCTATTTCTGATTTATAAATATATATTCATATATATTTATATCAAATATACTCATATATCACTAAGTCTTTATGTTTCCTGAAAACACAACAACACCGAAATCAATCTCCGATTCATAAATATATATATTCATATATATTTATATCAGATATACTCATATACAACAATCTAGATTCACATATATGATAAACATAAAATGTGCAATCCAAAAGAACCAACAAACAAAAGCTTCCTCCCCTAAAAACCACCGGATGCGTCACGTCCAAGGAACTTGACGCGTCACTTTGTGCCTGACAAGGTCAGATCAATAGGTCGGACTACGAAAGTCGGACACCCCCCTCAAAGTCGGACCCTTAAGGTCAGACCACATTGGATGATATCGGACCACTTACACATAGGTGATCCAATCGGACCCTCAAGGTCGGATCCTGATTAGATCATCCATGTTGTACTTGTGTATTCTACTCATCGTGTATGAGTGGATCTTGTTGTTATGTTGACGATGCATGCATGCTGTAGTATCCTAATTGGATCACCTATGTGTACGTGGTTGTCCATGGACCTTTTGTGGCTATAAAATTAAGGTCAAACGATGGCTGGATC
The DNA here is from genome assembly GCA_038502395.1 of Dittrichia graveolens. Classification (NCBI taxonomy): domain Eukaryota; kingdom Viridiplantae; phylum Streptophyta; class Magnoliopsida; order Asterales; family Asteraceae; genus Dittrichia; species Dittrichia graveolens. The sequence goes on from JARJIL010000003.1 coordinate 42,155,471, forward strand.
CTAGGAGGCATGTGGGTCATAGTTCGGGATCAATGATGACTCGAGGGTCTATTCGGGGTTGTAGGTTCTGCAGGACCATCGTTCCTTAACAGTTTGGGGGTGCTCGGCTACTCGCTAAATAAGATCCAATGGCTATATATATATATATATTTATATTTATATATATATATATATTGATCCAATGACAAAATTAATGGTATTTTGGACATGAGATGTGGTGGTGGGCTTGGGCCCACAAGAGGAATGTCTTGAGGGCGTAAATAAGAATTTAGGGCTCAGCCTCCAACACACAAACTATCATATCACTATTTCATTGAAGAGAGAAAGTGTGTGTGTCGGTGAGTGTCATTCTTCAAAGGAACAGAGAAGAAGAAGAACCAAGCTTCTTGTGGAGATTAAGAATTTGCAAGGAAATCATCAAGTAATATTTCCCAATTCTTTAGGATCATGTAGACACTAATTCTTGTTATTTTAAAGTGATGATTGAATGTTTAGAATATGAGTTTTTGGCTTTTGAATGTTTGAGAAAAACCCAGGAAAAATATATATCCAAGAACACTTTATAAGTTGATAAAAATATAGTTTTAGGCTTGAAGGAAAGTTTTAAATAAGTGGAGAAATGTTTAGCAACAAGAATGAGTTGAACTTGTTGAGTTTTGAGAAAGCTTGATCTTGGCTATGGGGTCTGGGTTTTCAGAATATGAACTTATAGGGAAGGAGATACACCATGCGACAGTCACATGAGTGCTGGTGCATGTCATGCGACTTTTAGAAGTGTCATGCGACCTTCATGTGACTTTCAGCAAGTGAAACTGTGCCATGCGACTTATATATGTGTTCCATGCGACTTTCAGTAGTTATGTATGTAATCATGCGACCTTTAGCAATTAGGAATGCATCATGCGACTCTCACCATGCTCATGCGACATTCAGTAAGTGTCCATGTGACACTCAATTAGTCCATCCGAATTCAGCCCTTGTATTTGTACCATGCGACTTTTAGTTAGTACCTGGATGCATCCATGCGACTTTCAGCTAGTGTATTCGTGCCATGCGACTTTCAGTAGATAAGTATGCATCCATACGACTTTTAGTAGTTGTGAATATATCATGCGACAGTCACCTAGTGTATGCATGGGGTTCATGCGACTTCAGAAGTGTCCATGCGACCTTCAGTAGGCCCATGCGACTTTCAGCATATTTATGTGACTTCCAGTAATGTGTACCCATCCGAATCATGGAGAGTTGTGTAAGTGAGCAAGAGACTAGTACCCGGATTTGACCTTTTTGGACTTGGAATAGGTGACAGTAAATTGGAGGATAATCACAAACAAAGTCTTAAAGTAAGAACGGAGTAACGAGAACTGCTGACAGGTGAGTATTCTTACTTACATTTCTAAATAGACATCAAATACGTTTGATAGTGCCTAAGAAAGTAAGTAATAATTGTGGAATACGTCAATGCTATGTGTAGACCAACACTTCGTTGTCGGTTATGTTTTAAATAGACTTTGCATACGACTGATGATGTGTAATCAAATGATAAGTTATAAGACAATACACTCAATTGCATGATAGTAGTATGTGTGACGTGTTATGTGTTGGAATCTGCCCACCGACACATGTAGGCCAGCATCACTGCCAATGAAGCGCGGGCTTGTTGGGTCACACGCCAAGTTTCAATCTTGACAGCCTACTATAAGAAGAAAGAGTCAAAATGGTCAAATTCTAGTTGACCTAGGCTTCACGACCGTGAAGGATGCTCCACGGGTCGTGAAGCAACTTGTGTCCACGAGTCCTGTCGTGGGCCGCATGGTTCGTGAAACCATAGGGCTTCACGACCCTACACGGCCCGTGAAGGAGGTCGTGAAGGCACAACCCTCACGATTCTTGCGCGGGGCGGCACGACTCGTGGAGGATTAATGGCCGGTCGTGGCGCATTTATCCTTCACGGCCCGTGAGAGCCCGTGAAGAAGTCGTGAAGGCAGAATTCTAAGTGACACTTGTGTTTGGTTGGACCATTTTGTTGGTCCAATGATGGTGTGCCGCTTAGCTCCGACTCTGGGCTCTTTGAACAGATAGAATGCTTATAAAAGAGGTCCTTTTGGTGCATTCTATACACTAGGTCATTTTGTGCATTACACGCATATTGTGAGTTCTTCCATAGAGAGAGAGAGCAAGAACAAGTGAAGGTGGTAAGTGCACAAGTGGTTACAAGGCTGTTCCAGTATCAAACCCTCAAGTGTTGGTGGTTTGGTGGCTTGCTAGTACAAGGAGAAAGAAGGTTAGCTTGGTGTGGGCTTCTTTCGTGCTTAAAGCCTTTTGTTTCAAGAGCTCATCCCAAATCTCCAAGTTGTTCCAGAATTATCAAAGTCTTCAAGGGTATGGATTGCTTACCTTCTTCTCTTTGTGTTTGTTTTTGGTTGCATGTATGTTCTTACAAGTTTTCACCACCATTGGGAAATCATTGGATCCTTTTGTGTGTTTTTGTTGCTTCCGTTGCGTGCTTTGATACCCATGGATTCCCAACAGTGGTATCAGAGCCATACTTGTAAGATGCATGCACCTTTGTGGCTTGAAAATCCATATTTTTGATTTTGGACATTCTGTCCAGAAGGCCTTCACGGGCCGTGGAGCTTGCTTCACGAGTCGTGAAGGCCACACGACCAGTCTCGTGGGGTGGTGGTCATGAAAGGTTTTTAATCTGTTTCACGAGTCGTGGAGCGTACTGCCTTCACGGCCCGTGAAGAGCAGTAGCTCGTGAAGGCGTCGTGAACAGGCTGTTTTTGGCCTTTTGGAAAAGAAAACTTGATATGGATTTTAGCATTTGATTTTGGTGTTTCCAGAATCATTTTAGGCTGTTTAGCCTTGTGGATTAAGCCCCATAATATCCTAATTCTTTTATGTGTATGTATTGGGTGGTTTTGGCATAAAATGCAAACGTGCATACATATAAATTGTGTATATATGAATATGGATTTCAAAGTGTTTGGAATCCTAATACATATGTACAAGGTTTATTCTTGTGCCTTTAGTTTTTGAATAAACTTAATTGGGATATTGTTTTGTGCATGGTTTGGTGTGGCACGCCATGCTTTGTGGTTGTTTCGTTTTCGTGAGCACCGGTTTGAGGCTAGACCTTTGTGTGGTTGTTTGGTTGCTTTATTTGTTGTTCATTCATTTGGTGGTTTGTACCACATTTGGTTTGTAATAATTTATTTAATCCGGTTTGTAATAATTTATTTATTTGTGGCTTGCACGCCAAAGTATTTATTCTTTGTAATTGTATATTAGCTTAGAATAGATTGTGTGGCTTGCATGCCATTTCTCTTTAAATTATGTATGTAATGAGAAGAGAAGACCGGAGGCACCAACGGGAGTCTTGGGAGACGTCTTGGCTACCTCGGATCCGGAGGCGCGGGATCGAGTGGGAGCACGCCACAAAGTCTTTGATTATTTGTCCTTAGTAGACTTAGTTCCTCGGTTGGCTCACCGGGGAACACTTAGGTTCACTCAAATCGGTTTTGTATGCGTGGTTGTGTAGTTTTATTTATTTGTTTTTCTTGCATGGTTGTAGGATCTTCGCATGCTAGATAATCTTTTGAAAATAATAAAAGTATATAGTTTTCCTTAATTGGTTAACAAACGCCGCTCGCTCACATGATTAACAAACGAATATAAAGTGTTTATGTTCAATTGGTGAAAAATGCGTTTTGTCACTTATTTGTTAATCAAAACGAAAAGAGGTTTTTAACCAGAAAAACAAAAGTCCCGTTTTTCTTAAAAAAACGTAAATCACACGCCATCCAAAAGATGACACCACCCGAATCTAATGAAGCATGGGACAATTGTCGAGCTTAGCACGAGTTGTTCCATGTGGACTTGTGTGGAAGGTGCGTGTGGCATCTTGAAATCTTTGGTTGTCGAGCTTAGCACGAGCCAATTATTGTCAAGGGCGTCATCGTGTATCTTGTTGGACGATTTGCAATTCCAATTTAATACGCCTTGATAATTGTCGTTCCTATACCGAGTTATCAAAGCGGCTTATTGAGGAATCGGTGTGGGAAGGGATCAAACATGCCAAACCGGTGCTATGAGTACCGAAGGATCCCGCAAGTGCCTAAGAGTTGTAATCACGGATTGCAATTGGTAAAGCGTTTACCGGCCTAAATGCCTTCACAAAGTGATCCGCGGTAAACCCGTCATGTAGTGAAGTTATGTTGGGTTCTTAGCCCTTGTTAAATTTAAGTGTTAAACTATTGGGTATTTATTTAACAAGGATTAAAATATGTCGAACTAACCTTTTGTGTGCTTTGCCTTCTTTTAGATGGCATCTACAAGCAACACCACGACACACATTTCACTCCGTCCTTTTTTGGAGAAAGAGAAACTCATAGGCGTAAACTTCATGGATTGGCTTATGCAATTGAGAATTGTCTTGTGCCATGAAAGCAAGTTGTACGTCCTAGAGGAACGTCTTCCGGAGGCTCCTGCTACCACCACTACGCGGGCCATTAAGGATGCTTATGAGAAGCGCCTTAAAGACACAAATGAGGTGACTTGCCTCATGTTGACGACCATGAGTTCTGAATTGCAAAGGCAATTCGAGGACGTTGGTGCGTTTGACATGATCACGCAGCTGAAGGAAATGTTCCAGCAGCAAGCGAGGCAAGAACTCTACGAGTGTGTCAAGGCCTTTGTAGGGTGTAGGATGCAGGAGGGCTGGAATGTGAGCTCCCACGTGCTTCGTATGAAGCAATACGTGGACCAGCTCGAGAGGTTGGGCTTTCCTATGGGGAACGCCGTGGTGGGCCCTAAGTCCGCTAGGTGGAAAGAGGCTATGGAGTCCGAGATGCAATCTATGTCGGATAACTAAGTCTGGGATTTGGTAGATCCGGTGCCCGGGTGTAGACCCGTAGGGTGCAAATGGGTCTTTAAGAGAAAGACCGGCATAGATGGAGAGGTAGACACCTTCAAAGCCCGACTGGTGGCTAAGGGTTTCATGCAAACTCATGGTGTAGACTATGATGAAACCTTTTCCCCGGTGGCTATGTTGAAGTCTATCCGGATACTTATGGCAATTGCCGCATTTCATGATTATGAGATTTGGAAAATGGATGTAAAAACCGCGTTCCTTAATGGGACACTAAGCGAGGAGGTCTATATGACTCAACCCGAGGGTTTTGTACATGCCAAGCATCCGGATAAAGTCTGCAAGCTTAAGAAGTCCATTTATGGACTTAAGCAAGCATCGCGCAGTTGGAACCTGTGCTTTGATGAGAAAGTCAAAGAGTTTGGCTTTTCGAAAAGCAAGGATGAGCCATGCGTATATGTAAGGGCTAGTGGGAGCATTGTTTTGTTCCTAGTCTTGTATGTCGATGACATACTCCTCATTGGAAACGATGTCCCGACCCTTCAAGGTGTAAAAACTTGGTTAGGGAATTGTTTTTCAATGAACGATCTAGGAGATGCGACTTATATTTGGGATCAAAATCTATAGAGATAGATCCAAGAGGCTTATTGGGCTTAGCCAAAGTACATATGTTGACAAAGTCCTAAAGCGGTTTAGGATGGAAGACTCCAAGAAGGGGTTCATTCCAATGTCCCCTAGTTCCCCAGAGGAACGGAAAGTAATGAAGCGAGTGCCATATGCTTTGGCTGTGGGCTCGATCATGTACGCCATGCTATGTACGAGGCCTGATGTATCGTGTGCCTTGAGCACGACGAGTAGATATCAAGCCAACCCTGGCGAAGCTCATTGGAGGGCGGTGAAGAGCATTCTCAAGTATCTTCGGAGGACTAAGGAGAAGTTCTTAGTGTACGGAGGTGAGGAAGAGCTTAGAGTAAAGGGTTACTCTGATGCAAGCTTCCAAACCGATAGGGATGACTGCCGATCACAATCGGGGTTCGTGTTCCTATTAAAGGGCGGTGCTATATCCTGGAGGAGCTCCAAGCAAGACACCATGGCTGATTCCACTACCGAGTCGGAATACATTGCGGCCAGTGAAGCTGCTAAGGAGGCCGTATGGATGAGAAAATTTCTGCTTGATCTGGGAGTGGTTCCAAGCATCAGCGACCCTGTTGAGATCTTCTGTGACTACGAGGGTGTTGTTGCTTTAGCAAAGGAACCGAGGTCTCATCGACGCACGAGGCATATTCCGCAGAAATATCATTTTATCCGGGACGTGGTCGAAAATGGAGACATCGTCATCAGCAAAGTACACACGGATAGCAATTTGGCAGATCCGTTCACTAAACCGTTGTCGCAAGCCAAGCACGATGCCCACACACGTGCTATTGGGATTAGATTTGCTAGTGACTTGGTTTGAGTTGTATATTGGTTATTATATTCGATGTATTTACTATGACATTAAGCAATTTTGTATTTTTTAATGTATTGATTATTAAATGGAGATTTAATGATACGCGTGTAGCGAATACTTTCTTTGAATCATTATTGTGTTCTAACTTTGCATGTTTTATCACTTCCTTGAATGTTGTACATTCTAAACAGTCCACGATCGGTCATTCTTCAAGGAAGGAAGTATGAACGAAGATCGAGGGTAATGATTGGTCATAGTATTCAATAGGGATTGAATACAAGGGACGCAATATTTCGCCTATACTTGAAAAGAGTTTCAAGTGATTGGACGACCCACACCTGATCTTACTTCATGGTACATGTCAAGAGTAAATCAGGATGATGATATCTTTTATCCTTAGACCGGAGATGCATGTGTCTCACTATTTTGGTTTGCTTTATTCTGACTGCTTTCAAACGTAGACCGTAACTGGCTATTATAAAGGAGGTATTTGGGTAAATTATTGCCATTGTATTGGAGGCAATGTAGTCGAAGGAATTTGTTCCTCTGTAAAGAGAGATATCCATGGGCCCCTCGATGATTGGGCGCTGACACCAAAACTGCATGGCCATGGTCGAGTTTGCAATGATTGTTGATCAATTGCAACTCAGCTTTTGGTCACCACCAATCTTGATCGAGAAACATAATCGTGAACGATCGGAGAATGACTTTGTACCATGTCTCGTGTTCACTTGGATATCGCGAACAATAGGATAATTGATAACTTATCTATAGGACCATGTTAAACTGTTTTAGTTTATCATGGTACTTGTCAGGGATGACATACCCCATGTTTTGTTGGGGGCAGGGATACCTTGCTAGAGGCCGCTCCCTGTCTGTGGTGCCCATGGATACGGTGTGTCATGTGCAAGTGGGAGTTTGTTGGAATCTGCCCACTGACACACGTAGGCCAGCATCACTGCCAATGAAGCGCGGGCCTATTGGGTCACACGCCAAGTTTCAATCTCGACAGCCTACTATAAGAAGAAAGAGTCAAAATGGTCAAATTCCAGTTGACCTAGGCTTCACGACCGTGAAGGATGCTCCACGGGTCGTGAAGCAACTTGTGTCCACGAGTCCTGTCGTGGGCCGCATGGCTCATGAAACCCTAGGGCTTCACGACCCTACACGGCTCGTGAAGGAGGTCGTGAAGGCACAACCCTCACGATTCTTGCGCAGGGCGGCACGGCTCGTGGAGGATTAATGGCCGGTCGTGGGGCATTTATCCTTCACGGCCCGTGAAAGCCCGTGAAGAAGTCGTGAAGGCAGAATTCTAAATGACACTTGTATTTGGTTGGACCATTTTGTTGGTCCAATGATGGTGTGCCACTTAGCTCCGACTCTGGGCTCTTTGAACAGATAGAATGCTTATAAAAGAGGTCCTTATTGTTCATTCTATACTCTTGGTCATTTTTGTGCATTACACACATAATGTGAGTTCTTCCATAGAGAGAGAGAGAGAGCAAGAACAAGTGAAGGTGGTAAGTGCACAAGTGGTTACAAGGCCGTTCCAGAATCAAACCCTCAAGTGTTGGTGGTTTGGTGGCTTGCTAGTACAAGGAGAAAGAAGGTTAGCTTGGTGTGGACTTCTTTGGTGCTTGAAGCCTTTTGTTTCAAGAGCTCATCCCAAATCTCCAAGTTGTTCCAGAATTATCAAAGTCTTCGAGGGTATGATTTGGTCTCCTTTTTCTCTTTGTTCTTGTTTTTGGTTGCATGCATGTTCTTACAAGTTTTCACCACCATTGGGAAATCATGGGATCCTTTTGTGTGTTTTTTTTGTTGCTTCCGTTGCGTGCTTTGATCCCCATGGATTCCCAACAGTGGCAACCCGTTGTTTCGTTTGTTTCTGCTTTGTTCGGTTTGTTTGTTTTTCGTTGTTTTTGTTTGTTTTGAGTGCAGGTACACTCATCAAATTGGTACTACAATGCCTTTGGAACAAGCATAAAGTATCGACACAGCCTGGAAGATCACAAGGTAAGCATAATTTAATTATAAAAATGTGGCGTGTCAATACAAAAACAAGATGCGTTAGATAGTTCGAATATAACATCCTCAAATCGGGCCTATCGTGCGCTCCATTTGGTACATGAATTAAATTATAAGAATTAAATTAAATGAATATGTTAAGCAATTAAAGAAAATATCTTATTGGTTAGTAAAATGTGAATATAAAAATAATGAAAAAAATAGATAAAAGTAATAAAATATAAAATGGTTTCAAACGAGATTTCCAAAAATATCCTCGTTAAATGAAACGGATAATCGGGTGCTATGTTGTATGTTGAAAAGGGGAACAAAATACCCCTTTTGGATAAATAAGAAACCAAAAGTGGTCCTTATGTATATCCTCTCAGATACACACCCACGACACATAACACACACACCTCACACCTCTTCACTCTTGTGTTCTTGAAGATTGACGAAGAAAACCAAGGAAGGATCATCAAGGCTGGAAATTAACAAGGATTCAGGTGCTAATCTATTCTTAATATGCTGTACATCATCTTCCTTGTTCTTGTAAGCCTTTACGAGCCTTATTCTTGTTATTGACTTTTTAGGTCAAAACGGTCAAAACTCCAAATTGACTTCTACAATTGAAGTCAATTATTCCAACATGTTTCTAATCCTATACTAAGCCTAAAGCAATCAGAAACTTGAATTAAAATGATGTTTATAGATGAATTTGCAGAATTTATGCAAATGTGTCAAATTAAGTATTTTTGATCCCAAATCTTAAATTGTATGTTAAAGTGTGTTTTGAAAGATGTTTCTAGCTTAGTTTGAATGCCTTGTTCATATATGAATGCTGGAAATTTGTTTGGTAACATTTAACCCTTTGCGGGCGCAAGCATGGTTTTGCCTTTGAAGGCGCAAGTAAAGCACACACCTTGTGGGCGCAAGCAACTGCTTGTGGCTGTAAGTAGCCCTGTTTCAGCACAGAATTTACTGTTTCATGTAATATTGATATACGGGATGTTGTTTAGGTGATCCCGATATCTGGGAAGGGCCTGAACAGTATAACTGTTTAATTTAGAAGCTCAGGTGAGTACTGACTCTCATGGGGGGTTAGCACGAAGCTAAGTGAGAAGAAGCCAAACACAAAAGCAAACATCAAGCCAATACTAAACATGTAATCACAAGACTAAGAAGACCGGCGGTTCGGCGCAGAACCTACAACCAATGCCGGCCAAAGCAAAGGTTTACCGATAGCTCTTTACTAAATTGGCACAGTGAAATCCCACTCTAAAGTAACATATACAATAGTAAGGCTACCACTGGTCAACCAACCAGTAAACGAGCCCAGCCCAATTCCACGTATAGCTGACTTCTCAAACGCAACTCAAAATCATATGAAGAGTGCGTATCGATCCAATAATCATGCAATAGTCAACAATACATAATATTCACAATCAGCAGTTCCAAAATCAAACCATCAGATACAATCATGCATTACATCAGTAATATTAACCAAATCTTTACCCTTCGCATCCAACATCCACTCATCTTTCAATCTCAGTTGAAATACTCAGAAATCTAATGTTACTGTGTCTTTGGATTGCCTGAAAACACAATAGCAAACAATCAGTTCAAGTCTTGTAAATATATCTAACATATATTTATAATTCATACATAACATCAACAATAAATAATCAAATATAAATCAAAACACAAAGTGTCGGATTCTAGAAATTATCGGATTTGTACTCGGATTAGCCAACTATCGGATTTAGGAATCCGCTAGGTTCAGACTATCGGATTTGCCTTCATCGGATTTCAACCACTTGTATTTAAAGTCCCGGATTTAAAAGTATCGGATTTTAGGTATTCCCGGATTTCAAGTTCCAGATTATGAGTCTCGGATTTTAATATCATTTTCCAAGTATAGGACTTCATTTTATACCATCATAGCAATCATATTCCATTTATCGGATTTAGTCAAGGATTTTAATGTCTCGGTTTTCCAAGTGTTGGTTTTATGAGTATCGGTTTTCACCTCCTTCACCAAATCCGATAATATCATATATCATCAAATCCGCCATCCTCAAATCACCATAACCCAAACCCAATTTTTTCTTAGATTCATATCATTAAACCAGAAACATGTTTAATCACATAACAACTTCTTGAAACATCATTTAAATATCATTAAAACATAAAAATCATATGAACGCATAAAATCAACAAAATTATATTCTAATAAAACCGATTATGATTTTCTTAGCATGCAATCTTCAAACTAAACTTAAATCATGTTTTAAATAACATAACACATTAGGAAAGATAATAACATATTAACACAACAACCTTAAATCTTGATTTATATATACTCAAATTGAAATCCCGATTCTTTATCTTCTTCTTCCTTCAGTTTATCTTGCAGAACACTTAGCACACACACACTTTTCTTTGTTTTGTTAAAATGGTCAGATGGTTCTCTAACTCAAACTTACACACACAATTACATGCAAATAGGTGTCACCGTATCCTTTAATTTGTTTAACTCACCCCCACGTGTACACCCCCACTATACATGCATTCTTATATAATTTACGGTCATACATACATACATACATATTAATTGAAGTTCTTAATTAAATAATTATTTAACCATAACTATATCATTTAATTAATCACATAATTAAATTATATGAAACTTAAACACAAATAAACACATACCATAAACCCGCTAATCTACTAGCCCCGGTTTGTGGGTGTTACAATTCTCCCCTCCTTAAGAGGATTCCATCCTCGGAATCCTTTCCGGCTCAAATAACTGAGAGTATCTTTCTTTTATCTCAGCCTCCGTCTCTCAGGTTAAATCGGAACCTAAACTATGTTTCCATTTGACCAATACCATAGGTATCTATTTCTTTCGAAGTTTAGTTACCTTTCGATCTAACAATTTAACCGCTTCCTTTATCAGCCTCTTCTTGGAATCAACTTTCAACTCATGCACTGGGAGAATTTGGCTTTCATCACCAATCTTACACTTCCTCAGATAACAGACATTGAATGTATCGTGAATTCCTGCTAACTCTGTGGGAAGATCTAGTGTAACTGCTTGATCATTTACAACTTGACGAATACGGAAAGGACCAATGAAACGGGGAGCCAACTTCCCATGCTTGCCGAAGCGGATTACACCTTTCCACGGAGAAACTTTCAAGTATACTAATTCTCCCACATCAAACTTTACTGGATGACGTTTCGGGTCAGCATACATTCACTGTCTATCTCTATCTGCTTTCAACTTATCTATTGCTATAGCAAACTTGTCAGCAGTCAACTGTACTATCTCGGGACCTACAAACTGTTTCTCACCCGTCTCTAACCAACAAGTCAGAGTACGGCAACGATGACCGTACAACATTTCATACGGAGGCATTCCCATACTGGAGTGATGGGAGTTATTATACGCAAATTCTATCAATGGCAGGTGTGCATCCCAAGATCCACCATACTCTAATACACAAGCTTGCAACATATCCTCGAGTGCCTGTATGGTTCGTTCAGTCTAACCGTCTGTCTGAGGATGATAGGCTGTACTCAAGTTAACTCTAGTTCCCAATTCTCTTTGCAAACTCCTCCAAAAATTTGATACAAACCTTGAATCTCTGTCAGACACAATTGACAACGGTATACTATGCCTCGCAACGATCTCGTCTATGTATAGTTGGTTAGAAAATGAGCACTCTTTGTCAAACGATCCACTATCACCCATATCATATCATCATTCCTCTGAGTTCGTGGTAATTTTGTTACAAAATCCATCGTGATGTGTTCCCACTTCCACTCTGGAATGTCCAACTATTTCAAAGACCCATAAGGCTTATGATGTTCTGCTTCTACTTGCGCACAAATATGACACGATTCTACAAAATGTGCCACATCTGCTTTCATCGTAGGCCACCAGTAAAGCGCCTTCAGATCGTTATACATTTTAGTGCTTCCTGGGAGTGTAGATAATCTCGACTTATGTGCTTCTGTCAAAATTAATTGTCTCAGTTCTCCAAGTTTGGGCGCCCACACACGAGTTTTAAACATTTTCAATCCATGAGAATCATCATTCAGTTCATCTTTTCTCTTTCTCATTAACTCAATCTTTAAATTTTCTTCTTTTAGGGCTTCCAACTGAGCAGACTTTAGTCTATCTATCAGATCAGATACTATCTCAATTCGCATAAACTGAATAGGACTTCCATTTCCCTTTCGACTCAAGGCATCTGCCACAACATTCGCTTTTCCAGGGTGATATCTGATCTCGCAGTCATAATCTTTTATCACTTCTACCCATTGTCTTTGTCTCATATTTAATTATTTCTGAGTAAACACATACTGCAGGCTCTTATGATCTATACAAATCACGCATTTGGTGCCGTACAAGTAATGTCTCCACAATTTGAGCGCAAATACCACAGCTGCTAGCTCCAAGTCGTGAGTCGGGTAGTTCTTTTCATGAGGTTTTAACTGTCTGGAAGCATAAGCAATCACCCGATCTCTCTGCATTAATACACACCCTAAAACAGCCAATGATGAATCACAATACACTCTAAAATCTTCAAATCCACTTGGCAAAGCAAGAATTGGAGCTTGACATAACAATTCTTTTAATATCTAAAAAGCTTTGTCTTGTTTGTTACCCCACATAAACTGCACATCTTTCCGCGTTAACTTGGTTAACGGACCCGCAATCTTAGAAAAATCTTTGATAAATCTACGGTAGTATCCAGCCAATCCCAGAAAACTTTTTATCTCTGATGGTGTTCTTGGAGCATTCCAACTCATCACTGCCTCTACTTTCGAAGGATCCACCTTTACCCCTTCATTACAAATTATATGTCCCAAAAACTGAACTTCTCTTAACCAGAACTAACATTTCGAAAACTTTGCATACAACTGTTCTTTCTTCAGAGTTTTCAAGATCTGTCTCAAATGTTGCTCATGCCCGATCTCAGTCTTCGAATAAATCAAAATGTCATCAATGAAGAAAATAACAAACTTATCAAGAAATGGTCGACAGACTTTCTTCATGAGATCCATAAATATTGCTGGTGCGTTGGTTAGACCGAATGGCATAACCAGGAACTCATAGTGACCATATCGCGTACGGAAAGAAGTCTTTGACACATCCTCCTTTGACACCCGTACTTGATGGTAACCCGATCTTAAATCAATTTTCGAGAAGAAGGAAGCTCCCCGTAGTTGATCGAACAAATCATCAATTCTGGGTAGCGTGTACTTATTCTTTATCGTTCTATTATTTAATTCTCGATAATCAACGCACATACTTAATGTACCGTCTTTCTTCTTTACAAATAATACTGGCGTACCCCACGGAGATGAACTTGGACGGATAAATCCTTTATCTAACAAGTCTTGAATTTGTGTCATCATTTCTCGGATGTCTGAAGGTGCCAGTCTGTACTGTGCTTTAGCCACTGGTCGAGATCCAGGAATCAGATCTATCTTGAATTCTACCTCTCGAACAGGAGGCAGCCCTGGTAACTCCTCTGGAAACACCTCCGGGCATTCCGTTACCACCCGGATGTCGGTCATAGCTTGCTTCTCTTTCTTTCCATCAATCACATACGCTATAAATGATTCACGACCTTTATTCAATGCTTTCATTGCCTTTAAAAATGAAATTATTGAAATTGCAGACCCGGCTTACTCACCCCTTGCTATCACTCTTGTACCATCCGCTAATGGGAACGAAATCAACTTCTTGTGGCATTTTATACTTGCTTGATTCAAACTTAACCAATCCATACCCATTACCACATCAAAACTAGATAGAGGCATGACAAGAAAATAAACAGGAAAACACACACCATCTATATCAATTTTAGCTCCAGCCACAACAGTCGTGACTGGAACCATCATGCAATCTGCTACTTCTATTTCTAGGGTATTAGTAAGTTTAATAACAGGTATATTTAATCTACCACAAAACTCCACAGACACAAATGAGCGATTAGCTTTAGAATCAAATAACACTCTCGCAGAGATAGAGTTAATCAGGAACATACCGGTTATGACATCCTCAGTAGTGGTGGCATCCTCCACCGTCATTTTAAAATCTCTACCCTCAGTAGTAGGTGGAATCTTTCTCTTTTGTCCCGCTGAAGATGATCCCCTAGCTGTCCCCGCCCCCGTCCCAGTCCCTGCTTTCTTTCCCACCGGGCACTCCCCTACTCAGTGCCCTTCCTTTTGGCAGTTCCAACAAACACTACGCGGGAATCTGCAATCCTTTAGATCATGGACGAACTGACCACACTTAACACATCTCCTTGTTTGGGGCGTACACTGCCCATTGTGTTATGACTTGCACCGACCACACCACGGTGCCCTCTGTGTTGACCCAATTACATTCTACCTCCTATTTTGGTCTCCCTGTTTATATCCATTGCCTTGCCCACCCTGCCTCTGTTGGGAATTATAATGATCGATCTTCGATTTTTGTTGGGCAATCTTCTCCCCACTTCACTTGTTCCTGGCAATTAAATCCCCTTCTGCTATCTTAGCCAATGTAAATGCTTGTGATAAGGTAGTAGCCCACCTAGTGGCGCTCCGAAGATCGGGGTGTAAGGCTCCCACAAAGTGAGCAATCTTCGACTCTTCGTCTGGTACCCAATGCTTCACAAACCTCATATTCTGATTAAATTGCTTAATCAGATCATCCACTGTCATATTTCCGGTCATTTTCATATCCATGAATTCTTTCTTGATCTTAGCAACCTCAAATGTACCGCAATACTGTTCACAAAGTTTTTCTTGGAACTTAACTTCAAGTAATGCTCTCTTGTTGTTGTTCGGTAAAATGGCCAGTGATTGAATCCCACCAAACCATAACATCACCCTTCAGCATTCTTGATGCGTATTTCACCTTCAATTCGTTTTCACAATTACAGGCTTCTAGTGCCTTTACCATTTCCCTCAGCCAGTTCAAGGTTATGTTAGGGTCAGAAGTTCCACTGTACTCAGAAGGCTTACAGTCAAGAACTTGTTTATATGTGCAAGGCTGCATAAACCCAGGGAACGCAAAAGGGTAAGCTCCCGGTTGTGGGTACGGATAGTAGAACGGTTGTTGCATCATCTGTGTCAGTGGTGGTAGGGGCATCGATACTGGAGGTATAGTTGCCTGAGTAGAGATTGTTGGGTTTTGGCGGCATCTAGGAAACGCAGCGGAAACAAAACGAGTATAAAACGATTTAGATTTTATGCCACCAATCACACCACCCAATGGACCACACTCTAAAACAATAGCAATGCAACACAAAAAGAAACAAGAGGAAGAAAGTATACCATACACCTAGCTTCTCCTTGTAGCCTTTGAAAGACGAGTACACAAAATAGTGCACCTCTATCGGTATCCACACCAAGTGTATTAGATTCCCACATGCTAGCTTTGTTTGGACGCCGCCAAAAGCACCACCTACGTGAGCCTAACACCACTAGAAGATTGATGTGCCAATCTATCTTCCAAATGTGTGTATTGAGAGAGAATATGAACTAATTGTGAAATTACAAGTTCATATATTGCATAACTTTGTGATGATAATCCATATGGCTAACAATGTCACATTAGACTACTAGAACCTTTTATAGACCACAAAATGAGGCCTAGAAACATTCATAATAGTCCTAGCATCAATGACTATCATGAGCGATGAATACCCATTAACCTAGTCTTAAAAGACTAGTTTAAGAGGTTGTTACAGCATGAGGCACGGCCGTGCCTCACAGGGCACGCCCGTGCCAGCCCACGGGCACACCCAAGTCACGCCCGACTTAGGCTCGTGCTTTCGCACTAGGCACGGCCGTACCTCCACGAGGCACGCCCGTGCCGGCCCCAATGGGTACGCCCTAGGCATGCCGGCCTTAGGCCCGTACCTGGCATAGGGCACGCCCGTACCTTCACAAGGCACGACCGTGCCCCGCCTAACCAAAACCCATTTTGGTATTTTTCTCTCTCTTGTTCAAAGGTGTTGTCGGAATCAATTCTTGGCGTGTGACCCAATAGGCTTATGCCTCATCGGCAGTGATACCAACTCGTGTGTGTCAGTGGGCATATTCCAACAAACTCCCACTTGAACATGACACACTCACGAAAGGTAACACCGACATAGAGCGGCCTCTAGCAAGGCATCTATGCCCCCAAGTCGGCATAGGGTATGTCGCCCATGACAAGTACCAACCTGTAAAGAATGGTCCTACAGATAAGTGATTATTCATCCCTTCGTTCACGATATCCATTGTGAATGTAGGTCATGGAACATCATCAACCACAAAACATCCAAGATTATGTTTCTCGATCTAGACTAACTATGACGAACAACACAATTTGCAAAATTGATCCACTATCAATTCAACTTGAGCACGGCCATGCATTTTGATGTCATCAGTTCAGTCAACGAGGGGCCCAGGGATATCTCTCTAAAGAGGAACGAATACCTTTGACTACATCGTTCCGTCATAACAACATGTTCTTGCCTGAAAACTTCCCTTATAACAGCCAGTTACGAACTGCGTTAGAAAGCAATCTAAAAAAGACCATATCATTATTCAAGAAGCCCATGTATCTCCAGTAAAAGGACAAACAATATTATCATCCTGATTTACTCGTGATCATGTCCATGAAGTAAACTCAGGTGCGGGTCCTCCAATTACTTGATCACTATCAAGTATAGGCCAGTGTTGCGAAAACATGAATTCAATCCACTATGAATACTTTACCAACCACTTGCCTCGATCTTAATTCACTTCTTCCTTCCAATGAAGAACGACCGATCGTGGAGCATTTAGAATAAATAAATTTATTCAAGAAAGTAGTTAAACATGCTAAGATGGAACACAATATAGGCTAACGAAAGTACCCGCTCCGCGCGCATTATCAAATCTCCATTTGATAATTGATAAAATCAAAGCACATTATTGCTTTAATGTTCCCAACTCAAAACATATCAAATTCAACTAAACAAAACCCAAGCTAAAGCCACTTGTAAACCAAGTGTATGCAAGCCTAGTATGAAAACTCATCACTAGCTCACAACTAAAACTTAGTAAGCGGATTCACAAAGTGACATCCATGCATACTCTAACAATCACCATATCTTCTCTCGACCAAACACTTATAAAGTGTGCGCCGGAAAGATCATGGTCCTTTGTCCAAGCCTTCGTGCTCTCATTGTTCCAAGGAACCAAATGGAGTCACAATGCATAAGACTATGGTTCACATATATAAGCCATCATACTCTTATTTTCTCAAAAAAAAAAAAGAACAACAGAGTCAATGATACTTAAAGAACCATTCTAGATGATAACACTCCATTAAACAACACAACAATAACAATTCACCAAGAGTAATATATTACTCAAATTTCCTTGTTACCACCGAACATCAACTTGAAGAACAATGTACCAAGAGTTCTTCCAAGTATGTCAAAATTGAGAGAAAAGAAACCATGTGATAAACCAAGTTGCTAATTAAATTAACACACTAGTTCATCATGTTTCAATATCACTCTCTTAGTTTTGTCACTCCGAAAAGTACACGTTCGTGTCTTCCAATTATTCTTATGAAGCAATAATTCCTCAACTCCGGTTTTATGAACCACCAAGTTAGGATATTATCTTCAACAAGAAGTATATTATGGATACACAATTTAAGGAACACAGGCGCTCCTACTAGCTTTGGCATACATCCAAGTTTAATCTTCCCTTTTCGAAAACTCAAATCTATGATTTTCTCATTAAAGTGAAGATTACAACCTTGCGATATTTATCCAAGACTATGAGGATACTTTCAACATATAAGACTTTCGGAAAGTGTTAAAACACCCTTCCTCAAAATTCCCATGAAAGAACACGATCTTTACATTGCAGTGATAAACACATGTGTCCGAGTAACCTTCAATATAACCACTAGGAAAATTTCCTTATGATACCATCCTCATGGTCAATCATAACGGAACATTTATCATTAGTTTATATTTGAAGTTCAAGTCCATTCATTTCAATAACATACCTTCATAACCATGAGAAGATAGTGATACACCATAAGTCATCCAAGTAGACTTCAACATAATCACCAGGAAAAATCTCTTTCATGATACCGTCCTCATGGTAAATCATATTCGAATTTTTACCACCGGTCGGCATTTGAAGTTGTCCACATCTCAATTCATGCATACCCCTAGGTTCACACAAAGGCATTGGATCATCCAAGTCCAATACGTGAATATCCTACATGGATTGTATCCCATTCTCATTACCTTTCTCCTCCTAGTAGACACTAGGCCCACTACGACTTCCAATAGTTGATGAATTCAACTAATCCATCATCGAGTTATCTTCCTCTAGATATAAAACATATATCTATCCAGCCTTACGACAACTCCTATCAAAAATAGGAAGAGTAACGAACTATGTCAGGTACTCCAGCATCACCATGCTGAGTTCCAATCATTACAGATTGTATGCTAGTGCCAACATCAGGTTTTACTCCCACTGACTCCCATAGATATTAGACTTCCACTTGCTATTGAGCGGCAAAACTTGTCCTCAAATATCTCATGCCTAATGGAGTAGCATCTTTTGTCCCCAGATTCTACCACCTCACGTCTACACGTAGGATGGATAATCTAGGTTTTGAGATAGACAAGCAAAGACACTCTTTCTAGTCTTTTCTCCTAATATGCATACTAAACCATCTTTGTTGATTTTATATATAGAACATTGCCCGCCATACTTAAGCATCCCAACACTTTGGGTATGAATTTGCGATCCATCAAGACCCGAATATTCGGTTCCTCCTCTATGCGACCCATATGCCAATGTGTCCTAGGAGATATAATTTATGAGATAAATCCCATAATTCTTATGATGATCACAATATTCAACATCTTTACAAGATTTAAGTAACTTAATCTTTTGTCCTCGTTAAGGTAATCAATGAACACCTCAAAGGTTTCAAACATACCAATCCCTACTACCATCACGGGTAAAGGTAACGAAGTGCAAGTAGTTATCCCCATGGATATGCTTGAACGAATTAAACACACAAGTGTGAACTAATTACAACAAGCTCTCAATCCTCTTACATATGCCGATGAAAGATGTACAAGTCATTTAGCCTAATAAACAATTCTCGCACTCAACATTTGATCAATTATCAAATGCATTCAAGATTCCAAACCACACGGAACTTGGTGAAGCAATTCTTGTTTACATAGCTAAATAATCTTGTCACTTGGATAACTAATCCAAACCAATTTTGGATTTAAACACATTATTTATGATAACTTTATTACTTTTAAGCAAAAAGCTTATAAATGCCATGACATGGATAAACTTTGAAATAAACCACTAATATATAAATATATCAAATACAAAGTAATATCCATCATCAACCAACGCATAATAGACTTAATATTTCTCTCGCCCCGCAGAGCAGAAAATATATTAATCTAGTAAAGTAATAAAATAGCTAGATAGAATGGCGAGATCAAAACTCCCAATCCTCTCAATCGAGACAACGTCCAAGTTTCCCGATCTTGAGCTCTAGCTCTCCATGCTTTATCAGCTACTTCTTCCGTTTAGCACCCACACTTTGTAACAAAACAATTTTGCAACAAATGTGAATGTTATAGCCAGCATTTCAACAAATCTAGCTAAGAAGTAGAAAAGCCACGAAGCTAATCATGAATGTACCTGATGACGAGGAGCTATTCCCTTACCTCATAGGAAGCTTTAACTCCTCCGAACACTCAGGACAAGCGTGGTGGTGCTAATCTCCAAATTTACCATAGAAATACCAAACTTCTCCCTTAGGAGTCGTATTCTTTCCTCGGTTTTACGTTCCTCAAATAACCGGGTGGGAACGAACTTGCGTTTGGCCATGTTAGACTCGAAAGTCTTAAGCATGCCATGCAACTTGTCTAAGGATTCTACCATTTTGTCCTTTTGATAGTTTTTGATAAACTCAGCATAAGACGTGGGTAGAGATTGGAGAATCATATTCACCGCAAGCTCCCTCCCAATGGGAAATCCTAGTATTTCCATTTGGTCAATGTATGCCTTCATACGAAGCACATGAACACTAACCTTCCCACCTTCCTGCATCCGGCAACCGACAAGGGCCTTGACACACATATAGTGTTCCTCTCTAATCTGATGTTGGAACAAGTCCTTCAACCGATTGATCATGTCATACGCACTCATATGCCCGAGTTGCTTTCGCAGCTCGCAGCTTATAGTCGATAACATCTTTTGCGTCCTCGATACGCTTTTCAAAGGCGTATCTAGTGGCCCAACTTGTGTTGGCAGCAGGTGGTTTCGGAAGAGGTTCCTCGAGGATGTGCAACTTAGATTCATGGCGAAGGACAATTCGCAATTGCCTATACCAATCCACAAAGTTCACACCTACGAGTTTCTCCTTTTCTAGGAACGAACGGAGAGATAAATTCGGTGTTGTATTGTTAACGTTTGTCATCTACAATTTTTAGAGTACACGTTTTAGTGAATTTAGATATAATCCTTGTATAAATAATTACCCAAATAGTTTTCAAAACCAATTATTTAAATAAGGCTAGAAACCATATTTCACTTTACCTTATGACGGGTTTACCACAGATCACAAAGCAAAGTTATTTAGGCCGGTACCATTTTACCGATTGCAAACACTTTGCAACTTCTAGATCCTTACGGGATCCATTGACAATCAAAAATGTCTTTTGGCATGTTTGATCCCTTCTCGCACCAATTCTAACTTGATCCCCTTAAATGACTCGGCTAGAGCTCGACGCCACCTAAGTGTCACAAAAAGAATTGTAAACCGCCCGTCAAGACATACGGTGGAACTCTCGCCAATAATTGGCTCGTGCTAAGCTCGACAACCAATATTGCGAGTTACCACACTCACCTTCCACACAGTTCCACTCGGCATGACTCGTGCTAAAGCTCGACAATCATCCAAGTTTCACTAGATTCGGGTGGTGTCGTCTTACGGATGGCGCGTGATTTACATTTTAAAACAGGATTTCGTTTTTCCAGGTTAAAACAATTTTAACCCATTTTGCGAATTAACAAATCAAGTGATTAATACAATTTTTATCCACTTATAATATAATAAAAATTTATATTATCTTGTTAATTCTATAAGCGCGGAAAAAAATATAAACCAATTTTATAAATCGTTGTGTTTTATATATTTCGAAAAATTATCTAGCATACGATATCCTACACATCCATGCAAAATAATAAATATATAAAACAACCACGCATACATAATAGTTAACATGCCCAAATCCTATGCGTTTTCCCCGTGAGTCATACGAGGAAAACAAGGTCAACTAAGGAATCGAATATCCAAAGCACCTAGCCAGGTGTGCTCCCACTCAAGCCGGCATCTCCAAAAGGCAATCAGGACTCCATGTTGCCGAGACATCAACGCCGTGATTCCCGTTGGTTTATTACATACTAAATCAACTTCTATACTATTCTACAAATACATAGAAGAAGAAATGGCATGCAAGCGGCACCAAATAATAATTATAAAAATTACAACAATACGGCACGCAGGCCACCAAAACCAATAAACCAAACACCACAACACATAGGTCTAAAGGGCATCTCGTTACCGAACCACAACCAAACACAGCTAAAGCAAAACCATGGCGTGCCACAAAACCATGTCAAACATATTTTGATTAAGATTGTCAACAAAACACCCAAGGCACAAAAGGCAATCCTTGTACATATGCATTAGTAATTTTAATACACCTTTAAAATTACATATTCATATATACACCTTTAAATATATATATTTTTATGCACTTCATGCCAAGCCATACAAAATATAAAATTCAAGGAATCAAAATATAGTGGGGAATGACCAGATTCAAGACTGGTCCAACACAATCAAAAACCGGATTTTAAGAACACCAAATATCACAGTTTCAAAATCCATATTCCGGCCAAAACACGACGGGGCACGGGCATACCGTATGAAGGGTACGGGCGTGCCCTCCGTGTGCCAGTACACTAATTTAAACATTTTAATCTTGCTAAAAGAAATCTGCCGGCACTGCCCGTACCCCACCGGTACGGCCGTGCCCCGGCTGCCGGCACGCCCCGTACCCCATAAGGTACGGCCGTGCCCGGTCACCGGAAAACTCTTTTTTGACAGAAAATTCCGGTTTTGAAACCAAGACTGCAAAGCCATGTTAGATATAGCTTTGATACCACTGTTGGGTTTTGGTGGCATCTAGGAAACGCAGCGGAAACAAAACAAGTATAAAACGATTTAGATTTTATGCCACCAATCACACCACCCAATCGACCACACTCTAAAACAATAGCAATGCAACTCAAAAAGAAACAAGAGGAAGAAAGTATACCATACACGTAGCTTCTCCTTGTAGCCTTTGAAAGACGCGTACACAAAATAGTGCACCTCTATCGGTATCCACACCAAGTGTATTAGATTCCCACGTGCTAGCTTTGTTTGGACGCCGCCAAAAGCACCACCTACTTGAGCCTAACATCACTAGAAGATTGATGTGCCAATCTATCTTCCAAATGTGTGTATTGAGAGAGAATATGAACTAATTGTGAAATTCCAAGTTCATATATTGCGTAACTTTGTGATGATAATCCATATGGCTAACAATGTCACATTAGACTACTAGAACCTTTTATAGACCACAAAATGAGGCCTAGAAACGTTCATAACAGTCCTAGCATCAATGACCATCATGAGCCATGAATACCCATTAACCTAGTCTTAAAAGACTAGTTTAAGAGGCTGTTACAGCATGAGGCACGGCCGTGCCTCACAGGGCACGCTCGTGCCAGCCCACGGGCACACCCAAGTCATGCCCGACTTAGGCTCGTGCTTTCGCACAAGGCACGGCCGTACCTCCACGAGGCACGCCCGTGCCGGCCCCAATGGGTACGCCCTAGGCACGTCGGCCTTGGGCCCGTACCTGGCATAGGGCACGCCCTTACCTTCACGAGGCACAGCCGTGGCCGGCCTAACCAAAACCGATTTTGGTATTTTTCTCTCTCTTGTTCAAAGGTGTTGCCGGAATCAATACTTGGTGTGTGACCCAATAGGCCTATGCCTCATCGGCAGTTATACCAACTCGTGTGTGTCAGTGGGCATATTCCAACAGAGATCGCAGTTGGCACTGGAATTTGTTCAGTTTGGGTTAATCTTTGTTCCAAGTTATTAATCTTAGCTCTAAGATCCATTAGTTCATTCTCCAGTTTGAATATACATTCACTTTGATCTTCTTCTTGTTCCTGCCCAGACGTTCCTGCTCGGTTAGTAGTATCTATGTCTTCTATCACCGGTGTCTTTGTAGATGATTGGGTCGCAGGAGGGAGGATATGGGTCTCTTTTTCAACCATATCTATTACAACCACATCATCTCACAACTTATATAAACCGTTAGTACTCAAAATACTAACTACTACAAGCAACTCTAACTCACTCTAATTCCCCCTGAAGGAAAGCTTGACCTGTCACGAGCCAAGATTTGGGAATGCAACACTCTAGTTGTGCATGCATCGCCAAACCAAGGCTCTGATACCAAACTGTAACACCATAAATTCTAAGCCATTTTTTTTAATTTGCGCTGCGGAGGCTTTAATAGATTTAAACATACATTTCAATTATAAATATTTACTAAACAAAATATCTTGTTCTTTACAATCCATTAAACATGAACTCTATGTTACAAAATAACTGGCTCGTTTCATTTTAAATCTAGTCATCAGAGTCAGGTCAACTTCTCCTTCCACTAGCACTCACAAACACAAGCCTGCAAAAACCAACAACTGTGGGGGGTTAGCACGAAGCTAAGTGAGAAGAGGCCAAACACAAAAGCAAACATCAAGCCAATACTAAACATGTAATCACGACACTAAGAACACAAGCAGTTCAGCGCAGAACCTACAACCAACGCCGGCCAAAGCAAAGGTTTACCGATATCTCTTTACTGAATTGGCACAGTGAAATCCCACTCTAAAGTAACATATACAATAGTAAGGCTACCACTGTTCAACCAACCAGTAAACGAGCCCAGCCCAATTCCATGTATAGCTGACTTCTCAAACGCAACTCAAAATCATACTAAGAGTGCGTATCGATCAAATAATCATGCAATAGTCAACAATACATAATATTCACAATCAGCAGTTCCAAAATCAAACCATCACATACAATCATGCATTACATCAGTAATATTAACCAAAATCTTTACCCTTCGCATCCAACATCCACTCACCTTTCAATTTCAGTTGAAATACCCAGAAATCTAATGTTACTGAGTCTTTGGATTGCCTGAAAACACAATAGCAAACAATCAGTTCAAGTCCTGTAAATATATCTGACATATATTTATAATTCATACATAACATCAACAATCAATAATCAAATATAAATCAAAACACAAAGTGTCGGATTCTATAAACTATCGGATTTGTACTCGGATTACCCAACTATCGGATTTAGGAATCCGCTAGGTTCAAACTATCGGATTTGCCTTCATCAGATTTCAACCACTTGAATTTAAAGTCCAGGATTTAGAAGTATCGGATTTTAGGTATTCCCGGATTTCAAGTTCCGGATTCTGAGTATCTGATTTTAATATCACTTTCCAAGTATAGGATTTCATTTTATACCATCATAGCAATCATATTCCATGTATCGGATTTAGTCAAGGATTTCAATGTCTCGGTTTTCCAAGTGTCAGTTTTATGAGTATCGGTTTTCACCTCCTTCACCAAATCCGATCATATCATATATCATCAAATCCGCCATCCTCAAATCATCATAACCCAAGCCCAGATTTTTCTTAGATTCATATCATTATACCAGAAACATGTTTAATCACATAACAACTTCTTGAAACATCATTTAAATATCATTAAAACATAAAAATCATATGAACGCATAAAATCAACAAAATTATATTCTAACAAAACCGTTTATGATGTTCTTAGCATGCAATCTTCAAACTAAACTTAAATCATGTTTTAAATCGCTACACATCAGGAAAGATAATAACATGTTAACACACCAACGTTAAATCTTGATTTATATATACTCAAATTGAAATCCTGATTCTTTATCTTCTTCTTCCTTCGGTTTTTCTTGTAGAGCACTTAGCACACACACACTTTTCTTTGTTTTGTTAAAATGGCTAGATGGTTCTATAACTCAAACTTACACACACAATTACATGCAAGTAGGGGTCACCATATCCTTTAATTTGTTTAACTCACCCCCACGTGTACACCCCCACTATACATGCATTCCTATATAATTTACGGTCATACATACATACATACATATTAATTGAAGTTCTTAATTAAATAATTATTTAACCATGACTATATCATTTAATTAATCACATAATTAAATTATATGAAACTTAAACACAAATAAACACATACTGTAAGCCGCTAATCTACTAGCCCCGGTTTGTGGGTGTTACAATTTGGAACCCGGCAATATAATACACTCGCTGGAGTGTTCCTTATTGGGTAAAGGGAATTGAATATGAGAGCTATATTATTAAGGCTTGCTAGTAGCTAGCTTATTGTTAATATGTACTTATCAATGCTATAATGAATGTTCTTCTTTCTTATAGCATAAGTAAAAGATGTCTGGCCTACATGTTGATACCGAGCAGGCCATAAATGTCAGGATCAAATATTACCAAAATCAATAACAAGAATTATCTTTTGAATTTAAATCAGAGTTTATATAAAAGAAAATGTTTGAGATTGATCACAATCAAATAAGAAGTTGCGGAATCACACTTAATTGATCAATAAAGGTTTTAAACACAAGAACAATTCAATCAACTCAATGAAATACTTTCAAAACACAAGATGTTTATTAATAATCAAAGATGATTACAATATTCACCTACACCTCCAATCTAACTCTTTTGATAGACGAAGAACACACTTTGTTCTTAGGTTTCAAAGAAAATTTGGAGGCTAATACACTTTCAGAAAACAATAAACAATACGAGTAAGTACAAACTACGACAGAGTTGAATTACGAAACTATCAATATTAACATAGTATTCTAAAAGAAGTATTTAAAAACTCTTGATCTTCCTTGAATCATTGACAGTTGGTTAATCTTCTATCTTGTGAGATAATCTTGATAATCTTCGAAATTGATAAGATATCCTTCAGATCCACAAAGATAGCACCTTCCAAATATAGCTCAATAGAAACTGTTTGTTAAATGTGATTCTTCTAACAGTCTCCTCTTTCATGCCTTTCAACAGTTGTCTTAATCATTCTAACAGCTCTGAGTTCTTTGTACTAACAGTTGCAACATTCACCACAACTGTTACTTACAACTGTTTTCCCAAATCAACTAACAGCTTTCAACTGTTTCTTCACAAACACACTAACAGTTTTACCTTTACATGACCAACAGTTTCAATCACTTAGCAAATTTCCCAACAATCTCCCCGTAACTTAAACTATTGAACAATACACTTAAGTTGTTTTATATGGTTCAACCACAGAAAAATTATCATAAGCAAAGAAAACTTGAAGTATGCAAAGTCAAACTGTTTCAATCAAAAAACATAATGAAAGAATATTACACTTTCTTTGACTGTAACAATTCCAACTTTTCTTTTAACCTCTCAATAAGATCTTCCTTAACTTTCGCAGGGCCAAAGAACTTTGCTTTCAACAAATATAAGAGCCTTGTTTTGTTATGCTCTATAAATTCAATGTCAAACCATTGGATAATCGCCTTTCTCATAACTAGGTGATAAGTCCTTGACTTAGCATACACCTTTACAATACTGATTGGGAAAACTTCCTCAGCTATCAGCATGGGCATAACTGTAACATCCTCAACTTGGGCCTAGTTGTTATTTGTATGTAAGTACATAGTTATTGTAATAGACGAATGTTTGTTGTATGTATTTGTTCAGTTCAAGGGAATATGTGTATTTTATGTGTGTTATGTATGTATGTTAATTATATATGTAATTAGATATTTAGGAGAACCCCATGTGAGGTAAAGAGGCAACCGCCTCTGAAATTAAGGAAACATATATATATATATATATGTGCATGTCTCGTTTGTTGACTTTACAAGTCAAACAAAGAAAACACACAACTTACTCTCGTCTCTCTCTACTCTCTCGCTCTCTCAGATTTCTGGAAAACAAGGAAGAAGAAATTAGCGGTTGTTGTTAATCTCTTAAAAGTTTAGCATCATAGATTCAAGCTTGTTGGAAGATTACATATGTGTTAAGAAATCACAAAATCATGCAAGAACACTATGATGAACATGCAAAAGCTTACTTTAAAATGGGTTTTGATGTGTTTATGATGGCTAGGTGAATAGAGAGTAATGTTCTACGATGTTCTGGGCTTGAAACCAATGAATTGGAAGTTGTTAAGATGATCCTTGAAGTTGTCGGGATTCAAAATGATGATGTTGTCGGATTCCTTTATGAAGTTATCGGAATCCGCTTGTTTTGGAAACTGAAGGAATTGTAGTTCTTTTAAGTATGGAATCCGCAAGTTATCGGATTTCCATAGTTTCGGATTCTATTTGTCGGAATCCAATAAGTATCGGATTTCATTGGAAGTATCGGATTTCCTTCTATGTATCGGAATCCGCAAGTGTCGGATTTTGTGTGCATGGTTGGAATTCCTAAGTGTTGGAATTCGATCAAAAGAGTATCGGATATGATGGATTGAAAGTATCGGATTTAATGAATCCGATAGGACCATCGGATTTCCCCAAATCCGACAGTCCTAGCGGATTTGTGTAGTCCAAGATTAGTGTTGTTTTATGAGTCTTGAATGCACATGTGAATGGTTGAAGTCAATGTAATATGCTAGGTGGACTTATTTTATCTGTGAAGTCAAAGTCAAATACCCGTGCCTAATAAACAGCTCAGGTGAGTGCCTACGATCATGAGACTCAGTAGAGTAAGGCTTGCCTACTAAGTGACTATGTGAATATACTATGCATGATTAACTTGCTTTTGCAGGTACGCTCGAGGAGGTAAGTGTATGACTTGTATGATGTTAGAATACGTATCAGGTGCATGCCAGTGGGTCCAGATTGGAACCACTTAGTTAATGTATGATAATATGTATGTGTGAATAACTGTAAGATGTTTTATGTAAGATGATGGATCCCTGTGGGATCAAATGTACGTATATGTGTTTGTGAACTGTCTGCAGACTATCTGACGCATGGTTAAGCTTAGTCGGTTGTAATTGGATCCTTCGGGATTTCACGGTGATTCAGGAGGCATCCTGGATCATAGGTTCTGCAGAACCGCCGTGCCTTAACGCGAGTGGTGATCAGCTAGTTGTAGCTGGATTACCTATGCAGTATTTGACTCTGTGAACGATGTTTGGTGGACTGCTTTATGCTCCCCCACCAGCGCGGATTGGTCGTGTCTGATTCCCCGGTTTGAGTTGTTGAGCAGGATTGATTACCCTGCAAGACACGACTCTTACTGATCTTGTCAGCACACCACTATGTGTTAAGCTAGCAAGGATGGTTTATGATATGATGCATGACTTACTGTATTGATGCTTATGATTGTATGTACTCACTAGCTAGTGTAGCTAATGGTGCTATGTTTCCCTTTTCAGGTAAAGATTAGATGGCCTGCGAGGCGGGTTGCTTTTGGGATATACATTGCCCTTTGTGGGTGGAACACTTGTACTTATACGATGTAATGTAAATAGATACCATGGTCGGTTCCTGTACTTGGTAACCCCTGCGTTGTTTTGATAAGTTATTAATATAAATAACTGGTGGTTGTTTTAAAAAGAAAAATTTCCGCTGCTAAAAACCTGATTTGCCATTGAGTAACTGAATGCAGAAGTGGTGTTACAAATAGGTATCAGAGCCTATGTTGGGTACTTGTAAGAGTATTCGATCTCAAGCTCGGTCCCGACCATAAAGAAGTGTTCCTATAAGGGGGGATTGAGTGAGAGTTATATGTATGCTAGTGTTATATGATGATTTGTAAGTTCAGTCAATGAGATTGAGTATTAACTGCTCTTTCTCTACCATATAGAAAGTTGAATTAAGATGTCTGCCGAACGTGGCAATACAGAGCAAGCTTTGAAAGAAATAGAAGATGAGGCTTCTCATATGCCTCATTAGGCTGAGGATCAGAGATCTCAGCATAATGTTGGTGGTGGCAAACCTGAGCCAGGTCAGGCTGCTATTATCAGGCGTCTGGAGTAGGAGCTTCGTGTAACAAAGGATCTCTTACAACAAGCAACACTGAACAAGCCTCGCAAGACTTTTTCTTACAAGAAGTTTCTAACTTGCCATCCTCCAACGTTTCAGGGGAGTGATAACCCCACAATTACTATACAATGGCTCCGGGAGATGGAGCAAGTTTTTGAATCTTGCGAATGTGAACCTGAGTACTGTGTCAAGTATGCAGTACGGATGTTGAAAGGCCATGCCATCTTTTGGTGGGACACGGTGAAAGCCTCTGTTAATAAGGAGGTGTTGAGTGCTCTCACCTGGGAGCAATTTTCTGAAAAGGTGCTGAAGAAGTATTGCACCGATTATGATTTGGAACGTATGGTGGGGAATTTTAACGATCTTTAAAAAGGAGATACACCGATCGAAGAACATATAACCGTGTTTACTGACAAGATGCGGTTTGTTCCCCATCTGATCCCAGACGAGACCACCAAGATAAGGCGGTTTGTGGCAACTCTGCCACTGGAATTTCGCCCACATGTGAGGGCAGTTGTCAAACTGGATCGGGCTTTTGATATAGCCCGACAACTGGAGGGTGACCGTTTATACTGCAAGGGCGAATCTTCCGGTGCAGGGTCAAAGAGGAAGTTTCATCCGTCTGATAAATCGGGTCCTTCCAAAGGACAATCCTCTGCAGGCGGGGAAACTGATTTCTCTAAGAAGCTGAGGCCTAATTCTCCTTGGTGTTCTCAGTGTTGTACATACCAGTCTGGTGAGTTTTCTAACTCTACCAGACATTGCTGGAGGTGCGGACAGAAGGGCCACGCTAAGACTTAGTGTGGTTTTACAGAGGATGTCTGCTACCGGTGCCACAAGCCTGGCACAAGATGACTGACTGCCCAGAAAGACAAAGTGCTGGAGCTAAGGGATCTTCTTCTTCTAGAGGACCGAGAAGAGATGACGTGCCCCGCGCGAAAGGCAGGGCTTTTCAGATGACGGGTGACGAGGCCAAAGCAGTAGGGGATGTCGTCACGGGTAGTTTTCTTAGTAATTATATCCTTGCTAGTGTTTTATTTGATTCTGGAGCTACCTACTCCTTTGTATCTGTGGCGTGTCGTAGAAGATTGTAATTACATGTTGTTCCTTTAACTGAGCCGCTCAGAGTAGAGGTCGCTGACGGCAAAGTAGTCTCTGTTACAGAGAAAGTCCCAATAGCTGCGATTTATATTGACGGGAGTAATTTCCCTATTTCTTTCTTTGTTATGCCTATTGCGGGCTTTGATGTCGTGATCGGGATGCATTGGCTCAGCAAGCGTGATGCTGAGATTATCTGTTTCAAAAAGATGATTAAGATTCCTCTCTCTAATGGATCTTATGCTGTTGCACGTGGAGAACGACGGGATTCTGATATTCCTATTGACTCCATGATAAAAGCTCAAAAGTCAATTGCTAAAGGTTGTAACTCTTATCTGGCATACGTCATTGATGCTACGATGGAGAAACGACCAGTTCATGATATTCGGGTGGTGTCTGACTACCCTGAGGTATTCTCTAAAGAACTTCCGGGTTTGCCTGTAATACGTGATGTTGAATTCAAGATAGAGCTTATTCCAGGAGCTACACCTGTAGCTCGTTCTCCATATCGTCTTGCTCCTTCTGGAATAAGAGAGATGATGACTCAAATTCAGGAGTTGCTAGACAAAGGTTTTATTCGTTCGAGTTCCTCGCCGTGGGGAGCTCCTGTGTTGTTTGTGAAGAAGAAGGACGGAACGATGCGAATGTGCATAGATTACAGGGAGCTTAACAAGCAAACTGTAAAGAATAAGTATCCGCTTCTTCGTATAGATGACCTTTTTGATCAGTTACAGGGAGCTACATGCTTCTCTAAGATTGATCTCCGGTCGAGGTATCACCAAGTACGAGTTCGTGAAGAAGATGTTCCGAAGACCACGTTTCGAACTCGTTATGGTCATTACGAATTTCTGGTTATGCCATTCGGCTTAACCAATGCCCCTGCCGTCTTCATGGATCTGATGAATCAGGTTTGTCGTCCGTTTCTTGACAGATACATGATTGTATTTATTGATGACATTTTGTTTACTCGAAAACGGAAGCTGATCACGAGCTTCATCTTCGTCAGGTTCTCGAGACTCTAAAGCGAGAACAATTGTATGCTAAGCTATCCAAGTGTGAATTCTTGCTTAAGGAAGTTCATTTCCTTGGCCATGTTATATGTCATGATGGTGTCAAAGTAGATCCAGCTAAGGTGGAGGCTGTGATGAATTGGGGGGTTCCTCGGATTCCCTCTGAAATTAAAAGTTTTCTTGGATTGGCTGGCTACTATCGGCGGTTTATCCGCGATTTTTCAAAGCTTGCCGGTCCGTTGACCAAACTAACTCGCAAGGATGTTGCTTTTATCTGGTCGGAAGCTCAAGAAGAAGCTTTTCAGACCTTGAAATGGTTGCTATGTGAAGCTCCAATCCTTACTCTGCCTGAGGGTTCGGAGGACTTCATGGTTTATTGTGACGCCTCTTATGCGGGTTTGGGTTGTGTCCTGATGCAGTGTGATAAAGTGATTGCCTACGCTTCTAGGCAGTTGAAATCACACAAGCGGAACTACCCAACCCATGATCTGGAACTTGCTACGGTTGTCTTTGCACTGAAGTTGTGGAGACATTATCTTTATGGCACAAAGTGTGTGATTTGCACAGATCACAAAAGTCTTCAGTATGTCTTTTCTCAGAAAGAACTTAACATGCGGCAATGCCGTTGGTTGGAGATACTAAAAGACTACGATTGTGAGATCCGTTACCATCCTGGAAAGGCTAATGTTGTAGCGGACGCTTTAAGCCGTAAAGGACCGACAGCAGAAGCTAAGTTTATGAGGATCACGATTGTGTCAGATTTGGTCTCTCGACTGAAGGAAGCTCAGCAGACTGCATTGCAAGAAGAAAATCTTAAGGCTGAGACAATGAAGAAATTAAAGGATCAGCTTGCTGAAGATAATCGTGGGTTGAAGACTTTTCAATCCAGGATTTGGGTACCTTCTGCAGGAGGTAACCGTGAGCTGATTCTGCAAGAAGCCCATAAGTCCAAATTATCTATCCATCCAGGAATCACAAAGATGTACCACGACCTGAAGATGTTATACTGGTGGCCAACTTTGAAGAAAGACATCGCTTCATTCGTGGAGAGATGACAGATCTGCGCGCAAGTGAAGATGGAGCACCAGAGACCTTATGGTAATCTGCAGTAGTTGGATATTTCGGAGTGGAAATGGGATAATATCACGATGGATTTCATGATGAAGCTACCAAGAACGTCCAGAGGGCATGACATGATCTGGGTTATCGTTGATCGATTAACGAAAAGCGCTCATTTCTTGGCAACGAATGAGTCTGCTTCGCTGACCCATTTAGCTGAATTGTATATTGATGAGATAGTGTTACGTCACGGTCTTCCATGTTCAATTGTATCTGATCGTGACTCTCGTTTTGTTTCAAATTTCTGGCAGAGTCTTCGACGCGAACTTGACACCCGTGTTCATTTGAGCACAGCTTATCATCCGCAGACTGATAGCCAATCTGAACGTACGATTCAGACGTTAGAAGGTATGCTTCGTGCCTGTGTACTCGAATTTGGTGGATCTTGGGATTCTCATCTCCCATTGATTGAATTTGCTTACAACAATTCATATCATTCCAGTATTGGAATGCCACCATACGAGATGCTCTACGGAAGACGAAGTCGCACTCCGACCTGTTGGTTGGAGCCTGGTGAGAAGCAGTTCGTTGGACCTGAAATTGTCCAGATCACTTCTGACAAAGTGAATGTGGCTCTTGAAAAGCTAAAAGCAGCTCGGGATCGACAGAAGATGTATGCAGATCCAAAGCGTCGTCCTGCTACATTTGAAGTCGGTGACCGTGTGTTCTTGAAGGTTTCTCCTTGGAAAGGCGTCATTCATTTCAGGCGCAAGGGGAAGCTAAGTCCATGTTTCATTGGTCCATTCAAAATTGTACGCAAATTGAATGATCAGACGGTAACTCTAGAGCTGCCGCCTGAATTATCTGGAGTACACAACACCTTTAACGTGTGCTACTTACGCAAGTGCCACGTTGAGGAAGAACAAATTATTCCTTTGCAGGAATTAAAAGTTGACTCTTCCAAACGACTAGTTGAAGAACCTATTCAAATTCTTGACATGAAGGTCAAGAAGCTACGCAAGAAAATAATCAAACTAGTCCTTGTGAAGTGGAAGCACAATCTGGGTCCGAACGTGACGTGGGATGTCGAGGACGAAATGAAGGCAAGATACCCTCACCTGTTTATCACTGAGCGGATTCCGAGGACGGAATCCTCTTAAGGGGGGTAGATTTGTAACATACTCAACTTGGGCCTAGTTGTGATTTGTACGTAAGTACATAGTTATTGTAATAGACGAATGTTTGTTGTATGTATTTGTTGAGTTCAAGGGAATATATGTGTATTTTATGTCTGTTATGTATTATGTTAGTTATATATGTAATTAGATATTTAGGAGAACCCCATGTGAGGTAAAGAGTCAACCGCCTCTTAAATTAAAGAAACATATATATATATACGTGTGCATGTCTCGTTTGTTGAGTTTACAAGTCAAACACACAACTTACTCTCGTCTCTTTCTACTCTCTCGCTCTCTTGGATTTCTGGAAAAGAAGGAAGAAGAAAGTAGCTATTGTTGTTAATCTCTTAAAAGGTTAGCAGCATAGATTCAAGCTTGTTGGAAGATTAAATATGTGTTAAGAAATGACAAAATCATGCAAGAACACTATGAAGAACATGCAAAAGCTTACTTTAAAGTGGGTTTTGGTATATTTGGTGTTCTTATATGATTTAATGTGTTTATGATGTCTAGGTGAATAGAGAGTAATGTTCTACGATGTTCTGGGCTTGAAACCAATGAATTGGAAGTTGTTAAGATGATCCTTGAAGTTGTCGGGATTCAAAATGATGATGTCGTCGGATTCCTTGATGAAGTTATCGGAATCCGCTTGTTTTGGAAACCGAAGGAATTGTCGGAATCCCATAGAAGTGTCGGATTCCGCAACTCTGTCGGGTTTCATATTTTGTAGTCCTTTTAAGTATGGAATCCGCAAGTTATCGGATTTCATTAGAAGTATCGGATTTCCTTCTATGTATCGGAATCCGCAAGTGTCGGATTTTGTGTGCATGGTTGGAATTCCTATGTGTTGGAATTCGATCAAGAGAGTATTGGATTTCATGGATTGAAAATATCGGATTTCATGAATCCGACAGGACCATCGGATTTCCCCAAATCCGATTGTCCTAGCGGATTTGTGTAGTCTAAGATTAGTGTTGTTTTACGAGTCGTGAATGCACATGTGAATGATTGAAGTCAATGTGATATGCTAGGTGGACTTATTGTAACACCCTAAAATATGGCCTAGTTGTACCTCTTGTATTTAGGGTTGTACCCTTGTAATATAAATAAGAATTCTAATTTTATAGGAGGACGATATGTATATTATTATTACTAAATGAGGTGTTGATAAAAGTTATGAAAACAAATAATAGTTATTAATTATAGAGTGATTTGAAATAAGGATTCTGAATATATCCTCGTTAGAATTTACGGATAGCGTTTGGATGAGTTATTTAGGGTTGTACCCTTGTAATATAAATAAGAATTCTAATTTTATAGGAGGACGATATGTATATTATTATTACTAAATGAGGTGTTGATAAAAGTTATGAAAACAAATAATAGTTATTAATTATAGAGTGATTTGAAATAAGGATTCTGAATATATCCTCGTTAGAATTTACGGATAGCGTTTGGATGAGTTGTAAGTTGAAAAGGGAAACGAGATACCCGTCAAAAAGGGCCACCACCAAAGAGGCAGCAGCCCCTTTTCCTTCCCATTTGGTTTTGCTTTTTGTTTCTTTTCTTCATTCTTTCTTCTTCTTTATTTATTTCTTTTTCTTTCTTTCATCACTTGAACAAACACACACACACATAGCTCAAATAAATTGGAGAATTAATCAAGTTTGAAGCTAGATATTTGGGGAGAAGATTGCAACTATCAATTGGAACAAGTATGTATTATTATTTTTGAAGTTTAAAGTGTTATTGGGTTAAATAAATTATTGGTTTAATCTATAGATTTTGGAGTTATAAGTTGAATATTTGATGTTTAAAGGTATCTAAAAGGTCCCAAACAAGCTTTGTAAGTGTTAGGAGATGTTTGGGATTGATTTAGTTTGGTATTTAGTAAAGTTTCAATCTGCAAAAATAATGGCGGTTTGCTTGCTGTTCATGCGTCGCGCCGCTACAGTAAAGGTCGCGCCGCGACGAGCTACTTTATACGCGACAGAAACCTTTGTGTCGTGCCGCGACACATTAAGGGATCGCGCCGGGACAGGCACAACGCGACGCGTCGGGTACTAGTTTTGCTAATTTTCGCGTATTGATGCTTGGATTATTATTATAGGTTTACATATGGACTAAAAGGCATCGTTAGAAGAATAATATAAGCATTATGGACTCAGGTGAGTACGGACTTAACTTGAAACCATTATGCAGTATATACGGATTTATTGTTTACCATTAGGTATATACGAAATGCGATAGTTACGAGTATGATTAGTAAGTTTGTAAAGTAAGTTTAAACTGGTGTTTATAGAAACACGAAGTATAGATGCATGTACAGTATATGTTTATAATGATAATGAACCAATACGTGATATATGATATGTATGTTTGTTGATCGATCCGGATTGGATCCGTCTCTTAAAGTTGTTAGTTATTGCAGAGTGCATGCCAGCGGATCCAAATTGGAGCCTCCTAGTTAAACTTGTTATTGTGTATGCTACATTATATAACTATGAAAGCTATATGTATGCAAGTAAGATTAAGAATTAAGATGCCTTGATAATTGATGTGCAAGACATGTATTTAAGTACATGTGCATATATTGATGATAATATGTTATCTGTAAAAGCATGCATGCAATTGTTCCTGAAAAGGTTTTCTGATGAGCTATATGTATGTCCGGACAGTTCTTGATTGAGGTCAGCTTCGGCTGGGTCCTGGGCCTTCGGGCATAATGTTCTGGACTAACGGTACTCGAGTGCCGTTCCTTAG
Organism: Dittrichia graveolens; assembly: GCA_038502395.1. NCBI lineage: Eukaryota > Viridiplantae > Streptophyta > Magnoliopsida > Asterales > Asteraceae > Dittrichia > Dittrichia graveolens. The sequence continues at coordinate 42,192,222 of JARJIL010000003.1, forward strand.
ATTATCTGGGAGGTGAGTGCCTTAAGTGGCTAAGCCTATGAGCCTTTGGCTCCTTAACGATCAGGTAGATTCACTTATGTGATGAAACCAGCACGGATGGTAGTGATCTGATTCCTCGGTGGAAAATTGTTGAGCTGGATTAGCTACCCGGCAAGATATGATGCCTGCTGGTAGGATCAGCACTACGCTATGTGATAGGATAGCATTGTTTGCTAAATCCTGTGTTATATGACTCACATGTATCTATGTTGCCATGTTGCTATGCTTATGATGTGAAGTATATGATGCCCTATGTGCTGCATGATGCTTAGGGTTAAGTTTGTTAAGTTTGTATTCACTAGCTTTTAAAGCTAACCCCCTCCCAGTATATATGTATGGCTTTGCAGATAAACGCTTAGCATGTGCCTGGGATTGCTAATTCGTGTTGAGACATTTGTTGCTTATTACAGGTATGATGGTCGGTCGGTATTAATGTTAGTAATACCAGTTTGTAAATAAAGAAAATGTTTTTAAAGACTTCCGCTGTTTTGTTAATTACTAAAATATGTTTGATTATATGTTTTTAAAAGTCAAAATTTTTACTCTGAAATTGCGGTGTTACAATTAGGTATCAGAGCCTAAGTTTGAGTGAATTGGACATCTGATGGGTGTTAAGTCTCACACTCGGGCCCGACCATCATAGTGTCCCAAAGTTGTTATGATCGTGTTATGCATTATATGCAAATGTATGGGAGGCAAGAAGGTATCTTGCTTATGTGTTATTAAACTAGGTTGCCTAAAGATAGGATTGCCTAGTAGAATGAAAATGATAGCTTGATATTTAGTCACAAGAGGTGAATTGGAAGTAAGAAAATAATGAACCGTGAGACTAAGTAAATATGTAAAACTTATGATACGTACCTTAATGGTACAAATTGGTTGGGTTATGCAAGATAACTCAAAACGATAACGATAAAGGTGTAAATGCGATTACCAATATAATATTGGTTACATATTAGAGTGTGAGAATAAAGGTGTCAAGAGACGTGAAATGGTAATGATTATGAACCTAAAGCCAAGTGTATGTATATTTCAAGTGAAAAAAAAGATGTTTAGATCAATCTGATGTAATCAGACTGATAATGTTAGATAAAAAGTGATGCCAAATGAATAACTGGAATAATAGTAGTCTTGTGGACTACTAGTAATATGATGAACAGGGGAACTGTCCTCAGTTCCTATGAAAAGTAACAAATAGTAGATGATGAAGTTTGATTACAGATTCTAATTGAATCCTAGAGTATGAAGAAGAATTTTGATGAATAAGCTATGCTAAGATAAATGTCGATTAGAATCGAATATGAATCAAATACAATCGTTCTAATTTTAAATAATTAGAATGATTAATGATGAGATGTTAAACAGACACGAGTTAATAAGAGTTGAACTTAAAATACAAAGATATCAAGGAAGTGTACCTTAGAGATGATGTGAAACCTTAACGGTACATGATGTCTTATGATAATGAAATTTTGATGACATGTAAAAACGTTATAAAGGTGTACATGAAATCGAAAGTGATTAATAAAAGAAGAATTGTGGGTTCACGATTGGTTAACCCAAAATGCTGAATGAAATTGAACAGAAGTAAGATTAACTCTATTGAGTTAGTAGTTTTCCTTGGTACTAGAAAGAAAGTCGTAAGATGTTCGAATTAAAAATGTGTAAGTGTAATTAACACTTTACAGTTGACCCATTCGTGAGATTGAACGTGAGAACAAATTGTAGTCATAAAATCGTTGTTAGGATTTAATGTAATGAGCTCAAAGCTCGATTGTTGATTGTGTGTCTAACTAATCAAACGTGTGTGATTTCCAAAAATTATAAGTAATGATATGTCATGGTTCAAATGAACAATGACATAAGGACATAAAAGTCCAAATGTATAAGTAAAGAGATTATAATTTCTAAAAGTTGAGAGTGAACTGAACATGAAGGTAACCCTGAATAACAAGTGGTTACAAGTAAATGAGTGAATTTTGTGAGACAAAAATGGGGACACATAGTCCCATTTGGTAGCAAATGAAATCTGAGATTATGAGGTGTATAAGGTAGTGCATATGTGTAAAATTGGCAATGGTACATGGGAATTCATGTATGATATGAATTTCCAGAAATAATAATTCACCTACGGGTGTAACTATGATTATAAGAGTAGAGACCCTTATGAGGTAAGTTAAGAAAGATTAAGTGTGTTTGAAAATAAGTGGTAAAGTCACAAGTGGTGATTTACTAAAGTGAAGTATATGTATACGGATGAAATTTAGTTAATGTTATGAATGGGTAGTGTTTTGATAAACAACATTCTTAACATAAGAAGAAATATGATAAATTGTTTAGAAAGATATGATGTTTGAGTGATTCGAAAGAATTAAGATTGACCTGGTAAAAGACTCGTAAATAACATTAAGTACATGTGAAAGATGACTGTTAGGTAAAGTGTTTAATAGACAACAGGTTTGTTGAACACTGCCTCAGATGGAAGATGTAAAGTTTTCATAAGTATAATGTAAGTGTTAATGATGCTAATATGATAATAAAGTGTTTAAGTACTGAATATGTGACTAATGTTACACAATGAGTTGTAAGATTGTATGATATACAGACGTTGTAAGTGTATAGTGTGATAAGAGATGATTAAATTTATCATGCTAGTATGTGAATCCAATGATGAAAGAGAATGATTAAAAAGTAATGTGAATAATGGATTGGCTAGAATCTATTAATTCAATTGAGATAATACTTGTCTAAGGATATGTACTTAAACAAGAGTGTACTTGTGAATAGGATTTAACCTTTTGAGGTAAAGTGGTTATGTATGAATGATTGAAGATGTTAACCAAAGATCCATAAGTGAAACTGATGTTAAACATCAGTGATCAGAGTTTAGAAATGTATGTAAAGTAATGAGATAAAACCATGAGAGTATGTATCTGTACATGTACGTTTGCATGTACGGATTAGAGAAATAAGTGTTTAAAATCTAGTTAAGTTGTTAATGATAACTACAAACAGGAACATTTGTATAGTGATAGAAGAAGTAGATATCGTGTAAAGTTTGAATGTAAGATGAATGGTGACCCATTCGTAAGATTTTACTGAACTCTATAATGTGAAATAGAGGTCATGATGAATGTAGAAACTCAAAGTGATGTATTTGATGCTTCTTGGTGATATTAAGCTTAATGGTAAGTGTTGCTTATTATTGGGTGATAAATATGGTTTTTAACTACATAGATAGCTGTGGTAGGATTCCGAGGACGGAATCCTCTTTAAGGGGGGTAGATTTGTAACACCATAAAATATGGCCTAGTTATACCTCTTGTATTTAGGGTTGTACCCTTGTAATATAAATAAGAATTCTAATTTTATAGGAGGACGATATGTATATTGTTATTACTAAATGAGGTGTTGATAAAAGTTATGAAAACGAATAATAGTTATTAATTATTGAATGATTTGAAATAAGGATTCTGAATATATCCTCGTTAGAATTTACGGATAGCGTTTGGATGAGTTGTAAGTTGAAAAGGGGAGCGAGATACCCGTCAAAAAGGGCCCCCACCAAAGAGGCGGCAGCCCCTTTTCCTTCCCATTTGGTTTTGCTTTTTGTTTCTTTTCTTCATTCTTTCTTCTTCTTTATTTCTTTCTTTTTCTTTCTTTCATCACTTGAACAAACACACACACACACATAGCTCAAATAAATTAGAGAATTAATCAAGTTTGAAGCTAGATATTTGGGGAGAAGATTGCAACTATCAATTGGAACAAGTATTATTATGTTTGAAGTTTAAAGTGTTATTGGGTTAAATAAATTATTGGTTTAATCTATATATTTTGGAGTTATAAGTTGAATATTTGATGTTTAAAGGTATCTAAAAGGCCCAAACAAGCTTTGTAAGTGTTAGGAGATGTTTGAGATTGATTTAGTTTGTTATTTAGTCAAGTTTCAATCTGCAAAAATAATGGCGGTTTGCTTGCTGTTCATGCGTCGCGCCGCTACAGTAAAGGTTGCGCCGCGACGAGCTACTTTAGACGCGACAGAAACCTTTGTGTCGCGCCGCGACACATTAAGGGATCGCGCCGCGACAGGCACAACGCGACGCGTCGGGTACTAGTTTTGCTAATTTTTGCGTATTGATGCTTGTATTATTATTATAGGTTTACATATGGACTAAAAGGCATCGTTAGAAGAATAATATAAGCATTATGGACTCAGGTGAGTACGGACTTAACTTGTAACCATTATGCAGTATATACGGATTTATTGTTTACCATTAGGTATATACGAAATGCGATAGTTACGAGTATGATTAGTAAGTTTGTAAAGTAAGTTTAAACTGGTGTTTATAGAAACACGAAGTATAGATGCATGTACAGTATATGATTATAATGATAATGAACCAATACGTGATATATGATATGTATGTTTGTTGATCGATCCGGATTGAATCCGTCTCTTAAAAGTTGTTAGTTATTGAAGAGTGCATGCCAGCGGATCCAAATTGGAGCCTCCTAGTTAAACTTGTTATTGTGTATGCTACATTATATAACTATGAAAGCTATATGTATGCAAGTAAGATTAAGAATTAAGATGCCTTGATAATTGATGTGCAAGACATGTATTTAAGTACATGTGCATATATTGATGATAATATGTTATCTGTAAAAGCATGCATGCAATTGTTCCTGAAAAGGTTTTCTGATGAGCTATATGTATGTCCGGATAGTTCTTGATTGAGGTCAGCTTCGGCTGGGTCCTGGGCCTTCGGGCATAATGTTCTGGACTAACGGTACTCGAGTGTCGTTCCTTAGATTATCTGGGAGGTGAGTGCCTTAAGTTGCTAAGCCTATGAGCCTTTGGCTCCTTAACGAGCAGGTAGATTCACTTATGTGATGAAACCAGCACGGATGGTAGTGGTCTGATTCCTCGGTGGAAAATTGTTGAGCTGGATTAGCTACCCAACAAGATATGATGCCTGCTGGTAGGATCAGCACTACGCTATGTGATAGGATAGCATTGTTTGCTAAATCCTGTGTTATATGACTCACATGTATCTATGTTGCCATGTTGCTATGCTTATGATGTGAAGTATATGATGCCCTATGTGCTGCATGATGCTTAGGGTTAAGTTTGTATTCACTAGCTTTTAAAGCTAACCCCCTCCCGGTATATATGTATGGCTTTGCAGATGAACGCTTAGCATGTGCCTGGGATTGCTAATTCGTGTTGGGACATTTGTTGCTTATTACTGGTATGATGGTCGGTCGGTATTAATGTTGGTAACACCAGTTTGTAAATAAAGAAAATGTTTTTAAAGACTTGCGTTGTTTTGTTAATTACTAAAATATGTTTGATTATAGGTTTTTAAAAGTCAAAATTTTTACTCTGAAATTGCGGTGTTACACTTATTGTATCTATGAAGTCAAAGTCAAATACCTGTGCCTAATAAACAGCTCAGGTGAGTGCCTACGATCATGAAACTCAGTAGAGTAAGGCTTGCCTACTAAGTGACTATGTGAATATACTATGCATGACTAACTTGGTTTTGCAGGTACGCTCGAGGAGGTAAGTGTATGACTTGTATGATGTTAGAATACGTATCAGGTGCATGCCAGTGGGTCCAAATTGGAACCACTTAGTTAATGTATGATAATTTGTACGTGTGAATAACTGTAAGATGTTTTATGTAAGATGATGGATCCATGTGGGATCAAATGTACATATATGTGTATGTGAACTGTCTGCAGACTATCTGACGCATGGTTAAGGTCCGTCAGTTGTAACTGGATCCTTCGGGATTTCACGGTGATTCAGGAGACATCCTGGATCATTGGTTCTGCAGAACCGCCGTGCCTTAACGTAAGTGGTGATCAGCCGGTTGTAGCTAGATTACCTATGGAGTCTTTGACTCTGTGAACGTTGTTTGGTGGACTACTTTATGCTCCCCTACCAGCGCGGATTGGTCGTGTCCGATTCCCCGGTTTGAGTTGTTGAGCGGGATTGATTACCTTGCAAGACACGACTCTTACTGATCTTGTCAGCACACCGCTATGTGCTAAGCTAGCAATGATGGTTTATGTTATGATGCATGACTTACTGTATTGATGCTTATGATTGTATGTACTCACTAGCTAGTGTAGCTAATGGTGCTATGTTTCCCTTTTCAGGTAAAGATTAGATGGCCTGCGAGGCGGGTTGAATTTGGGATATACATTGCCCCTTGTGGGTGGAACACTTGTACTTATACGATGTAATATAAATAGATACAATGGTCGGTTCCTGTACTTGGTAACACCTGCGTTGTTTTGATAAGTTATTAATGTAAATAACTGGTGGTTGTTTTACAAAGAAAAATTTCCGCTGCTAAAAGCCTGATTTGCCATTGAGTAACTGAATGCAGAAGCGGTGTTACAATAACCTTCAGAGGATCACATATACTCGTTAAATGCCTCATTAGCACTCTGACTTCAATCCCAGTAGCTTCTCCAAAATGACTTGTGCCATATTCATACATTTCTTGCACATCTCTTCTTGTCACACATTCCATTAGCTGTAAAAAGCTAGCATAGCTTTCTATTGGTTCATGTTCTCTCATAATTGTCACCCCTTGCTTTCCTGTTTGAATTCTTATCATTTCAAATCTCCACTCAGTGATGTGGGATTTTTGACCTAGCTGAACTTCCACAAGCTTTTCCAATTTCTTTTCAACCTCCACTCTGAGTCTGTCTTGTAAAATTGTTTGAACCATACCAGCTTTGACCTTTTCTGAAGATTTTTCAGTTGTTTGAGACTGTTGAGTCTTAATTGTTGTCTTCTTCTTTTCAACCCTTTTTCTCTTAACTCCCTTATCCACCTTCTTTCCTCTTTCCTCTTCATCAATTTCCTTTGTAAACTCAGCTGCCATCTTTTGAGCTAATTCTAGATCTCTTTCTTCTTGTTGCTCAATCTCAGCATTCAACCTTTGTGCTAGCTCATGATCATGTTCTTCTTGTTGTTCCTTTGAAATTTTGAGTTTTGGAATATTAACCACAATCTCCTTTCACTTACCTTGCACATGAGGCATCTTCTCATCCTTCTTTGCTTCTACAATCGCAATGCCTTTGAACCCTGGCTTTGGTGCAATTGGCTCTAGCTTTGACACTTTACCATCAAGCCATCCATCATCAATTTTTTAGGCCATTTTGATTGTGCTGATATTAAGTGTTTGAGCACCAACCGCAATCAAGTGATCTTGTTTAGCATTGGACCATGATTTGAATACATTTGTTGTTGGGTAATCTCCAAACATGATCATCCTATTTACCAAAACTCTATCAACTGCACACAATTTATCTTCATTTGATTGAGCACTTGCAGCTGTTTGTAGTTATTGTGGAGCAACTGTTGTTTGTGGAGTTGCAACTGTTAAAGTATCTGGTGCAGCTGTTTGTTTGGATTGCACAACTGTTTGTTTACTTTGCACATTTTGCACTTGCTTCTTTATGTTTGGCTTCTCCCCGTTTTTTATTGGAACTGTTTGAGGAGGAGTAGCATGAAACTGCTTAAGCATTTGATCATTGTGCTTGGCAAGAAGCTTGTCTTGTAGGGAGTTCCTCTTTTTAAGATAGAGGAAGGCAGCAAGAAATGGCACAAGTTCTGGATTCGTCAATGCCTTTTGTTTCATACTTGCCTCAATGTCAGCTAGTGTTGCCACCTCAAACATATCATCGGCAGATAGAACTGGTGAGTCACGTCTAGAAGTTCCCTCACCAGTACCCCTTTGTTGCCGTGGTTGAGGTCTTACTTATGTTGACACTGCCCTTCTCACCCCTTGTGGATGGAACAGTAGTGTCAGCCTCAAGAACCACATGATCACTCTCCCTTGGAGTGATTACCTCCTCAGTGTACTTAGGAGATAGCACCGTGGGTTCCCTTGGGATATTCTGCACAGGTGAATGCACATGTGCAGGGCTTATGGTTTGGGTGATTGGGACTGTGGTGGAAGGAGCACCAACAGTTCTCTTCCTCTTTTGGAATGTTATAAGAGAGGGGGCTTGTGTTGTAGCTTGAGAAATGGTAGAAGAGGGTGGTATTTGAGTATCATGAGCTGTGGGTTCCAGAGTTGATGGTGTAGCAATGATTTGGGCTTCATGCTCAACTCTGGCAGCTCTGTTTCTTGAAAGAAACTCCACCATTGCAGAGAGTGGCAGAGTGATGGCACCAGAAAAATTCTTGCCATTGATCAACAGTTTGCTCAATGTGGAGGCCACATGAGCAGAGGGAATCAATACCCTCTTGTGAGTTTGAAGATTTGGCAAGAAAGAGTTTAAACAGGTTTGCACAAATCGGGGGTACATAAAAAAGAGACCATATTTGGTCCCGAGATGTTTTACCATACCATTAAAAATTAATTTAGAAAAGTTGAAGCAACGATTGTTGGCCAAATAGATTAAGGCCAAAGCAATGTTACTTCCAAACTCATTCCATCCAGTTCTTTTGGGGCTAATACATTGTTGTAAAGTGTGAATGAAATATTTCCAGTGTGCACAAAATTGCCCTTTATAGAAGGTACCCTTTCTGCTAGGGCCCTCATACCCCAGCTTACCCAACTCATCGTGCAAAAATTCCAATGAGACCGAATAAGAATACTCACCCTTAAGATCATCAAGGTGATGGTGTTCTCGAATGGTATTCTCAGAGAGTGAAATAGCATGATTATCAACATTTGAAGTGATCCATTGCACTCCATCTACTTCAGTGATTGTAGCATTTTTCCAGAATTGATTGAGATCAGAAGTGTAGATGGTTGGATTGATGGTGAGAGCAGTGTTGAGGTTTGACAGCGTAAGGTAGTAGATCATGTAATGAAAGACATGCAACTTAGCAGGTTTAGAGATGAAAGCTAGCATGTTGTGTTCCTTGACAAACGGAAGAGGAGCCATGGCGATTTCGAAGAGAAAGTCTAGGGTTTAGCATTCGATTAAAGTTTAGTAAGTGTAATGAAAACTGCGAGGAGGGAATGGCTTATATATGTAATGCATAATAAATGGAATTCAAAATGCCTTAGAATATCTGCAAAGACTGAACTACCCTTGACTAACAGTTGAAGGAAAACTAAGAACTAATAGTTGAGAACCGTTTGGTTAATGAACTTCAACTGTAACACTCCCCCTTAAATGATCAGGCAGCTTGCCTAACAGTTGTGACACCTATGTACTAACAGTTGAGAACTGTTAGTTGCAATTTGCACTGTAGATCCCTGAACACTTACAAAAACAGTTGTTAGACTGAAGACTAACAGTTTCAAACTGTTAGAGTGATAACACAAAAACACAGAAAAATAAGGTAACAAACCAATATTCTAAGTTAATCATTCCAATATTTCAGATCAGAAAGATAAACCTGCTCACATCAAATGCTTTAGTGAACAGATCAGCTAACTGATTATCAGTATGAACTTTCAAAACTTGGATTAACTTTTTCTCATTGCAATCTCTGATGAAGTAAAACATGATCTCTATGTGCTTTGTTTCTGAATGCTTCACATGATTGTTAACAATGCCGATAGCACTTGTGTTATCAACATAGATAGGAGTATTCAAGAAAGTCATACCATAATCCGGAAGCTGATTCTGGATCCACAATACTTGTGAACAGCAATTTGATGCAGCAATATATTCAGCCTCAGCTGTTGAAGTTGAAATTGTTGTTTGTTTCTTGCACTGCCATGGTACCAACCTGGAGCCAAAGAATTGACATCCTCCAGAAGTTGATTTCCTATCCACATTAGCTCCACCATAGTCACTATCAGAGTATGCCACCAATTCAAATGGTGAATCCTTAGGATACCAAAGACCCAGTTTTTGTTGGCCTTTGAGGTACCTAAAAATCCTCTTTACAGCAAATAGATGTGACATCTTGGAATTGCATTGAAACCTGACACAAACACACACAACAAACATTATATCTGGTCTAGAAGCAGTTAAGTACATTAATGAACCTATCATAGACATATACCACTTGTCGGGATCGAATATTACCAAAATCAATAACAAGAATTATCTTTTGAATTTAAATCAGAGTTTATAAAAAAGACAATCTTTGAGCTTGATCACAATCAACTAAGAAGTTGCGGAATCACACTAAATTGATCAATAAAGGTTTTAAACACAAGAACAATTCAATCAACTTAATGAAATACTTTCAAAAAACAAGATATTTATTAATAATCAAAGATGATTACAATATTCACCTACACCTCCAATCTAACTCTTTTGTTAGACGAAGAACACACTTTGTTCTTAAGTTTTAAAGAAAACTTGTAGGCTAGTACACTTTCAGAAAACAATAAACAATACGAGTAAGTGCAAACTATGACAGAGTTGAATTACAAAACTATCGATATTAACATAATATTCTAAAAGAAGTATTTATAAACTCTTGATCTTCCTTGAATCATTGACAGTTGGTTAATCTTCCATCTTGCGAGATAATCTTGATAATATTCGAAATTGATAAGATATCCTTCAGATCCATAAAGATAGCACCTTCCAAATATAGCTCAACAGAAACTGTTTGTTAAATGTGATTCTTCTAACAGTCTCCTCTTTCAAGCCTTTCAACAGTTTTCATAATCATTCTAACAGATCTGAGTTCTTTGTACTAACAGTTGCAACATTCACCACAACTGTTAGTTACAATTGTTTTCCCAAATCAACTAACAGCTTTCAACTGTTTCTTCACAAACACACCAACAGTTTTACCTTTGCATGACCAACAGTTTCAATCACTTAGCAAATTTCCCAACAATAAAGGAGATGGAAGATGAGGCTTCACACATACCTCATCAACAAGTGGATGAACCATCTCAACACCATTATGAGGGTCCTAACCCTGAGAATGTGCAGCAGGCGTATATCAGACGCCTTGAGAAGGAGCTCCGTGTTGCAAAGGAGCTTTTACTCAACTCGCTCTAGGTAAACCACCCCGCCAGCCGTGTTCTTTTAAGAAATTCTTCACATGTAAACCACCTACTTTCGAGGGGAGTGATGACCCCACGGTTACTATGACGTGGCTTCGTGAGATAGAGCAGGCCTTGCCATATTCTGGTGGGAAGTTCGGATGTTATGAAGTTCGGATGTTAAAGGGCCGTGCCATATTCTGGTGGGACACGGTCAAGGCCTCGTCACCTAAGCTTCACGACCGTGAAGGATGCTCCACGGGTCGTGAAGCAGCTTGTGTACACGAGTCCTGTTGTGGCCGCATGGTTCGTGAAACCCTACGGCTTCACGACCCCACACGGCCTGTGAAGGAGGTCGTGAGGCACAACCCTCACGATTCTTGCACGGCGCGGCACGGCTCGTGGAGGATTAATGGCCGGCCGTGGCTCATTTAACCTTCACGGCCCGTGAGAGCCCGTGAAGAAGTCTTGAAGGAAGAATTCCAAGTGACACTTGTATTTGGTTGGACCATTTTGTTGGTCTAATGAAAGTGTGCCATTTAGCTCCGACTCTGGCCTCTTTGAACAGAGAGAATGCCTTTAAAAGATGGCTTCTTTGTTCATTCTACACTCTTGGTTAATCTTGTACAAGACACACACTTTGTGAGTTCTTCATTTGTGAGAGAGAGCAAGAACAAGTGATGGTGGTTTGTGCACATTGGTTTTCTACGGCTGTTCCAGAAGAAGCTCATCAATTGTTGGTGCTTCTTTGGTTTTCTAGTACAAAGAGATAAAAGACTTTCTTGGTGTGGACTTGCATTAGGGCTTGGAGCCTTTTGTTTCAAGCATACATCCCAAGTTTGAATTTTACCAGCTTATTATCAAAGTCTTCAAGGGTATGGTTTGCTTCCCTTCTTCTCTTTGTGTTTGTTTTTGTTTGCATGTTTGTTCTTACAAGTTTTCACCACCATTGGGACTTCATGGGATCGTTTTTGTGTGTTTTGTTGCTTCCGTTGCGTGCTATGATCCCCATGGAATCCCAACAATCCCAATGCCACCTTGAACTGGTTAAGAGAGATGGCAAAAGCACTTGATGCCTGTAATTGTGAAAATGAATTAAAGGTGAAGTATGCAACGCGGATGTTGAGAGGAGACGCATTGGTCTGGTGGGATTCTATTACCGGCCATTTTACAGAGCAGTAATAGGAGAGCATCACCTACAGTTAATTCCAGGAAAAGTTGTGTGAACAATATTGCGGTACCTTTGAGATAACCAAAATCAAGAAGGAATTCATGGAAAGATGAGATTTGCCAGCACTGGGTACCTGATGAAGAATCGAAAATTGCCCATTTTATGGGGGCACTGCATCCGGATCTCCGTAGCGCCACTAGGTGGGCTACCAACCTGTCCCAGGCTTTCAATTTAGCCAAATCGGCTGAAGGGAATATTATTGAGAGAAATAGGTTGAGCGGGGAGAGGATCTCCCAACAAAAATCACGATTTGAACATTACAACGCTCAACAGAGGCAAGGAGGACAGAGCAGTGGAAATAGATAGGGGGAGCAGAATAGGAGACCTACTTCAGGTGGGTCTACTCAACGGGCACCTTGGTGTAGTAGGTGCAAATCTTATCATCATGGGCAGTGTACGCCTTAGACTCTGAGATGCGTGAAGTGTGGCTAGTTTGGTCATGAGTTGAAAAACTGCAGGCTCCCGAGAAGTGTTTGTTGGAATTGTTAGAGGGAGGGGCATAGAGTTGGTGATTGCCTGATGAGTAAAAAGACAAGGTCAGGGTCAGGAGGGGGAAGAGCTGGAGGAACATCTTCGGCTAGCCAGAAAAGAAAGAATACACCCACTGCGGAGGGTCGGGCGTTCAAAATGACGGTGGATGATGCCACCACCACAGACGATGTTATCACGGGTATGTTTCTGATAAACTCTACTCCTGCTACAGATAAAAGTAGCAGATGGCATGATGGTTCCAGTCACGACCGTTGTGGCTGGAGCTAAAATTGATATAGATGGCGTGTGTTTTCCTGTTTATTTTCTTGTTATGGCATTGTCTGGGTTTGATGTGGTGCTTGGGATGGATTGGCTGAGTTTGAATCAAGCCACTATCAAGTGTCACAAGAAGTTAATCTCTTTTCCGTTGGCTGATGGTACAAGAGTGGTAGCAAGGGGTGAGAAGGTTGGGTCTGTAATCCCGATTATCTCATGTTTAAAAGCTAAGAAAGCGTTAGGTAAGGGATGTGAATCCTACTTGGCATATGTGATCGATGGAAAGAAAGAGAAGCAGGCAATGAGTGATATCCGGGTGGTAACAGAATACCCATTAGTGTTTCCAGAAGAATTACGAGGACTACCTCCAGTTCGTGAGGTAGAGTTCAAGATTGATCTGATACCTAGTTCTAGACCAGTGGCGAAGGCTCCGTACAGGTTGGCACCTTTAGAGATCCGAGAGATGATGATGCAGATTCAGGATCTGCTAGATAAAGGGTTTATTCGTCCGAGTTCGTCCCCGTGGGGAGCACCGGTATTATTTGTGAAGAAGAAAAAAGGTACGTTGCGTATGTGTATCGACTACTGTGAATTGAATAAGAGAACAATAAAGAACAAGTATCCGTTGCCAAGAATCGATGATTTGTTTGATCAACTACAGGGAGCTTTGTTCTTTTCTAAGATTGATTTGAGATCAGGTTACCATCAAGTGCGTGTTTCTGAGGAAGATGTGCCGAAAACGGCCTTTCGTACGCGCTACGGGCACTATGAGTTCTTGGTTAGGTCATTCGGCTTAACCAATGCACATGCGATTTTTATGGATTTGATGAATAAGGTCTGTTGACCATTCCTTGATGATTTTGTGATAGTCTTCATCGACGATATCCTGATTTATTCAAAGACTGAACAGGAGCATGAAAAGCATTTGAGACAGGTTCTGAAAACTTTGAAGAAAGAACATCTATTTGCTAAGTTCTCAAAGTGCGAATTCTGGTTGAGGAAAGTTCAGTTCTTGGGGCACATGATATGTAATGAAGGAGTGAAAGTGGATCCTTCGAAAGTGGAAGCTGTGATGAACTGGAATGCTCCAAAGACGCCCTCTGAGATAAAGAGTTTTCTGGGTTTGGCTGGATACTACCGCAGGTTTATTAAAGATTTATCTAAAATTGCGGGTTCGTTGACTAAGTTAACTTGGAAAGACGTGAAGTTTGTTTGTGGTAGTGAACAAGACAAGGCTTTCCAGACATTAAAGAAGTTGTTATGTCAGGCTCTCATTCTTGCATTTCCAAGTGGATCCGATGATTTTACTATTTATTGCGATGCGTCGTTTGCTGGATTGGGATGTGTGCTTATGCAGATGGATCGGGTGATTGCGTATGCTTCAAGATAGTTGAAACCTCATGAAAAGAATTACCCAACTCATGATATGGAACTGTGAGTTGTTGTATTTTCCCTTAAATTGTGAAGACACTATTTGTATGGCACCAGATGCGTGATTTGAACTGATCATAAGAGTCTCCAGTATGTGTTTACAAAGAAAGAACTGAATATGAGACAGAGACGATGGGTGGAGTTGATAAAAGATTATGATTGTGAGATCAGATACCATCCTGGGAAAGGAAATGTGGTGGCAGACGCCCTTAGTCGTAAGGGAGCTGGAAGCTCAAACCATTTTATGCGTATGGAGATAGTATCAGACTTAGTGGATAGACTAAAGTCTGCCCAGCTGGAAGCTCTTAAGGAGGAAAATTTGAAGAATGAATTGATGAAGAAATGTAAGGATGAACTTATTGATGATTCTCGAGGATTGAAGATGTATAAGACTCGTGTGTGGGTGCCTATGCTTAGAAAATTGAGGAAGTTGATTTTAACCAAAGCACACAAGTCAAGATTATCTATACACCCAGGAAGCACTAAAATGTACAACGATTTGAAAGTGCTTTACTGGTGGCCTACGATGAAGGCAAATGTGGCACACTTTGTAGAATCGTGCCATATTTGTTCACAGGTAAAAGCAGAACATCGGAAGCCTTACGGATCGTTGAAGCAGTTGGAGATTCCTGAGTGGAAGTGGGAGCATATAACAATGGATTTCGTGACAAAACTTCCGTGAACTCAGAAGAATCACGATATGATCTGGGTGATTGTGCATCAATTGACAAAGAGTGCCCATTTTCTGGCTACATGTGAGACGGCTTCGCTGAGTAAATTGGCTCAATTGTACATTGATGAGATTGTTGCGAGGCATGGTATACCGTTGTCGATAGTATCTGACCTGACTCAAGGTTTGTTTCTAATTTCTGGAGGAGTCTACAGAGAGAGTTGGGGACAAAAATTAATTTGAGTACTGCTTATCATCCTCAGACTGACGGTCAGACTGAGCGGACCATACAGACAGTCGAAGATATGCTACGTGCCTGTGTAATTGAGTATGGTGGATCTTGGGATTCGCACCTGCCGTTGATAGAGTTTGCGTATAATAATTCTTACCACTCCAGTATTGGAATGCCTCAGTATGAAATGTTGTACGGTCGCCGCTGCCGTACTCCGACGTGTTAGTTAGAGGCTGGTGAGAAAGAGTTTGCTGGACCCGAGATTGTTCAGTTGATTGCTGACAAGGTTGCTATAGCCAGAGAGAAGTTGAAAACGGCCAGAGATAGATAGAAAATGTATGCAGATCCACGACGCCGTCCAGTAACGTTTGATGTTAGAGAGTTGGTGTATCTAAAGGTCTCTCCGTGGAAGGGCGTGATTCGTTTTGGCAAACGCGGGAAGTTGGCTCCCCGCTACATTGGTCCCTTCCAAATTCGTCAAATAGTAAATAACCAGACAGTTACACTAGATCTTCCAACAGAGCTTGCAGGTATTCACGATACGTTCAATGTTTGTTATTTGAGGAAATGCAAGGTTGAAGATGAAAGTCAGATTCTCCCCGTGCACAAATTAAAAGTGGATTCGAAGAAGAGACTGATTGAGGAACCTGTCGAACTGTTGGATCGTAAAGTGACCAAGCTCTGTAAGAAGCAGATTCCAATGGTGTTGGTCAAGTGGAAGCACAGTCTAGGTTTTGATTTAACTTGGGAGACTGAAGCTGAGATGAGAGATAGATATCCCCACTTGTTTGAACGAGAAGGGATTCCGAGGACGGAATCCTCTTAAGAAGGGAAGATTTGTAACACCCGCAAACCCGTACTAGGAGGTTAGCAGGATTGTGGTATGTGCTTAATTTTGTTTAAGCTAATTGCATGAATTTATGAGTTAATTAATTGACTAAATTAATTAATTGATAAAATGATAAATATATTTATGTATTTAGTTTGCTGGTTAAAAAAAGGAAGTTTGTAGTATGTCATTTATGTGAGTTAAGTGTATATATGCATGAAAAAGAAAATAATTAGACACCTCCTGCTTTGATATAATAAATAGAAATGTGTACGTGTATGTATTTGTTGATAACCAGCATGTTTCCTGCTCATTACTTTGAAAAGTTGAAAAGTTTGTAGTGTGTGTTTTGAGAGTAACCTTCATGTGAAGAAAGCTTTAGAAAGTGCAAACTTGGAATTTACAAATCAAGATTTTGTGTGCTATAATTCAAACTAAAGGTGAGGATATGTTTATATCATGATATGTTTCAGTTTAACATGTTTTCTTCTTGATTTACATGCATGTATGTAGAATCACCATGTTTAAGTTGAAGCTTTTTATGAACAAATGGGTTTTGATAGATTTTGTGTTTTGTTTGATTAAAGGATGTTTAGGATGCATAAAATTATGTTTAAAGATGTTTGTATATGTTTTTAGTGAGTTTTAATAAGTTTGTGAAATTCTGGAAATTTGCCATGGTGGTTTCTGGTTATTTAAACGTGAAGAAGAAGAAGATAAATCTAGGAAAAAGAAGATCGCGGCACGACGCCCTACGGGCTGCAGCGCAATGCGTGACTTCGCATTCGAAGGTCCCTTGTTTGAAGTTGTAGGCTTCGCATTCGAAGTAGTACCCGCTCGAAGTTCTGTCGCGACGCGACGTGTTTGGTTCCGCATTCGAAATCGCGCTCGAAGGTGGCTTCGCATTCGAAAGAATCTGTTCGAAGGGTCGTCGCAGCGCGCCACTTGAATAGGTCGCGGGCGACCTCGATTTTATAGGATTGTTGACTTGTGTTGATTGTTTAATGCGTTATCTTTTCGGTACAGTTATTGTGTGAAAGTTATGTGCTATATATGAAGTATATGTGACATAAATATATGAAGGAATATATATTTATGATATAAAAGACCGATTCTAGTTTTGCTGTGTTTTCAGGAAACACAAAGGCTCAGTAATATAAGATATCCGAGTTCCCCGTTTGAGAACAAAAGGTGAGTGGACGTTAATCGCGGATGGTAAAGATTACGGTTAATGTTATTGATGTGATTGCGATTGGATTGATTGATTGAACTATTGATCGTGGTATTGATTGTTGATATCTATTGTATGACTATTTGGTCGATACGCGCTCTTAGGATGATTTTGAGTTGCGTTTGAGAAGTCAGCTATACGTAGAATTGGGCTAGTCTCGTTTACTGGTTGGTTGAACAGTGGTAGCCTTACTGTTGCATATGTTGCTTCAGAGGAGGATTTCACTGTGCCAATCCAGTAGAGAACTATCGGTAAACCTTTGCTTTGGCCGGCATTGGTTGTAGGTTCTGCGCCGAACCGCTGGTCTTCCTGGATATGTGATTACATGCTTTCATATTAACTATGAATGTTTGCTTTTGGGTTTAACCTCTACTCACTTAGCTTTGTGCTAATTCCCCTCGGTTGAGGTTTTGCAGGTTCGTGTTTGTGAGGTTTGCTGAAGGAGAAGTTGATAGACTCTGATATTTGATTTTGAAAAGAAACGAGCCTATTTATTATGTAACACCAAAACAAATGATACTTTGTTGTGAATAGTGATTGTATATTTGTTAATATTGGTTTGTATGTAAATGAGTTTGTTTACTTAAAGCATCTGCAGTGCATTTAAAAAAAATGGCTTGTGATATTCCGGTGTTACACCTTGAGCTATCAGTAGTGGCATGCTTGAACGGACCACTCACATCTGTGTGAACGATATCCAAAAAGTCTTTGCCGCCTCTCACATAAGCCGGTGAAGGGTGCTTTGGTCATTTTGCCCAATAAGCAAGATTCACATACATCATCTGACCCATGGTCAAATAATTCCAAGATCCCATCCGCTTGGAGCTGTTGGAATATGCCCGCTGACACGAACGAGTTAATGACACTACCGATGAGGTGTAGGCCTATTGGGTCACACACCAAGTATTGATTCCGGCAACACGATCAAGAAAAAGAGAGGAAAAGGCCAAAATGGGTTTTGGCAGGATGGCACACGGGCCGTGTTCCTGAACACGGGCCGTGTCCAGTCCAACATACACGAGGCGTATTAGCCCAGTTCAAGGTCGTGTAGTTTGGGCCTACACGGGCCGTGTAGTGCTTGATAGACACGGGCCGTCTTAGCCCAATTGGGGCCGTGGACTTTGGGCCTACACGGGCCGTGTATGTTCGCTGTAACAGCAGAATTAACAGCCTTAAACACTTGGTTTAATGGGGTTAACTTCTCATAATGATGGTAGACAAAGAGACCACGAGTTATCTACTCTAGTAGAGGCTTTTGGCTTGGATTTGGTCTGTTGGTTGACATTAGAACTCTCTCTCTCTTGTTCTTGGTGTTCTTGGTGTTCTTGAACACAAGAAGCAAACATACACATACTTGATTGTTGTTTTGGTGGTCATACATCAACTTGCTAGCACTTGGGAACAAGGAAGCTTGGGGTGGACTTCATTGGAGGAGTTCTTTGTTGGACTCTAAGCCACTTGACTAGGAAGGTTACTTTGTGTTTTGCACTATTGAGGTATAACCTTTCTTCTCATCTTGTTTACATATATAATTTTTAGTTGCAATTCCATTGTTAGATTTTGGTCCATGGGAAGTATTCATTGTTTGGCATCGATTTTTGTTATGTACTTTGTTTCCGTTGCTACTTGATTTTGCCAAACGAATACCTTCAGTGGTATCAGAGCCATATCTAACATGGCTTTGCACTATTGAGTCTAGAAAAACCATAAAAGTGTTTTTGGATAAGAAAAGTGTTTTCTTAAAATTGGTTTTTCCATTGAGACTCTTGTTGTGCTAGAATAAATTTATTCATAGACGTGTTAATATATTCTAGATTTTATATTTATATATTTGTTGTAACTTGGCATGAAGTGTACACAAATATATACTTATAAATGTATATATGAATATGTGTCTCAAAATATTTGATACACTAATGCATATGTACAAGGATTGTCCTTTTAGTGCCTTTGGTGTTTTGACAATCTTAACTAAAATATAGATATATATTTATATATCATGGTTATGTGTGGCACACCATGTTTCTATTTGATATACTTGGTTTGATTCGGTAACAAGATATGCCCCTAGACCTATGTGTTGTGATGATTGATTATTTTTTGTTTTTAGCGGTCTACGTGTTGTATTGTTGTAATAATATTAATTTATTTACTTATTGGTGCGGCTTGCATACCGTTTCTATTATTCTATGTATTTGTATAAATAGTATAGGATTGCGACCTGCGTGTCGTTTATATATATTCTATGTATTTGTATATAGTATAGATTTAAAACCAAAATAGTCAACGGGAATCATGGTGATGACGTCTTGGCGAGAAGGAATCAACATGCTATTGGAGGTGTTCGATTCAGTGGGAGCTCATCCAACGGGACCATATCTTGTCCTTAGATTTTTGGCCTCGTTTTTCCCGTTGTGGCTCACGGGGAAAACGCATAGGAGTTATGGGCATGTTACCGAATCGTATGCATAGATATTTGCATGGTTGTATTTTATTATTCTATGCATGGATTAGGATTCGCATGCTAGATAATTTTTCAATAAAAATTAAATAAAATACAATGTTTGTTAAAATGGTTAACAATTGCGCACGAATAGAATTGACAAAGGATATATAAAAATGGTATTATATTAAAAGTGCTTAAAATCGTTTTGACACTTACTTTGTTAATTCACAAAAGGGTTTTATAAACCGAAACAAAATCCTGTTTTTCAAAATGTAAATCACGCACCATCCATAAGATGACACCACCCGAATCTAACGAAGCAAGGATGATTGTCGAGCTAAGCACGAGTCATTCCTTGTGTAGTTGTGTGGAAGGTGTGAGGGGTAACTCGCATGATTGGTTGTCGAGCTAAGCACGAGCCAATTAATGGTCGAGAGTGCCACCCGTGTGTCTTGTCGGGCGATTTACAATTTTAGTATATAATTCTTGGTTAGTTGTCGAGCTAAGCACGAGCTAAACAAAAATTATATATTAAGATTGGTGTAGGATAGGGATCAAACATGCCAACCGACATAATGGATGTCAACGGGTCCCGCAAGTGTCTAAGAATTGTAATAGAGATTACAATTGGTAAAATGGTTGCCGGCCTAAATAGCTTCGCCACGTGATTCGCGGTAAACCCGTCACGGTGCGAGGTGAAATAAGGTTCTTAGCCCTTGTTACAAATAAATTGTTTTGTTTAAAACTATTGGTACTTATTTTAACAAGGATTTCAAACTAATTAAACTACTTTGCTATTTTAGATGGCGTCTTCAAGCAACACCAACACCACCAACCATTTTTCGCTTAGAGTTTTCCTTGAGAAGGAGAAACTAAATGGTAACAACTTCTTGGATTGGTTTAGGCAACTTAAACTTGTCCTACGCCAAGAAGGGAAGATGGTTACCATAGAAGAGGCCCTACTGGCTCCTGCTGCTAATGCCACTCGGGCTATCCGAGACGCTTATGAGAAGCGTGTCAAGGATACCGAGGACATTACATGCCTCATCCTAAGTACTATGATCCCCGAGCTCCAAAAGCAAATGGATCATTTGAGTGCTTTTGACTTGATCGCTCAGCTTAAGGAAATGTTCCAGCAGCAAGCGAGACAAGAGAGGTTTGAATGTCTCAAGACGGTACTTGGTAGTAAGATGGCCGATGGCGGGAATGTGAGTGCACACGTGTTGCGCATGAAAGCAAATGTGGAGCGCATGGAACGGCTCGGATTTACCATAGGGAGGGAGCTAGCCGTGGATTTGATCCTATGGTCCCTGCCCACTGCGTATGATCAATTTGTTATGAGTTATCATATGCATAGTATGGATAAGTCCATCATGGAGCTTCATGGTATGCTTAAGACAACGGAGTCTAGCATGACCAAAAACAAGCCCGCCATTCCAAATCCCGTTCTTGCTATAAGGGAGGGGCGAATCCAGATGAAGAAGAGGACCGCTTATACCCCTAAGGGTAAGGGGAAGGGGAAGATTGGCGCTGCCAAGTCTGGCCCCACTTCGGAGGGTAAAGGCAGGGAGAAGATGGTTCCCCAAGCTAAGACTCCGAACGAAGCGGAATGCTTCTTCTGTGGGAAGAAGGGCCATTGGCGCTGTAACTTCCCGGGGTACCTAGAAGGTCTAAAGAAGCTCAAGGGGTTGAGCATCGTAGGAACTTCCGACTCAGGTACGTACATGATTGAACTCCATCATACTTCTACATCTGGTAGTTGGGTATTAGATACCGGCTGTGGCACTCACGTTTGTAATATTGTGCAGGTGCTAAGGACAAGTAGAAGGATGGAGAATGGCGAGCTTGACTTGATTATGGGAAACAAGGAGATTGTCCGGGTCAAGGCTCGAGGAGAAGTTGAATTATCTTTTAATTTCGGTTTTTCCATATTATTATTGAACGTATGCTATTCGCCGCTTGTGGCACGAAACATTATTTCTTTTCATGCATTACATGACAATGGTTTTGGTTTTTCTTTTGACAATGGGGTTATTGTTTGTTTTAAAAATGGTATTTGTTATTTTAAAGCTTATCCTTGTCGTGGTATTTATGAAGTAGATGCGTATGTTAGTGATAATCGTTCAATCATGAATATTGATTCAATGTCTAAAAATGATTTAGACAAATTGTCTTTGTGGCATGGTCGACTTGGCTATATAAACAAGACTCGTATCGCCAAGCTCCAAGCGGATGGGATCTTGGAATCATTTGAACGCGAGTCGAATGAAGTATGCGAATCTTGTTTATTAGGCAAGATGACTAAAGCACCCTTTTTCGGCGTGAATGAGAGGGGAAAAGACTTATTGGACATTAAACATTCCGATGTGTGTGGTCCGTTTAAGCACATCACAAGAGACAATTCTAGATACTTCGTTACCTTTATAGATGATTATAGTAGGTATGGGTATGTCTACTTGGTTAGACAAAAGTCCAAGACCTTTGAGGTCTTTAAGACTTTCCAAAACGAAGTAGAGAATCAATTGGGCAAGAAGATTAAGATACTTAGATCCGATAGGGGTGGTGAGTATCTTAGTCAAGAGTTTCGTGATCATCTTAAGGGTTGTGGAATTATCTCACAACTTACACCTCCTAGGACGCCACAATTAAATGGTGTCGCCGAGAGGAAGAACCGAACATTGTTAGATATGGTTCGGTCTATGATGAGTCACACCCAAGTGCCTATAAGCCTTTGGGGTTATGCTCTTGAAACGGCAACAAGAATCCTTAATCTCGTTCCAACGAAGAAGGTTGAGAAAACACCTTTCGAGATGTGGCATGGGAAACCTCCCGTTCTTGCCTATCTAAAGGTTTGGGGTTGTCAAGCCTACGTACGACGTGAGGTAGATGACAAGTTGGAGCCTCGATCCGAAAAGTGTTATTTCATCGGATATCCAGCTGCGGGTATTGGATATATATTCTATAAACCTTCCGAGAACAAGGTATTTGTTGCTCGGAGGGTGGTCTTCTTAGAAAGAGAATTAGTATCGAATCAGCATGGCGGGATTAAGACTGATCTTGAAGAAGTTCAAGAGTCAATGGATGAAAGACCTGACGTTGGCACTAGCCAACAACCTAGTGAGGTTGAGTCTGAGCATGATAATGCGGAGACTAATGTACATCCGTTACCTCCCCGTAGATCCGGTAGAACTCGCCATGAGCCAGAGAGATATGGGTTTCTCATATCTGAGGCGACGAGTTATTGGTGGATCTTAATGAGCCCACCAACTATCGGGAAGCGGCAGCGGGCCACGAGTCTGCTAAATGGAAGGAGGCAATGGATAACGAGATGCAATCCATGGAGGATAACCAGGTTTGGGAATTGGTTGATCCCACACCCGGTTGTAAACCAATAGGGTGTAAGTGGGTCTTCAAGAAGAAGACCGACATGGATGGAAAAGTAAACACTTTCAAAGCCCGACTAGTGGCTAAAGGATTCACCCAGACACATGGTGTCGACTATGATGAAACTTTCTCCCCAGTGGCCATGTTGAAATCTATTAGGATACTTTTGACAATCGCCGCATTTCATGATTACGAAATATGGAAAATGGATGTCAAAACCGCCTTCCTTAATGGGAAGCTCTCCGAAGAGGTGTATATGACGCAACCTGAGGGTTTTGTGCATCCGAAGCATCCTAATAGAATGTGTAGATTAAAGAAGTCCATTTATGGACTTAAACAAGCATCTTGTAGTTGGAATCTACGCTTTGATGAGAAAATCAAAGAGTTTGGTTTTTCGAAAAGTGTAGACGAGCCATGTGTATACGTTAGGGCTAGTGGGAGCGCCGTTGTTTTCTTAGTCTTGTACGTGGATGATATCCTACTCATTGGTAAAGACATTCCAACCTTGCAAAGTGTCAAAATTTGGCTTGGAAAACACTTTTCAATGAAAGACTTAGGAGAAGCGGCATACATTCTGGGTATCAAGATCTATAGAGATAGATCTAGAAAGCTTCTCGGGTTGAGTCAAAGTACATACATTGACAAAGTCTTGAAGCGGTTCAAGATGGAGGACTCCAAGAAAGGAAATCTTCCTATGTCGCATGGAGTGGTATTAAGTAAAACTCAATGTCCTAGTTCTCAAGAGGAACTAGAAGTAATGAAGCAAGTACCATATGCTTCGGCCGTGGGCTCGATCATGTACGCCATGTTTTGTACCCGTTCTGATGTGTCATGTGCTTTGAGCTTGACTAGTAGATATCAGGGAAACTCGGGGCAAGCCCATTGGGTTGCGGTAAAGAACATTCTTAAGTATCTTAGGAGGACTAAAGAGATGTTCTTGATCTTTGGTGGTAAGGAAGAGCTCATAGTAAAGGGTTACTCTCATGCTAGCTTCCAAACTGATAAGGATGACTGCCAATCACAATCGGGGTTTGTGTTCCTATTGAATGGTGGGGCTATTACTTGGAAAAGTTCAAAGCAAGACATAGTGGCTGATTCTACTATAGAGTCAGAATACATTGCGGCAAGTGAAGCTGCTAAAGAAGCTGTGTGGATAAGGAAGTTCATCCGAGACCTTGGAGTGGTTCGTAGCATATCCGACCCTATTGAGATCTTTTGTGACAATGAGGGTGCGGTGGCCTTGGCGAAGGAACCGATAGCTCACAAGAGAACGAGGCATATACCTCATAAGTACCACTTGATTAGAGAGATTGTTGAAAGTGGTGAAGTCGCTATTAGTAGAGTAACCTCGGAAGGCAATTTGGCCGATCCGTTTACTAAACCATTGTCACAAGCTTCTCATGATTCTCACACTACGGCGATAGGTGTTAGATTTGCTCATGACTTGGTTTAGATTTAGTTTTAATTTATGTTTGAACCATTATGTATTTGGGAACATTAAGCAATAATATTACTAATGTTTGTTTCGATTTATATAGTAGATATCTATATATACGCGTGTTGCGGTTACTCACATGTAGTCTTTATTGTGTTCTATCTTTGCATGTTTAACTTATTCCCTAGATTGTTTTACAATCTTTAAGTCTCCACAATCGGTCATACGCGATTCTTGCCTATACTTGAAAGGGGTTTCAAGTGATTGGAGGACCCGCACCCGAGTTTACTTCATGGTTTTAGTCACAAGTAACTCGGGATGGTTATGGCATTTCATCCTTAAACTAGAGATACATGTGATCCCAAAGCATAGGTCTGCTTTGCTTTGATCGTTTTTTAACGCGGTCCGTAACTGGTCGTTATAAGGGAAATGATTGGGTAGAGTATTGTCTGTGTGGTGGGACTATGTAGTCGAAAGGTATTTGTTCCTCTATGTATAGAGAGAATATCCATGGGCCCCTTGATGATTGAGTGCTGACGTTCATATGCATGGCGGTGCTCAAGTTACATTGATGGTGGATCAATGTTAACTTGGTTTGTTGGTCACCACTAATCTAAAATCGAGAAACATAATTGTGAACGATCTGTAGGTTGACTATATTCCATGTCTTGCGTTCACAATGGATGTCACGAACAAAGGGATGTACATGTTCATTTATCTTTAGGACAATCATTTTATGATTGGGGATCTTGTCAAGAGTGTCATACCCTATACTGACTTGGGAGCATAGATGTCTTGCTAGAGGCCGCTCTATGTTTGTGTTATTTTTCGTAGTCATGTCACGTGCAAGTGGGAGTCTGTTGGAATATGCCAGCTGACACGAACGAGTTAATGACACTACCGATGAGGTGTAGGCCTATTGGGTCACACACCAAGTATTGATTCCGGCAACACGATCAAGCAAAAGAGAGGAAAAGGCCAAAATGGGTTTTGGCAGGATGGCACACGGGCCGTGTTCCTGAACACGGGCCGTGTCCAGTCCAACATACACGAGGCGTATTAGCCCAGTTCAAGGTCGTGTAGTTTGGGCCTACACGGGCCGTGTAGTGCTTGATAGACACGGGCCGTCTTAGCCCAATTGGGGCCGTGGACTTTGGGCCTACACGGCCGTGTAGACCTACACGGGCCATGTACGTTCGCTGTAACAGCAGAATTAACAGCCTTAAGCACTTGGTTTAATGGGGTTAACTTCTCATAATGATGGTAGACAAAGAGACCACGAGTTATCTGCTCTAGTAGAGGCTTATGGCTTGGATTTGGTCTCTTGGTTGACATTAGAACTCTCTCTCTCTCTCTCTTGTTCTTGGTGTTCTTGGTGTTCGTGAACACAAGAAGCAAACATACACATACTTGATTGTTGTTTTGGTGGTCATACATCAACTTGCTAGCACTTGGGAATCAAGGAAGCTTGGGGTGGACTTCATTGGAGGAGTTCTTTGTTGGACTCTAAGCCACTTGACTAGGAAGGTTACTTTGTGTGTTTCACCATTGAGGTATAACCTTTCATCTCATCTTGTTTACATATATAATTTTTAGTTGCAATTCCATTGTTAGATTTTGGTCCATGGGAAGTATTCATTGTTTGGCATCGATTTTTGTTATGTACTTTGCTTCCGTTGCTACTTGATTTTGCGAAACGAATACCTTCAGGAGCTTATCGATGTGTTTCTTGTTTATGTGGCCTAAACGATCATGCCATAAAGATACCTTATCCAAATCACATTTGGATTTAGAACCAACATTCAAGATTGATCTATTACATTGCAAGCATATGCTTCTTTCATATATGCCACGACATGGATGTGCTTTAAAATAAAATAAATCATTCTTAAAGCAAGAGATAAGCAAAAGATAATTCCATTAGAGAAATTAAAACTAAATCCATCATCAACAAGTGCATAAAAAGAAATAATGTTTCTTGCCATGAAGGACAAATAAGATACATTAAACAATGAAATAGATAAGCGAGATTGAAAGGCGAGGTCCATGCTCCCAATCTTCTCAACTGGGACAACCGTCTTGTTGCCATGAGATCCAGCTCCCCATCACCAGGTCCCTACTTCTTAGTGTTGGAATTTGCCCACTGACACACGTAGGCCGGCATCACTGCCAATGAAGCGCGGGCCTATTGGGTCACACGCCAAGTTTCAATCTCGACAACCTACTATAAGAGGAAAGAGTCAAAATGGTCAAATTCCAGTTGACCTAGGCTTCACGACCGTGAAGGATGCTCCACGGGTCGTGAAGCAGCTCGTGTCCACGAGTCCTGTCGTGGGCCGCATGGTTCGTGAAACCCTAGGGCTTCACGATCCTACACGGCCCGTGAAGGAAGTCGTGAAAGCACAACCCTCACGAATCTTGCACTACGCGGCACGGCTCGTCAAGGATTAATGGCCAGTCGTGGCGCATTTATCCTTCACGGCCCGTGAGAGCCCGTGAAGAAGTCGTGAAGGCAGAATTCTAAGTGACACTTGTATTTGGTTGGACCATTTTGTTGGTCCAATGATGTAGTGCCACTTAGCTCCGACTCTGGGCTCTTTAAACACAGAGAACGCTTATATTAGAGGTATTCTTTGTTCATTAATTCTTCTTGGTTATTTGGTGCATTACACATACATTGTGAGTTCTTCCAGAGAGAGAGAGAGAGAGAGCAAGATCAAGTGAAGGTGGTAAGGACACAAGTGGTTACAAGGTTGTTCCAGAGGATTCTCATCAAGTGTTGGTGGTCCTTGGTTTGCTTGTACAAAGAGGTTGAAGATATTCTTGGTGTGGACTTGCATTAGGGCTTGGAGCCTTTTGTTTCAAGCTAACATCCCACGTTCTCTTTTGTTCCACAATATAATCAAAGTCTTCAAGGGTATGTTTTGATTCCCTTCTTATCTTTGTGCTTGTTTTTGGTTGCATGTATGTTTTTGCAAGTTTTCACCACCATTGGGAAATCATGAGATCGTTTTGTGTGTTTTTGTTGCTTCCGTTGCGTGCTTTGATCCCCATGGATTCCCAACAGTGGTATCGGAGCCATACTTGTAAGATGCATGCACCTTTGTGGCTTGAAAATCCATATTTTCGATTTTGGACATTCTGTCCAGAAGGTCTTAATGGGCCGTGGAGCTTTCTTCATGGGTCGTGAAGGCCACACGACCAGTCTCGTGGGGTGGTGGTCGTGAAAGGTTTTTAAACTGTTTCACGAGTCATGGATTGTACTGCCTTCACGGCCCGTGAGGGCCCGTGAAGAGCAGTAGCTCGTGAAGGCGTCGTCAACAGGCTGTTTTGGGCCCTTTGGAAAAAGAAAACTAGATATGGATTTTGGCATATGATTTTGGCGTTTCCAGAATCATCTTAGGCTGTTTTGCCTTGTAGATTAAGCCCCATAATATCCTAATTCTTATATATGTATGTATTGGGTGGTTTTGGCATAAAATGCACACATGCATACATGTATACTGTGTATATATGAATATGGATTTCAAAGTCTTTGGAATTATAATGCATAAGTACAAGGTTCATTCTTTGTGCATGGTTTGGTGTGGCACACCATGCTTTGTGGTTGTTTCGTTTTTGTGAGCACCGGTTTGAGCCTAGACCTTTTTGTGGTTGTTTGGTTGCTTTATTTGTTGTTCATTCATTTGGTGGTTTGTACCACATTTGGTTTGTAATAATTTATTTAATCCGGTTTGTAATAATTTATTTATTTGTGGCTTGCATGCCAAAGTATTTATTCTTTGTAATTGTATATTAGCTTAGAATAGATTATGTGGCTTGCATGCCATTTCTCTTTAAATTATGTATGTAATGAGAAGAGAAGACCGGAGGCACCAATAGGAGTCTTGGGAGACGTCTTGGCTACCTCGGATCCGGAGGCGCGGGATCGAGTGGGAGCACGCCACCAAGTCTTGGATTGTTTGTCCTTAGTAGAATTAGTTCCTCGGTTGGCTTACCGGGGAACACTTAGGTAGGCTCAAATCGGTTTTGTATGCGTGGTTGTGTAGTTTTATTTATTTATTTTCTTGCGTGGTTGTAGGATCTTCGCATGCTAAAAAATCTTTTGAAAATAATAAAACTATATAGTTTTCCTTAATTGGTTAACAAACCCCGCTCGCTCACATGATTAACAAGCGAATATAAAGTGTTTATGTTGAATTGGTGAAAAATGCTTTTTGTCACTTATTTGTTAATCAAAACGAAAAGAGGTTTTTAACCGGAAAAACAAAAGTCTCGTTCTTCTTAAAAACGTAAATCACACGCCATCCAAATGATGACACCACCCGAATCTAATGAAGCATGGGACAATTGTCGAGCTTAGCACGAGCCAATTATTGTCAAGGGCGCCATCGTGTATCTTGTTGGACGATTTGCAATTCCAATTTAATACGCTTTGATAATTGTCATGCCCATACCGAGTTATCAAAGCGGCTTATTGAGGAATCGGTGTGGGAAGGGATCAAACATGCCAAACCGGTGTTGTGAGTATCGATGGATCCCGCAAGTGTCTAAGAGTTGTAATTACGGATTGCAATTGGTAAAGCGTTTACCGGCCTAAATACCTTCAAGAAGTGATCCGCGGTAAACTCGTCATGTAGTGAAGTTATGTTCGGTACAAGCAACACCGCGACACACATGTCACTCCGTCCATTTTTGGAGAAAGAGAAACTCATAGGCGTAAACTTTATGGATTGGCATAGGCAATTGAGAATTGTCTTGCGCCATGAAAGCAAGTTGTACGTCCTAGAGGAACCTTTTCCGGAGGCTCCTGCTACCACCGGTACGCGGGCCATTAAGGATGCTTACGAGAAGCGCCTTAAAGACACCAATGAGGTGACTTGCCTCATGTTGACGACCATGAGTTCCGAGTTGCAAGGGCAATTCGAGGACGTTGGTGCGTTTGACATGATCTCGCATCTAAAGGAAATGTTCCGGCAGCAAGCGAGGCAAGAACTCTACGAGTGTGTCAAGGACTTTATAGGGTGCCGGATGCAGGAGGGCGGGAACGTGAGCTCCCACGTGCTTCGTATGAAGCAATACGTGGACCATCTCGAAAGGTTGGGCTTTCCAATGGGGAAAGAGTTGGCTACGGATATTATCCTCCAATTTTTGCCTCAAGCATACGGTCCGTTCATTGTGAACTACCATATGCATAACATGGACAAGTCCTTGATGGAGTTGCACGGCATGTTGAAGACCGCCGAGTCTAACATGGCCAAGGCAAAGCCATCGACCTCCGCACCCGTCCTAGCCGTCCATGAGGAAAGAGTCTAACAATGAAGCGCGGGCCTATTGGGTCACACGCCGAGTTTCAATCTCGACAACCTACTATAAGAGGAAAGAGTCAAAATGGTCAAATTCCAGTAGACCTAGGCTTCACGACCGTGAAGGATGCTCCATGGGTCGTGAAGCAGCTCGTGTCCACGAGTCCTGTCGTGGGCCGCATGGTTTGTGAAACCCTAGGGCTTCACGACCCTACACGGCCCGTGAAGGAGGTCGTGAAGGCACAACCCTCACGATTCTTGCACTACGCGGCACGGCTCGTGGAGGATTAATGGCCGGTCGTGGCGCATTTATCCTTCACGGCCCGTGAGAGCCCGTGAAGAAGTCGTGAAGGCAGAATTCTAAGTGACACTTGTATTTGGTTGGACCATTTTGTTGGTCCAATGATGTAGTGCCACTTAGCTCCGACTTTGGGCTCTTTGAACACAGAGAATGCTTATATTAGAGGTGTTCTTTGTTCATTAATTCTTCTTGGTCATTTGGTGCATTACACATACATTGTGAGTTCTTCCATAGAGAGAGAGAGAGCAAGATCAAATGAAAGTGGTAAGTGCACAAGTGGTTACAAGGCTGTTCCAGAGGATTCTCATCAAGTGTTGGTGGTCCTTGGTTTGCTAGTACAAAGAGGTTGAAGATATTCTTTGTGTGGACTTGCATTAGGGCTTGGAGCCTTTTGTTTCAAGCTAACATCCCAAGTTCTCTTTTGTTCCAGAATATAATCAAAGTCTTCAAGGGTATGTTTTGATTCCCTTCTTCTCTTTGTGTTTGTTTTTGGTTGCATGTATGTTCTTGCAAGTTTTCACCACCATTGAGAAATCATGAGATCGTTTTTTGTGTTTTTGCTGCTTTCGTTGCGTGCTTTGATCCCCATGGATTCCCAAGACTTAGTACATGCACATTATTAAATATGTGAGAACCACACCAGGTTTCTAAGACCCAAGTGTTAAAAGTAGAAGTGTTATGGAGTTCAATCATATACATACCGCAGGCGCCTTGTCCCTTGGCGTGAAGACTCTTGAGCTCCTCCGTATAGTTGGGGCAGCTACGCCGGTAGTGCCCCTTCTCCCCGTAGAAGAAGCAGGTAGCCTCTTCTCGTTAGAGGGCTATAGTTGCGGGTTCCTTCCTCTTCGGCTCTGGGCTTGGAGAGGTTTAGGCTTAGGTGTTGCCCCCTTTGCCTTTCCCTTTGCATTGCCCTTGGAGCTTGAAGCGGGCCGCTTCCTCGTAGCACCACCCTCATGGATGGCTAGGACAGGTGCGGAGGTTGATGGTTTTGGTATGGCCATGTTAGATTCCGCAGTCTTCAATATGCCGTGTAATTCCATCAAGGACTAGTCCATATTGTGCATATGGTAGTTCACAATGAACGGACCATATGCTTGAGGCAAAGATTGGAGGATAATATCCGTCGCCAACTCATTTCCCATAGGAAAGCCCAACCTCTCGAGCTAGTCCACGTATTGCTTCATGCAAAGCACGTGGGAGCTCACATTCCTGCCTTCCTGCATCCGGCACCCTATGAAGGCCTTGACACACTCATAGAGTTCTTGCCTCGCTTGTTGTTGGAATATTTCCTTAAGCTGCGAGATCATGTCGTACGCACCAACGTCCTCGAATTGCCTTTGCAACTCGGAACTCATGGTCGTCAACATGAGGCAAGTCACCACATTAGTGTCTTTAAGGCGCTTCTCATAAGCGTCCTTAACGGCCCGCGTAGCTGTGGTAGCAGGAGCCTCCGGAAGAGGATCCTCTATGACGTACAACTTACTTTCAAGGCATAAGACAATTCCCAATTGCCTATGCCAATCCATGAAGTTGACTCCAATGAGTTTCTCTTTCTCAAAAAATGGACAGAGTGACATGTGTGTCGTAGTGTTTCTTGTAGATGCCATCTAAAAGAAGGCAAAGCACGCAGAAAGGTTAGTTCGACATATTTTAATCCTTGTTAAATAATTACCCAATAGTTTAACACTTAAATTTAACAAGGGCTAAGAACCCAACATAACTTCACTACATGATGGGTTTACTGCGGATCACTTCGTGAAGGTATTTATGCCGGTAAACGCTTTACCAATTGCAATCGACGATTACAATTCTTAGGCACTTTCGGGATCCATTGGTACTCGTAGCACCGGTTTGGCATGTTTGATCCCTTCCCACACCGATTCCTCAATAACTCGCTTTGGTAACTCAATATAGGCACAACAATTACCAAGGCGTATTAAATTGGAATTGCAAATCGTCCAACAAGATACACGATGACGACCTTGACAATCATTGACTCGTGCTAAGCTCGACAACCAATAATTTCAAGATGCCGCACTCACCTTCCACACAAGTCCACATGGAGTAACTCGTGCTAAGATCGACAATTTCCCCATGCTTCATTAGATTCGGGTGGTGTCATCTTTTGGATGGCGTGTGATTTATGTTTTTAAGAAAAACGGGACTTTTATTTTTCCAGTTAATAACCTCTTTTCGTTTTGACTAACAAATAAGTGACAAAACGCATTTTTCATTATTTGAACATAAACACTTTATATTCGTTTGTTAATCATGTGAGCGAGCGGGGTTTATTAACCAATTAAGGAAAACTATATAGTCTTATTATTTTTCAAAACCTTTTCTAGCATGCCAAGATCCTACAACCACGCAAGAAAATAAATGAATAAAACTACAAAACCACGCATACAAAACCGATTTGGGCCAACCTAAGTGTTCCCCGGTGAGCCAACCGAGGAACTAAGTCTACTAAGGACAAAGAATCCAAGACTTGGTGGTGTGCTCCCACTCGATCCCGCGCCTCCGGATCCAACATAACCGAGACGTCTCCCAAGACTCCTGATGGTGCCTCCGGTCTTCTCTTCAAAATTACATACATAATTTAAAGAAAACTGGAATGCAAGCCACACAATCTATTCTAAGCTAATATACAAATTACAAAGAATAAATACCTTGGCATGCAAGCCACAGATAAATAAATATTACAAACCGGATTAAATAAATTATTACAAACCAAATGTGGTACAAACCACCAAATGAATGAATAACATACAAGGCAACCAAAACAACCACACAAAGGTCTAAGGCTCAAACCGGTGCTCATAAAAACGAAACAACCACAAAGCATGGTGTGCCACACCAAACCATGCACAAAGCAATATCCCAATTAAGTTTATTCAAAAAACTCAAGGCACAAGAATAAACCTTGTAAACATGCATTAGGATTCCAAACACTTTGAAATCCATATTCATATATACACAAGATACATGTATGCACGTGTACACATGCATTAGGCCAAAAAACAACCTGTTCACAACGCCTTCACGAGCTACTGCTCTTCACGGGCCCTCACGGCCCGTGAAGCTAGTACACTCCACGAATCGTGAAACAGTTAAAAAAACTTTCACGACCAACACCCCACGAGACTGGTCGTGTAGCCTTCATGACTCATGAAGCAAACTTCACAGCCCGTGAAGGCTCTTTCGACATAATGTCCAAAATTGAAAATATGGATTTTCAAGCCACAAAGGTTCTCGCATCTTACAAGTATGGCTCTGATACCACTGTTGGGATTCCATGGGGGATCAAAGCATGCAACGGAAGCAAGAAAAAGACACAAAATGATCCATGAAGTCCCAATGGCGGTGAAACTTGCAAGAAACTACGTGCAACCAAAACAAGAACAAGGAAGGAAGAGATATACCCTTGATGACTTTGAATCCTTGGCTGGAACAAGTCGAATGTGGGATGACTCCTTGAACCACCAAGCAAAACTCCAATCTCCCTTCTACTAGCAAGCCAAGGACTCGAACCACCACTTGAAGATGTCGAGATTTTGGAGCAACCTTGATGGACATAAATGACCAAAAGAGACATGTTCTTGTTGCTCTCTCTAACTCAAAGTGTTACTCACTTGTATGTGTAATCTGTGTACAATGATCGAAGAGTGGCAAATGAACAAAGAGAGCTCCTCTTATAGACATCTCATCTGTTCTCTAAGCTCCAGGGTCGGACCAAGTGCTTTGCTATCCAATAAAACACAAGTGTCACTTGAAATTCTGCCTTCACGACTTCTTCACGGGCTCTCACGGGCCATGAAGGATAAATGCGCCACGACCGGCCATTATAGCTGGCTGTCGAGTTGAAACTTGGCATGTAACCCAATAGGCCCACGCTTTATCGGCAGTGATACTGGCATACGTGTGTCAATGGGCAGATTCCAACAGTTACTACTCCTCACAACTACTAGTCAGAGTTGTGTATCACATGAACTTGGACTTTGCCCAGATTTTCTTTGATGAGATAGTATGTATGGTAAATGAAATGGCAAAGCCAAAAGCAAAACCTTTATCTCATTTTAGTAGCTCCTGATGATGTTCATCGAGGACACCATTTGTAGTTCTGAAGGAATCACTCCAAGGCCTGACAATGGACAAATTCTGAAGCAAAGGATCGAGCGGTTTCCAAAAATAAAAGATGACTTCCCCAACATTGTACCTATGATGATTCTTGTTGCCTTAATTCACACACTTAATCAACAAAGTGTGGTTGTGAGGGAGTACACGAGAGAGCATAGCATAGCCCCTCCGGTACTACCAGAAGCAGTAACACCTACCCCGGGGGCCATAGAAGCAAGTGAGGGTCCTAATCTTAGTGGTCTATGAGCTCAAGTGCACAAGGGTGCCTCGAGCCGGGGAAGAACAAGAGCGAGAAAAATCTGAGAGGGGTGGTGGAAGCGGTGAGGGAGGAGCGATACACGAGAGTGACGGTGATCGTTCTGAAATTGTGTTTGATCAACTTGAGGTCAGTGATTCCGAGGCATGCTCCAAAGCTCAATCTACAAGTAAGTCCTCCAGAGAAAGAATAGTAACCGAGGTAAGAACAACCGACACCTCATCGGAACGGTCGTCCTCTACCAAGTCAATACACAGGAGGTACAAGCTGAATCCATAGGCACTCACCATGTGTTTGATCATCAAGAAAACATTCACCAACACTTATATGAAATGTCTGGAACTTTCGATGAATTACCTACTTTTTGGCTAGACGTTGTAATGGTTGAAGCAGTAGTAGAAGAGAGTGAAGGGAGTAAAAGAAACGAGGAGAGTGAGGAAACCCCAGACCCAAAAAGCTGGAAAACCACATCTTCTACTGGCCTCGACAGTGTCTGGGCCGGTATTGAAATAGACACTAGCATCCCACCAGTGCATGCACGTATCCCCTCCAGCCACTCAACATTCACTCAAATTAGTCGGCTACTCGCTCGGAGTTTGCTGGCTTTGAAATTAGTGGACCGCCTCCCCTGCCCACGACCATCTTTCGTCCACAATTGAGTCCATCACCAACTCCTAATGGTTTTCTTTCTTTTGCCAGAACATAACCTTCACTTGTGCATCTTAGTGATGGCGTCGAAACACTTGTAGCGGCATCTCCTATAGATATGTCACGACGATCGAGTGCAAGTCCCGCAAGTGCCACATCAATGCCAGCACTGACTGCGGCCATATAGTTTCTACAACTGCTCTGCCAACGGGTCCTATATGTGAGCTCTGGGTTACAACTAAACTGAGATGATACATGGATTCCAAGTTCTTCCGTGTGGAGTCGAATCTTAAAGATGTAATAACCAAGAGCACCTTAACCCTTGAAACCACCCTCAACTCCCTCCAAACACAACTCAACTCCCTTGAAACACAAGTCAATACTCTAACCACCATTATTCAAACACTCACCAACAAGACACCTACTTTAATTGAGAGAGATTATTCAATCGATTAATTCAATGATCTCCTACATGCTAAACTCAACAGCTTTGCCAACCCAAACACAGAACAATCAAACCTATTGGCATCTCTCCAATCCCAGCAAACCCCAGCCCAAACTTCTACCTCAAACACTTTTAATGATACAGTCCTTGAAGCCCTAAACACCCTAACCAAGATCTTTTCCAGGTTTGGGTAGAGGCTACAAGCTATGGTGTAACATCGCTTCTGAAAACAGTGAATTTACTAAAAAATCAAGTTTTTAACGCGCGTGGGTCCCTTTCAAAATCATAAATCCTCAGGTTTTGCAGCGGAATTTAATTTCAAAAGATTACATCAGTTATTCACAATACATCATTCTTGAAACAACTATTTGGTGTTACCTAGCACATCAACCGACCATAACAATAAATATTTACATTATACAGAAGTGTTTGTTAGTTACATGTTTAGAATAGTTAGATTTGATGAGACAAACCATAGCTATGTATAGATGATAGGTTAAACATTAGGAATTATGTAAGTCTGTTATAGACTGACTAGTCAGCTTAGGATGAGTAGTCAGCGTATAAACAGATATAGAGTTTTCTATGTAACTACTAGATAGCTTAGTGACCTCTAAGCCGAGATAGGTTTCTAGAATGAAGGCTTTAAGATTTGAAGAGCCATGAAGTCAAGGACTCAGCTTGATAACGTCAGGACTAAGTGAGTCAGCTCAGCGTCAGAAGTCAGTTCAAGAATTTAAGTAAGTTCTACATTCTGTCATAAACTCTCCATATCTACGACATTTAAATTAGGATATCTGAACCTAATTTAAACTATCTATTAGTTGGATAGAGATCTCAAACGGAATTAATTAGATATGCTCTAATTAAGGAGTTTGTTACGGTTTTAAAGAAATGATAAGTTCTATATTTAAACTGCGATTTGTTTGTAGATATATCAAGTATGAGTATAAACCTTATTATTGGTTTTGATATATAAAGAACATAGAATACCGAATAGGGTGTACTGCATAAGTTGCAAAACGTACGTGTGTTCGTCATACTTGATACGCGTGTGTTGCGATAACTTTGTGAGTTCAAAGTTTGAGAGAGAATTTTCAAGAGTTCTTGTTAATCAGTTTTAACAAGAAGTCCGATCATCAATTAGTTTGTGATACGAGAGTGTTTAAAGAGAGTTGAGTTTATAATCAGTGTAAACCTCAAATCATCCTGTTGATTTAATTAGAAAGTAATAGTTGTAATCATTCTGTTTGATTAATGAATATACATTTGATTAATTTGATTAATTGTTTAAAGTGTATTAAACCCCCCCCCCCCTTCTACACTATATCGGTTGCTTGTTTTCCCTCCGTGTGACCAACAACTGGTATCAAGTTTCTTCATTAACTGAAAATCAAGATCCGCCGTCAAGAGGTCAAGATGTCTATTAACAAGCAATCAAATCATATTCCAACAATGGCGGCAAAAGGGTGTCCTATCATTGATGGCAATGACTATCCTATGTGGAAGTTCAGAGCCATGTTGTATCAGAAGTCAGTGGATCACAGGATGAATACCGTGATTCAAGATGGCCCAATCATACCCTTGATTCATATTACTGCCACTGACAAAACTGTTCCCTCTAGAGAAACTCCCAAGCCTGAAGCATCTTGGACTGAGGAAGATCACAAACTATTCAATCTTGATGATAAGGCATAAAGCATTATAGCAAATACTTTGACAAACCCTCTTCTGCATACTGTGGCTGGGGGCCAAACTTCAAAAGAGATTTGGGATACTCTTAGTGTCACGTATGAAGGCACTGACCTGGTCAAGCAACATATGAAGACAAATCGGAGTCGTTCTTATGAGACTTTCTTTGTCAAAAAGAATGAAACTCTCGCTGGTCTGTTTACCAGATTTCAATGATTAATTAATGATCTGCTCTTGATAGGTGTCAAGAAAGATGAAAATGAGTTGGTACTCAAGTTCTTGGATGTGTTACCAGAACAATTCAATCAGATTATCATTGCACTTCATGCTGGAGGAACCTTAGGAAAATATGATCTCAGATCTATCTATGGTTTCCTTCTAAATCATCAACAAATCATGGAACAGAATAAAGTGGCCCAGCAACAACTAAAAGAATCTATCAATAATGTTGGATATACATTAATTGCAGAAAAGAAAAGAAGGGATCTAAAAAGTCTCAAGCTGAGACTGACTATAAATCTGAATCTGAGGAGGTGAGTCCTAACTCAGATTCAGATGATGAAGAGATGGATGCTCTTACTGTTCAAAATGGCAATGTTAGCAAGGAATTTTAGAAAGTTCAGAAGAGGAAGGGGTTAATTTGATAAAAGCAAAAGTGAAGTCTACTTTTGATCCTTAGAAAGCTAAGTGCTACAACTGTCAGAAAATAAGACACATAGCTGCTGAGTGCAGAGCTAAGAAGGGAGAATCAGCTTTAGTGGTTGAAAAAAATGCATACATAATCATCTACTTCAGATGAAAACACCAAAGGTCTTCTTGCTGAGACTTAGGATACTAAATCATCTACTTCAGATGATGATGAGCCAAATAGGTGTTTGATGGCCATTGAGGATGAAGAGGAACAAGTTGACTATGAGTTAGAAGATAGTTCTTTTGATGAGGATCTAGCAGAAGCGGCTAGCTAAGTAAGCAAACCAGCAACTGGGATCCTGCCTCAATGTATAAGGTAAATAACTTCAGCTCTTACACCGATGAACAAAAATGTTTAATGTTAAACTATTTGTTGAATGACTTCAAAACCTCTCTCACAGTTCAATCTAATTTGAAAACTGAAATTTCAAAATTAAAAGATGAACTTAAACACTCTGAAACTCTCATAAATGCTGGTAGAAAGACTCAAATTGATTATGAGTGTCAGCTTCACATAAACAAACTTCTAAGTGAAGAATTACAAGAAACAAAAGAACAAGGTGACAATCTAAGAAAGATCTGTGAATCTTTGTGTAAGTCATCAAGGGAAGCAGAAAAATGTATCAAGCAGCAGATACCAAATCAAGTAAAAGCAGTGTTAGGGGGAGATTATAGTGTTGTTGCTGATGAAATCATTAATGAACAAGTCAGTCTTGAAGAAAAAAATGTGAAATTGGATGATATACTTCCAAAGACATTTTTAAGGAACAAGGATGGAAAACAGGTCAAAACCAATATGTTTGTGAGACCAACCCAAAGCCCCCACGTTATCCATACAAACCATCAAGCTGAATGTTCTAGATCCAACAGAAACTGTAAGTCAGTTTTCAAAAGATTGAATTACAATCCTGTGAGAACAACTGTCTTTGACAGAATAACTCACATCAACATAAAGAGACATAACTCTAAAGCCAAATACGAAAGGATGTCTAAGAATAGAAAGTTGTTTGTAAGTCAGACTTCACCAAATAAGGGTAACCATAAAGCTGACAAAGGTAAGTCCAAAGTCAGAGTAAATCAAGTTGACAAACTATCTAAAAGGATTGAAAGGTTATCCATATCTTATGACCCGAAAACTGCATCCAAATTCAATGTTGGAAAACTCAAAGAAGTCACCCAAACACCTATCTTTAGAAGAAAACGCTATAAGTGTGTTAACAGTCGTCATGAAGCCAAATATTGTGTAAGTACCAATCTTAGGCCTGAAAAAGTAAAGGATGATCAGACTAAAACAGACACAGAATAAGTTCAAGCTGATCAGTTAGCCTCTAAAGGATTAGCTAAGTGCTCATCCTCAGAACCCACCAAACAGTGGGTTCCTAAGAGAAACTAATGTGTTTAGTTGATTATGTGCAGGGCTCCTACAAGTGGTACCTAGACAGTGGATGCTCAAGGCACATGACATGAAGCAATGTATTCTAAGTGAATTCCAAAACAATGAAGGGACAATTCTCAAGGAAGGACTAAAGGTTAAGGAAAGATAACTGCTGGAATAGTCACTTTCAAGAAGGTAGCATATGTTGAAGGCCTTAAACACAATCTGATAAGTATCAGTCAATTGTGTGATGAGGATTATGAAGTCACCTTCAGAAAGCATGCAAGAACAATTTATGATAAGAAAGGAAAGCCAATACTAATGGCAAAGAGAGAGAGATATCTATTTGTAAGATCTCAGCTCCGTAGATCCTTCAACTGAAACCTATTTGTATTCTGACTCAACTCCCAAGCTGAGTTGGTTGTTGCACAAAAGACTGTCACACCTAAATTTCAAATATATTAACAAATTGTCTAGCAAAGAGTTAGTCTCTGGTCTACCAAAGATCACATTTGCTAAAGACAAACTTTGCTCAGCTTGTGAAATGGGAAAACATCATAAGGGATCCTTCAAGTCCAAACAGAAATTTTCAATTATAGAACCATTGCATATGTTGCATTTGAATTTATTTGGACCTATAAGCATCCCAAGCCTATGTGGTAAAAAGTATACCCTAGTGATTGTTGATGAGTTCACAAGATTTACTTGGGTGGTTTTCTTAAAAGCCAAAAGTGAAGCTGCATATGAGTTAATCAGCTTAATAAGACAAGCAGAGTTGCAAAAGGGTAAGTCTATTAAGCAGCTCAGAAGTGATCATGGGACTGAGTTTAGAAACTCAACCCTTGAAGGCTTTTGTGAAGAGAAGGGAATTATCCAGAATTTCTCATCCGTAAGAACTCCATAACAAAATGGAGTTGCTGAAAGGAGAAATAGAACCTTAATTGAAGCTGTTAGAACCATGCTATGTGAAGCAAAGCTCAAGCTGAGTTTTTGGGCAGAAGCTGTAAGTACAGCCTTCTACACTCAAAACAGATCTATAATAGTTAAAAGACATGGTAAAACACCTTATGAGATGTATCATGGCAAAAAACCCAACATTGGATATTTCCATATCTTTGGTTCAACATGCTATGTGCTAAACCAAAGAGATCAGCTCTATAAGTTGGAACCTAAAGCTGATCAAGGCATATTTGTTGGATACTCTTCAATTTCAAAATCCTATAGAGTTTTTAATCTTAAAAGAAAAGTGATTGAAGAATCAATACATGTTACACTTGATGAGACAAGGATTGATGAATCTGACAAAGCTCAAGCTGACCCAGTTAGTCTGAGTGAGCTTGAGAGGAGCAGAGTGGATCTCATATCAAATCCCATGTATGTTATGGATGAGTATGATGATGAGGATGGTGGTAAATCTGACAAATGTGCATCATCAAAAGAAACTATCTATGTTGAAGATACTCAGCCTGAGAATCTAGGTGAATCATCAGGTACAAGTCAAATTGAAAATTTAAGTGATCTCTCAATCCCTACTCAAACTGAAGAAGTAAGCCCTATTCAGCCTGAGATACACTGCTCAGATTCAGATCCAGAACCGCAGTCTCCCACTTCAACCTTCAAAGTATTAAAAGATCATCCCCTTGATGACATTATTGGTAACATTGAAGATGGTGTGTTAACTAGATCTAAGGAAAATATAAACTATGTTGCCTACTCTAGTTTTCTATCTCAAATGGAACCAAAGAAGACTGAAGAGGCTCTAAAGGATGAAGATTGGATTGAAGCTATGCAAGAGGACCTGACAGAATTTCAAAGAAATAAGGTCTGGAACCTGTCCCTGCTCCCAAAGGAAAAACAATTATAGGCACTAAGTGGTTCTATAGAAACAAAATGGACAAGGATGGAGTAGTGATAAAAAATAAGGCAAGGCTAGTAGCTCAGGGGTATCGACAAGAAGAAGGTATTGACTATGATGAGACCTTTGCCCCTGTTGCAAGGATTGAAGCTATTAGATTGTTTCTAGCCTATGCAGCATTCAAAAATTTTAAAGTGTATCAAATGGATGTTAAAACTGCTTTTCTAAATGGAGCATTAGAGGAGGAAGTCTATGTGAAACAACCCCCTGGGTTTATTGATTCTAAACATCTAGATTATGTCTATAAGTTAGACAAGGCACTATATGGACTCAAACAAGCTCCAAGAGCATGGTATGATACACTGTCCACCTATCTGCTTTCAAATGATTTTGTTAGAGGAAGTATTGACAAAACTCTATTTATAAGAAAACGCATAGGTCATGTCATTCTCGTTCAAATTTATGTGGATGATATTATCTTTGGTTAAACAAACCAAGGTCTGTGTGATTGGTTTTCTAAGATAATGTCCAATCAATACAGAATGAGCATGATGGGTGAGATGACTTACTTGTTGGGACTTCAAATCAACCAGAAAGAAGATGGTATATTTATTAATCAGAGCAAGTATGTTTTTGATCTGATTAAGAAATATGGATTAGACTCAAGCCATCCTACAAAGTCTCCAATGTTACACAATGTCAAGTTGCACAAGGACATTGATGGAAAATCTGTATGTTAGACTACATATCGAGGAATGATAGGTTCATTACTCTATTTGACAGCAAGCAGACTTGATATAATGTTTGCTACATGTGTTTGTGCACGATATCAGGCTGATTCAAAGGAATCACACTTGCTAGTTGCTAAAAGAATTCTCAAATATCCGAAGGGAACACCAAATTTTGGTTTGTGGTATCCCAAAGGATCAGGATTTGAGCTGCTAGGGTACTCAGATTCAGACTTCGCAGGGTGTGGCTTAGATAGAAAGAGTACTACTAGAGGATGTCAATTATTGGGTGGAAAATTAGTTAGCTAGACAAGCAAGAAACAAAACTCAGTGGCAATTTCCACAGCTGAAGCTGAGTATGTGGCTGTAGGGAGTTGTTGTTCTCAAATACTGTGGATGCAACATCAGCTTAAGGACTTTGACTTGCATTATTCAAAGACTCCTATATTCTGTGACAATCAAAGTGTTATTTCCATCACACACAACCCAGTGTTTCACTCAAGAACCAAGCACATCGAAATAAGACATCATTTAATCAGAGACATTGTAGAAAAGGGAAAGATAAAGTTAGTCTTCATTGAGACTGTAGATCAACTTGCAGATATCTTCACTAAACCTATTGAAGGCACAAGATTTACAACTCTACTTGGCATGCTCAACCCTTAATTTGGTATGTTCCATTATTTATCTCTGTGTAATATATGCTAAGTGCTAACCTCGACTAAGTGCTCAATCTGAGCTGAGTGCTAAATGTGAGCTGAGTGCACAATCTGAGCTGAGTAATCAGTTCTAATGTGTGGTCAGTTCCACAGGACTAGGTTAGTCCTAATAAATGGTCAGTCCAATCTTATAGTATCAAATATGCAAGGTGTGTCCTGTTTACAATCAATACAAGGCCACGGTTTCTAGGGAGACTTCACGGAGTCTCTTACCCTTAATGGGTCATCCTCAAGTCGTTGGAGTGATAAGGAAATACGTTTTCCAAACAGCACTGGGAGTCATGGTGTCCACGGTGGTTCGTTCACTTGGATACAAGGTGGGTGGACCGGATAATGTTAACGATTTTGAAATGC
Organism: Dittrichia graveolens; assembly: GCA_038502395.1. Taxonomy (NCBI): domain Eukaryota; kingdom Viridiplantae; phylum Streptophyta; class Magnoliopsida; order Asterales; family Asteraceae; genus Dittrichia; species Dittrichia graveolens. Next base: position 42,235,346 of record JARJIL010000003.1, read on the forward strand.
AACTATTCTATAATATATTCTATGATCGACAATTGGACTATGCTGAGTTGATCTTTGAGGCACTCAAGTCTCTGGTGACCAAGAGTGTGAGGGATACAATTGTGCCCTTTGTACGATTTTTATCTATGGTGATCGAGGACAGGTTGGGTAGAAGATACATTGCCCAACATGAGTCAACCCCTACTCCTGTTCTCAGCTCAAGAATGTTCGCCCATTATATTTTCCCTGAGCACCCCACAATGAGTGCTCATATGAGGGTGTATACACAGCTTCCGACCTCAGAGTCAAGTAAAGCTGAGGAAAGTGCAAATGATGAGGAGGATACATATGGTGTAAATGATTCTGAGGCTAAGTCCTCCAAAGCTGAGCCTGAAAGGACTCAGCTCCGATCGCGCATCCAAAGGATTTCTTCCACCTCAAGCTCTGAGCAAGAGAGTATGTTCCCTAGCTCAGAGTCACCACTAATAGGCGCAGGTATAACTTCTCTTCCTTCATCTCCTTCTTTCTCTCGCGTTTCTCCATCTCCTATATAGGGAGATAAGACTGATTCAAGCCCAACTCGGTCTAACCCCTCTCCCCCACCACAAACATCTCCATCTATCTTACACTCTACAGCCCACCTTGGTCAGCCCACTGCTACCAAGGTTATATCTCACACCTATACAAGAAAAACTGCCAAAGGTGGTCCTTCACCTCAAAAGGACTCCAGAGCTAATATCACATTGATACCTCCACCAGCAGGAGCTGAGGGGGAGACACCTTCTCTTAAGGTGCCAACCTCAAGGCTTAGTTCAACCCTTTAGCCTATACCGGGTATGGTGTCTACTCAGCCCATACCTATCCTAGCTATGGGAGAACCTATTTTTGTGCCTTCATAGACATATGAAGGTCACATTGAACATATGACCTCTCCCTAGGGTCAACTACCCCCCTCCTCACCATTAAGCCCAGCTTACCCCACTACCATAGTTAACGACATTGGTCACTCTTCTCTTCCATCCTTACACTCTGTCGCACGACCTGTCAATGAACCTTTCTTACACTAGGAAGGTTTATAGGGTCCCCAATATGTCCCCCTTGATTCCATAGGTCAGCGCCAACCTTTAGATATGGGGCCCACATTCTCACCTATTGAGGAATACTGAACAACTACTCCTATAGTGGAACTACATTCCTCCACTGGACAGGAGGACTTTAAGGTCAAACAGAGAACAGAGGAACCCAAGCTGATGGCCACTAATGCTCAATCCATTATGATATATCTTCAAACTCAGTTTGAGCTCCTGCACAAGAAAAGAAAAAGTGATAAAGCCAAGCTAATGCGTAAGCTGAATCATTTGTCAAACTCTGTGGCCAGGTTGGAAAGCTTCGTGCTTAGATCAAAATCCTCCCCTATTGATGATGACAAAAATGGGGAGCAAGAATCAAAGAAAGATGATGATATGGTTGAGGGGGAGCATAGTGAGGAAATACAAATTGAAGAAGAAGCTCATTATCAGTTCATGAGTACTGTAGATCAGCCTCCTCAGCAAAAGAATTTGCAGAAGGTCCACAAGCTCCAGCAGTCCAAATTTTCACAACTTCACAAGCTCAATCAGTTCCACAACAAGTTCCACATGAAGAAACACTTTAGATTGTGCCCACAAATTTCCCTCAAGCTGAATTGTCAAAGATTGTTGAAGCTGAGTCTGTTCCAGCTTCACAATTGGATAAAGGAAAAAGCAAAGTGATTGAGATGGTAAAAAGAAAGAAAAGAACAAGTATTATGTCTATAGAAAAGAGAAGAAAAGTTATCATTGTTGAGCCAGAGCCAGAGCAACAAGGTCAGTATCAACTAGTTGCATATGAATCTAACTCAAGTGATGAAGCCGATGCAGCACAAAAGGCCAGTGACATGCTTGCTGAACAAATGCTACAAGAAATGGCCAAGGAGCTTGGTATGACAGTGGAAGAGATGAAAGAGCAACAGAGACAAGTTGAGTTGCAAAGAGAAAAGGCTAAAGCTGAGGCTGCCACAGCTGAAACTGGAGCTGACTATTCGGGACCAAAAGCTGCTCCAATTCCTTACTCAGATGTGGATCTAAGGCATTGCTACAAAAGAACACATTTTGATCACAAGATTGAATCCATCACACTGAGCAAAAAGGAGAATTGGTGATAATCAACTTTGTACTAGACAATAAACATGAAATTGGTTTAGATATGAGATGTATGTACAAGTTGGGCTTCTTAGAGTTAAAGGTAGTAGCCACAACTATCAAAAGAATGAAAAAGAGTCAAATCAGACAAGAGATAGTTGATGTGCTCAAGACTCTCCTCATAAGAATTGATCAATTAGGAGAAATTCCAGCTGATGAAATTGATACCTTCCTCAACATAAACAAAGCTGCAAGAGTCAAAGCAGGAACTCAGTGAGCCAAACGAAATATCAGTCTACAAGTTCCAGAGGGAGTTGAATTCAGAGAAAATACTTTTATCACTCAGCCTTTGGAAGGATTTCTGTACTTGGATGTGGAAGGCAACCAGTGTTTCTTGAAGAAAGAAAATCTTCACGTGGTGAATCTGGAATTGATTTTGTACTTGAGGATTCTATGTGATAACTCAATTCAGAACACAGTTTTCAGATATCATCTCAACAAAGAAATAAGATCAAGAAAAGCTGAGATGAGAGAGCTGCCAGAAGGTGAAGAAGTTTTGAATGATGCTATCAAAGAAGCAGCAGTATGGGAACTTAAATGTTTAGATATGTGGTTAGAAGCTGGAGATCCTATTGATGAAATAGATTAGTTCTATAATTTTTATAAGCACTAAGTGTGCATAAGCTGGTCAAAATGATCAAGCTAACTTCTAAATGATATGTTCATTAATGAAAAGTTAAATTTGATATGTTCAACTGTTTGATGTGTTTAAATAAACAACTTTGTAAGTTTAAGCTGACTATTGATATGTTCAAGTATAAACTGATAAGTTCAGTAGTTAAGTATTGGTATGTTCAAATGCATAGAATACAAGTCCTAGAATAGATTTGTAACCTAGAATCTTGTAAGTTCAAGAAATGATGAATAGGTATAAATTAGTTTAATGCCTATTTTAATAATTAACTTTGGTCAGTTCCAGAGTGGTTCAACATAATTCTATTAACCTATATGTACTTTGATTCAATATTTTGTCATCATCAAATAGGGGGAGATTGTTAGTTCCATGTTTGGAATAGTTAGATTTAATGAGATAAACCATAACTATGTATAGATGATAGGTTAAACATTAGGAATTATGTAAGTTTGTTATAGACTGACTAGTTAGCTTAGGCTGAGTAGTCATCGTATAAACAGATATAGAGTTTTCTATGTAACTTCTAGATAGCTCAGTGAGTGAGTGAGTCCGCTCAGCGTCAGAAGTCAGTACAAGAACATGAAGTCAAGGACACAGCTTGATAACGTCAAAACTGAGTGAGTCCGCTCAGCGTCAGAAGTCAGTACAAGAATTTAAGTAAGTTCTAAATTCTGTTATAAACTCTCCATATCTACGACATTTAAATTAGGATATCTGACCCTAATTTAAACTATCTATTAGTTGGATAGTGTAACACCATAAAACTTAAGTCAATTTTTTTTAAACGCTGCGGAAGCATTCTCTAATTTCATTTAACATAAACATACACAAGTACAAAGTACTTTTACAAATTACAACATTCGTTTGTGTTACAAAAGATTATAAAACGTGGCTCGTCTCTTCTCAAAATACAATATCAGAGTATTGGTCAAATTCCCCTTTCCACAAACAAAGCTAAACAGCTACTCACATAAACCTGCAAAAAGCAATCAACCGTAGGGGATTAGCACAAAGATAAGTGAATGGAAGCTACAGACAAGCACATAACAATCACTGTTCCCAACAAAACCTCTGAACATCAATCCTCAAGCAATCCGTCAATTCAACAATCCTCTCCATCCCGAGGACTGGTGGTTCTACCGAACCTACAACCAAAGCTGGCCAAAGCAAAGGTTTACCGATAGCTCCCTGCCGATTGGCACAGTAAACTCTCCTCTGAGCAACAAATGCATCAGAGGAGCTACAACCGTTCAACCAACTGCAAACAAGCCCAGCTCTTGCATCAGCAGATGACCCCAACCAGCCCTTACACAGAAGCTGATCTCTTCCGACCCATAACACAGAAGTCGGTTCTCAAATAATCCAAATACTCTTCCAGTCACAATCACAATCAAAACGTTTTCACATAAAACATATATGAACATATAATTCTCATTTAGCATATAGCAGAATTAACAGTCTATCATGGCATGACAAGCAATCTATCTTCGCATAACAAACTTATCAGTCAAATATCTCATATTTGAATCAACAAACAATCTTTGCAATCAAAAAATCCATCAATCATTCAATTCATAATGTTACCAACGAAACCACCCGTGAGTAAACTTCCACTCACCTCAGTCCTCGATTCACGCGTGCTCAGTTGTCTAATATTACCGAGTCTGTGGTTTTCCTGAAAACACATCAACAACCGAATCAGTCTCGAATATATAAATATATCTTTCAACATATATTTATATATCATGATCATTTAAATAACTTAATTTAATCATATAATTAATAATACAACTTTTCCCAAACGAAACACAAACAAAACGAACAAGAATTCTGAAATAGGCCTTGTGTCGCGGCGCGACACAATCGGATTTCGAATCCGGATCTAAGTATCGGATTTGAGTAGCGGATTTTGGTTCCTGGATTTCACAATCGGATTTGGGGCTCGGATTTCATACTCTTCGGATTTCTAGTGTCGGATTTCGAGTTTAGGATTTACAACTCTCGGATTTCCACAAAACCGACTTTAACTTTTGGATTGTATAAAGGTCGCGCCGCGACCCTCTTTGTAGTGCCGCGACATTCATCGGATTTCAAGATCTCTTCTTCAATTTCGAATTCCAGCCAACTTTAATTATTTGTAAACATTTTCAACATAATATTTCTTCAATCTAAGCTCATATATACTATATATCATGCATATATAACATCATCAACACCTCTTTAACCAATCAAACAACAAAAATCATAAAAACCCATTTCTTCAAAATCAAACAATGGTGTTTCAAGTTTAAACTTATAAAAGCATAAATCAAACATATCCAGATGTTTTAATCATGTTAGAATCAACAATTCACCTTTATCTTGAATTATAACAACACAAGTCTTTCTTTTAAGAAATCTAAGTTCTTCTCCTTTTCTACTTTGTTCTTCTTTTTCGAGAGAAAACTCACACACACACACACACACACACACACTTTCTTTTCAAATGAAATAAACAGATGTCAACATGCAAATATATATTTATACCCACGTGTACCTTCCTAACCAATTTTATAAATATGAGGTGTCCAAATGCATACACATAACAATTTTCGTACATACATGATTTTATACATGCATACATACTAAACTTTCTTTCCTTTCATCAGTAAACCAACTTACAACCTTATAAACTTAATAAACTAAACCAATCAATTTAACTACCCTCAATAATTACTTAACCAATTACTCAACATACAATCGAGGTATTTTCTACAATCCTCATACTACACTCAATCTTATTTAACCATAAATACATACGATATCAAATACTCGTTTAATCACGTAACAAATATTTAAACATGCATAACTAAACACATATCAATTTACCATTAGCCCGCCTACTACTAGGCCGGCTTTTCGGATGTTACAAATCTTCCCTCCTTCAGAGGATTCCATCCTCGGAATCCTATAGCACATATCAAACGGTTCATCCTTTTCTTTCATTTCTGGTGGTCAAGTCCTTTGTAACACATATACATATCTTTCTTATTACCATTCACTAACATTCACTTCTACTCATATTTTGTCATTTCATAATCATCAGAGTTTAACAACTCTTCTTCAATTCAATCACAAAACTCATAAACCTATTTTTCAATCATTTTCCTTCACACATATCAAAATGTCTTTTGAATACTTGTACATATCGATCTGTTTATCTCAATTAACAAATTCTACATATCTGTCATTCACTGTCTTACCTACAAAGATATCTACATATCACTTCTTTCTTGTTTCCAATTAACCTGTCAAACATTATCACTTTATCCACATATTGACTCACCACTAATATCTTAACCCTCATCAGATAGAAATCACTTAACGTTTGTCTAATCAGTTTAATTATAGGTTCCACAAATCATCGAAAATCCAATGCAAAGTACATATTCATCCTCATATATATCTGTACAATTCTTTCTATTCGACTATCTCATAAAATTCAATTGTACTGCTCATTTCTCATCTCATTTCTTGTCATAAGTTCTTCTAGAAATTTAGTCAATTCCTTCAATCCTCATCACAAATCTTTATATCTTCAGATCATCTCAGTAATGTAATTCTTCTCAAAAGATTACGTTCCACTAGTGGTAACCATACATATACTTCTTACTACTCAATCCACTATCACTTGTGATACACCAGATTCCTTTTCATGTAGTACATCAATTCTATTATAGCTCGTCATTATCATAACTCTGGTATCTCAAATTATCTCAACGGTTTGTAAATTTCTGATACATACTCAAATCATAATTCAAACGAAAGTATATCTATCATATCCACTCTTCTTAATAAGTAATCAGTCAATTATTTCGTATGTCATTATACCATTTAGCCCTTCCAAGTGCATTGGCAATAAGTTCCGAGAGTTCGATTCAAATTAAGTTTCTAGTTCCAAGCACAAGTACTCCTTAGCAAAGGCAATTCATTCATATGGATCTACAAATCTTCATTCCATAAACTTAGGCCATTACATTTCTCTTTTCTCATAAATTCGTTCTGTCATTCTTCAAAGTACATATATTTTTAGTTCATAAGTATTAGTCATCATCATAACTAGTTCTTTCTCATGTGTATCTCCTTGTAATTAGGCACCAATATCATCTTTATCTAAACAATTCTTGCACATTTCATACTTTCCCAATCTGTAGCAATCTACTACTTTCTTTTACTTGGTAATCTCAATTATCCATGTCATCAATTTCTAATAAGGATAATCTCAATTTCATCCATTAAGTCAAATACGCGTCGATTCACATAATCTTCAAGGTTACCATATCCAATTCCCTCGCGTTCAATTGTCTTCCCAGTATAATATCAAACTTCTCAATTACAATCTTTGATTCATGCTAACCATCATCTTTATCACATGTTGATTTCATTCATATTTATGAACATCTGTCGTTCCTTTTAATACTCAGACCAGTTTCACATGTCTTTCTTTATAATCAATTCATTCATATTATAACACAAACACATTTGCTACAATTCCAAGGGCATAGATTAAATTATTCCTCTCAGGAATCTTCAATTGTCACAAGACGTAGTCCATTCCTCCATTATCGTAGCATAGCATTCTTTATGTCAATCCAACTAATGTAATATCTCAACAAATCATCAATCACCTCAGGTTCATTAATCGATATCACAGATTATCTTCAAACGTTAGCTTTACTAATAATTCTGTAATCTCAGTTATATCTTTATCAAACTATCTCTTGATCAACACAAACCTTTCAAACTTTATTAACTTATCCATTTTCCGCCTTCTTTGTACAAAGACATGCATATACATATAAGCATATATAAACACAAAAGGCAAGACAATTCTTGCAACACATAACTTAGCATGCAATTTTACAAATCTTCAAACATCATTCTAGGGTATTACATACCCAATATACGTCATATAATGTATTTCATCATTTACCGTCATATTTACTTGCTACCATACACTTCAAACAGTTTCAAATATCTCAACTTTCTAAAGAATCATACTCTTTAGAATCAATCAAACACACTTAGCACACATAAGTTTCATACTTTCTCAATTAGCTCTAAAGTTAATAAACATACGTACAAATATAAAGTTTATCAAAACGTACCCGTTATATCATCAGTAGTGGCAATATCATCAGCCATCATGTTGAAATTTCTACCCTCTTGCTCAGACGGGTTCTTTTTCTTTCGCCTACTTGCTGACGAGGTTCCCCCACATGCCACAACTCCAGACCCTGACTCTAACTCTTTGCCAACTTTACAATCTCTTGCTCGATGATCTTCTTCAAAACATATCCAGCATACCTTTCGCGAGAAATGACATTCCATCATTTCATGGCCAAACTGCACGCAAGTCACACACCGCATAGTCTGAGTCGTACATGGTCCTGTGTGGTGAGACTTACACTTCCCACACTGTGACACTCGTTGGTTAGATACATCAAACGCAGGTATATGTTTCAAATTTCTTTTACTCTGACTACCCTACCCTTATTGCTTTTCAACATTATACTGTTCCAATCGAAATTTCTGTTGAGAGATCTCGTCTTGATTCGTTCTATCTCTAGCCTTCAAATCATCTTCGGCCGACTTGGCCAAGGTAAATGCCTGCGACAGTGTACTAGCGCATCTGGTAGTACTTCAATACTCAGGAAGCAAAGCTCCCGCAAAGTGTTGTATCTTAGACACCTCATCAGGTACCCATTGCTTCACAAAACGCAATCTTTTGTTAAATCGCTTGATTAATTCATCCACGGTCATGTCTTTAGTCATACGCAACATCATGAATTCTCTTTTGATACGAACTATCTCAAAAGTATTGCAATACTGTTCACACAGTTTCTCCTGAAACTGATCCCATGTCACACTGTCTTGCTGTTGTTTAGAAAAATGTCTTGTAAGGGAATCCCACCAAACCATTGCATCTCCCCTTAGCATACGAGTCGCAAAACAAACTCTCAGTTCATTCTCACAATTGCATGCTTCGAAAGCCTTTACCATTTCTCGCCACCAGTTTAAAGTTATATTAGGGTTTGTACTGCCATAGTACTCTGAAGGCTTACAATCGAAGAATTGCTTATACGTGCATGGTGGTTTAAATCTTGGGTACGCAAAAGGATAAACTCCTTGGGTAGTAAAAGGATGAGAACTCGATTGTTGTACCACTTATGATGTTGGAGGAAACGGAACTGTAACTTGCACATTTGTAGCTTGAGTTGTACAAAACATAGGATTCTAAATTCATTCATTCTATATATAATCCTCTCTCGTTCCATATTGCCCATAGCATTTATAAGTTCCCACAATTCATTCTCTAATTTGGAAATATATTCCCTTTGATCCATTCCAGATTCAAAACCTGAAGTACCAACCTGACCTGTTACATCCAAAACATCCGCTGATGAAATTCCAGTCACTTCTTAGGTCACAAGAGTGCCAGCAAGGGTATCTCTGTCAGCCATATATGTACAATCACATCATCTCACAAGGAAAGTTTGACCCAACACGAGCCAAAATTTGACCTAATTCACTCTAAATCCTCCCAAAGGAAAGTTTGACCCAACACGAGCCAAAATTTGAGAATGCAACACTCTAGCCGTGCCTGCATCGCCAAACCTAGGCTCTGATACCAACTTGTAACACCATAAAACGTAAGCCACTTTTTTTTAAAACGTTGCGGAAGCATTCTCTAATTTCATTTAACATAAAGATATGCAAGTACAAAGTACTTTTACAAATTACAACATTCGTTTGTGTTACAAAAGATTATAAAACGTGGCTCGTCTCTTCTCAAAATACAATATCATAGTATGTATATGATTGAACTCCATAACACTTCTACTTCTAACGCTTGGGTCTTGGACATCGGGTGTGGTACTCACATAGTTAATAATGTGCAGGTACTACGAAGAAGTAGGGACTTGATTGATGGGGAGCTGGATCTCATCATGGGAAACAAGGCAGTTGTCCCGGTTGAGAAGATAGGGAGCGTGGACCTCGCCTTTCCATCCGGCTTATTTATTATTTTATTAAATGTATCTTATTCGCCCTGCGTGGCAAGAAACATTTTATCATTTTATGCACTTGTTGACGATGGATTTAACTTTAATTTCTCTAATGGAATTATTTCATGCTTTAAGAATGATTTATTTTATTTTAAATCACATCCATGTCGTGGCATATATGACACAAGTGTATGCTTGCAAAGTAATAAATCAATCATGAATGTTGGTTCTAAATCCAAATGTGATTTGGATAAGTTATCTTTATGGCATGGTCGTTTGGGCCACATAAACAAGAAACGCATCGCCAAGCTCCAAGCGGATGGGATCTTGGAATCATTTGACCATGGGTCGGATGATGTATGCGAATCTTGCTTATTGGGCAAAATGACCAAAGCACCCTTCACCGGCGTTTGTGAGAGGGGCAAAGACTTGTTGGATATCGTTCACACGGATGTGTGTGGTCCGTTCAAGCATGTCACTAGGGATAACTCAATGTACTTCGTAACCTTTACCGATGAGTTTAGTAGGTATGGGTATGTCTACTTGGTGAGACAAAAGTCGGAAACCTTTGAGGTTTTCAAGACATTCAAGAACGAAGTTGAGAACCAATTCGGTAAACGAATTAAGATTCTCAGATCGGATCGTGCTGGTGAGTATCTAAGTTTGGAATTCCGAGACTATCTAAAAGATTGTGGAATTGTTTCGCAATTGACACCTCCTAGGACACCACAATTAAATGGTGTCGCCGAGAGGAGGAACCGGACATTGTTGGATATGGTTCGGTGTATGATGAATCGTACGGATGTACCCATTAGCTTTTGGGGTTATGCATTGGAAATGGCCGTTAGAATCCTTAACTTCGTACCAACTAAGAAGGTCAAGAAGACACCTTTTGAGATGTGGCATGGAAAGGTTCCATCGCTTTCATATCTAAAGGTTTGGGGTTGTCTTGCCTACGTGAGACGTGAGGTGGATGACAAATTAGAACCCCGAGCCGAGAGGTGTTTGTTTATTGGATATCCTGCCGGGTCTATGGGATATTTGTTCTACAAACCGTCCGAGAACAAGGTATTTGTTACTCGAAGGGCCGTCTTCCTTGAAAAGGAGATGCTATCCAAAGACGCTAGCGGGAGAAAGGTAGATCTTGAAGAGATTCAAGAACCTTCCAATGACCAACCTGAAGTTGGCACTAGTTCACAAGATGATTCTCAGCATGGCGCTGTTGGAGAACCTGACACGGATCCTTTACCTCTTAGGAGATCCGGTAGGAGTCGCAACGAGCCAGAGAGATATGGATTTCTCATGTCTGAGGGTTGCGACCTAGTAGTGGATCATGATGAACCATCATCTTATCGCAATGCCGTGGTGGGCCCTGAGTCCGCTAGGTGAAAAGAGGCTATGGAGTCCGAGATGCAATCTATGTCGGATAACCAAGTCTGGGATTTGGTAGATCCGGTACCCGGGTGTAGACCCGTAGGGTGCAAGTGGGTCTTTAAGAAAAAGACCGGCATAGATGGAGAGGTAGACACCTTCAATGCCCCACTGGTAGCTAAGGGTTTCACGCAAACTCATGGTGTAGACTATGATAAAACCTTTTCCCCGGTGGCTATGTTGAAGTCTATCCAGATACTCATGGCAATTGCCGCATTTCATGATTATGAGATTTGGCAAATGGATGTAAAAACAACGTTCCTTAATGGGACACTAAGCGAGGAGGTCTATATGACTCAACCCGAGGGTTTTGTACATACCAAGCATCCGGATAAAGTCTGCAAGCTTAAGAAGTCCATTTATGGACTTAAGCGAGCATCGCGTAGCTAGAACCTGTGTTTTGATGAGAAAGTCAAAGAGTTTGGCTTTTCAAAAAGCAAGGATGAGCCATGCGTATACGTCAGGGCTAGTGGGAGCATAGTTGTGTTCCTAGTCTTGTATGTCAATGACATACTCCTCATTGGGAACGATGTCCCGACCCTTCAAGGTGTAAAAACTTGGTTAGGGAATTGTTTTTCAATAAAGGATCTAGGAGATGCAACTTATATTCTTGGGATCAAAATCTATAGAGATAGATCCAAGAAGCTTATTGGGCTTAGCCAAAGTACATATGTTGACAAAGTCCTAAAGCGGTTTAGGATGGAAGACTCCAAGAAGGGGTTCATTCTAATGTCACATGGTTTGGTATTGAGTAAGACTCAATCCCCTAGTTCCCCAGAGGAACGGGAAGTAATGAAGCGAGTGCCATATGCTTCGGCTGTGGGCTCGATCATGTACGCCATGCTATGTACGAGGCCTGATGTATCGTGTGCCTTGAGCATGACGAGTAGATATCAAGCCCACCCTGGCGAAGCTCATTGGACGGCAGTGAAGAGCATTCTTAAGTATCTTCGGAGGACTAAGGAGATGTTCTTGGTGTACGGAGGTGAGGAAGAGCTTAGAGTAAAGGGTTACTCTGATGCAAGCTTCCAAACCGATTGGGATGACTGCCGATCACAATCGGGGTTCGTGTTCCTATTAAACGGCAATGCTATATCCTGGAGGAGCTCCAAGCAAGACACCGTGGCCGATTCCACTACCGAGTCGGAATACATTGCGGCCAGTGAAGCTGCTAAGGAGGCCGTATGGATGAGAAAATTTATGCTTGATCTAGGAGTGGTTCCAAGCATCAGTGACCCTGTTGAGATCTTCTGTGACAACGAGGGTGCTGTTGCTTTAGCAAAGGAACCAAAGGTCTCATCGACGCACAAGGCATATTCCACGGAAATATCATTTTATCAGGGACGTGGTCGAAAATGGAGACATCGTCATCAGCAAAGTACAACCGGATAGCAATTTGGCGGATCCGTTCACTAAACCGTTGTCGCAAGCTAAGCATGATGCCCACACACGTGCTATTGGGATTAGATTTGCTAGGGACTTGGTTTGAGTTGTATATTGGTTATTGTATTCGATGTATTTACTATGTTATTGGGAACGTTAAGCAATATTGTATTTTTGAATGTATTGATTATTAAATGGAGATTTAATGATACGTGTGTAGCGAATACTTTCTTTAAATCATTATTGTGTTCCAACTTTGCATGTTTTATCACTTCCTTGAATGTTTTAACATTCTAAATTGTCCACGATCGGTCATTCTTCATGGAAGTAAGTATGAACGAAGATCGAGGAAAATGATTGGTCATAGTGTTCAATGGGATTGAATACAAGGGATGCAATATTTCGCCTATACTTGAAAAGAGTTTCAAGTGATTGGACGACCCACACCTGATCTTACTTCATGGTACATGTCATGAGTAAATCAGGATGATAATATCTTTTATCCTTAGACCGGAGATGCATGTGTTTCACTATTTTGGTTTGCTTTATTCTGACTGCTTTCAAACGTAGTCCGTAACTGGCTATTATAAAGGAGGTATTTGTGTAAAGTAATGCCATTGTATTGGAGGCAATGTAGTTGAAGGAATTGTTCCTCTGTAAAGAGAGATATCCCTTGGCCCCTCGATGATTGGGCGCTGACACCAAAAATGCATGGCCATGCTCGAGCTTGCAATGATTGTTGATCAGTTGCAAATAACCTTTTTGGTCACCACCAATCTTGATCGAGAAACATAATCATGAACGATCGGAGAATGACTTTGTACCATGTCTCGTGTTCACTAGGATATCGCGAACAATAAGATAATTGATCACTTATCTATAGGACCACGTCAAACTCTTTTAGTTTAACTTGGTACTTGTCAAGGATGACATACCCCGTGTTTAGTTGGGGGCAGGGATGCCTTGCTAGAGGCCGCTCCCTGTCTGTGGTGCCCATGGGTACGGTGTGTCATGTGCAAGTGGGAGTTTGTTGGAATCTGCCCACCGACACACGTAGGCCGACATCACTGCCAATAAAGAGCGGGCCTATTGGGTCACACGCCAAGTTTCAATCTCGACAGCCTACTATAAGAGGAAAGAGTCAAAATGGTCAAAATCCAGTTGACCAAGGCTTCACGACCGTGAAGGATGCTCCACGGGTCATGAAGCAGCTCGTATCCACGAGTCCTGTCATGGGCCACATGGTTCGTGAAACCCTAGGGCTTCACGACCCTACACAGCCCGTGAAGGAGGTCGTGAAGGCACAACCCTAACGATTCTTGCAGTGCGCGGCACGGCTCGTGGAGGATTAATGGCCGGTCGTGGCGCATTTATCCTTCACGGCCCGTGAAGAAGTCGTGAAGGCAATATTCTAAGTGACACTTGTATTTGGTTGGACCATTTTGTTGGTCCAATGATGTAGTGCCACTTAGCTCCGACTCTGGACTCTTTGAACACAGAGAATGCTTATATTGGAGGTGTTCTTTGTTCATTGAATACTCTTGGACATTATGGTGCATTAGACACATATTGTGAGTTCTTCCATAGAGAGAGAGAGAGCAAGATCAATTGAAGGTGGTTAGTGCACAAGTGGTTAACAAGGCTGTTCAAGAAGATCATCAAGTGTTGGTGTCTTCTTTGGTTTGCTAGTACAAAGAGATTGAAGACTTCCTTGGTGTGGACTTGAATTAGGGCTTGGAGCCTTTTGTTTCAAGCTTACATCCCAAGTTACTTTTGTTCCAGAGAATTATCAAAGTCTTCAAGGGTATGATTCACTTCCCTTTTTCTCTTTGTGCTTGTTTTTGGTTGCATGCATGTTCTTGCAAGTTTTCACCACCATTGGGAAATCATGGGATCATTTTGTGTGTTTTTGTTGCTTCCGTTGCGTGCTTTGATCCCCATGGATTCCCAACAGGTTGATCCAGTACCCGGCCACAAGCCAGTAGGGTGCAAGTGGGTCTTCAGAAAGAAGACTAACATAGATGGAAAGGTAGACACTTTCAAAGCCCGACTGGTGGCAAAGGGTTTCACTCAAACTCATGGTGTAGACTATGATGAAACATTTTCTCCAGTGGCTATGTTAAAGTCTATTAGGATATTGATGGCTATCGCTTCATATTATGATTATGAAATATGGCAGATGGATGTCAAGACAGCCTTCCTTAATGGCAAGTTGGCAGAGGAGGTGTACATGGCAAAACCTGATTGTTACGTACATCCCAAATATCCTAATAAAGTCTGCAAGCTTAAGAGGTCAATTTATGGTCTTAAGAAAGCATCAGGGAGTTGGAACATTTGATTTGATGAAAAGGTCAAAGAGTTTGGCTTTTCAAAAAGTAAGGATGAACCTTGTGTGTATGTTAGGGCTAGAGTGAGTGATGTAGTTTTCCTCGTCTTGTATGTAGATGACATACTACTCATAGGAAGTGATGTGACTACCTTGCAGGAAGTAAAAACTTGGCTTGGGAGTTGCTTCTCTATGAAAAATATGGAAGAAGCAGTAGATATTTGGGGATAAAGATCTATAGAGATAGATCTAAAAGACTCATTGGTTTGAGCTAGAGTACGTATATATATATAAAGTCTTGAAGAGATTCAAGATGCAAGGTTCCAAGAAAGGGAATTTGCCTATGTTGCATGGTATGACATTGGGAAAGTCTCAATGTCCTAGTTCCCAAAAGGAATTGGAAGAAATGAGTGGAGTCCCGTATGCTTCGGTAGTGGGATTGATCATGTATGCTATGTTGTGTACTCGGCTTGATGTGTCGTATGCCTTGAGCATGACGAGCCGATATCAGGCTAACCCTGGTCAAAGTCATTGGGTTGCTGTTAAAACCAACCATAAGTATCTTCGGAGAACTAAGGAGATGTTTTTAGTGTTTGGTGGATCGGAGGAGCTCAGAGTTACTGGATATTCTGATGCTAGCTTCAGATAGACAAGGATGATTGTTGGTCTCAATCAGAATTTGTATTCTTGTTAAATGGTGGAGCAATAAGTTGGAGAATTTCCAAGCAAGATACCATGGCTGATTCAAACACATAGTCAGAGTATATTGCTGCAAGCGAGGTTGTAAGGAAGCTGTCTAGATGAAGAAATTCATTCAAGATCGTGGAGTTGTTCCTGGCATCGCTAACCCTATTGAGATCTTCTGTGACAATGAGGGTGTAGTAGCTCTAGCTAAGGAACCAAGAGCATATCAACGTATGAGACACATTGCTTGAAAATATCATTTTATCCGTTATATCATCGAGAATGGAGACATTGTGGTCGGTAGAGCACCGACTGAGGGGAACTTGGCAGATCCACTCACTAAACCTTTGTCACAAGTTAAACATAATTCTCATGCTAAATCTATTGGCATTAGATTTACTAGTGACTTGGTTTAATTATTTTAGTTGTATTTGATATTGAGAAAATTAAAGTAATAATGTATTTTTTATTGTAATAATTATTAAATGGGGATTTAATATACGCATGATGCGATTAATTTATGAAATATTAATGTGTTCTATCTTTGCATGTTTAATACTTCCTTGAATAAATTTATTTACTCTAAACATTCCACGATCGGTTGTTCTTCATTGCATGGAAGAAGTGAATTAAGAACGAGGAAAGTGGTTGGTAAAGCATCATCTTGGCTTGAATACATGTTTACGCAACACTAGCCTGTACTTAATGGTGATTTAGTAATTGAAGGACCCTTACCTAAGTATACTTCATGGATATGATCATAAGTAAATCAGGATGATAATATTATTTATCATTTTACTATAGATGCATGTGTTTCTTGACTAATAATATGGACTTGTTTAGATTGCTTTCTAATGCAGTTCATAACTGGCTGTTATAAGGGAAATTTTCAGGCAATAACTTGTTGGTATGATAGGGCGATGTAGTCAAAGGTATTCGTTCCTCTTTAGAGAGATATCCTTTAGGCCCCTCGTTGACTAAGCTGATGACAATCAAAATGCATGGCCGTGCTCAAGTTTAATTGATGGTGGATCAATTATGCAACTTGTATTGTTAGTCATAGTTAGTCTAGATCGAGAAACATAATCATGAATGATTTGGGGTTGACTATGTTCGATGACCTTCTTTCACATCGGATATCGGGAATAAAGCAATAAATAATCACTTATCTATAGGACCTTTCCTTTTGGTTAGGTATTTGTTATTGGAAGACAAAACCTATGCTAACTTGGGGGCATAGATGCTAGAGGCCACTCTATGTCGGTGACGCCTTTCGTGAGTGTGTCATGTGCAAGTGCGAGTCTGTTGAATTATGCCCACTGACACACATGAGTTGGTATCATGGCTGATGAAGGAAGGTCCTATTGGGTCACACGCTAAGTATCTATTCTGGCATCATAGATGGTGAAATGAGAGAGAAAACTAGAAACTGGTTCTGGTGGGCCTAGGCACACCCATGCCTCTATGAGGTATGGCCATGCCCTACGGACAGGCACGAGCCCGAGTCGGGCATGACTTGGGTGTGACCTGTGGCTAGGTATGCCTGTGCCTATTGGAGGCACGCCTGTGCCCTGTGCTCAATGGACAGGCATTAGCCTAAGTCGGGAGTGACTTGGGTGTGGCTTTTTGGGCTGGCAAGGCATGGCCGTGCCTTATGCAGTAACAACCTCTTTACTAGGCCTTTAAGGCAAGTAAAGGAGGTGTGAATGGTATTCATTCTTGAAACTGATGCATGGAGTTATGAGAAACGAATTTGAACTCATTTGTGGGTTCAATAAGTAGTGCTTGAAGCTTATGTAAGTTGGTTACTTGAATTTTTGATCCTATGAATACATATGGCATACTAAACTATGTCAAAGCACTTCAAGAACACAAGGCTTTGTGGTTCATTGTGTCAAGACATTTGGTGGTGTAAAGATTGGCATATCTTACACTCTAGCAAGTAGGAATCGATAAAAGCTTGGTGTGGACTTCACTAGTGGTGTACAAGTTAGTACACGTACCTTCCAAACTCCAATCTCAATTCCAAGAAGAAGACAACATCAAGGGTATGATACTATTTCATTATCTCTTTAATTTGTTGTTATGGCCATGTCTAGAGTTTTGGTCCATTTGGTGGGTGTTGTGTGGTAAAAAAAATTGAAAACTATTTTTCTACCCACTTTGCTTCCGCTGTGTTTTTGGACCACGAAAACCCAACACAGCCGAAGCATATGGAACCCTCCTCCTTACTTCACATTCCTCAGGGTAACTAGGGCACTAAGTCTTACTCAAACCACTTGATGTGACATAGGGAGGATCTTGTTCTTGGAGTCCTCCGTCCTAAACTGCTTTATGGGGGCCAATGAAGCTCGTCGGGACCCCAACATCGTTACAGGTACTTTCTCTTTGAACAAGTACTATGAACTCCAATTGAGATCAAAAGTCATCCTAAACTGTTTGTAGATTTTTGAGCGCGTTAAGATACGAGTGTCGAATCCACTACTAAGGTGAGTACTCTTTGGCCCCTTTTTCATATATGTTTTCTCGAGGGGAAATGACACTCAAAATGTATTTCTAGAAGTTTCTTTTTGCCATGTGAATTATATTACTATTTTTTTTGTGACAATTACGTGGCACGTGTGTGCACCAGTGAACCCGTGTTTAGGTTATGCTTATTAGATTCCTCATTCCTATTGTAGCCAACTAGTAGCTCCAACTAGTAGGCGATTGTTGGAAAACTAATGACTCGTGCCTGGTGAACTTGTGTTCCGGGTATCACTATATTTCCTATTTGCGTGCCATGCCTTTACGTGTTAAATTGTCATAAAAACTTACTATACACAACAAACATACTTTTACTTTAAACCTGTGAGCTCACCAACTTTATGTTGATATTTTTTAGTGTTCATTTTCAGGTAATACTATTAATAATGCTTAAGGAGCCTAGATGACACTAGAGAGCCTTAGCAAGACTTGAGTCATTGACCGCTAGTGTTTAATGATATATACTATAATGAACTTGGACTTATAAATTTTGGGATTGTAGCCCCATATACTTGTCCTGCGTTAACTGATTTCATTTAAACAAACACCCACAAATTACAAAGTACTATTCATAAACATTACAACACGTTGTGTTACAAAATATTTATAAAACACGGCTCGTCTCTTCTCAAAACATAATATCATAGCGTTGGTCAAATTTCCCTTCCCCAAAAACAAGGCTAAACAGCCAAACCTACAAAAAGCAATCAACTGAGGGGAATTAGCACAAAGCTAAGTGAATGGAAGCTACAAACAAGCATCCAACAACAACAAGCACAAGCGATCACCATCCGGTCAAACATACAGATCTCAAACAAATCAAGCCATCATCACAAATCAAACCATCATTACAAACCAATCCAACCTCTAGAGGAACGGCGGTTCTGCAGAACCTGCAACCGATGTGGGCCAAAGCAAAGCTTTACCGATAGCTATTTGCTACTTGGTACAGTTAAACCCCTTCTGATGCAACAAATGCATAGAAGATCAAGAATTGTGCAACCAATAGCAGATAGCCCAACCCAACACATACGATAGCTGACCCCTAACCATGTACGCATATCGTTAACCATACGTACAGGTCTCCCCACGTGCACATAGCATTAACCATGTACACTGGCCATGCAACAATCCAAGCGATCACAATCAACAAACAACAATCGACTACCAACGAGTAACAATCAACACAGTCTATCAACACATATCAAGTTACACACTTTATAATGGCAACTCATACTAAACAGTCTATCATGGCATCTCAATTCATAAGTATATCTCAAATCATATAACCATAGGCGTTACCACCAACACCACTCGTGAGTACACTTCCACTCACCTCAGTCCTCGTTCCCGTCTGCTCAGTTGTCTAATATCACTGAGTCTTTGTAGTTCCAGAGAACACAACAAACCGAAATCAATCTCCATTCATAAATATATATCCACATATATTTATATCAATTATCATCACATTCAATATGTTAAGATTACACATAATATACATACAACATGCTACACAATCGAACTAGTATAAAAAACGTCAATTTCTGAAAATTTCCCGGACGCGTCGCGTCGCCAAAAGTGTCGGATTTCCCTTTCGGATTTCTAATCCCGTATTCTAAGTGTCGGATTTAAGAGTCTCGGATTTCACTTATCGGATTCAAGAATCGGATTTCGGGTCTCGGAAGTCAAACAATCGGATTTGCTCATCGGATTTCAAAGAATCCGCCAAAACAGTCGGACGCGTCGCGTCCAAGATAATAACACGTCGCGTCGCGTCACGACCTGCAAAAGTTCCATTTTCTTCTCCAAAAACACAGCCGACATAAAACATATTCAACTTCCATTTTAACATGTAATTCTTACCAAAACACTTCCAAAACATGTATAAACTTCATATAACACAACAACAAACATATAGAACTCATCAAATCTAATTAAAACTTATCATCCATCAAAACCCACATGTCAAGTTTTGAGCTTTAAGCTCCAACAATGGTGATATCATGATACAAGCCTAAGCTTACCAACAAATCATATCAAAATGATCAGAGTAATGCTAGAAACATAATCATACCTTTATTTTGAATTAACAAACACCAAATCCTTTCTTCCAATTTCCAAGTTCTCTTGCTTCTTGGTTCTTTTTCACAAAGCACACACACACACTTTCAGAATTATGATCTGAAATCTATTACAAACCTACACGTACACATATAAATTTCATTTTACCAAGCAGGAGGTATCCTAGACTTTCTCATACATACATACACGACATACCTACATTCATACATACATACCTTTTCCTTTTGTTTTCAAACTCTTTAGTATACAAATATATACATATTTTCCCATCACTAATTAATTCAATTGATTCCAAATAACCAAATTGATTCTAAATAACCACTTAACAGATTTGAACACAATTAAACGTAAAATCACATACCATTAACTCGTAATTCACTAACCCATATTTGTGTATGATACATTCATAGTTTCTTATATCTATTGTTGACTATGATTGTCGTGGAATGAATTACCACGCCACAAGTCCCCTCTTGTGTCGAGGAACGTCATGATGCGTTGGTGTGATTAATTTAGAAATTTCTCTATGCTTATATCAATGTTTTATGACAATCCTCTCCATCACACTTCGCGTTTCTGCCTAGGCGGGGTGTGATACCATACGAACACCAAGAAAATATCTCAATATTTCCTGAATTCCAAAATCTATTTTTGTATATCCTACATTCTTTACGGATGACAATCCCCGTGCTAAGCTTTTACAGCAAGTAAGATCACAACATTGTCTCCATTAAGAAGTATGTATTTGTTAGTCCCAGATTAAGTACGCAACAACAAATGTTTGTAGAAGGGGGGGTTTGAATAAAATATTTATATTTTTAAAATTAAAGACACATGATTATACTTTTATATAATTCTTATTGATATGAATCAAAAATTACATGTACTAGAAGCGGAAATTCTAAGTATAATAAAAAGTGGCAACTAATTTCTCTAACATATAGATAAGCTATTTCTAAACAATTAATGTTATAAGAAAGTTCAAAATAAGAACGAGTTTGATTCTACACAAAAGATACTAACTCTAAAAACTTGTTCTTGCTTAAAAGATTAAACTTGCATCTAAAATCTTTTTTTAATGAACTATGTAGATCTCAACTTATGAGATTGTTATTTTGCATGTCCAACATGCATGGATACTTATAGACAAGCATTGCAGGGACTATGGAAAATAATAATATTATAAAGTTAGTAGGTGAAAAGTAATCATACTTTAATCTCGTCATTGTCTAAATTAAAAAAAAAAATTCCAACAAAGATAACCCACTAGCAATAAATAATATTATCTACTTTATCATTTTCCATGTAACTTTGGACTTCCTTTTAATAGTCGTCCTTTAATCATTTAAGCTTTTGTTGATTTGCCAGACGTACTCTAGCTTTTGGCAAATCTTCAAGATCCTTTCTTTGGAGATATCTTTATTATTTTCTAGAGGACAGAGATCTATCGTTTTTGTCTCAAACTTGATCCAAAAAGTGATTTAACTTTTAGAAATAAAGTTCTAAACGCATTATACAACAACACATGGTCTACCTCTGACTTAAGAACAAATACAAATTAAACAATGAGCTGATATTACATTTTACACAACTAACTTGACAAAATGTACTAAACCGCATTTATAAGATTGCTAAGCCTAAGGGAGGAAGATTTGATGATCAAAACAAGGACTCTGTTGATAACAGATGCTTAGCTGATTATAGAGATGCTCAACTAACCAACTATTAGATTTGGGAGAGGTGCAAGCTAATCAACCTAGATGATCAGTTGATCAAAGATGCTCAGCTGATCATCCAGAGTGATAAGCTTATAGAAAACAATGACTTGTGTTTGTAAGACTTACTTAGCTGATGTGAGATGGCCTTAGCTGATCAATATTTTGCCTCAGCTGATCAAAGTCACTACTCAGCTGATCAGAGAAATACCTCAGCTGATTGTTGTAAGCGCTTAGTTTATCAAAGTTGTAGCTCAGCTAATAGTTGCAATTGCTCCGTTGATGGTCTTCTATACTTGGTCTTTTCTTCTCAGCTTTCCTTGGTTGTTGTTCTTCAGCTGATACTTAGTACTTAGCTTATCCTCAGCTCATACTTTCATACTTAAGAATCTCTTCAAGTTAGATTCAAACAAGGCATGTTTGAAAACAATAAAAGTCATACTGAATGTATGTTTTTGTTATCATCAAATCCTATGTATTTCAATAGACATATGTGATTATTGGGATGAAGTAATTATCCCCCCAACAATCTCCCACTATTTGATGATAACAAAACATTTTTCATTTCAAAGAATCATTTTGACTACGAATAGGTTAAAGATAAATACTTATAAGTGCATTTGGTTACATGGCTATCTGTTTTTGTTAACTCCTTTTATTTGAAACTTGTTATATTTTTTGGTTTTTTTTCCTAATGTTCCCTTTTGCTTTGTTTTTTGGGGAATCTTTTTTATGTTGTACCATTTTGTTCTGTTTTTGTGGTATATTTTCATCCTTTTTTGTTTTTAGGATTTTTAATTTTCTGTTTTTACACTAGTTTAGCTTTTACTAAGATTCATATATACTTTCAATTTCTCAAGTAATTCATGATCAAAACATTGAGTTATATTACAAATAAAAAAAATACAAGAGAGTTTGTATATCAGAGAAGCATGAACTAAGCTAAGCTAATCTTAAACTGAGAAAAATATTTACAAAAGAATAAAGGTTAGTCAGAGCAATAATTGTTCAAAAAGCAAGCTATAAGGAAATAGATTATTAAGGCCAGTCTTCAATCTTCCCACCATTTTTCATCTTTAACTTCTAGGAAGGCTTCATCAAGTGGATCATCAGCATCATAAAGCAATGCTTTGAGCTTCCACTAATGCTTCAAATTGAGAATTTCTAGTTCTACCTTTAGTGATGATCTTCACAAAGAATAAGAAGTTTTTGTTGGCCTTGGGGATTTTTAGACTATCTGAAAAAGCGTCATTCATCACTTTTATAGAGGAAGAAGATTACATCAATAGGATGAGATATGAACTTGTAAAGTTTTAGAGTTATGTTTAGTGGGATGGATGTGTCCAAGTTTCCAAAATCTATGAACTACATATGATGAGGATGAACTTCTTTAATACCCAAAATTTTGTAAGATTACAAAATATATAAAAATGCAAGTTTTAGTAAGAATTAGTAAATTATGTGTTTATGAAGCTATTTATATGTTATGTGTTGTGTGTGTAGGTGTTATAAACTAAAAGTGGTAAATAAATGTCAAAGTAAAGAAATAAGGAGGACTAAATATGTAATTATGTACATATATACATGTTGATTCCAATAATTGGAGTCAAATAGAAGCCCCAAAATTTGGAAGAAATCGTGAGAGGGAAAAGAGAGTTCTAGAGAGAGAGAACTTTGAAGAAGAAGAAGAAATCAAGGGAAAATTGAAGGTTCAAGTGCTGGGTTCAAGAAATTCAAGGTTTCGGTGCTTGTTCTTCAACCTTGGTTTGATTTTAAGCAAAGAAAGTGAACCATTCAAGTTAGGTTTTGTTAATCAAGTAAGTTCTAACCTTGTCTAGTGCTTAATTTCAATATTTGATGGATTAATTGTATGATTAATAGTTGTTTGTGGTTGAAGTATGTGTTTGCCTGAGAAAATAGGTCAAAATGGGGAAATAATGATGAGTTTAGGGTTTGATGTTCCAAGTGGTACTAAATGTTGTTGTTTTGATGTTTTGAAGTGTATTTGAGTCTATTTTGTGTTGCAATTGAGTTTTCATTGGGAAAACTTGAGTTTTGGCAAAATTAGTGTTGTAAACGAGCTGTAGATTACTATTCATGGGGGCTCGTGGCTCGAGGCTCTACCTCCGTGAAGTTAGCTTTTTCTAAAGATTTTCTTACGGTGCGAGCTCCCTTTCCCACGGCGCGAGACACCCTAAAACCTCCAAAAGTCATGTTTTTGATAGCAATTGACTATGTACTTGTTTGTGATTGGATTCTAATGTTTTGAGGGGGTTATATGAAGTGTTTTAGACCCGAAAAACGCGATTAAGTTGAGTGTTGAGTCTATAATCGTGTGTAACTTCAATGTTTGGTTAACTTAACTAAGTTAACATTATGTTTTTGATATTAGGACCTTGTTGCGAGTGATCTAGCATTGACTTTTGGATTAGAAGTGACCCTCATCACTTCAAACAGGTGAGTTGTACCCTGCGGATACACAAATAGTTTTAAAACTAGCAAGTCATCAAAGTTTCGTGTGTATTATGTTTGTATATATATTTATGGCATCAATGTGCTTGTTATTGTATATTATCATGTTTATGATAACGAGTATGCATTGAGTATATGTTTCACTTGATTTGAAAGCATGATATGCGATGTGTTGATTCTAGCAAGTTAGTGATCGTATGTGTATAACTTGCTTGTGTTGTGATTGATCCTTATGGTCCGGACCTATGCTTGTGATTGGTGCTGTGTACCGTGATTATTCCTAGCCATTGAGACGTGTATTGGTTCATGTGGCTTCGGCAATTGAGGAACCTCGATACATGGGTGGTTGAGGAATTGGTGCAAAGAGTGGAGGGGTATGATAGTACCCATTATGCCCGTGTGGGTTCACTAGGCTGAAGTGCCACCGAACCTAAGCAACACGAGTGGACTTGGGTAACAGGTCATACATTCCAGATAACCGTTGTATGGTGGACTATTTTGTGCTTCCCCCACCTTGATGGGAGATGTGGACATACCCCCACGAGGACTTGTTGACCATGGTTGGCCCCTATGGAAGATACAAGTATAAGTGGACTTGTCCCCTATATCTTGTGCTATTTGTTAATTGATGCCATAACTATTTTGCTCGTAATGATAACTTGTTTATTTGATTAACCTATTTATGGTGCACTCACTAGCTTATGCTAATAAACTCGTGTGTATGTTTTCGTATCACAGATAAATGATAGCTTATTGCCGGTGAGGTGGGTAGATGCTTTTGGGATGGACTTGTTGCCTAATGATATGTTTGGAATACATGATTTTTCACCTATTTTGTTTATCTGTAATTAATGGTCGTGTATTCGGGTCAACAAGTAACACCAACATTTGTATATCTAATAAAGCTTCCGCATAATGATGTAAACAAATATCAATATAATGTTGTTTTGTTGAAACTCAAAAAGTTTAAATTTGTACTAAAATTCAATGTGTTACAAGTTAGTAGCAGAGGTTTGAGAGAATCAAGCACTTTAGAGAGTGTTTGGTCTCAAACTGAGTCCTACCAATAATTAAAAATCCAAACATATCCGGTGGGTTTATGGGTTAAGATGAGAAATTCATGATAGACATGGAACTCTGTTTCCACATGTGATAGAAATTGCTTATTCCATTCCTTAATGTGCAACTTGTTGTTGTTTAATTGTGTGTAGTAGACAAGGATTGAGGCATGGATGCCCACAACGATGATAACTACTTTATTTTCAACCCGGAGGTGATGAAGTACCTCCAGAGCATTCTCAACCGGGTGCAAATCCAGGTTCTCAACATACCCAGCATTCTTAAACCCACTCGGGTAACCTTAATGATCAGTCCTCTGTGATAGCTCAACTCCTGACTCGCATCCAGGAGTTAGAAAATCAGTTGAAAAAGAACCATGACTCCCTAAAGACCTCAACTCATGGTTAGTCCAGTGATGCTTCTATCTCAAGGAAACTTACCGTTTCCTACAAAACATTCTTGAATTGCAAGCCTCCTACCTATGAAGGTAGTGACGACCCTATTGTAACTTTTAGCTGGATCCGTGAGATGGAGTAGAATTTTACTTCCTGCGACTGTGATGAGGAACACAAAGTTCCTTATTCTGTTAGACAACTTAAAGGGAGAGCGCTAGTCTGGTGGAACACAATCAAGGCAGCAATGCCTAAAGGTGAAGCTGATAGATTTGGTTGGGAGGAATTCCTTGAACTGTTTCAACGAGAATTCTGCACTGAAAGGGATCTGGAACGCCTTGAAAGGGAGTTCTTGAATATGAAACTAGATGATTCTACAATGGATGAGCATGTTCTCAAGTTTAATGAGCGTCTTAGCTTCGTGACTACTTGGGTTCCGGATGAAAAGGCTAAAGTGAAATGATTTTGTTGAAACCATACCCCCTGAATACAAAATTCATATCAGGGATTGTTCCACTCTTCTCTCGGCCACTCAAAAGGCCAAGTTCTTGTTTGATGACTTCAAGGCTTCGAAGCAAGCCAAGAAGTTGATCGGTGAAAAGAGGAAGGCTGAACCCTCTGGTGGTCAATCTAAGAAGAAAGAAACCCCATCCTCCTTCTCTAAACAAAAAGATGATGACTCCAAGCCTCGGTGGTGCAAAATGTGTAGGTCTCATCACAAAGGAGACTGCACTAAAGACACCAAAGCCTGTTTTCGTTGTGGCAAGCCTGGCCACATCTGTACTAATTGCAAGTACAAGGAAAGTGTTTGTTTTTCTTGTCACAAGCCTGGCCATAAGATGGTGGACTGCCCACAGTGTAAGGAGGGAGGAATAGGGGGATCATCCTTAATGAAGATCATGAGGTAGGGGATGTCGTATCTGGTACGTTCAATTGAACTCTACACCTGCCTACGTGTTATTTGATTCTAAAGCCAATAGATCATTCGTATCATATGCTCTATGTGAGAAACTTGATTTGCCATTTAGTAAACTTGCCAAACCTCTCGATGTTGAAATTGCTGATGGCAAGATCATTTCTATGACTGATATTTGTGATAGTTGTACCATTGATCTTGATGGGAGTTCTTTCCTAATTTGCTTGTTACATGTTCACATATCGTCTTTTGATGCAGTCATCGGTATGGACTGTCTTAGTGCCAATCATGCAGAAATTCTTTGTTCTAAGAAGCTGGTTAAAATTCCTTTGGCTATTGGTGAGTATGTTATAGCTCGGGGCGAGAAGCGCAAATCCGGATTGGAAATTACGTATGTTATGAAAGCCCATAAATGTTTACAAAAAGGCTATGAATACTTTTTGGCATATGTTCTTGATGTCAAGAAGGAAAAGCAGAGTGTTGGGGATGTCAGAGTTGTTAATGAAGTCCCCGATGTGTTTCCTGATGATCTTCCCGGCCTACCTCCGGTTCGTGAGGTTGAGTTTCAGATAGATCTTGTTTTCAGGGCAACTCCTGTTGCCAAGGCTCCTAATCATTTAGCACCATCTGAGATTTAGGAATGATGACCCAAATCTAAGATCTTTTGGATAAGGGATTTGTGAGACCGAGTTCCTCGCCTTGGGGAGCATCGGTTTTGTTTGTCAATAAAAAGGATGGTACTCTCCGGATGTGTATTGATTACCAGGAGTTGAACAAAAGAACCGTCAAGAAAAAATATCCTTTCCCTCGAATTGATGATTTGTTTGACCAACTTCAAGGAGCTAGTTACTTTTCCAAGATTGATCTTCGTTCAGGCTATCATCAAGTTCATGTTAAAGAGGATGATATTTCAAAAACTGCATTCAGAACCCGCTATAGGCATTATGAATTCCTTGTGATGCCTTTTGGTTAAACCAATGGTCCTCCGGTATTCATGGATCTTATGAATCGAGTATGCCATCATTTCTTGGATAAATTTGTGATAGTTTTTGTAACATCCTCGATTTGGGCCTAGCTGTTAATCGTGTGTAAGTATGTTTAAGTTAGTGATCTTGTAAGAGGTCCAAGTTGTAAGTCAATTATATTAATAAAGAAATTTAATTGTATAACTATGTGTTATATGTTTTGTGTGTTGTGTGTTTTGTGTATATATGCGAATATATAGATATATGTATTAGAAATTAATTAAAAGAAACAGAAGAAAAGAAATCAAGATGCAACCGCCTCTGGACATGTGGTCATATATATATGTAATTGAAAGTTAAATGGTTAAAGATTACAAAACACACAAACACTACAAGAACTCTCGGTTTTCTCTCTGCTCTCACTCTCTCGGTTTTCTTGAAGATAAGAGAATTGGTGATTTTGAATAAAGTCAAAGGTAAATTATGTTTATGTTAAAATTTAGTATGTATGAAACCATTTTATGTTTAGAATAAGCTTAAAACTCAAATCAAAACACCACTTAGAACATTCAAAGATTACTTTGCAAGTGGGTTTTGGTTGTTTGGTGTTATTGTGTGGGTTTGATATGTTTTCAAAGTCATACTAATGAAAATAAGTGTTTTTAGAATGTGAAAATGTCAAACAAATTAATGAAATTTTGGAAATAGGCCAAGTTTGAAGTTGGCAGATTTCCAGCCATGAAGCTATCGGATTCCGAGACTTGAAGGTGTCGGAATCCGCAAGTTGTCCAAATCTGATAGTGTCGGATTCCGAGACTTGATGTCGGAATCCGCATGTGGTCTAAATCCGCATATTTGTTATAAATCCGATAGAGCATCGGATTCCTAAGTTCAGCTTCGAATCCGCAAGTCAAGTCTGATAAATGTACCGGATTCCGATTTAAGGTCGAATTCCAATTGCGTGTCAAAGTTCATAAGTGTTTTAAGTGTTGCAGTTCAAGTGTCGGATTTCTCATATGTGTCGGATTCCGATAGAATATCGGATTCCATTGTATTATCAAGTCCATAAGATAACTAAGTGTTGAAATCCGATAAAGTGTCGGGTTTCACAAAGTACCGGATTTCCTCGAAATGTCGGATTTCATGTAATCCGACAGTTGTGTCGGGTTTCCCACAAATCGATAGTTTGTCGGATTTGTGTGAGATCCGGATTTTGGGATGTCATTTGTTGATTTTAAGTTATTCTTTCTATGTAAAGATAATTAATGTAGGCCCTAATGTTCTAGGTGAAATTGACACCCTAGACAAGCCAGAAACAAAATAACTATCTGTTTTAAGCCACTCAGGTGAGTACCGACTTCCATAAGCCTCAGTAGAGGACGATTTATGTGCTAAATGTTTTAGGTTCACTTGTGATTGTAAGTAAATGAATAAGAAATGCCATGCTAAATACTTGTCATATGTAAGTTAAGTGCATGCTAGCGGAATCCAAAACTAGAACCGCCTAGTTAAATGAATGCTATGCATGATACTAATTCTCAATGAATCAGTTAAGTGAAAGCTTAATGATATGTATGCTAGGAATCCAGATTGGATCCATAATGAAGTAACTGAATGTAAATGCATGCTAAAAGAAATAAATGAATATGCATGCTAAGTGAATGATCCAGATTGCGTCAGTATGTGTATGTGAAAAGTTCGTGGACATCTTCAAGCATGGTAAGGTTAGCCGGATAGCTAGATCCCAGGGACCCTTGATCAGGAGATTCGGGATTTAACGGTGATTCTAGGTAACATTCCGGATAATAGGATCTGAAGAACCGCCGTGCCTTATATCATGAGGGGTAAGTAGCCAATTGTAGCTGAATTGCCTAAGGAGCATCTAGTTCCGTAAACAATGCTTGGTGGAATGCTTTATGCTCCCCCACCAGCGCGGATGGTTGTGTCTGATCCCCTGGTGTATTGGTGTTGAGTAGGACTAGCTATCCTACAAGAAACAACTTATACCGATCGTATCAACACACCGCAATGTGGTAGGATAGCATTGTATGCTTATTTCTGATATGCATGACTTACTCTAATGATGCTTATGCTAAGTTTGTGCTCACTAGCTAAGTGTAGCTAACGGTGCCATGTTAACTGCTTTTACAGATTGAAATTAGCTTGCCTGGTGAGCTGGGTTGCCCTCCTGCTGGATATTCTTTTGGTGGAACACTAATGTTGTAATAGATACATTATGGTCGGTTGTATTGTAAAGTAACACCATATACTGATACAAGTTTATTGTAAATATTTCCGTTGTTTAATGTTATTTAATCGTGATTAAGTTCACGTTTGTTTAAAAACGCAATTTTTTGCTAAAATCTCGTATATGCAAAGGCGGTGTTACAAGTAGGTATCAGAGCCTAAGTTTGAGGGAATTGGATACTTGCAAGATTATTCGATCTCAAACTCGGGCCCAACCATAATAAGTGTTCCTTATGGGGGGTTGAGTATGAGAGTTGCATGATTATTACTTGTTATGATATCGCTTGTCAGATATGATGAGCAAGTATGATTAAGTATTAATTACTCTTCTATTTTATATAGAAGAGTTAAGTAAAGACGTCTGCTGATAGAGGAAATACTGTAACACCATTAAATCTAAGCCATTATTTTTAATTGCGTTGCGGAAGCTTTAATTAATTAAACATACTTTTCATTCATAAACATTTACATAACAAAATATCTGTTCTTTAAATCCAACAAACATAAACTTTGTGTTACAAAATAGACTGGGTCGTTTCGTTTTTAAATCTAGACATCAGAGTTAGGTCAACTTCTCCTTCAAAGAACACTCACAAGTACAAACCTGCAAAAAGCAACAACTATGGGGAATTAGCACAAAGCTAAGTGAGTAGAGGCTAAATCCAAAAGCAAACATCAAGCCAATACGAAACATGTAATCACAAATCTAAGAACACCGGCGGTTCGGCGTAGAACCTACAACCAATGCCGGCCAAAGCAAGGGTTACCGATAGCCCTCTACTAAATTGGCACAGTGAAATCCCACTCTAATTCAACATATGCATCAATAAGGCTACCACTATTCAACCAACCAGTAGACGATCCCAGCCCAATTCCACGTATAGCTGACTTCCTAAACGCAGCTCAAAATCATCCTAAGAGTGCGTATCGATCAAATAGTCATGCAACAGACATCGATAAATAATATTCACAATCAACAGTTACAATATCAATCCTCAAACACAATCATGCATCACATCAATAACATTAACCATAATTTTTACCATTCACGTTCAACATCCACTCACCTTTCAATATCAGATGAAGTACTCAGAAGTCTAATGTTACTGAGCCTTTGGATTGCCTGAAAACATAATAATAACCAATCGGTCTCATTCTCATAAATATATCTAACCACATATATTTATAATTCATCCACGAAATAAAAACAATCAATAAATAAATACAAATCCGAAACACAAAGTGGCGGATTTCTAGAACTATCGGATTTCCAAGAATCCGCAATTCTCAAGTACCGGATTCTTCAAAATATCGGATTTCACTTAATCGGATTCTAAGTCTCGGATTTAGCAGTGTCGGATTTCATTATTCCCGGATTTCAAGTTCCGGATTTGGGTATTGGATTTCATGTGTCGGATTCTGAGTTATCACTTTCCAAGTATAGGATTTCATATTTATATATTACACTCGGATTTGGGGTTGTCATAATCCAAGTATCGGATTTCTAGTATAGGATTGTGAGTATCGGTTTTGCTTCCATCGGATTTAAGGTTCCAGATTCAATCATTCGGTTTTAAGGCAATCGGATTTCTACTTTCAGATTTCATAAGTAGCGGTTTTCACCACTTCCGGTTTTCATCATCTTCTTAAAACACAATGTGACAACATCATATTATCATCAAAACTCAAAAACCCAGAATCATATTAACATCATCTAAGTATGAATCATATTAACACACGAAAACATCAAAATTATATTCTTTCAAAACCGATTATGGTGTTCTTAGCATGAAATCTTCAAACTAAACCGAAATCATGTCCTTAAATCAGATAAAACATCTAAGAAGAATAATAACATGTTAAATTAAACACACCAACCTTTAATCTTGATTTATAAAAACATTATGATCAATCCCGATTCTTTTCTTCTTCTTTTCTTATCCTCGGTTTTCTTAGCAGATAGAGAGAGAGAGAGAGAGAGAGCAAAACACACACACACTTTCTTCTTTGTTTGTAAAATGGACAGATGCTTTGGTACACACATATGTTACATGCACAATTAGGTGTCACCTAAATCCTAACTCATACCCCATGTGTACTCCACTTACACACATACATATATATATATATATATATATATATATATATCTACGGCCATACATATATACATACAATTCTTAATTTATAATTCAAATAATTAATTACCCATAACTAAATCATTAATTAATCACATAATTAAATTAATTCAATCAAAACACAAATAAACACATACCGTAAACCTGCTAATCTACTAGCCCAGGTTTGCGGGTGTTACAAATCTCCACTCCTTAAGAGGATTCCGTCCTCGGAATCCTTTCTTGCTCAAACAATCGGGGATATCTTTCTTTCATCTCTGCCTCAGTCTCCCAAGTCAAGTCAGAACCTAAACTGTGTTTCCATTTGACCAATACCATTAGTATTTGCTTCTTGCATAACTTGGTCACTTTTTGATCTAATAGTTCAACTGGTTTTTCTATCAGTCTCTTCTTTGAATCAACTTTTAATTCATGCACTATGAGAATATGACTTTCATCATCAATCTTACATTTCCTCATATAACACACATTGAATGTATCATGAATTCCTGCAACTTCTCCGGGAAGATCTAGTGTAACTACCTGATCATTTACTATGTGACGAATGCGGAAATGACCAATAAAACGGGGAGCTAACTTTCCGCATTTGCCGAACCGAATTACACCTTTCCATGGAGAAATCTTCAAGTACACTAACTCCCCACATCAAACTTTACTGGACGTCATTTCGGATCGGCATACATTCTCTGTCTATTTCTAGCAGCTTTCAATTTATCTCTGGCTATAGCAACCTTGTCATCAGTCAACTATACAATCTCGGGACCTGCAAACTGTTTCTCACCAGCCTCTAACCAACAAGTCGGAGTACGGCAACGACGACCGTACAACATTTCGTACGGAGGCATTCCAATACTAGAGTGATGAGAGTTGTTATATGGAAGTTCTATCAAAGGCAGGTGTGAATCCCAAGATCCACCATACTCTAATACACAAGCACACAACATATCCTCGAGTGTCTGTATGGTTCGTTCAGTCTGACCGTCTGCCTGAGGATGATAGGTCGTACTCAAATTATTCCTTGTTCCCAATTCTCTTTGCAAACTTCTCCAGAAATTGGATACAAATCTTGAATCTCTGCCAGACACAATTGACAATGGCATACCATGCCTCGCAACACTCTCGTCTATGTATAGTTGTGCCAATTTACCCAAAGCAGTCGTCTCACAAGTAGCCAAAAAGTGAGCACTCTTTGTCAGTCGGTCCACTATCACCCATATCATATCATGATTCTTCTGAGTTCACGGTGTTGGTTCTATGTGCACAAGACACAAATTAATACGATATTACTGATAATAAATAAACCCATAGGGTCACACATTTACAATCAATGGACACCAATTACATATTTGAATATGATTTAAATATGTTTCCAACTCATTATATATATATATATAAGTAAATATGCATTGTTGCATATTATTATTTATGTGAAATAATAATATCACTCTTGTATATTGATACAAGATAATGCATATCAAATACATAGATATAAACATATGATTTTATATGTATGTATGTATGTATATGCATAAATATATATTTGTTACATATAAATTGTTACTAATAACAAATTATATAAATGTATGTATATCCTTGTTACAAGTAAAGAGTTACTAGTAACAATCAAGTATGTATATAAAATACATGTAGATGTATTTTATACATAGTATGGCACATCTAGTATATCTTTTATATATGTATTTATGAAGGAAACTAGAAAATCCCTCATTAATTCAAATGGGGGCCATGTTGTGTATACTTGAAAGCAATCAATCAAGGCATGGACTAGATGTACAAGCATGGAAGGAAGGCAAGAGGGGACCCTCCCCCCTCACCTATTTTCGGCCGAAAATGGGAGCCAAAGGGGGCCTCCCTCTTGTTGCTTCACTTCTTGATCTTATTTAGTACATGCATGGTTCTTTGTTCTAACTATTGCATGCTACCACCTTTAGGCTTCTTTTAGAAAAGTTCTAAGTATTCTTGAAGCTTTGAAAACATCTCTACATTCTTGTATTGGTGTTCTTCAAGTAAGTCAAGTGTGGTGCTACAATACATACATCTTGTTCAAGAAGAAGAACAAAGGTTGTTGCTTGCATTCTTGAATATCAAGGGTTGGAGAGACTAGCATCTTGGAGGTGTTGGACTCATTGATTTGTGGATACCTTGGAGGAAGTCTTCTCTTGGCTTCGCATAGATCAACCACTTCATCAACGGTATACTCACGCTACAAAGGTTGTAGTTCTAAACACCCTATGGTTGTTTTGTTTCTTAAGGCTTGCATATGGATCATTGGTGGGGAGTTTTAAAAGTTTAAAATTGTTGTTCATGCTTCCGTTGCTAAAATATATTTTGAAAAAAACGAACAAACCCCAACAGTGGTATCAGAGCCACTTATGTATAGTTTTAAGAAACTTTTTGAGTATGTATTGTTTAAGAAAATGGACAACTTTTCTTTTGTTAGAAAAGTGATGGATTTTCTTGTTGGTAACTTATATATGTTTATATATTTATTGTGGGAAACAACCAAACCACATGCATGTTTGGTTGTAAAAGTTGCCTAAATATCAAGTGTTGATATATATGTTTGTTTGAGTGTATGTTGTGCATAACAAGCCATAGACCTTTTGTGATGTGTTGGAAATTCGATTTGGTTGTAAAATTATTTTTTCATTTGGTATGTAATAATAATTTTAGTTTTGTTTCATCTTGTTGTATTTTGTAAGTAGTAGAATAGTTTAGACTAGTTTACTTTTATAAAAATGTAACAAGATGAAGAAATGACCAAGTTGGAGTTTTCAAGTGTGGTGGAGTCAACCATGAAGGCTTGGAGTCATTTGCACTACAAGGAGTTGTTTTGGCAAGTGGGAGCTTCAAGTTCATCACAAGTGGAATATTTCGTCCTTAGTTATGACTTGGTATTTTTGTATGGCTCACAAAAATACCACTTAGGATAAATGGCTTAGTTATGCACTTATACATGTTATTTGTGTGTGTTTATGTTTATATTATTATGCATGGTTGAAAATAGGATTTTTTGCATGCTAGATAATATTTTTACATAATATAAATCACACAATGGGAGTTTGGTATTTTAAGTTGACATAACATAAGATGTAAAATGAATTTTATATAAAAGGAGTCTTGTAAAGATTAAAATTCATTATGTCAAAATATATATCTTTATATATATATATATATGAGTTTTATAAAATAGAGATTTTAAAACTCAACCAAACTCCATTCAAACTTAATAATAAAATGGTTTTATTACAAGCTAAAATTGGTCGTATTTGCGCGCTCGAAACTACACACGTTAATATAGGATATTAATACTAGTTTAAAATTTAACGCGTTGAGAGTTCGTAAAATATGGATTTTAAGAATACTCAAGACCAATATATATATAAAATATGATTTTATCAAAACGTGGACTTATTATTGTATGCATGCAATACTAGTCACACGACTCGTTTTGTTTTATTTAATAAATATACAAAACGGTAAAAGCCCTTTTTCAAAACGTAAGTCTATGCCATCCCATTTTAAGACACTCGCTTGTTGCAACGACACTCATGTGGAGAGAGCATTAGCCAAACGCGTGGATTGTTTTTGTAACAACCGAGGTGTTTTTTCGTGAATTCCATGAACGTATTGGGCCGGAAATTCACCGTCTTGAAATAGGACGACTTAATCGGAATCTTATTACGGAGAGAGCATTAGCCAAACGTAAGGAAGCCCGAGGCATAGATGGGATCAAACATGTCAAAATTGACAATCGTTGTCTAGGATCCCATAAAGATCTAGGAATTACATACGAGATGTAATTGGTAAACGTTACCTACCTTGTTGTTTTAACTTGATGGAGAGAGCATTAGCCAAACATTCAAGGTTAAGTTCAACTTGGATCCTAGCCTTTAAAAAATAAAGAATTTTATAATTCTAAAGGGTATTAATTATTAAAGGATTAAATATCGAAAATACTAAATTGAACTTTGTTAATTTTGTAGATGGCCCCTAACTCAACTACGCCCGTTAACAACTTATCTCTTTGTTCAATCTTAGAGAAAGAAAAACTCAATGGTACAAATTTCTTAGACTGGTATCGTAACTTGAGAATCGTTCTTAAGCACGAAAAGAAATTGTACGTACTTGAGAATCCCGTCCCTGCGGAACCTTCATTGACTGCGGCCAAAGCCGTTAGGGATGCTTGGGTGAAGCATTCCGACGACTCGGTCGAAGTTGCATGCCTCATGCTTGCTACCATGTCTCCGGATCTTCAAAAGAACCTTGAGGAGCATGGAGCATATGAGATGCTTCGCCAGCTTAAGGAAATGTTCCAAAAGCAAGCGAAGCAAGAACGCTTTGAGGTCACTCGAGCCTTCCATGCATGCAAGATGGAGGAAGGTCAATCCGTTAGCGACTATGTGCTAAAGATGAAAGGATACATTGACCAGCTTGCTAGGCTTGGATCTCCCATAACCAACGAGTTTGCACAGGATATGATCCTTAACTCGTTGACCAAAGCCTATGATCAATTTGTCATGAATTATAACATGAACAATTGGGAGAAATCTGTCTCGGAGTTGCATGGGATGCTTAAAACTGCTGAGAGTAAGATTCCAAGCAAAACACCTCAAGTCTTGATGATTCAAGAAGGGAAAATCAAGAAGAAAAAGAAAAACAACTCAAAAGGGAAAGGCAAAGCAAAGGCAAAGGGAAAGGACAAAGGCAAGCAAGTTGCCAAGGCTCCTACACCCAAGACGGCGGGAAAGGTTCCCAAGAATGACCCGTGCTTTGAATGCGGGGTGGTAGGACATTGGAGGCGCAATTGTCCAACCTACCTTGCAGAGTTGAAAAAGAAGAAGGCTGGCGAGGCTAGCACTTCAGGTATATATATGATTGAAATGTATACTTTTTCCATTAATTCCTGGGTATTTGATACCGGTTGTGGAACTCACATTTGTAACAATGGAGCAAATGTTGCTGAAGCCAGGCGATTTGGATCTCCACGTGGGCAATGGAGCAAATGTTGCTGTTGAAGCCCTTGGAACTTATGAATTATTATTACCAAATGGCCTGTACTTAATATTAAACAATTGTTGTTATGTACCTAGTTTAACTACGAATATTATTTCAGTAGCTCGGTTAAGAGAATCTGGATTCACTTTTGGTTTCGTTGATGATGGCATTCGTGCCTTCAAAAACGACATTTTGTATTTTGAGGCTCGCCCTCTTAATGGAATATATGAAGTTAATCTTAAAAGATCTCTTGATGATAATTCTATATATACCACTAGCACCAAACGACCTAAGCATGACTTAAGTCAAACATACCTATGGCATTGTCGACTTGGTCATATAAACAAGAAACGCATTGCAAAACTTCAAAAGGATGGAATTTTAAAATCAAACGATTCAAGCTCATTTGAAGTTTGCGAATCATGTTTATATGGGAAGATGACTAAGGCTCCTTTCTCTGGTTCAAGTGAAAGAGCCAAAGATCTATTAGGAATCATACATACGGATGTATGCGGTCCTTTTAGATCAATGTCTAGGGATGGTGATAGATACTTCGTTACATTCACCGATGATTATAGTAGATTTGGTTATGTTTATTTGATGAAACATAAACATGAAACATTTGAGATGTTCAAGCTGTTTCAAAACGAAGTACAAAATCAACTCAACAAAACAATCAAGGCCCTTCGTTCCGATCGAGGTGGTGAGTACTTAAGCCAAGAGTTTATGGATCATCTTAGTAATTGTGGGATTATCTCACAACTTACTCCTCCTAGAACACCACAACATAATGGTGTATCTGAAAGGAGGAACCGAACTCTACTAGATATGGTTCGGTCTATGATGAGCCGAAGTACTCTACCCTCGTCCTTTTGGAGTTATGCTTTATTAACTGCTGCGCGCATATTGAATATGGTTCCAACCAAGAAGGTAGATAAGACACCATATGAGATGTGGTATGGAAAGGTTCCAAACTTATCTTACTTGAAAGTCTGGGGTTGTGAGGCTCATGTACGACAAGAAGCTT
Organism: Dittrichia graveolens; assembly: GCA_038502395.1. Lineage (NCBI taxonomy): Eukaryota > Viridiplantae > Streptophyta > Magnoliopsida > Asterales > Asteraceae > Dittrichia > Dittrichia graveolens. The sequence goes on from JARJIL010000003.1 coordinate 42,273,603, forward strand.
TAAGCAAACTCGATCCTAGATCTATCAAATGTAATTTTGTGGGATATCCTAAAGATTCATTAGGATATTATTTCTACAACCCAGCTGAGAACAAAGTGTTTGTTTCTAGGCATGCCACAAATACAAGTCAGGTTGACACTAGCACTCAACAAACGGTTGTTGAACCTGAACAATTGGTTGTTCAAGAACCTACTGAAACACAAAGTGTTCATAGATCTGGTAGACCTCGTCAAGAACCCGAGAGATACGGATTTCTCGTGTCCAATGATGAGATTTTCTTGGTAGACTCTTCTGAGCCTACTAACTACCAAGATGCTATATCGGATCCGGAATCCGATAAATGGCTTGATGCCATGAACACTGAGATGCAGTCCATGTATGAAAATCAAGTATGGGACTTGGTTGATCTTCCTCCCAATAGTAAGACTGTAGGGAGCAAGTGGGTCTTCAAGAAGAAGACAGACATGGATGGAAATGTACACACATTTAAGGCAAGGCTAGTGGCAAAAGGTTTCACTCAAACTCATGGTATTGAGTATGATGAAACTTTCTCTCCGGTAGCCATGATTAAATCTATTAGAATACTTATTGCCATAGCTGCATATTATGACTATGAGATATGGCAAATGGATGTCAAAACGGCTTTTCTAAATGGACACTTAAGTGAAGATGTCTATATGGTTCATCCTGAAGGTTTTGTAGATCCTAAGTATCCTAATAAGGTGTGCAAGCTTAAAAGATCCATCTATGGACTAAAGCAAGCATCTCGAAGTTGGAATCTTCGATTTGATGAGAAAATAAAAGAGTTTGGTTTTATCAAATCAGAAGATGAACCGTGTGTTTACAAGAAAACTAGTGGGAGCGCAGTAGCATTCCTTGTCTTGTATGTTGATGACATACTACTCATTGGAAACGACATCCCGACCTTGCAAGACATCAAGTCTAGGCTTGGGAAGTGTTTCTCAATGAAAGACTTTGGAGAAGCCGCCTACATTCTCGGAATAAAGATCTATAGGGATAGATGTAGGCGTCTTATTGGCCTAAGTCAAAGTGCATATATTGACAAAATCTTGAAACGATTCAAGATGGAGAATTCTAAGAGAGGATTCTTGCCAATGGCACAAGGCACGGTTTTGAGTAAAGCTCAAAGCCCTAGCACAAGAGAAGAGCTAGATAGAATGAGTGAGATCCCATATGCTTCTGCAATTGGATCCATCATGTATGCCATGCTATGCACTAGGCCAGATGTCTCGTATGCTTTGAGCATGACGAGCAGATACCAGCAAAACCCAGGAGATAGCCATTGGATGGCAGTCAAGAACATTTTAAAATACTTGAGAAGAACCAAAGACATGTTCTTGATCTATGGGGGTTTGGAAGAAGATCTTTGTGTAAAGTGTTACACAGATGCTAGTTTCCAAACGGATCGAGATGATTCTCGATCACAATCGGGCTATGTCTTCGTTATGAATGGAGGCGCGGTTGCTTGGAAAAGTTCTAAGCAAAGTGTAGTTGCACAATCCACTACAGAATCTGAATACATTGCTGCTTCTGAGGCTGGACAAGAAGCTGCATGGATGAAGAAGTTCATTGCTGACCTTGGGGTAGTAACAAGCATTCAAGACCCCATAGAGATATTTTGTGATAATGAAGGTGCTATTGCCCAGGCAAAAGAACCTAGATCACATCACAGCACCAAACACATCCTCAGGCGTTTCCACTACATACGGGATATAGTGGATAGAGGAGATGTGTGTATTCGCAAAGTTCATACAGATCAGAATCTTGCAGATCCTTTTACGAAACCTCTTGCCTCGACTAAGCATGAGTCTCATACTAGGGCAATAGGTCTTCGCTTTGCAAGGGATTGGATTTCAATTGTAATTTAGTATTTGGATATTTTGGAACATTATGACAATATCTATTTTATCTGAATGATGTATGGGATATGATCACTCCATTAATATATATTGTGTTCTTTATTAGCATGTTTAAATCCATGAATAATTCTTTATTCTAAAACGTCCATAGTCGGTTATAACTATGGGAATAGTTATGAATTAAGACTAATGTGAATAAGTTGGTTGACTTTCATTCGTGATGAAAGTAGGCAAAGGGGTTTGCAGCCAAATTCACTAATGTTTGTTAGGGAACAAACATTGGACATGACCCGCTCTTAAGATCGCTTCATGGATCAGTGTCATAAGTAAATCTTGAGAAAAAGGTGGTATCTTTGTATCCTTAGACCTGAGACACATATTGAGACTCGAGTATGAGGAGTATCATGCTTTAATGTGGTTAAACGCTATCTTTAACCGGGTAGTTATAAAGGCCATTATTAGGTATGATACGAGTCTTATAAGAGACGTATGTGGTCAAGATGGAATTTGTTTCTCTCATTTAATTGGGAGTATAATATCTCTGGGCCCTAAAACAAGTTGAACATTATATGAGAATTGATGACGATCCATGTCTCATGTTCAATGAGATGTTAAAACAAAGGGATAATTGATGACTTACCTATAACAACGATTTGTAGCTAGTGAGTTAATTTCGTTGGTGAAAGTGTTGATCAACACACTTTATTTATTATTAGGGGCAATGGGATGTTGCTAGACGTTCTTACCATTGTCTATATCGGCTTAAGTTGTAACTTGTGCAAGTGGGAGATTGTTGGTTCTATGTGCACAAGACACAAATTAATACGATATTACTGATAATAAATAAACCCATAGGGTCACACATTTACAATCGATGGACACCAATTACATATTTGAATATGATTTAAATATGTTTCCAACTCATTATATATATATATATATATAAGTAAATATGCATTGTTGCATATTATTATTATGTGAAATAATAATATCACTCTTGTATATTGATACAAGATAATGCATATCAAATACATAGATATAAACATATGATTTTATATGTATGTATGTATATATATGCATAAATATATATTTGTTACATATAAATTGTTACTAATAACAAATTATATAAATGTATGTATATCCTTGTTACAAGTAAAGAGTTACTAGTAACAATCAAGTATGTATATAAAATACATGTAGATGTATTTTATACATAGTATGGCACATCTAGTATATCTTTTATATATGTATTTATGAAGGAAACTAGAAAATCCCTCATTAATTCAAATGGGGGCCATGTTGTGTATACTTGAAAGCAATCAATCAAGGCATGGACTAGATGTACAAGCATGGAAGGAAGGCAAGAGGGGACCCTCCACCCTCACCTATTTTCGGCCGAAAATGGGAGCCAAAGGGGGCCTCCCTCTTGTTGCTTCACTTCTTGATCTTATTTAGTACATGCATGGTTCTTTGTTCTAACTATTGCATGCTACCACCTTTAGGCTTCTTTTAGAAAAGTTCTAAGTATTCTTGAAGCTTTGAAAACATCTCTACATTCTTGTATTGGTGTTCTTCAAGTAAGTCAAGTGTGGTGCTACAATACATACATCTTGTTCAAGAAGAAGAACAAAGGTTGTTGCTTGCATTCTTGAATATCAAGGGTTGGAGAGACTAGCATCTTGGAGGTGTTGGACTCATTGATTTGTGGATACCTTGGAGGAAGTCTTCTCTTGGCTTCTCATAGATCAACCACTTCATCAACGGTTTACTCACGCTACAAAGGTTGTAGTTCTAAACACCCTATGGTTGTTTTGTTTCTTAAGGCTTGCATATGGATCATTGGTGGGGAGTTTTAAAAGTTTAAAATTGTTGTTCATGCTTCCGTTGCTAAAATATATTTTGAAAAAAAACGAACAAACCCCAACACGCGGATGTTTTGTTACAAAATCCATCATTATGTGTTCCCACTTCCACTCAGGAATCTCCAACTGTTTCAAAGACCCGTAAGGCTTCTGATGTTCTGCCTTCACTTTCGCACAAATTGACACGACTCCACAAAGGGTGCAACATCTGCCTTCATCGTAGGCCACCAGTAAAGCACTTTCAGATCGTTATACATTGTAGTGCTTCGTGGGTGTATAGACAATCTCGACTTGTGTTCTTCTGTCAAAATTAACCGTCTTAATTCTCCAACCTTAGGCACCCACATATGAGTTTTAAACGTTTTCAATCCACGAGAATTGTCATTCAGTTCATCTTTTCGCTTTTTCATTAACTCAGTCTTTAGATTTTCTTCTTTTAGGGCTTCCAACTGAGTAGAACTTCCAGTTCCTTTTTCGACTTAGGGCATCTACCAACACGTTTGCCTTTCCAAGGTGATATCTAATTTCACAACCATAATCTTTTATCAACTCCACCCATTGTCTTTGTCTCATATTCAATTCTTTCTGAGTAAATACATATTGTAGGCTCTTATAATCTGTACAAATTACGCATTTGGTGCCGTACAAGTAGTGTCTCCATTGTTTAAGTGCAAATATAACCGCTGCTAGCTCCAAGTCGTGAGTCGGGTAATTCTTTTCATGAGGTTTTAATTATCTGGAAGCATACGCAATCACCCAATCCCTCTACATTAATACACATCCTAAACTAGCCAACAACGCATCACAATATACTGTAAAATCTTCGATCCATTTGGCAAAGCAAGGATTGGAGCCTTACACAACAATTCCTTTAACATCTGAAAAGCTCTATCTTGTTTGTTACCCTACACAAACTTTACATCTTTCCGAGTTAGCTTAGTTAACGGTCCCGCAATTTTAGAGAAATTCTTAATAAATCTGCGGTAATATCCAGCCAATCCCAGAAAACTCTTTATCTCTAATGGTGTTCTTGGAGCATTCCAACTCATTACTGCCTCTACCTTCGAGGGATCCACGTTTACTCCTTCATTACAAATTATGTGCCCCAAAAATTGTACTTCCCTTAACAAGAATTCGCATTTTGAAAACTTCGCATACAATGGTTCTTTCTTCAAGATTTCCAAGATCTGTCTCAAATGTTGTTCATGCTCTAACTCAGTCTTTGAATAAATCAAAATGTCATCAATGAAGACAATAACAAACTTATCAAGAAATGGTCGACAGCCCCTATTCATGAGATCCATAAATATCGCAGATGCATTGGTTAGACCGAATGGCATAACCAAGAACTCATAGTGACCATATCGCGTACAGAAAGCTGTCTTTGGCACATCTTCCTTTGACACCCGTACCTGATGGTAAACCGATCTTAAATCAATCTTTGAGAAGAAAGAAGCTCCCTACAGTTGATCGAACAAATCATCAATTCTGGGTAACAGGATACTTATTCTTTATTGTTCTCTTGTTCAATTCCCGGTAATTGATACACATACGTAATGTACCGTCTTTCATCTTCCCAAATAATACCGGTGCCCCCACGGAGATGAATGTGGACGAATAAAACCTTTATCTAACAAGTCTTGAATCTGCGTCATCATCTCTCGGATTTCTGAAGGCGCCAGTCTGTACGGTGCTTTAGCCACTGGTCGGGAACCAGGAATTAAATCTATTTCAAACTCTACCTCACGAATCGGAGGCAACCATGGTAATTCTTCCAGAAACACTTCCGGGTATTCCATTACTACATGTATATCTGTCATAACTTGCTTTTCCTTCTCTCCGTCAATAACATATGCTATGTACGATTCACAACCTTTATTCAATGCTTTCTTAGCCTTTAGACGAGAAATTATTGAATCACAGACCCGGCTTTCTCACCCCTTGCTATCACCCTTGTACCATCCGCTAAAGGAAAGAAAATCAACTTCGTGTGGCATTTTATACTCGCTTGATTCAAACTTAGCCAATCCATACCCAATACCACATCAAAACCAGATAGAGGCATGACAACAAAATAAACAGGAAAACACACACCATTTATATCAATCTTAGCTTCAGCCACAGTAGTAGTGACTGGAACCATCATGCCACCAGCTACTTCTATCTCTAGGGTACTAGCAATTTTAATAATAGGTACATTTAATCTACCACAAAACTCCATAGACACAAATGAGTGACTAGCTCCAAAATAAAATAGCACTATTGCAGGGATAGAGTTAATCAAGAACATACTAGTTATGACATCAGAAGTTGTGGTGGCATCCACCACCGTCATTTTGAAAGCCCTACCCTCAGTAGTAGGTAGATCTTCCTCTTCTAACCAGCTAAAGATGATCCCCCAGCTGTCCCCGCCGCTTCACTAGACCCTGCCTTCTTTCCCACCAGGCACTCTCCCACTCTATATGAAAAACCACTTTTTCAGTTTTAATTTAAAAACATTATCTTATGTGTTAGCACCAAAAAGATATAAGAGTTTCGCAATAATGCAGTTTCTACACGTACGCATGCTAACCTATAAAAAATAGTGTCAATGTTTGCTTCTTGAAAACCAGGAGCTATACGACTGAGCACCGTACTGGGGCCTTACCCTTGCTGGAATCTGCATAACCTGCAACATGCAATACTAAAATATAAGCTAACGCTTAGTGAGCATACTAACTGAGCCTAAAGAAAAGGAACAGGAGTAAAATCTCCCCAGGATATCTTGTATCCAAACTGTAATAACTGGAGTAAGATCTCTTCAGGATGTCTCGCATCCAAGTTATATCACCTGCAAATATGCAAAACTGTTACTGTACTAGGGTTTATCTACACCTTAGTGTAGAATATTCCCAGCGCTTCTCTTAGGTATAAGGAGCTCAAAATACATCTTCTCACTTTCTCGGATACAAAGCTACGTTTGCACGTACTAGGTATCCTCTATGATGGGATTATCTACACCTCGCAGGAGTAGCCTATCCCAGCCGCTATGGGTAAACAGCTTGCTAAATACCCTATCTCTGTTCTTGGGCATAGTTATGCTCATCGCAAGACTATACACCTGTACTTGTATCATATGTCATATCTGGTCATAACATATCATATCATATCTTATCTGGTCACGTATATATATTATATCTGGTCACATATACATATCATATCTGGTCATAACGTAACATATCATATCTGGTTACGTATACATAACATATCTGGTCACATATACATATCATATCTAGTCATAACATAACATATCTTCTAGTGCACATATACATATCCGGATTCATAAATACTTATACTGCTTTGGTGTACAATTACACCATCTATATGACTGTATATCTTAACATCATTCTTTGTACAAGGTTACACCTCGTACGTATTCTGTACCATGCTTACTTTAATTGTACACATATAACATTCATATCTCATATTACAGATATCATGCTGTTCATCTAAATCATAGTCATATGCTAAACATGCTAAAGGACTAGTACACTCACCTTAGTAATGAGGATTGTTCAAACAATAGCTTAAATATCGATTATAAAGTCACCGCATACGTCGACAAATAGTACCTACAAGCAATATATAGAAATTATACAAATTCTAAATATTGCAAGCTGGGCACCCCCTAGGCACAACCTAGGCATGGCTGTGCCTTTCCTATGCATGGTTGTGCCTTTCCCTAAGGCACGCCCATGCCTTTCTCAGGCACGCCCGTGCCTAAGCCAAAAAGCACGGGAAGTACCTTATGAAGTGAGTTTTGCCACGGGGAGGTAGGCATGCCCGTACCCTCCATAGGCACGCCCGTTCCTCTGCTGTTTTGCACCAGAAAGTCGGCCAGAACACTGTTTTCCTACACCCTAAACAGCTTGTAATGCCAAAATAACAACAAGGAACATAATTTACATGCTTTGATCCTTGATTCAAAAACTTGACCCATTTGAATCTCAAAACTAAACAAACTAAACATAACTTGATCTTCTATGGACTGAGTTGGTGCTATATCAGCGCTAAAATTGGCTACAAAATATTGCTTCAAAGCTTCCAAAAATCCCAGCTGTGTTCTTGAGTTTGTATGTTCTCATTTGTTGACTTAAACAAGTCAAGTATATATATATGCAACTTTGAGTTATTGACAAATTGATCCCGTACTTAATTCACTTTCTTTTTGACAGTTTTAGCCCCTATAGTTTTATAAATACCTCTAATATTTTATAACACTTAATCATTACAACTTTTAAACTTTTGGGCGTTACAACTCTTCCCCACTTGGAATGATTTCGTCCCCAAAATCTACTGTACAAACGACTGGACATTATCAAGCTGAATGCTACCATAGCACACTAGTGGTAGTCTTACATGTCCTCATCTCTGAATGCTATTGCAGCGCGCTGACAATAGTCTTACATCACTTACTATCCGCTACCAAAGTAGACGGTCTACAACATTCTCATGAAACACGTACCATACATAACATAACACCCATATATCCGAGTGTATCTGAATCATTTCTATGCTTTCACTGTACCCTTACAAGTTTTATCCCTTCTTTACATAAACTCTTAACATTTACTTTCTAAAATAACTACTGGTTGGTCTATATAAAACTGTTCTTTTCATCCCCTGATACCTCTTGCAATGATCCATTAACTTTCTACCATGAGCCACTCGTAACAATTCATAGTCCTCAATCTGAAACTCTAACAATGATCTCATCTTATCTACATATCTTTTCTATCTATTTTGAACTACTTAAACTGCTCACATATCCACTATATATACTCAAGTCATTTAGTGTACTATTTCTATACTACTCAACTTTCTCTGATCAACTTTACCCCCAACAACCGGGATCTTACACTTTATACTGCACAACATTTCGTATGGTAACATATCATCACTCAAAACATAACTGTTAACTAAAAGAACTCTACTAACGATAGACAGACATCCCAACTACTACTGAAATCAACACATGTTTCACGTCTGTCCTCTGGTATTTGTATCTTTCATTTACTCTATTCTTCCTATGAGGGTGGGATACTAGACCGAGGTGTAACAGGACCTCTATATCTGACTACTGTCTCTTCCAACTAAACATCTGTCATTCTTTCTAAAGAATGAAACTTCTTTTATTGAAATAGAATCTACATTCTTATGACTTTGTCAATTACTTCCCAGATAATATTAAACTCCTGAGGAGTTCTAGGTGATCTGACAATCAAATTTACTGTAATTTTCTCGCTATTTCTGTATTTTTGCTTAAAACATCTGCTACCACATTGGCTCTAGCTAGACAACTGTAGTTAATCCTACTCATAAGTTAGGAAGTTGCTTTTCTGTATCTTTAACTGAGTTACTACATCATTCTTACTTTAATGTATCAACCACTTACTACTGATCATTATTCATCTTTAATTATATGCTTTCTTTAGTCAATTAGACTAAGGGTAGTACTATCTTAGAAAAGTCTAGTATAAATCAACTGTAATACCTTGCAAACTCAAAGAAACTTCTTCCCCTAGTAAGATTCTAAGATGGCTCCCATTTCATCACTACTTTTTTTTCTTGGCTGAATCTGCTCAATCCCTTTCTGCCTAACAACGCGATTGTGAAATTTTACTTCTTATAACTAGACTTTAAACTTGGAGAATTTCTCTTAGAATTTCTATCTGTATAATATTTTTATCACTTCTCTAAAACTAACACCACGTGTTTCTAAAATCTTAGAGTAAATAGCTGATCCTCAATAATCACAATCACTAATTTATCGATCATAGTTCAATAAACTATACTCATTAACTCTGTAATCTATACACATTCTGAACATGTCATTTTCTCTTTTCCCATAACACCAAAGACAAGATACTTCCTTACTTTACTATCAAACAGGATTACTGGGTCTTAAACTTTTATCTCTATTAAACAATTCTTCCCCACTTGGGTTCTGAACTTATACTGTTTTCTGATCACATAATATCTGAGCTTGATACCAACTCAACCAATTCATACTCACAACTACTCAAAACTCTTTCACCTCAATTGCTACAAGATTGATGGGGAAACCGGCTATTATCTCTCTTTATCACATTATTCTTACATCTACTATTCTTAATAGTAGCCTCATCATCTGCTTCTTCTTTCTCAAGAGGAAATTCTACTATACTAGGTGAAACACTCGCCTGAACATAAATGTGAAACCACAACAAAGATTCACTTTACCAGAATCAATGAATACTATATCAGGTGTACTATTAATGACAAAGTTACCTGCCACTACATTCGGTTCCACCGTTTTCTCTACAACCATATGCTGCACTTTCCCTTACTTATCCCTACCCTTGCTAAAACAAAGTGGGGGGTAGAGAATTTACTGTGCTTTTCTCTAAAGCTATCAACTTAGGGCAAACTCAATATGCCCCACTTGTAACAATAATCATCTCTATAGTGTAATTCTAACAATTTCTGAGCACATGTCGTTGCTTCTCACACTTTCTAACATCTGAGTGAGGAACTAGCCTTCCCCACTATAGTATATACACTAATCTCTAGCTTGACGTACTTGCTGGTTTAACCTTTCACTTTTCCATTCATTAATCTCTACCTACTGAACTACTGCTCTCTCTTTTATACAAAACTCATCATCTCTTTTGCAGTGTTACCAATAACTGTCACTACATTTCATAAGCTCAATAACAATACATTCTGGACAAAACTAGTTACTTTTATCAACCTTCCGGTGATACCATTCACCGCTTCTGTCATCCGTCGGAGGGCTAAAAACTCTTCTGTAATCTTATCTATTCAAGCTAATTGGTGTAAATTGCACCTATAACACTTCTTTATACCGAGGCCTAATCGTTGCCTCCCTCTGTACTTTCTCTTTCCTTGGTAACAGCAAAGTCTACGGGTCTTTTGCTATTTCACAAAATAACTTTGAACCATATATAACTTTTCATTCTACTGAACACCCAACCATACGGAATGTCCCTTGCATATCTACTTACTAACGATCACTCACAATCGATTCTATAACCTCCTCCAAGAAGAGGTACTCTGCGTGCTAGAAATCTTTGTAAGTACACTCTAACTCTTATAACTGATACATTCTGGCTTAAATTCTCTCAATTCTCTGGACATACATCATTGCGGTCTACACCACTGCATCTACTCGTTTCTATAACATCACTTACAATCTTTCTTATACTTACTCAACCAATTGTGCTTAAACAAAGAATGTTTATTTGTAGGACTTTACTCCAATTCTATAGCTACTGTCTTTCTTACTGTACTGTTCTCATACTCTTGCAATTCCTCTATAGCTAGAATCTCTCTAGTAAGATTACCCGTAGGTCTAGGGGTCGGGATAGTGATTGCATCTATTTCATATCCGTCTCTAGCTTCCCGAGGTCTACTTACCTCAGGCTACTGCGTTAGTTACATACTAACTCTTTCTACATACTCTTCCTGAGGATCAGAAATCTTTAACATACAATACTATAACAACTTTCTTTGTACCATAATAGGTATACTGATCTACATACATAAATCATCAGCTATCAAACACATAATCCCCAGGGTTCATCATGATCTTGTTGAGCTTATGTATGTACCATGTGTTTATAATAACTAGCATCATACCCGCGCAATGCTGTGGCGTCAAATAGTTTTTGGTTTACAATATGTCAGTTTCAAGAATGTAATGATATGTTATTCGCACGATTCAATGTCACGAAAAGGTTTTCTACAGCAACATGTCCGGTTTTTTTAAAATTTTCTTTTATTTACATTTAACTATTTTATTAATGTTAAAAATAAATTCTAAAAGACAATAAAATAAGAAAAAAATTATATTGATAAAATAAAGAGAAGAGTTAATAAGATTTTAAAAATTATGTTGATTTAGGTGAATAATTGTGTTAGTTTGAGAGAATATATATTTTGAATAAAAAAGTTAAAGTAAATTATGAGACAATAAAATAGTTATTGATTGAGTGGATAACATTAATTTAGATTAAATGAAGGGTCAAGATTTTATATTGATTGAATTTTAAGAAGTCTTAAAATTTAAGATGCGAGAGAATGTTAAATGCTTTAAATAGTAGTATAGATATGGGCCCTACAGTATTATGAGCACACTATACCTTACCTATTCTCAACTTAACCAATCAGATTCCCACTTCATATCATTTAACACTTAGCCACATAACCGTTGTACATGCATAAACAGGCTAACTCATACTCAATCTGTAAAAACAGATATCAATAATAAACTTCTACTAACCATTTGCTCACCAAGGTTTACTGCCCTAGGGATAGCTCCACTTAATCTCAAAACCATGGTTTAAGTTCAGGCATCACACTCATGTGTGCCCAATTCCCTTAAACTTTGGCTCTGATACCAAGTTGTAACACCACTTTTTCAGTTTTAATTTAAAAACATTATCTTATGTGTTAGCACCAAAAAGATATCAGAGTTTCACAATAATACAGTTTCTAAACGTACGCGTGCTAACATTTAAAAAAATAGTGTCAATGTTTGTCTCTTGAAAACAAGGAGCTATCTGACTGAGCACCGTACTGGGGCCTTACCCTTGCCGGAATCTGCATAACTTGCAACATGTAATACTAAAACAAAAGTTAACGCTTAGTGAGCATACTAACTAAGCATAAACAACAAGGAAAAGGAGTAAAATCTCCCCAGGATATCTTGTATCCAAACTGTAATAACTGGAGTAAGATCTCTTCAGGATGTCTCGCATCCAAGCTGTATCACCTGCAAATATGCAAAACTGTTACTGTACTAGGGTTTATCTACACCTTAGTGTAGAATATCCCCAGCGCTTCTCTTGGGTATAAGGAGCTCAATATACCCCTTTCTCACTTTCTCGGATACAAAGCTACGTTTGCACGTACTAGGTATCCTCTTTGATGCTATTGGTAAACAGCTCGCTGAATACCCTATCTCTGTTCTTGGGCATAGTTATGCTCATAGCAAGACTATACACCTGTACTTGTATCACATGTCATATCTGGTCATAACATAACATATCATATCTGGTCACGTATACATATTATATCTGGTCACATATACATATCATATCTGATCATAACATAACATATCATATCTGGTTACTGTTGGGAATCCATGGGGATCAAAGCACGCAACGGAAGCAACAAAACACACAAAACCGATCCCATGATTTTCACAATGGTGGTGAAAACTTGCAAGAACATGCATGCAACCAAAACAAACACAAAGAGAAGGAAGAAAGCAAGCCATACCCTAGAAGACTTTGGTAAAATTCTGGAACAACATCGAATTTGGGATGAGCTCTTGAAACAAAAGGCTCCAAGCACCAAAGAAGTACACACCAAGCTTAGCTTCTTTCTCCTTGTACTAGCAAGCCACCAAACCACCAACACTTGACGATTTGGTCTAGGAACAGCCCTTGAACAACACTAGATATCACCAACACTCACTTAGAACACTCACTTGTGTATATCTCTAATGTGTATAATTGCAAGAATTAACCAAGAGAGTAGAATGCACCAAAAGAACCTCTTTTATAGGCATTCTATCTGTTCAAAGAGCCCAGAGTCGGAGCTAAGTGGCACACCATCATTGGACCAACAAAATGGTCCAACCAAAAACAAGTGTCACTTAGAATTCTACCTTCACGACTTCTTCACGGGCTCTCACGGGCCGTGAAGGATAAATGCGCCACGACCGGCCATTTATCCTCCACGAGTCGTGTCGCGCTGTGCAAGAATCGTGAGGGTTCGTGCCTTCACGACCTCCTTCACGGGCCGTGTAGGGTCGTGAAGCCCAAGGGTTTCACAAACCATGCGGCCCACGACAGGACTCGTGGACACGAGCTGCTTCACGACCCGTGGAGCATCCTTCACGGTTGTGAACCCTAGGTCAACTGGAATTTGACCATTTTGACTCTTTCTTCTTATAGTAGGCTGTCAAGATTGAAACTTGGCGCGTGACCCAATAGGCCCGTGCTTCATTGGCAGTGATGCTGGCCTACGTGTGTCGGTGGGCAGATACCAACAAACTCCCACTTTCACATGACACACCGTATCCATGGGCACCACAGACAGGGAGCGGCCTCTAGCAAGGCATCCCTGCCCCCAACTAAACATCGGGTATGTCATCCCTGACAAGTACCATGATAAACTAAAAGAGTTTGACATGGTCCTATAGATAAGTGATCAATTATCTTATTGTTCGCGATATCCAAGTGAACACGAGACATGGTACAAAGTCATTCTCCGATCGTTCACAATTATGTTTCTCGATCAAGATTGGTGGTGACCAAAAGGTGAGTTGCAACTGATCAACAATCATTGCAAAATCAAGCATGGCCATGCATTTTGGTGTCAGCTCCCAATCATCGAGGGGCCAGGGATATCTCTCTTTACAGAGGAACAAATTCCTTCGACTACATTGCCTCCAATACAATGGCAATACTTTACCCAAATGTTCCTTTATAATAGCCAGTTACGGACTACGTTTGAAAGCAGTCAGAATAAAGCAAACCAAAATAGTGAAACACATGCATCTCCGGTGTAAGGATAAAAGATATTATCATCCTGATTTACTCTTGACATGTACCATGAAGTAAGATCCGGTGTGGGTCGTCCAATCACTTGAAACTCTTTTCAAGTATAGGCGAAATATTGCGTCCCTTGTATTCAATCCCCATTGAATACTATGACCAATCATTTCCCTCGATCTTCGTTCATACTTCCTTCCTTGAAGAATGACCGATCGTGGACAGTTTAGAATGTAAAACACTCAAGGAAGTGATAAAACATGCAAAGTTGGAACACAATAATGATTTAAAGAAAGTATTCGCTACACGCGTATCATTAAATCACCATTTAATAATCAATACATTAAAAAATACAATATTGCATAATGTTCCCAATATCACAGTAAATACATCGAATACAATAACCAATATTTAACTCAAACCAAGTCACTAGCAAATCTAATCCCAATAGCACGTGTGTGGGCATCGTGCTTGGCTTGCGACAACGGTTTAGTGAACGGATCCGCCAAATTGCTATCCGTGTGTACTTTGCTGATGACGATGTCTCTATTTTCAACCACGTCCCGGATAAAATGATATTTCCGTGGAATATGCCTCGTGCGTCGATGAGACCTCGGTTCCTTTGCCAAAGCAACGGCACCCTCATTGTCACAGAAGATCTCAACAGGGTCGCTGATGCTTGGAACCACTCCTAGATCAAGCAGAAATTTCCTTATCCATACGGCCTCCTTAGCAGCTTCACTGGCCGCAACGTATTCCGACTCAGTAGTGGAATAGGCCACGGTGTCTTGCTTTGAGCTCCTCCAAGATATAGCACCGCCGTTTAATAGGAACACGAACCCCGATTGTGATCGGCAGTCATCCCTATCGGTTTGGAAGCTTGCATCAGAGTAACCCTTTACTCTAAGCTCTTCCTCACCTCCGTACGCCAAGAACATCTCCTTAGTCCTCCGAAGATACTTGAGAATGCTCTTCCCCGCCATCCAATGAGCTTCGCCAGGGTTGGCTTGATATCTACTCGTCATGCTCAAGGCACACGATACATTAGGCCTAGTACATAGCATGGCGTACATGATCAAGCCCACAACCGAAGCATATGGCACTTGCTTCATTACTTCCCGTTCCTCTGGGGAACTAGGGGATTGAGTCTTACTCAATACCAAACCATGTGACATTGGAATGAACCCCTTCTTGGAGTCTTCCATCCTAAACCGCTTTAGGACTTTGTCAACATATGTACTTTGGCTAAGCCCAATAAGCCTCTTGGATCTATCTCTATAGATTTTGATCCCAAGAATGTAAGTCGCATCTCCTAGATCCTTCATTGAAAAACAATTCCCTAACCAGGTTTTTACACCTTGAAGGGTCGGGACATCGTTTCCAATGAGGAGTATGTCATCGACATACAAGACTAGGAACACAACTATGCTCCCACTAGCCCTGACATATACGTATGGCTCATCCTTGCTTTTCAAAAAGCCAAACTCTTTGACTTTCTCATCAAAGCACAGGTTCCAACTACGCGATGCTTGCTTAAGTCCATAAATGGACTTCTTAAGCTTGCAGACTTTATCCGGATGCTTGGCATGTACAAAACCCTCGGGTTGAGTCATATAGACCTCCTCGCTTAGTGTCCCATTAAGGAACGCGGTTTTTACATCCATTTGCCAAATCTCGTAATCATGAAATGCGGCAATTGCCATAAGTATCTGGATAGACTTCAACATAGCCACCGGGGAAAAGGTTTCATCATAGTCTACACCATGAGTTTGCGTGAAACCCTTAGCCACTAGTCGGGCTTTGAAGGTGTCTACCTCTCCATCTATGCCGGTCTTTCTCTTAAAGACCCATTTGCACCCTACGAGTCTACACCCGGGCACCGGATCTACCAAATCCTAGACTTGGTTATCCGACATAGATTGCATCTCGGACTCCATAGCCTCTTTCTACCTAGCGGACTCAGGGCCCACCACGGCGTTCCGATAAGATGATGGTTCATCATGATCCACAACTAGGTCGCAGCCCTCAGACATGAGAAACCCACATCTCTTTGTCTCGTTGCGACTCCTACCGGATCTCCTAAGAGGTAAAGGATCCGTGTCAGGTTCTCCAGCATCGCCGTGCTGAGAATCATCTTGTGAAGTAGTGCCAACTTCAGGTTGGTCATTGGAGGGTTCTTGAATCTATTCAAGATCTACCTTTCTCCCACTAGCGTCTTTGGATAGCATCTCCCTTTCAAGAAAGACGGCCCTCCGAGCAACAAATACCTTGTTCTCGGACGGTTTGTAAAACAAATATCCTATAGACCCGGCAGGGTATCCAATGAACAAACACCTCTCTGCTCGGGGTTTCAATTTGTCCTCCACCTCACGTTTCACTTAGGCAGGACAACCCCAAACCTTTAGATATGATAGCGATGGAACCTTTCCATGCCACATCTCAAAGGGTATCTTCTTGACCTTCTTAGTTGGTACGAGGTTAAGGATTCTAACGGCCGTTTCCAATGCATAGCCCCAAAAGCTAATGGGTACATCCGTACGACTCATCATACACCAAACCATATCCAATAATGTTCGGTTCCTCCTCTCGGCAACACCATTTAATTGTGGTGTCCTAGGAGGTGGCAATTGCAAAACAATTCCACAATCTTTTAGATAGTCACGAAATTCCGAACTTAGATACTCACCACCACGATCCGATCTGAGCATCTTAATTCGTTTACCCAATTGGTTCTCAACTTCGTTTTTGAATGTCTTGAAAACCTCAAAGGTTTCCGACTTTTGTCTCACCAAGTAGACATACCCATACCTACTAAAATCATCGGTAAAGGTTACGAAGTACCTTGAGTTATCCCTAGTGACATGCTTGAATGAACCACACACATCCGTGTGAACGATATCCAACAAGTCTTTGCCCCTCTCACAAATGCCGGTGAAGGGTGCTTTGTTCATTTTGCCCAACAAACAAGATTCGCATACATCATCCGACCCATGGTCAAATGATTCCAAGATCCCATCCGCTTGGAGCTTGGTGATGCGTTTCTTGTTTATGTGGCCCAAACGACCATGTCATAAAGATAACTTATCCAAATCATATTTGGATTTAGAACCAACATTCATGATTGATCTATTACTTTGCAAGAATACGCTTGTCTCATATATGCCACGACATGGATATGCTTTAAAATAAAATAAATCATTTTTAAAGCATGAAATAATTCCATTAGCGAAATTAAAGTCAAATCCATCGTCAACAAGTGCATAAAATGATAAAATGTTTCTTGCCACGCAGGGCGAATAAGATACATTTAATAAAGTAATAGATAAGCCGGATGGAAAGGCGAGGTCCACGCTCCCTATCTTCTCAACTGGGACAACCACTTTGTTTCCCATGATGAGATCCAGCTCCCCATCAACCAAGTCCCTACTTCTTCTTAGTACCTGCACATTATTAACTATGTGAGTACCACACCCGGTGTCCAAGACCCAAGCGTTAGAAGTAGAATTGTTATGGAGCTCAATCATATACGTACCGGAGGCGCCTTGTCCCTTGGCGCGAATCCTCCTGAGCTTCTCCGTGTACTTGGGGCAACTACGCCGGTAGTGTCCCTTCTCTCCACAGAAGAAGCAATTGGCCTCTTCCGGTGAGGGGGCTATAGGAGCGGGTTCCTTCCCCTTCGGCTCCGGCGCCGGGAGTGGCTTGGGCTTGGGTGTTGCCACCTTCGCCTTTCCCTTTCCCTTGCCCTTGGAGTTTGAAGCGGGCCGCTTCCTCTTAGGAAATACCAGATAGAAGCAGCCGGGAGGCCATGAGGTTACTATGTACCACCCTCATGGATGGCTAGGACGGGTGCGGAGGTCGATGGCTTCGCCTTGGCCATGTTAGACTCGGCGGTCTTCAACATGCCGTGCAACTCCACAAGGACTTATCCATATTATGCATATGGTAGTTCACAATGAACGGACCATATGCTTGAGGCAAAGATTGGAGGATTATCTCCGTATCCAACTCTTTCCCCATAGGAAAGCCCAACCTCTCGAGCTGGTCCACGTATTGCTTCATACGAAGCACGTAGGAGCTCACGTTCCCGCCCTCCTGCATCCGACACCCTACAAAGGCCTTGACACACTCGTAGAGTTCTTGCCTCGCTTGCTGCTGGAACATTTCCTTCCGCTGCGTGATCATGTCAAACGCACCAACGTCCTCGAATTGCCTTTGCAATTCAGAACTCATGGTCGTCAACATGAGGCAAGTCACCTCATTAGTGTCTTTAAGGCGCTTCTCATAAGCATCCCTAATGGCCCGCGTAGCGGTGGTAGCAGGAGCCTCCGGAAGAGGTTCCTCTAGGACGTACAACTTACTTTCATGGCGTAAGACAATTCTCAATTGCCTAAGCCAATCCATAAAGTTTACGCCTACGAGTTTCTCTCTTTCCAAAAATGGACGGAGTGAAATGTGTGTCGCGGTGTTGCTTGTAGATGCCATCTAAAAGAAGGCAAAGCACACAAAAGGTTAGTTCGACATATTTTAATCCTTGTTAAATAATTACCCAATAGTTTAACAATTAAATTTAACAAGGGCTAAGAAGCCAACATAACTTCACTACATGACGGGTTTACCGCGGATCACTTCGTGAAGGTATTTAGGCCGGTAAACGCTTTACCAATTGCAATCCGTGATTACAACTCTTAGGCACTTACGGGATCCATCGGTACTCATAGCACCGGTTTGGCATGTTTGATCGCTTCCCACACCGATTCCTTTATAAGCCGCTTTGATAACTCGGTATAGGCACGACAATTATCAAGGCGTATTAAATTGGAATTCCAAATCGTCCAACAAGATACACGATGACGCCCTTGACAATAATTGGCTCGTGCTAAGCTCGACAACCAAAGATTTCAAGACGCCACACGCACCTTCCACACAAGTCCACATGGAACAACTCGTGCTAAGCTCGACAATTGTCCCATGCTTCATTAGATTCTGGTGGTCTCATCTTTTGGATAGCGTGTGATTTACGTTTTTAAGAAAAACGGGACTTTTGTTTTTCCGGTTAAAAACCTCTTTTCGTTTTGATTAACAAATAAGTGACAAAACGCATTTTTCACCAATTGAACATAAACACTTTATATTCGTTTGTTAATCATGTGAGCGAGCGGGGTTTGTTAACCAATTAAGGAAAACTATATAGTTTTATTATTTTCAAAAGATTTTCTAGCATGCGATGATCCTACAACTATGCAAGAAAAACAAATAAATAAAACTACACAACCACGCATACAAAACCGATTTGAGCCAACCTAAGTGTTCCCCGGTGAGCCAACCGAGGAACTAAGTCTAGTAAGGACAAACAATCCAAGACTTTGTGGCGTGCTCCCACTCGATCCCGCGCCTCCGGATCCGAGGTAGCCAAGATGTCTCCCAAGACTCCCGTTGGTGCCTCCGATCTTCTCTTCTCATTACATACATAATTTAAAGAGAAATAACATGTAAGCCACACAATCTATTCTAAGCTAATATACAATTACAAAGAATAAATACTTCGGCGTGCAAGCCACAAATAAATAAATTATTACAAACTGGATTAAATAAATTATTACAAACCAAATGTGGTCCAAACCACCAAATAAATGAACAACAAATAAAGCAACCAAACAACCACACAAAGGTCTAGGCTCAAACCGGTGCTCACGAAAACGAAACAACTACAAAGCATGGTGTGCCACACCAAACCATGCACAAAACAATATCCCAATTAAGTTTATTCAAAAACTAAAGGCACAAGAATAAACCTTGTACATATGCATTAGGATTCCAAACACTTTGAAATCCATATTCATATATACACAATTTATATGTATGCATGTGTGCATTTTATGCCAAAATCACCCAATACATACACATAAAAGAATTAGGATATTATGGGGCTTGATCTACAAAGCAAAACAGCCTAAAATGATTCTGGAAACATCAACATCAAATGCTAAATTCCATATCAAGTTTTCTTTTCCAAAAGGCCAAAAACAGCCTGTTCATGACGCCTTCACGGGCTATTGTTCTTCACGGGCCCTCACGGGCCGTGAAGGCAGTACGCTCCACGACTCGTGAAACAGATTAAAAAACCTTTCACGACCACCACCCTACGAGACTGGTCGTGTGGCCTTCACGACTCGTGAAGCAAGCTCCACGGCCCGTGAAGGCCTTCTAGACAAAATGTCCAAAATAAAAAATATGGATTTTCAAGCCACAAAGATGCATGCATCTTACAAGTATGGCTCTGATACCACTGTTGGGAATCCATAGGGATCAAAGCATGCAACGGAAGCAACAAAACACGCAAAACCGATCCCATTATTTCCCAATGGTGGTGAAAACTTGCAAGAACATGCATGCAACCAAAACAAACACAAAGAGAAGGAAGAAAGCAAGCCATACCCTAGAAGACTTTGGTAAAATTCTGGAACAACTTCGAATTTGGGATGAGCTCTTGAAACAAAAGGCTCCAAGCACCAAAGAAGTCCACACCAAGCTTAGCTTCTTTCTCCTTGTACTAGCAAGCCACCAAACCACCAACACTTGACGATTTGGTCTAGGAGCAGCCCTTGAACAACACTAGAAGATCACCAACATAAGGTCTTGTGCTTCTCTCAACTTAGAACACTCACTTGTGTATATCTCTAATGTGTATAATTGCAAGAATTAACCAAGAGAGTAGAATGCACCAAAAGAACCTCTTTTTATAGGCGTTCTATCTGTTCAAAGAGCCCAGAGTCGGAGCTAAGTGGCACACCATCATTGGACCAACAAAATGGTCCAACCAAAAACAAGTGTCACTTAGAATTCTGCCTTCACGACTTCTTCACGGGCTCTCACAGGCCGTGAAGGATAAATGCGCCACGATCGGCCATTTATCCTCCACGAGTCGTACCGCGCTGTGCAAGAATCGTGAGGGTTCGTGCCTTCACGACCTCCTTCACGGGCCGTGTAGGGTCGTGAAGCCCAAGGGTTTCACGAACCATGCGGCCCACAACAGGACTCGTGGACACGAGCTGCTTCACGACCCGTGGAGCATCCTTCACGGTCATGAAGCCTAGGTCAACTGGAATTTGACCATTTTGACTCTTTCTTCTTAGAGTAGGCTGTCGAGATTGATACTTGGCGTGTGACCCAATAGGCCCATGCTTCATTGGCAGTGATGCTGGCCTACGTGTGTCAGTGGGTAGATACCAACAGTTACGTATACATATCATATCTGGTCACATATACATATCATATCTAGTCATAACATAACATATCTTCTAGTGCACATATACATATCCGGACTCATAGATACTTATACTGCTTTGGTGTATAATTACACCATTTGTATGGTTGTATATCTTAACATCGTTCTTTGTACAAGGTTACACCTCGTACGTATTCTGTACCATGCTTACTTTAATTGTACACATATAACATTCATATCTCATATTACAGATATCATGATGTTCATCTAAATCATAGTCATATGCTAAACATACTAAGGGACTAGTACACTCACCTTAGTAACGAGGATTGTTCAAACAATAGCTCAAATATCGATTATAAAGTCACCGCATACGTCGACAAATAGTACCTACAAGCAATATATAGAAATTATACAAATTCTAAAAATTGCAAGCTGGGCACCCCCTAGGCACAACCTAGGCATGGTTGTGCCTTTCCTATGCATGGTTGTGCCTTTCCCTAAGGCACGCCCATGCCTTTCTCAGGCACGCCTGTGCCTCAGCCAAAAAGCACGGGGAAGTACCTTATGAACTAGGTTTTGCCATGGGGAGGTAGGCACGCCCGTACCCTCCATAGGCACGCCTGTGCCTCCCCTGTTCTGCACTAGAATGTTGGCCAGAACATTGTTTTCAGGCCAAAACTCAACCCGACTCATTTCTAATCATTTTTTAACATCATAGGGGTGTTTTCCTACACCCTAAACAGCTTGTAATGCTAAAATAACAACAAGGAACATAATTAACATGCTTTGTTCCTTAAATAACTTGACCCATTTGAATCTCAAAACTAAACAAACTAAACATACCTTGATCTTCTATGGACTGAGTTGGTGCTATATCAACACTAAAATTGGCTACAAAATCTTGCTTCAAAGCTTCCAAAAATCCCAGCTGTGTTCTTGAGTTTGTATGTTCTCATTTGTTGACTTAAACAAGTCAAGTATATATATATATATGCAACCACGAGCTATTGACAAATTGGTCCCTGTACTTAATTCACTTTCTTTTTGACAGTTTTAGCCCCTATAGTTTTATAAATACCTCTAATATTTTATAACACTTAATCATAACAACTTTTAAAATTTGGGGCGTTACACTACGCCCTTCTTTCTGGCACTTCCAACAAACACTACGTGGGAACCTGCAGTTCTTCAAATCATGACCAAATTGGCCACACTTTACGCATCTCATGGTTTGGGGCGTACGCTGCCCGTTATGGTAAGACTTGCACCTACCACACCACGGTGCCCTTTGTGTTGATCCACTTACATTTGACCTTCTATTTTGGTCTCCTTGTCTGTTCCCACTGCCCTACCCACCTTGCCTCTGTTGGGTATTATAATGATTGATCCTTGATTTTTGCTGGGAAATCTTCTCCCTACTCAACCTGTTTTTGGCAATTAAATCCCTTCTACCGACTTAGCCAAGGTAAAAGCCTGTGATAAGGTGGTAGCCCATCTAGTGGCGCTACGAAGATCGCCGTGCAGTGCTCAAACAAAGTGAGCGATCTTGGACTCTTCATCAGGTACCCAATGTTTAAGAAACCTCATCTTCTGATTAAATTGCTTAATCAGGTCGTCTACTGTCATGTTTCCAGTCATCTGTAAATCCATGAATTCTTTCTTGATCTTGGCAACCTCAAATGTACTACAATACTGTTCACACAGTTTTTCCAGGACTTGACTCCAAGTAATGCTTTCCTACTGTTGTTCGGTAAAATGGCCAGTGATATATTCCCACTAGACCATTGTGTCACCCTTCAGCATCCTCGATGCATATTTCACCTTTAATTCATTCACACAATTACAGGCATCAAGTGCCTTCACCATCTCTCTCAGCCAGTTCAATGTTATGTTAGGGTCAAGACATCCACTATACTCAGAAGTCTTACATTCAAGTAATTGCTAGTATGTGCATGGTTGCTTGTACCAAGGGAATGCAAATTGGTAAGCTCCTGGTTGTGGATACGGATAGTAAAACGGTTGCTACATCATTTGTGTCACTAGTGGTAGGGGTATTGATACTGGTGGTATGGTTTTCCGAGTAGATATCGCAGTGGGCACTAAAGTTGGTTCAGGTTGAGTTAATCTCTGTTCCAAATTATGAATCTTATTTCTAAGATCCAGTAGTTCATTCTCCAACTTGAATATATATTCGCTTTGGTCTTCTTCCTAATCATGACTAGATGCTCCTGCTTGGTTAGTGGCATCCTCTTCTATTATAGGTGCCTCTGTTGATGATTGGGTCATAGGAGTGACGATAGGGGTCTCTCTATCAGCCATATCTGTTACAATCACATCATCTCACAACTCATTAGCATAAACCGTTAGTACTCAAAATACAAACTACTACAAACAACTCTAACTCACTATAATTCCCCCTGAAGGAATGCTTGACCTGTCACGAGCCAAGATTTGGGAATGCAACACTCTAGCCGTGCATGTATCGCCAAACCTAGGCTTTAATACCAATCTATAACACCATAAAATCTAAGCCATTTTTTTTATTGCGTTGCGGAAGCTTTAATTAATTAAACATACTTTTCATTCATAAACATTTACATAACGAAATATATGTTCTTTAAAAAACAAACATAAAGTCTGTGTTACAAAATAGACTCACTCGTTTCGTTTTTAAATCTAGACATCAGAGTTAGGTAAACTTCTCCTTCAACGAACACTCACAAGCACAAACCTGAAAAAAGCAACAACTGTGTAATCACAAATCTTAGAAGACCGGCGGTTCGGCGCATAACCTACAACCAATGCCGGCCAAAGCAAGGGTTTACCGATAGTCCTCTACTGAATTGGCACAGTGAAATCCCACTCTGATGCAACATATGCATCAGTAAGGCTACCACTATTCAACCAACAAGTAGACGAGCCCAGCCCAATTGCACGTATAGCTGACTTCCCAAATGCAACTCAAAATCATACTAAGTGTGTGTATCGATCAAATAGTCATGGAACAGACATCGATAAATAATATTCACAATCAATAGTTCCAATATCAATCCATCAAACACAATCATGCATCACATCAATACTCTTTACCATTCACGTTTAACATCCATTCACCTTTCAATCTCATATGAAATACTCAGAAGTCTAATGTTACTGAGCCTTTGGATTGCCTGAAAACATAATAACAACCAATCAGTCTCATTCTCATAAATATATCTAACCACATATATTTATAATTCATCCACCAAATAAAAACAATCAATAAATAAATAAAAATCCGAAACACAAAGTGTCAAATTTCTAGAACTATCGGATTTCCAAGAATCCGAAATTCTCAAGTACCGGATTCTTCAAAATATCGGATTTGACTTAATCGGATTCTAAGTCTCGGATTTAGGAGTGTCGGATTTCATTATTCCCGGATTTCAAGTTCCGGATTTGGGTATCGGATTTCATGTGTCAGATTCTGAGTTATCACTTTCCAAGTATAAGATTTCATATTTATATATAACAATCGGATTTGGGTTTGTCATAATCCAAGTATCGGATTTCTAGTATAGGATTGTGAGTATCGATTTTGCTTCCATCAGATTTAAGGTTCCGGATTCAATCATTCGGTTTTAAGGCAATCGGATTTCTACTTTCGGATTTCATAAGTATCGGTTTTCACCACTTCCGGTTTTCATCATCTTCTTTAAACACAATCTGACAACATCATATTATCATCAAAACTCAAAACCCCAGAATTCATAAACTTATGCAAATCATTCCAGAAACATAATTTAACCTAGTAAAACACATTTTCATGCATTGAAACATCATCTAAACATATGAATCATATGAACACACGAAAACATCAAAATCATATTCTTTCAAAACCGATTATGGTGTTCTTAGCATGCAATCTTCAAACTAAACCAAAATCATGTCTTCAAATCGGATCATCTAAGAAGAACAATAACATGTTAAATTAAACACACCAACCTTTAATCTTGATTTATAAAAACACTATGATCAATCCCAATTCTTTTCTTTTCTACGGTTTTCTTGGCAGAGATTGAGAGAGAGAGAGAGCAAAACACACACACACACATACTTTCTTCTTTGTTCGTAAAATGGAAAGATGCTTTGGTACACACATATCTTACATGCAAAATTAGGTGTCACCTAAATCCTAACTCACACCCCACGTGTACTCCACTTACACACATACATACATTTCTAAGGGCTGTGATTCTTTCCTGGCATATGTTATTGATGCTACGATGGAAAAGTGACCAGTTCGAGATATCAGGGTAGTGTTTGAATTACCTGAGGTCTTTCCTGATGAATTACCGGGTTTACCTCCGGTAAGAGGTGTCGAATATAAGATTGAATTGATTACTAGAGCTACACCTGTAGCTAGATCTCCATATCGTCTCGCTCCTTCTGAAATCCGCGAGATGATGAATCAAATCCAGGAGTTACTAGAGAAAGGTTTCATTCGTCCATGTTCCTCACCTTGGGGAGCTCCAGTCTATTTTGTCAAAAAGAAGGATGGAACTATGAGGATGTGCATTGATTACGGGGAGCTGAACAAGCGAACTATAAAGAATAAGTATCCTCATCCGCGTATCGATGATCTCATTGATGAGTTGCATGGAGCCACGTATTTCTCAAAGATTGATCTCCGTTCGGGGTATCATCAAGTACGAGTCCATGAAGAAGACATTCCGAAGACGGCTTTTCGGACTCGTTACGTTCATTACGAATTCTTGGTTATGCCATTCAGCTTAACCAATGCTCCTGCCATATTCATGGATTTAATGAATCGCGTCTGTTGTCCCTTTCTTGATAAATTTGTGATTTTTTTTATTGATGACATTCTTGTCTACTCGAAAACTGAGGCTGATCACGAGCTTCATCTTCGTCAAGTTCTTGAAACTCTTAAACGAGAAAAATTGTACGCCAAGTTTTCTAAATGTGAATTCTGGCTTAGGAAAGTACATTTCCTTGACCATGTTATCCGTCAAGAAGGAGTCAAGGTAGATCCGGCTAAGGTGGAAGCGGTGATGAACTGGGAGGTTCCTCAACTCCCTCTAAAATAAAGAGTTTCCTTGGTTTGGCCGACTACTATCGGCGATTTATTCACAACTTCTCTAAACTTGCGGGTCCGTTGACCAAGCGGACCCGTAAGGATGTTGCATTTGTCTGGTCGGAAGCTCAAGAAGAAGCGTTCTAGACCTTAAAGCGATTGTTATGCGAAGCTCCGATTCTCGCCTTACCACAGGGTTCGGAAGACTTCGTCATTTATTGTGATGCCTCATATGCGGGTTTAGGTTGTGTCCTTATGCAAAGAGATAAAGTAACTTCTACCACCCCGGTAAAGCCAACATTGTAGCGGATGCTTTGAGCCGTAAGGGACTAGCAGTAGAGGCAAAGTTCATGAAGCTGACTGTAGTCTTAGATTTAATTGCAAAGTTAAAAGACGCCCAGCAGTTAGCTTTGCAAGATGACAATCTAAAATTTGAAACCATGAAGAAACTAAAATACCAGATGGGTGAAGATAATCGTGGATTGAAGACCTTTCAATCCAGGATCTGGGTGCCTCTTCTAGGAGATAATCGTGAGCTGATTCTGCAAGAAGCTCACAAGTCTAAGTTGTCTATCCATCCAGGTACGACCAAGATGTATAACAACATGAAAAGGTTGTATTGGTGGCCCACTCTGAAGAAAGACATTGCTTCATTCGTGGAGAAATGTCAGATATGTGCCCAAGTCAAGATAGAGCATCAAAGGCCTTATGGCAATTTGCAACAGCTCAACATTCCGGAATGGAAATGGGATCACATCATGATGGATTTCGTGACAAAGCTGCCAAAGACTTTCAGAGGGCATGATATGATTTGGGTCATTGTTGACCGCTTACCCAAAAGTGCTCATTTCTTGGTGACTAATGAGTCAGCTTCATTGACTCGTTTGGCACAGTTGTACATTGATGAGATAGTATCACGTCACGGTCTTCCTTCCTTAATTGTTTCTGATCGTGACTCCAGATTTGTATCTAACTTCTTGCAAAGTTTGCAACGTGAGTTAGGCACCCGTGTGCATCTGAGCACTGCCTATCACCCGCAGACCGATGGCTAATCAGAACGAACAATTCAGACTCTTGAAGACATGCTTCGGGCGTGTGTACTTTAATGTAGTGGATCATGGGATTCTCATCTCCTATTGATTGAATTTGCCTATAATAATTCGTATCATTCCAGCATTGGAATGCCACCGTACGAAATGCTATACGGGAGATGATGTCACACTCCGACCTGCTGGTTGGAGCCCGGAGAGAAACAATTTGCTAGACCTGAGATTGTCCAGATAACTGCTGATAAAATGAATGTGGCTCTTGAAAAGCTTAAAGTAGCCCGTGACCAACAAAAGATGTATGCGAATCCTAAACGCCGCCCCGCCAAATTTGATGTTGGTGATCGAGTATTCTTGAAAGTTTCCCCTTGGAAAGGCGTTATTCGTTTTGGGCGCAAAGGGAAGCTAAGTCCGCGTTCATAGGCACATTCAAGATCGTGCATAAAGTCAATGATGAGACGGTAACTCTTGAGCTTCCGCCTGAGCTATTTTGAATCCACGATACCTTCAACGTATGCTACTTACGTAAGTGCAACGTTGAGGAGGAACAGATTGTTTAGTTACAAGAACTCAAGGTTGACTCTTCTAAGCGGCTCGTAGTAGAACCTATTGAAATTCTTGACACAAAGGTCAAGAAGCTAGGAAAGAAGATTATCAAGCTGGTTCTTGTTAAGTGGAAGCACAACTTAGGTCCCAACCTAATGTGGGAAGTTGAGGATGAGATGAAGAGAAGATACCCTCACCTGTTTATCACTGAGTAGATTCCGAGGACGGAATCTTTTTAAGGGGGTAGATTTGTAACATCCTCGATTTGGGCCTAGCTGTTAATCGTGTGTAAGTATGTTTAAGTTAGTGATCTTGTAAGAGGTCCAAGTTCTACGTCAATTATATTAATAAGGAGAGCTAATTGTATAACTATGTGTTATATGTTTTGTGTGTTATGTGTTGTGTGTATATATGCGAATATATAGATATACGTATTAGAAATTAATTAAAAGAAAAAGAAGAAAAGAAATCCAGAGGCAACCGCCTCTGGACATGTGGTCATATATATATGTAATTGAAAGTCAAATGGTCAAAGATTACAAAACACACAAACACTACAAGAACTATCGGGTTTCTCTCTGCTCTCGCTCTCTCGGTTTTCTTGAAGATAAGAGAATTGGTGATTTTGAATTTAGTCAAAGGTAAATTTATGTTTATGTTAAGATTTAGTATGTATGAAACCATTTTATGTTTAGAATAAGCTTAAAACTCAAATACTTGCAAAACACCACTTAGAACATTCAAAGCTTACTTTGCAAGTGGGTTTCGGTTGTTTGGTGTTATTGTGTGGGTTTGATGTATTTTCAAAGTCATACTAATGAAAATAAGTGTTTTCAGAATGTGAAAATGTCAAACAAATGAATGAAATTCTGGAAATAGGCCAAGTTTGAAGTTGGCGGATTTCCAACCATGAAGCTATCGGATTCCGAGACTTGAAGGTGTCGGAATCCGCAAGTTGTCCAAATCCGATAGTGTCGGATTCCGAGACTTGATGTCGGAATCCGCATGTGGTCTAAATCCGCATATTTGTTCTAAATCCGATAGAGCATCGGATTCCTAAGTTCACATTCAAATCCACAAGTCAAGTCCGATAGAATGTTGGATTATTTTGTAATTGTTGGATTCCGATAAATGTACCGGATTCCGATTGAAGGTCGGATTTCAATTGTGTGTCAAAGTTCATAAGTGTTTTAAGTGTTGTAGTTCAAGTGTCGGATTTCTCCTATGTGTCGGATTCCGATAGAATATCGGATTCCATTGTATTATCAAGTCCATAAGATAAATAAGTGTTGAAATCCGATAAAGTGTCGGATTTTACAAAGTACCGGATTTCCTCGAAATGTCAGATTTCATGTAATCCGACAGTTGTGTCGGATTTCCCACAATCTGACACTTTGTCGGATTTGTGTAAGATCCGGATTTTGGGATTTCCTTTGTTGATTTGAAGCTATTCTTTGTATGTAAAGATAATTAATGTAGGTCCTAATGTTCTAGGTGAACGCGACACCCTAGACAAGGCAGAAACAAAATAATTATCTGTTTTAAGCCACTCAGGTGAGTACCGACTTCCATAAGCCTCAATAGAGGATAATTTATGTGCTAAATGTTTTAGGTGCACTTGTGATTGTAAGTAAATCAATAAGAAATGCCATGCTAAATACTTGTCATATGTAAGTTAAGTGCATGCCAGCGGAATTCAGAACTGGAACCGCCTAGTTAAATGAATGCTATGCATGATACTGATTATGAATGAATCAGTTAAGTGAAAGCTTAATGATATGTATGCTAGGGATCCAAATTGGATCCATAATGAAGTAACTGATTGTAAATGCATGCTAAAAGAAGTAAATGAATATGCATGCTAAGTGAATGATCCAGATTGGGTCAGTATGTGTATGTGAAAAGTTCGCGGACATCTTCAAGCATGGTTAAGGTTAGCCGGATAGCTGGATCCTAGTGACCATTGATCAGGAGATTCGGGATTTAACGGTGATTCGAGGTAACATTCCGGATAATAGGTTCTGCAGAACCCCCATGCCTTATATCATGAGGGGTAATCAACCGGTTGTAGCTGAATTTACTAAGGAGCCTCTAGTTCCGTAAATGATGCTTGGTGGACTGCTTTATGCTCCTCCACTAGCGCGGATGGTTGTGTCTGATTCCCCGGTGTATTGGTGTTGAGTAGGACTAGCTATCCTTCAAGAAACAACTTATACCGATCGTATCAGCACACCGCAATGTGGTAGGATAGCATTGTCTGCTTATTTCTGATATGCATGACTTACTCTATTGATGCTTATGCCAAGATTGTGCTCACTGGCTATGTGTAGCTAACGGTGCCATGTTAACTGCTTTTGTAGATTGAAATTAGCTTGCCTCGTGAGCTGGGTTGCCCTCCTACTGGATATTCTTTTGGTGGAACACTAATGTTGTAATAGATACATTATGGTCGGTTGTATTGTAAAGTAACAACATATACTGATACATGTTTATTGTAAATATTTCCGCTGCTTAATGTTATTTAATCGTGATTAAGTTCACGTTTGTTTAAAAACGCAAATTATTGCTAAAATCTAGTATATGCAAAGGCTGTGTTACAGTTTTCCTTGATGATATCTTGGTTTAATCTAAAACCGAGAAAGATCATGAAGTTCATCTTCGGGAAGTTCTTGAAATTCTTCGTTAGGAGAAGCTTTATGCGAAATTCTCCAAATGTGAATTCTCGCTTAGGGAAGTCCAATTCCTTGGCCATGTTATTTGTGAAGAAGGTGTTAAAGTCGACCCTTCCAAGATTGAAGCGGTTATGAAGTGGGAATCTCCTAAATCACCTTCTGAAATCAAAAGGTTTCTTGGCCTTGCGGGCTACTACGGACTATTCATTCGTGATTTTTCCAAGGTAGTGGGGCCGCTAACCAAGCTAACCCGTAAGTATGTTCCTTATTCTTGGACTGATGTTCAAGAGAATGCTTTTCAGACACTTAAGAGATTATTGTGTCAAGCCCCTGTTTTATCTCTTCCCGAGGGATACCGAGATTTTGTAGTTTATAGTGATGCATCTAGGTCCGGTTTGGGATGTGTTTTGATGCAGAGAGGCAAGGTTATTGCTTATGCTTCACGGAAGTTGAGGCCTCATGAAGCCAATTATCAAACTCATGATTTAGAGATGGCTGTTGTGATCTTTGCGTTGAAACTCTGGCGCCATTATCTCTATGGTACTCATTGTGTGATCTTTACTGATCATAAAAGCCTTCAACATATATTTGATCAGAAGGAGTTGAACATGTGGCAACACCGTTGGCTCGAATTGATTAAAGACTATGATTGTGAGATTCGGTATCATCCGGGAAAGGCTAATATTGTGGCGTATGCTCTAAGCTGCAAAACTCAAATTAAGGCCTTGTGTTACCAATCTTTTTGGATGTAGGTGATCTCCGAATTGGTGGAAAACTTGAAGATAGCTCAACAGGAGGCTTTGAAAGAAGAAAATCTTAAAGTTGAGCAAATGATGAAACTCAAAGACCGTCTTGAAGAAGATGGTCGGGGTTTATAGATCTTTATGGGTTGTGTTTGGGTGCCAAAGGTTGGCAACAATCGTGAGGTGATTCTGCATGAAGCTCATCGTTCGAAAACTTCTATGCATCCGGGTTGTACAAAAATGTATCATGACTTAATAACCTTGAATTGGTGGCCCGGGATGAAGGTTGATATTGCTTCTTATGTTGAGAAGTGTTCTATGTTGGGAATCCATGGGGATCAAAGCACGCAACGGAAGAAACAAAAACACACAAAAGGATCCCATGATTTCCCAATGGTGGTGAAAACTTGCAAGAACATGCATGCAACCAAAAACAAGAACAAAGAGAAGAAGGAGAACAAATCATACCCTCGAAGACTTTGATACTTGGCTGGATCAATTCGGATTTGGGATGTAAGCTTGAAACAAAAGGCTCCAAGCCCTAATGCAAGTCCACACCAAGAAACCTTCAACCTCTTTGTACTAGCAAACCGAAGCACCTCCAACACTTGATGGATATCTTCTAGAACAGCCTTGAAACACTTGTGCACAAATCACCAACACTTGATCTTGCTCTATCTCTCAATGGAAGAACTCACAAGTATATGTATTGCACAAAATGGACCAAGAGTGTGAAATGAACAAAGAGACCCTCTTTTAAAGGCCTCTAGTCAGTTCAAAAGAGCCAGAGTCGGACCCCAATGGCACCATACCATTGGACCAACTCAAATGGTCCACTGAAACACAAGTGTCACTTGGAATTCTGCCTTCACGACTTCTTCACGGGCTCTCACGGGCCGTGAAGGATAAATGCGCCACGACCGGCCATTTATCCTCCACGAGTCGTGTCGTGCCGTGTAAGAATCGTGAGGGTTCGTGCCTTCACGACCTCCTTCACAGGCCGTGTAGGGTCGTGAAGCCCTAGGGTTTCACGAACCATGCGGCCCACGACAGGACTCGTGGACACGAGCTGCTTCACGACCCGTGGAGCATCCTTCACGGTCGTGAAGCCTAGGTCAACTGGAATTTGACCATTTTGACTCTTTCTTCTTAAAGTAGGCTGTTGAGATTGAAACTTGGCGTGTGACCCAATAGGCCCGCGCTTCATTGGCAGTGATGCTGGCCTACGTGTGTCGGTGGGCAGATTCCAACAAACTCCCACTTGCACATGACACACCGTATCCATGGGCACCACAGACAGGGAGCAGCCTCTAGCAAGGCATCCCTGCCCCCAATTAAACATGGGGTATGTCATCCCTGACAAGTACCATGATAAACTAAAAGAGTTTGACATGGTCCTATAGATAAGTGATCAATTATCTTATTGTTCGCGATATCCAAGTGAACACGAGACATGGTACAAAGTCATTCTCCGATCGTTCACGATTATGTTTCTCGATCAAGATTGGTGGTGACCAAAAGGTGAGTTGCAACTGATCAACAATCATTGCAAACTCGAGCATGGCCATGCAATTTGGTGTCAGGGCCCAATCATCGAGGGGCCCAGGGATATCTCTCTTTACAGAGGAACAAATTCCTTCGACTACATTGCCTCCAATACAATGGCAATACTTTACCCAAATACCTCCTTTATAATAGCCTGTTACGGACTACGTTTGAAAGCAGTCAGAATAAAGCAAACCAAAATAGTGAAACACATGCATCTCCGGTCTAAGGATAAAAGATATTATCATCCTGATTTACTTTTGACATGTACCATGACGTAAGAACAGGTGTGGGTCGTCCAATCACTTGAAACTCTTTTCAAGTATAGGCGAAATATTGCGTCCCTTGTATTCAATCCCCATTGAACACTATGACCAATCATTTCCCTCGATCTTCGTTCATACTTCCTTCCTTGAAGAATGACCGATCGTGGATAGTTTAGAATGTAGAACATTCAAGGAAGTGATAAAACATGCAAAGTTGGAACACAATAATGATTTAAGGAAAGTATTCGCTACACGCGTATCATTAAATCTCCATTTAATAATCAATACATTCAAAAATACAATATTGCTTAATCTTCCCAATAACATAGTAAATACATCGAATACAATAACCAATATACAACTCAAACCAAGTCACTAGCAAATCTAATCCCAATAGCACGTGTGTGGGCATCGTGCTTGGCTTGCGATAAC